>CM002531.2:27668557-29018812 GCA_000338895.3 Oryza meridionalis | reverse complement strand
TCGAAACGTCGAATATCTGAGGGTCCACAACTGGTTTTCAACGAGGTGGTTAGTATAGGGATGGCACATAGGACGTTAGGGTGGATAGCTTAGACGGTGTCGGTTGTCAAGCGCGTCGACTAACCGCGCCGTTAAGGTAGGCTGGCGGGCGCGACACTGTGGAATGCAGATGGAGAATTCTGTGCAAATTAAAACCTTCATAACTTTGCCTTCCGGTCAGGGAATCGAGCTAGGTTTTTTTTGACGGCTGCAGAATCACGGGCCTCACCCTAGAGAGACTGGATTTGGAGAGTTGGACCCCAGAGATTTTTCTAGAAATTACTTACCATAGGCCACGAAGCAGCGGTTGTTTCGGCGAAACGTCGAATATCTGAGGGTCCACAACTGGTTTTCAACGAGGTGGTTAGTATAGGGATGGCACATAGGACGTTAGGGTGGATAGCTTAGACGATGTCGGTGTCAAGCGCGTCGACTAACCGCGCCGTTAAGGTAGGCTGGCGGGCGCGACACTGTGGAATGCAGATGGAGAATTCTGTGCAAATTAAAACCTTGATAACTTTGCCTTCCGGTCATGGAATCGAGCTAGGTTTTTTTTGACGGCTGCAGAATCACGGGCCTCACCCTAGAGAGACTGGATTTGGAGAGTTGGACCCCCAGAGATTTTTCTAGAAATTACTTACCATAGGCCACGAAGCAGCGGTTGTTTCGGCGAAACGTCGAATATCTGAGGGTCCACAACTGGTTTTCAACGAGGTGGTTAGTATAGGGATGGCACATAGGACGTTAGGGTGGATAGCTTCAGACGGATGTCGGTGTCAAGCGCGTCGACTAACCGCGCCGTTAAGGTAGGCTGAGCGGCGCGACACTGTGGAATGCAGATGGAGAATTCTGTGCAAATTAAAACCTTGATAACTTTGCCTTCCGGTCATGGAATCGAGCTAGGTTTTTTTTGACGGCTGCAGAATCACGGGCCTCACCCTAGAGAGACTGGATTTGGAGAGTTGGACCCCCAGAGATTTTTCTAGAAATTACTTACCATAGGCCACGAAGCAGCGGTTGTTTCGGCGAAACGTCGAATATCTGAGGGTCCACAACTGGTTTTCAACGAGGTGGTTAGTATAGGGATGGCACATAGGACGTTAGGGTGGATAGCTTAGACGATGTCGGTGTCAAGCGCGTCGACTAACCGCGCCGTTAAGGTAGGCTGGCGGGCGCGACACTGTGGAATGCAGATGGAGAATTCTGTGCAAATTAAAACCTTGATAACTTTGCCTTCCGGTCATGGAATCGAGCTAGGTTTTTTTTGACGGCTGCAGAATCACGGGCCTCACCCTAGAGAGACTGGATTTGGAGAGTTGGACCCCAGAGATTTTTCTAGAAATTACTTACCATAGGCCACGAAGCAGCGGTTGTTTCGGCGAAACGTCGAATATCTGAGGGTCCACAACTGGTTTTCAACGAGGTGGTTAGTATAGGGATGGCACATAGGACGTTAGGGTGGATAGCTTAGACGATGTCGGTGTCAAGCGCGTCGACTAACCGCGCCGTTAAGGTAGGCTGGCGGGCGCGACACTGTGGAATGCAGATGGAGAATTCTGTGCAAATTAAAACCTTGATAACTTTGCCTTCCGGTCATGGAATCGAGCTAGGTTTTTTTTGACGGCTGCAGAATCACGGGCCTCACCCTAGAGAGACTGGATTTGGAGAGTTGGACCCCCAGAGATTTTTCTAGAAATTACTTACCATAGGCCACGAAGCAGCGGTTGTTTCGGCGAAACGTCGAATATCTGAGGGTCCACAACTGGTTTTCAACGAGGTGGTTAGTATAGGGATGGCACATAGGACGTTAGGGTGGATAGCTTAGACGATGTCGGTGTCAAGCGCGTCGACTAACCGCGCCGTTAAGGTAGGCTGGCGGGCGCGACACTGTGGAATGCAGATGGAGAATTCTGTGCAAATTAAAACCTTGATAACTTTGCCTTCCGGTCATGGAATCGAGCTAGGTTTTTTTTGACGGCTGCAGAATCACGGGCCTCACCCCTAGAGAGACTGGATTTGGAGAGTTGGACCCCCAGAGATTTTTCTAGAAATTACTTACCATAGGCCACGAAGCAGCGGTTGTTTCGGCGAAACGTCGAATATCTGAGGGTCCACAACTGGTTTTCAACGAGGTGGTTAGTATAGGGATGGCACATAGGACGTTAGGGTGGATAGCTTAGACGATGTCGGTGTCAAGCGCGTCGACTAACCGCGCCGTTAAGGTAGGCTGGCGGGCGCGACACTGTGGAATGCAGATGGAGAATTCTGTGCAAATTAAAACCTTGATAACTTTGCCTTCCGGTCATGGAATCGAGCTAGGTTTTTTTTTGACGGCTGCAGAATCACGGGCCTCACCCTAGAGAGACTGGATTTGGAGAGTTGGACCCCCAGAGATTTTTCTAGAAATTACTTACCATAGGCCACGAAGCAGCGGTTGTTTCGGCGAAACGTCGAATATCTGAGGGTCCACAACTGGTTTTCAACGAGGTGGTTAGTATAGGGATGGCACATAGGACGTTAGGGTGGATAGCTTCAGACGATGTCGGTGTCAAGCGCGTCGACTAACCGCGCCGTTAAGGTAGGCTGGCGGGCGCGACACTGTGGAATGCAGATGGAGAATTCTGTGCAAATTAAAACCTTGATAACTTTGCCTTCCGGTCATGGAATCGAGCTAGGTTTTTTTTGACGGCTGCAGAATCACGGGCCTCACCCTAGAGAGACTGGATTTGGAGAGTTGGACCCCAGAGATTTTTCTAGAAATTACTTACCATAGGCCACGAAGCAGCGGTTGTTTCGGCGAAACGTCGAATATCTGAGGGTCCACAACTGGTTTTCAACGAGGTGGTTAGTATAGGGATGGCACATAGGACGTTAGGGTGGATAGCTTAGACGATGTCGGTGTCAAGCGCGTCGACTAACCGCGCCGTTAAGGTAGGCTGGCGGGCGCGACACTGTGGAATGCAGATGGAGAATTCTGTGCAAATTAAAACCTTGATAACTTTGCCTTCCGGTCATGGAATCGAGCTAGGTTTTTTTTGACGGCTGCAGAATCACGGGCCTCACCCTAGAGAGACTGGATTTGGAGAGTTGGACCCCCAGAGATTTTTCTAGAAATTACTTACCATAGGCCACGAAGCAGCGGTTGTTTCGGCGAAACGTCGAATATCTGAGGGTCCACAACTGGTTTTCAACGAGGTGGTTAGTATAGGGATGGCACATAGGACGTTAGGGTGGATAGCTCAGACGATGTCGGTGTCAAGCGCGTCGACTAACCGCGCCGTTAAGGTAGGCTGGCGGGCGCGACACTGTGGAATGCAGATGGAGAATTCTGTGCAAATTAAAACCTTGATAACTTTGCCTTCCGGTCATGGAATCGAGCTAGGTTTTTTTTGACGGCTGCAGAATCACGGGCCTCACCCTAGAGAGACTGGATTTGGAGAGTTGGACCCCCAGAGATTTTTCTAGAAATTACTTACCATAGGCCACGAAGCAGCGGTTGTTTCGGCGAAACGTCGAATATCTGAGGGTCCACAACTGGTTTTCAACGAGGTGGTTAGTATAGGGATGGCACATAGGACGTTAGGGTGGATAGCTTAGACGATGTCGGTGTCAAGCGCGTCGACTAACCGCGCCGTTAAGGTAGGCTGGCGGGCGCGACACTGTGGAATGCAGATGGAGAATTCTGTGCAAATTAAAACCTTGATAACTTTGCCTTCCGGTCATGGAATCGAGCTAGGTTTTTTTTGACGGCTGCAGAATCACGGGCCTCACCCTAGAGAGACTGGATTTGGAGAGTTGGACCCCCAGAGATTTTTCTAGAAATTACTTACCATAGGCCACGAAGCAGCGGTTGTTTCGGCGAAACGTCGAATATCTGAGGGTCCACAACTGGTTTTCAACGAGGTGGTTAGTATAGGGATGGCACATAGGACGTTAGGGTGGATAGCTCAGACGATGTCGGTGTCAAGCGCGTCGACTAACCGCGCCGTTAAGGTAGGCTGGCGGGCGCGACACTGTGGAATGCAGATGGAGAATTCTGTGCAAATTAAAACCTTGATAACTTTGCCTTCCGGTCATGGAATCGAGCTAGGTTTTTTTTGACGGCTGCAGAATCACGGGCCTCACCCTAGAGAGACTGGATTTGGAGAGTTGGACCCCCAGAGATTTTTCTAGAAATTACTTACCATAGGCCACGAAGCAGCGGTTGTTTCGGCGAAACGTCGAATATCTGAGGGTCCACAACTGGTTTTCAACGAGGTGGTTAGTATAGGGATGGCACATAGGACGTTAGGGTGGATAGCTTAGACGATGTCGGTGTCAAGCGCGTCGACTAACCGCGCCGTTAAGGTAGGCTGGCGGGCGCGACACTGTGGAATGCAGATGGAGAATTCTGTGCAAATTAAAACCTTGATAACTTTGCCTTCCGGTCATGGAATCGAGCTAGGTTTTTTTTGACGGCTGCAGAATCACGGGCCTCACCCTAGAGAGACTGGATTTGGAGAGTTGGACCCCCAGAGATTTTTCTAGAAATTACTTACCATAGGCCACGAAGCAGCGGTTGTTTCGGCGAAACGTCGAATATCTGAGGGTCCACAACTGGTTTTCAACGAGGTGGTTAGTATAGGGATGGCACATAGGACGTTAGGGTGGATAGCTCAGACGATGTCGGTGTCAAGCGCGTCGACTAACCGCGCCGTTAAGGTAGGCTGGCGGGCGCGACACTGTGGAATGCAGATGGAGAATTCTGTGCAAATTAAACCTTGATAACTTTGCCTTCCGGTCATGGAATCGAGCTAGGTTTTTTTTGACGGCTAGCAGAATCACGGGCCTCACCCTAGAGAGACTGGATTTGGAGAGTTGGACGTCCACGATGATTTTTCTAGAAATTACTTACCATAGGCCACGAAGCAGCGGTTGTTTCGACGAAACGTCGAATATCTGAGGGTCCACAACTGGTTTTCAACGAGGTGGTTAGTATAGGGATGGCACATAGGACGTTAGGGTGGATAGCTTAGACGATGTCGGTGTCAAGCGCGTCGACTAACCGCGCCGTTAAGGTAGGCTGGCGGGCGCGACACTGTGGAATGCAGATGGAGAATTCTGTGCAAATTAAAACCTTGATAACTTTGCCTTCCGGTCATGGAATCGAGCTAGGTTTTTTTTGACGGCTGTAGAATCACGGGCCTCACCCTAGAGAGACTAGATTTGGAGAGTTGGACCCACAGAGATTTTTCTAGAAATTACTTACCATAGGCCACGAAGCAGCCGGTTGTTTCGGCGAAACTGTCGAATATCTGAGGGTCCACAACTGGTTTTCAACGAGGTGGTTAGTATAGGGATGGCACAGTAGGATGTTAGGGTGGATAGCTCAGACTGATGTCGGTGTCAAGCGCGTCGACTAACCGCGCCGTTAAGGTAGGCTGGCGGGCGCGACACTGTGGAATGCAGATGGAGAATTCTGTGCAAATTAAAACCTTGATAACTTTGCCTTCCGGTCATGGAATCGAGCTAGGTTTTTTTTGACGGCTGCAGAATCACGGGCCTCACCCTAGAGAGACTGGATTTGGAGAGTTGGACCCCCAGAGATTTTTCTAGAAATTACTTACCATAGGCCACTGAAGCAGCGGTTGTTTCGGCGAAACGTCGAATATCTGAGGGTCCACAACTGGTTTTCAACGAGGTGGTTAGTATAGGGATGGCACATAGGACGTTAGGGTGGATAGCTTAGACGATGTCGGTGTCAAGCGCGTCGACTAACCGCGCCGTTAAGGTAGGCTGGCGGGCGCGACACTGTGGAATGCAGATGGAGAATTCTGTGCAAATTAAAACCTTGATAACTTTGCCTTCCGGTCATGGAATCGAGCTAGGTTTTTTTTGACGGCTGCAGAATCACGGGCCTCACCCTAGAGAGACTGGATTTGGAGAGTTGGATCCCCCAGAGATTTTTCTAGAAATTACTTACCATAGGCCACGAAGCAGCGGTTGTTTTCGGCGAAACGTCGAATATCTGAGGGTCCACAACTGGTTTTCAACGAGGTGGTTAGTATAGGGATGGCACATAGGACGTTAGGGTGGATAGCTCAGACGATGTCGGTGTCAAGCACGTCGACTAACCGCGCCGTTAAGGTAGGCTGGCGGGCGCGACACTGTGGAATGCAGATGGAGAATTCTGTGCAAATTAAACCTTGATAACTTTGCCTTCCGGTCATGGAATCGAGCTAGGTTTTTTTTGACGGCTACAGAATCACGGGCCTCACCCTAGAGAGACTGGATTTGGAGAGTTGGATGTCACGCTGATTTTTCTAGAAATTACTTACCATAGGCTACGAAGCAGCGGTTGTTTCGACGAAACGTCGAATATCTGAGGGTCCACAACTGGTTTTCAACGAGGTGGTTAGTATAGGGATGGCACATAGGACGTTAGGGTGGATAGCTTAGACGATGTCGGTGTCAAGCGCGTCGACTAACCGCGCCGTTAAGGTAGGCTGGTGGGCGCGACACTGTGGAATGCAGATGGAGAATTCTGTGCAAATTAAAACCTTGATAACTTTGCCTTCCGGTCATGGAATCGAGCTAGGTTTTTTTTGACGGCTGTAGAATCACGGGCCTCACCCTAGAGAGACTAGATTTGGAGAGTTGGACCCACAGAGATTTTTCTAGAAATTACTTACCATAGGCCACGAAGCAGCCGTTGTTTCGGCGAAATGTCGAATATCTGAGGGTCCACAACTGGTTTTCAACGAGGTGGTTAGTATAGGGATGGCACGTAGGATGTTAGGGTGGATAGCTCAGACGATGTCGGTGTCAAGCGCGTCGACTAACCGCGCCGTTAAGGTAGGCTGGCGGGCGCGACACTGTGGAATGCAGATGGAGAATTCTGTGCAAATTAAAACCTTGATAACTTTGCCTTCCGGTCATGGAATCGAGCTAGGTTTTTTTTGATGGCTGCAGAATCACGGGCCTCACCCTAGAGAGACTGGATTTGGAGAGTTGGACCCCCAGAGATTTTTCTAGAAATTACTTACCATAGGCCATGAAGCAGCGGTTGTTTCGGCGAAACGTCGAATATCTGAGGGTCCACAACTGGTTTTCAACGAGGTGGTTAGTATAGGGATGGCACATAGGACGTTAGGGTGGATAGCTTAGACGATGTCGGTGTCAAGCGCGTCGACTAACCGCGCCGTTAAGGTAGGCTGGCGGGCACGACACTGTGGAATGCAGATGGAGAATTCTGTGCAAATTAAAACCTTGATAACTTTGCCTTCCGGTCATGGAATCGAGCTAGGTTTTTTTTGACGGCTGCAGAATCACGGGCCTCACCCTAGAGAGACTGGATTTGGAGAGTTGGATGTCACGCTGATTTTTCTAGAAATTACTTACCATAGGCCACGAAGCAGCGGTTGTTTTGGCGAAACGTCGAATATCTGAGGGTCCACAACTGGTTTTCAACGAGGTGGTTAGCATAGGGATGGCACATAGGACGTTAGGGTGGATAGCTCAGACGATGTCGGTGTCAAGCACGTCGACTAACCGCGCCGTTAAGGTAGGCTGGCGGCCGCGACACTGTGGAATGCAGATGGAGAATTCTGTGCAAATTGTAACCTTGATAACTTTGCCTTCCGGTCATGGAATCGAGCTAGGTTTTTTTTGACGGCTACAGAATCACGGGCCTCACCCTAGAGAGACTGGATTTGGAGAGTTGGATGTCACGCTGATTTTTCTAGAAATTACTTACCATAGGCTACGAAGCAGCGGTTGTTTCGACGAAACGTCGAATATCTGAGGGTCCACAACTGGTTTTCAACGAGGTGGTTAGTATAGGGATGGCACATAGGACGTTAGGGTGGATAGCTTAGACGATGTCGGTGTCAAGCGCGTCGACTAACCGCGCCGTTAAGGTAGGCTGGTGGGCGCGACACTGTGGAATGCAGATGGAGAATTCTGTGCAAATTAAAACCTTGATAACTTTGCCTTCCGGTCATGGAATCGAGCTAGGTTTTTTTTGACGGCTGCAGAATCACGGGCCTCACCCTAGAGAGACTGGATTTGGAGAGTTGGACCCCCAGAGATTTTTCTAGAAATTACTTACCATAGGCCACGAAGCAGCGGTTGTTTTGTCGAAACGTCGAATATCTGAGGGTCCACAACTGGTTTTCAACGAGGTGGTTAGTATAGGGATGGCACATAGGTCGTTAGGTTGGATAGCTCAGACGATGTCGGTGTCAAGCGTGTCGACTAACCACGCCGTTAAGGTAGGCTGGCGGGCGCGACACTGTGTAATGCAGATGGAGAATTCTGTGCAAATTAAAACCTTGATAGCTTTGCCTTCCGGTCATGGAATCGAGCTAGGTTTTTCTTGACGGCTGCAGAATCATGGGCCTCAGCCCAGAGAGACTGGATTTGGAGAGTTGGACCCCCAGAGATTTTTCTAGAAATTACTTACCATAGGCCACGAAGCCGCGGTTGTTTCGGCGAAACGTCGAATATCTGAGGGTCTACAACTGGTTTTCAGCGAGGTGGTTAGTATAGGGATGGCACGTAGGATGTTAGGGTGGATAGCTCAGACGATGTCGGTGTCAAGCGCGTCGACTAACCGCGCCGTTAAGGTAGGCTGGCGGGCGCGACACTGTGGAATGCAGATGGAGAATTCTGTGCAAATTAAAACCTTGATAACTTTGCCTTCCGGTCATGGAATCGAGCTAGGTTTTTTTTGACGGCTGCAGAATCACGGGCCTCACCCTAGAGAGACTGGATTTGGAGAGTTGGATGTCACGCTGATTTTTCTAGAAATTACTTACCATAGGCTACGAAGCAGCGGTTGTTTCGACGAAACGTCGAATATCTGAGGGTCCACAACTGGTTTTCAACGAGGTGGTTAGTATAGGGATGGCACATAGGACGTTAGGCAGGATAGCTCAGACGATGTCAGTGTCAAGCGCGTCAACTAACCGCGCCGTTAAGGTAGGCTGGCGGGCGCGACACTGTGGAATGCAGATGGAGAATTCTGTGCAAATTAAAACCTTGTTAACTTTGCCTTCCGGTCATGGAATCGAGCTAGATTTTTTTTGACGGCTGCAGAATCACGGGCCTCACCCTTGAGAGACTGGATTTGGAGAGTTGGACCCCCATAGATTTTTCTAGAAATTACTTACCATAGGCCACGAAGCAGCGGTTGTTTCGGCGAAACGTCGAATATCTGAGGGTCCACAACTGGTTTTCAACGAGGTGGTTAGTATAGGGATGGCACATAGGTCGTTAGGGTGGATAGCTCAGACGATGTCGGTGTCAAGCGTGTCGACTAACCACGCCGTTAAGGTAGGCTGGCGGGCGCGACACTGTGTAATGCAGATGGAGAATTCTGTGCAAATTAAAACCTTGATAACTTTGCCTTCCGGTCATGGAATCGAGCTAGGTTTTTCTTGACGGCTGCAGAATCATGGGCCTCAGCCTAGAGAGACTAGATTTGGAGAGTTGGACCCCTAGAGATTTTTCTAGAAATTACTTACCATAGGCCACGAAGCCGCGGTTGTTTCGGCGAAACGTCGAATATCTGAGGGTCTACAACTGGTTTTCAGCGAGGTGGTTAGTATAGGGATGGTATGTAGGATGTTAGGGTGGATAGCTCAGACGATGTCGGTGTCAAGCGCGTCGACTAACCGCGCCGTTAAGGTAGGCTGGCGGGCGCGACACTGTGGAATGCAGATGGAGAATTCTGTGCAAATTAAAACCTTGATAACTTTGCCTTCCGGTCATGGAATCGAGCTAGATTTTTTTTGACGGCTGCAGAATCACGGGCCTCACCCTAGAGAGACTGGATTTGGAGAGTTGGACCCCCATAGATTTTTCTAGAAATTACTTACCATAGGCCACGAAGCAGCGGTTGTTTTGTCGAAACGTCGAATATCTGAGGGTCCACAACTGGTTTTCAACGAGGTGGTTAGTATAGGGATGGCACATAGGTCGTTAGGTTGGATAGCTCAGACGATGTCGGTGTCAAGCGTGTCGACTAACCACGCCGTTAAGGTAGGCTGGCGGGCGCGACACTGTGTAATGCAGATGGAGAATTCTGTGCAAATTAAAACCTTGATAACTTTGCCTTCCGGTCATGGAATCGAGCTAGGTTTTTCTTGACGGCTGCAGAATCATGGGCCTCACCCTAGAGAGACTGGATTTGGAGAGTTGGATGTCACGCTGATTTTTCTAGAAATTACTTACCATAGGCTACAAAGCAGCGGTTGTTTCGACGAAACGTCGAATATCTGAGGGTCCACAACTGGTTTTCAACGAGGTGGTTAGTATAGGGATGGCACATAGGACGTTAGGCAGGATAGCTCAGACGATGTCAGTGTCAAGCGCGTCAACTAACCGCGCCGTTAAGGTAGGCTGGCGGGCGCGACACTGTGGAATGCAGATGGAGAATTCTGTGCAAATTAAAACCTTGTTAACTTTGCCTTCCGGTCATGGAATCGAGCTAGATTTTTTTTGACGGCTGCAGAATCACGGGCCTCACCCTAGAGAGACTGGATTTGGAGAGTTGGACCCCCATAGATTTTTCTAGAAATTACTTACCATAGGCCACGAAGCAGCGGTTGTTTCGGCGAAACGTCGAATATCTGAGGGTCCACAACTGGTTTTCAACGAGGTGGTTAGTATAGGGATGGCACATAGGTCGTTAGGGTGGATAGCTCAGACGATGTCGGTGTCAAGCGTGTCGACTAACCACGCCGTTAAGGTAGGCTGGCGGGCGCGACACTGTGTAATGCAGATGGAGAATTCTGTGCAAATTAAAACCTTGATAACTTTGCCTTCCGGTCATGGAATCGAGCTAGGTTTTTCTTGACGGCTGCAGAATCATGGGCCTCAGCCTAGAGAGACTAGATTTGGAGAGTTGGACCCCTAGAGATTTTTCTAGAAATTACTTACCATAGGCCACGAAGCCGCGGTTGTTTCGGCGAAACGTCGAATATCTGAGGGTCTACAACTGGTTTTCAGCGAGGTGGTTAGTATAGGGATGGTATGTAGGATGTTAGGGTGGATAGCTCAGACGATGTCGGTGTCAAGCGCGTCGACTAACCGCGCCGTTAAGGTAGGCTGGCGGGCGCGACACTGTGGAATGCAGATGGAGAATTCTGTGCAAATTAAAACCTTGATAACTTTGCCTTCCGGTCATGGAATCGAGCTAGATTTTTTTTGACGGCTGCAGAATCACGGGCCTCACCCTAGAGAGACTGGATTTGGAGAGTTGGACCCCCAGAGATTTTTCTAGAAATTACTTACCATAGGCCACGAAGCAGCGGTTGTTTTGTCGAAACGTCGAATATCTGAGGGTCCACAACTGGTTTTCAACGAGGTGGTTAGTATAGGGATGGCACATAGGTCGTTAGGTTGGATAGCTCAGACGATGTCGGTGTCAAGCGTGTCGACTAACCACGCCGTTAAGGTAGGCTGGCGGGCGCGACACTGTGTAATGCAGATGGAGAATTCTGTGCAAATTAAAACCTTGATAACTTTGCCTTCCGGTCATGGAATCGAGCTAGGTTTTTCTTGACGGCTGCAGAATCATGGGCCTCACCCTAGAGAGACTGGATTTGGAGAGTTGGATGTCACGCTGATTTTTCTAGAAATTACTTACCATAGGCTACGAAGCAGCGGTTGTTTCGACGAAACGTCGAATATCTGAGGGTCCACAACTGGTTTTCAACGAGGTGGTTAGTATAGGGATGGCACATAGGACGTTAGGCAGGATAGCTCAGACGATGTCAGTGTCAAGCGCGTCAACTAACCGCGCCGTTAAGGTAGGCTGGCGGGCGCGACACTGTGGAATGCAGATGGAGAATTCTGTGCAAATTAAAACCTTGTTAACTTTGCCTTCCGGTCATGGAATCGAGCTAGATTTTTTTTGACGGCTGCAGAATCACGGGCCTCACCCTAGAGAGACTGGATTTGGAGAGTTGGACCCCCATAGATTTTTCTAGAAATTACTTACCATAGGCCACGAAGCAGCGGTTGTTTCGGCGAAACGTCGAATATCTGAGGGTCCACAACTGGTTTTCAACGAGGTGGTTAGTATAGGGATGGCACATAGGTCGTTAGGGTGGATAGCTCAGACGATGTCGGTGTCAAGCGTGTCGACTAACCACGCCGTTAAGGTAGGCTGGCGGGCGCGACACTGTGTAATGCAGATGGAGAATTCTGTGCAAATTAAAACCTTGATAACTTTGCCTTCCGGTCATGGAATCGAGCTAGGTTTTTCTTGACGGCTGCAGAATCATGGGCCTCAGCCTAGAGAGACTAGATTTGGAGAGTTGGACCCCTAGAGATTTTTCTAGAAATTACTTACCATAGGCCACGAAGCCGCGGTTGTTTCGGCGAAACGTCGAATATCTGAGGGTCTACAACTGGTTTTCAGCGAGGTGGTTAGTATAGGGATGGTATGTAGGATGTTAGGGTGGATAGCTCAGACGATGTCGGTGTCAAGCGCGTCGACTAACCGCGCCGTTAAGGTAGGCTGGCGGGCGCGACACTGTGGAATGCAGATGGAGAATTCTGTGCAAATTAAAACCTTGATAACTTTGCCTTCCGGTCATGGAATCGAGCTAGATTTTTTTTGACGGCTGCAGAATCACGGGCCTCACCCTAGAGAGACTGGATTTGGAGAGTTGGACCCCCAGAGATTTTTCTAGAAATTACTTACCATAGGCCACGAAGCAGCGGTTGTTTTGTCGAAACGTCGAATATCTGAGGGTCCACAACTGGTTTTCAACGAGGTGGTTAGTATAGGGATGGCACATAGGTCGTTAGGTTGGATAGCTCAGACGATGTCGGTGTCAAGCGTGTCGACTAACCACGCCGTTAAGGTAGGCTGGCGGGCGCGACACTGTGTAATGCAGATGGAGAATTCTGTGCAAATTAAAACCTTGATAACTTTGCCTTCCGGTCATGGAATCGAGCTAGGTTTTTCTTGACGGCTGCAGAATCATGGGCCTCACCCTAGAGAGACTGGATTTGGAGAGTTGGATGTCACGCTGATTTTTCTAGAAATTACTTACCATAGGCTACGAAGCAGCGGTTGTTTCGACGAAACGTCGAATATCTGAGGGTCCACAACTGGTTTTCAACGAGGTGGTTAGTATAGGGATGGCACATAGGACGTTAGGCAGGATAGCTCAGACGATGTCAGTGTCAAGCGCGTCAACTAACCGCGCCGTTAAGGTAGGCTGGCGGGCGCGACACTGTGGAATGCAGATGGAGAATTCTGTGCAAATTAAAACCTTGTTAACTTTGCCTTCCGGTCATGGAATCGAGCTAGATTTTTTTTGACGGCTGCAGAATCACGGGCCTCACCCTAGAGAGACTGGATTTGGAGTGTTGGACCCCCAGAGATTTTTCTAGAAATTACTTACCATAGGCCACGAAGCAGCGGTTGTTTCGGCGAAACGTCGAATATCTGAGGGTCCACAACTGGTTTTCAACGAGGTGGTTAGTATAGGGATGGCACATAGGTCGTTAGGGTGGATAGCTCAGACGATGTCGGTGTCAAGCGTGTCGACTAACCACGCCGTTAAGGTAGGCTGGCGGGCGCGACACTGTGTAATGCAGATGGAGAATTCTGTGCAAATTAAAACCTTGATAACTTTGCCTTCCGGTCATGGAATCGAGCTAGGTTTTTCTTGATGGCTGCAGAATCATGGGCCTCAGCCTAGAGAGACTGGATGTCACACCCTAAAAATCCCAAAAGTATAAATTATTGTGTAAATGGAATTTTAGAAATAATTTTTAAAAGTCTAGAAGAAAAGATCTAATTTTAAATAATAAATTCCAATATAAAATTGGGCCAGATAAAATTTTACTAAATACTTTGCTTAATTCTATAATTTCTAGATTTTTCTGGGAATTATTTGAGCTAAGGAAGTATTTTTAATAAATGAAAGAGCATTTCATGAATTATTTAAATTGAAAAAGGTTTTAAAAAGTCTTCTTTTGGCTTTGGGCCGAAAGTCGGCCCAAAACCTCTCTTCTCTCTCTTTGGCCCAAGCCGGCCCAGCAAGCCGAGCCGCCGCGCGCGCGCCGTCTCTCCCTCTCTCCCGCTCGCTGACAGGTGGGGCCCACCTGTCAGGCCCGTCGTCTACCTCCGGCCGCCCGCGCCCGAAACCCTAGCCGCCGCCGCCCTTCCAATTCGGCCGCGCCCTTCCGTTTCCGGTGCAATTGATTGAGGGGAAAGGTGCCCCGTGATCTCCTCTACCTTTTTCTCTTTGGAAGCTTCAGCTATCTCGCTTTGGAAAGAGAGGATTCGAGCTCGGATCGGATTCGGCCGAACCCGAGGTTTCCATCGCCGTCGTCGGGCCGCCGTGGGCTTCGCCGCCGCCTCCCGACCCCTATAAAAGGACCCCCATGCTCTCCTCTACCCTCCGCCGCCCTCGCCTTCGCCTCTCGTCGCCCGAGCCGCCCTAGCGCCGTGCATCCCGTGCGCCGCCGTCGCCGCCGCCGCTCCAGTCTAGCGCCGCCGTCGCTCCGGTCATCGCCGTCGTTCGGGGAGCTCGCCATCGTGGTCGCCGTCGCGTCGCCGTCCTCGTCCGACCCTTCGTCGTCGCTGTGGACCGCCGGAGCATCGTCGCCGTCGTCGACCCGAACCTCTCCGTCCCTTCCTCCTCGTCGCCGGCGTCGTCCGTTGCTCCTCTGCCGCTAGGTTGGTCATCGGTGAGTTCGCCGTGTCCTCCGCTCTCTGTTGCCGCTTTCCGTTCGCGCAGCCGCGCCGTGGATCGCCGGCGAGCGCGTGAGTCCGAGCCGCCGTCGTCGCCGTCGGTCGGGATGACGTCAGTGCTGACGTCATCGGTGCCCTCGCCCGTGAGCCGGCCGTGCGCCGTTGATCTCGGCCGTCCGTTCGGTCCGATCGATCTCGGCCGTCCAATCCCGTAGACCGAAGCCGTGGACCCGGTCCACCGTAGACCCCGAGCCCGCTGACGCAATAAAGCCCCTTTTTCTTTTCAAAAATAATTCATTATTGCGTCATAATTCAATTAAAATTTATATAAATGATTTAAACCGGTTAAATCTTTAAAAATTCATAACTAATTCATCTTAGCTCGGATTTAGTTGGTTCAAGTCTCTAAATTTTTCTAAAATTGAGATCTACATGTTAAAAATATCCACATGTACTGTTCATGCTTGCTTATGTGCTGTTTTGGTGTTTTTATTCTTTTCCGTTTAGAATCCGACGTTTCCGGAGAGTCCGCTTTTGCAGGAGAAGATTTAGAAGAGTTCCAAGGCCAGCAAGGCAAGTCACACAGATCCTAATCAACCCTTTGATCATGTTGATCCCATTTAAAGCTATTGTTTCTATTCAACCATTGCATTTATTTTTGAATGTCATTGGGTGGAATTAGCCTATTGTTTGTTATAGCCCTTTTGTTCTTGATTACCTTATTCCTTGATACCTTGGGTTATTATAACTTGACTAGTTGAGCTTTATATTGGTTCAACTAGATATTAGGTGTAACTGCTTAGCCATGCTTAGAAACTTTAGCACACTAATGGGATAATTTATGATTCACTACTATTTACTGATGGCTTAATGCTAGTTCACGATGGTTATTCGTGATTGGTTAATTAATTAATTTGACAACTAAAACCTGATAATGGTGGGTTGTGAGTACATGGTTTTGATGGTCGTGCTCATGACAATTAAGGACCGGTTCACGAACTTCGGTTGTGAAACATTAACCGTGCCAACCACAAGCCAGCGTGGGCAACGGCTTTATCTTTTACATAGCATAGTTCATTACAGAGCACTAGACTGAGAAGTGGCGGAGATAAGCCCATGGGGGTCGCTGGGGAGTCCATGCCTTGTTTATAAGGGGGTGACTATGATCCGGGAATGGTGCACTGTGGTGGATTGTGTTGTGTGAGGGGTAATGTCACAGCTCCTCTCCGAGGTACCGTGGTGGTATTGAGGCACATGGTGACATGATGTGGGGTTGTGTCTTGTGGGTACAGTGGTACACCTCTGATCAGAGTAAAACTATTCGAATAGCTGTGCCCGCGGTTATGGGCGGGTCTAACAATGTCTTTCGTGATTAGTCTCACCCTTCACACTATAATGAAAGATGCTATAACTGGTTATTAGCTCCTGGTTTGGAATGGTATATTCCTGGTTTGGAGATTTGAACTGTGCAGCCGGGATTGGTTGTTCAGAATGGTTGGGCCTATACAACAGGGTATGTTGTATAGTGTTGGATTAATACTGTTTAATTAATACTTTACTGTTTTATTAAATTCTGAAATATTCTTTAAATGCTGTTTATGCAAAGAAGCCTATATTATGCCATCCTTGGTTATCCTGTGCACTTGCATATTTGCTGCGTGGCTTGCTGAGTATGTCATATACTCACCTTGCAATCATTCATCAGAGGAGGAGTTCTTCAGTGAAGCTGATGGTGGTGAGGATTTGGCGTAGTCCTTGTCAAGCTGCCTGTGGAATGGAGTCGTCTGCGCTATTTATTTCTTTATTTTCCACTGCTTAGATCTTTATTGTTTGAGAGGAACTATCCACCTCTGTAATGACATTTTATTCGCTTATTAATTAGAGTAATAATTGAACTCTATTATCAATTTGTTATTGTGTGCCTCGGCTGATTCCTGGACGAGGGTTTACACACATGTAAGCGTTTGGAATTTTGGATAGAAATTCCGGGCGTGACAAGTTGGTATCAGAGCCTCCTTGACCATAGGTTATGCCAAACAGTACCTATAAGAGCCCTCTAAAAAAATATTGGAAAACTAGAACTGTTCTCCTCCCGTTCTCTTTTAATTAAACCAAGATAATGGCACATGCAGTTTATAGCCTTTTAAATTGTTCCTTCTAAAATTTACTTTTCGCCTTTCTGTGTTGTTAGTACTGTACATCTATTACTGTACTAATGACCCGTTTATTAGCAAAAGATTTATGACATTGATTTATTTAATCTTGCTACAATAAACTTAGCAAGTTGATTTTATAACCCTCTTTTAATTTATTTCTTTTGAAACCTGTTATTCAAAAGTGCAAAACCAGTGATCCTGTTTTTTTTAACCGTTTCAACTTATCTTGCAAGATTGGTTTATTTTACTCATTTACCTTTTATTTTGAATTTTTAAATTTTATTCAAAGTAACCGGAAAACTTGTGCTATTAATTGGATAAATGTCTTAACTCCCTCCTTTCACTTGTCTTTAGATGACGCGTGTCAAGCCTGAGTACTTGTTTGGTACTGAAGGGTTTGTCCTGGAGTTGCGTACGATGTCCTTTGCCATAGGATTTGGGACTGCTCCTTTGTACGCCCAGATTTCTCATGATCGCGATGAAGAGGAGTGCCGTGTCAAAGTCACCTTGATCAGTAATCGTGAAGATATCCCATCGGTGATGTTCGAAGCTGGAGGGAGAAGCTATATGCATGCATGCCAGGAAGGGGCAAGAATCGCCATCGGAGAGCTCCGTGACCGCTACAGCAAGCAGTTGGCCAATACGGAGTATCGCTACCATCCTCGGCAGCCTCAGGGGAGTGACCGTGGCATCTACCTTGAACCTGCAGGAATCGAGAATGATGCCACCACAAGACATTTGGTTGAGATGCTATGGGCTATGGATGAGACCCGTGCTGAGAACGCGATAGCAGCTCATGATCGTGAAAACTGGAACCGTATGAAGATTTGCAAGCTGGAGTACAAGGTGGAGAGGTTGGAGAAGGAGTTGGCAGCACTGAAGGGAGAAGCACCACCCCAGAAAGCCAGAGTTCGCCTTACTGCAAGAAAGAGAGCTATTTTTGTCCCTCGCTATCAGTTGGCGCCAAAGGTTCGCGTGGTGGAAAAAGAAGTTACTCCAGCTAAGCCCCCGGTCATCAACATAAGTGATGATGAAGAAGAAGGATCAAAGAACACCCATTCCAAGGTCGAGTGGGGAGCAACTCAAGATGATGTTAAAGAAGAGCCGGACGAGCCCTCAATCAACTCCGATGCTAGGAAGACCTAGAGTACCTTGTTAAGCTGTTGCCTTAGATCGTTGTGTTAGTTTGCTTGTTTAAGTTTGGTTCTGTGTGTGGGTCTCGCATGTGGTTTACATCAGTGTTGAGATGTAAGTGCATGCGTTTGTTTGCTTTCGAGTGTTTAGTAGTTGGTGAGTTTAGTGGTGTGAGAGTCTTCAAGTCTTTGTAATAATGAAACTCAGTTAAGATCAATAAAAGTCAAGTTAGTGGAAGAGTTAATTCTCGGTCCTAAGTAGTTTTCCCCGGTTTCTCTTTTTGTGCTCCTGTCCATGCCAGATGGTGCTCACTCGCAGTGTTGGAAATGGCCCCAACAACAGCAACAGTAATAACAGCAATAGCAACAATGGAGAGAATCCCACCCTTGCCCAAGTTTTGGCTCAGCAAACACAGCTTATGCATATGATGATGCAGCAACTCCAGAACCAGCAGAACCAGCAGAACCAAGGGAATAACCAAGCACCTCCCCAGAACAAGTTATCAGAATTTCTTCGTGTGAGGCCACCTACATTTTCTAGCACTACTAATCCAGTAGAGGCTGGTGATTGGCTGCACGCCATAGAAAAGAAGTTGGACTTGCTTCAGTGCACTGATCAGGAGAAGGTCTCTTTTGCATCACACCAGTTGCATGGCCCTGCTTCTGAGTGGTGGGATCACTTCCGTCTCAACAGGACTACGGCGGAACCTATCACTTGGCTAGAATTCATTGCTGCTTTTCGCAAGACGCACATACCATCAGGAGTGGTGTCTCTTAAGAAGAGAGAGTTCAGAGTGCTCACTCAGGGATCTCGCTCTGTTACGGAATACTTGCATGAGTTTAATCGCTTAGCTCGTTATGCTCCGGAGGAAGTACGCACTGATGAAGAACATCAAGAGAAGTTCCTGGAAGGACTGAATGATGAGCTTTCTTACCCATTGATGACTGGAGATTATCCTGATTTCCAGAAGTTGGTGGATAAGGCTATTCGCCAGGAGGATAAGTACAACCGCATGGAGCAGAAGAAGCGCAGGATTGCTCACTTCAAGGCTCAACAAGGGAATAATCAGAGGCTACGTCTTGTTTCGGGATCTCAGTCAATGCCTCAGGGAGGTTCATCGTCTGTTGTTCGTCCGCAGCGTCAGTTCTTCAACAACAATGCTGGCAACAACAACCGCAACCAAGCTCCACGTCCGGTGACAGCTCCGACACCGCATCAGCCTGTCAGGAGGGAACAAGGAAACAAGCCCGGAGTATGTTTCAATTGTGGTGAACCAGGCCATTACTCCGACAAGTGTCCGAAGCCCCGACGCGTGAAGGTTGTCCCTGCACAGAACAACTCCACCGCACCAGTGACAAAGGCTCGTGTCAACCACGTTGCTGCTGCAGAAGCTCAAGATGCTCCAGATGTGATTTTGGGTACGTTCCCTGTTAACTCAGTACCTGCAACAGTACTTTTCGACTCTGGTGCTACGCATTCATTTTTATCTATGAGTTTTGCGGGAAATCATGGGATGGAAGTAGAAGATCTTAGACGTCCTTTGATGGTTAGTACCCCGAGTAATCAAGCACTCTCAGTGCAACGTAGTCCCTCTGTCAGAATAGAGATTCAAGGAGTGCCATTTCTGGCCAATCTTATTCTGTTAGAATCCAAAGACCTTGATGTCATCCTAGGGATGGACTGGTTAGCCAGATATAAAGGTGTGATAGACTGTGCTAATAGAAAAGTAACTCTTACCAGTACTGATGGCCAAGTTGTGACTGTTCACACATTGCCTTCAGAGCCCTTAAGGTCAAGTCTGAACCAAATAACCATGGAACAGATTCCTATAGTACGAGAATACCCAGATGTGTTCCCGGATGATTTACCTGGTATGCCGCCTAAGAGAGATATAGAGTTCAGAATAGATTTGGTACCTGGTACAGCTCCAATCCATAAGAGACCTTATAGAATGGCAGCCAATGAGTTAGCAGAAGTCAAGAGGCAAGTAGATGATTTGCTTCAAAAAGGATACATTAGACCAAGTTCGTCTCCATGGGGTGCTCCAGTTATTTTTGTTGAAAAGAAAGATCATACCCAGAGGATGTGTGTGGACTACCGTGCCCTAAATGATGTGACTATCAAGAATAAGTATCCGCTACCCAGAATTGATGATTTGTTTGATCAGCTTAAGGGTGCCACTGTTTTCTCCAAGATCGATCTTCGATCAGGATATCACCAGTTAAGGATTAAAGAGGAAGACATACCTAAGACAGCTTTCACTACTCGATATGGGTTGTTTGAGTGTACTGTTATGTCTTTCGGACTTACCAATGCCCCCGCTTTCTTCATGAACTTGATGAATAAGGTGTTTATGGAATACTTAGACAAGTTCGTGGTTGTCTTTATTGATGACATTCTTATTTACTCTCGAACCAAAGAAGAGCATGAAGAACATCTTCGCCTTGCATTGGAGAAACTACGTGAACATCAGTTGTATGCCAAGTTTAGCAAGTGTGAATTCTGGTTGTCTGAAGTGAAGTTCCTTGGTCACGTCATCTCAGCCGGAGGAGTTGCCGTTGATCCTAGTAATGTGGAATCAGTAACCAGCTGGAAACAACCAAAGACAGTTTCAGAGATTCGTAGTTTCCTGGGTCTTGCAGGATATTACCGGAGATTTATAGAGAATTTCTCTAAGATTGCTAAGCCCATGACACGACTGCTTCAGAAGGATGTGAAGTACAAGTGGTCAGAAGAATGTGAGCGGAGTTTTCAAGAGTTGAAGAGTCGCTTAATATCAGCACCAATTTTGATTTTGCCTGATCCAAAGAAGGGTTTCCAAGTGTATTGCGATGCATCTAAGCTTGGATTAGGATGTGTTCTGATGCAAGATGGGAAGGTGGTTGCCTATGCATCTCGTCAGTTACGTCCGCATGAGAAGAACTACCCTACTCATGACCTCGAGTTAGCTTCAGTGGTTCATGCATTGAAGATTTGGCGTCACTATCTTTTCGGAACTCGTACAGAGGTGTATACCGATCACAAGAGTTTAAAGTACATCTTTACTCAACCGGATCTGAACATGAGACAACGGAGATGGTTGGAATTAATCAAGGATTATGACTTGGGAATTCATTATCACCCAGGAAAGGCTAATGTTGTAGCAGATGCTCTTAGCAGGAAAGGCTATTGCAATGCTACGGAAGGACGACAGTTGCCATTGGAGTTATGCAAGGAATTTGAGAGATTAAATTTGGGAATTGTCCCTAGAGGTTTTGTTGCAACCTTAGAAGCCAAGCCTACTCTCATTGATCAGGTCAGAGAAGCTCAGATTAACGATCCTGATATTCATGAGATCAAGAAGAATATGAGGAGAGGAAAAGCTATCGGTTTCTTGGAAGATGAGCAAGGGACCGTATGGTTGGGCGAAAGAATTTGTGTTCCAGAGAATAAAGAGTTGAAAGATACAATTCTGAAGGAAGCTCATGATACTCTGTACTCCATTCACCCTGGTAGTACCAAGATGTATCAAGATCTCAAAGAAAGATTTTGGTGGACAAGTATGAAGCGTGAGATAGCAGAGTTTGTAGCTGTGTGTGATGTTTGTCAGCGAGTTAAGGCGGAACATCAGAAGCCAGCAGGTTTGTTGCAACCTTTGAAGATACCAGAATGGAAGTGGGAAGAAATCGGTATGGATTTTATCACGGGTTTACCCAGAACGTCATCAGGCCACGACTCTATTTGGGTAATAGTCGATAGACTTACCAAAGTGGCTCATTTCATTCCCGTCAAGACAACATATTCCGGAAGTCGTTTGGCGGAATTGTATATGGCCAGGATTGTGTGTTTGCATGGCGTCCCTAAGAAAATAGTATCTGACCGAGGTAGTCAGTTTACTTCAAAGTTTTGGAAGAAACTTCAGGAAGAGATGGGTTCTAAGTTGAACTTCAGTACTGCTTATCATCCGCAAACAGACGGACAAACTGAAAGGGTGAATCAGATTTTGGAAGACATGTTGAGAGCCTGTGCTCTAGATTTCGGTGGAAGTTGGGATAAGAATTTGCTTTACGCAGAATTTTCGTACAACAACAGTTATCAAGCTAGTCTTCAGATGGCTCCTTACGAAGCACTGTATGGTCGTAAGTGTCGTACTCCGCTTCTGTGGGATCAGACAGGAGAACGTCAGGTGTTCGGAACTGATATCCTAAGGGAAGCAGAAGAAAAGGTAAAGGTTATTCAAGAAAGATTGCGTGTAGCTCAGTCCCGTCATAAGAGTTATGCAGACAATCGTCGCAGAGACTTGAGTTTTGAAGAAGGAGATCATGTGTACCTTCGTGTCACTCCTTTCCGAGGGGTTCATCGTTTTCAGACCAAAGGAAAGTTGGCTCCATGTTTTGTGGGACCTTATAAGATTATCAGTCGAAGAGGTGAGGTTGCTTATCAGTTGGAGTTACCTCAATCATTGACAGGAGTCCATGATGTGTTCCATGTGTCACAGTTGAAGAAGTGTTTGAGGGTACCTACTGAGGAAGCTAATCTTGAACAGATAGAAATCCAAGAGGATCCGACATATGTCGAGAGACCAATTCGTATTTTGGAGACAAATGAGAGAAGGACCAGGAATCGAGTTATCCGTTTCTGTAAGGTTCAGTGGAGTAATCACTCAGAAGAAGAAGCAACTTGGGACCGAGAAGATGAATTGAAGTCCGCTCATCCGCATCTTTTCGCCAGTTCTTCCGAATCTCGAGGACGAGATTCTGTTTAAGGGGGGTAGGTTTGTCACACCCTAAAAATCCCAAAAGTATAAATTATTGTGTAAATGGAATTTTAGAAATAATTTTTAAAAGTCTAGAAGAAAAGATCTAATTTTAAATAATAAATTCCAATATAAAATTGGGCCAGATAAAATTTTATTAAATACTTTGCTTAATTCTATAATTTCTAGATTTTTCTGGGAATTATTTGAGCTAAGGAAGTATTTTTAATAAATGAAAGAGCATTTCATGAATTATTTAAATTGAAAAAGGTTTTAAAAAGTCTTCTTTTGGCTTTGGGCCGAAAGTCGGCCCAAAACCTCTCTTCTCTCTCTTCGGCCCAAGCCGGCCCAGCAAGCCGAGCCGCCGCGCGCGCGCCGTCTCTCCCTCTCTCCCGCTCGCTGACAGGTGGGGCCCACCTGTCAGGCCCGTCGTCTACCTCCGGCCGCCCGCGCCCGAAACCCTAGCCGCCGCCGCCCTTCCAATTCGGCCGCGCCCTTCCGTTTCCGGTGCAATTGATTGAGGGGAAAGGTGCCCCGTGATCTCCTCTACCTTTTTCTCTTTGGAAGCTTCGGCTATCTCGCTTTGGAAAGAGAGGATTCGAGCTCGGATCGGATTCGGCCGAACCCGAGGTTTCCATCGCCGTCGTCGGGCCGCCGTGGGCTTCGCCGCCGCCTCCCGACCCCTATAAAAGGACCCCCGTGCTCTCCTCTACCCTCCGCCGCCCTCGCCCTCGCCTCTCGTCGCCCGAGCCGCCCTAGCGCCGTGCATCCCGTGCGTCGCCGTCGCCGCCGCCGCTCCAGTCTAGCGCCGCCGTCGCTCCGGTCATCGCCGTCGTTCCGGGAGCTCGCCATCGTGGTCGCCGTCGCGTCGCCATCCTTGTCCGACCCTTCGCCGTCGCTGTGGACCGCCGGAGCATCGTCGCCGTCGTCGACCCGAACCTCTCCGTCCCTTCCTCCTCGTCGCCGGCGTCGTCCGTTGCTCCTCCGCCGCTAGGTTGGTCATCGGTGAGTTCGCCGTGTCCTCCGCTCTTTGTTGCCGCTTTCCGTTCGCGCAGCCGCGCCGTGGATCGCCGGCGAGCGCGTGAGTCCGAGCCGCCGTCGTCGCCGTCGGTCGGGATGACGTCAGTGCTGACGTCATCGGTGCCCTCGCCCGTGAGCCGGCCGTGCGCCGTTGATCTCGGCCGTCCGTTCGGTCCGATCGATCTCGGCCGTCCAATCCCGTAGACCGAAGCCGTGGACCCGGTCCACCGTAGACCCCGAGCCCGCTGACGCAATAAAGCCCCTTTTTCTTTTCAAAAATAATTCATTATTGCGTCATAATTCAATTAAAATTTATATAAATGATTTAAACCGGTTAAATCTTTAAAAATTCATAACTAATTCATCTTAGCTCGGATTTAGTTGGTTCAAGTCTCTAAATTTTTCTAAAATTGAGATCTACATGTTAAAAATATCCACATGTACTGTTCATGCTTGCTTATGTGCTGTTTTGGTGTTTTTATTCTTTTCCGTTTAGAATCCGACGTTTCCGGAGAGTCCGCTTTTGCAGGAGAAGATTTAGAAGAGTTCCAAGGCCAGCAAGGCAAGTCACACAGATCCTAATCAACCCTTTGATCATGTTGATCCCATTTAAAGCTATTGTTTCTATTCAACCATTGCATTTATTTTTGAATGTCATTGGGTGGAATTAGCCTATTGTTTGTTATAGCCCTTTTGTTCTTGATTACCTTATTCCTTGATACCTTGGGTTATTATAACTTGACTAGTTGAGCTTTATATTGGTTCAACTAGATATTAGGTGTAACTGCTTAGCCATGCTTAGAAACTTTAGCACACTAATGGGATAATTTATGATTCCCTACTATTTACTGATGGCTTAATGCTAGTTCACGATGGTTATTCGTGATTGGTTAATTAATTAATTTGACAACTAAAACCTGATAATGGTGGGTTGTGAGTACATGGTTTTGATGGTCGTGCTCATGACAATTAAGGACCGGTTCACGAACTTCGGTTGTGAAACATTAACCGTGCCAACCACAAGCCAGCGTGGGCAACGGCTTTATCTTTTACATAGCATAGTTCATTACAGAGCACTAGACTGAGAAGTGGCGGAGATAAGCCCACGGGGGTCGCTGGGGAGTCCATGCCTTGTTTATAAGGGGGTGACTATGATCCGGGAATGGTGCACTGTGGTGGATTGTGTTGTGTGAGGGGTAATGTCACAGCTCCTCTCCGAGGTACCGTGGTGGTATTGAGGCACATGGTGACATGATGTGGGGTTGTGTCTTGTGGGTACAGTGGTACACCTCTGATCAGAGTAAAACTATTCGAATAGCCGTGCCCGCGGTTATGGGCGGGTCTAACAATGTCTTTCGTGATTAGTCTCACCCTTCACACTATAATGAAAGATGCTATAACTGGTTATTAGCTCCTGGTTTGGAATGGTATATTCCTGGTTTGGAGATTTGAACTGTGCAGCCGGGATTGGTTGTTCAGAATGGTTGGGCCTATACAACAGGGTATGTTGTATAGTGTTGGATTAATACTGTTTAATTAATACTTTACTGTTTTATTAAATTCTGAAATATTCTTTAAATGCTGTTTATGCAAAGAAGCCTATATTATGCCATCCTTGGTTATCCTGTGCACTTGCATATTTGCTGCGTGGCTTGCTAAGTATGTCATATACTCACCTTGCAATCATTCATCAGAGGAGGAGTTCTTCAGTGAAGCTGATGGTGGTGAGGATTTGGCGTAGTCCTTGTCAAGCTGCCTGTGGAATGGAGTCGTCTGCGCTATTTATTTCTTTATTTTCCGCTGCTTAGATCTTTATTGTTTGAGAGGAACTATCCACCTCTGTAATGACATTTTATTCGCTTATTAATTAGAGTAATAATTGAACTCTATTATCAATTTGTTATTGTGTGCCTCGGCTGATTCCTGGACGAGGGTTTACACACATGTAAGCGTTTGGAATTTTGGATAGAAATTCCGGGCGCGACACTGGATTTGGAGAGTTGGACCCCCAGAGATTTTTCTAGAAATTACTTACCATAGGCCACGAAGCCGCGGTTGTTTCGGCGAAACGTCGAATATCTGAGGGTCCACAACTGGTTTTCAACGAGGTGGTTAGTATAGGGATGGCACATAGGACGTTAGGGTGGATAGCTCAGACGATGTCGGTGTCAAGCGCGTCGACTAACCGCGCCGTTAAGGTAGGCTGGCGGGCGCGACACTGTGGTATGCAGATGGAGAATTCTATGCAAATTAAAACCTTGATAACTTTGCCTTCCGGTCATGGAATCGAGCTAGGTTTTTTCTGACGGCTGCAGAATCACGGGCCTCACCCTAGAGAGACTGGATTTGGAGAGTTGGACCCCCAGAGATTTTTCTAGAAATTACTAACCATAGGCCACGAAGCAGCGGTTGTTTCGGCGAAACGTCGAATATCTGAGGGTCCACAACTGGTTTTCAACGAGGTGGTTAGTATAGGGATGGCACATAGGACGTTAGGGTGGATAGCTTAGATGCTCAACCTACTCTGTTTGATCAAGTTAGAGAAGCTCAAGTGAATGATCCTGATATCCAAGAAATTAAAAATAACATGAGAAGAGGGAATGCCATTGGTTACATAGAAGATGAACAAGGAACTGTGTGGTTAGGGGAAAGAATTTGTGTGCCCGATAATAAGGAGTTGAAGGATACTATCATGAAAGAAGCTCATGAAACTTTGTATTCCATTCATCCTGGGAGCACTAAGATGTATCAAGACCTGAAGCAACAATTCTGGTAGGCCAGCATGCGACGAGAGATAGCAGAATATGTGGCTCTATGTGATGTGTATCAGCGAGTTAAGGCGGAGCATCAGAAGCCAGCCTGTCTGTTACAACCGTTGAAAATTCCCGAGTGGAAATGGGAGGAAATAGGAATGGATTTTATCACCGGTCTACCCAGAACGCCAGCAGGACATGACTCTATTTGGGTAGTGGTTGACAGGCTTACTAAAGTCGCTCATTTCATACCCGTCAAAACAACCTACACGGGAAATAAGCTTGCAAAGTTATATATGGCAAGAGTGGTATGTTTACATGGTGTTCCCAAGAAAATAGTGTCAGACAGAGGTAGTCAGTTTACTTCGAAGTTTTGGCAGAAACTACAAGTAGAGATGGGTACCCGTTTGAATTTCAGTACGGCCTATCACCCTCAAACTGATGGTCAGACAGAAAGAGTGAATCAAATTTTAGAAGACATGTTGAGAGCTTGTGTTCTAGATTTTGGTGGAAGAATTTGCCGTACGCAGAATTCTCTTATAACAACAGTTATCAAGCTAGTCTTCAAATGGCTCCGTATGAAGTATTGTATGGCCGGAAGTGTCGCACGCCGCTCCTTTGGGATCAAACCGGTGAGCGTCAAGTTTTTGGGATAGACATATTGCGAGAGGCAGAAGAAAAAGTGAAAATTATCCAAGAAAGGTTGCGAGTTGCCCAGTCGCGCCAGAAGAGCTACGCAGACAATCATCGTAGTGATTTGATTTTCGAAGAAGGGGATTTTGTATATCTACGGGTTACGCCGTTACGAGGAGTTCATCGTTTTCAGACCAAAGGGAAATTGGCACCGCGTTTTGTGGGACCTTTTAAGATTGCGAGTCGAAGAGGTGAAGTAGCTTATCAGCTAGAGTTGCCTCTGTCAATGGCGGGAATACATGACGTGTTCCATGTGTCGCAGTTAAAGAAATGTTTGCGTGTTCCTACGGAGGAAGCGGATCCTGAGCGTATAGAACTTCAAGAAGATTTAACCTATGTTGAGAAGCCAGTGAGAATTTTGGAGGTGAGTGAAAGGAACACCAGGAATCGTGTCATACGGTTCTGTAAGGTTCAGTGGAGCAATCATTCAGAAGAAGAAACCACTTGGGAGCGAGAAGATGAATTGAAGTTAGCTCATCCTCATCTTTTTGCTAGTTCTTCTGAATCTCGAGGACGAGATTCCGTTTAAGGGGGGTAGGTTTGTCACGCCCTAAAAATCGCCTAAATTAATAATGCTTTTTTTTTAAATCATTGTTAGAAATTATTTTAAAAGCCTACCAATTAAACTCTACTAATCTAGGAAAAATTTTCAACATAAATTTGAGCTAGATAAAATTTTATTAAATACTTTGCTTGTTCCTCTATTTTCTAGATTTTTCTGGGAATTATTTGAGCAAGGGAAGTATTTTTAATAAACAAAATACCATTTCACAAATTAGTTTAATTGAAAGAAATTTTATAAATCCTCCCCTAAGTCGTTGGGCCGATTTCGGCCCAACTCCCCTTTTTCCCCGCGTGGCCAAGCCGGCCCAAGTCGGCCCAAGCCGACGCCGCCCCTCCTCTCTCGCGGGTCACCGACATGTGGGGCCCACATGTCGGGCCCTTCTCCTACCTCCGGCCGGCCGGCCACCCTAGCCGAGCCGCCCCCTTCTCCCTTCAAATTCGCCTCAAATCTGGCCCCTCGAGTCCGATTGATTGAGGGGTTTTGATCCCCTCATCCTCCTCTATCTCTACCCCCAAAAATCGAAGCTAATTGCTTCGTGGTTTATCCGAATCAAACTCGTTTTTGAGTTTATCTCCAAACCGAACCCTAGTTTTTCTCGGCTCGATTTCTCGCGGTGGGAGTCCGATCTCTCGAATCCAAGGCTATAAATACGACCACCTAGTCATCCTCTTTCGTTTGCCCCCTTTCCCGAGCTCTCTAGTGCTCCGTAGCGCCGCCGCCGCCGCCGGCCGTCGTTCAGCCGCCTCGCGCCGCCGCTAGCGCCGTCGCCGCCGCTTCCCGTCATCGCCGTTAGGTGCGCACGGAGGTGAGGAGTCCCGGCCGCCCCTTCGCCGCCGTCGCCGGTCGCCGTAGCGCCGTCGCCGCCGCCGACCCGAGCCGCGCCGCCGCTAGAGCTCGCCGCCGGCCGCCGTTCGTCGTCGTCCGTCGTGTTCGCTAGTACCGGTGAGTTCGCGTCGTCGCCCTCTTCGTGTAGGTGGCCTTAGATCGCCTGGCCGACCTCTCTATCGCCGGCGAGGTCGTCGCTCATGTCATGCCAGCGGTGATGTCATAATCTTTTTCTTTTTAGTTTTTCTTTATTAGATGCAAATCGATTAAACTTCAGAAAATCATAATTAAATCATCGTAACTCGGATTCGAGTGGTTCAAGTTGCTAAATTTTTCTAAAATCAAGATCTACATGTTAAAAATATCCACATGTACTGTTTATGCTTGTTTTTGTACTGTTTTGTTGATTTTGTTTATTTGCTTTAGTGTCCGACGTTCCTGAGGAGAGCGTTTTCGTTGAAGAAGGTTCGGAAGCGTTTGCAGAAGCTCAAGGCAAGTCACACAGATCCCCAACAACCCTTTGAGCATGTTGAACCAGTTTAAAGCTAATGTTTTATTTCAACTTATGCATTATTTTCGGTTGTCATCGGGTGGTGAACCTTTCCCAATTAATTAATGGCCGAAGATGATCTTATTTTCCTATGGGTTATAATTTGATTAGCTTGAACCTTATATATTGGATTGGTTCAGCTAAATGCTATATATAAAATTGCTTAGCCCTGCTTAGAAAGATAAGCTTATTAATGGGATGAATCATATATACTACATTATTACTTATGGTTATATTTAATGGTAGCTCACGATGGTTAATTGTGTTATGATAATTAATTGATAATTAAAACTTGATTAAAGGTGGGTTGTGAGCATATGGTTTTGAAGGTTGTGCTCATGGCAATTAAGGACCGTTTCACGAGCTACTGTTGTGAAACATTTACCGTGCCAACCACAAGCCAGCGTGGGCAACTGCTTTATCTTTTGTATAGCATGATTCATTATGGTGTGCCAGACTATGAAGCGGCAAGAAGTCCGTGGGGGTCGCTGGGGAGTCCATTGCCTCTGGTTTTGAGGGGGAGTTTATGATCCAGGAACGGTGCACTGTGGTGAGTTGTGTTGTGCGAAGGGTATTATCACAGTTCCTTTCCGAGGTACCGTGGTGGTACTGAGGCACATGGTGACATATCGTGGGATTGTGTCTTGTGGGTACAGTGGTACACCTCTGATCAGAGTAAAACTATTCGAATAGCCGTGCCCGCGGTTATGGGTGGGTCTAACAATGTTTTTCGTGATTAGTCTCACACTACTCATAATTGATGATAAAATGTGATACTTAAATTGACTCCTGGTTTGGATTGGTATATTCCTGGTTTGGAGGTTTGATTTGTACAACCGGGGTTGGTTGTTCAGATGGGGTTGGGCCTATGCAACACGGGTGTGTTGTATGGTGTTTATTTAATACTGATTAATTAATCAACCGTTTTACTATTCTCTTAAATATTTATTAAATGCTGTTTATGCAAATGAGCTATATTACGCCATCCTTTCTTATCCTGTGCACTTGCATATTTGCTGTGTGGCTTGTTGAGTATGTCATATGCTCATTCTTGCAATATTCATTCATCAGAGGAGGAGTACTTCAGTGAAGGTGATGATCTGGAGGACTAGGCTTGGTCCGGGTTAAGTTTCCTGTGGAGTGGAGTCGTCATAGCTGTTCCGTAGTTTGTTTTTTTTTTCTTTTCCGCTGCGTAGAATTTTATTCTTTGAGAGGAACTACCTACCTCTGTAATAATTTATTATATCGTGAATATTAATTAGCTGTTTATTAGTACTCTATATTCAATTTGTTATTGTGTGCCTCGGCTGATTCCTAGACGAGGATTTAACACACATGTAAGCGTTTGGAATTTTGGATAGAAATTCCGGGCGTGACATCCAACTCTTCAAATCCAGTCTCTCTAGGGTGAGGCCCGTGATTCTGTAGCCGTCAAAAAAAACCTAGCTCGATTCCATGACGCGAAGGCAAAGTTATCAAGGTTTTAATTTGCACAGAATTCTCCATCTGCATTCCACAGTGTCGCGCCCGCCAGCCTACCTTAACAGCGTGGACGTGCCATCCCTATACTAACCACCTCGTTGGAAACCAGTTGTGGACCCTCAGATATTCGACGTTTCGCCGAAACAACCGCTGCTTCGTGGCCAATGGTAAGTAATTTCTAGAAAAATCTCTGGGGGTCCAACTCTCCAAATCCAGTCTCTCTAGGGTGAGGCCCGTGATTCTGCAGCCATCAAAAAAAACCTAGCTCGATTCCATAACCGGAAGGCAAAGTTATCAAGGTTTTAATTTGCACAGAATTCTCCATCTGCATTCGACAGTATCGCGCCCGCCAGCCTACATTAACGGCGCAGTTGGTTGACGTGCTTGACACCGACATCGTCTAAGCTATCCACCCTAACATCCTATGTGCCATCCCAATACTAACCACCTCGTTGGAAACCAGTTGAGGACCCTCAGATATTAGACGTTTCGCCGAAACAACCGCTGCTTCGTGGCCTATGGTTAGTAATTTCTAGAAAAATCTCTGGGGGTCCAACTCTCCAAATCCAGTCGCTCTAGGGTGAGGCCCTTGATTCTACAGCCGTCAAAAAAAACCTAGCTCGATTCCATGACCGGAAGGCAATGTTATCAAGGTTTTAATTTGCGCAGAATTCTCCATCCGCATTACACAGAGTCGCGCGCGCCAGCCTACCTTAACGGCGCGGTTAGTCGACGCGCTTGACACCGACATCGTCTAAGCTATCCACCCTAACAGCCTATGTGCCATCCCTATACTAACCACCTCGTTGAAAACCAGTTGTGGACCCTCAGATATTCGACGTTTCCCCGAAACAACCGCTGCTTCGTGGCCTATGGTAAGTAATTTCTAGAAAAATCTCTGGGGGTCCAACTCTCCAAATCCAGTCTCTCTAGGGTGAGGCCCGTGATTCTGCAGCCGTCAAAAAAAACATAGCTCGATTCCATGACCGGAAAGAAAAGTTATCAAGGTTTTAATTTGCACATAATTCTCCATCTGCATTCCACAGTATCGCGACCGCCAGCCTACATTAACGGCGCAGTTAGTTGACGTGCTTGACACCGACATCGTCTAAGCTATCCACCCTAACATCCTATGTGCCATCCCTATACTAACCATCTCGTTGGAAACCAGTTGTGGACCCTCAGATATTCGACGTTTCGCCGAAACAACCGCTGCTTCGTGGCCTATGGTAAGTAATTTCTAGAAAAATCTCTGGGGGTCCAACTCTCCAAATCCAGTCACTCTAGGGTGAGGCCCGTGATTCTACAGCCGTCAAAAAAAACCTAGCTCGATTCCATGACCGGAAGGCAAAGTTATCAAGGTTTTAATTTGCGCAGAATTCTCCATCAGCATTACACAGAGTCGCGCGTGCCAGCCTACCTTAACGGCGCGGTTAGTCGACGCGCTTGACACCGACATCGTTTAAGCTATCCACCCTAACGTCCTATGTGCCATCCCTATACTAACCACCTCGTTGAAAACCAGTTGTGGACCCTCAGATATTCGACGTTTCGCCGAAACAACCGCTGCTTCGTGGCCTATGGTAAGTAATTTCTAGAAAAATCTCTAGGGGTCCAACTCAACAAATCCAGTCTCTCTAGGGTGAGGCCCGTGATTCTGCAGCCGTCAGAAAAAACCTAGCTCGATTCCATGACCGGAAAGAAAAGTTATCAAGGTTTTAATTTGCACAGAATTCTCCATCTGCATTACACAGTGTCGCGCCCGCCAGCCTACCTTAACGGCGCGGTTAGTCGACGCGCTTGACACCGACATTGTCTAAGCTATCCACCCTAACAGCCTATGTGCCATCCCTATACTAACCACCTCGTTGAAAACCAGTTGTGGACCCTCAGATATTCGACGTTTCCCCGAAACAACCGCTGCTTCGTGGCCTATGGTAAGTAATTTCTAGAAAAATCTCTGGGGGTCCAACTCTCCAAATCCAGTCTCTCTAAGGTGAGGCCCGTGATTCTGCAGCCGTCAAAGAAATCCTAGCTCGATTCCATGACCGGAAGGCAAAGTTATCAAGGTTTTAATTTGCAAAGAATTCTCCATCTGCATTCCACAGTGTCGCGCCCACCATCCTACCTTAACGACGCGGTTAGTCGACGCCCTTGACACTGACATCGTCTAAGCTATCCACCCTAACATCCTATGTGCCATCCCTATACTAACCACCTCGTTGGAAACCAGTTGTGGACCCTCAGATATTCGACGTTTCGCCGAAACTACTGCTGCTTCATGGCCTGTGCTAAGTAATTTCTAGAAAAATCTCTGGGGGTCCAACTCTCCAAATCCAGTCTCTCTAGGGTGAGGCCCGTGATTCTGCAGCCATCAAAAAAAACCTAGCTCGATTCCATGACCGGAAGGCAAAGTTATCAAGGTTTTAATTTGCACAGAATTCTCCATCTGCATTCCACACTATCGCGCCCGCCAGCCTACATTAACGGCGCAGTTAGTTGACGTGCTTGACACCGACATCGTCTAAGCTATCCACCCTAACGTCCCATGTGCCTTCCCTATACTAACCACCTCGTTGGAAACCAGTTGTGGACCCTCAGATATTCGACGTTTCGCCGAAACAACCGCTGCTTCGTGGCCTATGGTAAGTAATTTCTAGAAAAATCTCTGGGGGTCCAACTCTCCAAATGCGGTCTCTCTAGGGTGAGGCCCGTGATTCTGCAGCCGTAAAAAAAACCTAGCTCGATTGCATGACCGGAAGGCAAAGTTATCAAGGTTTTAATTTGCGCAGAATTCTCCATCCGCATTACACAGAGTCGCGCGCGCCAGCCTACCTTAACGGCGCGGTTAGTTGACGTGCTTGACACCGACATCGTCTAAGCTATCCACCCTAACGTCCTATGTGACATCCCTATACTAACCACCTCGTTGGAAACCAGTTGTCGACCCTTAGATATTCGACGTTTCGCCGAAACAACCGCTGCTTCGTGGCCTATGGTAAGTAATTTCTAGAAAAATCTCTGGGGTCCAACTCTCCAAATCCAGTCTCTCTAGGGTGAGGCCCGTCATTGTGCAGCCGTCAAAAAAATCCTAGCACGATTCCATGACCGGAAGGCAAAGTTATCAAGGTTTTAATTTGCACAGAATTCTTCATCTGCATTCCACAGTGTCGCGCCCGCCAGCCTACCTTAATGACGCGGTTAGTCGACGCGCTTGACACCGACACCGTCTAAGCTATCCACCCTAACATCCTATGTGCCTTCCCTATACTAACCACCTCGTTGAAAACCAGTTGTGGACCCTCAGATATTCGACGTTTCGCCGAAACTACCACTGCTTCATGGCCTATGGTAAGTAATTTCTAGAAAAATCTCTGGGGGTCCAACTCTCCAAATCCAATCTCTCTAGGGTGAGGCCCGTGATTCTGCAGCCATCAAAAAAAACCTAGCTCGATTCCATAACCGGAAGGCAAAGTTATCAAGGTTTTAATTTGCACAGAATTCTCCATCTGCATTCCACAGTATCGCGCCCGCCAGCCTACATTAACGGCGCAGTTGGTTGACATGCTTGACACCGACATCGTCTAAGCTATCCACCCTAACATCCTATGTGCCATCCCTATACTAACCACCTCGTTGGAAACCAGTTGTGGACCCTCAGATATTAGACATTTCGCCGAAACAACCGCTGCTTCGTGGCCTATGGTTAGTAATTTCTAGAAAAATCTCTGGGGTCCAACTCTCCAAATCCAGTCACTCTAGGGTGAGGCCCGTGATTCTACAGCCGTCAAAAAAAACCTAGCTCGATTCCACGACCGGAAGGCAAAGTTAACAAGGTTTTAATTTGCGCAGAATTCTCCATCCGCATTACACAGAGTCGCGCGCGCCAGCCTACCTTAACGGCGCGGTTAGTCGACGCGCTTGACACCGACCTCGTCTAAGCTATCCACCCTAACAGCCTATGTGCCATCCCTATACTAACCACCTCGTTGAAAACCAGTTGTGGACCCTCAGATATTCGACGTTTCCCCGAAACAACCGCTGCTTCGTGGCCTATGGTAAGTAATTTCTAGAAAAATCTCTGGGGGTCCAGCTCTCCAAATCAAGTCTCTCTAGGGTGAGGCCCGTGATTCTGCAGCCGTCAAAAAAAACATAGCTCGATTCCATGACCGGAAAGAAAAGTTATCAAGGTTTTAATTTGCACAGAATTCTCCATCTGCATTCCACAGTATCGCGACCGCCAGCCTACATTAACGGCGCAGTTAGTTGACGTGCTTGACACCGACATCATCTAAGCTATCCACCCTAATATCCTATGTGCCATCCCTATACTAACCACCTCGTTGGAAACCAGTTGTGGACCCTCAGATGTTCGACGTTTCGCCGAAACAACCGCTGCTTCGTGGCCTATGGTAAGTAATTTCTAGAAAAATCTCTGGGGGTCCAACTCTCCAAATCCAGTCACTCTAGGGTGAGGCCCATAATTCTACAGCCGTCAAAAAAAACCTAGCTCGATTCCATGACCGGAAAGAAAAGTTATCAAGGTTTTAATTTGCACAGAATTCTCCATTTGCATTACACAGTGTCGAGCCCACCAGCCTACCTTAACGGCACGGTTAGTCAACGCGCTTGACACTGACATCGTCTAAGCTATCCATCCTAACGTCCTATGTGCCATCCCTGTACTAACCACCTCGTTGAAAACCAGTTGTGGACCCTCAGATATTCGACGTTTCGCCGAAACAACCGCTGCTTCGTGGCCTACGGTCAGTAATTTCTAGAAAAATCTCTGGGGGTCCAACTCTCCAAATCCAGTCTCTCTAGGGTGAGGCCCGTGATTCTGCAGCCGTCAAAAAAAACCTAGCTCGATTCCATGACCGGAAGGCAAAGTTATCAAGGTTTTAATTTGCACAGAATTCTCCATCCGCATTCCACAGTGTCGCGCCCGCCAGCCTACCTTAACGGCGCGGTTAGTCGACGCGCTAGACACCGACGTCGTCTAAGCTATCCATCCTAACGTCCTATGTGCCATCCCTGTACTAACCACCTCGTTGAAAACCAGTTGTGGACCCTCAGATATTCGACGTTTCGCCGAAAAAAACCGTTGCTTCGTGGCCTATGGTAAGTAATTTCTAGAAAAAACTCTGGGGGTCCAACCCTCCAAATCCAGTCTCTCTAGGGTGAAGCCCGTGATTCTGCAGCCGTCAAAAAAAACCTAGCTCGATTCCATGACCGGAACGCAAAGTTATCAAGGTTTTAATTTGCACAGAATTCTCCATCTGCATTCCACAGTGTCGCGCCCGCCAGCCTACCTTAACGGCGCGGTTAGTCGACGCGCTTGACACTGACATCATCTGAGCTATCCACCCTAACATCCTATGTGCCATCTCTATACTAACCACCTCGATGAAAACCAGTTGTGGACCCTCAGATATTCGACGTTTCGCCGAAACTACCGCTGCTTCGTGGCCTATGGTAAGTAATTTCTAGAAAAATCTCTAGGGGTCCAACTCTCCAAATCCTGTCTCTCTAGGGTGAGGCCCGTGATTTTGCAGCCGTCAAAAAAAACCAAGCTCGATTCCATGACCGGAAGGCAAAGTTATCAAGGTTTTAATTTGCACAGAATTCTCCATCTGCATTCCAGGGTGTCGCGCCCACCAGCCTACCTTAACGGCGCGGTTAGTTGACGCGCTTGACACCGACATCGTCTAAGCTAACCACCCTAACGTCCTATGTGCCATCCCTATACTAACCACCTCGTTGAAAACCAGTTGTGGACCCTCAGATATTCGACGTTTCGCCGAAACAACCGCTGCTTCGTGGCCAATGGTAAGTAATTTCTAGAAAAAACTCTAGGGGTCCAACTCTACAAATCCAGTGTCTCTAGGGTGAGGCCCGTGATTCTGCAGCCGTCAAAAAAAACCTAGCTCGATTCCATGACCGGAAGGCAAAGTTATCAAGGTTTTAATTTGCACAGAATTCTCCATCTGCATTCCACAGTGTCGCGCACGCCAGCCTACCTTAACGGCGCGGTTAGTCGACGGGCTTGACACCGACATCGTCTAAGCTATCCACCCAAACATCCTATGTGCCATCCCTATACTAACCACCTCATTGAAAACCAGTTGTGAACCCTCAGATATTCGACGTTTCGCCGAAACAACCGCTGCTTCGTGGCCTATGGTAAGTAATTTCTAGAAAAATCTCTGGAGGTCCAACTCTCCAAATCCAGTCTCTCTAGGGTGAGGCCCGTGATTCTGCAGCCGTAAAAAAAAACCTACCTCGATTCCATGACCGGAAGGCAAAGTTATCAAGGTTTTAATTTGCACAGTATTCTCCACCTGCATTCCACAGTGTCACGCCCGCCAGCCTACCTTAACGGCGCGGTTAGTCGACGTGCTTGACACTGACGTCGTCTAAGCTATCCACCCTAATGTCCTATGTGCCATCCCTATACTAACCACCTCGTTGAAAACCAGTTGTGGACCCTCAGATATTCGACGTTTCGCCGAAACAACCGCTGCTTCGTGGCCAATGGTAAGTAATTTCTAGAAAAAACTCTAGGGGTCCAACTCTACAAATCCAGTGTCTCTAGGGTGAGGCCAGTGATTCTGCAGCCGTCAAAAAAAACCTAGCTCGATTCCATGACCGGAAGGCAAAGTTATCAAGGTTTTAATTTGCACAGAATTCTCCATCTGCATTCCACAGTGTCGCGCACGCCAGCCTACCTTAACGGCGCGGTTAGTCGACGGGCTTGACACCGACATCGTCTAAGCTATCCACCCAAACATCCTATGTGCCATCCCTATACTAACCACCTCATTGAAACCAGTTGTGGACCCTCAGATATTCGACGTTTCGCCGAAACAACCGCTGCTTCGTGGCCTATGGTAAGTAATTTCTAGAAAAATCTCTGGAGGTCCAACTCTCCAAATCCAGTCTCTCTAGGGTGAGGCCCGTGATTCTGCAGCCGTAAAAAAAAACCTACCTCGATTCCATGACCGGAAGGCAAAGTTATCAAGGTTTTAATTTGCACAGTATTCTCCACCTGCATTCCACAGTGTCACGCCCGCCAGCCTACCTTAACGGCGCGGTTAGTCGACGTGCTTGACACTGACGTCGTCTAAGCTATCCACCCTAATGTCCTATGTGCCATCCCCATACTAACCACCTCGTTGAAAACCGGTTGTGGACCCTCAGATATTTGACGTTTTGCCGAAACAACCGCTGCTTCGTGGCCTACGGTAAGTAATTTCTAGAAAAATCTCTTGGGGTCCAACTCTCCAAATCCAGTCTCTCTAGGGTGAGGCCCATGATTCTGCGGCCGTCAAAAAAAACATAGCTCGATTCCATGACCGGAAGGCAAAGTTATCAAGGTTTTAATTTGCATAGAATTCTCCATCTGCATTCCACAGTGTCGCGCCCGCCAGCCTACCTTAACGGCGCGGTTAGTCGACGCGCTTGACATCGACATCGTCTGAGCTATCCACCCTAACGTCCTATGTGCCATCCCTATACTAACGACCTCGTTGAAAACCAGTTGTGGACCCTCAGATATTCGACGTTTCGCCGAAACAACCGCTGCTTCGTGGCCTACGGTAAGTAATTTCTAGAAAAATCTCTTGGGGTCCAACTCTCCAAATCCAGTCTCTCTAGGGTGAGGCCTGTGATTCTGCGGCCGTCAAAAAAAACCTAGCTCGATTCCACGACCGGAAGGCAAAGTTATCAAGGTTTTAATTTGCACACAATTCTCCATCTGCATTCCACAGTGTCGCGCCCGCCAGCCTACCTTAACGGCGCGGTTAGTCAATGCGCTTGACACTGACATCGTCTAAGCTATCCACCCTAACGTCCTATGTGCCATCCCTATACTAACCACCTCGTTGAAAACCAGTTGTGGACCCTCAGATATTCGACGTTTCGCCGAAACAACCGCTGCTTCGTGGCCTATGGTAAGTAATTTCTAGAAAAATCTCTTGGGGTCCAACTCTCCAAATCCAGTCTCTCTAGGGTGACGCCCGTGATTCTGCAGCCGTCAAAAAAAACCTAGCTCGATTCCATGACCGGAAGGCAAAGTTATTAAGGTTTTAATTTGCACAGAATTCTCCATCTGCATTCCACAGTGTCGCACCCGCCAGCCTACCTTAACGGCGCGGTTAGTCGACGCGCTTGACACCGACATCGTCTAAGCTATCCACCCTAACGTCCTATGTGCCATCCCTATACTAACCACCTCGTTGAAAACCAGTTGTGGACCCTCAGATATTCGACGTTTCGCCGAAACAACCGCTGCTTCGTGGCCTATGGAAAGTAATTTCTAGAAAAATATCAGGGGGTCCAACTCTCCAAATCCAGTCTCTCTAGGGTGAGGCCCGTGATTCTGCAGCCGTCAAAAAAAACCTAGCTCGATTCCACGACCGGAAGGCAAAGTTATCAAGGTTTTAATTTGCACAGAATTCTCCATCTGTATTCCACAGTGTCGCGCCCGCCAACCTACCTTAACGGCGCGGTTAGTCGACGCGCTTGACACCGACATCGTCTAAGCTATCCACCCTAACGTCCTATGTGCCATCCCTATACTAACCATGTAACGTCCCGCCTTCCCCCAGGCCGGGATGTTACACCCTCACCCCCTTAAGAGAGATCGACGCCCCCATCGATCAACCCTAGGCCAGGAACGTCCTCTCTTGGCCACGTTCATGTGTCCAGTGCCAGCGCATGTGCCATGCTGTGTAACCACTCCCGGTCTACACCAGCCATGCGCACCATGCCTGCGCAACTGCGACACACACGCCCGTGAAACCGCGAGAGTCGGCTCTGATACCACTTTGTAACGGCCCCGCCTTCCCCAGGCCGGGCCCACATACATCTGATAGCTTTCATACCACTTTGTAACGGCCCCGCCTTCCCCAGGCCGGGCCCACATACATCTGATTGCTTTCATAGGTCATAGAATGCCCTCACAGACCAACACATGTCTTCTCTGCACACTTTGTCCTCACTCGTGTGCACCCGGGAAGAATTTCCCGGTCGGTCACCCATCCCAAATTGCTCTAGGCCAAGCACGCTTAACCCTGGAGTTCTTTGGAGATTGGCTTCCGGAAAAGAAGTTGCAACTTGTTGATTGTCACGCCCTAAAAATCTTAAATTTATAAATTGTTGTTTAATTGGAATTTTTTAGAAATTAAATTAAAAGCCTACAAGCTAAACCCTAATTTTCTAGGAAAATTTTCAATATAAAAATGAGCTAGATAAAATTTTATTAAATACTATGCTTGCTCCTCTATTTTCTAGATTTTTCTGGGAATTATTTGAGCAAGGGAAGTATTTTTAATAATTGAAACATCATTTCACAAATTGTTTTTATTTAAAAAGTTCAAAAGTCTCCCTCCTAGGCCGTTGGGCCGAATCCGGCCCAACTCTCTCTTTCCTCTCTCTCCTCCGCGCGCGGCCCATGCCGGCCCAAGCCGCTGCCGCCCGCGTCTCTCTCGCGGAGGCTGACAGGTGGGGCCCACCTGTCAGATCCGTCTCCCACCTCCGGCCGGCCGCCCCTTTGCCGAGCCCGAGCCGCCCTTTCTCCCCTCCAAATCCGCCTCAATCCGGCCTCCTCGAGTCCGATTGATTAAGGGGTTTTGTTCCTCTCGGTCTCCTCTTTCTTTTCCCCCAAGAATCAAAGCGAATCGTTGCGGTTTGGATCCGAATCGAGTTCGTTTGTTTTTATCCCTAAAAAAACCGAGTCCGAGATCTTCCCGACTCGATTCCTCCCGTTTGCGGCTTGATCTCTTCAATCCGAGCTCATATAAAGCTTCCTCGTGTTCTCCTCTTCCGTTTGCCCCCTTTCCCGTGCTCTCTCGTGCCCCGTAGCGTCGCCGCGGCGTGCACGAAGTCCGCCGTCGCCGCCGGCCATCTTCGGTTGCGTCGCGCCGCCGTCTCCGCCGTCGCCTTTGGTCGCCGCCACCACCGTTAGGTGCGCCGTGGTGCAAGGAAGCTCGGCCGCCCCTCCGTTTTCGCCGCCGACCATCGGAGGGCCGCCGTCGCCGCTAACCCGAGCCGCCGTGCCGCCTTTGCTCGTCGCCGGCCGCCGTCGTGCATCCTTTGACGACGTGGTGAGTACCAACGGGTTCGCCTCGTTGCCCTCTACGCGTAGGTGGTCTTCAATCCCGCCGCCGTTGTCCCTAGCGCCGGCGAGCTCGTCGACCCGAGCCGGTTGCCGTGCTGACGTCAGCATGACGTCAACCCTAGGGCTGACGTCATCATCGCCAGGGCTGACGTCATCTCTCTCTCTTTTTCCTTTTTCCCGATTTTCTAATAGATTAAAACTTTGGAAAATCATATCTAAATAACCGTAGATCCGTTTTAGGTGGTTCAAGTTTCTAAATTCTTCTAAAATCAAGATCTACATGTTAAAAATGTCCACATGTACTGTTCATGCTTGTTTTTGTACTGTTTTGTTGATTTTGTTTATTTGCTTTAGTTTCCGACGTTCCGGAGGAGAGCGTTTCCGTTGAGGAAGGTTCCGAAGTGTTTGTGGAAGCTCAAGGCAAGTCACACAGATCCCAAACAACCCTTTGAGCATGTTGAACCCGTTTAAAGCTATTATTTTATTTCAACTGTGCATTGTTTTCGAATGTCATCGGGTGGTGAACCTTTCCCAGTTATTTAATGGCCGAAGATGACTTTATTTTCCTATGGGTTATAATTTGATTAGCATGAACCTTATATATTGGATTGGTTCAGCTAAATGCTATATATAGGTTTGCTTAGCCGTGCTTAGAAACATTAGCTAACTAAAAGGGGCTAAATATAATTATATTACATAACTCTTATTGATAATAATGGTTATATTTAAATGGTAGCTCACGATGGTCAATCGTGTAATGATTTGATAATTAAAACCTGACTAAGGTGGGTTGTGAGCATATGGTTTTGTTGGTTGTGCTCATGACAATTAAGGACCGGTTCGCGAGCTACTGTTGTGAAACATTTATCGTGCCAACCACAAGCCAGCGTGGGCAACGGCTTTATCTTTTGTATAGCGTGATTCATTATAGTGCGCCAGACTGAGAAGTGGCGAGAAGTCCATGGGGGTCGCTGGGGAGTCCATGCCTTGTTTTAAAGGGGGTGATTATGATCCAGGTACGGTGCACTGTGGTGAATTGTGTTATGCGAGGGGTATTGTCACGACTCCTTTCTGAGGTATCGTGGTGGTACTGAGGCACATGGTGACATGATGTGGGGTTGTGTCTTGTGGGTACAATGGTACACCTCTGATCAGAGTTTAAACTATTCGAATAGCCGTACCCGCGGTTATGGGTGAGTTGAGCAATGTTTTTCGTGATTAGTCTCACACTACTCATTAATGATAATAAGGTGATAATTAATTTAATTCCTGGTTTGGAATGGATAATTCCTGGTTTGGAGGTTTAATTTGTTCAACCGGGGTTGGTTGTTCAAATATGGTTGGGCCTATGCAACACGGGTGTGTTGTATGGTGTTTATTTAATATTGATTAATTATACAACTGTTTTACCATTCTCTTAAATATTTATTAAATGCTGTTTCTGCAAATGAGCTATATTATGCCATCCTTTGTTATCCTGTGCACTTGCATATTTGCTGTGTGGCTTGTTGAGTATGTTATATGCTCATTCTTGCAATATTCATTCAGCAGAAGAGGAGTATTTCAGTGAAGGTGATGATCTGGAGGATTAGGCTTGTTCTCGGTTAAGATGCCTGTGGAGTGGAGTCGCCATAGCTGTTCCGTAGTTTGTTATAGTTTTATTTTCCGCTGCGTAGAATGTTATTTTTGGTTTGAGAGGAACTATCCACCTCTGTAATAATTTATTATTTTCGAGTATTCATTAGTTAATTATTTGTACTCTATTATCAATATTGTCATTGTGTGCCTCGGTTGATTCCTGGACGAGGGTTTAACACACATGTAAGCGTTTGGAATTTTGGATAGAAATTCCGGGCGTGACATTGATACGAGTATTCTATTAATCCTATTAAGCCTAGGCCGGGATGTTACAAACCACCTCGTTGAAAACCAGTTGTGGACCCTCAGATATTCGATGTTTCGCCGAAACAACCGCTGCTTCATGGCCTATGGTAAGTAATTTCTAGAAAAATATCTGGGGTCCAATCCAAATCTAGTCTCTCAAGGGTGACTCCCGTGATTCTGCAGCCGTAAAAAAAAACCTAGCCCGATTCCATGACCGGAAGGCAAAGCTATCAAGGTTTTAATTTGCACAAAATTCTCCATCTGCATTCCACAGTGTCACGCCTGTCAGCCTACCTTAACGACGCAGTTAGTCGACGCGCTTGACACCGACATCGTCTAAGCTATCCACCCTAAGGTCCTATGTGCCATCCCTATACTAACCACCTCGTTGAAAACCAGTTGTGGACCCTCAGATATTCGACGTTTCGCCGAAACAACCGCTGCTTCGTGGCCTATGGTAAGTAATTTCTAGAAAAATATCTGGGGTCCAATCCAAATCTAGTCTCTCAAGGGTGACTCCCGTGATTCTGCAGCCGTCAAAAAAAACCTAGCTCGACTCCATGACCGGAAGGCAAAGTTATCAAGGTTTTAATTTGCACAAAATTCTCCATCTGCATTCCACAGTGATCACGGGAATCACGGGAATCATCTGAAAACCAGTTCTGGACCATCAGAATCACGGGCCTCACCCTAGAGAGACTGGATTTGGAGAGTTGGACCCCAGATATTTTTCTAGAAATTACTTACCGTTGGCCATGAAGCAGCGGTTGTTTCGGTGAAACGTCGAATATCTGAGGGTCCACAACTGGTTTTCAACGAGGTGGTTAGTATAGGGAAGGCACATAGGACGTTAGGGTTGATAGCTTAAACGATGTCGGTGTCAAGCGCGTCGACTAACCGCGCCGTTAAGGTAGGCTGGCGGGCACGACACTGTGGAATGCAGATGGAGAATTCTGTGCAAATTAAAACCTTGATAACTTTGCCTTCCGGTCATGGAATCGAGCTAGGTTTTTTTTGATGGCTCCAGAATCACGGGCCTCACCCCAGAGAGACTGGATTTGGAGAGTTGGACCCCCAGAAATTTTTCTAGAAATTACTTACCATAGGCCACGAAGCAGCGGTTGTTTCGGCGAAACGTCGAATATCTGAGGGTCCACAACTGGTTTTCAACGAGGTAGTTAGTATAGGGAAGGCACGTAGGACGTTAGGGTGGATAGCTTAGACGATGTCAGTGTGAAGGGCGTCGACTCACCGCGTCGTTAAGGTAGGCTGGCGGGCGCGACACTGTGGAATGCAGATGGAGAATTCTGTGCAAATTAAAACCTTGATAACTTTGCCTTCCGGTCATGGAATCGAGTTAGGTTTTTTTTGACGGCTTCAGAATCACGGGCCCCACCCCAGAGAGACTGGATTTGGAGAGTTGGACCCCCAGAGATTTTTCTAGAAATTACTTACCATAGGCCACGAAGTAGCGGTTGTTTCGGCGAAACGTCGAATATCTGAGGGTCCACAACTGGTTTTCAACGAGGTGGTTAGTATAGGGAAGGCACATAGGACGTTAGGGTGGATAGCTTAGACGATGTTAGTGTCAAGCGCGTCGACTAACCGCGCCGTTAAGGTAGGCTGGCGGGCGCGACACTGTGGAATGCAGATGGAGAATTCTGTGCAAATGAAAACCTTGATAACTTTGCCTTCCGGTCATGGAATCAAGCTAGGTTTTTTTGACGGCTTCAGAATGATAGGCCTCACCCTAGAGAGACTGGATTTGGAGAGTTGGACCCCCAGAGATTTTTCTAGAAATTACTTACCATAGGCCACGAAGCAGCGGTTGTTTCGGCGAAACGTCGAATATCTGAGGGTCCACAACTGGTTTTCAAGAGGTGGTTAGTATAGGGAAGGCACATAGGACGTTAGGGTGGGTAGCTCAGACGATGTCGGTGTCAAGGGCGTTGACTAACCGCGTCGATAAGGTAGGCTGGCGGGCACGACACTGTGGAATGCAGAGGGAGAATTCTGTGCAAATTAAAACCTTGATAACTTTGCCTTCCGGTCATGGAATCGAGCTAGGTTTTTTTTGACGGCTGCAGAATCACGGGCCTCACCCTAGAGAGACTGGATTTGGAGAGTTGGGCCCCCAAAGATTTTTCTAGAAATTACTTACCGTAGGCCACGAAGCAGCGGTTGTTTCGGCGAAACGTCGAATATCTGAGGGTCCACAACTGGTTTTCAACGAGGTGGTTAGTATATGGAAGGCACATAGGACGTTAGGGTGGATAGCTTAGACGATGTCGGTGTCAAGCGCGTCGACTAACCGCGCCGTTAAGGTAGGCTGGCGGGCGCGACACTGTGGAATGCAGATGGAGAATTCTGTGCAAATTAAAACCTTGATAACTTTGCCTTCCGGTCATGGAATCGAGCTAGGTTTTTTTTGACGGCTGCAGAATCACGGGCCTCACCCTAGAGAGACTGGATTTGGAGAGTTGGAACCCCAGAGATTTTTCTAGAAATTACTTACTGTAGGCCACGAAGCAGCGGTTGTTTCGGCGAAACGTCGACTATCTGAGGGTCCACAACTGGTTTTCAAGAGGTGGTTAGTATAGGGAAGGCACATAGGACGTTAGGGTGGATAGCTCAGACGATGTCGGTGTCAAGGGCGTTGACTAACCGCGTCGTTAAGGTAGGCTGGGGGGCACGACACTGTGGAATGCAGATGGAGAATTCTGTGCAAATTAAAACCTTGATAATTTTGCCTTCCGGTCATGGAATCGAGCTAGGTTTTTTTTGACGGCTGCAGAATCACGGGCCTCACCCAGAGAGACTGGATTTGGAGAGTTGGACCCCCAGAGATTTTTCTAGAAATTACTTACCATAGGCCACGAAGCACCGGTTGTTTCGGCGAAACGTCGAATATCTGAGGGTCCACAACTGGTTTTCAACGAGGTGGTTAGTATAGGGAAGGCAAATAGGACGTTAGGGTGGATAGCTTAGACGATGTCGGTGTCAAGCGCGTCGACTAACCGCGCCGTTAAGGTAGGCTGGCGTGCGCGACACTGTGGAATGCAGATGGAGAATTCTATGCAAATTAAAACCTTGATAACTTTGCCTTCCGGTCATGGAATCGAGCTAGGTTTTTTTTGACGGCTGCAGAATCACGGGCCTCACCCTAGAGAGACTGGATTTGGATAGTTGGACCCCAGAGATTTTTCTAGAAATTACTTACCGTAGGCCACGAAGCAGCGGTTGTTTCGGCGAAACGTCGAATATCTGAGGGTCCACAACTGGTTTTCAACGAGGTGGTTAGTATATGGAAGGCACATAGGACGTTAGGGTGGATAGCTTAGACGATGTCGGTGTCAAGCGCGTCGACTAACCGCGCCGTTAAGGTAGGCTGGCGGGCGCGACACTGTGGAATGCAGATGGAGAATTCTGTGCAAATTAAAACCTTGATAACTTTGCCTTCCGGTCATGGAATCGAGCTAGGTTTTTTTTGACGGCTGCAGAATCACGGGCCTCACCCTAAAGAGACTGGATTTGGAGAGTTGGACCCCCAGAGATTTTTCTAGAAATTACTTACCGTAGGCCACGAAGCAGCGGTTGTTTCGGCGAAAACGTCGAATATCTGAGGGTCCACAACTGGTTTTCAACGAGGTGGTTATTATAGGGAAGGCACATAGGACGTTAGGGTGGATAACTTAGAAGATGTCAGTGTCAAGCGCGTCGACTAACCGCGCCGTTAAGGTAGGCTGGCGTGCGCGACATTGTGGAATGCAGATGGAGAATTCTGTACAAATTAAAACCTTGATAACTTTGCCTTCCGGTCATGGAATCGAGCTAGGTTTTTTTTGACGGCTGCAGAATCACGGGCCTCACCCTAGAGAGACAGGATTTGGAGAGTTGGACCCCCAGAGATTTTTCTAGAAATTACTTGCCGTAGGCCACGAAGCAGCGGTTGTTTCGGTGAAACGTCGAATATCTGAGGGTCCACAACTAGTTTTCAACGAGGTGGTTATTATAGGGAAGGCACATAGGACGTTAGGGTGGATAGCTTAGACGAGGTTGGTGTCAAGCGCGTCGACTAACCGCGCCGTTAAGGTAGGCTGGCATGCGCGACACTGTGGAATGCAGATGGAGAATTCTGTGCAAATTAAAACCTTGATAACTTTGCCTTCCGGTCATGGAATCGAGCTAGGTTTTTTTTGACGGCTGCAGAATCACGGGCCTCACCCTAGAGAGACTGGATTTGGAGAGTTGGACCCCTAGAGATTTTTCTAGAAATTACTTACCGTAGGCCACGAAGCAGCGGTTGTTTCGGCGAAACGTCGAATATCTGAGGGTCCACAACTGGTTATCAACGAGGTGGTTAGTATATGGAAGGCACATAGGACGTTAGGGTGGATAGCTTAGACGATGTCGGTGTCAAGCGCGTCGACTAACCGCGCCGTTAAGGTAGGCTGGCGGGCGCGACACTGTGGAATGCAGATGGAGAATTCTGTGCAAATTAAAACCTTGATAACTTTGCCTTCCGGTCATGGAATCGAGCTAGGTTTTTTTTGACGGCTGCAGAATCACGGGCCTCACCCTAGAGAGACTGGATTTGGAGAGTTGGACCCCCAGAGATTTTTCTAGAAATTACTTACCGTAGGCCACGAAGCAGCGGTTGTTTCGGCGAAACGTCGAATATCTGAGGGTCCACAACTGGTTTTCAACGAGGTGGTTAGTATAGGAAAGGCACATAGGACGTTAGGGTGGATAGCTTAGACGATGTCAGTGTCAAGCGCGTCGACTAACCGCGCCGTTAAGGTAGGCTGGCGGGCGCGACACTGTGGAATGCAGATGGAGAATTCTGTGCAAATTAAAACCTTGATAACTTTGCCTTCCGGTCATGGAATCGAGCTAGGTTTTTTTTGACGGCTGCAGAATCACGGGCCTCACCCTAGAGAGACTGGATTTGGAGAGTTGGACCCCCAGAGATTTTTCTAGAAATTACTTACCGTAGGCCACGAAGCAGCGGTTGTTTCGGCGAAACGTCGAATATCTGAGGGTCCACAACTAGTTTTCAACGAGGTGGTTATTATAGGGAAGGCACATAGGACGTTAGGGTGGATAACTTAGACGATGTCAGTGTCAAGCGCGTCGACTAACCGCGCCGTTAAGGTTGGCTGGCGTGCGCGACACTGTGGAATGCAGATGGAGAATTCTGTGCAAATTAAAACATTGATATCTTTGCCTTCCGGTCATGGAATCGAGCTAGGTTTTTTTTGACAGCTGCAGAATCACGGGCCTCACCATAGAGAGACTGGATTTGGAGAGTTGGACCCCCAGAGATTTTTCTAGAAATTACTTACCGTAGGCCACGAAGCAGCGGTTGTTTCGGCGAAACGTCGAATATCTGAGGGTCCACAACTGGTTTTCAACGAGGTGGTTAGTATAGGGAAGGCACATAGGACGTTAGGGTGGATAGCTTAGACGATGTCGGTGTCAAGCGCGTCGACTAACCGCGCCGTTAAGGTAGGCTGGCGGGCACGACACTGTGGAATGCAGATGGAGAATTCTGTGCAAATTAAAACCTTGATAACTTTGCCTTCCGGTCATGGAATTGAGCTAGGTTTTTTTTGACGGCTACAGAATCACGGGCCTCACCCTAGAGAGACTGGATTTGGAGAGTTGGACCCCCAGAGATTTTTCTAGAAATTACTTACCGTAGGCCACGAAGCAGCGGTTGTTTCGGCGAAACGTCGAATATCTGAGGGTCCACAACTGGTTTTCAACGAGGTGGTTATTATAGGGAAGGCACATAGGACGTTAGGGTGGATAGCTTAGACGATGTCGGTGGCAAGGGCGTCGACTAACCGCGTCGTTAAGGTAGGCTGGCGGGCGCGACACTGTAGAATGCAGATAGAGAATTCTGTGCAAATTAAAACCTTGATAACTTTGCCTTCCGGTCATGGAATCGAGCTAGGATTTTTTTGACGGCTGCAGAATCACGGGCCTCACCCTAGAGAGATTGGATTTGGAGAGTTGGACCCCCAGAGATTTTTGTAGAAATTACTTACCATAGGCCACGATGCAGCGGTTGTTTTGGTGAAACGTCGAATATCTGAGGGTCCACAACTGGTTTTCAACGAGGTGGGTAGTATAGGGATGGCACATAGGACGTTAGGGTGGATAGCTTAGACAATGTCGGTGTCAAGCGCGTCGACTAACCATGCCGTTAAGGAAGGCAGGCGCGCGCGACACTGTGTAATGCAGATGGAGAATTCTGTGCAAATTAAAACCTTGACAACTTTGACTTCCGGTCATGGAATCAAGCTAGATTTTTTTTGACGGCTGCAGAATCACGGGCCTCACCCTAGAGAGACTGGATTTGGAGAGTTCGACCCCGATAGATTTTTCTAGAAATTACTTACCATATGCCACGAAGCTGCGGTTGTTTCAGCGAAACGTCGAATATCTGAGGGTCCACAACTGGTTTTCAACGAGGTGGTTAGTATAGGAATGGCACATAGGACGTTAGGGTGGATAGCTCAGACGATGTCAGTGTTAAGCGCGTCGACTAACCGCGCCGTTAAGGTAGGCTGGCGGGCGCGACACTGTGGAATGCAGATGGAGAATTCTGTGCAAATTAAAACCTTGATAACTTTGCCTTCCAGTCATGGAATCGAGCTAGGTTTTTTTTGACGGCTGCAGAATCACGGGCCTCACCCTAGAGAGACTGGATTTGGAGAGTTAGACCCCCAGAGATTTTTCTAGAAATTACTTACCATAGGCCACGATGCAGCGGTTGTTTCGGCGAAACGTCGAATATCTGAGGGTCCACAACTGGTTTTCAACGAGTTGGTTAGTATAGGGATGGCACATAGGACGTTAGGGTGGATAGCTCAGACGATGTCGGTGTCAAGCGCGTCGACTAACCGCGCCGTGAAGGTAGGCTGGCGGGCGCGACACTGTGGAATACAGATGGAGAATTCTGTGCAAATTAGAACCTTGATAACTTTGCCTTTCGGTCATGGAATCGAGCTAGGTTTTTCTTGACGGCTGCAGAATCACGGGCCTCACCCTACAGAGACTGGATTTGGAGAGTTGGACCCCCAGAGATTTTTCTAGAAATTAGTTACCATAGGCCACGAAGCTGCGGTTGTTTCGGTGAAACGTCGAATATCTGAGGGTCCACAACTGGTTTTCAACGAGGTGGTTAGTATAGGGATGGCACATAGGACGTTAGGGTGGATAGCTCAGATGATGTCTGTGTTAAGCACGTCGACTAACCGCGCCGTTAAGGTAGGCTGGCGGGCGCGACACTGTGGAATGCAGATGGAGAATTCTGTGCAAATTAAAACCTTGATAACTTTGCCTTCCGGTCATGGAATCGTGCTAGGATTTTTTTGACGGCTGCAGAATCACGGGCCTCACCCTAGAGAGACTGGATTTGGAGAGTTGGACCCCCAGAGATTTTTGTAGAAATTACTTGCCATAGGCCACGATGCAGCGGTTGTTTCGGCGAAACGTCGAATATCTGAGGGTCCACAACTGGTTTTCAACGAGTTGGTTAGTATAAGGATGGCACATAGGACGTTAGGGTGGATAGCTCAGACGATGTCGGTGTCAAGCGCGTCGACTAACCGCGCCGTTAAGGTAGGCTGGCGGGCGCGGCACTGTGGAATGCAGATGGAGAATTCTGTGCAAATTAAAACCTTGATAACTTTGCCTTCCAGTCATGGAATCGAGATAGGTTTTTTTTGACGGCTGCAGAATCACGGGCCTCACCCTAGAGAGACTGGATTTGGAGAGTGTCGCGCCCACCAGCCTACCTTAACGGCGTGGTTAGTCGACGCGCGTGACACCGACATCGTCTAAGCTATCCACCCTAACATCCTATGTGCCATCCCTATACTAACCACGTCGTTGAAAACCAGTTGTGGACCCTCAGATATTCGACGTTTCGCCGAAACAACCGCTGCTTCGTGGCCTATGGTAAGTAATTTCTAGAAAAATCTCTGGGGGTCCAACTCTCCAAATCCAGTCTCTCTAGGGTGAGGCCCGTGATTCTGCAGCCCTCAAAAAAAACCTAGCTCGATTCCATGTCACGCCCTAAAAATCTTAAATTTATAAATTGTTGTTTAATTGGAATTTTTAGAAATTAAATTAAAAGCCTACAAGCTAAACCCTAATTTTCTAGGAAAATTTTCAATATAAAAATGAGCTAGATAAAGTTTTATTAAATACTATGCTTGCTCCTCTATTTTCTAAAATTTTCTGGGAATTATTTGAGCAAGGGAAGTATTTTTAATAATTGAAACATCATTTCACAAATTGTTTTTATTTAAAAAGTTCAAAAGTTCCCCTTCTTGGTCCTTGGGCCGTTTTCGGCCCAACTCCTCTTTCCTTCTCTCTCTTTCCCGCGCGCGGCCCAAGCCGGCCCATGCCGGCCCAAGCCGAGCCGCCCGCCCCCTCCTCCTCCAGCCGCTGACATGTGGGGCCCACATGTCAGGGCCGTCTTCAACCTCTGGCCGCCGCCGCGCAAGCCGCCCGACCGCGCCGTTTTCCCCCTCCAAATCCGCCCCAATCCGGTCTCCTCGAGTCCGATTGATTTAGGGGTTTTGTTCCTCTCGTTCTCCTCTTTCTTTTCCCCCAAGAATCAAAGAGAATCGTTGAGGATTTGATCCGAATCGAGTTCGTTTTGATTTTATCCCTAAAACCGAGTCCGAGATCTTCCCGACTCGATTCCTCCCGTTTGCGGCTTGATCTCTTCAATCCGAGCTCATATAAAGCTTCCTCGTGTTCTCCTCTTCCGTTTGCCCCCTTTCCCGTGCTCTCTCGTGCCCCGTAGCGTCGCCGCCGCGTGCACAAAGTCCGCCGTCGCCGCCGGCCATCTTCGGTTGCGTCGCGCCGCCGTCTCCGCCGTCGCCTTTGGTCGCCGCCACCACCGTTAGGTGCGCCGTGGTGCAAGGAAGCCCGGCCGCCCCTCCTTTTCTGCCGCCGACCACCGGAGCCCCTTCGCCGCCGTCAAGCCAAACCGCCGCCGCCTTCCTTCTCGTCGCCGGCCGCCGTCGTGCATCCTTTGACGACGTGGTGAGTACCAACGGGTTCGCCTCGTTACCCTCTACGCGTAGGTGGTCTCCAATCCCGCCGCCGTTGTCCCTAGCGCCGGCGAGCTCGTCGACCCGAGCCGGTTGCCGTGCTGACGTCAGCATGACGTCAACCTTAGGGCTGACGTCATCATCGCCAGGGCTGACGTCATCTCTCTCTCTTTTTCCTTTTTTCTTGATTTTCTAATAGATTAAAACTTCGGAAAATCATAACTAAATAACCGTAGATCCGTTTTAGGTGGTTCAAGTTTCTAAATTTTTCTAAAATCAAGATCTACCTGTTAAAAATATCCACATGTACTGTTTATGCTTGTTTTTGTACTGTTTTGTTGATTTTGTTTATTTGCTTTAGTTTCCGACGTTCCGGAGGAGAGCGTTTCCGTTGAGGAAGGTTCCGAAGCGTTTGTGGAAGCCCAAGGCAAGTCACACAGATCCCAAACAACCCTTTGAGCATGTTGACCCCGTTTAAAGCTATTATTTTATTTCAACTATGCATTGTTTTCGAATGTCATCGGGTGGTGAACCTTTCCCAGTTATTTAATGGCCGAAGATGACTTTATTTTCCTATGGGTTATAATTTGATTAGCATGAACCTTATATATTGGATTGGTTCAGCTAAATGCTTTTTGTAAGGTTGCTTAGCCATGCTTAGAAACATAGCTAATTAAAGGGTTTAATTATAAACTATGTCACATTATTATTGATAATAATGGTTATATTTAAATGGTAGCTCACGATGGTCAATCGTGTAATGATAATTAAAACCTGTTTAAGGTGGGTTGTGAGCATATGGTTTTGATGGTTGTGCTCATGACAATTAAGGACCGGTTCGCGAGCTACTGTTGTGAAACATTTACCGTGCCAACCACAAGCCAGCGTGGGCAACGGCTTTATCTTTTGTATAGCGTGATTCATTATAGTGCGCCAGACTGAGAAGTGGCGAGAAGTCCATGGGGGTCGCTGGGGAGTCCATGCCTTGTTTTAAAGGGGGTGATTATGATCCAGGTACGGTGCACTGTGGTGAATTGTGTTATGCGAGGGGTATTGTCACGACTCCTTTCCGAGATACCGTGGTGGTATTGAGGCACATGATGACATGATGTGGGGTTGTGTCTTGTGGGTACAGTGGTACACCTCTGATCAGAGTTTAAACTATTCGAATAGCCGTACCCGCGGTTATGGGTGAGTTGAGCAATGTTTTTCGTGATTAGTCTCACACTACTCATTAACGATAATAATGTGTAATTAATATAATTCCTGGTTTGGAATGGCTAATTCCTGGTTTGGAGGGTTTAATTTGTTCAACTGGGTTTGGTTGTTCAAATGTGGTTGGGCCTATGCAACACGGGTGTGTTGTATGGTGTTTATTTAATATTGATTAATTATATAACTGTTTTATTATTCTCTTAGATATTTATTAAATGCTGTTTTCTGCAAATGAACTATATTATGCCATCCTTTGTTATCCTGTGCACTTGCATATTTGCTGTGTGGCTTGTTGAGTATGTCATATGCTCATTCTTGCAATATTCATTCATCAGAAGAGGAGTACTTCAGTGAAGGTGATGATCTGGAGGATTAGGCTTGTTCTCGGTTAAGACGCCTGTGGAGTGGAGTCGCCATAGCTGTTCCGTAGATTGTTATAGTTTTATTTTCCGCTGCGTAGAATGTTATTTTTGTTTGAGAGGAACTATCCACCTCTGTAATATTTTAATATTTGCGAATATTAAATAGTTACTCATTTGTACTCTATTATCAATATTGTCATTGTGTGCCTCGGTTGATTCCTGGACGAGGGTTTAACACACATGTAAGCGTTTGGAATTTTGGATAGAAATTCCGGGCGTGACATTCCATGACCGGAAGGCAAAGTTATCAAGGTTTTAATTTGCACAGAATTCTCCATCTACATTCCACAGTGTGGCGCCCGCCAGCCTACCTTAATGGCGCGGTTAGTCGACGCGCCTGACACCGACATCGTCTAAGCTATCCACCCTAACGTCCTATGTGCCATCCCAATACTAACCACCTCGTTGAAAACCAGTTGTGGACCCTCAGATATTTGACGTTTCGCCGAAACAACCGCTGCTTCGTGGCCTATGGTAAGTAATTTCTAGAAAAATCTCTTGGGGTCCAACTCTCCAAATCCAGTCTCTCTAGGGTGAGGCCCGTGATTCTGTAGCCGTCAAAAAAAACCTAGCTCAATTCCATGACCGGAAGGCAAAGTTATCACGGTTTTAATTTGCACAGAATTCTCCATCTGCATTCCACAGCGTCGCACCCGCCAACCTACCTTAATGGCGCGGTTAGTCGACGCGCTTTACACCGACGTCGTCTAAGCTATCCACCTTAACGTCTTATGTGCCATCCCTACACTAACCACCTCGTTGAAAACCAGCTGTGGACCCTCAGATATTTGACGTTTCGCCGAAACAACCGCTGCTTCGTGGCCTATGGTAAGTAATTTCTAGAAAAATCTCTGGGTGTCCAACTCTCCAAGTCCAGTCTCTCTAGGGTGAGGCCCGTGATTCTGCAGCCATCAAAAAAAACCTAGCCCGATTCCCTGACCGGAAGGCAAAGTTATCAAGGTTTTAATTTGCACAGAATTCTCCATCTTCATTCCACAGTGTCGCGCCCGCCAGCCTACCTTAACGGCGCGGTTAGTCGACACGCTTGACACCGACATCGTCTAAGCTATCCACCCTAACGTCCTATGTGCCATCCCTATACTAACCACCTCGTTGAAAACCAGTTGTGGACCCTCAGATATTCGACGTTTCGCCGTAACAACCGCTGCTTCGTGGCCTATGGTAAGTAATTTCTAGAAAAATCTCTAGGGGTCCAACTCGCCAAATCCAGTCTCTCTAGGGTGAGGCCCGTGATTCTGCAGCCATCAAAAAAAACCTAGCTCGATTCCATGACCGGAAGGCAAAGTTACCAAGGTTTTAATTTGCACAGAATTCTCGATCTGCATTCCACAGTGTCGCGCCCGCCAGCCTACCTTAACGGCGCGGTTAGTCGACGCGCTTGACACTGACATCATCTAAACTATCCACCCTAACGTCCTATGTGCCATCCCTATACTAACCACCTCGTTGAAAACCAGTTGTGGACCCTTAGATATTCGACGTTTCGCCGAAACAACCGCTGCTTCGTGGCCTATGGTAAGTAAATTCTAGAAAAATCTCTTGGGGTCCAACTCTCCAAATCTAGTCTCTCTAGGGTGAGTCCCGTGATTCTGCAGCTGTCAAAAAAACCTAGCTCGATTCCATGACCGGAAGGCAAAGTTATCAAGGTTTTAATTTGCACAGAATTCTGCATCTGCATTCGACAGTGTCGCGCCCGCCAGCCTACCTTAACGGCGCGGTTAGTCGACGCGCTTGACACCGACATCGTCCAAGCTATCCACCCTAACGTCCTATGTGCCATCCCTGTACTAACCACCACGTTGAAAACCAGTTGTGGACCCTCAGATATTCGACGTTTCGGCGAAACAACCGCTGCTTCGTAGCCTATGGTAAGTAATTTCTAGAAAAATCTCTGGGGGTCCAACTCTCTAAATCCAGTCTCTCTAGGGTGAGACCCGTGATTCTGCAGCTATCGAAAAAAACCTAGCTCGATTCCACGACCGGAAGGCAAAGTTATCAAGGTTATAATTTGCACAGAATTCTCCATCTGCATTCCACAGTGTCGCGCCCGCTAGCCTACCTTAACGGCGCGGTTAGTCGACGCGCTTGACACCGACATCGTCTGAGCTGTCCACCCTAACGTCCTATGTGCCAACTCTATACTAACCACCTCGCTGAAAACCAGTTGTGGACCCTCAGATATTCGATGTTTCGCCGAAACAACCGCTGCTTCGTGGCCTATGGTAAGTAATTTCTAGAAAAATCTCTTGGGGTCCAACTCTCCAAATCCAGTCTCTCTAGGGTGAGGCCCGTGATTCTGTAGCCGTCAAAGAAAACCTGCTCGATTCCATGACCGGAAGGCAAAGTTATCAAGGTTTTAATTTGCACAGAATTCTCCATCTGCATTCCACAGTGTCGCGCCCGCCAGCCTACCTTAACGGCGCGGTTAGTCGACGTGCCTGACAACGATGTCGTCTAAGCTATCCACCCTAACGTCCTATGTGCCATCCCTATACTAACCACCTCGTTGAAAACCAGTTGTGAACCCTCAGATATTCGATGTTTCGGCGAAACAACCGCTGCTTCGTGGCCTATGGTAAGTAATTTCTAGAAAAATCTCTGGGGTCCAACTCTCCAAATCCAGTCTCTCTAGGGTGAGGCCCGTGATTCTGCAGCCGTCAAAAAAAAACCTAGCACGATTCCGTGACTAGAAGGCAAAGTTATCAAGGTTTTAATTTGCACAGAATTCTCCATCTGCATTCCACAGTGTCGCGCCCGCCAGCCTACCTTAACGGCGCGGTTAGTCGATGCGCTTCACACTGACATCGTCTAAGCTATCCACCCTAACATCCTATGTGCCATCCCTATACTAACCACCTCGTGGAAAACCAGTTGTGGACCCTCAGATATTCGACGTTTCGCCGAAAAAACCGCTGCTTCGTGGCATATGGTAAGTAATTTCTAGAAAAATCTCTGGGGGTCCAACTCTCCAAATGCAGTCTCTCTAGGGTGAGGCCCGTGATTCTGCAGCCCTCAAGAAAAACCTAGCTCAATTCCATGACCGGAAGTCAAAGTTATCAAGGTTTTAATTTGCACAGAATTCTCCATCTGCATTCCACAGTGTGGCGCACGCCAGCCTACCTTAACGGTGCGGTTGGTCGACGCGCTTGACACCGATGTCGTCTAAGCTATCCACCCTAACGTCCTATGTGCCATCCCTATACTAACCACCTCGTTGAAAACCAGTTGTGGACCCTCAGATACTCGACGATCCGCCGAAACAACCGCTGCTTAGTGGCCTATGTTAAGTAATTTCTAGAAAAATCTCTAGGGGTCAAACTCTCCAAATCGAGTCTCTCTAGGGTGAGGCCCGCGATTCTGCAGCCGTCAAAAAAAACCTAGCTCGATTCCTTGACCGGAAGCCAAAGTTATCAAGGTTTTAATTTGCACAGAATTCTCCATCTGCATTCCACAGTGTCGCGCCTGCCAGCCTACCTTAACGGCGCGGTTAGTCGACGCGCTTGACACCGACGTCGTCTAAGCTATCCACCCTAACGTCCTATGTGCCATCCCTATACTAACCACCTCGTTGAAAACCAGTTGTGGACCCTTAGATATTCGACGTTTCGCCGAAACAACCGCTGCTTCGTGGCCTATGGTAAGTAATTCCTAGAAAAATCTCTGGGGGTCCAACTCTCCAAATCCAGTCTCTCTAGGGTGAGGCCCGTGATTCTGCAGCCGTCAAAAAAAACCTAGCTCGATTCCATGACCGGAAGGCAAAGTTATCAAGGTTTTAATTTGCACAGAATTCTCCATCTGCATTCCACAGTGTCGCGCCCGCCAGCCTACCTTAACGGCACGGTTAGTCGACGCGCTTGATGTCACGCCCTAAAAATCTTAAATTTATAAATTGTTGTTTAATTGGAATTTTTAGAAATTAAATTAAAAGCCTACAAGCTGAACCCTAATTTTCTAGGAAAATTTTCAATATAAAAATGAGCTAGATAACATTTTATTAAATACTATGCTTGCTCCTCTATTTTCTAGAATTTTCTGGGAATTATTTGAGCAAGGGAAGTATTTTTAATAATTGAAACATCATTTCACAAATTGTTTTTATTTAAAAAGCTCAAAAGTTCCCCCTCCTAGGCTGTTGGGCCGAATCCGGCCCAACTCTCTCTTTCTCTCTCTCTCCCGCGCGCGGCCCATGCCGGCCCAAGCCGCTGCCGCCCGCGTCTCCCTCCCGTGGAGGCCGACAGGTGGGGCCCACCTGTCGGATCCATCCCCTCCTCCTCCAGCCGCTGACATGTGGGGCCCACATGTCAGGACCGTCTTCAACCTCCGGCCGCCGCCGCGCAAGCCGCCCGAGCCGCCCTTTCTCCTCTCCAAATCCGCCTCAATCCGGCCTCCTCGAGTCCAATTGATTGAGGGGTTTTGTTCCTCTCGGTCTCCTCTTTCTTTTCCTCCAAGAATCAAAGCGAATCGTTGCGGTTTGGATCCGAATCGAATTCGTTTCGATTTAATCCCTAAAACCGAGTCCGAGATCTTCCCGACTCGATTCCTCCCGTTTGCGGCTTGATCTCTTCAATCCGAGCTCATATAAAGCTTCCTCGTGTTCTCCTCTTCCGTTTGCCCCCTTTCCCGTGCTCTCTCGTGCCCCGTAGCGTCGCCGCCGCGTGCACGAAGTCCGCCGTCGCCGCCGGCCATCTTCGGTTCCGTTGCGCCGCCGCTTCCGCCGTCGCCGTCGCTTGCCGCCGCCGCCGTTAGGTGCGCCGTGGTGCAAGGAAGCTCGGCCGCCCCTCCGTTTTCGCCGCCGACCACCGGAAGTCCGCCGTCGCCGCTAACCCGAGCCGCCGTGCCGCCTTTGCTCGTCGCCGGCCGCCGTCGTGCATCCTTTGACGACGTGGTGAGTACCAACGGGTTCGCCTCGTTACCCTCTTCGCGTAGGTGGTCTCCAATCCCGCCGCCGTTGTCCCTAGCGCCGGCGAGCTCGTCGACCCGAGCCGGTTGCCGTGCTGACGTCAGCATGACGTCAACCCTAGGGCTGACGTCATCATCGCCAGGGCTGACGTCATCTCTCTCTCTTTTTCCTTTTTCCCGATTTTCTAATAGATTAAAACTTTGGAAAATCATAACTAAATAACCGTAGATCCGTTTTAGGTGGTTCAAGTTTCTAAATTTTTCTAAAATCAAGATCTACATGTTAAAAATATCCACATGTACTGTTCATGCTTGTTTTTGTACTGTTTTGTTGATTTTGTTTATTTGCTTTAGTTTCCGACGTTCCGGAGGAGAGCGTTTCCGTTGAGGAAGGTTCCGAAGTGTTTGTGGAAGCTCAAGGCAAGTCACACAGATCCCAAACAACCCTTTGAGCATGTTGAACCTGTTTAAAGCTGTTATTTTATTTCAACTATGCATTGTTTTCGAATGTCATCGGGTGGTGAACCTTTCCCAGTTATTTAATGGCCGAAGATGACTTTATTTTCCAACGGGTTATAATTTGATTAGCATGAACCTTATATATTGGATTGGTTCAGCTAAATGCTATATATAGGTTTGCTTAGCCATGCTTAGAAACATTAGCTAACAAAAAGGGGCTAAATATAATTATATTACATAATTATTATTGATAATTAGGGTTATATTTAATGGTAGCTCACGATGGTCAATCGTGTGATATTAATTAATTGATAATTAAAATCTGACTAAGGTGGGTTGTGAGCATATGGTTTTGTTGGTCGTGCTCATGGCAATTAAGGACCGGTTCGCGAGCTACTGTTGTGAAACATTTCTCGTGCCAACCACAAGCCAGCGTGGGCAACGGCTTTATCTTTTGTATAGCGTGATTCATTATAGTGCGCCAGACTGAGAAGTGGCGAGAAGTCCATGGGGGTCGCTGGGGAGTCCATGCCTTGTTTATAAGGGGGTGATTATGATCCAGGAAAGGTGCACTGTAATGGGTTTTGTTGTGCGAGGGGTATTGTCACAACTCCTTTCCGAGGTATCGTGGTGGTACTGAGGCACATGGTGACATGATGTGGGGTTGTGTCTTGTGGGTACAGTGGTACACCTCTGATCAGAGTTTAAACTATTCGAATAGCCATACCCGCGGTTATGGGTGAGTTGAGCAATGTTTTTCGTGATTAGTCTCACACTACTCATTAATGGTAATAAGGTGATAATTAATTTAATTCCTGGTTTGGAATGGGTAATTCCTGGTTTGGAGGTTTAATTTGTTCAACCGGGGTTGGTTGTTCAAATGTGGTTGGGCCTATGCAACACGGGTGTGTTGTATGGTGTTTATTTAATATTGATTAATTATTCAACTGTTTTTACTATTCTCTTAAATATTTATTAAATGCTGTTTCTGCAAATGAGCTATATTATGCCATCCTTTGTTATCCTGTGCACTTGCATATTTGCTGTGTGGCTTGTTGAGTATGTCATATGCTCATTCTTGCAATATTCATTCAGCAGAAGAGGAGTATTTCAGTGAAGGTGATGATCTGGAGGATTAGGCTTGTTCTCGGTTAAGATGCCTGTGGGGTGGAGTCGCCATAGCTGTTCCGTAGTTTGTTATAGTTTTTTTTTCCGCTGCGTAGAATGTTATTTTTGGTTTGAGAGGAACTATCCACCTCTGTAATAATTTATTATTTTCGAGTATTCATTAGTTAATTATTTGTACTCTATTATCAATATTGTCATTGTGTGCCTCGGTTGATTCCTGGACGAGGGTTTAACACACATGTAAGCGTTTGGAATTTTGGATAGAAATTCCGGGCGTGACAAGTTGGTATCAGAGCCACCTTGACCTTAGGATAAGCCAAATGGTAAACCTTAAGTAGCCTTCAAAATATTTTGAAAAAAAATAGAACTGCTCTTCTCTATTCTCTTTTAAATTAATTAAGTTGGCAGCACATGCAAGGTTATGCACAAAATTTATTTAATTCAATTTCTTTTCTTTTGAAAGCAAAAAGTTGTTCTCTTCTTTTAAAAGCAAAAAGTTGTTCTTCTCAAAATGTTTCTTTTTTCTCTTTTCCAAATCTTATTGATTAGTCGGCACTGTACATCTATTATGGTATCGGTTTAATCATGTTAGCACTAGTACTACTCATCTTTCCTATGGTGACACTGTACCGTGCTTATAATAGGTCATAATTATTTTAGTTTTATTTTGATTATTTGAAAAAAAATATATCTGTCTCTGTCCAAAAAGTTAAATTCTAAAAGTATATTTATAAAATAGCTTTGTATGGGTCTAGTTGGTGCAGCTAACTTAAAAATATGCTTTAATTCTTCTCTTCTATGTTTCTTTAGATGCCGCCCCATTCACCGAGAAATTTGATCGAGGTGTTAGGATTCGTCAGGGAGCTGAGGTTGATGGCTTTTGAAGTAGGCTATGAAGTTGCTCCTGAGTATCGCCAGATTTCCCATGACCCCGACGAGGAGAAATGTCTTGTTCGTGTGACGTTGGCTAGTGATAGTGAAGACCTTCCGTCTTTTAAGTTCGAAGCTGGAGGAAGATCGTACTGCCATGCTTGTCAAGAAGTAGCTTTGGTGGCCATTGGAGAGTTGCGTCAACATTTTGAAGAAGAGTTGGATTCATCAGCTTTCCAGTATCATCCCCACAAGCCTCATGGTCAAGACTATGGAACCTATACCTGTCCTGATGGTGAAGAGAGTGCCACTCTGATGCATGCGGTGCATATGCTTAGTGCTATGGATGTAGTAAGTGTGGAGCGAGACAAAGCAGCTCATGACAGGGAAAATTGGAATCGAGGCAAGATTTGCAAGTTGAAGAGCAAGGTGCACCGTCTACAGAAGGAATTAGCTGAGCTTAAAGGAGAAACGCCGCCGCCAACACCCAAGTGTCGCCTCACTGCAAGAAAGAGAACCTGTCCGCCACCTCGTCTCCAGTTAGCTTCGAAGATTCGCGTGATGGGTGAAGCTGTGCCCGATCGTGCTGAACCAGTCATCGACATCGTAATTGATGAGGAAGAAGAGGAAGATCCTGAAGAAAGAGAGCCAGCTACTTCAGAGGAAGAAGATTCATCGCTTCGTTCTGACGCAAGGCGGAATTAGTCGCTTAGTTAGATCGTTGCCGTAGTTCGTTGTGTTAGATTGTTTGTTTAAGTTTGTTTGTGAGTGTGTGGGTTTTAGTTGTTGCTTACATCATGGGTGGGATGTAACAGCATGAGTCTAGTTCTTTTGCTTGTCAGAGTGTAAGATAGTTGGTGAGGTAGTGTTAATGCAACTTAAATGTAATCATACACAGTTAAGAGCAATATAGAATTTAAATTAATTAAATAACTCCGTTCTAAGGGTGTCTCTCTGTCTTTCTTTCCTGTTGTCTCTGCTTATCGTCAGATGGTGAACACGCGCACCGGCACTGGCAGTGGAAGTGGAAGTGGAGCCAATAACAATGAAGAGAACCCAACGCTAGCTCAGATTCTGGCCCAACAAACACAACTGATCAATCTGTTAGTGCAGCAGGCACAGAATCAGCAGGCAAACAATCAGAACCAGAATCCACCCCCACCTCCCCAAAACAAGCTGGCAGATTTCTTACGTGTGAGACCCCCTACCTTTTCAAGCACCACCAATCCAGTAGAAGCAGGAGATTGGCTGCATGCGGTGGAAAAGAAGTTGGATTTGATCCAGTGTACTGAGCAGGAGAAAGTTTCTTTTGCTTCGCATCAATTGCATGGTCCTGCTGCTGAATGGTGGGATCATTTTCGCCAAGGCAGGGCTGAAGGAGAGCCTATTACGTGGCAGGAATTCACGGCCGCTTTCAGGAAGACACACATACCGTCAGGTGTTGTGGCTTTAAAGAAGAGAGAGTTTAGAGCACTCAACCAAGGAACTCGTTCGGTTACTGAGTACCTCCATGATTTCAACCGTTTAGCTCGTTATGCTCCAGAAGATGTTCGCACCGATGAGGAACGTCAGGAGAAGTTTTTGGAGGGACTGAATGATGAGTTGTCTTATGCTTTGATGTCTACGGATTTCCGGGATTTCCAGCAGTTGGTGGACAAAGCGATTCGTCAGGAAGACAAGTACAACAGGATGGAGCAGAAGAAGCGCAGGGCTGCCCAATTCAAGACACAACAGGGCAGTAACCAGAGGCCGCGTCTCGTTACTGGACCTCAGGCTCCATCGTACCCTCAAGGAGGATCTTCATCAGTTGTCCGTCCCCAACGCCAGTTCTACAACAACAATACTGGTAATCATGGCAATGACAACCGCAATGTGGTTGCCCGTCCTGCAGCAACTTCAGTTCAGAATCAGCCTGTCAGGAAGGAACAGGGAAGTAAGCCAGTGATATGCTTCAATTGTGGTGATCCGGGACATTATGCTGATAAGTGTCCGAAGCCTCGGCGTGTGAAGAACGTTCCAACCCCGAATAACTCCAATGTTCCAGCACCGAAGGCCCGTGTCAATCATGTTGCAGCAGCAGAAGCTCTGAACGCACCAGATGTGGTTTTGGGTACGTTTCCTGTTAACTCTATACCCGCAACTGTGCTTTTTGATTCCGGTGCTACACATTCCTTTTTGTCTGAAAGTTTTGCAAGCAATCATGGGATGGAAGTTATTAGGCTTGGGAGGCCTTTACTAGTTAATACCCCAGGTAATCAAGTATCTTCAACGCAGTACTGTCCTTCCGCTACTATAGAAATAGAAGGAATTCCTTTCCCATCCTCGCTTATCTTGCTAGAATCCAAAGATCTAGATGTTATCTTAGGGATGGATTGGTTATCTCGTCACAGAGGAGTTATAGATTGTGCCAACCGTAAGGTGACCTTAACCAATAGCAATGGGGAAACAGTTTCTTTCTTTGTGTCCTCTCCTAAATCTCATGGTGTGAACTTAAACCAAGTTGCTCTACAAGAGATACCCATAGTACAAGACTACCCAGACGTGTTTCCGGAGGATTTGCCAGGTATGCCACCTAAGAGGGACATAGAGTTTCGGATAGACTTGGTACCTGGAACTAACCCTATCTATAAGAGACCATACAGAATGGCAGCTAATGAGTTAGCTGAGGTGAAGAAACAGGTGGATGATTTGCTTCAGAAAGGATACATCAGACCCAGTACTTCGCCATGGGGAGCACCAGTCATCTTTGTGGAGAAGAAGGATCATACTCAAAGAATGTGTGTGGACTATCGCGCGTTGAATGAGGTCACAATCAAGAATAAGTATCCTCTACCTAGGATTGATGATTTGTTTGATCAACTGGAGGGTGCTACAGTTTTCTCCAAGATAGATCTCCGTTCTGGATATCATCAACTTCGAATTCGTGAGGAGGATATACCAAAGACCGCCCTTACAACTCGATATGGTTTATTCGAGTGTACCGTTATGTCATTTGGACTCACTAATGCCCCAGCCTTTTTCATGAATCTGATGAACAAGGTGTTTATGGAATATCTGGATAAGTTTGTCGTGGTGTTTATTGATGACATTCTTATTTTCTCTAAGACAAAGGAAGAACATGAAGAGCATCTTCGTCTAGCTTTAGAGAAATTACGAGAGCATCAGCTTTATGCCAAGTTCAGTAAATGTGAATTTTGGTTGTCTGAAGTGAAGTTTCTTGGTCATGTCATCTCGTCCGGAGGAGTGGCGGTAGATCCAAGCAATGTGGAGTCAGTGTTAAGTTGGAAGCAACCCAAGACGGTTTCAGAAATTCGTAGTTTCCTTGGACTTGCTGGGTATTACCGCAGGTTTATTGAGAACTTTTCAAAGATCGCTAGACCAATAACTCGTCTTCTTCAGAAGGAGGTGAAATATAAGTGGACGGAGGATTGTGAACGAAGTTTCCAAGAACTGAAGAAAAGGCTAGTGACTGCGCCTGTGTTAATTTTGCCTGATTCGAGGAAAGGTTTCCAAGTGTATTGTGATGCATCCCGACTCGGTTTGGGTTGTGTGTTGATGCAAGAAGGAAAGGTGGTTGCTTATGCATCTAGGCAATTGCGCCCTCATGAGAATAACTACCCAACGCATGATCTAGTGTTGGCAGCTGTGGTTCATGCATTGAAGATTTGGCGTCATTATCTTTTTGGCAACCGTACAGAGATGTATACGGATCATAAAAGTTTAAAGTACATTTTCACTCAACCAGAATTGAACATGCGTCAGCGAAGATGGTTAGAGTTGATTAAATACTATGATATGGAAATCCACTATCACCCGGGGAAAGCAAATGTGGTAGCCGATGCCCTTAGCAGGAAAAGCTACTGTAATATGTCAGAAGGTCGACGTTTACCTTGGGAGTTATGCCAAGAATTTGAAAGGTTGAACTTGGGAATAGTCAGCAAAGGTTTTGTGGCCGCTTTGGAAGCTAAACCTACTCTGTTTGATCAAGTTAGAGAAGCTCAAGTAAATGATCCTGATATCCAGGAAATTAAGAAGAACATGCGAAGAGGAAAAGCCATCGGTTTTGTAGAAGATGAGCAAGGTACTGTGTGGTTAGGAGAAAGAATTTGTGTCCCAGAAAATAAGGAGTTGAAGGATACTATCATGAAAGAAGCTCATGAAACTTTGTATTCTATTCACCCTGGAAGCACTAAGATGTATCAGGACTTAAAGCAACAATTTTGGTGGGCTAGTATGCGACGTGAGATAGCAGAATATGTGGCTCTATGTGATGTTTGTCAGCGGGTCAAAGCAGAACATCAGAAGCCAGCTGGTCTGTTACAACCGTTGAAGATTCCAGAGTGGAAGTGGGAAGAAATAGGAATGGATTTCATAACCGGTCTACCTAGAACGTCGGCAGGACATGATTCTATTTGGGTAGTGGTTGATCGGTTGACAAAAGTCGCTCACTTCATACCAGTCAAAACAACTTACACGGGAAATAAGCTTGCAGAGTTATACATGGCCAGAGTGGTATGTTTGCATGGTGTTCCTAAGAAGATAGTGTCAGATAGAGGTAGCCAGTTTACTTCGAAGTTTTGGCAGAAATTACAATCAGAATTGGGTACCCGTTTGAATTTCAGTACTGCTTATCACCCTCAAACGGATGGTCAGACGGAAAGAGTAAACCAAATTTTAGAAGATATGTTGAGGGCCTGTGTTCTAGATTTTGGTGGAAGTTGGGATAAGAATTTGCCGTATGCGGAATTCTCCTATAACAATAGTTATCAAGCTAGTTTGCAAATGTCTCTGAATGAAGCATTATATGGTCGAAAGTGCCGTACGCCGCTTCTTTGGGATCAGACCGGTGAACGTCAAGTTTTTGGGACAGACATATTGCGACAGGCAGAAGAAAAAGTGAAGATTATCCAAGAAAGGTTGCGCGTTGCTCAGTCGCGTCAGAAGAGCTATGCCGACAATCGTCGCAGAGATTTGGTTTTTGAAGAAGGAGATTATGTGTATCTTCGGGTTACGCCGTTACGAGGAGTTCATCGTTTCCAAACCAAAGGGAAATTGGCACCGCGCTTTGTGGGACCTTTTAAGATCGTGAGTCGAAGAGGTGAAGTAGCTTATCAGTTAGAGTTGCCTCCGTCAATGGCGGGAATACATGACGTGTTCCATGTGTCTCAGTTGAAGAAATGTTTACGTGTACCTACGGAGGAAGCAGATCCTGATCGTATAGAGCTTCAAGAAGATTTAACTTATGTTGAGAAGCCAGTCAGAATCTTGGAAGTAAGCGAGAGGAATACTAGGAATCGCGTTATACGGTTCTGCAAGGTTCAGTGGAGCAATCATTCGGAAGAAGAAGCCACTTGGGAACGAGAAGATGAATTGAAGTCAGCTCATCCTCATCTGTTCGCCGGTTCTTCTGAATCTCGAGGACGAGATTCCGTTTAAGGGGGGTAGGTTTGTCACGCCCTAAAAATCTTAAATTTATAAATTGTTGTTTAATTGGAATTTTTAGAAATTAAATTAAAAGCCTACAAGCTAAACCCTAATTTTCTAGGAAAATTTTCAATATAAAAATGAGCTAGATAAAATTTTATTAAATACTATGCTTGCTCCTCTATTTTCTAGAATTTTCTGGGAATTATTTGAGCAAGGGAAGTATTTTTAATAATTGAAACATCATTTCACAAATTGTTTTTATTTAAAAAGTTCAAAAGTTCCCCCTCCTAGGCTGTTGGGCCGAATCCGGCCCAACTCTCTCTTTCTCTCTCTCTCCCGCGCGCGGCCCATGCCGGCCCAAGCCGCTGCCGCCCGCGTCTCCCTCCCGTGGAGGCCGACAGGTGGGGCCCACCTGTCGGATCCATCCCCTCCTCCTCCAGCCGCTGACATGTGGGGCCCACATGTCAGGACCGTCTTCAACCTCCGGCCGCCGCCGCGCAAGCCGCCCGAGCCGCCCTTTCTCCTCTCCAAATCCGCCTCAATCCGGCCTCCTCGAGTCCAATTGATTGAGGGGTTTTGTTCCTCTCGGTCTCCTCTTTCTTTTCCCCCAAGAATCAAAGCGAATCGTTGCGGTTTGGATCCGAATCGAATTCGTTTCGATTTAATCCCTAAAACCGAGTCCGAGATCTTCCCGACTCGATTCCTCCCGTTTGCGGCTTGATCTCTTCAATCCGAGCTATATAAAGCTTCCTCGTGTTCTCCTCTTCCGTTTGCCCCCTTTCCCGTGCTCTCTCGTGCCCCGTAGCGTCGCCGCCGCGTGCACGAAGTCCGCCGTCGCCGCCGGCCATCTTCGGTTCCGTTGCGCCGCCGCTTCCGCCGTCGCCGTCGCTTGCCGTCGCCGCCGTTAGGTGCGCCGTGGTGCAAGGAAGCTCGGCCGCCCCTCCGTTTTCGCCGCCGACCACCGGAAGTCCGCCGTCGCCGCTAACCCGAGCCGCCGTGCCGCCTTTGCTCGTCGCCGGCCGCCGTCGTGCATCCTTTGACGACGTGGTGAGTACCAACAGGTTCGCCTCGTTACCCTCTTCGCGTAGGTGGTCTCCAATCCCGCCGCCGTTGTCCCTAGCGCCGGCGAGCTCGTCGACCCGAGCCGGTTGCCGTGCTGACGTCAGCATGACGTCAACCCTAGGGCTGACGTCATCATCGCCAGGGCTGACGTCATCTCTCTCTCTTTTTCCTTTTTCCCGATTTTCTAATAGATTAAAACTTTGGAAAATCATAACTAAATAACCGTAGATCCGTTTTAGGTGGTTCAAGTTTCTAAATTTTTCTAAAATCAAGATCTACATGTTAAAAATATCCACATGTACTGTTCATGCTTGTTTTTGTACTGTTTTGTTGATTTTGTTTATTTGCTTTAGTTTCCGACGTTCCGGAGGAGAGCGTTTCCGTTGAGGAAGGTTCCGAAGTGTTTGTGGAAGCTCAAGGCAAGTCACACAGATCCCAAACAACCCTTTGAGCATGTTGAACCCGTTTAAAGCTGTTATTTTATTTCAACTATGCATTGTTTTCGAATGTCATCGGGTGGTGAACCTTTCCCAGTTATTTAATGGCCGAAGATGACTTTATTTTCCTACGGGTTATAATTTGATTAGCATGAACCTTATATATTGGATTGGTTCAGCTAAATGCTATATATAGGTTTGCTTAGCCATGCTTAGAAACATTAGCTAACAAAAAGGGGCTAAATATAATTATATTACATAATTATTATTGATAATTAGGGTTATATTTAATGGTAGCTCACGATGGTCAATCGTGTGATATTAATTAATTGATAATTAAAATCTGACTAAGGTGGGTTGTGAGCATATGGTTTTGTTGGTCGTGCTCATGGCAATTAAGGACCGGTTCGCGAGCTACTGTTGTGAAACATTTCTCGTGCCAACCACAAGCCAGCGTGGGCAACGGCTTTATCTTTTGTATAGCGTGATTCATTATAGTGCGCCAGACTGAGAAGTGGCGAGAAGTCCATGGGGGTCGCTGGGGAGTCCATGCCTTGTTTATAAGGGGGTGATTATGATCCAGGAAAGGTGCACTGTAATGGGTTTTGTTGTGCGAGGGGTATTGTCACAACTCCTTTCCGAGGTATCGTGGTGGTACTGAGGCACATGGTGACATGATGTGGGGTTGTGTCTTGTGGGTACAGTGGTACACCTCTGATCAGAGTTTAAACTATTCGAATAGCCGTACCCGCGGTTATGGGTGAGTTGAGCAATGTTTTTCGTGATTAGTCTCACACTACTCATTAATGGTAATAAGGTGATAATTAATTTAATTCCTGGTTTGGAATGGGTAATTCCTGGTTTGGAGGTTTAATTTGTTCAACCGGGGTTGGTTGTTCAAATGTGGTTGGGCCTATGCAACACGGGTGTGTTGTATGGTGTTTATTTAATATTGATTAATTATTCAACTGTTTTTACTATTCTCTTAAATATTTATTAAATGCTGTTTCTGCAAATGAGCTATATTATGCCATCCTTTGTTATCCTGTGCACTTGCATATTTGCTGTGTGGCTTGTTGAGTATGTCATATGCTCATTCTTGCAATATTCATTCAGCAGAAGAGGAGTATTTCAGTGAAGGTGATGATCTGGAGGATTAGGCTTGTTCTCGGTTAAGATGCCTGTGGGGTGGAGTCGCCATAGCTGTTCCGTAGTTTGTTATAGTTTTTTTTTCCGCTGCGTAGAATGTTATTTCTGGTTTGAGAGGAACTATCCACCTCTGTAATAATTTATTATTTTCGAGTATTCATTAGTTAATTATTTGTACTCTATTATCAATATTGTCATTGTGTGCCTCGGTTGATTCCTGGACGAGGGTTTAACACACATGTAAGCGTTTGGAATTTTGGATAGAAATTCCGGGCGTGACACTTGACACCGACTTCGTCTAAGCTATCCACCCTAACGTCCTATGTGCCATCCCTATACTATCCACCTCGTTGAAAACCAGTTGTGGACCCTCAGATATTCGACGTTTCGCCGAAACAACCGCTGCTTCATGGCCTATGGTAAGTAATTTCTAGAAAAATCTCTGGGGGTCCAACTCTCCAAATCCAGACTCTCTAGGGTGAGGCTCGTGATTCTGCAGCCGTAAAAAAAAACCTACCTCGATTCCATGACCGGAAGGCAAAGTTATCAAGGTTTTAATTTGCACAGTATTCTCCACCTGCATTCCACAGTGTCACGCCCGCCAGCCTACCTTAACGGCGCGGTTAGTCGACGGGCTTGACACCGACGTCGTCTGAGCTATCCACCCTAATGTCCTATGTGCCATCCCTATACTAACCACCTCGTTGAAAACCAGTTCTGGACCCTCAGATATTCGACGTTTCGCCGAAAATACCGCTGCTTCGTGGCCTATGGTAAGTAATTTCTAGAAAAATCTCTGGGGGTCCAACTCTCCAAATCCAGTCTCTCTCGGGTGAGGCCCGTGATTCTGCAGCCGTCAAAAAAAACCTAGCTCGATTCCATGACCGGAAGGCAAAGTTATCAAGGTTTTAATTTGCACAGAATTCTCCATCTGCATTCCACAGTGTCGCGCCCGCCAGCCTACATTAACAGCGCGGTTAGTCGACGCGCCCAACACCGATGTCGTCTAAGCTATCCACCCTAACGTCCTATGTGCCATCCCTATACTAACCACCTCGTTGAAAACCAGTTGTGAACCCTCAGATATTCGATGTTTCGGCGAAACAACCGCTGCTTCGTGGCCTATGGTAAGTAATTTCTAGAAAAATCTCTGGGGTCCAACTCTCCAAATCTAGTCTCTCTAGGGTGAGGCCTGTGATTCTGCAGCCGTCAAAAAAAACCTAGCACGATTCCATGACCGGAAGGCAAAGTTATCATGGTTTTAGTTTGCACAGAATTCTCCATCTGCATTCCATAGTGTCGCGCCCGCCAGCCTACCTTAACGGCGCAGTTAGTCGACGCGCCTGACACCGACGTCGTCTAAGCTATCCACCCTAACGTCCTATGTGCCATCCCTATACTAACCACCTCGTTGAAAACCAGTTGTGGACCCTCAGATATTCGACGTTTCGCCGAAACAACCGCTGCTTCGTGGCATATGGTTAGTAATTTCTAGAAAAATCTCTGGTGGTCCAACTCTCCAAATCCAGTCTCTCTAGGGTGAGGCCCGTGATTCTGCAGCCGTCAAAAAAAACCTAGCTCGATTCCATGACCGGGAGGCAAAGTTATCAAGGTTTTAATTTGCACAGAATTCTCCATCTGCAATCCACAGTGTGGCGCCCGCTAGCCTACCTTAACGGTGCGGTTGGTCGACGCGCTTGACACCGACGTCGTCTAAGCTATCCACCCTAACGTCCTATGTGCCATCCCTATACTAACCACCTCGTTGAAAACTAGTTGTAGACCCTCAGATATTCGACGTTTCGCCGAAACAACCGCTGCTTCGTGGCCTATGGTAAGTAATTTCTAGAAAAATCTCTAGGGGTCCAACTCTCCAAATCCAGTCTCTCTAGGGTGAGGCCCGTGATTCTGCAGCCGTCAAAAAAACCTAGCTCGATTCCATGACCGGAAGGCAAAGTTATCAAGGTTTTAATTTGCACAGAATTCTCCATCTGCATTCCACAGTGTCGCGCGCGCCACCCTACCTTAACGGCGCGGTTAGTCGACGCGCTTGACACCGACGTCGTCTAAGCAATCCACCCAAACGTCCTATGTACAATCCCTATACTAACCACCTCGTTGAAAACCAGTTGTGGACCCTCAGATATTCGACGTTTCGCCGAAAAATCCGCTGCTTCGTGGCCTATGGTATGTAATTTCTAGAAAAATTTCTGGGGGTGCAACTCTCCAAATCCAGTCTCTCTAGGGTGAGGCCTATGATTCTGCAGCCGTCAAAAAAAACCTAGCTCGATTCCATGACCGGAAGGCAAAGTTATCAAGGTTTTAATTTGCACAGAATTCTCCATCTGCATTCCACAGTGTCGCGCCCGCCAGCCTACCTTAACGGCGCGGTTAGTCGACGCGCTTGACACCGACGTCGTCTAAGCTATCCACCCTAACGTCCTATGTGCCATCCCTATACTAACCACCTCGTTGAAAACAAGTTGTGGACCCTCAGATATTCGACGTTTCGCCGAAAAAACCGTTGCTTCGTGGCCTATGGTAAGTAATTTCTAGAAAAATCTCTGGGGGTCCAACTCTCCAAATCCAGTCTCTCTAGGGTGAGGCCCGTGATTCTGCAGCCGTCAAAAAAAACCTAGCTCGATTCCATGACCGGGAGACAAAGTTATCAAGGTTTTAATTTGCACAGAATTCTCCATCTGCATTCCACAGTGTGGCGCCCGCTAGCCTACCTTAACAGGGCGGTTGGTCGACGCGCTTCACACCGACGTCGTCTAAGCTATCCACCCTAACGTCCTATGTGCCATCCCTATACTAACCACCTCGTTGAAAACTAGTTGTAGACCCTCAGATATTCGACGTTTCGCCGAAACAACCGCTGCTTCGTGGCCTATGGTAAGTAATTTCTAGAAAAATCTCTAGGGGTCCAACTCTCCAAATCCAGTCTCTCTAGGGTGAGGCCCGTGATTCTGCAGCCGTCAAAAAAACCTAGCTCGATTCCATGACCGGAAGGCAAAGTTATCAAGGTTTTAATTTGCACAGAATTCTCCATCTGCATTCCACGGTGTCGCGCGCGCCAGCCTACCTTAACGGCGTGATTAGTCGACGCGCTTGACACTGACGTCGTCTAAGCTATCCACCCAAACGTCCTATGTGCGATCCCTATACTAACCACCTCGTTGAAAACCAGTTGTGGACCCTCAGATATTCGACGTTTCGCCGAAAAAAACCGCTGCTTCGTGGCCTATGGTAAGTAATTTCTAGAAAAATCTCTGGGTGCAACTCTCCAAATCCAGTCTCTCTAGGGTGAGGCCCGTGATTCTGCAGCCGTAAAAAAAAACCTAGCTCGATTCCATGACCGGATGGCAAAGTTATCAAGGTTTTAATTTGCACAGAATTCTCCATCTGCATTCCAAAGTGTCGTGCGCGCCGGCCTACCTTAACGGCACGGTTAGTCAACGCGCTTGACACCGACATCGTCTAAGCTATCCACCCTAATGTCCTATGTGCCATCCCTATACTAACCACCTCGTTGAAAACAAGTTGTGGACCCTCAGATATTCGACGTTTCGCCGAAACAACCGCTGCTTCGTGGCCTATGGTAAGTAATACCTAGAAAAATCTCTGGGGGTCCAACTCTCCAAATCCAGTCTCTCTAGGGTGAGGCCCATGATTCTGCAGCCGTCAAAAAAAACCTAGCTCGATTCCATGACCGGAAGGAAAAGTTATCAAGGTTTTAATTTTCACAGAATTCTCCATCTGCATTCCACAGTATCGCGCCCGCCAGCCAACCTTAACGGCGCGGTTAGTCGAAGCGCTTGACACCGACGTCGTCTAAGTTATCCACCCTAACGTCCTATGTGCCATCCCTATACTAACCATCTCGTTGAAAACCAGTTGTGGACCCTCAGATATTCGACGTTTCACCGAAACAACCGCTGCTTCGTGGCATATGGTAAGTAATTTCTAGAAAAATCTTTGGGTGTCCAACTCTCCAAATCCAGTCTCTCTAGGGTGAGGCCCGTGATTCTGCAGCCGTCAAAAAAAACCTAGCTCAATTCCTTGACCGGAAGGCAAAGTCATCAAGGTTTTAATTTGCATAGAATTCTCCATCTGCATTCCACAGTGTCACGCCCGCCAGCCTACCTTAACGGCGCGGTTAGTCGACGCTCTTAACAATGACGTCGTCTAAGCTATCCACCCTAACGTCCTATGTGCCATCCCTATACTAACCACCTCATTGAAAACCAGTTGTGGACCCTCAGATATTCGACGTTTCGCCGAAAAAACCGCTGCTTCGTGGCCTATGATAAGTAATTTCTAGAAAAATCTCTGGAGGTCCAACTCTCCAAATCCTATCTCTCTAGGGTGAGGCCCGTGATTCTGCAGCCGTCAAAAAAAACCTAGCTCGATTCCATGAACGGAAGGAAAAGTTATCAAGGTTTTAATTTGCACAGAATTCTCCATCTGCATTCCACAGTGTCACGCCCGCCAGCCTACCTTAACGGCGCGGTTAGTCGACGCGCTTGACACCGACGTCGTCTAAGCTATCCACGCTAACGTCCTATGTGCCATCCCTATACTAACCACCTCGTTGAAAACCAGTTGTCGACCCTCAGATATTCGACGTTTCGCCGAAAAAAACCGCTGCTTCGTGGCCTATGATAAGTAATTTCTAGAAAAATCTCTGGAGGTCCAACTCTCCAAATCCAGTCTCTCTAGGGTGAGGCCCGTGATTCTGCAGCCGTCAAAAAAAACCTAGCTCGATTCCATGAACGGAAGGAAAAGTTATCAAGGTTTTAATTTTCACAGAATTCTCCATCTGCATTCCACAGTGTCGCGCCCGCCAGCCTACCTTAACGGCGCGGTTAGTCGACGCGCTTGACACCGACGTCGTCTAAGCTATCCACCCTAACGTCCTATGTGCCATCCCTATACTAACCACCTCGTTGAAAACCAGTTGTGGACCCTCAGATATTCGACGTTTCGCCGAAACAACCGCTGCTTCGTGGCCTATGGTAAGTAATTTCTAGAAAAATCTCTGGGGGTCCAACTCTCCAAATCCTGTCTCTCTAGGGTGAGGCCCGTGATTCTGCAGCCGTCAAAAAAAACCTAGCTCGATTCCATGAACGGAAGGAAAAGTTATCAAGGTTTTAATTTTCACAGAATTCTCCATCTGCGTTCCACAGTGTCGCGCCCGCCATCCTACCTTAACGGCGCGGTTAGTCAACGCGCTTGACACCGACGTCGTCTAAGCTATCCACCCTAACATCCTATGTGCCATCCCTATACTAACCACCTCGTTGAAAACCAGTTGTGGACCCTCAGATATTCGACGTTTCCCCGAAACAACCGCTGCTTCGTGGCATATGGTAAGTAATTTCTAGAAAAATCTCTGGGGGTCCAACTCTCCAAATCCAGTCTCCCTAGGGTGAGGCCCATGATTCTGCAGCCGTCAAAAAAAACCTAGCTCGATTCCATGACCGGAAGGCAAAGTTATCAAGGTTTTAATTTGCACAGAATTCTCCATCTGCATTCCACAGTGTCGCGCCCGCCAGCCTACCTTAACAGCGCGGTTAGTCGACGCGCTTGACACCGACATCGTCTAAGCTATCCACCCTAACGTCTACGTGCCATCCCTATACTAACCACCTCGTTGAAAACCAGTTGTGGACCCTCAGATATTCGACGTTTCACCGAAACAACCGCCGCTTCGTGGCCTATGGTAAGTAATTTCTAGAAAAATCTCTAGGGGTCCAACTCTCCAAATCCAGTCTCTCTAGGGTGAGGCCCGTGATTCTGCAGCCGTCAAAAAAAACCTAGCTCGATTCCATGACCGGAAGGCAAAGTTATCAAAGTTTTAATTTACACAGAATTCTCCATCTGCATTCCACAGTGTCGTGCCCGCCAGCCTACCTTAACGGCGCAGTTAGTCGACGCGCTTGACACCGACATCGTCTAAGCTATCCACCCTAACATCCTATGTGCCATCCCTATACTAACCACCTCGTTGAAAACCAGTTGTGGACCCTCAGATATTCGACGTTTCGCCGAAACAACCGCTGCTTCGTGGCCTATGGTAAGTAATTTCTAGAAAAATCTCTGGGGGTCCAACTCTCCAAATCCAGTCTCTCTAGGGTGAGGCCCGTGATTCTGCAGCCGTCAAAAAAAACCTAGCTCGATTCCATGACCGGAAGGCAAAGTTATCAAAGTTTTAATTTGCACAGAATTCTCCATCTGCATTACACAGTGTCGCGCCCGCCAGCCTACCTTAACGGCGCAGTTAGTCGACGCGCTTGACACCGACATCGTCTGAGCTATCCACCCTAACGTCCTATGTGCCATCCCTATACTAACCACCTCGTTGAAAACCAGTTGTGGACCCTCAGATATTCGACGTTTCACCGAAACAACCGCCGCTTCGTGGCCTATGGTAAGTAATTTCTAGAAAAATCTCTAGGGGTCCAACTCTCCAAATCCAGTCTCTCTAGGGTGAGGCCCGTGATTTTGCAGCCGTCAAAAAAAACCTAGCTCGATTCCATGACTGGAAGGCAAAGTTATCAAAGTTTTAATTTGCACAGAATTCTCCATCTGCATTCCACAGTGTCGCGCCCGCCAGCCTACCTTAACAGCGCGGTTAGTCGACGCGCTTGACACCGATATCGTCTAAGCTATCCACCCTAACATCTATGTGCCATCCCTATACTAACCACCTCGTTGAAAACCAGTTGTGGACCCTCAGATATTCGACGTTTCACCGAAACAACCGCCGCTTCGTGGCCTATGGTAAGTAATTTCTAGAAAAATCTCTAGGGGTCCAACTCTCCAAATCCAGTGTCTCTAGGGTGAGGCCCGTGATTCTGCAGCCGTCAAAAAAAACCTAGCTCGATTCCATGACCGGAAGGCAAAGTTATCAAAGTTTTAATTTGCACAGAATTCTCCATCTGCATTCCACAGTGTCGCGCCCGCCAGCCTACCTTAACGGCGCAGTTAGTCGACGCGCTTGACACCGACATCGTCTGAGCTATCCACCCTAACGTCCTATGTGCCATCCCTATACTAACCACCTCGTTGAAAACCAGTTGTGGACCCTCAGATATTCGACGTTTCGCCGAAACCACCGCTGCTTCGTGGCCTATGGTAAGTAATTTCTAGAAAAATCTTTGGGGGTCCAACTCTCCAAATCCAGTCTCTCTAGGGTGAGTCCCGTGATTCTGCAGCCGTCAAAAAAAACATAGCTCGATTCCATGACCGGAAGGCAAAGTTATCAAGGTTTTAATTTTCACAGAATTCTCCATCTGCATTCCACAGTGTCGCGCCCGCCAGCCTACCTTAACGGCGCGGTTAGTCGACACGCTAGACACCGACATCGTCTGACCTATCCACCCTAACGTCCTATGCGCCATCCCTATACTAACCACCTCGTTGAAAACCAGTTGTGGACCCTCAGATATTCGACGTTTCGCCGAAACAACCGCTGCTTCGTGGCCTATGGTAAGTAATTTCTCGAAAAATCTCTGGGGGTCCAACTCTCCAAATCCAGTCTCTCTAGGGGTGAGGCCCGTGATTCTGCAGCCGTCAAAAAAAACCTAGCTCGATTCCATGAACGGAAGGCAAAGTTATCAAGGTTTTAATTTGCACAGAATTCTCCATCTGCATTCCACAGTGTCGCGCCCGCCAGCCTACCTTAACAGCGCGGTTAGTCGACGCGCTTGACACCGACATCGTCTAAGCTATCCACCCTAACGTCTATGTGCCATCCCTATACTAACCACCTCGTTGAAAACCAGTTGTGGACCCTCAGATATTCGACGTTTCACCGAAACAACCGCCGCTTCGTGGCCTATGGTAAGTAATTTCTAGAAAAATCTCTAGGGGTCCAACTCTCCAAATCCAGTCTCTCTAGAGTGAGGCCCGTGATTCTGCAGCCGTCAAAAAAAACCTAGCTCGATTCCATGACCGGAAGGCAAAGTTATCAAAGTTTTAATTTGCACAGAATTCTCCATCTGCATTCCACAGTGTCGCGCCCGCCAGCCTACCTTAACGGCGCAGTTAGTCGACGCGCTTGACACCGACATCGTCTGAGCTATCCACCCTAACGTCCTATGTGCCATCCCTATACTAACCACCTCGTTGAAAACCAGTTGTGGACCCTCAGATATTCGACGTTTCACCGAAACAACCGCCGCTTCGTGGCCTATGGTAAGTAATTTCTAGAAAAATCTCTAGGGGTCCAACTCTCCAAATCCAGTCTCTCTAGGGTGAGGCCCGTGATTTTGCAGCCGTCAAAAAAAACCTAGCTCGATTCCATGACTGGAAGGCAAAGTTATCAAAGTTTTAATTTGCACAGAATTCTCCATCTGCATTCCACAGTGTCGCGCCCGCCAGCCTACCTTAACAGCGCGGTTAGTCGACGCGCTTGACACCGACATCGTCTAAGCTATCCACCCTAACATCTATGTGCCATCCCTATACTAACCACCTCGTTGAAAACCAGTTGTGGACCCTCAGATATTCGACGTTTCACCGAAACAACCGCCGCTTCGTGGCCTATGGTAAGTAATTTCTAGAAAAATCTCTAGGGGTCCAACTCTCCAAATCCAGTCTCTCTAGGGTGAGGCCCGTGATTCTGCAGCCGTCAAAAAAAACCTAGCTCGATTCCATGACCGGAAGGCAAAGTTATCAAAGTTTTAATTTGCACAGAATTCTCCATCTGCATTCCACAGTGTCGCGCCCGCCAGCCTACCTTAACGGCGCAGTTAGTCGACGCGCTTGACACCGACATCGTCTGAGCTATCCACCCTAACGTCCTATGTGCCATCCCTATACTAACCACCTCGTTGAAAACCAGTTGTGGACCCTCAGATATTCGACGTTTCGCCGAAACCACCGCTGCTTCGTGGCCTATGGTAAGTAATTTCTAGAAAAATCTTTGGGGGTCCAACTCTCCAAATCCAGTCTCTCTAGGGTGAGTCCCGTGATTCTGCAGCCGTCAAAAAAAACATAGCTCGATTCCATGACCGGAAGGCAAAGTTATCAAGGTTTTAATTTTCACAGAATTCTCCATCTGCATTCCACAGTGTCGCGCCCGCCAGCCTACCTTAACGGCGCGGTTAGTCGACGCGCTTGACACCGACATCGTCTGACCTATCCACCCTAACGTCCTATGCGCCATCCCTATACTAACCACCTCGTTGAAAACCAGTTGTGGACCCTCAGATATTCGACGTTTCGCCGAAACAACCGCTGCTTCGTGGCCTATGGTAAGTAATTTCTCGAAAAATCTCTGGGGGTCCAACTCTCCAAATCCAGTCTCTCTAGGGGTGAGGCCCGTGATTCTGCAGCCGTCAAAAAAAACCTAGCTCGATTCCATGAACGGAAGGCAAAGTTATCAAGGTTTTAATTTGCACAGAATTCTCCATCTGCATTCCACAGTGTCGCGCCCGCCAGCCTACCTTAACAGCGCGGTTAGTCGACGCGCTTGACACCGACATCGTCTAAGCTATCCACCCTAACGTCCTATGTGCCATCCCTACACTAACCACCTCGTTGAGAACCAGTTGTGGACCCTCAGATATTTGGCGTTTCACCGAAACAACCGCTGCTTCGTGGCCTATGGTAAGTAATTTCTAGAAAAATCTCTTGGGGTCCAACTCTCCAAATCTAGTCTCTCTAGGGGTGAGGCCCGTGATTCTGCAGCCGTCAAAAAAAACCTAGCTCGATTCCATGACCGGAAGGCAAAGTTATCAAGGTTTTAATTTGCACAGGATTCTCCATCTGCATTCCACAGTGTCGCGCCCGCCAGCCTACCTTAACGGCGCGATTAGTCGACGCGCTTGACACCGACATCGTCTAAGCTGTCACGCCCGGAATTTCTATCCAAAATTCCAAACGCTTACATGTGTGTTAAGTCCTCGTCCAGGAATCAGCCGAGGCACACAATAACAAATTGACAATAGAGTACTTAATAAACAGATAATAAATATTCGCGATATAATAAATTATTACAGAGGTAGATAGTTCCTCTCAGAGAATAAAACTCTACGCAGCGGAAAAAAAAATAAAACAAACTACGGAACAGCTATGGCGACTCCACTCCACAGAGAACTTAACCAAGACCAAGCGTAGTCCTCCAGAGCATCACCTTCACTGAAGTACTCCTCCTCTGATGAATGAATATTGCAAGAATGAGCATATGACATACTCAACAAGCCACACAGCAAATATGCAAGTGCACAGGATAACAAAGGATGGCGTAATGTAGCTCATTTGCATAAACAACATTTAGTAAATATTTAAGAGAATAGTAAAACGGTTGATTAATTGATCAGTATTAAATAAACACCATACAACATACCCGTGTTGCACAGGCCCAACCTCATCTGAACAACTAACCCCGGTTGTACAAATCAAACCTCCAAACCAGGAATATACCATTCCAAACCAGGAGTCAATTTAATTATCACATTTTAGCACCAATAATGAGTAGTGTGAGACTAATCACGAAAAACATTGTTAGACTCACCCATAACCGCGGGTACGGCTATTCGAATAGTTTTACTCTGATCAGAGGTGTACCACTGTACCCACAAGACACAATCGCACAACACGTCACCATGCGCCTCAGCACCACCACGGTACCTCGGAAAGGAACTGTGACAATACCCTTCGCATAACACAACTCACCACAGTGCACCGTTCCTGGATCATAATCTCCCCCTCAAAACCAGAGGCAATAGACTCCCCAACGACCCCCACGGACTTCTCGCCGCTTCTCAGTCTGGCACACCATAATGAATCATGCTATACAAAAGATAAAGCCGGTGCCCACGTTGGCTTGTGGTTGGCACGGTAAATGTTTCACAACAGTAGCTCGTGAACCGGTCCTTAATTGCCATGAGCACGACCTTCAAAACCACATGCTCACAACCCACCTTAACCAGGTTTTAATTATCAATTAATTATCATAACACGATTAACCATCGTGAGCTAGCATTGAATACATAAATAATAATGTAGTATACATGATTCATCCCATTAATGAGCTTATCTTTCTAAGCATGGCTAAGCAATTTTATATATAGCATTTAGCTGAACCAATCCAATATATAAGGTTCAAGCTAATCAAATTATAACCCATAGGAAAATAAGATTATCTTCGACCATTAATTAATTGGAAAAGGCTCACCACCCGATGACATTCGAAAATAATGCATAAGTTGAAATAAAACATTAGCTTTAAACGGGTTCAACATGCTCAAAGGGTTGTTTGGGATCTGTGTGACTTGCCTTGAGCTTCTGCAAACGCTTTCGAACCTTCTTCAACGAAAACGCTCTCCTCAGAAACGTCGGAAACTAAAGCAAATAGGCAAAATCAACAAAACAGTACAAAAAGAAGCATAAACAGTACATGTGGATATTTTTAACATGTAGATCTCAATTTTAGAAAAATTTAGCAACTTGAATCACCTGAAACGGATCTACGGTTATTTAGTTATGATTTTCCGAAGATTTAATCTATTAGAAAAACGGGAAAAAGAAAAACCGATGATGACGTCATGATGACATCATCAATGGCCGGCCCGGGTTGGCGACCTCGCCGGAGATTGGATGGTCGGCTGCAAATTTGGAAGACATGTACACGTAGAGGATGACGAGACGAACCCAACGGTACACACCACAACGTCTACCGATGACCGACGACGGCCGGCGACGAGAGGGTGGCGGCGGCGGCTCGGGTCACGCGGTGGCGGTGGGCTACGGCGGCCGGCGGCGGAAAGGAGAGGGTGGCCGAGCTTTGCCACGGCTTGGTGAAGCCCACGACGGCGACGACGACCGACGGTGACGACGGACGCGGCTGCGAGGCGACGCCGGAGTTGGCCGGCGGCGGCGACTTGCTTGTCGGAGGTGGCGACGAGGCTACGGAGCACGGGAAGGCTTGGGAGTTGGGGCAAACGAAAGAGGGGGACTAGTGGGTTCCTATTTATAGCCTTGGATCGAAGAGATCGGGCTCCAACCGAGAGGAATCGAACCCGGAAAATCGAAATTCGGTTTTGGGGATAAACATGAAAACGAGTTTGATTCGGTTAAAATGCTCAACGATTTGCTCCGAATCGAGGATCAAAACCCCTCAAACAATCGGAAGAAACGGGGCCGGATTGGGGTGGCAAGGCGGCTCGGCGCGCCCGGCTCGGCTCGGCTGTGGCCGGCGGCTGGAGGTAGGGGATGCTACCGACAGGTGGGACCCACCTGTCGGTGGCTAGAGGAGGAGGGGTGGGCGGCGGCTGGGTGGGTTGGGCCGGCTCGGCCGGCTTGCCCGCGGGGAGGAAAGAAGGATGTTGGGCCAAAAATGGCCCAACGACTTTAGGGAGGGATTTTTGAACCTTTCAATTAAAAATAATTTGTGAAATGTTGTTTCATTTATTAAAAATACTTCCCTTGCTCAAATAATTCCCAGAAAAATCTAGAAAATAGAGGAATAAGCAAAGTATTTAATAAAATTTTATCTAGCTCAATTTTATGTTGAAAATTTTCCTAGGTTATTAGAGTTTAACTTTTTGGCTTTTAAAATAATTTCTAAAAATGATTTAAAATATGAATTATTAATTTAGGCGATTTTTAGGGCGTGACAAACCTACCCCCCTTAAACGGAATCTCGTCCTCGAGATTCAGAAGAACTGGCAAAAAGATGAGGATGAGCTGACTTCAATTCATCTTCTCGCTCCCAAGTGGCTTCTTCTTCTGAATGATTGCTCCACTGAACCTTACAGAACCGTATAACGCGATTCCTGGTGTTCCTTTCACTCACCTCCAAAATTCTGACTGGCTTCTCAACATAGGTTAAATCTTCTTGAAGTTCTATATGCTCAGGATCCGCTTCCTCCGTAGGAACGCGCAAACATTTCTTTAACTGCAACACATGGAACACGTCATGTATTCCCGCCATTGACGGAGGCAACTCTAGCTGATAAGCTACTTCACCTTTTCGTCTCACGATCTTAAATGGTCCCACAAAACGTGGTACCAGCTCCATGAACTTTACATCCTCATGCACTCTAGGCGTACACGGTTTCTAGCAGTGAGAGGAGTTCTGGCGCACCTGGAAAGGGAAGACTCACACATGCATTAAGTTATAATTACGTTTAGATTCTCACATGGCAGTCCTACCGATGGCGACACTACCGTAGAGCCCCTGCCTCACACCTCAAGAAACCACTATGCATGGATACTGCCTCTGCTCAGCTATCTATTCTGCCAGGTCTATACCCATATGAGAAATGCGGTTGTACGGGGGTCGTTTCATGCTTAACTTCATGGCTCGGTCCTTAATTGACCGAGGACGGTGCTTGCCCTTTTTACGGATACCACCCAAATCCTCCGTCCGCCCCAGTCGAAAACAGTTGTTTTGATTTTATTTCTCTTTTCGCAAATCAAGTCATCAACATTATGGCAATGTGGCGCTCATATCTCCACATGCCGCATCTCAATTACCTTCCCAAAGGCAATTGCCCATGCATAGAGCATTTTGATAAATATGCATGATTCTAGAATAGCATTGCTAAGCAATTGTCATAGTTGACTAGGGACTCATACGTAAACATGGTTACGAAGGAATATGGGGTAAACAATAATCAAGGCATGGCATAATCACAAGTAGGATGTTTATCATTGCATGCAATTTTATTTGTAAACAAAACAATTTCACAATTGGGATCAACATGTTCAAGGAATAGTGATGACTTGCCTTGCTCAAAGTCTTGCGGGTCTTGATCTTCGCTTGGATCCGCAGCTTCCTCGGGCTCTATAGTTACGTGCGAAAATTGATTTGAATTCGGTTAGAATTCAAATAAAAATCCAAGTAAATCCGAATGAAAGTCGAGTGCGAAAGTCAATTCCTTTATATTAACTTTACTATTCGCGAACTAAGGCAAACCAATTTTTGATTTAAATTATTTGTGAGTATAATCATTTTGTTGTCATAAGTTTCTAATTTAACATTCCCGAGTATTATATCCATATAATAGGTCAGAAATTTCTATTGCGAGCTAAATATCGGACGAAATGCTAAAAACTATTATACGATTTAATTTAGTCTATGACTAAATGATTTAAAAATCCTTAGTAATTAAATCCGATTTTCTACCATGAATCGTTTACTTCTAGAGATTGCCCAAAATAATTTATAATAATCTATAAGAATTCGTTTATTTGTTTTAGTTATTGATTACATTTAAATTACTACCGCGAATTGATTTCTTATAGTAATTACCAAGAATAATCCATAATTTATATTAAATTTTTGCAATCCTACGACGAAAAATTAATCTTATAATTAAATTCTAATTATTTTAAATTTTCTAAACTTCCCTAATTTTCCTCTAATTCCTTTTCATTATTATATTATTATTATTATATTTTTTTTATTTATTTCTTTTTTCTTTCTTTTCTCTCTTCTTCTTTTCTCTCTTTTTTTCTCTCCTTTCTCTCTTTTTCTTTTTCTCTCTTTTTTCTCTATTTTCTCTCTTTTTTCTTTTTCTCTCTTCCTCTCTTTCTCTTTTTCTCTCTTCTCTCTCGGCTGGCCTCTCTTTTCCTCTCCCTCTCTCTCTCGGCTCTCTCCCACCCGAGCGGCGGCGGCGGTGGACGCGAGGGGGAAGGAGGGCGGCTCACTGGCGGCGGCAGCGGCGACGACGGCGGCGGCGACGGTGGCGCAAAGCGGCGCGGGAGCGGTGGCACGGCGGCACGGGAACGGCGGCGCGGCGGCACGGGAACGGCAGCGTGGCAGCATGGGAACGGCGGCGCGGTGGCACGAAAGCGGCGACGCAGTGGAGAGGGAAGAGGGGAGGAAGGGTAAGATGGGGTGGGAGAGAATGGACAGAGGGGGGGTATTTGTATAGAGGGGAGAAGGAGAGGGGAAGGGCGGCGGCGGTGGGCGCGACGGCGGCGCTCGGGGCGGGACGACGGCGACGCGATGGCGGCGCAGGGCTCGGAGCGGCGATGCGACGGGCGGCGGTGCGGGGCTCGACGCGGGCGACGCGACGGGGGGGGGGCGTGGGGCTCGACGCGGCGATGGGATACGCGCGGCGACGGGACGTCGACGGCGACGGCGATAGCGGCGACGCGACGGGCAACGACGCGGCGGGCGAGCGGTGCGGTGGGGTGCGGGGCGCGAGGCGATGATTGCGACGGCGCGGGACGGCGGCGCGGCGACACGACGGTGACGGGACGGCGGCACGGCGACACGACGGTGACGGGACGGTGGCACGTGGCGCGGGCAGCGGCGGCGGTGGGACGCGTCAGCGACGGCAGAGGGGAGGTGGAGCGGCGCGCGGCGCGCGGGGCGCGAGGCGGCGGCACGGGGCTCGGGATGACGCAACAGGCGGCAGCGGCGAGGCGACGGCGTGCGGCGATGGCGACGGCGCGGCAGCGTCGGCGCGGCGCGGCAGGGGCGGCACCGGGCTCGGGGCAGCGTCGGCGCGGCAGCGGGGCAGGGTTAGGGCTAGGGGACCTCGTCGAACGCTTTAGGTGCAATGAACAGTGCCGTTTTGTAATTAACCCGATTTTGGCCCATTTATCATTTTAAATTTTATTCTTTAATTCCCAAATTTTGCATAAATGAAGTATACTCATTATTTGTGCCATTCCAATCCATGGATTTATTCTAGATTAATTTATTCCATGTCTTATATATTATTATTGTAATTTACTTGGATTTAATTAGAGTTAATTCTCATTCCATTGCTTTTTTTTTAAATTTGGTGGATATAAATATGGTCGTAATAATATTTTACTCATTTCTATCCTCACCAAATCTTATTTTAAATTGCATTTGAATTATTTACTTTGTCAATTTACTTTTTAGGGTTTATTCCTAACTAATTACCCATTATTCGCGATTTATAAACTCCGAAATCAAAATCCAATAAAATAATCGTATAAAATTGGCATGATGCAATTTATTTTAAAAACTTTTTGAAAATCCGTATTTTTAGAGTTTTGATTTGTCGGTCGAATTTTCAGGGTGTTACAAACCTACCCCCCCTTAAATAAATCTCGTCCCGAGATTTCTTACCAGGTTTCGAATAGGTGCGGGTATTCCGTCCTCAAGAATTCTTCGCTTTCCCAGGTGGCTTCATCCTCTGTGTGATTACTCCATTGTACGTTGTACATACGCCGCACTTTGCTTCTAGTCCTCTTTTCGGCTTCATCCAATATCCGGACCGGGTGTTCTGGATACGTAAGATCATTGCTAATGTGAATCTCTTCCAGCGGAGCTTGTTCTTCCGGCACTCGTAAGCATTTCTTTAGTTGAGACACATGGAAGACTGGGTGCACATCGGCGATATTCTCTGGTAGCTGTAACTGATATGCGACTTCTCCCCGTCTAGCCGTGATTTGAAAGGGTCCCACATACCTTGGCGCTAGTTTTCCTTTGACCTTAAACCTTTTCGTGCCTCTCATCGGAGAAACCTTCAGATAAACATAATCTCCTTCCTTAAATTCCAGGTTTCTTCTTCGAGTGTCAGCGTAAGTCTTTTGTCGTGATTGTGCTACTTTTAGACGGTCACGAATCAGGCGAACCTTTTCCTCAGCTTCTTGGATAATGTCAGGTCCAAATACTGCCCGTTCTCCAGTCTCGGACCACATTAGTGGAGTTCGACATCGTCGACCAAACAATGCCTCATTGGGTGACATCTTTAGGCTTGCTTGAAAGCTGTTGTTGTAGGAGAATTCGGCGTAGGGCAAACATCTCTCCCAGTCTTTGCTAAAATCCAGAGCACAAGCTCTCAACATGTCTTCCAAGACCTGGTTTGTTCTCTCTGTCTGGCCATCCGTTTGTGGGTGATAAGCTGTGCTAAACGCTAGGTAACTTCCTAGGGCTTCATGTACTTTCTCCCAGAAATGTGAGGTAAACTGTGTGCCTCGATCAGATATAATTTTCTTAGGTACACCATGAAGACATACTATCCTGGCCATGTATAACTCGGCTAGCTTGGCACTGCTATAATTTGTCTTAACGGGGATGAATCTTGCCGTCTTGGTGAGTCGATCCACAATCACCCAGATGGAATCGTACCCTGTTGCGGTCTTGGGCAATCCAACAATAAAGTCCATACCTATCTCGTCCCATTTCCATTCGGGAATCCTAAGGGGTTGCAACAAACCTGCCGGTCTCTGATGCTCGGCCTTCACCTTTTGGCACACGTCACAGAGTGCTACATATTCTGCCACATCTCTCTTCAGGTTGGGCCACCAGTATCCTTCCTTCAGATCCTGGTACATCTTCGTACTTCCGGGGTGCAATGAATATGCTGACTCGTGGGCTTCCTTTAGGATTAATCCTCTCAGTCCATCCTGTTCGGGTACATAAATCCTCTTTTTATACCATAGGACATCTTTTTCGTCGGTTGAAAATTCCTTTGCAAGTCCTGCGGCTAGGTGTTCCTTCACCTCTCGGATTTCCTCGTTGTCCTTCTGGGCTTCTTCTATTTGGGTTCTCAGAACAGGTTGAATGTCCAAGGTGTTTATTTGCCCACGAGGTACTATATGTATGTTTAGTTGGGCTATTTCCTCCTTAAGCTCAGGAGCCATTCCTTCCGTCCTCAGATGATTGCAATGGCTCTTCCGACTCAACGCGTCAGCCACAACGTTTGCTTTGCCGGGGTGATAGTGAACCTCTAGGTCATAATCCTTGATTAGTTCTAACCATCGCCTTTGCCTCAAGTTGAGATCTGACTGGGTGAAAATATACTTCAGACTCTTGTGGTCAGTGTAGATATCACAATGGTTTCCAATCAAATAATGTCTCCAAATCTTTAGCGCATGAACCACGGCTGCAAGTTCTAGGTCATGGGTAGGATAGTTTTCCTCATGTGGTCGCAATTGTCGCGACGCATAGGCCACAACCTTAACGTCCTGCATCAGTACTCCTCCTAGTCCCTGCCTTGATGCATCACAATATATAACAAAGTCTTTCCTGATGTCGGGAAGAACTAAATAGGTGCCGTGGCCAGCTTTTCTTTGAGCTTCTCAAAGCTTTCCTGACATTGTTCTGACCACACAAACTTCTTTTCCTTCTTAAGCAGTTGTGTCATTGGTCGGGCTATCTTAGAGAATCCCTCAATGAACCTTCGGTAGTATCCGGCCAAGCCTAGAAAATTCTGAATTTCAGTCACAGACTTGGGTGCTTTCCATTCCGTAACAGCCTCCACTTTAGCAGGATCCACTACTACTCCACCGGCTGAGATTACGTGGCCTAGAAAGGCGACTTCTTTTAGCCAGAACTCACATTTACTAAACTTTGCATATAATTTATGCTTCCGTAATTTCTCGAGTACCAATCGCAAGTGTTCCGCATGTTCTTCCTCATCTTTGGAGTAGATCAGAATATCATCGATAAATACTACCACAAATTTGTCCAAGTAATCCATGAACACTTTGTTCATAAGATTCATAAAGTATGCCGAGGCGTTGGTTAACCCAAACGACATTACTGTGAACTCATACAATCCATAGCGTGTTGATAACGCGGTCCTGGGTATATCCCCGGTCCTAATTTTCAATTGGTGGTATCCTGATCTAAGGTCAATCTTACAGAACACCTTAGCTCCTTTGAGTTGATCAAAAAGATCATCAATCCGTGGTAGTGGATACTTGTTTTTGATGGTTACTTCGTTCAGTGAACGGTAGTCTACACACATCCTCATGCTACCATCTTTCTTCTTGACGAATAGCACTGGGGCTCCCCATGGTGACGAACTGGGGCGTACAAATCCCTTTTCTTGCAACTCTCTAATTTGCTTTTTAAGTTCCTCCAACTCATTGACTGGCATCCGATAAGGTCTCTTGGATATGGGAGCAGTTCCGGGCATCAGATCAATAATGAACTCTATGTCACGATCTGGTGGCATCCCAAGTAAATCTTCTGGAAACACATCGGGAAATCGTTGCACTACAGGCATTCCTTTCAGGGGTAGAATGGTAAATATGCCCCCGGCGCGTTCGGTTAGTCTAGGATCTTGATCCATGGTTGCTCTCATATCCGATCCCCAGGGTGTGGTCAGGGTAACTTCTCTACGTCTACAGTCGATTACCCCTCTGTTCTTTGCTAACCAATCCATACCCAATATGACATCTAGGGTCTGGGGTATCAACACCATAAGATTGGAGGGAAACACCACATGCCTAAGACGAATAGGTACGTCTATGCAAGTATGACTCACAGTTATCTCTCCCCCAGGTGAGTGTACTATCATAGGCTTTCTAAGTCCCACTAGGGTTAAGTTGTGTTTTTGACTAGCCTTCAATGATATGAATGAATGCGATGCTCCTGAATCGAAGAGAACTTTAACTGGAGTGGAGTTGATAGAAAACGTACCCATTAGTACGCCCTGATCCTCCTGGGCCTCTTCAGCTCGCACATGGTTCACTTGTCCGCGGCCAAATCCGGTAACAGTCCTGTTAGTCTGCGGAGTCCTGAATAGTCCTCGTCCGGCAGCATGGGTAGCAGTCCCACGAACAGCCATTGCATTAGCGCCAGTACGGACAGGAGTTTTGCGTGGATGAGGGCAGTTGTTGGCGTAGTGCCCATACTCTCCGCAGTTGAAGCAGTCCACATTCTTCTTGGCTCCAGGGGCAGCCAGAGTTGGTGTAGGGGTGCGGTTTTGAATCACAACCGGCCTGTTAAAATTGCTAGGCGCGGCGGGACGGTTAGTCTCCACAATAGGGGGCTTCCACCCGGACGAAGTGGCTCCCTTAAGTCGCTGAGGCACCCCCTGAGGTGGGCGATTCATAGCAAGCCTCCTCTTGCGATTGTGCTCTACAGTCCTTTGATCGTTCTCCAGCCTAACGACTTTGTTGATCAGGCTCTGGAAGCTCTCATGGTCTTGCCCAATCATAGGTCCACGCAATTCATCATTCAGCCCTTCTATGAACTTGTCGATCTTTTCCTCTTCATCTGCGAGGTCTCCAACTGCATAGCGGGCCAACTGAGTGAACCGGTTCAGATATTCCTGCACCGTTGTGTTCCCTTGTCGCAACCTTCTGAACTCGTTCTTCTTCATACGCATTACCGCAGCAGGCATGAAGTTCTCGCGAAATGCTGCTGTAAACTCTTCCCAAGTGGGTTCTCCAGCCTCCTCTTCTCGAGCTTCCTTGTAAGTATCCCACCAGTCACCAGCGGGTCCCTCTAGTTGGTTTACTGCGAAGATCACTTTGTCGGCTTCGCGTACCCGGACAAGGGTCAGTTACTTCTCTATGATACGTAGCCAATCTTCTGCCTCCATAGGCTCGTCTGCCGTAGTGAACATGGGTGGCTTGGTTCTCATAAACTCTCCAAAGCTCGATCCTCCGCGGTTGCCTTGGTTGTTTGCAATGGCTTGCAGGAATTGGGTTTGAGTGGCCATAACTTCGGCCAGGGTGGTTAGGTCAGGTGTCTGAGTTTCTTCTTTGCTGGTTGATGCCCGACGTCGGCTTGCCATCTGTGTAGGATGATGGAACAAGTATCCTACTTTTCTAACTAGCTTCTATGGTTTCATCCCATTAAGGGAGTTGTTTTGATGTGAATTTTGTTTTGCAAGCATGGTGGAATAAACTCATTTATAACACAACAGCAACAATATCATAAATAACATCACAGAGTTCCACAAATAGTACATAAATCATGATGCAATCGACTGCGCACATATGCAGTCCAAATAAGGTTCATCCAAAAGATACATCGAACTAACCATCAAGCTACTCGTCAAACTAGGTAAAGGGGGGGGTGTGTCTCGCATACTATCCAAAAACCATCTGAAGCGAGATCGAAGCTGCAATAATCCTCCAGTCTAGTCATCCAACCATCTGCAGGATCCTGGGGCAGGTAGCGGGTGGTCACGGGCATGGGCAAACCTGAGTCCCCATGGCTTGGAGGTAGTGGCCTCTGAATCTGGCTTGGGCTTCTTGCCCGGAGGTCGTGTGCTCTTGCGGGCAGTGCTGAGGGTGCGGGGGCCTCCGAGGAAGGTGATGCGGGGAACAGGGGTCTCATCCTCTGAAGGATCAGTGATGTCTGGCTCGCTCTCTGGCTCAGTGTCAGTCCCCTCTGTCTCGGAGTCGACTTGGATCAGAGTCTCTAAACTGGAACCCAGCTGCGGAGAAGGTGTAGCGATCAGTGGAGTGTGCACAATCTCCGGGGCAGGTGGCTGTGTCACTGTCGGGTCCACCAAGTAAGGTGCTGACCCAGTAGCCAGCATACCAACCTCTCCCAAAAGAGCGTGGAACGCTGGTGGGTATGGCGGGGTGAGGAAAAAGTAGCGGTCACGCCCTACTGCTGTGGAAGTAGAAGCCCCTGTGGTGCTGACCGTGGCTGCTCGAAGCTGCTCCTCCAACTGGCTGACGTGCTCCTGACTCTCTCTCAGCTGCTCCTCAAGTGTATCCATCATCCCGCGGCAGTCATTGTACTAGTCAGATAACTGCTGGAACTGGTCGCCGTGGACCTGAAGCTGCGCCTTCAGTGAGTCTATCTCACTGCCCCAAGCCTGGTGCTCCTCCTCCAGCTGAAGCTGCTGCGCTGTGAGGTCAGTCACCTCGGTCTCTAACTCTCCCACACGCCTCTGCTGGTCATCGATCTCTAACAGAGCCTCCTCGTAAAAGTCGTCTGCTGCCTCAGCCCATCGTGACAGTCGGGTCACTATCGGGTTGTAGCAGTAAGGTGTGTCCTGAACTGTGCAGACGGAGTTACTCTCCTCTCGAAACGGGTGGTGAGCAAACTCAGTACTCGCCAACTCAGCTCGGTGGACAGAGCTAAGTCGAAGGAAGGCCTCCCGTGCTGCATCCTGCATCACGGTCTCCGGCAAGTCACGACGGTGGTGTGTCGGGAAGCTGTAGTCTAACTCTGAAGGAACTCGCGTGTGAACCTCGACCCAAGCCTCCCAAACAGATCCACACTGTCTCACTCAGTAGATCGGAAATCTGGGGTATCGCAGACGCCTCATCAGCCGGTGTAGCTCAATGACGTATCCCTCTGAGCGGGGTACGCCCATCTCCCAGGTGGCGGGTGAATCCTGATCTGCCATCTAGTTTTAAGAAAAACCCAAGGTCAGCTAAGAGTAAAACTCATTTTGTGAAGAAATAGTTAAGAGTAAGATAAAAATCATACAGGGTTTTGTAAACATAGCATTTTTATTTTTGAAATTATTACTAAATGGGAATTTCTCCCTTGGCCAACTTAGAAAAGGGGTGGGGCGCCTTTTAGTCTTTTTCTACAGTCGTATGGCTCTGATACCAGCTCTGTAGACCCCCGTTTTTATAACAGGAATCAATCGTGTAAACAGTACCATTTCCCTGGATCAAGTAGTCTGGTACACACGAATTCATAGCTGAAATACCAAGTGCACATACACGAGTGTCTGGTACGAATTATTACATCATAAGCCCGCAGGCATAGTCTTAAATCATCGGACCGAGCGGTCCGGAATACATTCCAAAAACAGAAGTAGGTAAGGCAGCGGAATCAAGGCAGCGGCACGCCATTGTCACAGGCAACAACCGTAACTAAGACCTATTGAGCGCCATCATCTTCATCACCCTCCTGGTAGTAAGCGTAGGGGTCCTCCGAAGCTTCATGTCCGACTTCTGATTAAGTTTGTATATTACAAGGGTGAGTACCAACCGTACTCAGCAAGCCACCATAGCAACAATGCACATGATAAAGGGTATTCAAGGAATGGCTATGGTTCTTTTGCACAAAGCAAGTTTTGTAATTCTTTTCACAAGCCTAAGACCTAGCATAGACTGATCAAATTTTAGTACCAGTGTTCATATTTAACAATGACGGTTCTGTCCACCATCCATTGTGAACCCAAGGATAGCTTCCCGCCATTGAGTCGTCATGGTTTTCTGAGGACGTCCACCTTCCCTCCTCTCAGGAAGTGGCTCCATCAGCATAGAAATCATCATGCAACATCCCATCCCACACAAGTTAAGAATTTAGAGTCTAGCCAAGTGTAATACACGTCCCGATGCTCAATAACCGCGAGCACGGCTATTCGAATAGATTTGGTTTACTCACACTGCAGTGGATGTACACTTTACCTGCACTCCGCGACTGCCCAACACATGAGCCTCGTCCCAACACATGAGACATGTCACGGCAAAGCTTTTCGATAACCTCGCATTGGCAGAACCAGCTCCATGAACTTTACATCCTCATGCACTCTAGGCGTACACGGTTTCTAGCAGTGAGAGGAGTTCTGGCGCACCTGGAAAGGGAAGACTCACACATGCATTAAGTTATAATTACGTTTAGATTCTCACATGGCAGTCCTACCGATGGCGACACCACTGTAGACACCCGCCTCGCGGTCCTACCAATGGCTGCCCCACCGTAGAGCCCCTGCCTCACACCTCAAGAAACCACTATGCATGGATACTGCCTCCGCTCAGCTATCTATTCTGCCAGGTCTATACCCATACGAGAAATGTGGTTGTACGGGGGTCGTTTCATGCTTAACTTCATGGCTCGGTCCTTAATTGACCGAGGACGGTACTTGCCCTTTTTCCGGATACCACCCAAATCCTCCGTCCGCCCCGGTCGAAAACAGTTGTTTTGATTTTATTTCTCTTTTCGCAAATCATGTCATCAACATTATGGCAATGTGACGCTCATATCTCCACATGCCGCATCTCAATTACCTTCCCAAAGGCAATTGCCCAAGCATAGAGCATTTTGATAAATATGCATGATTCTAGAATAGCATTGCTAAGCAATTGTCATAGTTGACTAGGGACTCATACGTAAACATGGTTGCGAAGGAATATGGGGTAAACAATAATCAAGGCATGGCATAATCACAAGTAGGATGTTTATCATTGCATGCAATTTTATTTGTAAACAAAACAATTTCACAATTGGGATCAACATGTTCAAGGAATAGTGATGACTTGCCTTGCTCAAAGTCTTGCGGGTCCTGACCTTCGCTTGGATCCGCAGCTTCCTCGGGCTCTATAGTTACGTGCGAAAATTGATTTGAATTCGGTTAGAATTCAAATAAAAATCCAAGTAAATCCGAATGAAAGTCGAGTGCGATAGTCGATTCCTTTATATTAACTTTACTATTCGCGAACTAAGGCAAACCCATTTTTGATTTAAATTATTTGTGAGTATAATCATTTTGTTGTCATAAGTTTCTAATTTAACATTCCCGAGTATTATATCCATATAATAGGTTAGAAATTTCTATTGCGAGCTAAATATCGGACGAAATCCTAAAAACTATTATACAATTTAATTTAGTCTATGACTAAATGATTTAAAAATCCTTAGTAATTAAATCCGATTTTCTACCGTGAATCGATTACTTCTAGAGATTACCCAAAATAATTTATAATAATCTATAAGAATTCGTTTATTTGTTTTAGTTATTGATTACATTTAAATTACTACCGCGAATTGATTTCTTATAGTAACTACCAAGAATAATCCATAATTTATATTAAAAATTTTGCAATCCTACGCGAAAAATTCTTATAATTAAATTATAATTATTTTAAATTTTCTAAACTTCCCCTAATTTTTCCTCGAATTTCTTTTTGATTATTATATTATTATTATTATATTTTTTTTTATTTATTTCTTTTTTCTTTCTTTTCTCTCTTCTTCTTTTAGCCTTTTTTTCTCTCCTTTCTCCTTTTTCTTTTTCTCTCTTTTTTCTCTCTTTTCTCTCTTTTTTCTTTTTCTCTCTCTTGCTCCTCTTTTTCTTTTCTCTCCTTCTCCTCTGGCCGGCCCTCCTCTTTCCTCTCCCTCTCTCTCTCGGCTCTCTCCCACCCTAAAGGCGGCGGCGGTGGACGCGAGGGGGAAGGAGGGCGGCTCACCGGCGGCGGCAGCGGCGACGACTGCGGCGGCGACGGTGGCGCACGGTGGCGCGGGAGCGGCGGCACGGCGGCACGGGAACGGCGGCGCAGCGGCACGGGAACGGCGGCGCGGCGGCACGGGAACGGCAGCGCGGCAGCACGGGAACGGCGGCGCGGTGGCACGAAAGCGGCGACGCAGTGGAGAGGGAAGAGGGGAGGAAGGGTGAGATGGGGTGGGAGAGAATGGAGAGAGGGGGGGTATTTGTAGAGAGGGGAGAAGGAGAGGGGAAGGGCGGCGGCGGTGGGCGCGACGGCGGCGCTCGGGGCGGGACGACGGCGACGCACGGGCGGCGACGCGATGGCGGTGCAGGGCTCGGAGCGGCGATGCGACGGGCGGCGGTGCGGGGCTCGAGGCGGGCGACGCGACGGGGGGGGGGCGTGGGGCTCGACGCGGCGATGGGACGCGCGCGGCGACGGGACATCGACGGCGACGGCGATAGCGGCGACGCGACGAGCGACGACGCGGCGGGCGAGCGGCGCGGTGGGGCACGGGGCGCGAGGCGATGATTGCGACGGCGCGGGACGGCGGCGCGGCAACACGACGGCGACGGGACGGCGGCACGGCGACACGACGGTGACGGGACGGTGGCACGGGGCGCGGGCAGCGGCGGGACGGTGGCACGGGGCGCGGGCAGCGGCGGCGGCGGGACGCGTCAGCGACGGCAGAGGGGAGGTGGAGCGGCGCGCGGCGCGCGGGGCGCGAGGCGGCGGCACGGGGCTCGGGATGACGCAACAGGCGGCGGCGGCGATGCGACGGCGGGCGGCGATGGCGACGGCGCGGCAGCGTCAGCGCGGCGCGGCAGGGGCGGCACCGGGCTCGGGGCGGCGTCGGCGCGGCAGCGGGGCAGTGTTAGGGCTAGGGGACCTCGTCGAACACTTTAGGTGCAATGAACAGTGCCGTTTTCTAATTAACCCGATTTTGGCCCATTTATCATTTTAAACTTTATTCTTTAATTCCCAAATTTTGCATAAATGAAGTATACTCATTATTTGTGCCATTCCAATCCATGGATTTATTCTAGATTAATTTATTCCATGTCTTATATATTATTATTGTAATTTACTTGGATTTAATTTGAGTTAATTCTCATTCCATTGCTTTTTTTAAAAAATTTGGTGGATATAAATATGGTCGTAATAATATTTTACTCATTTCTATCCTCACCAAATCTTATTTTAAATTGCACTTTAATTATTTACTTTGTCAATTTACTTTTTAGGGTTTATTCGTAACTAATTTCCCATTATTCGCGATTTATAAACTCCGAAATCAAAATCCAATAAAATAATCGAATAAAATTGGAGAAGCTACGAGAACATCAGTTGTATGCCAAGTTTAGCAAGTGTGAATTCTGGTTGTCTGAAGTGAAGTTCCTTGGTCACGTCATCTCAGCCGGAGGAGTTGCCGTTGATCGTAGTAATGTGGAATCGGTAACCAGCTGGAAACAACCAAAGACAGTTTCAGAGATTCGCAGTTTCTTGGGCCTTACAGGATATTACCGGAGGTTTATAGAGAATTTCTCTAAGATTGCTAAGCCCATGACACGACTGCTTCAGAAGGATGTGAAGTACAAGTGGTCAGAGGAATGTGAGCGGAGTTTTCAAGAGTTGAAGAGTCGCTTAATATCAGCGCCCATTTTGATTATGCCTGATCCAAAGAAGGGTTTCCAAGTGTATTGCGATGCATCTAAGCTTGGATTAGGATGTGTTCCGATGCAAGATGGGAAGGTGGTTGCCTATGCATCTCGTCAGTTACGTCCGCATGAGAAGAACTACCCTACTCATGACCTCGAGTTAGCTTCAGTGGTTCATGCATTGAAGATTTGGCGTCATTATCTTTTCGGTACTCGTACAGAGGTGTACACCGATCGCAAGAGTTTAAAGTACATCTTTACTCAACCGGATCTGAACATGAGACAACGGAGATGGTTGGAATTAATCAAGGATTATGACCTGGGAATTCATTATCACCCGGGAAAGGCTAATGTTGTAGCAGATGCTCTTAGCAGGAAAGGCTATTGCAATGCTACGGAAGGACGACAGTTGCCATTGGAGTTATGCAAGGAATTTGAAAGATTAAATTTGGGAATTGTCACTAGAGGTTTTGTTGCAACCTTAGAAGCAAAGCCTACTCTCATTGATCAGGTTAGGGAAGCCTAGATTAATGACCCTGATATTCATGAGATCAAGAAGAATATGAGAAGAGGAAAAGCTATCGGTTTCTTGGAAGATGAGCAAGGGACCGTATGGTTGGGCGAAAGAATTTGTGTTCCAGAGAACAAAGAATTGAAAGATACAATTCTGAAGGAAGCTCATGACACTCTGTACTCCATTCACCCTGGTAGTACTAAGATGTATCAAGATCTCAAAGAAAGATTTTGGTGGACAAGTATGAAGCGTGAGATAGCAGAGTTTGTAGCTATGTGTGATGTTTGTCAGCGAGTTAAGGCAGAACATCAGAAACCCGCAGGTTTGTTGCAACCTTTAAAGATACCAGAATGGAAGTGGGAAGAGATCGGTATGGATTTTATCACGGGTTTACCCAGAACATCATCGGGCCATGACTCTATTCGGGTGATAGTCGACAGACTTACCAAAGTGGCTCATTTCATTCCAGTAAAGACAACATATTCCGGAAGTCGTTTGGCGGAATTGTATATGGCGAGGATTGTGTGTTTGCATGGCGTCCCTAAGAAAATAGTGTCCGATCGAGGTAGTCAGTTTACTTCAAAGTTTTGGAAGAAGCTTCAGGAAGAGATGGGTTCTAAGCTGAACTTCAGTACTGCTTACCATCCGCAGACAGACGGACAAACCGAAAGGGTGAATCAAATTTTGGAAGACATGTTGAGAGCTTGTGCTCTAGACTTCGGTGGAAGTTGGGATAAGAATTTGCCTTATGCGGAATTTTCGTACAACAACAGTTATCAATCTAGTCTTCAAATGGCTCCTTACGAAGCACTGTATGGTCGTAAGTGTCGTACTCCGCTTTTGTGGGATCAAACGGGAGAACGTCAGGTTTTCGGGACTGATATCCTAAGGGAAGCAGAAGAAAAAGTAAAGGTCATTCAAGAAAGATTGCGTGTAGCTCAGTCTCGTCATAAGAGTTATGCCGACAATCGTCGCAGAGATTTGAGTTTTGAAGAAGGAGATCATGTGTACCTTCGTGTCACGCCTCTCCGAGGAGTTCATCGTTTTCATACCAAAGGAAAATTGGCTCCGCGTTTTGTGGGACCTTATAAGATTGTTAGTCGAAGAGGTGAGGTTGCTTATCAGTTGGAATTACCTCAATCGTTGGCAGGAGTTCATGATGTGTTCCATGTGTCACAGTTGAAGAAGTGTTTAAGGGTACCTACTGAGGAAGCTAATCTTGAACAGATAGAAATCTAAGAGGATCTGACATATGTCGAGAGACCAATCCTCTTTTCCTTTTCAAAAATAATTCATTATTGCGTCATAATTCAATTAGAATTTATATAAATGATTTAATCCGATTTAATCTTTAAAAATTCATAACTAATTCATCTTAGCTCGGATTTAGTTGGTTCAAGTCTCTAAATTTTTCTAAAATTGAGATCTACATGTTAAAAATATCCACATGTACTGTTCATGCTTGCTTATGTGCTGTTTTGGTGTTTTTGCTCTTTTCTGTTTAGAATCTGACGTTTCCGGAGAATTCGCTTTTGCAGGAGAAGACTTAGAAGAGTTCCAAGGCCAGCAAGGCAAGTCACACAAATCCTAATCAATCCTTTGAGCATGTTGATCCCGTTTAAAGCTATTGTTTCTATTCAACAATTGTATTTATTTTCGAATGTCATTGGGTGGAATTAGCCTATTGTTTGATATAGCCCTTTTTGTTATTGATTACCTTATTCCTTGATACCTTGGGTTATTATAACTTAATTAGTTGAATTTTGTATTGGTTCAATTAGATGTTAGATGTAATTGCTTAGCCATGCTTAGAAACTTTAGCACATTAATGGGATAACTTATGATTCACTATTACTTAATGATGGCTTAATGATAGTTCACGATGGTTAAATCGTGATTGGTTAATTAATTAATTTGCCAACTAAAACCTGATAATGGTGGGTTGTGAGTACATGGTTTTGATGGTCGTGCTCATGACAATTAAGGACCGGTTCACGAGTTTCGGTTGTGAAACATTAACCGTGCCAACCACAAGCCAGCGTGGGCAATGGCTTTACCTTTTATATAGCATAGTTCATTATGGAGCACCAGACTGAGAAGTGGCGGAGATAAGCCCACGGGGGTCGCTGGGGAGTCCATGCCTTGTTTGTAAGGGGGTGACTATGATCCGGGAATGGTGCACTGTGGTGGATTGTGTTGTGTGAGGGGTAATGTCACAGCTCCTTTCCGAGGTACCGTGGTGGTATCAAGGCACATGGTGACATGATGTGGGGCTGTGTCTTATGGGTACAGTGGTACACCTCTGATCAGAGTAAAACTATTCGAATAGCCGCGCCCGCGGTTATGGGCGGGTCTAACAATGTCTTTCGTGATTAGTCTCACCCATCACACCATAATGAAAGATGCTATAACTAGTGATAATCTGATTAGCTCCTGGTTTGGAATGGTATATTCCTGGTTTGGAGATTAGAACTGTGCAGCCGGGATTGGTTGTTCAGAATGGTTGGGCCTATACAACAGGGTATGTTGTATAGAGTTGGATTAATACTGTTTAATTAATACTCTACTGTTTTATTAAATTCTGAAATATTCATTAAATGCTATTTATGCAAAGAAGCCTATATTATGCCATCCTTGGTTATCCTGTGCACTTGCATATTTGCTGCGTGGCTTGCTGAGTATGTCATATACTCACCTTGCAATCATTCATCAGAGGAGGAGTTCTACAACGATGCTGAAGGTGTTGAGGATTTGGCGTAGTCCTTGTCAAGCTGCCTGTGGAGTGGTGTCGTCTGCGCTATTTATCTTTATTTCCGCTGCTTAGATCTTTATTGTTCGAGAGGAACTATCCACCTCTGTAATGACAATTTATCCACTTAATTAATTAGAGTAATAATTGTACTCTATTATCAATTTGTTATTGTGTGCCTCGGCTGATTCCTGGACGAGGGTTTACACACATGTAAGCGTTTGGAATTTTGGATAGAAATTCCGGGCGTGACAAGTTGGTATCAGAGCCTCCTTGACCATAGGTTATGCCAAACAGTTACCTATAAGAGCCCTCTAAAAATATTGAAAAATTAGAACTGTTCTCCTCCCGTTCTCTTTTAATTAGACCAAGCTAATGGCACATGCAGTTTATTACCTCTTAAATTGTTCTTTTTAAAATTTACTTTTTGTTTTCTTATGTTGTTAGTACTGTACATCTATTACTGTACTAATGGCCCATTTATTAGCAAAAGTTTTATAACATTGTTTTATTTAATCTTGCTGCAATACAATAAACTTAGCATGTTGATTTTATAACTCTCTTTTAATTTATTTCTTTTGAAACCTGTTATTCAAAAGTGCAAAACCAGTGATCTTGTTTTTAACCGTTTCAACTTATCTTGCAAGATTGGTTTACTTTATTCATTTACCTTTTATTTTGAATTTCAAATTTTATTCAAAGTAACTGGAAAACTTGTGCTATTAATGGGATAAATGTCTTAACTCCCTCCTTTCACTTGTCTTTAGATGACGCGCGTCAAGCCTGAGTACTTGTTTGGTACTGAAGGGTTTGTCCAGGAGTTGCGTACGATGTCCTTTGCCATAGGATTTGGGACTGCCCCGTTGTACGCCCAGATTTCTCATGATCCCGATGAAGAGAAGTGCCGTGTCAAAGTAACCTTGATCAGTAATTGTGAAGATATCCCGTCAGTGATGTTCGAAGCTAGAGGGGGAAGCTATATGCATGCATGCCAGGAGGGGGCAAGAATCGCCATCGGAGAACTCCGCGACCGCTACAGTAATCAGTAGGCCAATACGGAGTATCGCTACCATCCTCGGCAACCCCAGGGAAGTGACCTGTCACAGCCTGATTTTTTTTGTTTTAGGATTTATAAATTATCTAATAAATTATTAATAGAATTTATATTAAATGTTCATTAATTTATAAGTGAAGTTATAAAATTTCCTAAATATAAAGCATGGTTGGATTTAATTTTTATTAAATTCTCCATGATTAATTATACTCTCTGAAATTTTCTCGGATTTTTCAGAGCCCAATTATTAAATAATACAAAGAACAGATCAGTAATTATTTCATCATTAATGATCTAATTATAAGTGTTAAGTGCTTTTCTTGTTTAAAAGTCCTTAAATTATAAATTGTCGTTTAAAAGGAATTATTAGAAATGATTTTAAAAGCCTAGAAGAAAAGATCTAAGTTTAAATAATAAATTTCAATATAAAATTGGGCCAGATAAAATTTTATTAAATACTTTGCTTAATTCTATAATTCCTAGATTTTTCTGGGATTTATTTGAGTTAAGGAAGTATTTTTAATAAATGAAAGTGCATTTCATGAATTATTTAAATTGAAAAAGGTTTTAAAAATCTTCTTTTGGCTTTGGGCCGAAAGTCGGCCCAAGTCTCTCTCTCTCCTTGGCCTGCTTGCGTCCGGCCCAAGTCGGCCCAGTCCGCCGCGCCCCTCCCTCCTCTCTCTCTCTCAGTCGCTGACAGGCGGGACCCACCTGTCGGGGTCTGTCACGCCCGGAATTTCTATCCAAAATTCCAAACGCTTACATGTGTGTTAAACCCTCGTCCAGGAATCAACCGAGGCACACAATGACAATATTGATAATAGAGTACAAATAATTAACTAATGAATACTCGAAAATAATAAATTATTACAGAGGTGGATAGTTCCTCTCAAACCAAAAATAACATTCTACGCAGCGGAAAATAAAACTATAACAAACTACGGAACAGCTATGGCGACTCCACTCCACAGGCATCTTAACCGAGAACAAGCCTAATCCTCCAGATCATCACCTTCACTGAAATACTCCTCTTCTGCTGAATGAATATTGCAAGAATGAGCATATAACATACTCAACAAGCCACACAGCAAATATGCAAGTGCACAGGATAACAAAGGATGGCATAATATAGCTCATTTGCAGAAACAGCATTTAATAAATATTTAAGAGAATGGTAAAACAGTTGTATAATTAATCAATATTAAATAAACACCATACAACACACCCGTGTTGCATAGGCCCAACCATATTTGAACAACCAACCCCGGTTGAACAAATTAAACCTCCAAACCAGGAATTATCCATTCCAAACCAGGAATTAAATTAATTATCACCTTATTATCATTAATGAGTAGTGTGAGACTAATCACGAAAAACATTGCTCAACTCACCCATAACCGCGGGTACGGCTATTCGAATAGTTTAAACTCTGATCAGAGGTGTACCACTGTACCCACAAGACACAACCCCACATCATGTCACCATGTGCCTCAGTACCACCACGATACCTCGGAAAGGAGTCGTGACAATACCCCTCGCATAATACAATTCACCACAGTGCACCGTACCTGGATCATAATCACCCCCTTTAAAACAAGGCATGGACTCCCCAGCGACCCCCATGGACTTCTCGCCACTTCTCAGTCTGGCGCACTATAATGAATCACGCTATACAAAAGATAAAGCCGTTGCCCACGCTGGCTTGTGGTTGGCACGATAAATGTTTCACAACAGTAGCTCGCGAACCGGTCCTTAATTGTCATGAGCACAACCAACAAAACCATATGCTCACAACCCACCTTAGTCAGGTTTTAATTATCAAATCATTACACGATTGACCATCGTGAGCTACCATTTAAATATAACCATTATTATCAATAAGAATTATGTAATATAATTATATTTAGCCCCTTTTAGTTAGCTAATGTTTCTAAGCATGGCTAAGCAAACCTATATATAGCATTTAGCTGAACCAATCCAATATATAAGGTTCATGCTAATCAAATTATAACCCATAGGAAAATAAAGTCATCTTCGGCCATTAAATAACTGGGAAAGGTTCACCACCCGATGACATTCGAAAACAATGCACAGTTGAAATAAAATAATAGCTTTAAACGGGTTCAACATGCTCAAAGGGTTGTTTGGGATCTGTGTGACTTGCCTTGAGCTTCCACAAACACTTCGGAACCTTCCTCAACGGAAACGCTCTCCTCCGGAACGTCGGAAACTAAAGCAAATAAACAAAATCAACAAAATAGTACAAAAACAAGCATGAACAGTACATGTGGACATTTTTAACATGTAGATCTTGATTTTAGAAGAATTTAGAAACTTGAACCACCTAAAACGGATCTACGGTTATTTAGTTATGATTTTCCAAAGTTTTAATCTATTAGAAAATCGGGAAAAAGGAAAAAGAGAGAGAGATGACGTCAGCCCTGGCGATGATGACGTCAGCCCTAGGGTTGACGTCATGCTGACGACAGCACGGCAACCGGCTCGGGTCGACGAGCTCGCCGGCGCTAGGGACAACGGCGGCGGGATTGAAGACCACCTACGCGTAGAGGGCAACGAGACGAACCCGTTGGTACTCACCACGTCGTCAAAGGATGCACGACGGCGGCCGGCGACGAGCAAAGGCGGCACGGCGGCTCGGGTTAGCGGCGACGGCGGCCCTCCGATGGTCGGCGGCGAAAATGGAGGGGCGGCCGAGCTTCCTTGCACCACGGCGCACCTAACGGTGGTGGCGGCGACCAAAGGCGACGGCGGAGACGGCGGCGCGACGCAACCGAAGATGGCCGTCGGCGACGGCGGACTTCGTGCACGCGGCGGCGACGCTACGGGGCACGAGAGAGCACGGGAAAGGGGGCAAACGGAAGAGGAGAACACGAGGAAGCTTTATACGAGCTCGGATTGAAGAGATCAAGCCGCAAACGGGAGGAATCGAGTCGGGAAGATCTCGGACTCGGTTTTTTTAGGGATAAAAACAAACGAACTCGATTCGGATCCAAACCGCAACGATTCGCTTTGATTCTTGGGGGAAAAGAAAGAGGAGACCGAGAGGAACAAAACCCCTTAATCAATCGGACTCGAGGAGGCCGGATTGAGGCGGATTTGGAGGGGAGAAAGGGCGGCTCGGGCTCGGCAAAGGGGCGGCCGGCCGGAGGTGGGAGACGGATCTGACAGGTGGGCCCCACCTGTCAGCCTCCGCGAGAGAGACGCGGGCGGCAGCGGCTTGGGCCGGCATGGGCCGCGCGCGGAGGAGAGAGAGGAAAGAGAGAGTTGGGCCGGATTCGGCCCAACGGCCTAGGAGGGAGACTTTTGAACTTTTTAAATAAAAACAATTTGTGAAATGATGTTTCAATTATTAAAAATACTTCCCTTGCTCAAATAATTCCCAGAAAAATCTAGAAAATAGAGGAGCAAGCATAGTATTTAATAAAATTTTATCTAGCTCATTTTTATATTGAAAATTTTCCTAGAAAATTAGGGTTTAGCTTGTAGGCTTTTAATTTAATTTCTAAAAAATTCCAATTAAACAACAATTTATAAATTTAAGATTTTTAGGGCGTGACAAACCTACCCCCCTTAAACGGAATCTCGTCCTCGAGATTCAGAAGAACTGGCGAACAGATGAGGATGAGCTGACTTCAATTCATCTTCTCGTTCCCAAGTAGCTTCTTCTTCCGAATGATTGCTCCACTGAACCTTGCAGAACCGTATAACGCGATTCCTGGTTTTCCTCTCGCTTACTTCCAAGATTCTGACTGGCTTCTCAACATAAGTTAAATCTTCTTGAAGCTCTATACGATCAGGATCTGCTTCCTCCGTAGGTACACGTAAGCATTTCTTCAACTGAGACACATGGAACACGTCATGTATTCCCGCCATTGACGGAGGCAACTCTAACTGATAAGCTACTTCACCTCTTCGACTCACGATCTTACAAGGTCCCACAAAGCGCGGTGCCAATTTCCCTTTGGTTTGGAAACGATGAACTCCTCGTAACGGCGTAACCCGAAGATACACATAATCTCCTTCTTCAAAAACCAAATCTCTGCGACGATTGTCGGCATAGCTCTTCTGACGCGACTGAGCAACGCGCAACCTTTCTTGGATAATCTTCACTTTTTCTTCTGCCTGTCGCAATATGTCTGCCCCAAAAACTTGACGTTCACCGGTCTGATCCCAAAGAAGCGGCGTACGGCACTTTCGACCATATAATGCTTCATTCGGAGACATTTGCAAACTAGCTTGATAACTATTGTTACAGGAGAATTCCGCATACGGCAAATTCTTATCCCAACTTCCACCAAAATCTAGAACACAGGCCCTCAACATATCTTCTAAAATTTGGTTTACTCTTTCTGTCTGACCATCTGTTTGAGGGTGATAAGCAGTACTGAAATTCAAACGGGTACCCAATTCTGATTGTAATTTCTGCCAAAACTTCGAAGTAAACTGGCTACCTCTATCTGACACTATCTTCTTAGGAACACCATGCAAACATACCACTCTGGCCATGTATAACTCTGCAAGCTTATTCCCCGTATAGGTTGTTTTGACCGGTATGAAGTGAGCGACTTTTGTCAACCTATCAACCACTACCCAAATAGAATCATGTCCTGCCGACGTTCTAGGTAGACCGGTTATAAAATCCATTCCTATTTCTTCCCACTTCCACTCTGGAATCTTCAACGGTTGTAACAGACCAGCTGGCTTCTGATGTTCTGCTTTGACCCGCTGACAAACATCACATAGAGCCACATATTCTGCTATCTCACGTCGCATACTAGCCCACCAAAATTGTTGCTTTAAGTCCTGATACATCTTAGTGCTTCCAGGGTGAATGGAATACAAAGTTTCATGAGCTTCTTTCATGATAGTATCCTTCAACTCCTTGTTTTCTGGGACACAAATTCTTTCTCCTAACCATACAGTTCCTTGCTCATCTTCTACAAAACCGATGGCTTTACCCCTCCTCATGTTCTTCTTTATTTCCTGGATATCAGGATCATTCACTTGAGCTTCTCTAACTTGATCAAACAGAGTAGGTTTAGCTTCCAAAGCGGCCACAAAACCTTTGCTGACTATTCCCAAGTTCAACCTTTCAAATTCTTGGCATAACTCCCAAGGTAAACGTCGACCTTCTGACATATTACAGTAGCTTTTCCTGCTAAGGGCATCGGCTACCACATTTGCTTTCCCCGGGTGATAGTGGATTTCCATATCATAGTCTTTAATCAACTCTAACCATCTTCGCTGACGCATGTTCAAATCTGGTTGAGTGAAAATGTACTTTAAACTTTTATGATCCGTATACATCTCTGTACGGTTGCCAAAAAGATAATGACGCCAAATCTTCAATGCATGAACCACAGCTGCCAACTCTAGATCATGCGTTGGGTAGTTATTCTCATGAGGGCGCAATTGCCTAGATGCATAAGCAACCACCTTTCCTTCTTGCATCAACACACAACCCAAACCGAATCGGGATGCATCACAATACACTTGGAAACCTTTCCTCGAATCAGGCAAAATTAACACAGGCGCAGTCACTAGCCTTTTCTTCAGTTCTTGAAAACTTTGCTCACAATCCTCTGTCCACTTGTATTTCACATCCTTCTGAAGCAGACGAGTCATTGGTCTGGCGATCTTTGAAAAATTCTCAATAAACCTGCGGTAATACCCAGCAAGTCCAAGAAAACTACGAATTTCTGAAACCGTCTTGGGTTGCTTCCAACTTAACACTGACTCCACATTGCTTGGATCTACTGCCACTCCACCGGACGAGATGACATGACCAAGAAACTTCACTTCAGACAACCAAAATTCACATTTACTGAACTTGGCATAAAGCTGATGCTCTCGTAATTTCTCTAAAGCTAGACGAAGATGCTCTTCATGTTCTTCCTTTGTCTTAGAGAAAATAAGAATGTCATCAATAAACACCACGACAAACTTATCCAGATATTCCATAAACACCTTGTTCATCAGATTCATGAAAAAGGCTGGGGCATTAGTGAGTCCAAATGACATAACGGTACACTCGAATAAACCATATCGAGTTATAAAGGCGGTCTTTGGTATATCCTCCTCACGGATTCGAAGTTGGTGATATCCGGAACGGAGATCTATCTTGGAGAAAACTGTAGCACCCTCCAGTTGATCAAACAAATCATCAATCCTAGGTAGAGGATACTTATTCTTGATTGTGACCTCATTCAACGCACGATAGTCCACACACATTCTTTGAGTATGATCCTTCTTCTCCACAAAGATGACTGGTGCTCCCCATGGCGAAGTACTAGGTCTGATGTATCCTTTCTGAAGCAAATCATCCACCTGTTTCTTTACCTCTGCTAACTCATTAGCTGCCATTCTGTACGGTCTCTTATGGATGGGGTTAGTTCCAGGTACCAAGTCTATCCGAAACTCTATGTCCCTCTTAGGTGGCATACCTGGCAAATCCTCCGGAAACACGTCTGGGTAGTCTTGTACTATGGGTATCTCTTGTAGAGCAACTTGGTTTAAGATCACACCATGAGATTTAGGAGAGGACACAAAGAAAGAAACAGTTTCCCCATTGCTATTGGTTAAGGTCACCTTACGGTTGGCACAATCTATAACTCCTTTATGACGAGATAACCAATCCATCCCTAAGATAACATCTAGGTCCTTGGATTCGAGCAAGATAAGCGAGGATGGGAAAGGAATTCCTTCTATTTCTATAGTAACGGAAGGACAGTACTGTGTCGAAAATACTTGATTGCCTGGGGTATTAACTAGTAAAGGTCTCCCAAGACTAACAACTTCCATCCCATGATTGCTTGCAAAACTTTTAGACAAAAAGGAATGTGTAGCACCGGAATCAAAAAGCACAGTTGCGGGTATAGAGTTAACAGGAAACGTACCCAAAACCACATCTGGTGCATTCTGAGCTTCTGCTGCTGCAACATGATTGACACGGGCCTTTGGTGCTGGAACATTGGAGTTATTCGGGGTTGGAACGTTCTTCACACGCCGAGGCTTCGGACACTTATCAGCATAATGTCCCGGATCACCACAATTGAAGCATATCACTGGCTTACTTCCCTGTTCCTTCCTGACAGGCTGATTCTGAACTGAAGTTGCTGCAGGACGGGCAACCACATTGCGGTTGTCATTGCCACGATTACCAGTATTATTGTTGTAGGACTGGCGTTGGGGACGGACAACTGATGAAGATCCTCCTTGAGGATACGATGGAGCTTGAGGTCCAGTAACGAGACGCGGCCTCTGGTTACTGCCCTGTTGTGCCTTGAATTGGGCAGCCCTGCGCTTCTTCTGCTCCATCCGATTATACTTGTCTTCTTGACGAATCGCCTTGTCCACCTACTGCTGGAAATCCCGGAAATCCGTAGACATCAAAGCATAAGACAACTCATCATTCAGTCCCTCCAAAAACTTCTCCTGACGTTCTTCATCAGTGCGGACATCTTCCGGAGCATAGCGAGCTAAACGGTTGAAATCATGGAGGTACTCAGTGACCGAACGAGATCCCTGATTGAGTGCTCTAAACTCCCTCTTCTTTAGAGCTACAACACCCGTTGGTATGTGTGTCTTCTTAAAAGCAGCTGTGAACTCCTGCCAAGTAATAGGTTCTCCTTCAGCCCTGCCTTGGCGAAAATGATCCCACCATTCAGCAGCAGGACCATGCAATTGATGCGAAGCAAAAGAAACTTTCTCCTGCTCAGTACACTGGATCAAATCCAACTTCTTCTCCACCGCATGCAGCCAATCTCCTGCTTCTACTGGATTGGTAGTGCTTGAAAAGGTAGGGGGTCTCACACGTAAGAAATCTGCCAGCTTGTTTTGGGGAGGTGGGGGTGGATTCTGGTTCTGATTGTTTGCCTGCTGATTCTGTGCCTGCTGCACTAACAGATTGATCAGTTGTGTTTGTTGGGCCAGAATCTGAGCTAGCGTTGGGTTCTCTTCATTGTTATTGGCTCCACTACCACTTCCACTGCCAGTGCCGGTGCGTGTGTTCACCATCTGACGATAAGCAGAGACAACAGGAAAGAAAGACAGAGAGACACCCTTAGAACGGAGTTATTTAATTAATTTAAATTCTATATTGCTCTTAACTGTGTATGATTACATTTAAGTTGCATTAACACTACCTCACCAACTATCTTACACTCTGACAAGCAAAGAACTAGACTCATGCTGTTACATCCCACCCATGATGTAAGCAACAACTAAAACCCACACACTCACAAACAAACTTAAACAAGCAATCTAACACAACGAACTACGGCAACGATCTAACTAAGCGACTAATTCCGCCTTGCGTCGGAACGAAGCGATGGATCTTCTTCCTCTGGAGTAGCTGGCTCTCTTTCTTCAGGGTCTTCCTCTTCTTCCTCATCACTCATGATGTCGATGACAGGTTCAGCACGATCGGGCACAGCTTCACCCATCACGCGAATCTTCGAAGCTAACTGGAGACGAGGGGGCGGACAGGTTCTCTTTCTTGGTGTGAGGCGAAGCTTGGATGTTGGCAGCGGCGTTTCTCCTTTAAGTTCAGCTAATTCTTTCTGTAGACGGTGCACCTTGCTCTTCAACTTGCAAATCTTGCCTCGATTCCAATTTTCCCCGTCATGAGCTGCTTTGTCTCGCTCCACACTTACTGCATCCATAGCACTAAGCATATGCACCGCATGCATCAGAGTGGCACTCTCTTCACCATCAGGACAGGTATAGGTTCCATAGTCTTGACCATGAGGCTTGTGGGGATGATACTGGAAAGCTGATGAATCCAACTCTTCTTCAAAATGTTGACGCAACTCTCCAATGGCCACCAAAGCTACTTCTTGACAAGCGTGGCAGTACGATCTTCCTCCAGCTCCGAACTTAAAAGACGGAAGGTCTTCACTATCACTAGCCAACGTCACACGAACATGACATTTCTCCTCGTCGGGGTCATGGGGAATCTGGCGATACTCAGGAGCAACTTCATAGCCTACTTCAAAAGCCATCAACCTCAGCTCCCTGACGAATCCTAACACCTCGATCAAATTTCTCGGTGAATGGGGCGGCATCTAAAGAAACATAGAAGAGAAGAATTAAAGCATATTTTTAAGTTAGCTGCACCAACTAGACTTAACTGATTTTTGACCAAAAAGGAAGAAAAGAAAAGAAAAGACCCATACAAAGCTATTTTATAAATATATTTTTAGAATTTAACTTTTTTGGACAGAGACAGATATATATTTTTTTCAAATAATCAAAATAAAACTAAAATAATTATGACCTATTATAAGCACGGTACAGTGTCACCATAGGAAAGATGAGTAGTACTAGTGCTAACATGATTAAATCGATACCATAATAGATGTACAGTGCCGACTAATCAATAAGATTTGGAAAAGAGAAAAAGAAACATTTTGAGAAGAACAACTTTTTGCTTTTAAAAGAAAAGAAATTGAATTAAATAAATTTTGTGCATAACCTTGCATGTGCTGCCAACTTAATTAATTTGTAAGAGAATAGAGAAGAGCAGTTCTATTTTTTTCAAAATATTTTGAAGGCTACTTAAGGTTTACCATTTGGCTTATCCTAAGGTCAAGGTGGCTCTGATACCAACTTGTCACGCCCGGAATTTCTATCCAAAATTCCAAACGCTTACATGTGTGTTAAACCCTCGTCCAGGAATCAACCGAGGCACACAATGACAATATTGATAATAGAGTACAAATAATGAATACTCGAAAATAATAAATTATTACAGAGGTGGATAGTTCCTCTCAAACCAAAAATAACATTCTACGCAGCGGAAAATAAAACTATAACAAACTACGGAACAGCTATGGCGACTCCACTCCACAGGCATCTTAACCGAGAACAAGCCTAATCCTCCAGATCATCACCTTCACTGAAATACTCCTCTTCTGCTGAATGAATATTGCAAGAATGAGCATATAACATACTCAACAAGCCACACAGCAAATATGCAAGTGCACAGGATAACAAAGGATGGCATAATATAGCTCATTTGCAGAAACAGCATTTAATAAATATTTAAGAGAATGGTAAAACAGTTGTATAATTAATCAATATTAAATAAACACCATACAACACACCCGTGTTGCATAGGCCCAACCATATTTGAACAACCAACCCCGGTTGAACAAATTAAACCTCCAAACCAGGAATTATCCATTCCAAACCAGGAATTAAATTAATTATCACCTTATTATCATTAATGAGTAGTGTGAGACTAATCACGAAAAACATTGCTCAACTCACCCATAACCGCGGGTACGGCTATTCGAATAGTTTAAACTCTGATCAGAGGTGTACCACTGTACCCACAAGACACAACCCCACATCATGTCACCATGTGCCTCAGTACCACCACGATACCTCGGAAAGGAGTCGTGACAATACCCCTCGCATAACACAATTCACCACAGTGCACCGTACCTGGATCATAATCACCCCCTTTAAAACAAGGCATGGACTCCCCAGCGACCCCCATGGACTTCTCGCCACTTCTCAGTCTGGCGCACTATAATGAATCACGCTATACAAAAGATAAAGCCGTTGCCCACGCTGGCTTGTGGTTGGCACGATAAATGTTTCACAACAGTAGCTCGCGAACCGGTCCTTAATTGTCATGAGCACAACCAACAAAACCATATGCTCACAACCCACCTTAGTCAGGTTTTAATTATCAAATCATTACACGATTGACCATCGTGAGCTACCATTTAAATATAACCATTATTATCAATAAGAATTATGTAATATAATTATATTTAGCCCCTTTTAGTTAGCTAATGTTTCTAAGCATGGCTAAGCAAACCTATATATAGCATTTAGCTGAACCAATCCAATATATAAGGTTCATGCTAATCAAATTATAACCCATAGGAAAATAAAGTCATCTTCGGCCATTAAATAACTGGGAAAGGTTCACCACCCGATGACATTCGAAAACAATGCACAGTTGAAATAAAATAATAGCTTTAAACGGGTTCAACATGCTCAAAGGGTTGTTTGGGATCTGTGTGACTTGCCTTGAGCTTCCACAAACACTTCGGAACCTTCCTCAACGGAAACGCTCTCCTCCGGAACGTCGGAAACTAAAGCAAATAAACAAAATCAACAAAACAGTACAAAAACAAGCATGAACAGTACATGTGGACATTTTTAACATGTAGATCTTGATTTTAGAAGAATTTAGAAAGTTGAACCACCTAAAACGGATCTACGGTTATTTAGTTATGATTTTCCAAAGTTTTAATCTATTAGAAAATCGGGAAAAAGGAAAAAGAGAGAGAGATGACGTCAGCCCTGGCGATGATGACGTCAGCCCTAGGGTTGACGTCATGCTGACGTCAGCACGGCAACCGGCTCGGGTCGACGAGCTCGCCGGCGCTAGGGACAACGGCGGCGGGATTGAAGACCACCTACGCGTAGAGGGCAACGAGACGAACCCGTTGGTACTCACCACGTCGTCAAAGGATGCACGACGGCGGCCGGCGACGAGCAAAGGCGGCACGGCGGCTCGGGTTAGCGGCGACGGCGGCCCTCCGATGGTCGGCGGCGAAAACGGAGGGGCGGCCGAGCTTCCTTGCACCACGGCGCACCTAACGGTGGTGGCGGCGACCAAAGGCGACGGCGGAGACGGCGGCGCGACGCAACCGAAGATGGCCGGCGGCGACGGCAGACTTCGTGCACGCGGCGGCGACGCTACGGGGCACGAGAGAGCACGGGAAAGGGGGCAAACGGAAGAGGAGAACACGAGGAAGCTTTATATGAGCTCGGATTGAAGAGATCAAGCCGCAAACGGGAGGAATCGAGTCGGGAAGATCTCGGACTCGGTTTTTTTAGGGATAAAAACAAACGAACTCGATTCGGATCCAAACCGCAACGATTCGCTTTGATTCTTGGGGGAAAAGAAAGAGGAGACCGAGAGGAACAAAACCCCTTAATCAATCGGACTCGAGGAGGCCGGATTGAGGCGGATTTGGAGGGGAGAAAGGGCGGCTCGGGCTCGGCAAAGGGGCGGCCGGCCGGAGGTGGGAGACGGATCTGACAGGTGGGCCCCACCTGTCAGCCTCCGCGAGAGAGACGCGGGCGGCAGCGGCTTGGGCCGGCATGGGCCGCGCGCGGAGGAGAGAGAGGAAAGAGAGAGTTGGGCCGGATTCGGCCCAACGGCCTAGGAGGGAGACTTTTGAACTTTTTAAATAAAAACAATTTGTGAAATGATGTTTCAATTATTAAAAATACTTCCCTTGCTCAAATAATTCCCAGAAAAATCTAGAAAATAGAGGAGCAAGCATAGTATTTAATAAAATTTTATCTAGCTCATTTTTATATTGAAAATTTTCCTAGAAAACTAGGGTTTAGCTTGTAGGCTTTTAATTTAATTTCTAAAAAATTCCAATTAAACAACAATTTATAAATTTAAGATTTTTAGGGCGTGACAGGGTCGTCGTCCTCCTCGCGCCGGCCGCCGCCCGAAACCCTAGCGCCGCGCCGCCGCCGTCTCCTTCCAAATTCGGCCGCGTCTTTCCGTTTCCGGTGAAATTGGTAGAGGGGAAAGAATCCCCTTGATCTCCTCTATCTTTTCCTCTATAGAAACTTTGTCTAATTTCCTTTGGAAATAGGCGGATTCGAGTTTGATTCGGATTCGTTCTTCCCCAACCTTTCCTTCTCGTCGCCGGTCGCCGTGGGCCTCCGTCGCCGCCTCCTTGCCCCTTTAAAAGGATCCCCAGGACCTCCTCTATCCGCCGCCACCTTTGCCTTAGCTCGCCGTCGCGTCTAGCGCCGCCTCCGCGTCTCTCCGTGCGCCGCCGCCGTCGTTGTCGGTCCAGCCGTGTCGCGCCGCCGTTGCAGCCGCCGTCGTCGGTCGCCGTCGCCACCATCGGGATCGCGAGGTCGTCGCCGTCCCCGTTCACCGCTTCGCCACCGCTGTAGCACGCCGGAGCACCGCCGTCACCGTCGACCCGAAGGCCACCGCCGCTTCAACCTCGCCGCCGTGGTCCTCCGTCGTCGTTTGTCGTCGTCCAAGAGCTCGGTGAGTTCGCCGCGTCGCCCTCTACCCGTTGGTGCCCTCCGTTTGTGCCGTCCCGCCGCCGTTCGCCGTCGAGCGTGCGCCGCCCGAGCTGTCGCCGGTGGTGACGTCATCGCCGACGTCATCGTCGCCGTTTCCCGTGAGCCGGCCGTGAGCCGATCGATCTCGGCCGTTTGTTTTGGTCCGATCGATCTCGGCCGTTCGTTCTCGTGAGCCGCTGCCGTGGACCCGGTCCACCGTGAACCCAAGCCCCGCTGACGCAATAATCCTCCTTTTCCTTTTCAAAAATAATTCATTATTGCGTCATAATTCAATTAAAATTCATATAAATGATTTAATCCGATTTAATCTTTAAAAATTCATAACTAATTCATCTTAGCTCGGATTTAGTTGGTTCAAGTCTCTAAAGTTGTATAAAATAAAGATCTACATATTAAAATTATCCATAAATCGAATTAAATTTATTTAATTCTTTTTAAATGGGCTTTAATTAGAATAAATCTTGTGAAATTCATATTTAATTCATATGAAGTCAGAATGAGGCCGTTCAAGTCTCATAATTCATCTAAAATTATGATCTACATGTTGGTTTACTTTATATGTATTGTTTGTTTGGAGTTTCTTAGTGTTTTCCTCGTTTTGCGTGTTAGCTTGTCGTTTCCGTCGTTTCGAAGGTTCGTGAGAGCGTCGGAAGTGTTCAAGAAGATTAATTGAAGACCCGTTATTGCAAGGCAAGTCACACAGATTCCAAACACAACTCCTTTGAGCATGTTGATCCTATATTTAAATTCTCTATTTATTTCAACTGTGCATTTATTTTCGAATGTCACCGGGTGGTGTGAACCTATTCCTTTGTTATGACCACTTTGCTTTGATTACCCTATTTCTTGATTACCGTGGGTTAAAATTTGACTAGTTGGATTTATATATTGGTTCAGCTAGATATTAGATATAATTGCTTAGCCATGCTTAGAAACTTTAGCACATTATTGGGATAACTTATGATTCACTATTATTTAATGATGGCTTAATGCTAGCTCATGATGGTTAATCATGATTGGTTTAGTAATTAATTTACCAATTAAAACTTGATAATGGTGGGTTGTGAGTACATGGTTTTGATGGTCGTGCTCATGACAATTAAGGACCGGTTCGCGAACTACTGTTGTGAGACATTAACCGTGCCAACCACAAGCCAGCATGGGCAACGGCTTTACCTTTCGTATAGCATGGTTCATTGCAGAGCACCAGACTGAGAAGTGGCGGAGATAAGCCCACGGGGGTCGCTGGGGAGTCCATGCCTTGTTTATAAGGGGGTGACTATGATCCGGGAACGGTGCACTGTGGTGGATTGTGTTGTGCGAAGGGTACTGTCACAGCTCCTTTCCGAGGTACCGTGGTGGTATCGAGGCGCATGGTAACATGTTGTGGGGCTGTGTCTTGTGGGTACAGTGGTACACCTCTGGCCAGAGTAAAACTATTCGAATAGCCGTGCCCGCAGTTATGGGCGGGTTGAGCAATGTTTTTCGTGATTAGTCTCACACCTCTCACAATAATTATTGATGCTATAAATGGTAATAATTTGTTTAGCTCCTGGTTTGGAGATAGATCTGTACAGCCGGGTATGGTTGTTCAGGATGGTTGGGCCTGAGCAGCATGGGTGTGCTGTTCAGTGTTGATTAAAATTGATGATTAATTACTCTACTGTTCCACAATTCTCAATTGTTTGCTAAATGCTGCTTTTGCAAATGAGCCTATATTATGCCATTCTTTGGTATCCTTGTGCACTTGCATATTTGCTGCGTGGCTTGCTGAGTATGTCATATGCTCACCTTGCAATAATCAATCAAACCTCAGTTGAAGACAAGTTGCGAAGGAGAAGACGTTTGGCTTATACCCCAGTTGAGCTGCCTGTGGGAGTGGAGCTGAAGCCAACGCTAGATTGTTAATTCCGCTGCTGTTTTCTTTTCTTTTGTAAGTATGTAACGTTATTTTTATGATGAATCTGTATATTAAATTGTCAGTTTGTGTACCTCGGCTGATTCCTGGACGAGGATTTTATGCACAAATTAGTTCGGAAATTACTAGTGAATTTCTGGGCGTGACATGACCGTGGCAGCTACCTTGAACCTGCAGGAATTGATAATGATGCTACCACAAGGCATTTGGTCGAGATGCTATGGGCTATGGATGAGACCCGTGCTGAGATTGTGATAGCAGCTCATGACCGTGAAAACTGGAACCGTATGAAGATTTGCAAGTTGGAGTACAAGGTGGAGAGTTTGGAGAAGGAGTTGGCCGCACTAAAGGGAGAAGCACCACCACAGAAAGCCCGAGTTCGTCTTACTGCAAGGAAGAGACCCCTTTTAGTTCCTCGCTATCAGTTGGCGCCAAAGGTTCGTGTGGTGGAAAAAGAAGTTACCACAGCGAAGCCCCCGGTCGTCAACATAAGTGATGATGAAGAAGAAGACTCAAAGCGCACCCATTCCAAGGTCGAGTGGGGAGCAACTCAAGATGATGTTAAAGACGAGCCGAACGAGCCCTCAATCAACACCGATGCTCGGAAGATCTAGAACGCCCTATTTAGCCATTGTCATAGATCATTGTGTTAGCCTGCTTGTTTAAGTTTGGTTGTGTGTGTGGGTCTCGCATGTGGTTTACATCAGTGGTGAGATGTAAGTGCAGGCGTTTGTTTGCTTTCGAGTGTTAGGTAGTGGTGAGCTTAGTGGTGTGAGAAGTCTTCAAACCTCTGTAACAATGAAACTCAGTTAAGATCAATAAAAGTTAAAGTCAATCAAAGTTGATTCTCTGTCCTAAGTAGTTTTCCCCGGCTTCTCTTCTTGTGCTCCTGTCCAGCAAGATGGTGCTCACCCGCAGTGTTGGAAATGGACCCAACAACAGCAACAGCAACAACAGCAATAACAACAATGGAGAGAATCCCACGCTTGCCCAAGTTTTGGCTCAACAGACACAGCTCATGCATATGATGATGCAGCAACTCCAGAATCAGCAGAACCAAGGGAATAACCATGCACCTCCCCAGAACAAGTTATCAGAATTTCTTCGTGTGAGGCCACCTACATTTTCTAGCACTACTAATCCGGTAGAGGCTGGTGATTGGCTGCACGCCATAGAAAAGAAGTTGGACTTGCTTTAGTGCACTGATCAGGAGAAGGTCTCTTTCGCTTCACATCAGCTGCATGGCCCTGCTTCTGAGTGGTGGGATCACTTCCGTCTCAACAGGACCACGGCAGAACCTATCACTTGGCTAGAATTCACTGCTGCTTTTTGCAAGACGCACATACCATCGGGAGTGGTGTCTCTTAAGAAGAGGGAGTTCAGAGCGCTCACCCAGGGATCTCGCTCTGTTACTAAATACTTGCATGAGTTTATCGCCTAGCTCGTTATGCTCCGGAAGAAGTACGCACTGATGAAGATCGTCAAGAGAAGTTCCTGGAAGGGCTAAATGATGAGCTTTCTGACCCATTAATGACTGGAGATTATCATGATTTCCAGAAATTGGTGGATAAGGTTATTTGCCAGGAGGATAAGTACAACCGCATGGAGCAGAAGAAGCGCAGGATTGCTCACTTCAAAGCTCAGCAAGGGAATAATCAGAGGCCACATCTTGTTTTGGGATCTCAGTCAATGCCTCAGGGAGGTTCTTCGTCTGTTGTTCGACCGCAGCGTCAGTTCTTCAACAACAATGCTGGCAACAACAACCACAACCAAGCTCCACGTCCTGTGACAGCTCCGACATCGCATCAGCCTGCCAAGAGGGAACAAGGAAACAAGCCCGGAGTATGTTTCAACTGTGGTGAACCAGGCCATTACTCCGACAAGTGTCCGAAGCCTCGACGCGTGAAGGTTGTCCCTGCACAGAATAACTCCACTGCACCCGCGACAAAGGCTCGTGTCAACCACGTCGCTGCTGCAGAAGCTCAAGATGCTCCAGATGTGATTTTGGGTACGTTCCCTGTTAACTCAGTCCCTGCAACAGTACTTTTCGACTCTGGTGCTACGCAATCATTTTTATCTATGAGTTTTGCGGGAAAGCATGGGATGGAAGTAGAAGACCTTAGACGTCCTTTGATGGTTAGTACCCCGAGTAATCAAGCACTCTCAGTGCAACGTAGCCCCTCTGTCAGAATAGAGATTCAAGGAGTGCCATTTCTGGCCAATCTTATTCTATTAGAATCCAAAGACCTTGATGTCATCCTAGGGATGGACTGGTTAGTCAGATATAAAGGTGTGATAGACTGTGCCAATAGAAAAGTAACTCTCACCAGCAATGATGGCCAAGTTGTGACTGTTCACGCATTGCCTTCAGAGCCTTTAAGGTCAAGTCTGAACCAAATAGCTTTGGAAGAGATTCCTATAGTACAAGAATACCCAGATGTGTTCCCGGATGATTTACCTGGTATGCCGCCTAAGAGAGATATAGAGTTCAGAATAGATCTGGTACCTGGTACAGCTCCAATCCATAAGAGACCTTATAGAATGGCAGCCAATGAGTTAGCAGAAGTCAAGAGGCAAGTAGATGATTTGCTTCAGAAAGGATATATTAGACCAAGTTCGTCTCCATGGGGTGCTCCAGTTATTTTTGTTGAGAAGAAAGATCATACCCAGAGGATGTGTGTAGACTATCGTGCCCTAAATGATGTGACTATCAAGAATAAGTATCCGTTACCCAGAATTGATGACTTGTTTGATCAGCTTAAGGGTGCCACTGTTTTCTCCAAGATCGATCTTCGATCGGGGTATCACTAGTTAAGGATTAAAGAAGAAGACATACCTAAGACGGATTTCACTACACGGTATGGGTTGTTTGAGTGTACTGTTATGTCTTTCGGACTTACCAATGCCCCTGCTTTCTTCATAAACTTGATGAATAAGGTGTTTATGGAATACTTAGACAAGTTCGTGGTCGTCTTTATTGATGACATTCTTATCTACTCTCGAACCAAAGAAGAGCATGAAGAACATCTTCGCCGTGCATTGGAGAAGCTACGAGAACATCAGTTGTATGCCAAGTTTAGCAAGTGTGAATTCTGGTTGTCTGAAGTGAAGTTCCTTGGTCACGTCATCTCAGCCGGAGGAGTTGCCGTTGATCCTAGTAATGTGGAATCGGTAACCAGCTGGAAACAACCAAAGACAGTTTCAGAGATTCGCTGTGAACTGCCGGAACGCCGCCGTCACCGTCGACCCGAAGCTCTCCACCGCTTGAACCTCGTCGCCGGCGTCGTCCGTTGCTCCTCCGCCGCTAGTTTGGTCGCCGGTGAGTTCGCCGTGCCCTCCGCTCCTCGTTGCTGCCTTCCGTTCGCGCCGCCGCGCCGTCGTTCGCCGGCGGGCATGTGAGTCCGAGCCGCCGTCGCCGCCGTCGGGAGGGGGTGACGTCATCACCGCTGTCGCCCGTGAGCCGGCCGTGAGCCATTTGATCTCGGCCGTCCATTTCGGATGGATGGATCTCGGCCGTCCAATCCCGTAGACCGTCGCCGTGGACCTGGTCCACCGAGAACCCTAGACCCGCTGACGCAATAAATCCTCTTTTCCTTTTCAAAAATAATTCATTATTGCGTCATAATTCAATTAGAATTTATATAAATGATTTAATCCGATTTAATCTTTAAAAATTCATAACTAATTCATCTTAGCTCGGATTTAGTTGGTTCAAGTCTCTAAATTTTTCTAAAATTGAGATCTACATGTTAAAAATATCCACATGTACTGTTCATGCTTGCTTATGTGCTGTTTTGGTGTTTTTGCTCTTTTCTGTTTAGAATCCGACGTTTCCGGAGAATTCGCTTTTGCAGGAGAAGACTTAGAAGAGTTCCAAGGCCAGCAAGGCAAGTCACACAGATCCTAATCAATCCTTTGAGCATGTTGATCCCGTTTAAAGCTATTGTTTCTATTCAACTATTGCATTTATTTTCGAATGTCATTGGGTGGAATTAGCCTATTGTTTGATATAGCCCATTGTTTGATATAGCCCTTTTTGTTATTGATTACCTTATTCCTTGATACCTTGGGTTATTATAACTTGATTAGTTGAACTTTATATTGGTTCAATTAGATGTTAGATGTAATTGCTTAGCCATGCTTAGAAACTTTAGCACATTAATGGGATAACTTACGATTCACTATTACTTAATGATGGCTTAATGATAGTTCACGATGGTTAAATCGTGATTGGTTAATTAATTAATTTGCCAACTAAAACCTGATAATGGTGGGTTGTGAGTACATGGTTTTGATGGTCGTGCTCATGACAATTAAGGACCGGTTCACGAGTTTCGGTTGTGAAACATTAACCGTGCCAACCACAAGCCAGCGTGGGCAACGACTTTACCTTTTATATAGCATAGTTCATTATGGAGCACCAGACTAAGAAGTGGCGGAGATAAGCCCACGGGGGTCGCTGGGGAGTCCATGCCTTGTTTGTAAGGGGGTGACTATGATCCGGGAATGGTGCACTGTGGTGGATTGTGTTGTGTGAGGGGTAATGTCACAGCTCCTTTCCGAGGTACCGTGGTGGTATCAAGGCACATGGTGACATGATGTGGGGCTATGTCTTGTGGGTACAGTGGTACACCTCTGATCAGAGTAAAACTATTCGAATAGCCGCGCCCGCGGTTATGGGCGGGTCTAACAATGCCTTTCGTGATTAGTCTCACCCATCACACCATAATGAAAGATGCTATAACTAGTGATAATCTGATTAGCTCCTGGCTTGGAATGGTATATTCCTGGTTTGGAGATTAGAACTGTGCAGCCGGGGTTGGTTGTTCAGAATGGTTGGGCCTATACAACAGGGTATGTTGTATAGAGTTGGATTAATACTGTTTAATTAATACTCTACTGTTTTATTAAATTCTGAAATACTCATTAAATGCTATTTATACAAAGAAGCCTATATTATGCCATCCTTGGTTATCCTGTGCACTTGCATATTTGCTGCGTGGCTTGCTGAGTATGTCATGTACTCACCTTGCAATCATTCATCAGAGGAGGAGTTCTACAACGATGCTGAAGGTGTTGAGGATTTGGCGTAGTCCTTGTCAAGCTGCCTGTGGAGTGGTGTCGTCTGCGCTATTTATCTTTATTTCCGCTGCTTACATCTTTATTGTTCGAGAGGAACTATCCACCTCGTAATGACAATTTATCCGCTTAATTAATTAGAGTAATAATTGTACTCTATTATCAATTTGTTATTGTGTGCCTCGGCTGATTCCTGGACGAGGGTTTACACACACGTAAGCGTTTGGAATTTTGGATAGAAATTCCGGGCGTGACAAACCACCTCGGTTAAAACCAGTTGTGGACCCTCAGATATTCGACGTTTCGCCGAAACAACCGCTGCTTCGTGGCCTATGGTAAGTAATTTCTAGAAAAATCTCTTGGGGTCCAACTCTCCAAATCCAGTCACTCTAGGGTGAGGCCCGTGATTCTACAGCCGTCAAAAAAAACCTAGCTCAATTCCATGACCGGAAGGCAAAGTTATCAAGGTTTCAATTTGCACAGAATTCTCCATCTGCATTCCAAAGTGTCGCGCCCGCCAGCCTACCTTAACGGCGCGGTAGTCGACGCGCTTGACACCGATATCATCTAAGCTATCCACCCTAACGTCCTAGGTGCCATCCCTATACAAACCACCTCGTTGAAAAGCAGTTGTGGACCCTCAGATATTCGACGTTTCGCCGAAACAACCGCTGCTTCGTGGCCTATGGTAAGTAATTTCTAGAAAAATCTCTCGGGGTCCAACTCTCCAAATCCAGTCTCTCTAGGGTAAGGCCCGTGATTCTTCAGCTATCAAAAAAAACCTAGCTCGATTCCATGACCGGAAGGCAAAGTTATCAAGGTTTTATTTTGCACAGAATTCTCCATCTGCATTCCACAGTGTCGCGCCCGCCAGCCTACCTTAACGGCGCGGTTAGTCGACGCGCTTGGCACCGACATTGTCTAAGCTATCCACCCTAACATCCTAGGTGCCATCCCTATACTAACCACCTCGTTGAAAACCAGTTGTGGACCCTCAGATGTTCGACGTTCCGCCAAAACAACCGCTGCTTCGTGGCCTATGGTAAGTAATTTCTAGAAAAATCTCTGGGGGTCCAACTCTCCAAATCCAGTCTCTCTACGGTGAGGCCCGGGATTCTGTAGCCGTAAAAAAAAACCTAGCTCGATTCCATGACCGGAAGGCAAAGTTATCAAGGTTTTAATTTGCACAGAATTCTCCATCTGAATTCCACGGTGTCACGTGCACCTGCCTACCTTAACGGCGCGGTTAGTCGACGCGCTTGACACCGACATCGTCTAAGCTATCCACCCTAACGTCCTATGTGCCATCCCTATACTAACCACCTCGTTGAAAACCAGTTGTGGACCCTCAGATATTCGACGTTCCGCCGAAACAACCGCTGCTTCGTGGCCTATGGTAAGTAATTTCTAGAAAAATCTCTGGCGGTCCAACTCGACAAATCCAGTCTCTCTACGGTGAGGCCCGGGATTCTGCAGCCGTCAAAAAAAACCTAGCTCGATTCCATGACCGGAAGGCAAAGTTATCAAGGTTTTAATTTGCACAGAATTCTCCATCTGCATTCCACAGTGTCGCGCCCGCCAGCCTACCTTTACGGCGCGGCTAGTCGACGCGCTTGACTCCGACATCGTCTAAGCTATCCACCCTAACATTCTATGTGCCATCCCTATACTAACCACCTCGTTGAAGACCAGTTGTGGACCCTCAGATATTCGACGTTTCGCCGAAACAACCGCTGCTTCGTGGCCTACGGTAAGTAATTTCTAGAAAAATCTCTGGGGTTCCAACTCTCCAAATCCAGTCTCTCTAGGGTGAGGCCCGGGATTCTGCAGCCGTCAAAAAAAACCTAGCTCGATCCCATGATCGGAAGGCAATGTTATCAAGGTTTTAATTTACACAGAATTCTCCATCTACATTCCACAGTGTCGCGCCCGCCAGCCTACCTTAACAGCGCGGTTAGCCGACGCGCTTGACACCAACACCGTCTGAGCTATCAACCCTAACGTCCTATGTGCCATCCCTATACTAACCACCTCGTCGAAAACAAGTTGTGGACCCTCAGATATTCGACGCTTCGCCGAAACAACCGCTGCTTCGTGGCCTACGGTAAGTAATTTCTAGAAAAATCTCTGGGGTTCCAACTCTCCAAATCTAGTCTCTTTAGGGTGAGGCCCGTGATTCTGCAGCCGTCAAAAAAAACCTAGCTCGATACCATGACCGGAAGGCAAAGTTATCAAGGTTTTAATTTGCGTAGAATTCTCCACCTGCATTCCACAGTGTCGCGCCCACCAGCCTACCTTAACGGCGCGGGTAGTCCACGCGCTTGACACCGACACCGTCTAAGCTATCCACCCTAACGTCCTCTGTGCCATCCCTATACTAACCACCTCGTTGAAAACCAGTTGTGGACCCTCAGATATTCGACGTTTCGCCGAAACAACCGCTGCTTCGTGGCCTACGGTAACTAATTTCTAGAAAAATCTCTGGGGGTCCAACTCTCCAAATCCAGTCTCTCTAGGGCGAGGCCCGTGATTCTGCAGCCGACAAAAAAAACCTAGCTCGAGTCCATGACCGGAAGGCAAAGTTATCAAGGTTTTAATTTGCACAGAATTCTCCATCTGCATTCCACAGTGTCGCGCCCGCCAGCCTACCTTAACGGCGCGGTTAGTCGATGCGCTTGACACCGACACCGTCTGAGCTATCCAACCTAACGTTCTATGTGCCATCCCTATACTAACCACCTCGTTGAAAACCAGTTGTGGACCCTCAGATATTCGACGTTTCGCCGAAAAAACCGTTGCTTCGTGGCCTATGGTAAGTAATTTCTAGAAAAATCTCTAGGGGTCCGACTCTCCAAATCTAGTATCTCTAGGTGAGGCCCGTGATTCTGCAGCCATCAAAAAAAACCTAGCTCGATTCCATGACAGGAAGGCAAAGTTATCAAGGTTTTAGTTTGCACAGAATTCTCCATCTGCATTCCACAGTGTCGCGCCCGCCAGCCTACCTTAACAGCGCGGTTAGTTGACGCGCTTGACACTGACACCGTCTAAGCTATCCACCCTAACGTCCTATGTGCCATTCCTATACTAACCACCTCGTTGAAAACAAGTTGTCGACCCTCAGATATTCGACGTTTCGCCGAAACAACCGCTGCTCCATGGCCTATGGTAAGTAATTTCTAGTAAAATCTCTGGGGGTCCAACTCTCCAAATCAAGTCTCTCTAGGGTGAGGCCCGTGATTCTGCAGCCGTCAAAAAAAACCTAGCTTGATTCCATGACCGGAAGGCAAAGTTATGAAGATTTTAATTTGCTCAGAATTCTCCATCTGCATTCCACAGTGTCGCGCCCGCCAGCCTACCTTAACGGCGCGGTTAGTCGATGCGCTTGACACCGACACCGTCTAAGCTATCCACCCTAACGTCCTGTGTGCCATCCCTATACTAACCACCTCGTTGAAAACCTGCTGTGGACCCTCAGATATTCGATGTTTCGCCGAAACAACCGCTGCTTCCTGGCCTATGGTAAGTAATTTCTAGAAAAATCTCTGGGGGTCCAACTCTCCAAATCTAGTCTCTCTAGGGTGAGGCCCGTGATTCTGCAGCCGTCAAAAAAAACCTAGCTCGATTCCATGACTGGAAGGCAAAGTTATCAAGGTTTTAATTTGCATAGAATTCTCCATCTGCATACCACAGTGTCGCGCCCGCCAGCCTACCTTAACGGCGCGGTTAGTCGACGCGCTTGACACCGACACCGTCTAAGCAATCCACCCTAACATCCTATGTGCCATCCCTATACTAACCACCTCGTTGAAAACCAGTTGTGGACCCTCAGATATTCGACGTTTCGCCGAAACAACCGCTGCTTCGTGGCCTATGATAAGTAATTTCTAGAAAAATCTCTGGGCGTCCAAGTCTCCAAATCCAGTCTCTCTGGGGTGAGGCCCATGATTCTGCAGCCGCCAAGAAAAACCTAGCTCGATTCCATGACCGGAAGGCAAAGTTATCAAGGTTTTAATTTGCATAGAATTCTCCATCTGCATTCCACAGTGTCGCGCCCGCCAGCCTACCATAACGGCGCGGTTAGTCGACGCGCTTGACACCGACACTGTCTAAGCTATCCACCCTAACGTCCTATGTGCCATCCCTATACTAACCACCTCGTTGAAAACCAGTTGTGGACCCTCAGATATTCGACGTTTCGCTGAAACAACCGCTGCTTCGTGGCCTATGGTAAGTAATTTCTAGAAAAATCTCTGGGGATCAACCTCTCCAAATCCAGTATCTTTAGGGTGAGGCCCGCGACTCTGCAGCCATCAAAAAAAACCTAGCTCGATTCCATGACCGGAAGGCAAAGTTATCAAGGTTTTAATTTGCATAGAATTCTCCATGTGCATTCCACAGTGTCGCGCCCGCCAGCCTACCTTAACGGCGCGGTTAGTTGACGCGCTTGACACCGACTCTGTCTAAGCTATCCACCCTAACATCCTATGTGCCATCCCTATACTAACCACCTCGTTGAAAACCAGTTGTGGACCCTCAGATATTCGACGTTTCGCCGAAACAACCGCTGCTTCGTGGCCTATCATAAGTAATTTCTAGAAAAATCTCTGGGTGTCCAAGTCTCCAAATCCAGTCTCTCTGGGGTGAGGCCCGTGATTCTGCAGCCGCCAAGAAAAACCTAGCTCGATTCCATGACCGGAAGGCAAAGTTATCAAGGTTTTAATTTGCATAGAATTCTCCATCTGCATACCACAGTGTCGCGCCCGCCAGCCTACCTTAACGGCGCGGTTAGTCGACGCGCTTGACCCCGACACCGTCTAAGCTATCCACCCTAACATCCTATGTGCCATCCCTATTCTAACCACCTCGTTGAAAACCAGTTGTGGACCCTCAGATATTCGATGTTTCGCCGAAACAACCGCTGCTTCCTGGCCTATGGTAAGTAATTTCTAGAAAAATCTCTGGGGGTCCAACTCTCCAAATCTAGTCTCTCTAGGGTGAGGCCCGTGATTCTGCAGCCGTCAAAAAAAACCTAGCTCGATTCCATGACTGGAAGGCAAAGTTATCAAGGTTTTAATTTGCATAGAATTCTCCATCTGCATACCACAGTGTCGCGCCCGCCAGCCTACCTTAACGGCGCGGTTAGTCGACGCGCTTGACACCGACACCGTCTAAGCAATCCACCCTAACATCCTATGTGCCATCCCTATACTAACCACCTCGTTGAAAACTAGTTGTGGACCCTCAGATATTCGACGTTTCGCCGAAACAACCGCAGCTTCGTGGCCTATGATAAGTAATTTCTAGAAAAATCTCTGGGCGTCCAAGTCTCCAAATCCAGTCTCTCTGGGGTGAGGCCCGTGATTCTGCAGCCACCAAGAAAAACCTAGCTCGATTCCATGACCGGAAGGCAAAGTTATCAAGGTTTTAATTTGCATAGAATTCTCCATCTGCATTCCACAGTGTCGCGCCCGCCAGCCTACCATAACGGCGCGGTTAGTCGACGCGCTTGACACCGACACTGTCTAAGCTATCCACCCTAACGTCCTATGTGCCATCCCTATACTAACCACCTCGTTGAAAACCAGTTGTGGACCCTCAGATATTCGACGTTTCGCTGAAACAACCGCTGCTTCGTGGCCTATGGTAAGTAATTTCTAGAAAAATCTCTGGGGATCAACCTCTCCAAATCCAGTATCTTTAGGGTGAGGCCCGCGACTCTGCAGCCGTCAAAAAAAACCTAGCTCGATTCCATGACCGGAAGGCAAAGTTATCAAGGTTTTAATTTGCATAGAATTCTCCATGTGCATTCCACAGTGTCGCGCCCGCCAGCCTACCTTAACGGCGCGGTTAGTTGACGCGCTTGACACCGACTCTGTCTAAGCTATCCACCCTAACATCCTATGTGCCATCCCTATACTAACCACCTCGTTGAAAACCAGTTGTGGACCCTCAGATATTCGACGTTTCGCCGAAACAACCGCTGCTTCGTGGCCTATCATAAGTAATTTCTAGAAAAATCTCTGGGTGTCCAAGTCTCCAAATCCAGTCTCTCTGGGGTGAGGCCCGTGATTCTGCAGCCGCCAAGAAAAACCTAGCTCGATTCCATGACCGGAAGGCAAAGTTATCAAGGTTTTAATTTGCATAGAATTCTCCATCTGCATACCACAGTGTCGCGCCCGCCAGCCTACCTTAACGGCGCGGTTAGTCGACGCGCTTGACCCCGACACCGTCTAAGCTATCCACCCTAACATCCTATGTGCCATCCCTATTCTAACCACCTCGTTGAAAACCAGTTGTGGACCCTCAGATATTCGATGTTTCGCCGAAACAACCGCTGCTTCCTGGCCTATGGTAAGTAATTTCTAGAAAAATCTCTGGGGGTCCAACTCTCCAAATCTAGTCTCTCTAGGGTGAGGCCCGTGATTCTGCAGCCGTCAAAAAAAACCTAGCTCGATTCCATGACTGGAAGGCAAAGTTATCAAGGTTTTAATTTGCATAGAATTCTCCATCTGCATACCACAGTGTCGCGCCCGCCAGCCTACCTTAACGGCGCGGTTAGTCGACGCGCTTGACACCGACACCGTCTAAGCAATCCACCCTAACATCCTATGTGCCATCCCTATACTAACCACCTCGTTGAAAACTAGTTGTGGACCCTCAGATATTCGACGTTTCGCCGAAACAACCGCTGCTTCGTGGCCTATGATAAGTAATTTCTAGAAAAATCTCTGGGCGTCCAACTCTCCAAATCCAGTCTCTCTAGGGTGAAGCCCGTGATTCTGCAGCCGTCAAAAAAAACCTAGCTCGATTCCATGACCGGAAGGCAAACTTATCAAGGTTTTAATTTGCATAGAATTCTCCATCTGCATTCCACAGTGTCGCGCCCGCCAGCCTACCATAACGGCGCGGTTAGTCGACGCGCTTGACACCGACACTGTCTAAGCTATCCACCCTAACGTCCTATGTGCCATCCCTATACTAACCACCTCGTTGAAAACCAGTTGTGGACCCTCAGATATTCGACGTTTCGCCGAAACAACCGCTGCTTCGTGGCCTATGGTAAGTAATTTCTAGAAAAATCTCTGGGGATCAACCTCTCCAAATCCAGTATCTTTAGGGTGAGGCCCGCGACTCTGCAGCCGTCAAAAAAAACCTAGCTTGATTCCATGACCGGAAGGCAAAGTTATCAAGGTTTTAATTTGCATAGAATTCTCCATGTGCATTCCACAGTGTCGCGCCCGCCAGCCAACCTTAACGGCGCGGTTAGTTGACGCGCTTGACACCGACTCTGTCTAAGCTATCCACCCTAACATCCTATGTGCCATCCCTATACTAACCACCTCGTTGAAAACCAGTTGTGGACCCTCAGATATTCGACGTTTCGCCGAAACAACCGCTGCTTCGTGGCCTATGATAAGTAATTTCTAGAAAAATCTCTGGGTGTCCAAGTCTCCAAATCCAGTCTCTCTGGGGTGAGGCCCGTGATTCTGCAGCCGCCAAGAAAAACCTAGCTCGATTCCATGACCGGAAGGCAAAGTTATCAAGGTTTTAATTTGCATAGAATTCTCCTTCTGAATACCACAGTGTCGCGCCCGCCAGCCTACCTTAACGGCGCGGTTAGTCGACGCGCTTGACCCCGACACCGTCTAAGCTATCCACCCTAACATCCTATGTGCCATCCCTATTCTAACCACCTCGTTGAAAACCAGTTGTGGACCCTCAGATATTCGACGTTTCGCCGAAACAACCGCTGCTTCGTGGCCTATGATAAGTAATTTCTAGAAAAATCTCTGGGCGTCCAACTCTCCAAATCCAGTCTCTCTAGGGTGAGGCCCGTGATTCTGCAGCCGTCAAAAAAAACCTAGCTCGATTCCATGACCGGAAGGCAAAGTTATCAAGGTTTTAATTTGCACAGAATTCTCCATCTGCATTCCGCAGTGTCGCGCCCGCCAGCCTACCTTAACGGCGCGGTTAGTCGACGCGCTTGACACCGACACCGTCTAAGCTATCCACCCTAACGTTCTATGTGCCATCCCTATACTAACCACCTCGTTGAAAACCTGTTGTGGACCCTCAGATATTCGACGTTTCGCCGAAACAACCGCTGCTTCCTGGCCTACGGTAAGTAATTTCTAGAAAAATCTCTGGGGGTCCAACTCTCCATAACTAGTCTCTCTAGGGTGAGGCCCGTGATTCTGCAGCCGTAAAAAAAAACCTAGCTCGATTCCATGACCGGAAGGCAAAGTTATCAAGGTTTTAATTTGCATAGAATTCTCCATCTGCATTGCACAGTGTCGCGCCCGCCAGCCTACCTTAACGGCGCGGTTAGTCGACGCGCTTGACACCGACACCGTCTAAGCTATCCACCCTAACGTCCTATGTGCCATACCTATACTAACCACCTCGTTGAAAACCAGTTGTCGACCCTCAGATATTCGACGTTTCGCCGAAACAACCGCTGCTTTATGGCCTATGGTAAGTAATTTCTAGAAAAATCTCTGGGGATCCAACTCTCCAAATCCTGTATCTCTAGGGTGCGGCCCGTGATTCTGCAGCCGTAAAAAAAAACCTAGCTCGATTCCATGACCGGAAGGCAAAGTTATCAAGGTTTTAATTTGCACAGAATTCTCCATCTGCATTCCACAGTGTCGCGCCCGCCAGCCTACCTTAACGGCGCGGTTAGTCGACGCGCTTCACACCGACACCGTCTAAGCTATCCACCCTAACGTCCTATGTGCCATCCCTATACAAACCACCTCGTAGAAAACCAGGAGGCTTGTTATGAATCGCCCACCTCAGGGGGTGCCTCAGCGACTCAAGGGAGCCACTTCGTCTGGGTGGAAGCCCCCTATTGTGGCAACTAACCGTCCTGCCGCGCCTAGCAATTTTAACAGGCCGGTTATGATTCGGAACCGCACCCCTACACCAACTCTGGCTGCCCCTGGAGCCAAGAAGAATGTGGACTGCTTCAACTGCGGAGAGTATGGGCACTACGCCAACAACTGCCCTCATCCACATAAAACTCCTGTCCGTACTGGCGCTAATGCAATGGCAGTTCGTGGGACTACTACCCCTGCTGCCGGACGACGACTATTCAGGACTCCACAGACTAACAGGACCGCTACCGGATTTGGCCGCAGACAAGTGAACCATGTTTGAGCCGAAGAGGCCAGGAGGATCAGGGCGTACTGATGGGTCCGTTTTCTATCAACTCCACTCCAGTTAAAGCTCTCTTCGATTCAGGAGCATCGCATTCATTCATATCATTGAAGGCTAGTCAAAAACACAACTTAACCCTAGTGGGACTTAGAAAGCCTATGATAGTACACTCACCTGGGGGCGAGATAACTGTGAGTCATGCTTGCATAGACGTACCTATTCGTCTTAGGGATGTGGTGTTTCCCTCCAATCTTATGGTGTTGATACCCCAGACCCTGGATGTCATATTGGGTATGGATTGGCTAGCAAAGAACAGAGGGGTAATCGACTGTAGACGTAGAGAAGTTACCTTGACCACACCCTGGGATCGGATATGAGGGCAACCATGGATCAAGATCCTAGACTGACCGAACGTGCCGGAGGCATATTTACCATGCTACCCCTGAAAGGAATGCCTGTAGTGCAACGATTTCCCGATGTGTTTCCAAAAGACTTACCTGGGATGCCACCAGATCGTGACATAGAGTTCATTATTGATCTGATGCCCGGAACTGCTCCCATATCCAAGAGACCCAATCGGATGCCATTCAATGAGTTGGAGGAACTTAAAAAGCAAATTAGAGAGTTGCAAGAAAAGGGATTTGTACGGCCTAGTTCGTCACCTTGGGGAGCCCCAGAGCTATTCGTCAAGAAGAAAGATGGTAGCATGAGGATGTGTGTAGACTACCGTTCACTGAACGAAGTAACCATCAAAAACAAATATCCACTACCACGGATTGATGATCTTTTTGATCAACTCAAAGGAGCTAAGGTGTTCTCTAAGATTGACCTTAGATCAGGATACCACCAATTGAAAATTAGGACCGGGGATATACCCAAGACCGCGTTTTCAACACGCTATGGATTGTATGAGTTCACAGTAATGTCGTTTGGGTTAACCAACGCCCCGGCATACTTTATGAATCTTACGAACAAAGTGTTCATGGATTACTTGGACAAATTTGTGGTAGTATTTATCGATGATATTCTAATCTACTCCAAAGATGAGGAAGAACATGCGGAACACTTGCGATTGGTACTCGAGAAACTTCGGAAGCACAAATTATATGCAAAGTTTAGTAAATGTGAGTTCTGGCTAAAAGAAGTCGCCTTTCTAGGCCACGTAATCTCAGCAGGTGGAGTAGCAGTGGATCCTGCTAAAGTGGAGGCTGTGACGGAATGGAAAGCACCCAAGTTTGTGACTGAAATTCGGAGTTTTCTAGGCTTGGCCGGATACTACCGAAGGTTCATTGAGGGATTCTCTAAGATAGCCCGACCGATGACACAACTACTCAAGAAGGAAAAGAAGTTTGTGTGGTCAGAACAGTGTCAGAACAGTGTCGCGCCCGCCAGCCTACCTTAACGGCATGGTTAGTCGACGCCATTGACACCGACATCGTCTAAGCTATCCACCCTAACGTCCTATGTGCCATCCCTGTACTAGCCACCTCGTAGAAAACCAGTTGTGGACCCTCAGATATTCGACGTTTCGCCGAAACAGTCGCTGCTTCGTGGCCTATGCTAAGTAATTTCTAGAAAAATCTCTGGGGGTCCAACTCTCCAAATCCAGTCTCTCTAGGGTGAGGCCTGTGATTCTGCAGCCGTCAAAAAAAACCTAGCTCGATTCCTTGACCGGAAGGCAAAGTTATCAAGGTTTTAATTTGCATAGAATTCTCCATCTGCATTCCACAGTGTCGCGCCCGCCAGCCTACCTTAACGGCGCGGTTAGTCGACACGCTTGACACCGACATCGTCTAAGCTATCCTCCCAAATGTCCTATGTTCCATCCCTATAGTAACCACCTCGTTGAAAACCAGTTGTGGACCCTCAGATATTCGACGTTTCGCCGAAACAACCGCTGCTTCATGGCCTATGGTAAGTAATTTCTAGAAAAATCTCTGGGGGTCGAACTCTCCAAATCCAGACTATCTAGGCTGAGGCCCGTGATTCTGCAGCCGTCAAAAAAAACCTAGCTCGATTCCTTGACCGGAAGGCAAAGTTATCAAGGTTTTAATTTGCATAGAATTCTCCATCTGCATTCCACAGTGTCGCGCCCGCCAGCCTACCTTAACGGCGCGGTTAGTCGACGCGCTTGACACCGACATCATCTAAGCTATCCACCCTAACGTCCTATGTGCCATCACTATACTAACCACCTCGCTGAAAACCAGTTGTGGACCCTCAGATATTCGACGTTTCGCCGAAACAACCGCTGCTTCGTGGCCCATGGTAAGTAATTTCTAGAAAAATCTCTGGGGTCCAACTCTCCAAATCCAGTCTCTCTAGGGTGAGGCCTGTGATTCTGCAGCCGTCAAAAAAAACCTGGCTCGATTCCTTAACCGGAAGGCAAAGTTATCAAGGTTTTAATTTGCACAGAATTCTCCATCTGCATTCCACAGTGTCGCGCCCGCAAGCCTACCTTAACGGCGCGGTTAGTCGACGCCCTTGACACCAACATCGTCTAAGCTGTCCACCCTAACGTCCTACGTGCCATCCCTATACTAACCACCTCGTTGAAAGCTAGTTGTGGACCCTCAGATATTCGACGTTTCGCCGAAACAACCGCTGCCTCGTGGCCTATGGTAAGTAATTTCTAGAAAAATCTCTGGGGGTCGAACTCTCCAAATCCAGTCTCTCTTGGCTGAGGCCCGTGATTCTGCAGCCTTCAAAAAAAACCTAGCTCGATTCCATGACCGGAAGGCAAAGTTATCAAGGTTTTAATTTGCATAGAATTCTCCAGTTGCATTCCACAGTATCACGCCCGCCAGCCTACCTTAACGGCACGGTTAGTCGACGCCCTTGACACTGACATCGTCTAAGCTATCCACCCTAACGTCCTATGTGCCATCCCTATACTAACCACCTCGTTGAAAACCAGTTGTGGACCCTCAGATATTCAACGTTTAGTCGAAACAGCCGCTGCTTCGTGGCCTATGGTATGTAATTTCTAGAAAAATCTCTGGGAGTCCAACTCTCCAAATCCAGTCTCTCAAGGCTGAGGCCCGTGATTCTGCAGCCGTCAAAAAAAACCTAGCTCGATTCCATGACCGGAAGGCAAAGTTATCAAGGTTTTAATTTGCACAGAATTCTCTGGTTGCATTCCACAGTGTCACGCCCGCCAGCCTACCTTAACGGCGCGGTTAGTCGACGCCCTTGGCACCGACATCATCTAAGCTATCCACCCTAACGTCCTATGTGCCATCCCTATACTAACCACCTCGTTGAAAACCAGTTGTAGACCCTCAGATATTCGATGTTTCGCAGAAACAGCCGCTGCTTCGTGGCCTATGGTAAGTAATTTCTAGAAAAATCTCTAGGGGTTCAACTCTCCAAATCCAGTCTCTCTAGGCTGAGGCCCATGATTCTGCAGCCGTCAAAAAAAACCTAGCTCGATTCCTTGACCGGAAGGCAAAGTTATCAAGGTTTTAATTTGCACAGAATTCTCCATCTGCATTCCACAGTATCGCGCCCGCCAGCCTGCCTTAACGGTGCGGTTAGTCGACGCGCTTGACACCGACATCGTCTAAGCTATCCACCCTAACATCCCACGTGCCATCACTATACTAACCTCCTCGTTGAAAGCTAGTTGTGGACCCTCAGATATTCGACGTTTCGCCGAAACAACCGCTGCTTCGTGGCCTATGGTAAGTAATTTCTAGAAAAATCTCTGGGGGTCGAACTTACCAAATCCAGTCTCTCTAGGCTGGTGCCCGTGATTCTGCAGCCGTCAAAAAAAACCTAGCTCGATTCCATGACCGGAAGGCAAAGTTATCAAGGTTTTAATTTGCACAGAATTCTCTGGTTGCATTCCACAGTGTCACGCCCGCCAGCCTACCTTAACGGCGCGGTTAGTCAACGCCCTTGACACCGACATCATCTAAGCTATCCACCCTAACGTCCTATGTGCCATCCCTATACTAACCACCTCGTTGAAAACCAGTTGTGGACCCTCAGATATTCGATGTTTCGCCGAAATAGCCGCTGCTTCGTGCCCTATGGTAAGTAATTTCTAGAAAAATCTCTGGGGGTCCAACTCTCCAAATCCAATCTCTCTAGGCTGAGGCCCGTGATTCTGCAGCCGTCAAAAAAAACCTAGCTCGATTCCTTGACCGGAAGGCAAAGTTATCAAGGTTTTAATTTGCACAGAATTCTCCATCTGCATTCCACAGTATCGCGCCCGCCAGTCTACCTTAACGGCGCGGTTAGTCGACGCGCTTGACACCGACATCGTCTAAGCTATCCACCCTAACGTCCTGTGTGCTATCACTATACTAACCACCTCGTTGAAAGCTAGTTGTGGACCCTCTGATATTCGACGTTTCGCCGAAACAACCGCTGCTTCGTGGCCTATGGTAAGTAATTTCTAGAAAAATCTCTGGGGGTCCAACTCTCCAAATCCAGTCTCTCTAGGCTGAGGCCTGTGATTCTGCAGTCGTCAAAAAAAACCTAGCTCGATTCCTTGACCGGAAGGCAAAGTTATCAAGGTTTTAATTTGCACAGAATTCTCCATCTGCATTCCACAGTGTTGCGCCCGCAAGCCTACCTTAACGGCGCGGTTAGTCGACGCCCTTGACACCGACATCGTCTAAGCTGTCCACCCTAACATCCTATGTGCCATTCCTATACTAACCACCTCGTTGAAAGCTAGTTGTGGACCCTCAGATATTCGACGTCTCGCCGAAACAACCGCTTCTTCGTGGCCTATGGTAAGTAATTTCTAGAAAAATCTCTGGGGGTCCAACTCTCCAAATCCAGTCTCTCTAGGCTGAGGCCCGTGATTCTGCAGCCGTCAAAAAAAACCTAGCTCGATTCCATGACCGGAAGGCAAAGTTATCAAGGTTTTAATTTGCACAGAATTCTCCAGTTGCATTCCACAGTATCACGCCCGCCAGCCTACCTTAACGGCACGGTTAGTCGACGCCCTTGACACCGACATCGTCTAAGCTATCCACCCTAACGTCCTACGTGCCATCCCTAAACTAACCACCTCGTTGAAAACCAGTTGTGGACCCTCAGATATTCGACGTTTCGCCGAAACAGCCGCTGCTTCGTGGCCTATGGTAAGTAATTTCTACAAAAATCTCTGGGGGTCCAACTCTCCAAATCCAGTCTCTCTAGGCTGTGGCCCGTGATTCTGCAGCCGTCAAAAAAAACCTAGCTCGATTCCTTGACCGGAAGGCAAAGTTATCAAGGTTTTAATTTGCACAGAATTCTCCATCTGCTTTCCACAGTGTCGCACCCGCCAGCGTACCTTAACGGCGCGGTTAATCGATGCCCTTGACACCGACATCGTCTAAGCTATCCACCCTAATGTTCTATGTGCCATTACTATACTAACCACCTCGTTGAAAAATAGTTGTGGAGCCTCATATATTCGACGTTTCGCTGAAACCACCGCTGATTCGTGGCCTATGGTAAGTAATTTCTAGAAAAATCTCTGGGGATCCAACTCTCCAAATCCAGTCTCTCTAGCTGAGGCCCGGGATTCTGCAGCCGTCAAAAAAAACCTAGCTCGATTCCTTGACCTGAAGGCAAAGTTATCAAGGTTTTAATTTGCACAGAATTCTCCATCTGCATTCCACAGTGTCGCGCCCGCCAGCCTACCTTAACGGCGCGGTTAGTCGACGCCCTTGACACTGACATCGTCTAAGCTATCCACCCTAACGTCCTATGTGCCATCACTATACTAACCACCTCGTTGAAAAATAGTTGGGGACCCTCAAATATTCGACGTTTCGCCGAAACAACCGCTGCTTCGTGGCCTATGGTAAGTAATTTCTAGAAAAATCTCTGGGGGTCCAACTCTCCAAATCGAGTCTCTCTAGGCTGGGGCCCGTGATTCTGCGGCCGTCCAAAAAAACCTAGCTCGATTCCGTGAATGGAAGGCAAAGTTATCAAGGTTTTAATTTGCACAGAATTCTCCAGTTGCATTCCACAGTGTCGCGCCCGCCAGCCTACCTTAACGGCACGGTTAGTCGACACCCTTGACACCGACATCGTCTAAGCTATCCACCCTAACGTCCTATGTGCCATCCCTAAACTAACCACCTCGTTGAAAACCAGTTGTGGACCCTCAGATATTCGACGTTTCGCCGAAACGTCGAATATCTGAGGGTACACAACTAGCTTTCAACGAGGTGGTTAGTATAGTGATGGCACATAGGACGTTAGGGTGGATAGCTTAGACGATGTCAGTGTCAAGGGCGTCGACTAACCGTGCCGTTAAGGTAGGCTGGCGGGCGTGATACTGTGGAATGCAACTGGAGAATTCTGTGCAAATTAAAACCTTGATAACTTTGCCTTCCGGTCATGGAATCGAGCTAGGTTTTTTTTGACGGTTGCAGAATCACGGGCCTCAGCCTAGAGAGACTGGATTTGGAGAGTTGGACCCCCAGAGATTTTTCTAGAAATTACTTACCATAGGCCACGAAGAAGCGGTTGTTTCGGCGAAACGTCGAATATCTGAGGGTCCACAACTAGCTTTCAACGAGGTGGTTAGTATAGGAATGGCACATAGGACGTTAGGGTGGATAGCTTAGACGATGTCGGTGTCAAGGGCGTCGACTAACCGCGCCGTTAAGATAGGCTTGCGGGCGCGACACTGTGGAATGCAGATGGAGAATTCTGTGCAAATTAAAACCTTGATAACTTTGCCTTCCGGTCAAGGAATCGAGCTAGGTTTTTTTCAACGGCTGCAGAATCATGGGCCTCAGCCTAGAGAGACTGGATTTGGAGAGTTGGACCCCCAGAGATTTTTCTAGAAATTACTTACCATAGGCTACGAATCAGCGGTTGTTTCGGCGAAACGTCGAATATCTGAGGGTCCACAACTAGCTTTCAACGAGGTGGTTAGTATAGTGATAGCACACAGGACGTTACGGTGGATAGCTTAGACGATGTCAGTGTCAAGCGCGTCGACTAACCGCGCCGTTAAGGTAGACTGGCGGGCGCGATACTGTGGAATGCAGATGGAGAATTCTGTGCAAATTAAAACCTTGATAACTTTGCCTTCCGGTCAAGGAATCGAGCTTGGTTTTTCTTGACGGCTGCAGAATCACGGGCCTCAGCCTAGAGAGATTGGATTTGGAGAGTTGGACCCCCAGAGATTTTTCTTGAAATTACTTACCATAGGCCACGAAGCAGCGGCTATTTCGGCGAAACATCGAATATCTGAGGGTCCACAACTGGTTTTCAATGAGGTGGTTAGTATAGGGATGGCACATAGGACGTTAGGGTGGATAGCTTAGATGATGTCGGTGTCAAGGGCGTTGACTAACCGCGCCGTTAAGGTAGGCTGGCGGGCGTGACACTGTGGAATGCAACCAGAGAATTCTGTGCAAATTAAAACCTTGATAACTTTGCCTTCCGGTCATGGAATCGAGCTAGGTTTTTTTTGACGGCTGCAGAATCACGGGCATCAGCCTAGAGAGACTGGATTTGGTGAGTTCGACCCCCAGAGATTTTTCTAGAAATTACTTACCATAGGCCACGAAGCAGCGGTTGTTTCGGCGAAACGTCGAATATCTGAGGGTCCACAACTAGCTTTCAACGAGGAGGTTAGTATAGTGATGGCACATGGGACATTAGGGTGGATAGCTTAGACGATGTCGGTGTCAAGCGCGTCGACTAACCGCGCCGTTAAGGTAGGCTGGCGGGCGCGATACTGTGGAGTGCAGATGGAGAATTCTGTGCAAATTAAAACCTTGATAACTTTGCCTTCCGGTCAAGGAATCGAGCTAGGTTTTTTTTGACAACTGCAGAATCATGGGCCTCAGCCTAGAGAGACTGGATTTGGAGAGTTGAACCCCTAGAGATTTTTCTAGAAATTACTTACCATAGGCCACGAAGCAGCGGCTGTTTCGGCGAAACATCGAATATCTGAGGGTCTACAACTGGTTTTCAACGAGGTGGTTAGTATAGGGATGGCACATAGGACGTTAGGGTGGATAGCTTAGATGATGTCGGTGCCAAGGGCGTCGACTAACCGCGCCGTTAAGGTAGGCTGGCGGGCGTGACACTGTGGAATGCAACCAGAGAATTCTGTGCAAATTAAAACCTTGATAACTTTGCCTTCCGTGGAATCGAGCTAGGTTTTTTTTGACGGCTGCAGAATCACGGGCCTCAGCCTAGAGAGACTGGATTTGGAGAGTTGGACCCCCAGAGATTTTTCTAGAAATTACATACCATAGGCCACGAAGCAGCGGCTGTTTCGACGAAACGTTGAATATCTGAGGGTCCACAACTGGTTTCAACGAGGTGGTTAGTATAGGGATGGCACATAGGACGTTAGGGTGGATAGCTTAGACGATGTCGGTGTCAAGGGCGTTGACTAACCGTGCCGTTAAGGTAGGCTGGCGGGCGCGATACTGTGGAGTGCAGATGGAGAATTCTATGCAAATTAAAACCTTGATAACTTTGCCTTCCGGTCATGGAATCGAGCTAGGTTTTTTTTGACGGCTGCAGAATCACGGGCCTCAGCCTAGAGAGACTGGATTTGGAGAGTTGGACCCCCAGAGATTTTTCTAGAAATTACTTACCATAGGCCACGAAGGAGCGGTTGTTTCGGCGAAACGTCGAATATCTGAGGGTGCACAACTAGCTTTCAACGAGGTGGTTAGTATAGGGATGGCACATAGGACGTTAGGGTGGATAGCTTAGACGATGTCGGTGTCAAGCGCGTCGACTAACCACGCCGTTAAAGTAGGCTTGCGGGCGCGACACTGTGGAATGCAGATGGAGAATTCTGTGCAAATTAAAACCTTGATAACTTTGCCTTCCGGTTAAGGAATCGAGCCAGGTTTTTTCTGACGGCTGCAGAATCACAGGCCTCACCCTAGAGAGACTGGATTTGGAGAGTTGGACCCCAGAGATTTTTCTAAAAATTACTTACCATGGGCCACGAAGCAGCGGTTGTTTCGGCGAAACGTCGAATATCTGAGGGTCCACAACTGGTTTTCAGCGAGGTGGTTAGTATAGTGATGGCACATAGGACGTTAGGGTGGATAGCTTAGACGATGTCGGTGTCAAGCGCGTCGACTAACCACGCCGTTAAGGTAGGCTGGCGGGCGCGATACTGTGGAATGCAGATGGAGAATTCTGTGCAAATTAAAACCTTGATAACATTGCCTTCCGGTCAAGGAATCGAGCTAGGGTTTTTTTTACGACTGCAAAATCACGGGCCTCAGCCTAGAGAGACTGGATTTGGAGAGTTCGACCCCCAGAGATTTTTCTAGAAATTACTTACCATAGGCCATGAAGCAGCGGTTGTTTCGGTGAAACGTCGAATATCTGAGGGTCCACAACTAGCTTTCAACGAGGTGGTTAGTATAGTGATGGCACCTAGGACGTTAGGATGGATAGCTTAGACGATGTCGGTGTCAAGGGCGTCGACTAACCGCGCCGTTAAGGTAGGCTGCAGGCGCGACACTGTGGAATGCAACTGGAGAATTCTGTGCAATTTAAAACCTTGATAACTTTGTCTTCCGGTCAAGGAATCGAGCTAGGTATTTTTTGACGGCTGCAGAATCACGGGCCTCAGCCTAGAGAGACTGGATTTGGAGAGTTGGACCCCCAGAGATTTTTCTAGAAATTACTTACCATAGGCCACGAGGCAGCGGCTGTTTCGGCGAAACGTCGAATATCTGAGGGTCCATAACTGGTTTTCTACGAGGTGGTTAGTATAGGGATGGCACATAGGACGTTAGGGTGGATAGCTTAGATGATGTCGGTGCCAAGGGCGTCGACTAACCGCGCCGTTAAGGTAGGCTGGCGGGCGTGACACTGTGGAATGCAACCAGAGAATTCTGTGCAAATTAAAACCTTGATAACTTTGCCTTCCGGTCGTGGAATCGAGCTAGGTTTTTTTTGACGGCTGCAGAATCACGGGCCTCAGCCTAGAGAGACTGGATTTGGAGAGTTGGACCCCCAGAATTTTTCCTCGAAATTACTTACCATGGGCCACGAAGCAGCGATTGTTTCGGCGAAACGTCGAATATCTGAGGGTCCACAACTGGTTTTCAACGAGGTGGTTAGTTTAGGGATGGCACATAGGACGTTAGGGTAGATAGCTTAGACGATGTCGGTGTCAAGCGCGTCGACTAACCGCGCCGTTAAGGTAGGCTGGCGGGCGCGAAACTGTGGAATGCAACTGGAGAATTCTGTGTAAATTAAAACCTTGATAACTTTGCCTTCCGGTTATGGAATCGAGCTAGGTTTTTTTTGACGGCTGCAGAATCACGGGCCTCAGCCTAGAGAGACTTGATTTGGAGAGTTGGACCCCCAGAGATTTTTCTAGAAATTACTTACCGTAGGCCACGAAGCAGCGGCTGTTTCGGCGAAACGTCGAATATCTGAGGGTCCACAACTAGCTTTCAACGAGGTGGTTAGTATAGGGATGGCACATAGGACGTTAGGGTGGATAGCTTAGACGATGTCGGTGTCAAGGGCGTCGATTAACTGCGCCGTTAAGGTAGGCTGGCGGGCGCGACACTGTGGAATGCAGATGGAGAATTCTGTGCAAATTAAAACCTTGATAACTTTGCATTCCGGTCAAGGAATTGAGCTAGGTTTTTTTTGACGGCTGCAGAATCACGGGCCTCAGCCTAGAGAGACTGGATTTGGAGAGTTGGATCCCAAGAGATTTTTCTAGAAATTACTTACCATACGCCACGAAGCAGCGGCTGTTTCTGCGAAACGTCGAATATCTGAGGGTCCACAACTGGCATTCAGCGAGGTGGTTCGTATAGTGATGGCACATAGAACGTTAGGTTGGATAGCTTAGACGATGTCGGTGTCAAGCGTGTCGACTAGCTGCGCCGTTAAGGTAGGCTGGCGGGCGCGACACTGTGAAATGCAGATGTAGAATTATGTGCAAATTAAAACCCTGCTAACTTTGCCTTCCGGTCAAGGAATCGAGCTAGGTTTTTTTTGACGGCTGCAGAATCACGGGCCTCAGCCTAGAGAGACTAGATTTGGAGAGTTGGACACCCAGAGATTTTTCTAGAAATTACTTACCATAGGCCACGAAGCAGCGGCTGTATCGGCGAAACGTCGAATATCTGAGGGTCCACAACTGGTTTTCAACGAGGTGGTTAGTATAGGGATGGCACATAGGACGTTAGGGTGCATAGCTTAGATGATGTCGGTGTCAAGGGCGTCGACTAACCGCGCCGTTAAGGTAGGCTGGCAGGCGCGACACTGTGGAATGCAACTGGAGAATTCTGTGCAAATTAAAACTTTGATAACTTTGCCTTCCGGTCAAGGAATCGAGCTAGGTTTGTTGGGTGGATAGCTTAGACGATGTCGGTGTCAAGCGCGTCGACTAACCGCGCCGTTAAGGTAGGCTAGCGGGTGCGACACTGTGGAATGCAACTGGAGAATTCTGTGCAAATTAAAATCTTGATAACTTTGCCTTCAGGCCAAGGAATCGAGCTAGGGTTTTTTTGACGGCTGCAAAATCATGAGCCTCAGCCTAGAGAGACTGGATTTGGAGAGTTCGACCCCCAGAGATTTTTCTAGAAATTACTTACCATAGGGCACGAAGCAGCGGTTGTTTCGGTGAAACGTCGAATATCTGAGGGTCCACAACTAGCTTTCAACGAGGTGGTTAGTATAGTGATGGCACATAGGACGTTAGGGAGGATAGCTTAGACGATGTCGGTGTCAAGGGCGTCGACTAACCGCGCCGTTAAGGTAGGCTGCGGGCGCGACACTGTGGAATGCAACTGGAGAATTCTGTGCAAATTAAAACCGTGATAACTTTGTCTTCCGGTTATGGAATCGAGCTAGGTTTTTTTTGACGGCTGTAGAATCACGGGCCTCAGCCTAGAGAGACTGGATTTGGAGAGTTGGACCCCCAGAGATTTTTCTAGAAATTACTTACCATGGGCCACGAAGCAGCGGCTGTTTCGGCGAAACGTCGAATATCTGAGGGTCCACAACTGGTTTTCAACGAGGTGGTTAGTACAGGGATGGCACATAGGATGTTAGGGTGGATAGCTTAGACGGTGTCGGTGTCAAGCGCGTCGACTAACCGCGCCGTTAAGGTAGGGTGGCGGGCGCGACACTGTGGTATGCAGATGGAGAATTCTATGCAAATTAAAACCTTGATAACTTTGCCTTCCGGTCATGGAATCGAGCTAGGTTTTTTTTGACGGCTGCAGAATCACGGGCCTCACCATAGAGAGACTGGATTTGGAGAGTTGGACGCCCAGAGATTTTTCTAGAAATTACTTACCATAGGCCACGAAGCAGCGGTTGTTTCGGCGAAACGTCGAATATCTGAGGGTCCACAACTGGTTTTCAACGAGGTGGTTAGTACAGGGATGGCACATAGGATGTTAGGGTGGATAGCTTAGACGGTGTCGGTGTCAAGCGCGTCGACTAACCGCGCCGTTAAGGTAGGCTGGCGGGCGCGACACTGTGGTATGCAGATGGAGAATTCTATGCAAATTAAAACCTTGATAACTTTGCCTTCCGGTCAAGGAATCGAGCTAGGTGTTTTTTGACGGCTGCAGAATCATAGGCCTCACCCTAGAGAGACTGGATTTGGAGAGTTGGACCCCCAGAGATTTTTCTAGAAATTACTTACCATGGGCCACGAAGCAGCGGTTGTTTCGGCGAAACGTCGAATATCTGAGGGTCCACAACTGGTTTTCAACGAGGTGGTTACTATAGGGATGGAACATAGGACATTTGGGTGGATAGCTTAGACGATGTCGGTGTCAAGCGCGTTAACTAACCGCGCCGTTAAGGTAGGCTGGCGGGCGCGACACTGTGGAATGCAGATGGAGAATTCTATGCAAATTAAAACCTTGATAACTTTGCCTTCCGGTCAAGGAATCGAGCTAGGTTTTTTTTGACGGCTGCAGAATCACAGGCCTCACCCTAGAGAGACTGGATTTGGAGAGTTGAACCCCCAGAGATTTTTCTAGAAATTACTTACCATAGTCCACGAAGCAGCGACTGTTTCGGCGAAACGTCGAATATCTTAGGGCTACAACTGGTTTTCTACGAGGTTGCTAGTATAGGGATGGCACATAGGACGTTAGGGTGGATAGCTTAGACGATGTCGGCTTCAATGGCGTCGACTAACCGTGCCGTTAAGGTAGGCTGGCGGGCGCGACACTGTTCTGACCACACAAACTTCTTTTCCTTCTTGAGTAGTTGTGTCATCGGTCGAGCTATCTTAGAGAATCCCTCAATGAACCTTCGGTAGTATCCGGCCAAGCCTAGAAAACTCCGAATTTCAGTCACAAACTTGGGTGCTTTCCATTCCGTCACAGCCTCCACTTTAGCAGGATCCACTGCTACTCCACCTGCTGAGATTACGTGGCCTAGAAAGGCGACTTCTTTTAGCCAGAACTCACATTTACTAAACTTTGCATATAATTTGTGCTTCCGAAGTTTCTCGAGTACCAATCGCAAGTGTTCCGCATGTTCTTCCTCATCTTTGGAGTAGATTAGAATATCATCGATAAATACTACCACAAATTTGTCCAAGTAATCCATGAACACTTTGTTCATAAGATTCATAAAGTATGCCGGGGCGTTGGTTAACCCAAACGACATTACTGTGAACTCATACAATCCATAGCGTGTTGAAAACGCGGTCTTGGGTATATCCCCGGTCCTAATTTTCAATTGGTAGTATCCTGATCTAAGGTCAATCTTAGAGAACACCTTAGCTCCTTTGAGTTGATCAAAAAGATCATCAATCCGTGGTAGTGGATATTTGTTTTTGATGGTTACTTCGTTCAGTGAACGGTAGTCTACACACATCCTCATGCTACCATCTTTCTTCTTGACGAATAGCACTGGGGCTCCCCAAGGTGACGAACTAGGCCGTACAAATCCCTTTTCTCGCAACTCTCTAATTTGCTTTTTAAGTTCCTCCAACTCATTGAATGGCATCCGATAGGGTCTCTTGGATATGGGAGCAGTTCCGGGCATCAGATCAATAATGAACTCTATGTCACGATCTGGTGGCATCCCAGGTAAGTCTTTTGGAAACACATCGGGAAATCGTTGCACTACAGGCATTCCTTTCAGGGGTAGCATGGTAAATATGCCTCCGGCACGTTCGGTCAGTCTAGGATCTTGATCCATGGTTTCCCTCATATCCGATCCCCAGGGTGTGGTCAAGGTAACTTCTCTACGTCTACAGTCGATTACCCCTCTGTTCTTTGCTAGCCAATCCATACCCAATATGACATCCAGGGTCTGGGGTATCAACACCATAAGATTGGAGGGAAACACCACATCCCTAAGACGAATAGGTACGTCTATGCAAGCATGACTCACAGTTATCTCGCCCCCAGGTGAGTGTACTATCATAGGCTTTCTAAGTCCCACTAGGGTTAAGTTGTGTTTTTGACTAGCCTTCAATGATATGAATGAATGCGATGCTCCTGAATCGAAGAGAGCTTTAACTGGAGTGGAGTTGATAGAAAACGTACCCATCAGTATGCCCTGATCCTCCTGGGCCTCTTCGGCTCAAACATGGTTCACTTGTCTGCGGCCAAATCCGGTAGCGGTCCTGTTAGTCTCTGGAGTCCTGAATAGTCGTCGTCCGGCAGCAGGGGTAGTAGTCCCACGAACTGCCATTGCATTAGCGCCAGTACGGACAGGAGTTTTATGTGGATGAGGGCAGTTGTTGGCGTAGTGCCCATACTCTCCGCAGTTGAAGCAGTCCACATTCTTCTTGGCTCCAGGGGCAGCCAGAGTTGGTGTAGGGGTGCGGTTCCGAATCATAACCGGCCTGTTAAAATTGCTAGGCGCGGCGGGACGGTTAGTTGCCACAATAGGGGGCTTCCACCCAGACAAAGTGGCTCCCTTGAGTCGCTGAGGCACCCCCTGAGGTGGGCGATTCATAACAAGCCTCCTGGTTTTCTACGAGGTGGTTTGTATAGGGATGGCACATAGGACGTTAGGGTGGATAGCTTAGACGGTGTCGGTGTGAAGCGCGTCGACTAACCGCGCCGTTAAGGTAGGCTGGCGGGCGCGACACTGTGGAATGCAGATGGAGAATTCTGTGCAAATTGAAACCTTGATAACTTTGCTTTCCGGTCATGGAATTGAGCTAGGTTTTTTTTGACGGCTGTAGAATCACGGGCCTCACCCTAGAGTGACTGGATTTGGAGAGTTGGACCCCAAGAGATTTTTCTACAAATTACTTACCATAGGCCACGAAGCAGCGGTTGTTTCGGCGAAACGTCGAATATCTGAGGGTCCACAACTGGTTTTAACCGAGGTGGTTTGTCACGCCCGGAATTTCTATCCAAAATTCCAAACGCTTACATGTGTGTAAACCCTCGTCCAGGAATCAGCCGAGGCACACAATAACAAATTGATAATAGAGTACAATTATTACTCTAATTAATTAAGCGGATAAATTGTCATTACAGAGGTGGATAGTTCCTCTCGAACAATAAAGATGTAAGCAGCGGAAATAAAGATAAATAGCGCAGACGACACCACTCCACAGGCAGCTTGACAAGGACTACGCCAAATCCTCAACACCTTCAGCATCGTTGTAGAACTCCTCCTCTGATGAATGATTGCAAGGTGAGTATATAACATACTCAGCAAGCCACGCAGCAAATATGCAAGTGCACAGGATAACCAAGGATGGCATAATATAGGCTTCTTTGTATAAATAGCATTTAATGAGTATTTCAGAATTTAATAAAACAGTATAGTATTAATTAAACAGTATTAATCCAACTCTATACAACATACCCTGTTGTATAGGCCCAACCATTCTGAACAACCAACCCCGGCTGCACAGTTCTAATCTCCAAACCAGGAATATACCATTCCAAGCCAGGAGCTAATCAGATTATCACTAGTTATAGCATTTTTCATTATGGTGTGATGGGTGAGACTAATCACGAAAGACATTGTTAGACCCGCCCATAACCGCGGGCGCGGCTATTCGAATAGTTTTACTCTGATTAGAGGTGTACCACTGTACCCACAAGACATAGCCCCACATCATGTCACCATGTGCCTTGATACCACCACGGTACCTCGGAAAGGAGCTGTGACATTACCCCTCACACAACACAATCCACCACAGTGCACCATTCCCGGATCATAGTCACCCCCTTACAAACAAGGCATGGACTCCCCAGCGACCCCCGTGGGCTTATCTCCGCCACTTCTCAGTCTGGTGCTCCATAATGAACTATGCTATATAAAAGGTAAAGCCGTTGCCCACGCTGGCTTGTGGTTGGCACGGTTAATGTTTCACAACCGAAACTCGTGAACCGGTCCTTAATTGTCATGAGCACGACCATCAAAACCATGTACTCACAACCCACCATTATCAGGTTTTAGTTGGCAAATTAATTAATTAACCAATCACGATTTAACCATCGTGAACTATCATTAAGCCATCATTAAGTAATAGTGAATCATAAGTTATCCCATTAATGTGCTAAAGTTTCTAAGCATGGCTAAGCAATTACATCTAACATCTAATTGAACCAATATAAAGTTCAACTAATCAAGTTATAATAACCCAAGGTATCAAGGAATAAGGTAATCAATAACAAAAAGGGCTATATCAAACAATAGGCTAATTCCACCCAATGACATTCGAAAATAAATGCAATAGTTGAATAGAAACAATAGCTTTAAACGGGATCAACATGCTCAAAGGATTGATTAGGATCTGTGTGACTTGCCTTGCTGGCCTTGGAACTCTTCTAAGTCTTCTCCTGCAAAAGCGAATTCTCCGGAAACGTCGGATTCTAAACAGAAAAGAGCAAAAACACCAAAACAGCACATAAGCAAGCATGAACAGTACATGTGGATATTTTTAACATGTAGATCTCAATTTTAGAAAAATTTAGAGACTTGAACCAACTAAATCCGAGCTAAGATGAATTAGTTATGAATTTTTAAAGATTAAATCGGATTAAATCATTTATATAAATTCTAATTGAATTATGACGCAATAATGAATTATTTTTGAAAAGGAAAAGAGGATTTATTGCGTCAGCGGGTCTAGGGTTCTCGGTGGACCAGGTCCACGGCGACGGTCTACGGGATTGGACGGCCGAGATCCATCCATCCGAAACGGACGGCCGAGATCAAATGGCTCACGGCCGGCTCACGGGCGACAGCGGTGATGACGTCAGAAATGACGTCACCCCTTCCCGACGGCGGCGAAGGCGGCTCGGACTCACATGCCCGCCGGCGAACGACGGCGCGGCGGCGCGAACGGAAGGCAGCAACGAGGAGCGGAGGGCACGGCGAACTCACCGGCGACCAAACTAGCGGCGGAGGAGCAACGGACGATGCCGGCGACGAGGTTCAAGCGGCGGAGAGCTTCGGGTCGACGGTGACGGCGGCGTTCCGGCAGTTCACAGCGACGGCGAAGGGTCGGACGAGGACGGCGACGCGACGGCGACCACGATGGTGAGCTCCCCGAGCGATGGCGACGACCGGAGCGACGGCGGCGCACGGCTGCAGCGGCGGCGGCGACGGCGGCGCACGGGTTGCACGACGCTAGGGCGGCTCGGGCGACGAGAGGCGAAGGCGAGGGCGGCGGAGGGTAGAGGGGACACCGGGGAACCTTTTATAGGGGTCGGAAGGCGGCGGCGAAGCCCACGGCGGCCCGGCGACGGCGATGGAAAGTTAGGGTTCGCCGACTCCGAATCAAGCTTGAATCCCCGTGTTTCCAAAGCGAGATAGCCGATGCTTCCAAAGAGGAAAAGGTAGAGGAGATCACGGCGAACGTTTCCCCCCAATCAATTTCACCGGATCGGGAAGGATGCGGCGAAATTTGGAAGGGCGGCGGCGGCTAGGGTTTCGGGCGCGGCCGGCACGACGAAGACGACGACTCCGACAGGCGGGCCCCACCTGTCAGCGAGCGGGAGAGAGAGGGAGAGCGACGGCGCGCGCACAGCGGCTCGGCTTGCTGGGCCGGCTTGGGCCGAAGAGAGAGAAGAGAGGTTTTGGGCCGACTTTCGGCCCAAAGCCAAAAGAGACTTTTTAAAACCTTTTTCATTTTAAATAATTCATGAAATGCACTTTCATTTATTAAAAATACTTCCTTAGCTCAAATAAATCCCAGAAAAATCTAGGAATTATAGAATTAAGCAAAGTATTTAATAAAATTTTATCTGGCCCAATTTTATATTGGAATTTATTATTTAATAAAATCTTTTCTTCTAGGTTTTTTTTAAAATCATTTCTAAAATTCCATTTACACAATAATTTATATAATTGAGATTTTTAGGGTGCGACAAACCTACCCCCCTTAAACAGAATCTTGTCCTCGAGATTCGGAAGAACTGGCGAAAAGATGCGGATGAGCGGACTTTAACTCATCTTCTCGTTCCCAAGTAGCTTCTTCCTCTGAGTGATTACTCCACTGAACCTTACAGAAAGGGATAACTCGATTCCTGGTCCTTCTCTCATTTGTCTCCAAAATACGGATTGGTCTCTCGACATATGTCAGATCCTCTTAGATTTCTATCTGTTCAAGATTAGCTTCCTCAGTAGGTACCCTTAAACACTTCTTCAACTGTGACACATGGAACACATCATGAACTCCTGCCAACGATTGAGGTAATTCCAACTGATAAGCAACCTCACCTCTTCGACTAACAATCTTATAAGGTCCCACAAAACGCGGAGCCAATTTTCCTTTGGTATGAAAACGATGAACTCCTCGGAGAGGCGTGACACGAAGGTACACATGATCTCCTTCTTCAAAACTCAAATCTCTGCGACGATTGTCGGCATAACTCTTATGACGAGACTGAGCTACACGCAATCTTTCTTGAATGACCTTTACTTTTTCTTCTGCTTCCCTTAGGATATCAGTTCCGAAAACCTGACGTTCTCCCGTTTGATCCCACAAAAGCGGAGTACGACACTTACGACCATACAGTGCTTCGTAAGGAGCCATTTGAAGACTAGATTGATAACTGTTGTTGTACGAAAATTCCGCATAAGGCAAATTCTTATCCCAACTTCCACCGAAGTCTAGAGCACAAGCTCTCAACATGTCTTCCAAAATTTGATTCACCCTTTCGGTTTGTCCGTCTGTCTGCGGATGGTAATGTCGCAACATGTCGACTATCACCCGAATAGAGTCATGGCCCGATGATGTTCTGGGTAAACCCGTGATAAAATCCATACCGATCTCTTCCCACTTCCATTCTGGTATCTTTAAAGGTTGCAACAAACCTGCGGGTTTCTGATGTTCTGCCTTAACTCGCTGACAAACATCACACATAGCTACAAACTCTGCTATCTCACGCTTCATACTTGTCCACCAAAATCTTTCTTTGAGATCTTGATACATCTTAGTACTACCAGGGTGAATGGAGTACAGAGTGTCATGAGCTTCCTTCAGAATTGTATCTTTCAATTCTTTGTTCTCTGGAACACAAATTCTTTCGCCCAACCATTCGGTCCCTTGCTCATCTTCCAAGAAACCGATAGCTTTTCCTCTTCTCATATTCTTGTTGATCTCATGAATATCAGGGTCATTAATCTGGGCTTCCCTAACCTGATCAATGAGAGTAGGCTTTGCTTCTAAGGTTGCAACAAAACCTCTAGTGACAATTCCCAAATTTAATCTTTCAAATTCCTTGCATAACTCCAATGGCAACTGTCGTCCTTCCGTAGCATTGCAATAGCCTTTCCTGCTAAGAGCATCTGCTACAACATTAGCCTTTCCCGGGTGATAATGAATTCCCAGGTCATAATCCTTGATTAATTCCAACCATCTCCGTTGTCTCCTGTTCAGATCCGGTTGAGTAAAGATGTACTTTAAACTCTTGTGATCGGTGTACACCTCTGTACGAGTACCGAAAAGATAATGACGCCAAATCTTCAATGCATGAACCACTGAAGCTAACTCGAGGTCATGAGTAGGGTAGTTCTTCTCATGCGGACGTAACTGACGAGATGCATAGGCAACCACCTTCCCATCTTGCATTAGAACACATCCTAATCCAAGCTTAGATGCATCGCAATACACTTGGAAACCCTTCTTTGGATCAGGCAAAATCAAAATGGGCGCTGATATTAAGCGACTCTTCAACTCTTGAAAACTCCGCTCACATTCCTCTGACCACTTGTACTTCACATCCTTCTGAAGCAGTCGTGTCATGGGCTTAGCAATCTTAGAGAAATTCTCTATAAACCTCCGGTAATATCCTGCAAGGCCCAAGAAACTGCGAATCTCTGAAACTGTCTTTGGTTGTTTCCAGCTGGTTACCGATTCCACATTACTAGGATCAACGGCAACTCCTCCGGCTGAGATGACGTGACCAAGGAACTTCACTTCAGACAACCAGAATTCACACTTGCTAAACTTGGCATACAACTGATGTTCTCGTAGCTTCTCCAATGCACGGCGAAGATGTTCTTCATGCTCTTCTTTGGTTCGAGAGTAGATAAGAATGTCATCAATAAAGACGACCACGAACTTGTCTAAGTATTCCATAAACACCTTATTCATCAAGTTTATGAAGAAAGCTGGGGCATTGGTAAGTCCGAAAGACATAACAGTACACTCAAACAACCCATACCGTGTAGTGAAATCCGTCTTAGGTATGTCTTCTTCTTTAATCCTTAACTAGTGATACCCCGATCGAAGATCGATCTTGGAGAAAACAGTGGCACCCTTAAGCTGATCAAACAAGTCATCAATTATGGGTAACGGATACTTATTCTTGATAGTCACATCATTTAGGGCACGATAGTCTACACACATCCTCTGGGTATGATCTTTCTTCTCAACAAAAATAACTGGAGCACCCCATGGAGACGAACTTGGTCTAATATATCCTTTCTGAAGCAAATCATCTACTTGCCTCTTGACTTCTGCTAACTCATTGGCTGCCATTCTATAAGGTCTCTTATGGATTGGAGCTGTACCAGGTACCAGATCTATTCTGAACTCTATATCTCTCTTAGGCGGCATACCAGGTAAATCATCCGGGAACACATCTGGGTATTCTTGTACTATAGGAATCTCTTCCAAAGCTATTTGGTTCAGACTTGACCTTAAAGGCTCTGAAGGCAATGCGTGAACAGTCACAACTTGGCCATCATTGCTGGTGAGAGTTACTTTTCTATTGGCACAGTCTATCACACCTTTATATCTGACTAACCAGTCCATCCCTAGGATGACATCAAGGTCTTTGGATTCTAATAGAATAAGATTGGCCAGAAATGGCACTCCTTGAATCTCTATTCTGACAGAGGGGCTACGTTGCACTGAGAGTGCTTGATTACTCGGGGTACTAACCATCAAAGGACGTCTAAGGTCTTCTACTTCCATCCCATGCTTTCCCGCAAAACTCATAGATAAAAATGATTGCGTAGCACCAGAGTCGAAAAGTACTATTGCAGGGACTGAGTTAACAGGGAACGTACCCAAAATCACATCTGGAGCATCTTGAGCTTCTGCAGCAGCGACGTGGTTGACACGAGCCTTTGTCGCGGGTGCGGTGGAGTTATTCTGTGCAGGGACAACCTTCACGCGTCGAGGCTTCGGACACTTGTCGGAGTAATGGCCTGGTTCACCACAGTTGAAACATACTCCGGGCTTGTTTCCTTGTTCCCTCTTGGCAGGCTGATGCGATGTCGGAGCTGTCACAGGACGTGGAGCTTGGTTGCGGTTGTTGTTGCCAGCATTGTTGTTGAAGAACTGACGCTGCGGTCGAACAACAGACGAAGAACCTCCCTGAGGCATTGACTGAGATCCCAAAACAAGATGTGGCCTCTGATTATTCCCTTGCTGAGCTTTGAAGTGAGCAATCCTGCGCTTCTTCTGCTCCATGCGGTTGTACTTATCCTCCTGGCGAATAGCCTTATCCACCAATTTCTGGAAATCATGATAATCTCCAGTCATTAATGGGTCAGAAAGCTCATCATTTAGCCCTTCCAGGAACTTCTCTTGACGCTCTTCATCAGTGCGTACTTCTTCCGGAGCATAACGAGCTAGGCGATTAAACTCATGCAAGTATTTAGTAACAGAGCGAGATCCCTGGGTGAGCGCTCTGAACTCCCTCTTCTTAAGAGACACCACTCCCGATGGTATGTGCGTCTTGCGAAAAGCAGCAGTGAATTCTAGCCAAGTGATAGGTTCTGCCGTGGTCCTGTTGAGACGGAAGTGATCCCACCACTCAGAAGCAGGGCCATGCAGCTGATGTGAAGCGAAAGAGACCTTCTCCTGATCAGTGCACTAAAGCAAGTCCAACTTCTTTTCTATGGCGTGCAGCCAATCACCAGCCTCTACCGGATTAGTAGTGCTAGAAAATGTAGGTGGCCTCACACGAAGAAATTCTGATAACTTGTTCTGGGGAGGTGCATGGTTATTCCCTTGGTTCTGCTGATTCTGGAGTTGCTGCATCATCATATGCATGAGCTGTGTCTGTTGAGCCAAAACTTGGGCAAGCGTGGGATTCTCTCCATTGTTGTTATTGCTGTTGTTGCTGTTGCTGTTGTTGGGTCCATTTCCAACACTGCGGGTGAGCACCATCTTGCTGGACAGGAGCACAAGAAGAGAGGCCGGGGAAAACTACTTAGGACAGAGAATCAACTTTGATTGACTTTAACTTTTATTGATCTTAACTGAGTTTCATTGTTACAGAGGTTTGAAGACTTCTCACACCACTAAGCTCACCACTACCTAACACTCGAAAGCAAACAAACGCCTGCACTTACATCTCACCACTGATGTAAACCACATGCGAGACCCACACACACAACCAAACTTAAACAAGCAGGCTAACACAACGATCTATGACAATGGCTAAATAGGGCGTTCTAGATCTTCCGAGCATCGGAGTTGATTGAGGGCTCGTTCGGCTCGTCTTTAACATCATCTTGAGTTGCTCCCCACTCGACCTTGGAATGGGTGCGTTTTGAGTCTTCTTCTTCATCATCACTTATGTTGACGACCGGGGGCTTCGCTGTGGTAACTTCTTTTTCCACCACACAAACCTTTGGCGCCAACTGATAGCGAGGAACGAAAAGGGGTCTCTTCCTTGCAGTAAGACGAACTCGGGCTTTCTGTGGTGGTGCTTCTCCCTTTAGTGCGGCCAACTCCTTCTCCAAACTCTCCACCTTGTACTCCAGCTTGCAAATCTTCATACGGTTCCAGTTTTCACGATCATGAGCTGCTATCACAATCTCAGCACGGGTCTCATCCATAGCCCATAGCATCTCGACCAAATGCCTTGTGGTAGCATCATTCTCAATTCCTGCAGGTTCAAGGTTGCTGCCACGGTCACTTCCCTAGGGTTGCCGAGGATGGTAGCGATACTCCGTATTGGCCTACTGATTACTGTAGCGGTCGCGGAGTTCTCCGATGGCGATTCTTGCCCCCTCCTGGCATGCATGCATATAGCTTCCCCCTCCAGCTTCGAACATCACTGACGGGATATCTTCACAATTACTGATCAAGGTTACTTTGACACGGCACTTCTCCTCATCGGGATCATGAGAAATCTGGGCGTACAACGGGGCAGTCCCAAATCCTATGGCAAAGGACATCGTACGCAACTCCTGGACAAACCCTTCAGTACCAAACAAGTACTCAGGCTTGACGCGCGTCATCTAAAGACAAGTGAAAGGAGGGAGTTAAGACATTTATCCCATTAATAGCACAAGTTTTCCAGTTACTTTGAATAAAATTTGAAATTCAAAATAAAAGGTAAATGAATAAAGTAAACCAATCTTGCAAGATAAGTTGAAACGGTTAAAAACAAGATCACTGGTTTTGCACTTTTGAATAATAGGTTTCAAAAGAAATAAATTAAAAGAGAGTTATAAAATCAACATGCTAAGTTTATTGTATTGCAACAAGATTAAATAAAACAATGTTATAAAACTTTTGCTAATAAATGGGCCATTAGTACAGTAATAGATGTACAGTACTAACAACATAAGAAAACAAAAAGTAAATTTTAAAAAGAACAATTTAAGAGGTAATAAACTGCATGTGCCATTAGCTTGGTCTAATTAAAAGAGAACGGGAGGAGAACAGTTCTAATTTTTCAATATTTTTAGAGGGCTCTTATAGGTAACTGTTTGGCATAACCTATGGTCAAGGAGGCTCTGATACCAACTTGTCACGCCCGGAATTTCTATCCAAAATTCCAAACGCTTACATGTGTGTAAACCCTCGTCCAGGAATCAGCCGAGGCACACAATAACAAATTGATAATAGAGTACAATTATTACTCTAATTAATTAAGTGGATAAATTGTCATTACAGAGGTGGATAGTTCCTCTCGAACAATAAAGATCTAAGCAGCGGAAATAAAGATAAATAGCGCAGACGACACCACTCCACAGGCAGCTTGACAAGGACTACGCCAAATCCTCAACACCTTCAGCATCGTTGTAGAACTCCTCCTCTGATGAATGATTGCAAGGTGAGTATATGACATACTCAGCAAGCCACGCAGCAAATATGCAAGTGCACAGGATAACCAAGGATGGCATAATATAGGCTTCTTTGCATAAATAGCATTTAATGAATATTTCAGAATTTAATAAAACAGTAGAGTATTAATTAAACAGTATTAATCCAACTCTATACAACATACCCTGTTGTATAGGCCCAACCATTCTGAACAACCAACCCCGGCTGCACAGTTCTAATCTCCAAACCAGGAATATACCATTCCAAACCAGGAGCTAATCAGATTATCACTAGTTATAGCATCTTTCATTATGGTGTGATGGTTGAGACTAATTACGAAAGACATTGTTAGACCCGCCCATAACCGCGGGCGCGGCTATTCGAATAGTTTTACTCTGATCAGAGGTGTACCACTGTACCCATAAGACACAGCCCCACATCATGTCACCATGTGCCTTGATACCACCACGGTACCTCGGAAAGGAGCTGTGACATTACCCCTCACACAACACAATCCACCACAGTGCACCATTCCCGGATCATAGTCACCCCCTTACAAACAAGGCATGGACTCCCCGGCGACCCCCGTGGGCTTATCTCCGCCACTTCTCAGTCTGGTGCTCCATAATGAACTATGCTATATAAAAGGTAAAGCCGTTGCCCACGCTGGCTTGTGGTTGGCACGGTTAATGTTTCACAACCGAAACTCGTGAACCGGTCCTTAATTGTCATGAGCACGACCATCAAAACCATGTACTCACAACCCACCATTATGAGGTTTTAGTTGGCAAATTAATTAATTAACCAATCACGATTTAACCATCGTGAACTATCATTAAGCCATCATTAAGTAATAGTGAATCATAAGTTATCCCATTAATGTGCTAAAGTTTCTAAGCATGGCTAAGCAATTACATCTAACATCTAATTGAACCAATACAAAATTCAACTAATCAAGTTATAATAACCCAAGGTATCAAGGAATAAGGTAATCAATAACAAAAAGGGCTATATCAAACAATAGGCTAATTCCACCTAATGACATTCGAAAATAAATACAATTGTTGAATAGAAACAATAGCTTTAAACGGGATCAACATGCTCAAAGGATTGATTAGGATCTGTGTGACTTGCCTTGCTAGCCTTGGAACTCTTCTAAGTCTTCTCCTGCAAAAGCGAATTCTCCGGAAACGTCAGATTCTAAACAGAAAAGAGCAAAAACACCAAAACAGCACATAAGCAAGCATGAACAGTACATGTGGATATTTTTAACATGTAGATCTCAATTTTAGAAAAATTTAGAGACTTGAACCAACTAAATCCGAGCTAAGATGAATTAGTTATGAATTTTTAAAGATTAAATCGGATTAAATCATTTATATAAATTCTAATTGAATTATGACGCAATAATGAATTATTTTTGAAAAGGAAAAGAGGATTGGTCTCTCGACATATGTCAGATCCTCTTAGATTTCTATCTGTTCAAGATTAGCTTCCTCAGTAGGTACCCTTAAACACTTCTTCAACTGTGACACATGGAACACATCATGAACTCCTGCCAACGATTGAGGTAATTCCAACTGATAAGCAACCTCACCTCTTCGACTAACAATCTTATAAGGTCCCACAAAACGCGGAGCCAATTTTCCTTTGGTATGAAAACGATGAACTCCTCGGAGAGGCGTGACACGAAGGTACACATGATCTCCTTCTTCAAAACTCAAATCTCTGCGACGATTGTCGGCATAACTCTTATGACGAGACTGAGCTACACGCAATCTTTCTTGAATGACCTTTACTTTTTCTTCTGCTTCCCTTAGGATATCAGTTCCGAAAACCTGACGTTCTCCCGTTTGATCCCACAAAAGCGGAGTACGACACTTACGACCATACAGTGCTTCGTAAGGAGCCATTTGAAGACTAGATTGATAACTGTTGTTGTACGAAAATTCCGCATAAGGCAAATTCTTATCCCAACTTCCACCGAAGTCTAGAGCACAAGCTCTCAACATGTCTTCCAAAATTTGATTCACCCTTTCGGTTTGTCCGTCTGTCTGCGGATGGTAATGTCGCAACATGTCGACTATCACCCGAATAGAGTCATGGCCCGATGATGTTCTGGGTAAACCCGTGATAAAATCCATACCGATCTCTTCCCACTTCCATTCTGGTATCTTTAAAGGTTGCAACAAACCTGCGGGTTTCTGATGTTCTGCCTTAACTCGCTGACAAACATCACACATAGCTACAAACTCTGCTATCTCACGCTTCATACTTGTCCACCAAAATCTTTCTTTGAGATCTTGATACATCTTAGTACTACCAGGGTGAATGGAGTACAGAGTGTCATGAGCTTCCTTCAGAATTGTATCTTTCAATTCTTTGTTCTCTGGAACACAAATTCTTTCGCCCAACCATTCGGTCCCTTGCTCATCTTCCAAGAAACCGATAGCTTTTCCTCTTCTCATATTCTTGTTGATCTCATGAATATCAGGGTCATTAATCTGGGCTTCCCTAACCTGATCAATGAGAGTAGGCTTTGCTTCTAAGGTTGCAACAAAACCTCTAGTGACAATTCCCAAATTTAATCTTTCAAATTCCTTGCATAACTCCAATGGCAGCTGTCGTCCTTCCGTAGCATTGCAATAGCCTTTCCTGCTAAGAGCATCTGCTACAACATTAGCCTTTCCCGGGTGATAATGAATTCCCAGGTCATAATCCTTGATTAATTCCAACCATCTCCGTTGTCTCCTGTTCAGATCCGGTTGAGTAAAGATGTACTTTAAACTCTTGTGATCGGTGTACACCTCTGTACGAGTACCGAAAAGATAATGACGCCAAATCTTCAATGCATGAACCACTGAAGCTAACTCGAGGTCATGAGTAGGGTAGTTCTTCTCATGCGGACGTAACTGACGAGATGCATAGGCAACCACCTTCCCATCTTGCATCAGAACACATCCTAATCCAAGCTTAGATGCATCGCAATACACTTGGAAACCCTTCTTTGGATCAGGCATAATCAAAATGGGCGCTGATATTAAGCGACTCTTCAACTCTTGAAAACTCCGCTCACATTCCTCTGACCACTTGTACTTCACATCCTTCTGAAGCAGTCGTGTCATGGGCTTAGCAATCTTAGAGAAATTCTCTATAAACCTCCGGTAATATCCTGCAAGGCCCAAGAAACTGCGAATCTCTGAAACTGTCTTTGGTTGTTTCCAGCTGGTTACCGATTCCACATTACTACGATCAACGGCAACTCCTCCGGCTGAGATGACGTGACCAAGGAACTTCACTTCAGACAACCAGAATTCACACTTGTTAAACTTGGCATACAACTGATGTTCTCGTAGCTTCTCCAATTTTATTCGATTATTTTATTGGATTTTGATTTCGGAGTTTATAAATCGCGAATAATGGGAAATTAGTTAGGAATAAACCCTAAAAAGTAAATTGACAAAGTAAATAATTAAAGTGCAATTTAAAATAAGATTTGGTGAGGATAGAAATGAGTAAAATATTATTACGACCATATTTATATCCACCAAATTTTTTTAAAAAAGCAATGGAATGAGAATTAACTCAAATTAAATCCAAGTAAATTACAATAATAATATATAAGACATGGAATAAATTAATCTAGAATAAATCCATGGATTGGAATGGCACAAATAATGAGTATACTTCATTTATGCAAAATTTGGGAATTAAAGAATAAAATTTAAAATGATAAATGGGCCAAAATCGGGTTAATTAGAAAACGGCACTGTTCATTGCACCTAAAGTGTTCGACGAGGTCCCCTAGCCCTAACACTGCCCCGCTGCCGCGCCGACGCCGCCCCGAGCCCGGTGCCGCCCCTGCCGCGCCGCGCCGACGCTGCCGCGCCGTCGCCATCGCCGCCCGCCGTCGCATCGCCGCCGCCGCCTGTTGCGTCATCCCGAGCCCCGTGCCGCCGCCTCGCGCCCCGCGCGCCGCGCGCCGCTCCACCTCCCCACTGCCGTCGCTGACGCGTCCCGCCGCCGCCGCTGCCCGCGCCCCATGCCACCGTCCCGTCGCCGTTGTGTCGCCGTGCCGCCGTCCCGTCGCCGTCGTGTCGCCGCGCCGCCGTCCCGCGCCGTCGCAATCATCGCCTCGCGCCCCGCGCCCCACCGCGCCGCTCGCCCGCCACGTCGTCGCTCGTCGCGTCGCCGCTATCGCCGTCGCCGTCGACGTCCCGTCGCCACGCGCGTCCCATCGCCGCGTCGAGCCCCACGCCCCCCCCCCGTCGCGTCGCCCGCCTCGAGCCCCGCACCGCCGCCCGTTGCATCGCCGCTCCGAGCCCTGCGCCGCCATCGCGTCGCCGCCCGTGCGTCGCCGTCGTCCCGCCCCGAGCGCCGCCGTCGCGCCCACCGCTGCCGCCCTTCCCCTCTCCTTCTCCCCTCTCTACAAATACCCCCCCTCTCTCCATTCTCTCCCACCCCATCTCACCCTTCCTCCCCTCTTCCCTCTCCACTGCGTCGCCGCTTTCGTGCCACCGCGCCGCCGTTCCCGTGCTGCCGCGCTGCCGTTCCCGTGCCGCCGCGCCGCCGTTCCCGTGCCGCCGTGCCGCCGCTCCCGCGCCGCCGTGCGTCACCGTCGCCGCCGCCGTCGTCGCCGCTGCCGCCGCCGGTGAGCCTCCCTCCTTCCCCCTCGTGTCCACCGCCGCCGCCTTTCGGGTGGGAGAGAGCCGAGAGAGAGAGGGAGAGGAAAAGAGAGGCCGGCCGAGAGAGAAGAGAGAAAAAGAAAAAGAGAGCAAGAGAGAGAAAAAGAAAAAAGAGAGAAAAGAGAGAAAAAAGAGAGAAAAAGAAAAAGAGAGAAAGGAGAGAAAAAAAGAGCGAAAAGAAGAAGAGAGAAAAGAAAGAAAAAAGAAATAAATAAAAAAAATATAATAATAATAATATAATAATCAAAAGGAATTAGAGGAAAATTAGGGAAGTTTAGAAAATTTAAAATAATTAGAATTTAATTATAAGATTAATTTTTCGTCGTAGGATTGCAAAAATTTAATATAAATTATGGATTATTCTTGGTAATTACTATAAGAAATCAATTCGCGGTAGTAATTTAAATGTAATCAATAACTAAAACAAATAAACGAATTCTTATAGATTATTATAAATTATTTTGGGTAATCTCTAGAAGTAATCGATTCACGGTAGAAAATCGGATTTAATTACTAAGGATTTTTAAATCATTTAGTCATAGACTAAATTAAATCGTATAATAGTTTTTAGGATTTCGTCCGATATTTAGCTCGCAATAGAAATTTCTAACCTATTATATGGATATAATACTCGGGAATGTTAAATTAGAAACTTATGACAACAAAATGATTATACTCACAAATAATTTAAATCAAAAATGGGTTTGCCTTAGTTCGCGAATAGTAAAGTTAATATAAAGGAATCGACTTTCGCACTCGACTTTCATTCGGATTTACTTGGATTTCTATTTGAATTCTAACCGAATTCAAATCAATTTTCGCACGTAACTATAGAGCCCGAGGAAGCTGCGGATCCAAGCGAAGGTCAGGACCCGCAAGACTTTGAGCAAGGCAAGTCATCACTATTCCTTGAACATGTTGATCCCAATTGTGAAATTGTTTTGTTTACAAATAAAATTGCATGCAATGATAAACATCCTAGTTGTGATTATGCCATGCCTTGATTATTGTTTACCCCATATTCCTTCGTAACCATGTTTACGTATGAGTCCCTAGTCAACTATGACAATTGCTTAGCAATGCTATTCTAGAATCATGCATATTTATCAAAATGCTCTATGCTTGGGCAATTGCCTTTGGGAAGGTAATTGAGATGCGGCATGTGGAGATATGAGCGTCACATTGCCATAATGTTGATGACATGATTTGCGAAAAGAGAAATAAAATCAAAACAACTGTTTTCGACCGGGGCGGACGGAGGATTTGGGTGGTATCCGGAAAAAGGGCAAGTACCGTCCTCGGTCAATTAAGGACCGAGCCATGAAGTTAAGCATGAAACGACCCCCGTACAACCGCATTTCTCGTATGGCTATAGACCTGGCAGAATAGATAGCTGAGCGGAGGCAGTATCCATGCATAGTGGTTTCTTGAGGTGTGAGGCAGGGGCTCTACGGTGGGGCAGCCATTGGTAGGACCGCGAGGCGGGTGTCTACAGTGGTGTCGCCATCGGTAGGACTGCCATGTGAGAATCTAAACGTAATTATAACTTAATGCATGTGTGAGTCTTCCCTTTCCAGGTGCGCCCGAACTCCTCTCACTGCTAGAAACCGTGTACGCCTAGAGTGCATGAGGATGTAAAGTTCATGGAGCTGGTACTGCCAATGCGAGGTTATCGAAAAGCTTTGCCGTGACATGTCTCATGTGTTGGGACGAGGCTCATGTGTTGGGCAGTCGCGGAGTGCGGGTAAAGTGTACATCCACTGCAGTGTGAGTAAACCAAATCTATTCGAATAGCCGTGCTCGCGGTTATTGAGCATCGGGACGTGTATTACACTTGGCTAGACTCTAAATTCTTAACTTGTGTGGGATGGGATGTTGCATGATGATTTCTATGCTGATGGAGCCACTTCCTGAGAGGAGGGAAGGTGGACGTCCTCAGAAAACCATGACGACTCAATGGCGGGAAGCTATCCTTGGGATCACAATGGATGGTGGACAGAACCGTCATTGTTAAATATGAACACTGGTACTAAAATTTGATCAGTCTATGCTAGGTCTTAGGCTTGTGAAAAGAATTACAAAACTTGCTTTGTGCAAAAGAACCATAGCCATTCCTTGAATACCCTTTATCATGTGCATTGTTGCTGTGGTGGCTTGCTGAGTACGGTTGGTACTCACCCTTGCAATATACAAACTTAATCAGAAGTCGGAGATGAAGCTTCGGAGGACCCCTACGCTTACTACCAGGAGGGTGATGAAGATGATGGCGCTCAATAGGTCTTAGTTACGATTGTTGCCTGTGACAATGGCGTGCCGCTGCCTTGATTCCGCTGCCTTACCTACTTCTGTTTTTGGAATGTATTCCGGACCGCTCGGTCCGATGATTTAAGACTATGCCTGCGGGCTTATGATGTAATAATTCGTACCAGACACTCGTGTATGTGCACTTGGTATTTCAGCTATGAATTCGTGTGTACCAGACTACTTGATCCAGGGAAATGGTACTGTTTACACGATTGATTCCTGTTATAAAAACGGGGGTCTACAGAGCTGGTATCAGAGCCATACGACTGTAGAAAAAGACTAAAAGGCGCCCCACCCCTTTTCTAAGTTGGCCAAGGGAGAAATTCCCATTTAGTAATACGCTGATGAGGCGTCTGCGATACCCCAGATTTCCGATCTACTGAGTGAGACAGTGTGGATCTGTTTGGGAGGCTCGGGTCGAGGTTCACACGCGAGTTCCTTCAGAGTTAGACTACAGCTTCCCGACACGCCACCGTCGTGACTTGCCGGAGACCGCGATGCAGGATGCAGCACGGGAGGCCTTCCTTCGACTTAGCTCTGTCCACCGAGCTGAGTTGGCGAGTACTGAGTTTGCTCACCACCCGTTTCGAGAGGAGAGTAACTCCGTCTGCACAGTTCAGGACACACCTTGCTGCTACAACCCGATAGTGACCCGACTGTCACGATGGGCTGAGGTAGCAGACGACTTTTACGAGGAGGCTCTGTTAGAGATCGACGACCAGCAGAGGCGTGTGGGAGAGTTAGAGACCGAGGTGACTGACCTCACAGCGCAGCAGCTTCAGCTGGAGGAGGAGCACCAGGCTTGGGGCAGTGAGATAGACTCACTGAAGGCGCAGCTTCAGGTCCACGGCGACCAGTTCCAGCAGTTATCTGACTAGTACAACGACTGCCGCGGGATGATGGATACACTTGAGGAGCAGCTGAGAGAGAGTCAGGAGCACGTCAGCCAGTTGGAGGAGCAGCTTCGAGCAGCCACGGTCAGCACCACAGGGGCTTCTACTTCCACAGCAGTAGGGCGTGACCGCTACTTTTTCCTCACCCCGCCGTACCCACCAGCATTCCACGCTCTTTTGGGAGAGGTTGGTATGCTGGCTACTGGGTCAGCACCTTACTTGGTGGACCCGACAGTGACACAGCCACCTGCCCCGGAGATTGTGCACACTCCACTGATCGCTACACCTTCTCCGCAGCTGGGTTCTAGTTTAGAGACTCCGATCCAAGTCGACTCCGAGACAGAGGGGACTGACACTGAGCCAGAGAGCGAGCCAGACATCACTGATCCTTCAGAGGATGAGACCCCTGTTCCCCGCATCACCTTCCTCGGAGGCCCCCGCACCCTCAGCACTGCCCGCAAGAGCACACGACCTCCGAGCAAGAAGCCCAAGCCAGATTCAGAGGCCACTACCTCCAAGCCATGGGGACTCAGGTTTGCCCATGCCCGTGACCACCCGCTACCTGCCCCAGGATCCTGCAGATGGTTGGATGACTAGACTGGAGGATTATTGCAGCTTCGATCTCGCTTCATATGGTTTTTGGATAGTATGCGAGACACACCCCCCCCCCTTTACCTAGTTTGACGAGTAGCTTGATGGTTAGTTCGATGTATCTTTTGGATGAACCTTATTTGGACTGCATATGTGCGCAGTCGATTGCATCATGATTTATGTACTATTTGTGGAACTCTGTGATGTTATTTATGATATTGTTGCTGTTGTGTTATAAATGAGTTTATTCCACCATGCTTGCAAAACAAAATTCACATCAAAACAACTCCCTTAATGGGATGAAACCATAGAAGCTAGTTAGAAAAGTAGGATACTTGTTCCATCATCCTACACAGATGGCAAGCCGACGTCGGGCATCAACCAGCAATGAAGAAACTCAGACACCTGACCTAACCACCCTGGCCGAAGTTATGGCCACTCAAACCCAATTCCTGCAAGCCATTGCAAACAACCAAGGCAACCGCGGAGGATCGAGCTTTGGAGAGTTTATGAGAACCAAGCCACCCATGTTCACTACGGCAGACGAGCCTATGGAGGCAGAAGATTGGCTACGTATCATAGAGAAGAAACTGACCCTTGTCCGGGTACGCGAAGCCGACAAAGTGATCTTCGCAGTAAACCAACTAGAGGGACCCGCTGGTGACTGGTGGGATACTTACAAGGAAGCTCGAGAAGAGGAGGCTGGAGAACCCACTTGGGAAGAGTTTACAGCAGCATTTCGCGAGAACTTCATGCCTGCTGCGGTAATGCGTATGAAGAAGAACGAGTTCAGAAGGTTGCGACAAGGGAACACAACGGTGCAGGAATATCTGAACCGGTTCACTCAGTTGGCCCGCTATGCAGTTGGAGACCTCACAGATGAAGAGGAAAAGATCGACAAGTTCATAGAAGGGCTGAATGATGAATTGCGTGGACCTATGATTGGGCAAGACCATGAGAGCTTCCAGAGCCTGATCAACAAAGTCGTTAGGCTGGAGAACGATCAAAGGACTGTAGAGCACAATCGCAAGAGGAGGCTTGCTATGAATCGCCCACCTATGAATCGCCCACCTCAGGGGGTGCCTCAGCGACTTAAGGGAGCCACTTCGTCCGGGTGGAAGCCCCCTATTGTGGAGACTAACCGTCCCGCCGCGCCTAGCAATTTTAACAGGCTTGTTGTGATTCAAAACCGCACCCCTACACCAACTCTGGCTGCCCCTGGAGCCAAGAAGAATGTGGACTGCTTCAACTGCGGAGAGTATGGGCACTACGCCAACAACTGCCCTCATCCACGCAAAACTCCTGTCCGTACTGGCGCTAATGCAATGGCTGTTCGTGGGACTGCTACCCATGCTGCCGGACGAGGACTATTCAGGACTCCGCAGACTAACAGGACTGTTACCGGATTTGGCCGCGGACAAGTGAACCATGTGCGAGCTGAAGAGGCCCAGGAGGATCAGGGCGTACTAATGGGTACGTTTTCTATCAACTCCACTCCAGTTAAAGTTCTCTTCGATTCAGGAGCATCGCATTCATTCATATCATTGAAGGCTAGTCAAAAACACAACTTAACCCTAGTGGGACTTAGAAAGCCTATGATAGTACACTCACCTGGGGGCGAGATAACTGTGAATCATGCTTGCATAGACGTACCTATTCGTCTTAGGGATGTGGTGTTTCCCTCCAATCTTATGGTGTTGATACCCCAGACCCTAGATGTCATATTGGGTATGGATTGGTTAGCAAAGAACAGAGGGGTAATCGACTGTAGACGTAGAGAAGTTACCCTGACCACACCCTGGGGATCGGATATGAGAGCAACCATGGATCAAGATCCTAGACTAACCGAACGCGCCGGGGGCATATTTACCATTCTACCCCTGAAAGGAATGCCTGTAGTGCAACGATTTCCCGATGTGTTTCCAGAAGATTTACTTGGGATGCCACCAGATCGTGACATAGAGTTCATTATTGATCTGATGCCCGGAACTGCTCCCATATCCAAGAGACCTTATCGGATGCCAGTCAATGAGTTGGAGGAACTTAAAAAGCAAATTAGAGAGTTGCAAGAAAAGGGATTTGTACGCCCCAGTTCGTCACCATGGGGAGCCCCAGTGCTATTCGTCAAGAAGAAAGATGGTAGCATGAGGATGTGTGTAGACTACCGTTCACTGAACGAAGTAACCATCAAAAACAAGTATCCACTACCACGGATTGATGATCTTTTTGATCAACTCAAAGGAGCTAAGGTGTTCTGTAAGATTGACCTTAGATCAGGATACCACCAATTGAAAATTAGGACCGGGGATATACCCAAGACCACGTTTTCAACACGCTATGGATTGTATGAGTTCACAGTAATGTCGTTTGGGTTAACCAACGCCTCGGCATACTTTATGAATCTTATGAACAAAGTGTTCATGGATTACTTGGACAAATTTGTGGTAGTATTTATCGATGATATTCTGATCTACTCCAAAGATGAGGAAGAACATGCGGAACACTTGCGATTGGTACTCGAGAAATTACGGAAGCATAAATTATATGCAAAGTTTAGTAAATGTGAGTTCTGGCTAAAAGAAGTCGCCTTTCTAGGCCACGTAATCTCAGCCGGTGGAGTAGTAGTGGATCCTGCTAAAGTGGAGGCTGTTACGGAATGGAAAACACCCAAGTCTGTGACTGAAATTCGGAGTTTTCTAGGCTTGGCCGGATACTACCGAAGGTTCTCTAAGATAGCCCGACCAATGACACAACTGCTTAAGAAGGAAAAGAAGTTTGTGTGGTCAGAACAATGTCAGGAAAGCTTTGAGAAGCTCAAAGAAAAGCTGGCCACGGCACCTATTTAGTTCTTCCCGACATCAGGAAAGACTTTGTTATATATTGTGATGCATCAAGGCAGGGACTAGGAGGAGTACTGATGCAGGACGGAAAGGTTGTGGCCTATGCGTCGCGACAATTGCGACCACATGAGGAAAACTATCCTACCCATGACCTAGAACTTGCAGCCGTGGTTCATGCGCTAAAGATTTGGAGACATTATTTGATTGGAAACCATTGTGATATCTACACTGACCACAAGAGTCTGAAGTATATTTTCACCCAGCCAGATCTCAACTTGAGGCAAAGGCGATGGTTAGAACTAATCAAGGATTATGACCTAGAGGTTCACTATCACCCCGGCAAAGCAAATGTTGTGGCTGACGCGTTGAGTCGGAAGAGCCATTGCAATCATCTGAGGACGGAAGGAATGGCTCCTGAGCTTAAGGAGGAAATAGCCCAACTAAACCTACATATAGTACCTCGTGGGCAAATAAACACCTTGGACATTCAACCTGTTCTGAGAACCCAAATAGAAGAAGCCCAGAAGGACAACGAGGAAATCCGAGAGGTGAAGGAACACCTAGCCGCAGGACTTGCAAAGGAATTTTCAACCGACGAAAAAGATGTCCTATAGTATAAAAAGAGGATTTATGTACCCGAACAGGATGGACTGAGAGGATTAATCCTAAAGGAAGCCCACGAGTCAGCATATTCATTGCACCCCGGAAGTACGAAGATGTACCAGGATCTGAAGGAAGGATACTGGTGGCCCAACCTGAAGAGAGATGTGGCAGAATATGTAGCACTCTGTGACGTGTGCCAAAAGGTGAAGGCCGAGCATCAGAGACCGGCAGGTTTGTTGCAACCCCTTAGGATTCCCGAATGGAAATGGGACGAGATAGGTATGGACTTTATTGTTGGATTGCCCAAGACCGCAACAGGGTACGATTCCATCTGGGTGATTGTGGATCGACTCACCAAGACGGCAAGATTCATCCCCGTTAAGACAAATTATAGCAGTGCCAAGCTAGCCGAGTTATACATGGCCAGGATAGTATGTCTTCATGGTGTACCTAAGAAAATTATATCTGATCGAGGCACACAGTTTACCTCACATTTCTGGGAGAAAGTACATGAAGCCCTAGGAAGTTACCTAGCGTTTAGCACAGCTTATCACCCACAAACGGATGGCCAGATAGAGAGAACAAACCAGGTCTTGGAAGACATGTTGAGAGCTTGTGCTCTGGATTTTAGCAAAGACTGGGAGAGATGTTTGCCCTACGCCGAATTCTCCTACAACAACAGCTTTCAAGCAAGCCTAAAGATGTCATCCAATGAGGCATTGTTTGGTCGACGATGTCGAACTCCACTAATGTGGTCCGAGACTGGAGAACGGGCAGTATTTGGACCTGACATTATCCAAGAAGCTGAGGAAAAGGTTCGCCTGATTCGTGACCGTCTAAAAGTAGCACAATCACGACAAAAGACTTACGCTGACACTCGAAGAAGAAACCTGGAATTTAAGGAAGGAGATTATGTTTATCTGAAGGTTTCTCCGATGAGAGGCACGAAAAGGTTTAAGGTCAAAGGAAAACTAGCGCCAAGGTATGTTGGACCCTTTCAAATCACGGCTAGACGGGGAGAAGTTGCATATCAGTTACAGCTACCAGAGAATATCGCCGATGTGCACCCAGTCTTCCATGTGTCTCAACTAAAGAAATGCTTACGAGTGCCGGAAGAACAAGCTCCGCTGGAAGAGATTCACATTAGCAATGATCTTACGTATCCAGAACACCCGGTCCGGATATTGGATGAAGCCGAAAAGAGGACTAGAAGCAAAGTGCGGCGTATGTACAACGTACAATGGAGTAATCACACAGAGGATGAAGCCACCTGGGAAAGCGAAGAATTCTTGAGGACGGAATACCCGCACATATTCGAAACCTGGTAAGAAATCTCGGGACGAGATTTATTTAAGGGGGGGTAGGTTTGTAACACCCTGAAAATTCGACCGACAAATCAAAACTCTAAAAATACGGATTTTCAAAAAGTTTTTAAAATAAATTGCATCATGCCAATTTTATACGATTATTTTATTGGATTTTGATTTCGGAGTTTATAAATCACGAATAATGGGTAATTAGTTAGGAATAAACCCTAAAAAGTAAATTGACAAAGTAAATAATTCAAATGCAATTTAAAATAAGATTTGGTGAGGATAGAAATGAGTAAAATATTATTACGACCATATTTATATCCACCAAATTAAAAAAAAAAAGCAATGGAATGAGAATTAACTCTAATTAAATCCAAGTAAATTACAATAATAATATATAAGACATGGAATAAATTAATCTAGAATAAATCCATGGATTGGAATGGCACAAATAATGAGTATACTTCATTTATGCAAAATTTGGGAATTAAAGAATAAAATTTAAAATGATAAATGGGCCAAAATCGGGTTATTTAGAAAACGGCACTGTTCATTGCACCTAAAGCGTTCGACGAGGTCCCCTAGCCCTAACCCTGCCCCGCTGCCACGCCGACGCCGCCCCGAGCCCGGTGCCGCCCCTGCCGCGCCGCGCCGACGCTGCCGCGTCATAATCTTTGATTAGTTCTAACCATCGCCTTTGCCTTAGGTTGAGGTCTGACTGGGTGAAAATATACTTCAGACTCTTGTGGTCAGTGTAGACATCGCAATGGTTTCCAATCAAATAATGTCTCCAAATCTTTAGCGCATGAACCACGGCTGCAAGTTCTAAGTCATGGGTAGGATAGTTTTCCTCATGTGGTCGCAATTGTCGCGACGCGTAGGCCACAACTTTTCCGTCCTGCATCAGTACTCCTCCTAGTCCTTGCCTTGATGCATCACAGTATATAACGAAGTCTTTCCTGATGTCGGGAAGAACTAGAATAGGTGCCGAGGTCAATTTTTCTTTGAGCTGCTCAAAGCTTTCCTGACACTGTTCTGACCACACAAACTTCTTTTCCTTCTTGAGTAGTTGTGTCATCGGTTGGGCTATCTTAGAGAATCCCTCAATGAACCTCCGGTAGTATCCGGCCAAGCCTAGAAAACTCCGAATTTCAGTCACAGACTTGGGTGCTTTCCATTCCGTAACAGCCTCCACTTTAGCAGGATCCATTGCTACTCCACCGGCTGAGATTACGTGGCCTAGAAAGGCGACTTCTTTTAGCTAGAACTCGCATTTACTAAACTTTGCATATAATTTATGCCTCCGTAATTTCTCGAGTACCAATCGCAAGTGTTCCGCATGTTCCTCCTCATCCTTTGAGTAGATCAGAATATCATCGATAAATACTACCACAAATTTGTCCAAGTAATCCATGAACACTTTGTTCATGAGATTCATAAAGTATGCCGGGGCGTTGGTTAACCCAAACGACATTACTGTGAACTCATACAATCCATAGCGTGTTGAAAACGCGGTCTTGGGTATATCCTGGGTCCTAATTTTCAATTGGTGGTATCCTGATCTAAGGTCAATCTTAGAGAATACCTTAGCTCCCTTGAGTTGATCAAAAAGATCATCAATCCGTGGTAGTGGATATTTGTTTTTGATGGTTACTTCGTTCAGTGAACGGTAGTCTACACACATCCTCATGCTACCATCTTTCTTCTTAACGAATAATACTGGGGCTCCCCATGGTGACGAACTGGGTCGTACAAATCCCTTTTCTTGCAACTCTCTAATTTGCTTTTTAAGTTCCTCCAACTCATTAACTGGCATCCGATAAGGTCTCTTGGATATGGGGGCTGTTCCGGGTATCAGATCAATAATGAACTCTATGTCACGGTCTGGTGGCATCCCAGGTAAGTCTTCCGGAAACACATCGGGAAATCGTTGCACTACAGGCATTCCTTTCAGGGGTAGCATGGTAAATATGCCTCCGGCACGTTCGCTCAGCCTAGGATCTTGATCCATGGTTGCTCTCATATCTGATCCCCAGGGTGTAGTCAGGGTAACCTCTCTACGTCTACAGTCGATTACCCCTCTGTTCTTTGCTAACCAATCCATTCCCAATATGACATCCAGGGTTTGGGGTATCAACACCATAAGATTAGAGGGAAACACCACATCCCTAAGACGAATAGGTACGTCTATGCAAGCATGACTCACAGTTATCTCGCCCCCAGGTGAGTGTACTATCATAGGCTTTCTAAGCCCCACTACGGTTAAGTTGTGTTTTTGACTAGCCTTCAATGATATGAATGAATGCGATGCTCCTAAATCGAAGAGAACTTTAACTGGAGTGGAGTTGATAGAAAACGTACCCATCAGTACGCCCTGATCCTCCTGGGCCTCTTCAGCTCGCACATGATTCACTTGTCCGCGGCCAAATCCGGTAGCAGTCTTGTTAGTCTGTGGAGTCCTGAATAGTCCTCGTCCGGCAGCGGGGGTAGTAGTCCCACGAACAGCCACTGTATTGGCGCCAGTACGGACAGGAGTCTTGCGTGGAAGAGGGCAGTTGTTGGCGTAGTGCCCATACTCTCCGCAGTTGAAGCAGTCTACATTCCTCTTGGTGTAGGGGTGCGGTTCTGAATCATAACCGGCCTATTAAAATTGCTTGGCGCGGCGGGTCGGTTAGTTGCCACAATAGGGGGCTTCCACCCAGACGAAGTGGCTCCCTTGAATCGCTGAGGCACCCCCTGAGGTGGGCGGTTCATAGCAATCCTCCTCTTGCGGTTATGCTCTACAGTCCTTTGATCATTTTCCAGCCTAACGACTTTGTTGATCAGGCTCTGGAAGCTCTCATGGTCTTGCCCAATCATAGGTCCACGTAATTCATCATTCAGCCCTTCTATGAATTTGTCGATCTTCTCCTCCTCATCTGCGAGGTCTCCAATTGCATAGCGGGCCAGCTGAGTGAACCGGTTCAGATATTCCTGCACCGTTGTGTTCCCTTGTCGCAACCTTCTGAACTCGTTCTTCTTCATACGCATTACTGCGGCAGGCACGAAGTTCTCGCGAAATGCTGCAGTGAACTCTTCCCAAGTGGGTTCTCCAGCATCCTCTTCTCGAGCCTCCTTGTAGGTATCCCACCAATCACCAGCGGGTCCCTCCAGTTGGTTTACGGCGAAAATCACTTTGTCGGCTTCGCGCACCCGGACAAGGGTCAGTTTCTTCTCTATGATGCGTAGCCAATCTTCCGCCTCCATAGGCTCGTCTGCCGTAGCGAACGTGGGTGGCTTGGTTCTCATAAACTCTCCAAAGCTCGATCCTCCGCGGTTGCCTTGGTTGTTTGCAATGGCTTGCAAGAGTTGGGTTTGAGTGGCCAAAACTCCGGCCAGGGTGGTTAGGTCAGGCGTCTGAGTTTCCTCATTGCTGGTTGATGTCCGACGTCGACTTGCCATCTGTGTAGGATGATGGAATAAGTATCCTAATTTTCTAACCAGCTTCTATGGTTTCATCCCATTAAGGGAGTTGTTTTGATGTGAACTTTGTTTTGCAAGCATGGTGGAATAAACTCATTTATAACACAATAGCAAAAACATCGTGAATAACACCACAGAGTTTCCACAAATAGTACATAAATCATGATGCAATCGACTGCGCACACATGCAGTCCAAATAAGGTTCATCAAAAGATACATCGAACTAACCATCAAGCTACTCGTCAAACTAGGTAAGGGGGGGTGTGTCTTGCATATTATCCAAAACCATCTGACGCGAGATCAAAGCTGCAACAATCCTCCAGTCTAGTCATCCAACCATCCACAGGATCCTGGGGCCGGTAGAGTGTGGTCGCTGGCACGGGCAAACCTGAGTCCCCATGGCTCGGAAGTAGTGGCTTCAGAATCTGGCTTGGGCTTCTTGCCCGGAGGTCGGGTGCTCTTGCGGGCAGTGCTGAGGGTGCAGGGGCCTCCGAGGAAGGTGATGCGGGGGACAGGGGTCTCATCCTCTGATGGGTCGGTAAGGTCTGGCTCGCTCTCTGGCTCAGTGTCAGTCCCCTCTGTCTCGGAGTCGACCTGGATCGGAGTCTCTAAACTGGAACCCAGCTGCGGAGAAGGTGTAGAGATCAGCGGAGTGTGCACAATCTCCGGGGCAGGTGGCTGTGTCACCGTCGGGTCCACCAAGTAAGGTGCTGACTCAGTGGCCAGCATACCAACCTCTCCCAGAAGAGCGTGGAACGCTGGTGGGTACGGCGGGGTGAGGAAAAAGTAGTGGTCACGCCCTACTGCTGTGGAAGTGGAAGCCCCTGTGGTGCTGATCGTGGCTGCTCGAACCTGCTCCTCCAGCTGACTGACGTGCTCCTGACTCTCTCTCAGCTGCTCCTCAAGTGTATCCATCATCCCGCGGCGGTCGTTGTATTGGTCAGATAACTACTGGAACTAGTCACCGCGGACCTGAAGCTGTGCCTTCAGTGAGTCGATCTCACTGCCCCAAGCCTGGTGCTCCTCCTCCAGCTGAAGCTGCTGTGCTGTGAGGTCAGTCACCTCGGTCTCTAGCTCTCCCACACGTCTCTGCTGGTCGTCGATCTCTAATAGAGCCTCCTCGTAAAAGTCATCCGCTGCCTCAGCCCATCGTGACAGCCGGGTCACTATCAGGTTGTAGCAGCAAGGTGTGTCCTGAACGGTGCAGACGGAGTTGCTCTCCTCTCGAAACGGGTGGTGAGCAAACTCAGTACTTGCCAACTCAGCTCGGTGAATAGAGCTGAGTCGGAGGAAGGCCTCACGTGCTGCATCCTGCATCGCGGTCTCTGGCAGGTCGCGACGGTGGCGTGTCGGGAAGCTGTAGTCTAACTCTGATGGGACTCGCGTGTGAACCTCGACTCGAGCCTCCCAGACAGACTCGCACTGTCTCACTCGATATATCGAAGATATGGGGTATCGCAGACGCCTCATCAGTCGGTGCAGCTCGATGACGTATCCCTCAGAGCGGGGTACGCTCATCTCCTAGACAGCGGGTGAATCCTGATCTGCCATCTAATTTTAAGAAAAGCCCAATGTCAGCTAAGAGTAAAACTTATTTTGTAAAGAAATAGTTAAGAGTAAGATAAAAAAATCATACAGGTTTTGTAAACATAGCATTTTTACTTTTGAAATTATTACTAAGTGGGAACTTTCTCCCTTGGCCAGCTTAAAGGAAAAGGGTGGGGCGCCTTTTGGTCTTTTCCTACAGTCGTATGGCTCTGATACCAGCTCTGTGGACCCCCGTTTTTATAACAGGAATCAATCGTGTAAACAGTACCATTTCCCTGGATCAAGTAGTCTGGTACACACGAATTCATAGCTGAAATAACCAGTGCGCATACACGAGTGTCTAGCACGAATTATTACATCAATAGCCCGCAGGCATAGTCTTAAGTCATCGGACCGAGAGGTCCGGAATACATCCAAAAACAGAAATAGATAAGGCAGCGGAATCAAGGCAGCGGCACGCCATTGCCACAGGCAACGACCGTAACTAAGACCTATTGAGCGCCTTCGGCTTCATCACCCTCCTGGTAATAGGCATAGGGATCCTCCGAAGCTTCATCTCCGGCCTCTGATTAAGTTTATATTTGCAAGGGTGAGTACCAACCGTACTCAACAAGTCATCACAACAACAATGCACATGATAAAGGGGTATTCAAGGAATGGCTATAGTTCTTTTGCACAAAGCAAGTTTTGTAATTCTTTTCACAAGCCTAAGACCTAGCATAGACTGATCAAATTTTAGTACCAGTGTTCTTATTAAACAATGACGGTTCTGTCCACCATCCATTGTGATCCCAAGGATAGCTTCCCGCCATCGAGTCGTCATGGTTTTCTGAGGACGTCCACCTTCCCTTTTCTCAGGAAGTGGCTCCATCAGCATAGAAATCATCATGCAACATCCCATCCCACACAAGTTAAGAATTTAGAGTCTAGCCAAGTGTAATACACGTCCCGATGCTCAGTAACCGCGAGCACGGCTATTCGAATAGATTGGGTTTACTCACACTGCAGTGGATACACACTTTACACGCACTCCGCAACTGCCCAACACATGAGCCTTATCCCAACACATGAGACATGTCACGGCAAAGCTTTTCGATAACCTCGCATTGGCAGTACCCGCTCCATGAACTTTACATCCTCATGCACTCTAGGCGTACACAGTTTCTAGCAGTGAGAGGAGTTCTGGCGCACCCGGGAAGGAAAGACTCACACAAGCATTAGGTTATAATTATGTTTAAATTCTCACATGGCAGTCCTATCGATGGCGACACCACTGTAGACACCCGCCTCGCGGTTCTACCAATGACTGCCCCACCGTAGAGCCCCTGCCTCACACATCGAGAAACCACTATGCATGGATACTGCCTCTGCTCAGCTATCTATTCCGCTAGGTCTATACCCATACGAGAAGTGCGGTTGTACGGGGGTCGTTTCATGCTTAACTTCATGGCTCGGTCCTTAATTGACCGGGGACGGTACTTTCCTTTACCCGGATACCACCCAAATCCTCCGTCCGCCCCAGTCAAAAACAGTTGTTTACTTTTATTTTTCTTTTCATAAATCATGTCATCAACATCATGGCAATGTGGCGCTCATGTCTCCACATGCCGCATCTCAATTACCTTCCCAAAGGTAATTGCCCAAGCATAGAGCATTTTGATAATTATGAGTATGCATGATTCTAGAATAGCGTTGCTAAGCAATTGTCATAGTTGACTAGGGACTCATACGTAAACATGGTTACGAAGGAATATGGGGTAAACAATAATCAAGGCATGGCATAATCACAAGTAGGATGTTTATCATTGCATACAATTTTATTTGTAAACAAAACAATTTCGCAATTGGGATCAACATGTTCAAAGAATAGTGATGACTTGCCTTGCTCAAGGTCCTGCGGGTCTTGACCTTCGCTTGGATTAGCAGCTTCCTCGGACTCTATAGTTACGTGCGAAAATGGATTTGAATTCGGTTAGAATTCAATAAACATCCAAGTAAATCCACATGAAAAATCGAGTGCGAAAGTCGATATTAACTTTATTATTCGCGAACTACGGCAAACCCATTTTGGTGTGAATTATTTATGAGTATAATTATCTTGTTGCCCTAAGTTTTTAATTTAATATTCCCGAGTATTATATCCAGGTAATAGGTTAGCAATTCCTACCATGAGATAAATATCCTAGAGATTTTATATGATTTAATTTAGTTTACGGTTAACCGATTAAGTATTCTATACGTCTAAAATTTCCTAGTGATCAAATCCGAACTTCTATCGTGAATCGATCACTTCTAGAGATTACCCGAACTAATCTATAATATACTATAAGAATTCGTTCATTTGTTTTAATTATCGATTATATTTAAATCACTACCGCGAATTGATTATTTATAGTGACTATAAAAAGGTTAACCCATAATTTACATTAAATTTTGCAATCCTACGACGGGAAATTAATCTATAATTTAAATTCTAATTTTTCTTTAAGTCTTCTAAACATTTCCTAATTTTTCCTCTAATTATACTTATTCTTATCATTTATATTTATTTAATATTTTATATTATTATTATATTTTTTTTCTTCTTTTTCCCCTTTCTTTTTCCTTTTTCTTTTTCTCTCTTTTTCTCTCTCTTTCTTTCTTTTTCTTTCTTTTTTCTTTTTTTTCTCTCTCTCTTTCTCTTTCTCTCTCTCTCCCTCTTTTTTTTCTTTTCCTCTCTTCTCCTTCCCGGCCTCTCTTCTTCTCTCTCGGCCGGCTCTCTCCCTCTCTCTCTCTTTCTTTTACCCGAGCGGCGGCAGCGGTGGATGCGAGGGGAGGAGGGGTGGCTCACCGGCGACGGCAACGGCGACGACGGCGTGGTGGCGGCGGCGCACGGCGACGCGGGAGCGGCGGCACAGCGGCACGGGAACGGCGGCGCGGCGGCACGGGAGGGGGACGGCGGCGCGGTGGCACAAGAGCGGCGGTGCGGTGGAGGGGGTGGAGGAGATGAGGAGAGGGGGGGGGTGAGGATGGGGAAAGGATGGTGAGAGGGGGAATTTATAGGGGAGGGGGGGGGGAAGAAGAGGGGAAGGGGGCGGCGGGGGCGGCGCGCGGCGCGGCAGGCGGCGATGGCGACGGGCGGGCGACGCGGCGCGGGCCGCGAGGCGGCGATGCGACGAGCGAGCGGCGCGGTAGGTGGTGACGGGGCGCGTGGGGCTCGAGGCGGCGATGGGACGCGCGCGCGGCGACGGGACGGGCTGCGACGCGACGGGCGGCGATGCGACGGTGATGGCGACGATAGGACGGCGCGGCGCGGTGCTCGGCTTGGCTCGGCACGGGCTCGGCATGACGGCGATGACGATGCGGCGGTGATGTGGGGGAACGGCGCGCGGCGGCAGGCGGCGATGGGCCTCGTGATGGCGACGGGGCGGCGCGGCGGCTCGGGGCGCGAGGCGGTGCGGGGCGCGAGGGCGGGGGGAGGGGGGGCGACGGCGACGGCTCGGGAGCGGCGACGCGACGGCGATGGGACGCGGCGGCGGCGAGCGGTGCGGCGGGGATGGCACGCGCGCGGCGCACGGGGCTCGGGGCGCGGTGCGGCGCGGCAGCGGGTACGGTTAGGGTTAGGGGACCGCGTCGAGCACTTGGCGGGCAATGAATAGTGCCGTTTTCCAATTTTTCCTTTTTTTTATTTATTATTATTTTATTATTATTATTATTATTTTATTTATTTATTTATTATATAAATTTGATTCTAAAATTCCTAATATTTGCATATATAATTCTTACCCAATATTTGTGTTATTCCCGCTAATAAATTCATCCTAAATTAATATTGCTCACATTTTTATATAATTTATTTAAATCTTAATTTAGTGTTAGTTCCATTCCATCGTATTTAAATTTAATTGATACGAGTAGGTTTGCGATAATATCGGTCTAAATTGATTGATTTAGTTCTTTTATTCGAAATCTCCAAACTCCGAAATCGAAATTCAATGGGACGGCGAATAAAATCGGCATGATGCAATTTATTTTAAAAAAGTTTTTGAAAACCCAAATTTTTAGAGTTTTGATTTGTCGGTCGAATTTTCCGGGTGTTACAAGAATCATGGGCCTCACCCTAGAGAGACTGGATTTGAAGAGTTGGACCCCTAGAGATTTTTCTAGAAATTGCTTACCATAGGCCACGAAGCAGCGGTTGTTTCGGCGAAACGTCGAATATCTGAGGGTCGACAACTGGTTTTCAACGAGGTGGTTAGTATAGGGTTGGCACATAGGACGTTAGGGTGCATAGCTTAGACGATGTCAGTGTCAAGCGCGTCGACTAACCGTGCCGTTAAGGTAGGCTGGCGGGCGCTACACTGTGGAATGCAGATGGAGAATTCTGTGCAAATTAAAACCTTGATAACTTTGCCTACCGGTCATGGAATCGAGCTAGGTTTTTTTTACGGCTGCAGAATCACGGGCCTCACCCTAGAGAGACTGGATTTGGAGAGTTGGACCCCCAGAGATTTTTCTAGAAATTACTTACCATAGGCCACGAAGCAGCGGTTGTTTCGGCGAAACGTCGAATATCTGAGGGTCCAGAACTGGTTTTCAACGAGGTGGTTAGTATAGGGATGGCACATAGGACGTTAGGGTGGATAGCTTAGACGACGTCGGTGTCAAGTGCGTCAACTAACCGCGCCGTTAAGGTAGGCTGGCGGGCGCGACACTGTGGAATGCAGATGGAGAATTCTGTGCAAATTAAAACCTTGATAACTTTGCCTTCCGGTCATGGAATCGAGCTAGGTTTTTTTTTACGGCTGCAGAATCACGGGCCTCACCCTAGAGAGACTGGATTTGGAGAGTTGGACCCCCAGAGATTTTTCTTGGAATTACTTACCATAGGCCACGAAGCAGCGGTTGTTTCGGCGAAACGTCGAATATCTGAGGGTCCACAACTGGTTTTCAACGAGGTGGTTAGCATAGGGATGGCACATAGGACGTTAGGGTGGATAGCTTAGACGACGTCGGTGTCAAGCGCGTCGACTAACCGCGCCGTTAAGGTAGGCTGGCGGGCGCGACACTGTGGAATGCAGATGGGGAATTCTGTGCAAATTAAAACCTTGATAACTTTGCCTTCCGGTCATGGAATCGAGCTAGGTTTTTTTTGACGGCTGCAGTATCATGGGCCTCACCCTAGAGAGACTGGATTTGGAGAGTTGGATCCACAGAGATTTTTCTAGGAATTACTTACCATAGGCCACGAAGCAGCGGTTGTTTCGGCGAAACGTCGAATATCTGAGGGTCCAGAACTGGTTTTCAACGAGGTGGTTAGTATAGGGATGGCACATAGGACGTTAGGGTGGATAGCTTAGACGACGTCGGTGTCAAGTGCGTCAACTAACCGCGCCGTTAAGGTAGGCTGGCGGGCGCGACACTGTGGAATGCAGATGGAGAATTCTGTGCAAATTAAAACCTTGATAACTTTGCCTTCCGGTCATGGAATCGAGCTAGGTTTTTTTTACGGCTGCAGAATCACGGGCCTCACCCTAGAGAGACTGGATTTGGAGAGTTGGACCCCCAGAGATTTTTCTTGGAATTACTTACCATAGGCCACGAAGCAGCGGTTGTTTCGGCGAAACGTCGAATATCTGAGGGTCCACAACTGGTTTTCAACGAGGTGGTTAGCATAGGGATGGCACATAGGATGTTAGGGTGGATAGCTTACACGACGTCGGTGTCAAGCGCGTCGACTAGCCACGCCGTGAAGGTAGGTTGGCGGGTGCGACACTGTGGAATGCAGATGGAGAATTCTGTGCAAATTAAAACCTTGATAACTCTGGGGGTCCAACTCTCCAAATCCAGTCTCTCTAGGGAGAGGCCCGTGATTCAGCAGCCGCCAAAAAAACCCTAGCTCGATTCCATGACCGAAAGGCAAAGTTATCAAGGTTTTAATTTGCACAGAATTCTCCATCAGCATTCCACAGTGTCACGCCCGCCAGCCAACATAAACGGCGCGGTTAGTCGACGCGCTTGACACCGACACCGTCTAACCTATCCACCCTAACGTCCTATGTGCCATCCCTATACTAACTACCTCGTTGAAAACCAGTTGTGCACCCTCAGATATTCGACGTTTCGCCGAAACAACCGCTGCTTCGTGGCCTATGGTAAGTAATTTCTAGAAAAACTCTGGGGGTCCAACTCTCCAAATCCAGTCGCTCTAGGGAGAGGCCCGTGATTCTGCAGTCGTCAAAAAAAACCTAGCTCGATTCCATGACCGGAAGGCAAAGTTATCAAGGTTTTAATTTGCACAGAATTCTCCATCTGCATTCCAAAGTGTCGCGCCCGCAAGCCTACCTTAACGGCGCGGTTAGTCGGCGCGCTTGACACCGACATCGTCTAAGCTATCCACCCTAACGTCCTATGTGCCATCCCTACAATAACCACCTCGTTGAAAACCAGTTGTGGACCCTAAGATATTCGACGTTTCGCCGAAACAACCGTTGCTTCGTGGCCTATGGTAAGTAATTTCTAGAAAAAACTCTAGGGGTCCAACTCTCCAAATCCAGTCTCTCTAGAGAGAGGCCCGTGATTCTGCAGCCGTCAAAAAAAACCTAGCTCGATTCCATGACCGGAAGGCAAAGTTATCAAGGTTTTAATTTGCACAGAATTCTCCATCTGCATTCCACATTGTCGCGCCCTCCAGCCAACCTTAACGGCGCGGTTAGTCGACGCGCTTGACACCGACACCGTCTAAGATATCCACCCTAACGTCCTATGTGCCATCCCTATACTAACCACCTCTTTGAAAACCAGTTGTGGACCCTCAGATATTCGACGTTTCGCCGAAACAACCGCTGCTTCGTAGCCTATGCTAAGTAATTACTAGAAAAAACTCTGGGGTCCAACGCTCCAAATCCAGTCTCTCTAGGGAGAGGCCCGTGATTCTGCAGCCGTCAAAAAAAACCTAGCTCGATTCCATAACCGGAAGGCAAAGTTATCAAGGTTTTAATTTGCACAGAATTCTCCATCAGCATTCCACAGTGTCGCGCCCGCCAGCCAACCGAAACGTCGCGGTTAGTCGACGCGCTTGACACCGACACCATCTAAGCTATCCACCCTAACGTCCTATGTGCCATCCCTATACTAACCACCTCGTTGAAAACCAGTTGTGGACCCTCAGATATTCGACGTTTCGCCGAAACAACCGTTGCTTCGTGGCCTATGGTAAGTAATTTCTAGAAAAAACTCTGGGGGTCCAACTCTCCAAATCCAGTCTCTCTAGGGAGAGGCCCGTGATTTTGCAGCCGTCAAAAAAAACCTAGCTCGATTCCATGACCGGAAGGCAAAGTTATCAAGGTTTTAATTTGCACAGAATTCTCCATCTACATTCCACAGTGTCGCGCCCGCAAGCCTACCTTAACGGCGCGGTTAGTCGACGCGCTTGACACCGACATCGTCTAAGCTATCCACCCTAACGTCCTATGTGCCATCCCTATACTAACCACCTCGTTGAAAACAAGTTGTGGACCCTCAGATATTCGACGTTTCGCCGAAACAACCGCTGCTTCGTGGCCTATGGTAAGTAATTTCTAGAAAAAACTCTAGGGGTCCAACTCTCTAAATCCAGTCTCCCTAGGGAGAGGCCCGTGATTCTGCAGCCGTCAAAAAAAACCTAGCTCGATTCCATGACCGGAAGGCAAAGTTATCAAGGTTTTAATTTGCACAGAATTCTCCATCTGCATTCCACATTGTCGCGCCCGCAAGCCTACCTTAACGGCGCGGTTAGTCGACGCGCTTGACACCGACATCGTCTAAGCTATCCACCCTAATGTCCTATGTGCCATCCATATACTAACCACCTCTTTGAAAACCAGTTGTGGACCCTCAGATATTCGACGTTTCGCCGAAACAACCGCTGCTTCGTGGCCTATGCTAAGTAATTTCTAGAAAAAACTCTAGGGGTCCAACTCTCCAAATCCAGTCTCTCTAGGGAGAGGCCCGTGATTCTGCAGCCGTCAAAAAAAACCTAGCTCAATTCCATGACCGGAAGGCAAAGTTATCAAGGTTTTAATTTGCACAGAATTCTCCATCAGCATTCCACAGTGTCGCACCCGCCAGCCAGCCTAAACGGCGCGGTTAGTCGACGCGCTTGACACCGACATCGTCTAAGCTATCCACCCTAACGTCCTATGTGCCATCCATATACTAACCACCTCGTTGAAAACCAGTTGTGGACCCTCAGATAGTCGACGTTTCGCCGAAACAACCGCTGCTTCGTGGCCTATGCTATGTAATTTCTAGAAAAATCTCTGGGGGTCAAACTCTCCAAATCCAGTCTCTCTAGGATTAGGCCTGTGATTCTACAGCCGTCAAAAAAAACCTAGCTCGATTCCATGACCGGAAGGCAAAGTTATCAAGGTTTTAATTTGCACAGATTCTCCATCTGCATTGCACAGTTTCGCGCCCGCCAGCCAACCTTAACGGCGCGGTTAGTCGACGCGCTTGGCACCGACATTGTCTAAGCTATCGACCCTAACATCCTTTGTACCATCCCTATACTAACCACCTCGTTGAAAACCAGTTGTGGACCCTCAAATATTCGACGTTTCGCTGAAACAACCGCTGATCCGTGGCCTATGGTAAGTAATTTCTAGAAAAATCTCTGGGGGTCCAACTCTCCAAATCCGATCTCTCTAGGGTGAGGCCCGTGGTTCTGCAGCCGTCAAAAAAAACCTAGCTCGATTCCATGACCGGAAGGCAAAGTTATCAAGGTTTTAATTTGCACAGAATTCTCCATCTGCATTCCACAGTGTCGCGCCCGCCAGCCTACCTTAACGGCGCGGCTAGTCGACGCGCTCGACACTGACATCGTCTAAGCTATCCACCCTAACTTCCTATGTGCCATCCCTATACTAACCACCTCGTTGAAAACCAGTTGTGGACCCTCAGATAGTCGACGTTTCGCCGAAACAACCGCTGCTTCGTGGCCTATGGTAAGTAATTTCTAGAAAAATCTCTGGGGGTCCAAATTTCCAAATCCAGTCTCTCTAGGATGAGGCCCGTGATTCTACAGCCATCAAAAAAAACCTAGCTCGATTCCATTACCGGAAGGCAAAGTTATCAAGGTTTTAATTTGCACAGAATTCTCCATCTGCATTCCACAGTGTCGCGCCCGCCAGCCTACCTTAACGGCGCGGTTAGTCGACGCGCTCGACACCGACATCGTCTAAGCTATCCACCCTAACTTTCTATGTGCCATCCCTATACTAACCACCTCATTGAAAACCAGTTGTGGACCCTCAGATAGTCGACGTTTCGCCGAAACAACCGCTGCTTCGTGGCCTATGGTGAGTAATTTGTAGAAAAATCTCTGGGGGTCCAACTCTCCAAATCCAATCTCTCTAGGGTGAGGCCCGTGATTCTGCAGCCGTCAAAAAAAACCTAGCTCGATTCCATGACCGGAAGGCAAAGTTATCAAGGTTTTAATTTGCACAGAATTCTCCATCTGCATTCCACAGTGTCGCGCCCGCCAGCCTACCTTAACGGCGCGGTTAGTCGACGCGCTCGACACCGACATCGTCTAAGCTATCCACCCTAACTTCCTATGTGCCATCCCTATACTAACCACCTCGTTGAAAACCAGTTGTGGACCCTCGGATAGTCGACGTTTCGCCGAAACAACCGCTGCTTCATGGCCTATGGTAAGTAATTTCTAGAAAAATCTCTGGGGGTCCAAATCTCCAAATCCAGTCTCTCTAGGATGAGGCCCGTGATTCTACAGCCGTCAAAAAAAACCTTGCTCGATTCCATGACCGGAAGGCAAAGTTATCATGGTTTTAATTTGCACAGAATTCTCCATCTGCATTCCACAGTGTTGCGCCCGCAAGCCTACCTTAACGGCGCGGTTAGTCGACGCGCTTGACACTGACATTGTCTAAGCTATCCACCCTAACGTCCTATGTGCCATCCCTATACTAACCACCTCGTTAAAAACCAGTTGTCGACCCTCAGATATTCGACGTTTCGCCGAAACAACCGCTGCTTCGTGGCCTATGGTAAGTAATTTCTAGAAAAATCTCTGGGGGTCCAAATCTCCAAATCCATTCTCTCTAGGATGAGGCCCGTGATTCTACAGCCGTCAAAAAAAACCTAGCTCGATTCCATTACCGGAAGGCAAAGTTATCAAGGTTTTAATTTGCACAGAATTCTCCATCTGCATTCCACAGTGTCGCGCCCGCCAGCCTACCTTAACGGCGCGGTTAGTCGACGCGCTCGACACCGACATCGTCTAAGCTATCCACCCTAACTTTCTATGTGCCATCCCTATACTAACCACCTCATTGAAAACCAGTTGTGGACCCTCAGATAGTCGACGTTTCGCCGAAACAACCGCTGCTTCGTGGCCTATGGTGAGTAATTTGTAGAAAAATCTCTGGGGGTCCAACTCTCCAAATCCAATCTCTCTAGGGTGAGGCCCGTGATTCTGCAGCCGTCAAAAAAAACCTAGCTCGATTCCATGACCGGAAGGCAAAGTTATCAAGGTTTTAATTTGCACAGAATTCTCCATCTGCATTCCACAGTGTCGCGCCCGCCAGCCTACCTTAACGGCGCGGTTAGTCGACGCGCTCGACACCGACATCGTCTAAGATATCCACCCTAACTTTCTATGTGCCATCCCTATACTAACCACCTCGTTGAAAACCAGTTGTGGACCCTCAGATAGTCGACGTTTCGCCGAAACAACCGCTGCTTCGTGGCCTATGGTGAGTAATTTCTAGAAAAATCTCTGGGGGTCCAACTCTCCAAATCCAATCTCTCTAGGGTGAGGCCTGTGATTCTGCAGCCGTCAAAAAAAACCTAGCTCGATTCCATGACCGGAAGGCAAAGTTATCAAGGTTTTAATTTGCACAGAATTCTCCATCTGCATTCCACAGTGTTGCGCCCGCAAGCCTACCTTAACGGCGCGGTTAGTCGACGCGCTTGACACTGACATTGTCTAAGCTATCCACCCTAACGTCCTATGTGCCATCCCTATACTAACCACCTCGTTAAAAACCAGTTGTCGACCCTCAGATATTCGACGTTTCGCCGAAACAACCGCTGCTTCGTGGCCTATGGTAAGTAATTTCTAGAAAAATCTCTGGGGGTCCAAATCTCCAAATCCATTCTCTCTAGGATGAGGCCCGTGATTCTACAGCCGTCAAAAAAAACCTAGCTCGATTCCATTACCGGAAGGCAAAGTTATCAAGGTTTTAATTTGCACAGAATTCTCCATCTGCATTCCACAGTGTCGCGCCCGCCAGCCTACCTTAACGGCGCGGTTAGTCGACGCGCTCGACACCGACATCGTCTAAGATAAGCACCCTAACTTTCTATGTGCCATCCCTATACTAACCACCTCGTTGAAAACCAGTTGTGGACCCTCAGATAGTCGACGTTTCGCCGAAACAACCGCTGCTTCGTGGCCTATGGTGAGTAATTTCTAGAAAAATCTCTGGGGGTCCAACTCTCCAAATCCAATCTCTCTAGGGTGAGGCCTGTGATTCTGCAGCCGTCAAAAAAAACCTAGCTCGATTCCATGACCGGAAGGCAAAGTTATCAAGGTTTTAATTTGCACAGAATTCTCCATCTGCATTCCACAGCGTCGCGCCCGCCAGCCTACCTTAACGGTGCGGTTAGTCGACGCGCTTGACACCGACATCGTCTAAGCTATCCACCCTAACGTCCTATGTGCCATCCCTATACTAACCACCTCGTTGAAAACCAGTTGTGGACCCTCAGATATTCGACGTTTCGCCAAAACAACCGCTGCTTCGTGGCCTATGGTAAGTAATTTCTAGAAAAATCTTTGGGGGTTCAACTCTCGAAATCCAGTCTCTCTAGGGTGAGGCTCGTGATTCTGTAGCCGCCAAAAAAAACCTTGCTCGATTCCTTGACCGGAAGGCAAAGTTATCAAGGTTTTAATTTGCACAGAATTCTCCATCTGCATTCCACAGTGTCGCGCCCGCAAGCCTACCTTAACAGCGCGGTTAGTCGACGCGCTTGACACCGACATTGTCTAAGCTATCCACCCTAACGTCCTATGGGCCATCCCTATACTAACCACCTCGTGGAAAACCAGTTGTGGACCCTCAGATATTCGACGTTTCGCCGAAACAACCGCTGCTTTATGGCCTATGGTAAGTAATTTCTAGAAAAATCTCTGGGGGTCCAGCTCTCCAAATCCATTCTCTCTAGGGTGAGACCCGTGATTCTGCAGCCGTCAATAAAAAACCTAGCTCGATTCCATGACCGAAATGCAAAGTTATCAAGGTTTTAATTTGCACAGAATTCTCCATCTGCATTCCACAGCGTCGCGCCCGCCAGCCTACCTTAACGGTGCGGTTAGTCGACGCGCTTGACACCGACATCGTCTAAGCTATCCACCCTAACGTCCTATGTGCCATCCCTATACTAACCACCTCGTTGAAAACCAGTTGTGGACCCTCAGATATTCGACGTTTCGCCGAAACAATCGCTGCTTCGTGGCCCATGGTAAGTAATTTCGAGGAAAAATTCTGGGGGTCCAACTCTCCAAATCCAGTCTCTCTAGGCTGAGGCCCGTGATTCTGCAGCCGTCAAAAAAAACCTAGCTCGATTCCACGACCGGAAGGCAAAGTTATCAAGGTTTTAATTTTCACAGAATTCTCAGGTGAACCTTTTCCTCGGCTTCTTGGATAATGTCAGGTCCAAATACTGTCCGTTCTCCAGTCTCAGACCACATTAGTGGAGTTCGACATCGTCGACCAAACAATGCCTCATTGGGTGACATCTTTAGGCTTGCTTGAAAGCTGTTGTTGTAGGAGAATTCGGCGTAGGGCAAACATCTCTCCTAGTCTTTGCTAAAATCCTGAGCACAAGCTCTCAACATGTCTTCCAAGACCTGGTTTGTTCTCTCTGTCTGGCCATCCGTTTGTGGGTGATAAGCTGTACTAAACGCAAGGTAACTTCCTAGGGCTTCATGTACTTTCTCCCAGAAATGCGAGGTAAACTAAATTCCTCGATCAGATATAATTTTCTTAGGTACACCATGAAGACATACTATCCTGGTCATGTATAACTCGGCTAGCTTGGCACTGCTATAATTTGTCTTAACGGGGATGAATCTCGCGTCTTGGTGAGTCGATCCACAATCACCCAGATGGAATCGTACCCTGTTGCGGTCTTGGGCAATCCAACAATAAAATCCATACCTATCTCATCCCATTTCCATTCGGGAATTCTAAGGGGTTGCAACAAACCTGCCGGTCTCTGGTGCTCAGCCTTCACCTTTTTGCACACGTCCCAGAGTGCTACGTATTCTGCCACATCTCTCCTCAGATTGGGCCACCAGTATCCTTCCTTCAGATCCTGGTACATCTTCGTACTTCCGGGGTGCAATGAATATGCCGACTCGTGAGCTTCCTTTAGGATTAATCCTCTTAGTCCACCCTGTTCGGGTACATAAATCCTCTTTTTACACCATAGGACATCTCTTTCGTCGGTTGAAAATTCCTTGGCAAGTCCTGCGTCTAGGCGTTCCTTCACCACAAGGATTTCCTCGTTGTCTTTCTGGGCTTCTTCTATTTGGGTCCTCAGAAGGGGTTGGATGTCCAAGGTGTTTATCTGCCCATGAGGTACTATATGTAGGTTTAGTTGGGCTATTTCCTCCCTAAGCTCAGGAGCCATTCCTTCCATCCTTAGATGATTGCAATGGCTCTTCCGACTCAAAGCGTCAGCCACAACGTTTGCTTTGCCGGGGTGATAGTGAACCTCTAAGTCATAATCCTTGATTAGTTCTAATCATCACCTTTGCCTTAAGTTGAGGTCTGACTGGGTGAAAATATACTTCAGACTCTTGTGGTCAGTGTAGATATCACAATGGTTTCCAATCAAATAATGTCTCCAAATCTTTAGCGCATGAACCACAGCTGCAAGTTCTAGGTCATGGGTAGGATAGTTTCCCTCATGTGGTCGCAATTGTCGCGATGCGTAGGCTACCACCTTTCCGTCCTGCATCAGTTCTCCTCCTAGTCCTTGCCTTGATGCATCACAATATATAACGAAGTCTTTCCTGGTGTCGGGAAGAACTAAAATAGGTGCCGAGGTCAGCTTTTCTTTGAGCTGCTCAAAGCTTTCTTGACACTGTTCTGACCACACAAACTTCTTTTCCTTCCTGAGTAGTTGTGTCATCGGTCGGGCTATCTTAGAGAATCCCTGAATGAACCTTCGGTAGTATCCGGCCAAGCCTAGAAAACTCCGAATTTCAGTCACAGACTTGGGTGCTTTCCATTCCGTAACAGCCTCCACTTTAGCAGGATCCACTGCTACTCCACCGGCTGAGATTACGTGGCCTAGAAAGGCGACTTCTTTTAGCCAGAACTCGCATTTACTAAACTTTGCATATAATTTATGCCTCCGTAATTTCTCGAGTACCAATCGCAAGTGTTCCGCATGTTCTTCCTCATCCTTGGAGTAGATCAGAATATCATCGATAAATACTACCACAAATTTGTCCAAGTAATCCATGAACACTTTGTTCATAAGATTCATAAAGTATGCCGGGGCGTTGGTTAACCCAAACGACATTACTGTGAACTCATACAATCCATAGCGTGTTGAAAACGCGGTCTTGGGTATATCCCCGGTCCTAATTTTCAATTGGTGGTATCCTGATCTAAGGTCAATCTTAGAGAACACCTTAGCTCCTTTGAGTTGATCAAAAAGATCATCAATCCGTGGTAGTGGATATTTGTTTTTGATGGTTACTTCGTTCAATGAACGGTAGTCTACACACATCCTCATGCTACCATCCTTCTTCTTGACGAATAGCACTGGGGCTCCCCAGGGTGACGAACTAGGCCGTACAAATCCCTTTTCTTGCAACTCTCTAATTTGCTTTTTAAGTTCCTCCAACTCATTGACTGGCATCCGATAGGGTCTCTTGGATATGGGAGCAGTTCCGGGCATCAGATCAATAATGAACTCTATGTCACGGTCTGGTGGCATCCCAGGTAAGTCTTCTGGAAACACATCGGGAAATCGTTGCACTACAGGCATTCCTTTCAGGGGTAGCATGGTAAATATGCCTCCGGCACGTTCAGTCAGTCTAGGATCTTGATCCATGGTTGCTCTCATATCCGATCCCCAGGGTGTGGTCAGGGTAACTTCTCTACGTCTACAGTCGATTACCCCTCTGTTCTTTGCTAACCAATCCATACCCAATATGACATCCAGGGTCTGGGGTATCAACACCATAAGATTGGAGGGAAACACCACATCCCTAAGACGAATAGGTACGTCTATGCAAGCATGACTCACAGTTATCTCGCCCCCAGGTGAGTGTACTATCATAGGCTTTCTAAGCCCCACTAGGGTTAAGTTGTGTTTTTGACTAGCCTTCGATGATATGAATGAATGCGATGCTCCTGAATCGAAGAGAACTTGAACTGGAAGTGGAGTTGATAGAAAACGTACCCATCAGTACGCCCTGATCCTCCGCGGTTGCCTTGGTTGTTTGCAATGGCTTGCAGAAGTTGGGTTTGAGTGGCCATAACTTCGGCCAGGGTGGTTAGGTCAGGTGTCTAAGCTTCTTCATTGCTGGTTGATGCCCGACGTCGGCTTGCCATCTGTGTAAGTTGATAGAATAAGTATCCTAATTTTCTAACTAGCTTTTATGGTTTCATCCCATTAAGGGAGTTGTTTTGATGTGAATTTTGTTTTGCAAGCATGGTGGAATAAACTCATTTATAACACAACAGCAACAATATCATAGATAACATCACAGAGTTCCACAAATAGTACATAAATCATGATGCAATCGACTGCACACATATGCAGTCCAAATAAGGTTCATCCAAAAGATACATCGAACTAACCATCGAGCTACTCGTCAAACTAGGTAAGGGGGGGGGTGTGTCTCGCGTACTATCCAAAAACCATCTGAAGCGAGATCGAAACTACAACAATCCTCCAGTCTAGTCGTCCAACCATCCGCAGGATCCTGGGGCAGGTAGAGGGTGGTCGCGGGCACGGGCAAACCTGAGTCCCCATGGCTCGGAAGTAGCGGCCTCCGAATCTGGCTTGGGCTTCTTGCCCAGGGGTCGGGTGCTCTTGCGGGCAGTGCTGAAGGTGCGGGGGCCTCCGAGGAAGGTGATGCGGGGAACAGGGGTCTCATCCTCTGAGGGGTCGGTGAGGTCTGGCTCGCTCTCTGGCTCAGTGTCAGTCCCCTCTGGCTCGGAGTCGACCTAGATCGGAGTCTATAAACTGGAACCCAGCTGCGGAGAAGGTGTAGCGATCAGTGGAGTGTGCACAATCTCCGGGGCAGGTGGCTGCGTCACTGTCGGGTCCACCAAGTAAGGTGCTGACTCAGTAGCCCACATACCAACCTCTCCCAAAAGAGCGTGGAATGCTGGTGGGTACGGCGGGGTGAGGAAAAAGTAGCGGTCACGCCCTACTGCTGTGGAAGTAGAAGCCCCTATGGTGCTGACCGTGGCTGCTCGAAGCTGCTCCTCCAGCTGGCTGACGTGCTCCTGACTCTCTCTCAGCTGCTCCTCAAGTGTATCCATCATCCCGCGGCGGTCGTTGTACTGGTCAGATAACTGCTGGAACTGGTCGCCGTGGACCTGAAGCTATGCCTTCAGTGAGTCTATCTCACTGCCCCAAGCCTGGTGCTCCTCCTCCAGCTGAAGCTGCTGCGCTGTGAGGTCAGTCACCTCGGTCTCTAGCTCTCCCACATGTCTCTGCTGGTCGTCGATCTCTAACAGAGCCTCCTCGTAAAAGTCGTCTACTACCTCAGCCCATCGTGACAGTCAGGTCACTATCGGGTTGTAGCAGCAAGGTGTGTCCTGAACAGTGCAGACGGAGTTGCTCTCCTCTCGAAACGGGTGGTGAGCAAACTCAGTACTCGCCAACTCAGCTCGGTGTATAGAGCTAAGTCGGAGAAAGGCCTCCCGTGCTGCATCCTGCATCGTGGTCTCTGGCAAGTCGCGACGGTAGCGTGTCGGGAAGCTGTAGTCTAACTCCGATGGAACTCGCGTGTGAACCTCGACCCGAGCCTCCCAAACAGATCCGCACTGTCTCACTCGGTAGATCGGAGATCTGGGGTATCGTAGACGCCTCATCAGTCGGTGTAGCTCGATGACGTATCCCTCTGAGCGGGGTACGCCCATCTCCCAGGCAGCGGGTGAATCCTGATCTGCCATCTAATTTTAAGAAAAACCCAATGTCAGCTAAGAGTAAAGCTCATTTTGTGAAGAAATAGTTAAGAGTAAGATAAAAATCATACAGGGTTTTGTAAACATAGCATTTTTATTTTTGAAAGTATTACTAAATGGGAATTTCTCCCTTGGCCAACTTAGAAAAGGGGTGGGGCGCCTTTTGGTCTTTTCCTACAGTCGTATGGCTCTGATACCAGCTCTGTGGACCCCCGTTTTTATAACAGGAATCAATCGTGTAAACAGTACCATTTCCCTGGATCAAGTAGTCTGGTACACACGAATTCATAGCTTAAGTAACCAGTGCACATACACGAGTGTCTAGTACGAATTATTACAACAATAGCCCGCAGGCATAGTCTTAAATCATCGGACCGAGCGGTCCGGAATACATTCCAAACACAGAAATAGGTAAGGCAGTGGAGTTAAGGCAGCGGCACACCATTGCCACAGGCAACGACCGTAACTAAGACCTATTGAGCGCCTTCGTCTTCATCACCCTCCTGGTAATAGGCATAGGGATCCTCCGAAGCTTCATCTCCGGCCTCTGATTAAGTTTATATTTGCAAGGGTGAGTACCAACCGTACTCAACAAGTCACCACAGCAACAATGCACATGATAAAGGGGTATTCAAGGAATGGCTATGGTTCTTTTGCACAAAGCAAGTTTTGTAATTCTTTTCACAGGCCTAAGACCTAGCATAGACTAATCAAATTTTAGTACCAGTGTTCATATTAAACAATGACGGTTCTGTCCACCATCCATTGTGATCCCAAGGATAGCTTCCCACCATCGAGTCGTCATGGTTTTCTGAGGACGTCCACCTTCCCTCCTCTCAGGAAGTGGTTCCATCAGCATAGAAATCATCATGCATCATCCCATCCCACACAAGTTAAGAATTTAGAGTCTAGCCAAGTGTAATACACGTCCCGATGCTCAATAACCGCGAGCACGGCTATTCGAATAGATTGGGTTTACTCACACTGCAGTGGATGTACACTTTACCCGCACTCCGCGACTGCCCAACACATGAGCCTCGTCCCAACACATGAGACATGTCACGGCAAAGCTTTTCGATAATCTCGCATTGGCAGTACCTGCTCCATGAACTTTACATCCTCATGCACTCTAGGCGTACACAATTTCTAGCAGTGAGAGGAGTTCTGGCGCACCCGGGAAGGAAAGACTTACACAGGCATTAAGTTATAATTATGTTTAAATTCTCACATGGCAGTCCTACCGATGGCGACACCACTGTAGACACCCGCCTCGCGGTTCTACCAATGGCTGCCCCACCGTAGAGCCCCTGCCTCACACATCAAGAAACCACTGATTTCCATATAATAATATAAAAAGTAGTCTAACTCCGATGGAACTCTTGATGTGTGAGGCAGGGGCTCTACGGTGGGGCAGCCATTGGTAGAACCGCGAGGCGGGTGTCTACAGTGGTGTCGCCATCGGTAGGACTGCCATGTGAGAATTTAAACATAATTATAACTTAATGCCTGTGTAAGTCTTTCCTTCCCGGGTGCGCCAGAACTCCTCTCACTGCTAGAAATTGTGTACGCCTAGAGTGCATGAGGATGTAAAGTTCATGGAGCAGGTACTGCCAATGCGAGATTATCGAAAAGCTTTGCCGTGACATGTCTCATGTGTTGGGACGAGGCTCATGTGTTGGGCAGTCGCGGAGTGCGGGTAAAGTGTACATCCACTGCAGTGTGAGTAAACCCAATCTATTCGAATAGCCGTGCTCGCGGTTATTGAGCATCGGGACGTGTATTACACTTGGCTAGACTCTAAATTCTTAACTTGTGTGGGATGGGATGATGCATGATGATTTCTATGCTGATGGAACCACTTCCTGAGAGGAGGGAAGGTGGACGTCCTCAGAAAACCATGACGACTCGATGGTGGGAAGCTATCCTTGGGATCACAATGGATGGTGGACAGAACCGTCATTGTTTAATATGAACACTGGTACTAAAATTTGATTAGTCTATGCTAGGTCTTAGGCCTGTGAAAAGAATTACAAAACTTGCTTTGTGCAAAAGAACCATAGCCATTCCTTGAATACCCCTTTATCATGTGCATTGTTGCTGTGGTGACTTGTTGAGTACGGTTGGTACTCACCCTTGCAAATATAAACTTAATCAGAGGCCGGAGATGAAGCTTCGGAGGATCCCTATGCCTATTACCAGGAGGGTGATGAAGACGAAGGCGCTCAATAGGTCTTAGTTACGGTCGTTGCCTGTGGCAATGGTGTGCCGCTGCCTTAACTCCACTGCCTTACCTATTTCTGTGTTTGGAATGTATTCCGGACCGCTCGGTCCGATGATTTAAGACTATGCCTGCGGGCTATTGTTGTAATAATTCGTACTAGACACTCGTGTATGTGCACTGGTTACTTAAGCTATGAATTCGTGTGTACCAGACTACTTGATCCAGGGAAATGGTACTGTTTACACGATTGATTCCTGTTATAAAAACGGGGGTCCACAGAGCTGGTATCAGAGCCATACGACTGTAGGAAAAGACCAAAAGGCGCCCCACCCCTTTTCTAAGTTGGCCAAGGGAGAAATTCCCATTTAGTAATACTTTCAAAAATAAAAATGCTATGTTTACAAAACCCTGTATGATTTTTATCTTACTCTTAACTATTTCTTCACAAAATGAGCTTTACTCTTAGCTGACATTGGGTTTTTCTTAAAATTAGATGGCAGATCAGGATTCACCCGCTGCCTGGGAGATGGGCGTACCCCGCTCAGAGGGATACGTCATCGAGCTACACCGACTGATGAGGCGTCTACGATACCCCAGATCTCCGATCTACCGAGTGAGACAGTGCGGATCTGTTTGGGAGGCTCGGGTCGAGGTTCACACGCGAGTTCCATCGGAGTTAGACTACAGCTTCCCGACACGCCACCGTCGCGACTTGCCAGAGACCACGATGCAGGATGCAGCACGGGAGGCCTTTCTCCGACTTAGCTCTATACACCGAGCTGAGTTGGCGAGTACTGAGTTTGCTCACCACCCGTTTCGAGAGGAGAGCAACTCCGTCTGCACTGTTCAGGACACACCTTGCTGCTACAACCCGATAGTGACCTGACTGTCACGATGGGCTGAGGTAGTAGACGACTTTTACGAGGAGGCTCTGTTAGAGATCGACGACCAGCAGAGACATGTGGGAGAGCTAGAGACCGAGGTGACTGACCTCACAGCGCAGCAGCTTCAGCTGGAGGAGGAGCACCAGGCTTGGGGCAGTGAGATAGACTCACTGAAGGCATAGCTTCAGGTCCACGGCGACCAGTTCCAGCAGTTATCTGACCAGTACAATGACCGCCGCGGGATGATGGATACACTTGAGGAGCAGCTGAGAGAGAGTCAGGAGCACGTCAGCCAGCTGGAGGAGCAGCTTCGAGCAGCCACGGTCAGCACCACAGGGGCTTCTACTTCCACAGCAGTAGGGCGTGACCGCTACTTTTTCCTCACCCCGCCGTACCCACCAGCATTCCACGCTCTTTTGGGAGAGGTTGGTATGTGGGCTACTGAGTCAGCACCTTACTTGGTGGACCCGACAGTGACGCAGCCACCTGCCCCGGAGATTGTGCACACTCCACTGATCTCTACACCTTCTCCGCATCTGGGTTCCAGTTTATAGACTCCGATCTAGGTCGACTCCGAGCCAGAGGGGACTGACACTGAGCCAGAGAGCGAGCCAGACCTCACCGACCCCTCAGAGGATGAGACCCCTGTTCCCCGCATCACCTTCCTCGGAGGCCCCCGCACCTTCAGCACTGCCCGCAAGAGCACCCGACCCCTGGGCAAGAAGCCCAAGCCAGATTCGGAGGCCGCTACTTCCGAGCCATGGGGACTCAGGTTTGCCCGTGCCCGCGACCACCCTCTACCTGCCCCAGGATCCTGCGGATGGTTGGACGACTAGACTGGAGGATTGTTGTAGTTTCGATCTCGCTTCAGATGGTTTTTGGATAGTACGCGAGACACACCCCCCCCCCCCTTACCTAGTTTGACGAGTAGCTCGATGGTTAGTTCGATGTATCTTTTGGATGAACCTTATTTGGACTGCATATGTGTGCAGTCGATTGCATCATGATTTATGTACTATTTGTGGAACTCTGTGATGTTATCTATGATATTGTTGCTGTTGTGTTATAAATGAGTTTATTCCACCATGCTTGCAAAACAAAATTCACATCAAAACAACTCCCTTAATGGGATGAAACCATAAAAGCTAGTTAGAAAATTAGGATACTTATTCCATCAACTTACACAGATGGCAAGCCGACGTCGGGCATCAACCAGCAATGAAGAAGCTTAGACACCTGACCTAACCACCCTGGCCGAAGTTATGGCCACTCAAACCCAACTTCTGCAAGCCATTGCAAACAACCAAGGCAACCGCGGAGGATCAGGGCGTACTGATGGGTACGTTTTCTATCAACTCCACTTCCAGTTCAAGTTCTCTTCGATTCAGGAGCATCGCATTCATTCATATCATCGAAGGCTAGTCAAAAACACAACTTAACCCTAGTGGGGCTTAGAAAGCCTATGATAGTACACTCACCTGGGGGCGAGATAACTGTGAGTCATGCTTGCATAGACGTACCTATTCGTCTTAGGGATGTGGTGTTTCCCTCCAATCTTATGGTGTTGATACCCCAGACCCTGGATGTCATATTGGGTATGGATTGGTTAGCAAAGAACAGAGGGGTAATCGACTGTAGACGTAGAGAAGTTACCCTGACCACACCCTGGGGATCGGATATGAGAGCAACCATGGATCAAGATCCTAGACTGACTGAACGTGCCGGAGGCATATTTACCATGCTACCCCTGAAAGGAATGCCTGTAGTGCAACGATTTCCCGATGTGTTTCCAGAAGACTTACCTGGGATGCCACCAGACCGTGACATAGAGTTCATTATTGATCTGATGCCCGGAACTGCTCCCATATCCAAGAGACCCTATCGGATGCCAGTCAATGAGTTGGAGGAACTTAAAAAGCAAATTAGAGAGTTGCAAGAAAAGGGATTTGTACGGCCTAGTTCGTCACCCTGGGGAGCCCCAGTGCTATTCGTCAAGAAGAAGGATGGTAGCATGAGGATGTGTGTAGACTACCGTTCATTGAACGAAGTAACCATCAAAAACAAATATCCACTACCACGGATTGATGATCTTTTTGATCAACTCAAAGGAGCTAAGGTGTTCTCTAAGATTGACCTTAGATCAGGATACCACCAATTGAAAATTAGGACCGGGGATATACCCAAGACCGCGTTTTCAACACGCTATGGATTGTATGAGTTCACAGTAATGTCGTTTGGGTTAACCAACGCCCCGGCATACTTTATGAATCTTATGAACAAAGTGTTCATGGATTACTTGGACAAATTTGTGGTAGTATTTATCGATGATATTCTGATCTACTCCAAGGATGAGGAAGAACATGCGGAACACTTGCGATTGGTACTCGAGAAATTACGGAGGCATAAATTATATGCAAAGTTTAGTAAATGCGAGTTCTGGCTAAAAGAAGTCGCCTTTCTAGGCCACGTAATCTCAGCCGGTGGAGTAGCAGTGGATCCTGCTAAAGTGGAGGCTGTTACGGAATGGAAAGCACCCAAGTCTGTGACTGAAATTCGGAGTTTTCTAGGCTTGGCCGGATACTACCGAAGGTTCATTCAGGGATTCTCTAAGATAGCCCGACCGATGACACAACTACTCAGGAAGGAAAAGAAGTTTGTGTGGTCAGAACAGTGTCAGGAAAGCTTTGAGCAGCTCAAAGAAAAGCTGACCTCGGCACCTATTTTAGTTCTTCCCGACACCAGGAAAGACTTCGTTATATATTGTGATGCATCAAGGCAAGGACTAGGAGGAGAACTGATGCAGGACGGAAAGGTGGTAGCCTACGCATCGCGACAATTGCGACCACATGAGGGAAACTATCCTACCCATGACCTAGAACTTGCAGCTGTGGTTCATGCGCTAAAGATTTGGAGACATTATTTGATTGGAAACCATTGTGATATCTACACTGACCACAAGAGTCTGAAGTATATTTTCACCCAGTCAGACCTCAACTTAAGGCAAAGGTGATGATTAGAACTAATCAAGGATTATGACTTAGAGGTTCACTATCACCCCGGCAAAGCAAACGTTGTGGCTGACGCTTTGAGTCGGAAGAGCCATTGCAATCATCTAAGGATGGAAGGAATGGCTCCTGAGCTTAGGGAGGAAATAGCCCAACTAAACCTACATATAGTACCTCATGGGCAGATAAACACCTTGGACATCCAACCCCTTCTGAGGACCCAAATAGAAGAAGCCCAGAAAGACAACGAGGAAATCCTTGTGGTGAAGGAACGCCTAGACGCAGGACTTGCCAAGGAATTTTCAACCGACGAAAGAGATGTCCTATGGTGTAAAAAGAGGATTTATGTACCCGAACAGGGTGGACTAAGAGGATTAATCCTAAAGGAAGCTCACGAGTCGGCATATTCATTGCACCCCGGAAGTACGAAGATGTACCAGGATCTGAAGGAAGGATACTGGTGGCCCAATCTGAGGAGAGATGTGGCAGAATACGTAGCACTCTGGGACGTGTGCAAAAAGGTGAAGGCTGAGCACCAGAGACCGGCAGGTTTGTTGCAACCCCTTAGAATTCCCGAATGGAAATGGGATGAGATAGGTATGGATTTTATTGTTGGATTGCCCAAGACCGCAACAGGGTACGATTCCATCTGGGTGATTGTGGATCGACTCACCAAGACGCGAGATTCATCCCCGTTAAGACAAATTATAGCAGTGCCAAGCTAGCCGAGTTATACATGACCAGGTTAGTATGTCTTCATGGTGTACCTAAGAAAATTATATCTGATCGAGGAATTTAGTTTACCTCGCATTTCTGGGAGAAAGTACATGAAGCCCTAGGAAGTTACCTTGCGTTTAGTACAGCTTATCACCCACAAACGGATGGCCAGACAGAGAGAACAAACCAGGTCTTGGAAGACATGTTGAGAGCTTGTGCTCAGGATTTTAGCAAAGACTAGGAGAGATGTTTGCCCTACGCCGAATTCTCCTACAACAACAGCTTTCAAGCAAGCCTAAAGATGTCACCCAATGAGGCATTGTTTGGTCGACGATGTCGAACTCCACTAATGTGGTCTGAGACTGGAGAACGGACAGTATTTGGACCTGACATTATCCAAGAAGCCGAGGAAAAGGTTCACCTGAGAATTCTGTGAAAATTAAAACCTTGATAACTTTGCCTTCCGGTCGTGGAATCGAGCTAGGTTTTTTTTGACGGCTGCAGAATCACGGGCCTCAGCCTAGAGAGACTGGATTTGGAGAGTTGGACCCCCAGAATTTTTCCTCGAAATTACTTACCATGGGCCACGAAGCAGCGATTGTTTCGGCGAAACGTCGAATATCTGAGGGTCCACAACTGGTTTTCAACGAGGTGGTTAGTATAGGGATGGCACATAGGACGTTAGGGTGGATAGCTTAGATGGTGTCGGTGTCAAGCGCGTCGACTAACCGCGACGTTTCGGTTGGCTGGCGGGCGCGACACTGTGGAATGCTGATGGAGAATTCTGTGCAAATTAAAACCTTGATAACTTTGCCTTCCGGTGATGGAATCGAGCTAGGTTTTTTTTGACGGCTGCAGAATCACGGGCCTCTCCCTAGAGAGACTGGATTTGGAGCGTTGGACCCCAGAGTTTTTTCTAGTAATTACTTAGCATAGGCTACGAAGCAGCGGTTGTTTCGGCGAAACGTCGAATATCTGAGGGTCCACAACTGGTTTTCAAAGAGGTGGTTAGTATAGGGATGGCACATAGGACGTTAGGGTGGATATCTTAGACGGTGTCGGTGTCAAGCGCGTCGACTAACCGCGCCGTTAAGGTTGGCTGGAGGGCGCGACAATGTGGAATGCAGATGGAGAATTCTGTGCAAATTAAAACCTTGATAACTTTGCCTTCCGGTCATGGAATCGAGCTAGGTTTTTTTTGACGGCTGCAGAATCACGGGCCTCTCTCTAGAGAGACTGGATTTGGAGAGTTGGACCCCTAGAGTTTTTTCTAGAAATTACTTACCATAGGCCACGAAGCAACGGTTGTTTCGGCGAAACGTCGAATATCTTAGGGTCCACAACTGGTTTTCAACGAGGTGGTTATTGTAGGGATGGCACATAGGACGTTAGGGTGGATAGCTTAGACGATGTCGGTGTCAAGCGCGCCGACTAACCGCGCCGTTAAGGTAGGCTTGCGGGCGCGACACTTTGGAATGCAGATGGAGAATTCTGTGCAAATTAAAACCTTGATAACTTTGCCTTCCGGTCATGGAATCGAGCTAGGTTTTTTTTGACGACTGCAGAATCACGGGCCTCTCCCTAGAGCGACTGGATTTGGAGAGTTGGACCCCCAGAGTTTTTCTAGAAATTACTTACCATAGGCCACGAAGCAGCGGTTGTTTCGGCGAAACGTCGAATATCTGAGGGTGCACAACTGGTTTTCAACGAGGTGGTTAGTATAGGGATGGCACATAGGACGTTAGGGTGGATAGGTTAGACAGTGTCGGTGTCAAGCGCGTCGACTAACCGCGCCGTTTATGTTGGCTGGCGGGCGTGACACTGTGGAATGCTGATGGAGAATTCTGTGCAAATTAAAACCTTGATAACTTTGCCTTTCGGTCATGGAATCGAGCTAGGGTTTTTTTGGCGGCTGCTGAATCACGGGCCTCTCCCTAGAGAGACTGGATTTGGAGAGTTGGACCCCCAGAGTTATCAAGGTTTTAATTTGCACAGAATTCTCCATCTGCATTCCACAGTGTCGCACCCGCCAACCTACCTTCACGGCGTGGCTAGTCGACGCGCTTGACACCGACGTCGTGTAAGCTATCCACCCTAACGTCCTATGTGCCATCCCTATGCTAACCACCTCGTTGAAAACCAGTTGTGGACCCTCAGATATTCGACGTTTCGCCGAAACAACCGCTGCTTCGTGGCCTATGGTAAGTAATTCCAAGAAAAATCTCTGGGGGTCCAACTCTCCAAATCCAGTCTCTCTAGGGTGAGGCCCGTGATTCTGCAGCCGTAAAAAAAAACCTAGCTCGATTCCATGACCGGAAGGCAAAGTTATCAAGGTTTTAATTTGCACAGAATTCTCCATCTGCATTCCACAGTGTCGCGCCCGCCAGCCTACCTTAACGGCGTGGTTAGTTGACGCACTTGACACCAACGTCGTCTAAGCTATCCACCCTAACGTCCTATGTGCCATCCCTATACTAACCACCTCGTTGAAAACCAGTTCTGGACCCTCAGATATTCGACGTTTCGCCGAAACAACCGCTGCTTCGTGGCCTATGGTAAGTAATTCCTAGAAAAATCTCTGTGGATCCAACTCTCCAAATCCAGTCTCTCTAGGGTGAGGCCCATGATACTCCAGCCGTCAAAAAAAACCTAGCTCGATTCCATGACCGGAAGGCAAAGTTATCAAGGTTTTAATTTGCACAGAATTCCCCATCTGCATTCCACAGTGTCGCGCCCGCCAGCCTACCTTAACGGCGCGGTTAGTCGACGCGCTTGACACCGACGTCGTCTAAGCTATCCACCCTAACGTCCTATGTGCCATCCCTATGCTAACCACCTCGTTGAAAACCAGTTGTGGACCCTCAGATATTCGACGTTTCGCCGAAACAACCGCTGCTTCGTGGCCTATGGTAAGTAATTCCAAGAAAAATCTCTGGGGGTCCAACTCTCCAAATCCAGTCTCTCTAGGGTGAGGCCCGTGATTCTGCAGCCGTAAAAAAAAACCTAGCTCGATTCCATGACCGGAAGGCAAAGTTATCAAGGTTTTAATTTGCACAGAATTCTCCATCTGCATTCCACAGTGTCGCGCCCGCCAGCCTACCTTAACGGCGCGGTTAGTTGACGCACTTGACACCGACGTCGTCTAAGCTATCCACCCTAACGTCCTATGTGCCATCCCTATACTAACCACCTCGTTGAAAACCAGTTCTGGACCCTCAGATATTCGACGTTTCGCCGAAACAACCGCTGCTTCGTGGCCTATGGTAAGTAATTCCTAGAAAAATCTCTGTGGATCCAACTCTCCAAATCCAGTCTCTCTAGGGTGAGGCCCATGATACTGCAGCCGTCAAAAAAAACCTAGCTCGATTCCATGACCGGAAGGCAAAGTTATCAAGGTTTTAATTTGCACAGAATTCCCCATCTGCATTCCACAGTGTCGCGCCCGCCAGCCTACCTTAACGGCGCGGTTAGTCGACGCGCTTGACACCGACGTCGTCTAAGCTATCCACCCTAACGTCCTATGTGCCATCCCTATACTAACCACCTCGTTGAAAACCAGTTGTGGACCCTCAGATATTCGACGTTTCGCCGAAAAAACCGCTGCTTCATGGCCTATGGTAAGTAATTTCTAGAAAAATCTCTGGGGGTCCAACTCTCCAAATCCAGTCTCTCTAGGGTGAGGCCCGTGATTCTGCAGCCGTAAAAAAAACCTAGCTCGATTCCATGACCGGTAGGCAAAGTTATCAAGGTTTTAATTTGCACAGAATTCTCCATCTGCATTCCACAGTGTAGCGCCCGCCAGCCTACCTTAACGGCACGGTTAGTCGACGCGCTTGACACTGACCCCTCAGAGGATGAGACCCCTGTTCCCTGCATCACCTTCCTCGGAGGCCCCCGCACCCTCAGCACTGCCCGCAAGAGCACCCGACCCCTGGGCAAGAAGCCCAAGCCAGATTCGGAGGCCGCTACTTCCGAGCCATGGGGACTCAGGTTTGCCCGTGCCCGCGACCACCCTCTACCTGCCCCAGGATCCTGCGGATGGTTGGACGACTAGACTGGAGGATTGTTGTAGCTTCGATCTCGCTTCAGATGGTTTTTGGATAGTACGCGAGACACACCCCCCCCCCCTTACCTAGTTTGACAAGTAGCTCGATGGTTAGTTCGATGTATCTTTTGGATGAACCTTATTTGGACTGCATATGTGTGCAGTCGATTGCATCATGATTTATGTACTATTTGTGGAACTCTGTGATGTTATCTATGATATTGTTGCTGTTGTGTTATAAATGAGTTTATTCCACCATGCTTGCAAAACAAAATTCACATCAAAACAACTCCCTTAATGGGATGAAACCATAAAAGCTAGTTAGAAAATTAGGATACTTATTCCATCAACTTACACAGATGGCAAGCCGACGTCGGGCATCAACCAGCAATGAAGAAGCTTAGACACCTGACCTAACCACCCTGGCCGAAGTTATGGCCACTCAAACCCAACTTCTGCAAGCCATTGCAAACAACCAAGGCAACCGCGGAGGATCAGGGCGTACTGATGGGTACGTTTTCTATCAACTCCACTTCCAGTTCAAGTTCTCTTCGATTCAGGAGCATCGCATTCATTCATATCATCGAAGGCTAGTCAAAAACACAACTTAACCCTAGTGGGGCTTAGAAAGCCTATGATAGTACACTCACCTGGGGGCGAGATAACTGTGAGTCATGCTTGCATAGACGTACCTATTCGTCTTAGGGATGTGGTGTTTCCCTCCAATCTTATGGTGTTGATACCCCAGACCCTGGATGTCATATTGGGTATGGATTGGTTAGCAAAGAACAGAGGGGTAATCGACTGTAGACGTAGAGAAGTTACCCTGACCACACCTTGGGGATCGGATATGAGAGCAACCATGGATCAAGATCCTAGACTGACTGAACGTGCCGGAGGCATATTTACCATGCTACCCCTGAAAGGAATGCCTGTAGTGCAACGATTTCCCGATGTGTTTCCAGAAGACTTACCTGGGATGCCACCAGACCGTGACATAGAGTTCATTATTGATCTGATGCCCGGAACTGCTCCCATATCCAAGAGACCCTACGGATGCCAGTCAATGAGTTGGAGGAACTTAAAAAGCAAATTAGAGAGTTGCAAGAAAAGGGATTTGTACGGCCTAGTTCGTCACCCTGGGGAGCCCCAGTGCTATTCGTCAAGAAGAAGGATGGTAGCATGAAGATGTGTGTAGACTACCGTTCATTGAACGAAGTAACCATCAAAAACAAATATCCACTACCACGGATTGATGATCTTTTTGATCAACTCAAAGGAGCTAAGGTGTTCTCTAAGATTGACCTTAGATCAGGATACCACCAATTGAAAATTAGGACCGGGGATATACCCAAGACCGCGTTTTCAACACGCTATGGATTGTATGAGTTCACAGTAATGTCGTTTGGGTTAACCAACGCCCCGGCATACTTTATGAATCTTATGAACAAAGTGTTCATGGATTACTTGGACAAATTTGTGGTAGTATTTATCGATGATATTCTGATCTACTCCAAGGATGAGGAAGAACATGCGGAACACTTGCGATTGGTACTCGAGAAATTACGGAGGCATAAATTATATGCAAAGTTTAGTAAATGCGAGTTCTGGCTAAAAGAAGTCGCCTTTCTAGGCCACGTAATCTCAGCCGGTGGAGTAGCAGTGGATCCTGCTAAAGTGGAGGCTGTTACGGAATGGAAAGCACCCAAGTCTGTGACTGAAATTCGGAGTTTTCTAGGCTTGGCCGGATACTACCGAAGGTTCATTCAGGGATTCTCTAAGATAGCCCGACCGATGACACAACTACTCAAGAAGGAAAAGAAGTTTGTGTGGTCAGAACAGTGTCAGGAAAGCTTTGAGCAGCTCAAAGAAAAGCTGACCTCGGCACCTATTTTAGTTCTTCCCGACACCAGGAAAGACTTCGTTATATATTGTGATGCATCAAGGCAAGGACTAGGAGGAGAACTGATGCAGGACGGAAAGGTGGTAGCCTACGCATCGCGACAATTGCGACCACATGAGGGAAACTATCCTACCCATGACCTAGAACTTGCAGCTGTGGTTCATGCGCTAAAGATTTGGAGACATTATTTGATTGGAAACCATTGTGATATCTACACTGACCACAAGAGTCTGAAGTATATTTTCACCCAGTCAGACCTCAACTTAAGGCAAAGGTGATGATTAGAACTAATCAAGGATTATGACTTAGAGGTTCACTATCACCCCGGCAAAGCAAACGTTGTGGCTGACGCTTTGAGTCGGAAGAGCCATTGCAATCATCTAAGGATGGAAGGAATGGCTCCTGAGCTTAGGGAGGAAATAGCCCAACTAAACCTACATATAGTACCTCATGGGCAGATAAACACCTTGGACATCCAACCCCTTCTGAGGACCCAAATAGAAGAAGCCCAGAAAGACAACGAGGAAATCCTTGAGGTGAAGGAACGCCTAGCCGCAGGACTTGCCAAGGAATTTTCAACCGACGAAAGAGATGTCCTATGGTATAAAAAGAGGATTTATGTACCCGAACAGGGTGGACTAAGAGGATTAATCCTAAAGGAAGCTCACGAGTCGGCATATTCATTGCACCCCGGAAGTACGAAGATGTACCAGGATCTGAAGGAAGGATACTGGTGGCCCAATCTGAGGAGAGATGTGGCAGAATACGTAGCACTCTGGGACGTGTGCCAAAAGGTGAAGGCTGAGCACCAGAGACCGGCAGGTTTGTTGCAACCCCTTAGAATTCCCAAATGGAAATGGGATGAGATAGGTATGGATTTTATTGTTGGATTGCCCAAGACTGCAACAGGGTACGATTCCATCTGGGTGATTGTGGATCGACTCACCAAGACGGCGAGATTCATCCCCGTTAAGACAAATTATAGCAGTGCCAAGCTAGCCGAGTTATACATGACCAGGATAGTATGTCTTCATGGTGTACCTAAGAAAATTATATCTGATCGAGGAACCCAGTTTACCTCGCATTTCTGGGAGAAAGTACATGAAGCCCTAGAAAGTTACCTTGCGTTTAGTACAGCTTATCACCCACAAACGGATGGCCAGACAGAGAGAACAAACCAGGTCTTGGAAGACATGTTGAGAGCTTGTGCTCAGGATTTTAGCAAAGACTAGGAGAGATGTTTGCCCTACGCCGAATTCTCCTACAACAACAGCTTTCAAGCAAGCCTAAAGATGTCACCCAATGAGGCATTGTTTGGTCGACGATGTCGAATTCCACTAATGTGGTCTGAGACTGGAGAACGGGCAGTATTTGGACCTGACATTATCCAAGAAGCCGAGGAAAAGGTTCGCCTGATTCGAGACCGTCTAAAAGTAGCACAATCATGACAAAAGAGTTACGCCGACACTCGAAGAAGAAACCTGGAATTTAAGGAAGGAGATTATGTTTATCTGAAGGTTTCTCCGATGAAAGGCACGAAAAGGTTTAAGGTCAAAGGAAAACTAACGCCAAGGTATGTGGGACCTTTTCAAATCACAGCTAGACGGGGAGAAGTCGCATATCAGTTACAGCTACCAGAGAATATCGTCGATGTACACCCAGTCTTCCATGTGTCTCAATTAAAGAAGTGCTTACGAGTGCCGGAAGAACAAGCTCCGCTGGAAGAGATTCATATTAGCAATGATCTTACGTATCCAGAACACCCGGTTCGGATATTGGATGAAGCCAAAAAGAGGACTAGGAGCACAGAGTGGCGTATGTACAAGGTACAATGGAGTAATCACACTGAGGATGAAGCCACCTGGGAAAGCGAAGAATTCCTGAGGACGGAATACCCGCATCTATTCGAAACCTGGTAAGAAATCTTGGGACGAGATTTATTTAAGGGGGGTAGGTTTGTAACACCCTGAAAATTCGACCGACAAATCAAAACTCTAAAAATATGGATTTTCAAAAACTTTTTAAAATAAAATGCATCATGCCGATTTTGTTCGCCCGTTCCATTGAATCTCGATTTCGGAGTTTGGAGTTTGCAAATAAAGAACAATTAATTAAGAATAAGCCCTGAAAATAAATTGGTAAAATGAATATAAATTAAAATGAATAATAGGTGTGGATGGAGGTAAATAAGATATTATCGCAAACATATTTATATCAATTAAATTTAAATGCGATGGGATAAGAATTAATACTAATTAAAAATTTAAATAAATTAGATAAATAAAAATGTGAACAATATTAATCTAGGGTGAATTCATTAGTTGGAATAACACAAATATTGGGTAAAATTCATATGTGCAAGTATTAGGAATTATAGAATCAAATTTATATAATAAAAATTTAAAAAAAATAAAATAAATAAAAAAATAAAAAAATAATAAAAATTAAAAAGGAAAAAAAATTGGAAATCGGCACTATTCATTGCCCGCGAAGTGTTCGACGTAGTTCCCCTAGCCCTAACCCTACCCCGCGCCACGCCGCACGCCATCCCCTCGCCGCTGCTGCCGCCCGCCGTCGCGTCGCCGCTGTCGAGCCCCGCACTGCCTCACGGCCCGCGCGCCGCACGCCGCTTCGTCTCCCCTCTGCCACGCCGCGCACCGTCGCCATCGCCGCTGCCGCGCCGCTGTCGTCGTCATCGCCGTCGGCCTCGCGCCTGCGCCCCGCCGCGCGGCCGTCCCCTCGCCGTCGCCCTGCGCCGCTGCCGCGCCGCCCGTTCCATCGCACCGAGCCCCGTGCAGTCGCCCCGCCTGTCAAGCCGCTCGCTCGCCACCCGTCGCGTCGCCGCTATCGCCGTCGCCGTCAACGTCCCATCGCCACGTCGAAGCCCCATGCACCTGTCGCGTCGCCACCTCGAGCCCCGCGCCGCCGCCCGTCTCATCGCCGCTCCAAGCCCCGCGCCGCCATCGCGTCGCCGCCCGCGCATCACCATCGCCCTGCCCCGCTGCCGCGCCGCCGCCGCCCCTTCCCCTCTCGTTTCTCCCCTATAAATCCCCTCCCCCCTCTCCATTCTCCCACCCCATCTCCCTCCTTCTCCCATCTTCCCTCCCCACCGAGCCATCGCCGCTGTGAGCCGCCGTGCCGCCGCCCTTACGCCGCTGTGCCGCCGCTGTGAGCCGCCGCGCCGCCGCCCTCGGTGCCGCCGCACCACGCCGCCCTTGCGCCGCCGTCGCCGTCGTCGTCGCCGCCGCCGCCGGTGAGCCGCCCTCCTTTGTCACACCCTAAAAATCCTAAAATTACAAATTGTTGTTTAAATGGAATTTCCAGAAATGATTTTAAAAAAAAACCTAGAAGAAAAGATTTGATTAAATAATAAATTCCAATATAAAATTGGGCCAGATAAAATTTTATTAAATACTTTGCTTAATTCTATAATTTCTAGATTTTTCTGGGAATTATTTGAGCCAAGGAAGTATTTTTAATAAATGGAATTGCATTTCATGAATTATTTAAATTGAAAAAGGTTTTAAAAAGTCTTCTTTTGGCTTTGGGCCGAAAGTCGGCCCAAAACCCCTCTCTTCTCTCTCTTCGGCCCAGTCCGGCCCAGCTCAGCCGAGCCGCGCGCGCGCGCCGCTCCCTCTCTCTCTCTCTCGCTGACAGGTGGGGCCCGCCTGTCGGAGTCGTCGTATTCGTCGCGCCGGCCACGCCCGAAACCCTAGCGAGCGCCGCCGCCGCCGCCGCCGCCCTTCCAAATTCGGTCGCGCCTTTCCGTTTCCGGTGGAATTGGTTGAGGAGAAAGGATCCCCGGGAGCTTCTCTACCTTTTCCCTTAAGGAATCATCGGCTAATTTGGTTTGGAAAGCTTGGATTCGAGCTCGGATCGGATTCGGCTAACCCTAACCTTTCCTTCGCCGTCGCCGGGCCGCCGTGGGCTTCGCCGCCGCCTCCCGACCCCTTTAAAAGGACCCCCGGTGTCCCCTCTACCCTCCGCCGCCCTCGCCTTCGCCTCTCGTCGCGCGAATCGCCCTAGCGCCGAGCACCCGTGCGCCGCCGTCGCCGCCGCCGCTCCAGTCGTGCGCCGCCGTCGCTCCGGTCATCGCCGTCGCTCGGGGAGCTCACCAACGTGGTCGCCGTCGCGTCGCCGTCCTCGTCCGACCCTTCGCCGTCGCTGTGGACCGCCGGAACATCGTCGCCGTCGTCGACCCGAACCTCTCCGCCGCTTCGTCCTCGTCGCCGGCGTCATTCGTTGCTCCTCCGCCGCTAGATTGGTCGCCGGTGAGTTCGCCGTGCCTTCCGCTATTCGTTGCCGCCTTCCGTTCGCGCCGCCGCGCCGTCGTTCACCGGCGAGCACGTGAGTCCGAGCCGCCGTCGCCGCCGTCGGTCGGGATGACGTCAGTGCTGACGTCATCGGTGCCCTCGCTCGTGAGCCGGCCGTGCGCCGTTTGATCTCGTCCGTCCGATCGGATCGGATCAATCTCGCCCGTCCGTTCCCGTAGACCGTTGCCGTGGACCCGGTCCACCGTAGACCCCGAGCCTGCTGACGCAATAAAGTCCCTTTTTCTTTTCAAAAATAATTCATTATTGCGTCATAATTCAATTAAAATTTATATAAATGATTTAAACCGATTAAATCTTTAAAAATTCATAACTAATTCATCTTAGCTCGGATTTAGTTGGTTCAAGTCTCTAAATTTTTCTAAAATTGAGATCTACATGTTAAAAATATCCACATGTACTGTTCATGCTTGCTTATGTGTTGTTTTGGTGTTTTTGTTCTTTTCCGTTTAGAATCCGACGTTTCCGGAGAGTCCGCTTTTGCAGGAGAAGATTTAGAAGAGTTCCAAGGCCAGCAAGGCAAGTCACACAGATCCTAATCAACCCTTTGAGCATGTTGATCTCATTTAAAGCTATTGTTTTTATTCAACTATTGCATTTATTTTCAAATGTCATTGGGTGGAAATAGCCTATTGTTTGTTATAGCCCTTTTGTTCTTGATTATCCTATTCCTTGATACCTTGGGTTATTATAACTTGACTAGTTGAGCTTTATATTGGTTCAACTAGATATTAGGTGTAATTGCTTAGCCATGCTTAGAAACTTTAGCACACTAATGGGATAACTTATGATTCACTATTATTTATTGATGGCTTAATGATAGTTCACGATGGTTATTCGTGATTGGTTAATTAATTAATGTGACAACTAAAACCTGATAATGGTGGGTTGTGAGTACATGGTTTTGATGGTCGTGCTCATGACAGTTAAGGACCGGTTCACGAACTTCGGTTGTGAAACATTAACCGTGCCAACCACAAGCCAGCATGGGCAACGGCTTTATCTTTTGCATAGCATAGTTTATTATGGAGCACCAGACTGAGAAGTGGCGGAGATAAGCCCACGGGGGTCGCTGGGGAGTCCATGCCTTGTTTATAAGGGGGTGACTATGATCCGGGAATGGTGCACTGTGGTGGATTGTGTTGTGTGAGGGGTAATGTCACAGCTCCTTTCCGAGGTACCGTGGTGGTATTGAGGCACATGGTGACATGATGTGGGGCTGTGTCTTGTGGGTACAGTGGTACACCTCTGATCAGAGTAAAACTATTCGAATAGCCGTGCCCGCGGTTATGGGCGGGTCTAACAATGTCTTTCGTGATTAGTCTCACCCTTCCCACTTTAATGAAAGATGCTATAACTGGTTATATCTGATTAGCTCCTGGTTTGGAATGGTATATTCCTGGTTTGGAGATTAGAACTGTGCAGCCGGGGTTGGTTGTTCAGAATGGTTGGGCCCATATAACAGGGTATGTTGTATGGTGCTGGATTAATACTGTTTAATTAATACTCTACTGTTTTATTAAATTCTGAAATATTTATTAAATGCTGTTTATGCAAAGAAGCCTATATTATGCCATCCTTGGTTATCCTGTGCACTTGCATATTTGCTGCGTGGCTTGCTGAGTATGTCATATACTCACCTTGCAATCATTCATCAGAGGAGGAGTTCTACAGTGAAGCTGATGGTGGTGAGGATTTGGCGTAGTCCTGGTCAAGCTGCCTGTGGAATGGAGTCGTCTGCGCTATTTATTTCTTTATTTTCCGCTGCTTAGATCTTTATTGGTTGAGAGGAACTATCCACCTCTGTAATGACCTTTTGTTCGCTTATTAATTAGAGTAATAATGGTACTCTATTATCAATTTGTTATTGTGTGCCTCGACTGATTCCTGGACGAGGGTTTACACACATGTAAGCGTTTGGAATTTTGGATAGAAATTCCGGGCGTGACAAGTTGGTATCAGAGCCTCCTTGACCGTAGGTTATGCCAAACAGTTACCTTTAGGAGCCCTCTAAAAATATTGGAAAACTAGAACTGTTCTCCTCCCGTTCTCTTTTAATTAAATCAAACTAATGGCACATGCAGTTTATAGCCTTTTAAATTGTTCCTTCTAAAAAAATTTACTTTTTGCCTTTCTGTGTTGTTAGTACTGTACATCCATTACTGTACCAATGACTCATTTATTAGCAAAAGTTTTATGACATTGATTTATTTAATCTTGTTACAATAAACTTAGCATGTTGATTTTATAACTCTCTTTTAATTTATTTCTTTTGAAACCTGTTATTCAAAAGTGCAAAACCAGTGATCCTGTTTTTAACCGTTTCAACTTATCTTGCAAGATTGGTTTATTTTATTCTTTTATTTTGAACTTCAAATTTTATTCAAAGTAACCGGAAAACTTGTGCTATTAATTGGATAAATGTCTTAACTCCCTCCTTTCACTTGTCTTTAGATGACGCGCGTCAAGCCTGAGTACTTGTTTGGTACTGAAGGGTTTGTCCTGGAGTTGCGTACGATGTCCTTTGCCATAGGATTTGGGACTGCTACTTTGTACGCCCAGATTTCTCATGATCGCGATGAAGAGGAGTGCCGTGTCAAAGTCACCTTGATCAGTAATCATGAAGATATCCCATCAGTGATGTTCGAAGCTGGAGGGAGAAGCTATATGCATGCATGCCAAGAGGGGGCAAGAATCGCCATCGGAGAGCTCCGTGACCGCTACAGCAAGCAGTTGGCCAATACGGAGTATCGCTACCATCCTCGGTAGCCTCAGGGGAGTGACCGTGGCATCTACCTTGAACCTGCAGGAATCGAGAATGATGCCACCACAAGACATTTGGTTGAGATGCTATGGGCTATGGATGAGACCCATGCTGAGACTGTGATAGCAGCTCATGATCGTGAGAACTGGAACCGTATGAAGATTTGCAAGCTGGAGTACAAGGTGGAGAGGTTGGAGAAGGAGTTGGCAGCACTAAAGGGAGAAGCACCACCCCAGAAAGCCAGAGTTCGTCTTACTGCAAGAAAGAGAGCTATTTTTGTTCCTCGGTATCAGTTGGCGCCAAAGGTTCGTGTGGTGGAAAAAGAAGTCACCCCAGCGAAGCCCCCGGTCGTCAACATAAGTAATGATGAAGAAGAAGAATCAAAGAACACCCATTCCAAGGTCGAGTGGGGAGCAACTCAAGATGATGTTAAAGACGAGCCGGACGAGCCCTCAATCAACTCCGATGCCCGGAAGACCTAGAACGCCTTGCTAAGCAGTTGCCTTAGATCGTTGTGTTAGTTTGCTTGTTTAAGTTTGGTTGTGTGTGTGGGTCTCGCATGTGATTTACATCAGTGTTGGGATGTAAGTGCATGCGTTTGTTTGCTTTCGAGTGTTTAGTAGTTGGTAAGTTTAGTGGTGTGAGAGTCTTCAAGTCTTTGTAATAATGAAACTCAGTTAAGATCAATAAAAGTCAAGTTAGTGGAAAAGTTAATTCTCTGTCCTAAATAGTTCCCCCGGTTTCTCTTCTTGTGCTCCTGTCCATGCCAGATGGTGCTCACTCGCCGTGTTGGAAATGGCCCCAACAACAGCAACAGCAACAACAGCAATAGCAACAATGGAGAGAATCCCACCCTTGCCCAAGTTTTGGCTCAGCAGACACAGCTTATGCATATGATGATGCAACAACTTCAGAACCAGCAGAACCAAGGGAATAACCAAGCACCTCCCCAGAACAAGTTGTCAGAATTTCTTCGTGTGAGGCCACCCACGTTTGCTAGCACTACTAATCCAGTAGAGGCTGGTGATTGGCTGCACGCCATAGAAAAGAAATTGGACTTGCTTCAGTGCACTGATTAGGAGAAGGTCTCTTTTGCCTCGCACCAGTTGCATGGCCCTGCTTCTGAGTGGTGGGATCACTTCCGTCTCAACAGGACTACGGCGGAACCTATCACTTGGCTAGAATTCACTGCTGCCTTTCGCAAGACGCACATACCATCAGGAGTGGTGTCTCTTAAGAAAAGGGAATTCAGAGCGCTCACTCAAGGATCTCGCTCTGTTACGGAATACTTGCATGAGTTTAATCGTCTAGCTCGTTACGCTCCGGAGGAAGTACGCACTGATGAAGAGCGTCAAGAGAAGTTCCTGGAAGGACTGAATGATGAGCTTTCTTACCCATTGATGACTGGAGATTATCCTGATTTCCAGAAGTTGGTGGATAAGGCTATTCGCCAGGAGGATAAGTACAACCGCATGGAGCAGAAGAAGCGCAGGATTGCTCACTTCAAGGCTCAACAAGGGAATAATCAGAGGCCACGTCTTGTTTTGGGATCTCATTCAATGCCTCAGGGAGGTTCTTCGTCTGTTGTTCGTCCGCAGCGTCAGTTCTTCAACAACAATGTTGGCAACAACAACCGCAACCCAGCTCCACGTCCGGTGACAGCTCCGACACCGCATCAGCCTGTCAGGAGGGAACAAGGAAACAAGCCCGGAGTATGTTTCAACTGTGGTGACCCAGGTCATTATTCCGACAAGTGTCCGAAGCCCCGACGCGTGAAGGTTGTCCCTGCACAGAACAACTCCACCGCACCAGCGACAAAGGCTCGTGTCAACCATGTTGCTGCTGCAGAAGCTCAAGATGCTCCAGATGTGATTTTGGGTACGTTCCCTATTAACTCAGTACCTGCAACAGTACTTTTCGACTCTGGTGCTACGCATTCATTTTTATCTATGAGTTTTGCGGGAAATCATGGGATGGAAGTAGAAGATCTTAGACGTCCTTTGATGGTTAGTACCCCGAGTAATCAAGCACTCTAAGTGCAACGTAGTCCCTCTGTCAGAATAGAAATTCAAGGAGTGCCATTCCTGGCCAATCTTATTCTGTTAGAATCCAAAGACCTTGATGTCATCCTAGGGATGGACTGGTTAGCCAGATATAAAGGTGTGATAGACTGTGCTAATAGAAAAGTAACTCTCACCAGTACTGATGGCCAAGTTGTGACTGTTCACGCATTGCCTTCAGAGCCCATAAGGTCGAGTCTGAACCAAATAACCATGGAAGAGATTCCTATAGTACGAGAATACCCAGATGTGTTCCCGGATGATTTACCTGGTATGCCGCCTAAAAGAGATATAGAGTTCAGAATAGACTTGGTACCTCGTACAGCTCCAATCCATAAAAGACCTTATAGAATGGCAGCCAATGAGTTAGCAGAAGTCAAAAGGCAAGTAGATGATTTGCTTCAGAAAGGATACATTAGATCAAGTACGTCTCCATGGGGTGCTCCAGTTATTTTTGTGGAAAAGAAAGATCATACCCAGAGGATGTGTGTGGACTATCGTGCTTTAAATGATGTGACTATCAAGAATAAGTATCCGCTGCCCAGAATTGATGATTTGTTTGATCAGCTTAAGGGTGCCACTGTTTTCTCCAAGATCGATCTTCGATCAGGGTATCACCAGTTAAGAATTAAAGAGGAAGACATACCTAAGACGGCTTTCACTACTTGGTATGGGCTGTTTGAGTGTACTGTTATGTCTTTCGGACTTACCAATGCCCCCGCTTTCTTCATGAACTTGATGAATAAGGTGTTTATGGAATACTTAGACAAGTTTGTGGTTGTCTTTATTGATGACATCCTTATCTACTCTCGAACTAAAGAAGAGCATGAAGAACATCTTCGTCTTGCATTGGAGAAGCTACGAGAACATCTGTTGTATGCCAAATTTAGCAAGTGTGAATTTTGGTTGTCTGAAGTAAAGTTCCTTGGTCACGTCATCTCAGCCAGAGGAGTTGCCGTTGATCCTAGTAATGTGGAATCAGTAACCAGTTGGAAACAACCAAAGACAGTTTCAGAGATTCGTAGTTTCCTGGGTCTTGCAGGATATTACCGGAGGTTTATAGAGAATTTCTCCAAGATTGCTAAGCCCATGACGCGACTGCTTCAGAAAGATGTGAAGTACAAGTGGTCGGAAGAATGTGAGCGGAGTTTTCAGGAGTTGAAAAGTCGCTTAATATCAGCACCAATTTTGATTTTGCCTGATCCAACAAAGGGTTTTCAAGTGTATTGCGATGCATCTAAGCTTGGGTTAGGATGTGTTCTGATGCAAGATGGGAAGGTGGTTGCCTATACATCTCGTCAGTTACGTCCACATGAGAAGAATTACCCTACTCATGATCTCGAGTTAGCTTCAGTGGTTCATGCATTGAAGATTTGGCGTCACTATCTTTTCGGAACTCGTACAGAGGTGTACACCGATCACAAGAGTTTAAAGTACATCTTTACTCAACCAGATCTGAACATGAGACAACGGAGATGGTTAGAATTAATCAAGGATTATGACTTGGGAATTCATTATCACCCGGGAAAGGCTAATGTTGTGGCAGATGCTCTTAGCAGGAAAGGCTATTGCAATGCTACGGAAGGACGACAGTTGCCATTGGAGTTATGCAAGGAATTTGAGAGATTAAATTTGGGAATTGTCACTAGAGGTTTTGTTGCAACTTTAGAAGCCAAGCCTACTCTCATTGATCAGGTTAGAGAAGCTCAGATTAATGATCCTGATATTCACGAGATTAAGAAGAATATGAGGAGAGGAAAAGCTATCGGTTTCCTGGAAGATGAGCAAGGGACCGTATGGTTGGGCGAAAGAATTTGTGTTCCAGAGAATAAAGAGTTGAAAGATACAATTCTGAAAGAAGCTCATGATACTCTGTATTCCATTCACCCTGGTAGTACCAAGATGTATCAAGATCTCAAAGAAAGATTTTGGTGGACAAGTATGAAGCGTGAGATAGCAGAGTTTGTAGCTATGTGTGATGTTTGTCAGCGGGTTAAGGCAGAACATCAGAAGCCAGCAGGTTTGTTGCAACCTTTGAAGATACCCGAATGGAAGTGGGAAGAAATCGGTATGGATTTTATCACAGGTTTACCCAGAATGTCATCAGGTCACGACTCTATTTGGGTGATAGTCGATAGACTCACCAAAGTGGCTCATTTCATTCCAGTAAAGACGACATATTCCGGAAGTCGTTTGGCGGAATTGTATATGGCTAGGATTGTGTGTTTGCATGGCGTCCCTAAGAAAATAGTATCTGACCGAGGTAGTCAGTTTACTTCAAAGTTTTGGAAGAAACTTCAGGAAGAGATGGGTTCTAAGCTGAACTTCAGTACTGCTTATCATCCGCAAACAGACGGACAAACCGAAAGGGTGAATCAGATCTTGGAAGATATGTTAAGAGCTTGTGCTCTAGACTTCGGTGGAAGTTGGGATAAGAATTTGCCTTACGCAGAATTTTCGTACAACAACAGTTATCAAGCTAGTCTTCAGATGGCTCCTTACGAAGCACTGTATGGTCGTAAGTGTCGTACTCCACTTCTGTGGGATCAGACGGGAGAACGTCAGGTGTTCGGAACTGATATCCTAAGGGAAGCAGAAGAAAAGGTAAAGGTTATTCAAGAAAGATTGCGTGTAGCTCAGTCCCGTCATAAGAGTTATGCAGACAATCGCCGCAGAGACTTGAGTTTTGAAGAAGGAGATCATGTGTACCTTCGTGTCACTCCTCTCCGAGGGGTTCATCGTTTTCAGACCAAAGGAAAGTTGGCTCCGCGTTTTGTGGGACCTTATAAGATTATCAGTCGAAGAGGTGAGGTTGCTTATCAGTTGGAGTTACCTCAATCGTTGACAGGAGTCCATGATGTGTTCCATGTGTCACAGTTGAAGAAGTGTTTAAGGGTACCTACTGAAGAAGCTAATCTTGAACAGATAGAAATTCAAGAGGATCTGACATATGTTGAGAAACCAATCCGTATTTTGGAGACAAATGAGAGAAGGAACAGGAATCGAGTTATCCGTTTCTGTAAGGTTCAGTGGAGTAATCACTCAGAAGAAGAAGCAACTTGGGAACGAGAAGATGAATTGAAGTCCGCTCATCCGCATCTTTTCGCCAGTTCTTCTGAATCTCGAGGACGAGATTCTGTTTAAGGGGGGTAGGTTTGTCACACCCTAAAAATCCTAAAATTACAAATTGTTGTTTAAATGGAATTTCCAGAAATGATTTTAAAAAAAACCTAGAAGAAAAGATTTGATTAAATAATAAATTCCAATATAAAATTGGGCCAGATAAAATTTTATTAAATACTTTGCTTAATTCTATAATTTCTAGATTTTTCTGGGAATTATTTGAGCCAAGGAAGTATTTTTAATAAATGGAATTGCATTTCATGAATTATTTAAATTGAAAAAGGTTTTAAAAAGTCTTCTTTTGGCTTTGGGCCGAAAGTCGGCCCAAAACCCCTCTCTTCTCTCTCTTCGGCCCAGTCCGGCCCAGCTCAGCCGAGCCGCGCGCGCGCGCCGCTCCCTCTCTCTCTCTCTCGCTGACAGGTGGGGCCCGCCTGTCGGAGTCGTCGTCTTCGTCGCGCTGGCCGCGCCCGAAAACCTAGCGAGCGCCGCCGCCGCCGCCCTTCCAAATTCGGTCGCGCCTTTCCGTTTCCGGTGGAATTGGTTGAGGGGAAAGGATCCCCGGGAGCTTCTCTACCTTTTCCCTTAAGGAATCATCGGCTAATTTGGTTTGGAAAGCTTGGATTCGAGCTCGGATCGGATTCGGCTAACCCTAACCTTTCCTTCGCCGTCGCCGGGCCGCCGTGGGCTTCGCCGCCGCCTCCCGACCCCTTTAAAAGGACCCCCGGTGTCCCCTCTACCCTCCGCCGCCCTCGCCTTCGCCTCTCGTCGCGCGAATCGCCCTAGCGCCGAGCACCCGTGCGCCGCCGTCGCCGCCGCCGCTCCAGTCGTGCGCCGCCGTCGCTCCGGTCATCGCCGTCGCTCGGGGAGCTCGCCAACGTGGTTGCCGTCGCGTCGCCATCCTCGTCCGACCCTTCGCCGTCGCTGTGGACCACCGGAACATCGTCGCCGTCGTCGACCCGAACCTCTCCGCCGCTTCGTCCTCGTCGCCGGCGTCATTCGTTGCTCCTCCGCCGCTAGATTGGTCGCCGGTGAGTTCGCCGTGCCTTCCGCTATTCGTTGCCGCCTTCCGTTCGCGCCGCCGCGCCGTCGTTCGCCGGCGAGCACGTGAGTCCGAGCCGCCGTCGCCGCCGTCGGTCGGGATGACGTCAGTGCTGACGTCATCGGTGCCCTCGCTCGTGAGCCGGCCGTGCGCCGTTTGATCTCGTCCGTCCGATCGGATCGGATCAATCTCGCCCGTCCGTTCCCATAGACCGTTGCCGTGGACCCGGTCCACCGTAGACCCCGAGCCTACTGACGCAATAAAGTCCCTTTTTCTTTTCAAAAATAATTCATTATTGCGTCATAATTCAATTAAAATTTATATAAATGATTTAAACCGATTAAATCTTTAAAAATTCATAACTAATTCATCTTAGCTCGGATTTAGTTAGTTCAAGTCTCTAAATTTTTCTAAAATTGAGATCTACATGTTAAAAATATCCACATGTACTGTTCATGCTTGCTTATGTGTTGTTTTGGTGTTTTTGTTCTTTTCCGTTTAGAATCCGACGTTTCCGGAGAGTCCGCTTTTGCAGGAGAAGATTTAGAAGAGTTCCAAGGCCAGCAAGGCAAGTCAGACAGATCCTAATCAACCCTTTGAGCATGTTGATCCCATTTAAAGCTATTGTTTTTATTCAACTATTGCATTTATTTTCAAATGTCATTGGGTGGAAATAGCCTATTGTTTGTTATAGCCCTTTTGTTCTTGATTATCCTATTCCTTGATACCTTGGGTTATTATAACTTGACTAGTTGAGCTTTATATTGGTTCAACTAGATATTAGGTGTAATTGCTTAGCCATGCTTAGAAACTTTAGCACACTAATGGGATAACTTATGATTCACTATTATTTATTGATGGCTTAATGATAGTTCACGATGGTTATTCGTGATTGGTTAATTAATAAATGTGACAACTAAAACCTGATAATGGTGGGTTGTGAGTACATGGTTTTGATGGTCGTGCTCATGACAGTTAAGGACCGGTTCACGAACTTCGGTTGTGAAACATTAACCGTGCCAACCACAAGCCAGCGTGGGCAACGGCTTTATCTTTTGCATAGCATAGTTTATTATGGAGCACCAGACTGAGAAGTGGCGGAGATAAGCCCACGGGGGTCGCTGGGGAGTCCATGCCTTGTTTATAAGGGGGTGACTATGATCCGGGAATGGTGCACTGTGGTGGATTGTGTTGTGTGAGGGGTAATGTCACAGCTCCTTTCCGAGGTACCGTGGTGGTATTGAGGCACATGGTGACATGATGTGAGGCTGTGTCTTGTGGGTACAGTGGTACACCTCTGATCAGAGTAAAACTATTCGAATAGCCGTGCCCGCGGTTATGGGCGGGTCTAACAATGTCTTTCGTGATTAGTCTCACCCTTCCCACTTTAATGAAAGATGCTATAACTGGTTATATCTGATTAGCTCCTGGTTTGGAATGGTATATTCCTGGTTTGGAGATTAGAACTGTGCAGCCGGGGTTGGTTGTTCAGAATGGTTGGGCCCATATAACAGGGTATGTTGTATGGTGTTGGATTAATACTGTTTAATTAATACTTTACTGTTTTATTAAATTCTGAAATATTTATTAAATGCTGTTTATGCAAAGAAGCCTATATTATGCCATCCTTGGTTATCCTGTGCACTTGCATATTTGCTGCGTGGCTTGCTGAGTATGTCATATACTCACCTTGCAATCATTCATCAGAGGAGGAGTTCTACAGTGAAGCTGATGGTGGTGAGGATTTGGCGTAGTCCTGGTCAAGCTGCCTGTGGAATGGAGTCGTCTGCGCTATTTATTTCTTTATTTTCCGCTGCTTAGATCTTTATTGGTTGAGAGGAACTATCCACCTCTGTAATGACCTTTTGTTCGCTTATTAATTAGAGTAATAATGGTACTCTATTATCAATTTGTTATTGTGTGCCTCGGCTGATTCCTGGACGAGGGTTTACACACATGTAAGCGTTTGGAATTTTGGATAGAAATTCCGGGCGTGACATCCTTTCCCCTCGCGTCCACCGCCGCCGCCGCCGCTCGGGTGAGGGAGAGAGAGAGCCGAGAGGGAGAGAGGGAGAGGAAAAGAGAGAGTCGGCCGAGAGAGAAAAAGAAAGAAAGAGAGAGGAAAAGAGAGAAAAAGAAAAAAAGGAGAGAAAAGAGAGAAAAAAAGGAGGGAAAAAAGAAAAGGAGAGGAAAGAGAGAAAAGAGAGAAAAGAAGAGAGAAAAGAGAGAAAAAAAGGGGAAATAAATAAAAAGAAAAAATATATATATAATATAAATAATATAATAATAATAATAAATTAATAAATATAAATGATAATAATAATATAAATAGAGGGAAATTAGGAAAGTTTAGAAGATTTAGAAATTAGAATTTAAATTATAGATTAATTTCTCGTCGTAGGATTGCAAAAATTTAATATAAATTATGGGTTATTCCTGGTAGTCACTATAAATAATCAATTCGCGGTAGTAATTTAAATGTAATCAACAACTAATAAACGAAATCTTATAGATCATTAAAGATTACTTTGGATAATCTCTAAAGGTAATCGATTCATGGTAGAAGTTCGGAGTTAATCACTAGTAATTTTGGACGTATAGAATACTTTATCAGTTAGTCATAGACTAAATTAAATCGTGTAATATCTCTAGGATTTTGTCCGATATTTAGCTCGTGGTAGAAATTTCTAACCTATTACATGGATATAATACTCGGGAATATTAAATTAAAAACTTAAGACAACAAAATAATTATACTCACAAATAATTTACATCGGAAATGGGTTCGCCTTAGTCCACGAATAGTAGAGTTAATATAAAGGAATCGAATTTCGCACTCGACTTTCATTCGGATTTACTTGGATTTCTATTTGAATTTTAACCTAATTCAAATCAATTTTCGCACGTAACTATAGAGCCCGAGGAAGCTGCGGATCCAAGCGAAGGTCAAGACCCGCAAGACTTTGAGCCAGGCAAGTCATCACTATTCCTTGAACATGTTAATCCCAATTGCGAAATTGTTTTGTTTACAAATAAAATTGCATGCAATGATAAACATCCTACTTGTGATTACGCCATGCCTTGATTATTGTTTACCCCATATTCCTTCGTAACCATGTTTACGTATGAGTCCCTAGTCAACTATGACAATTGCTTAGCAACGCTATTCTAGAATCATGCATACTCATATTTATCAAAATGCTCTATGCTTGGGCAATTGCCTTTGGGAAGGTAATTGAGATGCGGCATGTGGAGACATGAGCGCCACATTGCCATGATGTTGATGACATGATTTGTGAAAGGAGAAATGAAATTAAACAACTGTTTTCGACTGGGGCGGACGGAGGATTTGGGTGGTATCCGGGAAAAGGCAAGTACTGTCCCCGGTCAATTAAGGACCGAGCCATGAAGTTAAGCATGAAACGACCCCCGTACAACCGCATTTCTCGTATGGGTATAGACCTAGCGGAATATTTAGCTGAGCAGAGGCAGTATCCATGCATAGTGGTTTCTTGATGTGTGAGGCAGGGGCTCTACGGTGGGGCAGCCATTTGTAGAACCGCGAGGCGGGTGTCTACAGTGGTGTCGCCATCGGTAGGACTGCCATGTGAGAATTTAAACATAATTATAACTTAATGCCTATGTGAGTCTTTCCTTCCCGGGTGCGCCAGAACTCCTCTCACTGCTAGAAACTGTGTACGCCTAGAGTGCATGAGGATGTAAAGTTCATGGAGCGGGTACTGCCAATGCGAGGTTATCGAAAAGCTTTGCCGTGACATGTCTCATGTGTTGGGACGAGGCTCATGTGTTGGGCAGTCGCGGAATGCAGGTAAAGTGTACATCCACTGCAGTGTGAGTAACCCAATCTATTCGAATAGCCGTGCTCGCGGTTATTGAGCATCGGGACGTGTATTACACTTGGCTAGACTCTAAATTCTTAACTTGTGTGGGATGGGATGATGCACGATGATTTCTATGCTGATGGAGCCACTTCCTGAGAGGAGGGAAGGTGGACGTCCTCAGAAAACCATGATGACTCGATGGCGGGAAGCTATCCTTGGGATCACAATGGATGGTGGACAGAACCGTCATTGTTTAATATGAACACTGGTACTAAAATTTGATCAGTCTATGCTAGGTCTTAGGCCTGTGAAAAGAATTACAAAAATTGCTTTGTGCAAAAGAACCATAGCCATTCCTTGAATACCCCTTTATCATGTGCATTGTTGCTGTGGTGACTTGTTGAGTACGGTTGGTACTCACCCTTGCAAATATAAACTTAATCAGAGGCCGGAGATGAAGCTTCGGAGGATCCCTATGCCTATTACCAGGAGGGTGATGAAGACGAAGGCGCTCAATAGGTCTTAGTTACGGTCGTTGCCTGTGGCAATGGTGTGCCGCCACCTTAACTCCGCTGCCTTACCTATTTCTGTTTTTGGAATGTATTCCGGACCGCTCGGTCCGATGATTTAAGACTATGCCTGCGGGCTATTGTTGTAATAATTCGTACTAGACACTCGTGTATATGCACTGGTTACTTCAGCTATGAATTCGTGTGTACCAGAGTACTTGATCCAGGGAAATGGTACTGTTTACACGATTGATTCCTGTTATAAAAACGGGGGTCCACAGCTAGCGGGCGCGACACTGTGGAATGCAAATGGAGAATTCTGTGCAAATTAAAACCGTGATAACTTTGCCTTCCGGTCAAGGAATCGAGCTAGGTTTTTTTGACGGCTGCAGAATCACGGGCCTCACCCTAGAGAGACTGGATTTGGAGAGTTGGACCCCCAGATATTTTTCTAGAAATTACTTACCATAGGCCATGAAGCAGCGGTTGTTTCGGCGAAACGTCGAATATCTGAGGGTCCACAACTGGTTTTCAACGAGGTGGTTAGTATAGGGATGGCACATAGGACGTTAGGGTGGATAGCTTACACGATGTCGGTGTCAAGCGCGTCGACTAACCGCGCCGTTAAGGTAGGCTGGCGGGAGCGACACTGTGGAATGCAGATGGAGAATTCTGTGCAAATTAAAACCTTGATAACGTTGCCTTCCGGTCATGGAATCGAGCTAGGTTTTTTTTGACGGCTGCAGAATCATGGGCCTCACCCTAGAGAGAATGGATTTGGAGAGTTGGACCCCCAGAGATTTTTCTAGAAATTACTTACCATAGGCCATGAAGCAGCGGTTGTTTCGGCGAAACGTCGACTATCTGACGGTCCACAACTGGTTTTCAACGAGGTGGTTAGTATAGGGATGGCACATAGGAAGTTAGGGTGGATAGCTTAGACGATGTTGGTGTCGAGCGCGTCGACTAACCGCGCCGTTAAGGTAGGCTGGCGGGCGCGACACTGTGGAATGCAAATGGAGAATTCTGTTCAAATTAAAACCTGATAACTTTGCCTGCCGGTCATGGAATCGAGCTAGATTTTTCTTGACGGCTGCAGAATCACGGGGCTCACCCTAGAGAGATTGGATTTGGAGAGTTGGACCCCCAGAGATTTTTCTAGAAATTACTTACCATAGGCCACGAATCAGCGGTTGTTTCGGCGAAACGTCGAATATTTGAGGGTCCACAACTGGTTTTCAACGAGGTGGTTAGTATAGGGATGGTACAAAGGATGTTAGGGTGGATAGATTAGACGATGTCAGTGCCAAGCGCGTCGACTAACCGCGCCGTTAAGGTTGGCTGGCGGGCGCGAAACTGTGGAATGCAGATGGAGAATTCTGTGCAAATTAAAACCTTGATAACTTTACCTTCCGGTCATGGAATCGAGCTAGGTTTTTTTTGACGGCTATAGAATCACGGGCCTCATCCTAGAGAGACTGGATTTGGAGAGTTGGACCCCCAGAGTTTTTTGTAGAAATTACTTACCATAGGCCACGAAGCAGCGGTTGTTTCGGCGAAACGTCGACTATCTGAGGGTCCACAACTGGTTTTCAACGAGGTGGTTTGTATAGGGATGGCACATAGGAAGTTAGGGTGGATAGCTTAGACGATGTCGGTGTCGAGCGCGTCGACTAACCGCGCCGTTAAGGTAGGCTGGCGGGCGCGACACTGTGGAATGCAGATGGAGAATTCTGTGCAAATTGAAACCTGATAACTTTGCCTGCCGGTCATGGAATCGAGCTAGGTTTTTTTTGACGGCTGCAGAATCACGGGGCTCACCCTAGAGAGATTGGATTTGGAGAGTTGGACCCCCAGAGATTTTTCTAGAAATTACTTACCATAGGCCACGAATCAGCGGTTGTTTCGGCGAAACGTCGAATATTTGAGGGTCCACAACTGGTTTTCAACGAGGTGGTTAGTATAGGGATGGTACAAAGGATGTTAGGGTGGAAAGCTTAGACGATGTCGGTGTCAAGCGCGTCGACTAACCGCGCCGTTAAGGTTGGCTGGCGGGCGCGACACTGTGGAATGCAGATGGAGAATTCTGTGCAAATTAAAACCTTGATAACTTTGCCTTCCGGTCATGGAATCGAGCTAGGTTTTTTTGACGGCTGCAGAATCACGGGCCTCATCCTAGAGAGAATGGATTTGGAGAGTTGGACCCCCAGAGATTTTTCTAGAAATTACTTACCATAGGCCATGAAGCAGCGGTTGTTTCGGCGAAACGTCGACTATCTGACGGTCCACAACTGGTTTTCAACGAGGTGGCTAGTATAGGGATGGCACATAGGAAGTTAGGGTGGATAGCTTAGACGATGTCGGTGTCGAGCGCGTCGACTAACCGCGCCGTTAAGGTAGGCTGGCGGGCGCGACACTGTGGAATGCAAATGGAGAATTCTGTGCAACTTAAAACCTGATAACTTTGCCTGCCGGTCATGGAATCGAGCTAGATTTTTTTTGACGGCTGCAGAATCACGGGGCTCACCCTAGAGAGATTGGATTTGGAGAGTTGGACCCCCAGAGATTTTTCTAGAAATTACTTACCATAGGCCACGAATCAGCGGTTGTTTCGGCGAAACGTCGAATATTTGAGGGTCCACAACTGGTTTTCAACGAGGTGGTTAGTATAGGGATGGTACAAAGGATGTTAGGGTGGATAGATTAGACGATGTCAGTGCCAAGCGCGTCGACTAACCGCGCCGTTAAGGTTGGCTGGCGGGCACGAAACTGTGGAATGCAGATGGAGAATTCTGTGCAAATTAAAACCTTGATAACTTTGCCTTCCGGTCATGGAATCGAGCTAGGTTTTTTTGACGGCTGTAGAATCACGGGCCTCATCCTAGAGAGACTGGATTTGGAGAGTTGGACCCCCAGAGTTTTTTGTAGAAATTACTTACCATAGGCCACGAAGCAGCGGTTGTTTCGGCGAAACGTCGACTATCTGAGGGTCCACAACTGGTTTTCAACGAGGTGGTTTGTATAGGGATGGCACATAGGAAGTTAGGGTGGATAGCTTAGACGATGTCGGTGTCGAGCGCGTCGACTAACCGCGCCGTTAAGGTAGGCTGGCGGGCGCGACACTGTGGAATGCAGATGGAGAATTCTGTGCAAATTGAAACCAGATAACTTTGCCTGCCGGTCATGGAATCGAGCTAGGTTTTTTTTGACGGCTGCAGAATCACGGGGCTCACCCTAGAGAGATTGGATTTGGAGAGTTGGACCCCCAGAGATTTTTCTAGAAATTACTTACCATAGGCCACGAATCAGCGGTTGTTTCGGCGAAACGTCGAATATTTGAGGGTCCACAACTGGTTTTCAACGAGGTGGTTAGTATAGGGATGGTACAAAGGATGTTAGGGTGGAAAGCTTAGACGATGTCGGTGTCAGGCGCGTCGACTAACCGCGCCGTTAAGGTTGGCTGGCGGGCGCGACACTGTGGAATGCAGATGGAGAATTCTGTGCAAATTAAAACCTTGATAACTTTGCCTTCCGGTCATGGAATCGAGCTAGGTTTTTTTGACGGCTGCAGAATCACGGGCCTCATCCTAGAGAGACTGGATTTGGAGAGTTGGACCCCCAGAGATTTTTCTTGAAATTACTCACCATAGGCCACGAAGCAGCGGTTGTTTCGGCGAAACGTCGACTATCTGAGGGTCCACAACTGGTTTTCAACGAGGTGGTTAGTATAGGGATGGCACATAGAAAGTTAGGGTGGATAGCTTAGACGATGTCGGTGTCGAGCGCGTCGACTAACCGCGCCGTTAAGGTAGGCTGGCGGGCGCGACACTGTGGAATGCAGATGGAGAATTCTGTGCAAATTAAAACCTTGATAACTTTGCCTTCCAGTCATGGAATCGAGCTAGGTTTTTTTTGACGGCTGCAGAATCACGGGCCTCACCCAAGAGAGACTGGATTTGGAGAGTTGGATTCCCAGAGATTTTTCTAGAAATTACTTACCATAGGCCACCAAGTAGGGGTTGTTTCGGCGAAACGTCGAATATCTAAGGGTCCACAACTGGTTTTCAACGAGGTGGTTAGTATAGGGATGGCACATAGGACGTTAGGGTGGATAGCTTAGACGGTGTCGGTGTCAAGCGCGTCGACTAACCACGCCGCTTAGGTTGGCTGGCGGGCGCGACACTATGGAATGCTGATGGAGAATTCTGTGCAAATTAAAACCTTGATAACTTTGCCTTCCGGTCATGGAATCGATCTAGGTTTTTTTTACGGCTGCAGAATAACGGGCCTCACCCTAGAGAGACTAGATTTGGACAGTTGGACCCCCAGAGATTTTTCTACAAATTACTTACCATAGGCCACCAAGCAGCGGTTGTTTCGGCGAAACGTCGAATATCTGAGGGTCCACAACTGGTATTCAACGAGGTGGTTAGTATAGGGATGGCACATAGGACGTTAGGGTGGATAGCTTAGACGGTGTCGGTGTCAAGCGCGTCGACTAACCACGCCGTTTAGGTTGGCTGGCGGGTGCGACACTGTGGAATGCTGATGGAGAACTTTGCCTTCCGGTCATGGAATCGAGCTAGGTTTTTTTGACGGCTGCAGAATCACGGGCCTCACCCTAGAGAGACTGGATTTGGACAGTTGGACCCCCAGAGATTTTTCTACAAATTACTTACCATAGGCCACCAAGCAGCGGTTGTTTCGGCGAAATGTCGAATATCTGAGGGTCCACAACTGGTTTTCAACGAGGTGGTTAGTATAGGGATGGCACATAGGACGTTAGGGTGGATAGCTTAGACGATGTCGGTGTCAAGCGTGTCGACTAACCGCGCCGGTAAGGTATGCTTGCGGGCGCGACACTGTGGAATGCAGATGGAGAATTCTGTGCAAATTAAAACCTTGATAACTTTGCCTTCCGGTCATGGAATCGAGCTAGGTTTTTTTTGACGGCTGCAGAATCACGGGCCTCACCCAAGAGAGACTGGATTTGGAGAGTTGGACTCCCAGAGATTTTTCTAGAAATTACTTACCATAGGCCACCAAGTAGGGGTTGTTTCGGCGAAACGTCGAATATCTAAGGGTCCACAACTGGTTTTCAACGAGGTGGTTAGTATAGGGATGGCACATAGGACGTTAGGGTGGATAGCTTAGATGGTGTCGGTGTCAAGCGCGTCGACTAACCACGCCGCTTAAGTTGGCTGGCGGGCGCGACACTGTGGAATGCTGATGGAGAATTCTGTGCAAATTAAAACCTTGATAACTTTGCCTTCCGGTCATGGAATCGAGCTAGGTTTTTTTTGACGGCTGCAGAAAAACGGGCCTCACCCTAGAGAGACTAGATTTGGACAGTTGGACCCCCAGAGATTTTTCTACAAATTACTTACCATAGGCCACCAAGCAGCGGTTGTTTCGGCGAAACGTCGAATATCTGAGGGTCCACAACTGGTATTCAACGAGGTGGTTAGTATAGGGATGGCACATAGGACGTTAGGGTGGATAGCTTAGACGGTGTCGGTGTCAAGCGCGTCGACTAACCACGCCGTTTAGGTTGGCTGGCGGGCGCGACACTGTGGAATGCAGATGGAGAACTTTGCCTTCCGGTCAAGGAATCGAGCTAGGTTTTTTTTGACGGCTGCAGAATCACGGGCCTCACCCTAGAGAGACTGGATTTGGACAGTTGGACCCCCAGAGATTTTTCTACAAAGTACTTACCATAGGCAACCAAGCAGCGGTTGTTTCGGCGAAATGTCGAATATCTGAGGGTCCACAACTGGTTTTCAACGAGGTGGTTAGTATAGGGATGGCACATAGGACGTTAGGGTGGATAGCTTAGACGATGTCGGTGTCAAGCGTGTCGACTAACCGCGCCGTTAAGGTAGGCTGGCGGGCGCGACACTGTGGAATGCAGATGGAGAATTCTGTGCAAATTAAAACCTTGATAACTTTGCCTTCCAGTCATGGAATCGAGCTAGGTTTTTTTTGACGGCTGCAGAATCACGGGCCTCACCCAAGAGAGACTGGATTTGGAGAGTTGGACTCCCAGAGATTTTTCTAGAAATTACTTACCATAGGCCACCAAGTAGGGGTTGTTTCGGCGAAACGTCGAATATCTAAGGGTCCACAACTGGTTTTCAACGAGGTGGTTAGTATAGGGATGGCACATAGGACGTTAGGGTGGATAGCTTAGACGGTGTCGGTGTCAAGCGCGTCGACTAACCACGCCGCTTAGGTTGGCTGGCGGGCGCGACACTGTGGAATGCTGATGGAGAATTCTGTGCAAATTAAAACCTTGATAACTTTGCCTTCCGGTCATGGAATCGATCTAGGTTTTTTTTTACGGCTGCAGAATAACAGGCCTCACCCTAGAGAGACTAGATTTGGACAGTTGGACCCCCAGAGATTTTTCTACAAATTACTTACCATAGGCCACCAAGCAGCGGTTGTTTCGGCGAAACGTCGAATATCTGAGGGTCCACAACTGGTATTCAACGAGGTGGTTAGTATAGGGATGGCACATAGGACGTTAGGGTGGATAGCTTAGACGGTGTCGGTGTCAAGCGCGTCGACTAACCACGCCGTTTAGGTTGGCTGGCGGGTGCGACACTGTGGAATGCTGATGGAGAACTTTGCCTTCCGGTCATGGAATCGAGCTAGGTTTTTTTTGACGGCTGCAGAATCACGGGCCTCACCCTAGAGAGACTGGATTTGGACAGTTGGACCCCCAGAGATTTTTCTACAAATTACTTACCATAGGCCACCAAGCAGCGGTTGTTTCGGCGAAATGTCGAATATCTGAGGGTCCACAACTGGTTTCAACGAGGTGGTTAGTATAGGGATGGCACATAGGACGTTAGGGTGGATAGCTTAGACGATGTCGGTGTCAAGCGTGTCGACTAACCGCGCCGGTAAGGTATGCTTGCGGGCGCGACACTGTGGAATGCAGATGGAGAATTCTGTGCAAATTAAAACCTTGATAACTTTGCCTTCCGGTCATGGAATCGAGCTAGGTTTTTTTTGACGGCTGCAAAATCACGGCCCTCACCCAAGAGAGACTGGATTTGAAGAGTTGGACCCCCAGCGATTTTTCTATAAATTACTTACAATAGGCCACGTAGCAGCGGTTGTCTTGGCGAAACGTCGAATATCTGAGGGTCCACAACTGGTTTTCAACGAGGTGGTTAGTATAGGGTTGGCACATAGGACGTTAGGGTGGATAGCTTAGACGGTGTCGGTGTCAAGCGCGTCGACTAACCGCGCCGATAAGGTAGGCTTGCGGGCGCGACACTATGGAATGCAGATGGAGAACTCTGTGCAAATTAAAACATTGATAACTTTGCCTTCCGGTCATGGAATCGAGCTAGGTTTTTTTTGACGGCTACAGAATCACGGGCCTCACCCTAGAGAGACTGGATTTGGAGAGTTGGACCTCCAGAGATTTTTCCAGAAATTACTTACCATAGGCCACCAAGTAGGGGTTGTTTCGGCGAAACGTCGAATATCTAAGGGTCCACAACTGGTTTTCAACGAGGCGGTTAGTATAGGGATGGCACATAGGACGTTAGGGTGGATAGCTTAGACGGTGTCGGTGTCAAGCGCGTCGACTAACCGCGCCGTTTAGGTTGGCTGGCGGGCGCGACACTGTGGAATGCTGATGGAGAATTCTGTGCAAATTAAAACCTTGATAACTTTGCCTTCCGGTCATGGAATCGGGCTAGGTTTTTTTTGACGGCTGCAGAATCACGGGCCTCACCTAGAGAGTCTGGATTTGGAGAGTTGGACCCCAGAGATTTTTCTACAAATTACTTACCATAGGCCACGAAGCAGCGGTTTGTTTCGGCGAAACGTCGAATATCTGAGGGTCCACAAGTGCTTTTCAACGAGGTGGTTAGTATAGGGATGGCACATAGGACGTTAGGGTGGATAGCTTAGACGGTGTCGGTGTCAAGCGCGTCGACTAACCGCGCCGATAAGGTAGGCTGGCGGGCGCGACACTGTGGAATGCTGATGGAGAATTCTGTGCAAATTAAAACCTTGATAACTTTGCCTTCCGGTGATGGAATCGAGCTAGGTTTTTTTGACGGCTGCAGAATCACGGGCCTCACCCTAGAGAGACTAGATTTGGAGAGTTGGACCCAAGAGATTTTTCTACAAATTACTTACCATAGGCCACCAAGTAGGGGTTGTTTCGGCGAAACGTCGAATATCTGAGGGTCCACAACTGGTTTTCAACGAGGTGGTTAGTATAGGGATGGCACATAGGACGTTAGGGTGGATAGCTTAGATGGTGTCGGTGTCAAGCGCGTCGACTAACCGCGCTGTTAGGTTGGCTGGCGGGCGCGACACTGTGGAATGCTGATGGAGACTTCTGTGCAAATTAAAACCTTGATAACTTTGCCTTCCGGTCATGGAATCGAGCTAGGTTTTTTTTGACGGCTGCAGAATCACGGGCCTCACCCTAGAGAGACTGGATTTGGAGAGTTGGACTCCTAGAGATTTTTCTACAAATTACTTACCATAGGCCACCAAGCAGCGGTTGTTTCGGCGAAACGTCGAATATCTGAGGGTCCACAACTGGTTTTCAACGAGGTGGTTAGTATAGGGATGGCACATAGGACGTTAGGGTGGATAGCTTAGACGATGTCGGTGTCAAGCGCGTCGACTAACCGCGCCGATAAGGTAGGCTTGCGGGCGCGACACTGTGGAATGCAGATGGAGAATTCTGTGCAAATTAAAACCTTCATAACTTTGCCTTCCGGTCATGGAATCGAGCTAGGTTTTTTTTGACGGCTGCAAAATCACGGCCCTCACCCTAGAGAGACTGGATTTGGAGAGTTGGACCCCCAGAGATTTTTCTATAAATTACTTACCATAGGCCACGAAGCAGCGGTTGTTTGGCGAAACGTCGAATATCTGAGGGTCCACAACTGGTTTTCAACGAGGTGGTTAGTATAGGGATGGCACATAGGACGTTAGTGCGGATAGCTTAGACGGTGTCGGTGTCAAGCGCGTCGACTAACCGCGCTGATAAGGTAGGCTTGCGGGCGCGACACTGTGGAATGCAGATGGATAATTCTGTGCAAATTAAAACCTTGATAACTTTGCCTTCCGGTCATGGAATTGAGCTAGGTTTTTTTTGACGGCTGCTGAATCACGGGCCTCACCCTAGAGAGACTGGAATTTGAGAGTTGTACCCCCAGAGATTTTTCTAGAAATTACTTACCATAGGCCACGAAGCAGCGGTTGTTTCGGCGAAACGTCGAATATCTAAGGGTCCACAACTGGTTTTCAACGAGGTGGTTAGTATAGGGATGGCACATAGGACGTTAGGGCGGAAAGCTTAGACGATGTCGGTGCCAAGCGCGTCGACTAACCGCGCCGATAAGGTAGGCTTGCGGGCGCGACACTGTGGAATGCAAATGGAGAATTCTATGCAAATTAAAACCATGATAACTTTGCCTTCCGGTCATGGAATCGAGTTAGGTTTTTTTTGATGGCTACAGAATCACGGGCCTCACCCTAAAGAGACTAGATTTGGAGAGTTGGACCCCCAGAGATTTTTCTAGAAATTACTTACCATAGGCCATGAAGCAGCGGTTGTTTCGGCGAAACGTCGAATATCTAAGGGTCCACAACTGGTTTTCAACGAGGTGGTTAGTATAGGGATGGCACATAGGACATTAGGGCGGAAAGCTTAGACGATGTCGGTATAAAGCGCGTCGACTAACCGCGCCGATAATGTAGGCTTGCGGGCGCGATACTGTGGAATGCAGATGGAGAATTCTGTGCAAATTAAAACCTTGATAACTTTGCCTTCCGGTCATGGAATCGAGCTAGGTTTTTTTTGATGGCTGCAGAATCACGGGCCTCCCTCTAGAGAGACTGGATTTGGAGAGTTGGACCCTCAGAGATTTTTCTAGAAATTACTTACCATAGGCCACGAAGCAGCGGTTGTTTCGGCGAAACGTCGAATATCTGAGGGTCCACAACTGGTTTTCAACCAGGTGGTTAGTATAGGGATGGCACATAGGACGTTAGGGTGGATAGCTTAGACGGTGTCGGTGTCAAGCGCGTCGACTAACCGCGCAGTTAGGGTAGGCTGGCGGGCGCGACATTGTGGAATGCAGATGGAAAATTCTGTGCAAATTAAAACCTTGATAACTTTGCCTTCCGGTCATAGAATCTTGCTAGGTTTTTTTGACGGCTGCAGAATCACGGGCCTCACCCTAGAGAGTCTAGATTTGGAGAGTTGGACCCCCAGAGATTTTTCTAGAAATTACTTACCATAGGCCACGAAGCAGCGGTTGTTTCGGCGAAACGTCGAATATCTGAGGGTCTACAACTGGTTTTCAACGAGGTGGTTAGTATAGGGATGGCACATAGGATGTTAGGGGCAGAAGCTTAGACGGTGTCGGTGTCAAGCGCGTCGACTAACCGTGCCGTTTAGGTTGGCTGGCGGGCGCGACACTATGGAATGCTGATGGAGAATTCTGTGCAAATTAAAACCTTGATAACTTTGCCTTCCGGTCAGGGAATCGAGCTAGGTTTTTTTTGACAGCTGCAGAATCACGGGCCTCACCCTAGAGAGACCGGATTTGGAGAGCTGGACTCCCAGTGATTTTTCTACAAATTACTTACCATAGGCCACGAAGCAGCGGTTGTTTCGGCGAAACGTCGAATATCTGAGGGTCCACAACTGGTTTTCAAAGAGGTGGTTAGTATAGGGATGGCACATAGGACGTTAGGGTGGATAGCTTAGACAGTGTCGGTGTCAAGCGCGTCGACTAACCGCGCCGTTAAGGTAGGCTGGCGGGCGCGACACTGTGGAATGCAGATGGAGAATTCTGTGCAAATTAAAACCTTGATAATTTTGCCTTCCGGTCATGGAATCGAGCTAGGTTTTTTTGACGGCTGCAGAATCATGGGCCTCACCCTAGAGAGACTGGATTTGGAGAGTTGGACCCCCAGAGATTTTTATACAAATTACTTACCATTGGCCACCAAGCAGCGGTTGTTTCGGCGAAACGTCGAATATCTGAGGGTCCACAACTGGTTTTCAAAGAGGTGGTTAGTATAGGGATGGCACATAGGACGTTAGGGTGGATAGCTTAGACGGTGTCGGTGTCAAGCGCGTCGACTAACCGCGCCGTTAAGGTAGGCTGGCGGGCGCGACACTGTGGAATGCAGATGGAGAATTCTGTGCAAATTAAAACCTTGATAACTTTGCCTTCCGGTCATGGAATCGAGCTAGGTTTTTTTTACGGCTGCAGAATCACGGGCCTCACCCTAGAGAGAGTGGATTTGGAGAGTTGGACCCCCAGAGATTTTTATACAAATTACTTACCATTGGCCACCAAGCAGCGGTTGTTTCGACAAAACGTCGAATATCTGAGGGTCCACAACTGGTTTTCAACGAGGTGGTTAGTATAGGGATGGCACACAGGACGTTAGGGTGGATAGCTTAGACGGTGTCACTGTCAAGCGCGTCGACTAACCACGCCGTTAAGGTAGGCTGGCGGGCGCGACACTGTGGAATGCAGTTGGAGAATTCTGTGCAAATTAAAACCTTGATAACTTTGCCTTCCGGTCATGGAATCGAGCTAGGTTTTTTTTTTCGGCTGTAGAATCACGGGCCTCACCCTAGAGAGACTAGATTTGGAGAGTTGAACCCCCAGAGATTTTTCTAGAAATTACTTACCATAGGCCACGAAGCAGCGGTTGTTTCGGCGAAACGTAGAATATCTGAGGGTCCACAACTGGTTTTCAACGAGGTGGTTAGTATAGGGATGGCACATAGGACGTTAGGGTGGATAGCTTAGACGGTGTCGATGTCAAGCACGTCGACTAACCGCGCCGTTTAGGTTGGCTGGCGGGCGCGACACTGTGGAATGCTGATGGAGAATTCTGTGCAAATTAAAACCTTGATAACTTTGCCTTCCGGTCATGGAATCGAGCTAGGTTTTTTTTGACGGTTGCAGAATCACGGGCCTCACCCTAGAGAGACTGGATTTGGAGAGTTGGACCCCCAGAGATTTTTCCAGAAATTACTTACCATAGGCCACGAAGCAGCGGTTGTTTCGGCGAAACGTTGAATATCTGAGGGTCCACAACTGGTTTTCACAACGAGGTGGTTAGTATAGGGATGGCACGTAGGACGTTAGGGTGGATAGCTTAGACGATGTCGGTATCAAGCGCGTCGACTAACCGCGCCGATAAGGTAGGCTTGCGGGCGCGACACTGTGGAATGCAGATGGAGAATTCTGTGCAAATTAAAACCTTGAAAACTTTGCCTTCCGGTCAGGGAATCGAGCTAGGTTTTTTTTGACAGCTGCAGAATCACGGGCCCTCACCCTAGAGAGACCGGATTTGGAGAGCTAGACTCCCAGTGATTTTTCTACAAATTACTTACCATAGGCCACGAAGCAGCGGTTGTTTCGGCGAAACGTCGAATATCTGAGGGTCCACAACTGGTTTTCAAAGAGGTGGTTAGTATAGGGATGGCACAAAGGACGTTAGGGTGGATAGCTTAGACGGTGTCGGTGTCAAGCGCGTCGACTAACCGCGCCGTTAAGGTAGGCTGGCGGGCGCGACACTGTGGAATGCAGATGGAGAATTCTGTGCAAATTAAAACCTTGATAACTTTGCCTTCCGGTCATGGAATCGAGCTAGGTTTTTTTTGACGGCTGCAGAATCATGGGCCTCACCCTAGAGAGACTGGATTTGGAGAGTTGGACCCCCAGAGATTTTATACAAATTACTTACCATTGGCCACCAAGCAGCGGTTGTTTCGGCGAAACGTCGAATATCTGAGGGTCCACAACTGGTTTTCAAAGAGGTGGTTAGTATAGGGATGGCACATAGGACGTTAGGGTGGATAGCTTAGACGGTGTCGGTGTCAAGCGCGTCGACTAACCGCGCCGTTAAGGTAGGCTGGCGGGCACGACACTGTGGAATGCAGATGGAGAATTCTCTGCAAATTAAAACCTTGATAACATTGCCTTCCGGTCATGGAATCGAGCTAGGTTTTTTTTTACGGCTGCAGAATCACGGGCCTCACCCTAGAGAGAGTGGATTTGGAGAGTTGGACCCCCAGAGATTTTTATACAAATTACTTACCATTGGCCACCAAGCAGCGGTTGTTTCGGCAAAACGTCGAATATCTGAGGGTCCACAACTGGTTTTCAACGAGGTGGTTAGTATAGGGATGGCACACAGGACGTTAGGGTGGATAGCTTAGACGGTGTCGCTGTCAAGCGCGTCGACTAACCACGCCGTTAAGGTTGGCTGGCGGGCGCGACACTGTGGAATGCAGTTGGAGAATTCTGTGCAAATTAAAACCTTGATAACTTTGCCTTCCGGTCATGGAATCGAGCTAGGTTTTTTTTTTCGGCTGTAGAATCACGGGCCTCACCCCAGAGAGACTGGATTTGGAGAGTTTGACCCCTAGAGATTTTTCTAGAAATTACTTACCATAGGCCACGAAGCAGCGGTTGTTTCGGCGAAACGTCGAATATCTGAGGGTCCACAACTGGTTTTCAAAGAGGTGGTTAGTATAGGGATGGCACAAAGGACGTTAGGGTGGATAGCTTAGACGGTGTCGGTGTCAAGCGCGTCGACTAACCGCGCCGTTAAGGTAGGCTGGCGGGCGCGACACTGTGGAATGCAGATGGAGAATTCTGTGCAAATTAAAAACCTTGATAACTTTGCCTTCCGGTCATGGAATCGAGCTAGGTTTTTTTTTTCGGCTGTAGAATCACGGGCCTCACCCCAGAGAGACTGGATTTGGAGAGTTTGACCCCTAGAGATTTTTCTACAAATTACTTACCATAGGCCACGAAGCAGCGGTTGTTTCGGCGAAACGTCGAATATCTGAGGGTCCACAACTGGTTTTCAAAGAGGTGGTTAGTATAGGGATGGCACAAAGGACGTTAGGGTGGATAGCTTAGACGGTGTCGGTGTCAAGCGCGTCGACTAACCGCGCCGTTAAGGTAGGCTGGCGGGCGCGACACTGTGGAATGCAGATGGAGAATTCTGTGCAAATTAAAAACCTTGATAACTTTGCCTTCCGGTCATGGAATCGAGCTAGGTTTTTTTTGACGGCTGCAGAATCATGGGCCTCACCCTAGAGAGACTGGATTTGGAGAGTTGGACCCCCAGAGATTTTTATACAAATTACTTACCATTGGCCACCAAGCAGCGGTTGTTTCGGCGAAACGTCGAATATCTGAGGGTCCACAACTGGTTTTCAAAGAGGTGGTTAGTATAGGGATGGCACATAGGACGTTAGGGTGGATAGCTTAGACGGTGTCGGTGTCAAGCGCGTCGACTAACCGCGCCGTTAAGGTAGGCTGGCGGGCACGACACTGTGGAATGCAGATGGAGAATTCTCTGCAAATTAAAACCTTGATAACATTGCCTTCCGGTCATGGAATCGAGCTAGGTTTTTTTTTACGGCTGCAGAATCACGGGCCTCACCCTAGAGAGAGTGGATTTGGAGAGTTGGACCCCCAGAGATTTTTATACAAATTACTTACCATTGGCCACCAAGCAGCGGTTGTTTCGGCAAAACGTCGAATATCTGAGGGTCCACAACTGGTTTTCAACGAGGTGGTTAGTATAGGGATGGCACACAGGACGTTAGGGTGGATAGCTTAGACGGTGTCGCTGTCAAGCGCGTCGACTAACCACGCCGTTAAGGTTGGCTGGCGGGCGCGACACTGTGGAATGCAGTTGGAGAATTCTGTGCAAATTAAAACCTTGATAACTTTGCCTTCCGGTCATGGAATCGAGCTAGGTTTTTTTTTTTCGGCTGTAGAATCACGGGCCTCACCCCAGAGAGACTGGATTTGGAGAGTTTGACCCCTAGAGATTTTTCTAGAAATTACTTACCATAGGCCACGAAGCAGCGGTTGTTTCGGCGAAACGTAGAATATCTGAGGGTCCACAACTGGTTTTCAACGAGGTGGTTAGTATAGGGATGGCACATAGGACGTTAGGGTGGATAGCTTAGACGGTGTCGGTGTCAAGCGCGTCGACTAACCGCGCCGTTTAGGTTGGCTGGCGGGCGCGACACTGTGGAATGCTGATGGAGAATTCTGTGCAAATTAAAACCTTGATAACTTTGCCTTCCGGTCATGGAATCGAGCTAGGTTTTTTTTGACGGCTGCAGAATCACGGGCCTCACCCTAGAGAGACTGGATTTGGAGAGTTGGACCCCCAGAGATTTTTCCAGAAATTACTTACCATAGGCCACGAAGCAGCGGTTGTTTCGGCGAAACGTCGAATATCTGAGGGGTCCACAACTGGTTTTCAACGAGGTGGTTAGTATAGGGATGGCACGTAGGACGTTAGGGTGGATAGCTTAGATGATGTCGGTGTCAAGCGCGTCGACTAACCGCGCCGATAAGGTAGGCTTGCGGGCGCGACACTGTGGAATGCAGATGGAGAATTCTGTGCAAATTAAAACCTTGAAAACTTTGCCTTCCGGTCAGGGAATCGAGCTAGGTTTTTTTTGACAGCTGCAGAATCACGGGCCTCACCCTAGAGAGACCGGATTTGGAGAGCTGGACTCCCAGTGATTTTTCTACAAATTACTTACCATAGGCCACGAAGCAGCGGTTGTTTCGGCGAAACGTCGAATATCTGAGGGTCCACAACTGGTTTTCAAAGAGGTGGTTAGTATAGGGATGGCACATAGGACGTTAGGGTGGATAGCTTAGACGGTGTCGGTGTCAAGCGCGTCGACTAACTGCGCCGTTAAGGTAGGCTGGCGGGCGCGACACTGTGGAATGCAGATGGAGAATTCTGTGCAAATTAAAACCTTGATAACTTTGCCTTCTAGTCATGGAATCGAGCTAGGTTTTTTTTGACGGCTGCGGAATCACGGGCCTCACCCTGAGAGACTGGATTTGGAGAGTTGGACCCCTAGAGATTTTTCTAGAAATTACTTACCATAGGCCACGAGGCAGCGGTTGTTTCGGCGAAACGTCGAATATCTGAGGGTCCACAACTGGTTTTCAAAGAGGTGGTTAGTAATAGGGATGGCACATAGACGTTAGGGTGGATAGCTTAGACGGTGTCGGTGTCAAGCGCGTCGACTAACCGCGCCGTTAAGGTAGGCTGGCGGGCGCGACACTGTCGAATGCAGATGGAGATTCTGTGCAAATTAAAACCTTGATAACTTTGCCTTCCGGTCATGGAATCGAGCTAGGTTTTTTTTACGGCTGCAGAATCACGGGCCTCCCCTAGAGAGACTGGATTTCGAGAGTTGGACCCCTAGAGATTTTTATACAAATTACTTACCATTGGCCACCAAGCAGCGGTTGTTTCGGCGAAACGTCGAATATCTGAGGGTCCACAACTGGTTTTCAACGAGGTGGTTAGTATAGGGATGGCACACAGGACGTTAGGGTGTATAGCTTAGATGGTGTCGTTGTCAAGCACGTCGACTAACCGCGCCGTTAAGTAGGCTGGCGGGCGCGACCAACTGTGGAATGCAGTTGGAGAATTCTGTGCAAATTAAAACCTTGATAACTTTGGCCTTCCGGTCATGGAATCGAGCTAGGTTTTTTTGACGGCTGGCAGAATCACGGGCCTCACCCTAGAGAAGACTGGATTTGGAGAGTTTGGACCCCCAGAGATTTTTCTAGAAATTACTTACCATAGGCCACGAAGCAGCGGTTGTTTCGGCGAAACGTCGAATATCTGAGGGTCCACAACTGGTTTTCATTCAACGAGGTGGTTAGTATAGGGATGGCACATAGGACATTAGGGCGGAAAGCTTAGACGGTGTCGCTGTCAAGCGCGTCGACTAACCACGCCGTTTAGGTTGGCTGGCGGGCGCGACACTATGGAATGCTGATGGAGAATTCTGTGCAACTTCCGGTCAGGGAATCGAGCTAGGTTTTTTTTGACGGCTGTAGAATCACACGGGCCTCACCCTAGAGATACTGGATTTGGAGAGTTGGACTCCCAGCAATTTTTCTACAATTACTTACCATAGGCCACGAAGCAACGGTTGTTTCGGCGAAACGTCGAATATCTGATGGTCCACAACTTGTTTTCAACGAGGTAGTTAGTATAGGGATGGCATATAGGACGTTAGGGTGGATAGCTTAGACGGTGTCGGTGTCAAGCCGTGTCGACTAACCGCGCCGTTTAGGTTGGCTGGCGGGCGCGACACTGTGGAAGGCTGATGGAGAATTCTGTGCAAATTAAAACCTTGATAACTTTGCCTTCCGGTCATGGGAATCGAGCTAGGTTTTTTTTGACGGCTGCAGAATCACGGGCCTCACCCTAGAGAGACTGGATTTGGAGAGTTGGACCCCCAGAGATTTTTCCAGAAATTACTTACCATAGGCCACGAAGCAGCGGTTGTTTCAGGCGAAACGTCGTATATCTGAGGGTCCACAACTGGTTTTCAACGAGGTGGTTAGTATAGGGATGGCAGATACAACGTTAGGGTGGATAGCTTCGACGGTGTCGGTGTCAAGCGCGTCGACTACCGCGCCGTTAAGTTAGGCTGGCGGGCGCGACACTGTGGAATGCAGGTGGAAAATTCTGTGCAAATTAAAAACCTTGATAACTTTGCCTTCCAGTCATGGAATCGAGCTAGGTTTTTTTTGACGGCTGCAGAATCATGGGCCTCACCCTGAGAGAACTGGATTTGGAGAGTTGGACCCCCAGAGATTTTTCCAGAAATTACTTACCATAGGCCACGAAGCAGCGGTTGTTTCGGCGAAACGTCGAATATCTGAGGGTCCCACAACTGGTTTATTCAACGAGGTGGTTAGTATAGGGATGGCACGTAGGACCGTTAGGGTGGATAGCTTAGACAGTTCGGTGTCAAGCGCGTCGACTAACCGCGCCGATAAGGTAGGCTTGCGGGCGCGACACTGTGGAATGCAGATGGAGAATTCTGTGCAAATTAAAACCATGAAAACGTTGCCTTCCGGTCAGGGATCGAGCTAGGTTTTTTTTGACAGCTGCAGAATCACGGGCCTCACCCTAGAGAGACCTGGATTTGGAGAGTTGGACTCCCAGGATTTTTCTACAAATTACTTACCATAGGCCACGAAGCAGCGGTTGTTTCGGCGAAACGTCGAATATCTGAGGGTCCAGAACTGGTTTTCAAAGAGGTGGTTAGTATAGGGATGGCACATAGGACGTTAGGGTGGATAGTTTAGACGGTGTCGGTGTCAAGCGCGTCGACTAACCGCGCCGTTAAGGTAGGCTGGCGGGCGCGACACTGTGGAATGCAGATGGAGAATTCTGTGCAATTAAAAAACCTTGATAACTTTGCTTCCGGTCATGGAATCGAGCTAGGATTTTTTTGACGGCTGTAGAATCACGGGCCTCACCCTAGAGAGACTGGAATTGGAGAGTTGGACCTCCCAGTAGATTTTTCTAGCAAATACTTACCATAGGCCACGAGCAACGGTTGTTTCGGCGAAACGTCGAATATCGAGGGTCCACAACTGGTTTTCAACGAGGTAGGTTAGTATAGGGAATGGCACATAGGACGTTAGGGTGGATAGCTTAGACGGTGTCGGTGTCAAGCGTGTCGACTAACCGCGCCGATAAGGTAGGCTTGCGGGCGCGACACTGTGGAATGCAGATGGAGAATTCTGTGCAAATTAAAACCATGAAAACTTTGCCTTCCGGTCAGGGAATCGAGCTAGGTTTTTTTTGACGGCTGCAGAATCACGGGCCTCACCCTAGAGAGACTGGATTTGGAGAGTTGGAGCCCCAGAGATTTTTCTAGAAATTACTTACCATAGGCCACGAAGCAGCGGTTGTTTCGGCGAAACATCGAATATCTCAGGGTCCACAACTGGTTTTCAACGAGGTGTTCGTATAGGGATGGCACATAGGACGTTAGGGGTCGATAGCTTAGACAGGTGTCGGTGTCAAGCGCGTCGACTAACCGCGCCGTTAAGTTAGGCTGGCGGGCGCGACACTGTGGAATGCAGGTGGAGAATTCTGTGCAAATTAAAACCTTGATAACTTTGCCTTCCAGTCATGGAATCGAGCTAGGTTTTTTTTGACGGCTGCAGAATCACGGGCCTCACCCTGAGAGACTAGATTTGGAGAGTTGGACCTCCAGAGATTTTTCTAGAAATTACTTACCATAGGCCACGAAGCAGCGGTTGTTTCGGCGAAACGTCGAATATCTGAGGGTCCACAACTGGTTTTCAAAGAGGTGGTTAGTATAGGGATGGCACATAGGACGTTAGGGTGGATAGCTTAGACGGTGTCGGTGTCAAGCGCGTCGACCAACCGCACCGTTAAGGTAGGCTGGCGGGTGCGACACTGTGGAATGCAGATGGAGTATTCTATGCAAATTAAAACCTTGATAACTTTGCCATCCGGTCATGGAATCGAGCTAGGTTTTTTTTGACGGCTGCAGAATCACGGGCCTCACCCTAGAGAGACTGGATTTGGAGAGTTGGACCCCCAGAGATTTTTCTAGAAATTACTTACCATAGGCCACGAGGCAGCGGTTGTTTCGAAGAAACGTCGAATATCTGAGGGTCCACAACTGGTTTTCAAAGAGGTGGTTAGTATAGGGATGGCACATAGGACGTTAGGGTGGATAGCTTAGACGGTGTCGGTGTCAAGCGCGTCGACTAACCGCACCGTTAAGGTAGGCTGGCGAGCGCGACACTGTGGAATGCAGATGGAGAATTCTGTGCAAATTAAAACCTTGATAACTTTGCCTTCCGGTCATGGAATCGAGCTAGGTTTTTTTTGACGGCTGCAGAATCACGGGCCTCACCCTAGAGAGACTGGATTTGGAGAGTTGGACCCCCAGAGATTTTTCTAGAAATTACTTACCATAGGCCACGAAGCAGCGGTTGTTTCGGCGAAAACGTCGAATATCTCAGGGTCCACAACTGGTTTTAACGAGGTGGTTCGTATAGGGATGGCACATAGGACGTTAGGGTCGATAGCTTAGACGGTGTCGGTGTCAAGCGCGTCGACTACCGCGCCGTTAAGGTAGGCTGGCGGGCGCGACACTGTGTAATGCAGATGGAGAATTATGTGCAAATTAAAACCTTCATAACTTTGCCTTCCGGTCATGGAATCGAGCTAGGTTTTTTTGACGACTGCAGAATCACGGGCCTCTCCCTAGAATGACTGGATTTGGAGAGTTGGACCCCCAGAGATTTTTCTGGAAATTACTTACCATAGGCCACGAAGCAGCGGTTGTTTCGGCGAAACGTCGAATATCTGAGGGTCCACAACTGGTTTTCAAAGAGGTGGTTAGTATAGGGATGGCACATAGGACGTTAGGGGGTGGATAGCTTAGACGGTGTCGGTGTCAAGCGCGTCGACTAACCGCGCCGTTAAGGTAGGCTGGCGGGCGCGACACTGTGGAATGCAGATGGAGAATTCTGTGCAAATTAAAACCTTGATAACTTTGCCTTCTAGTCATGGAATCGAGCTAGGTTTTTTTGACGGCTGCGGAATCACGGGCCTCACCCTGAGAGACTTGGATTTGGAGAGTTGGACCCCTAGAGATTTTTCTAGAAATTACTTACCATAGGCCACGAGGCAGCGGTTGTTTCGGCGAAACGTCGAATATCTGAGGGTCCACAACTGGTTTTCAAAGAGGTGGTTAGTATAGGGATGGCACATAGGACGTTAGGGTGGATAGCTTAGACGGTGTCGGTGTCAAGCGCGTCGACTAACCGCGCCGTTAAGGTAGGCTGGCGGGCGCGACACTGTCGAATGCAGATGGAGAATTCTGTGCAAATTAAAACCTTGATAACTTTGCCTTCCGGTCATGGAATCGAGCTAGGTTTTTTTTTACGGCTGCAGAATCATGGGCCTCACCCTAGAGAGACTTGGATTTCGAGAGTTGGACCCCTAGAGATTTTTATACAAATTACTTACCATTGGCCACCAAGCAGCGGTTGTTTCGGCGAAACGTCGAATATCTGAGGGTCCACAACTGGTTTTCAACGAGGTGGTTAGTATAGGGATGGCACACAGGACGTTAGGGGTGGATAGCTTAGATGGTGTCGTTGTCAAGCACGTCGACTAACCGCGCCGTTAAGGTAGGCTGGCGGGCGCGACACTGTGGAATGCAGTTGGAGAATTCTGTGCAAATTAAAAACCTTGATAACTTTGCCTTCCGGTCATGGAATCGAGCTAGGTTTTTTTTGACGGCTGCAGAATCACGGGCCTCACCCTAGAAAGACTGGATTTGGAGAGTTGGACCCCCAGAGATTTTTCTAGAAATTACTTACCATAGGCCACGAAGCCAGCGGTTTGTTTCGGCGAAACGTCGAATATCTGAGGGTCCACAACTGGTTTTCAACGAGGTGGTTAGTATAGGGATGGCACATAGGACATTAGGGCGGAAAGCTTAGACGGTGTCGCTGTCAAGCGCGTCGACTAACCACGCCGTTTAGGTTGGCTGGCGGGCGCGACACTATGGAATGCTGATGGAGAATTCTGTGCAACTTCCGGTCAGGGAATCGAGCTAGGTTTTTTTTTGACGGCTGTAGAATCACGGGCCTCACCCTAGAGATACTGGATTTGGAGAGTTGGACTCCCAGCAATTTTTCTACAAATTACTTACCATAGGCCACGAAGCAACGGTTGTTTCGGCGAAACGTCGAATATCTGATGGTCCACAACTTGTTTCAACGAGGTAGTTAGTATAGGGATGGCATATAGGACGTTAGGGTGGATAGCTTAGACGGTGTCGGTGTCAAGCGTGTCGACTAACCACGCCGTTTAGGGTTGGCTGGCGGGCGCGACACTGTGGAATGCTGATGGAGAATTCTGTGCAAATTAAACCTTGATAACTTTGCCTTCCGGTCATGGAATCGAGCTAGGTTTTTTTTGACGGCTGCAGAATCACGGGCCTCACCCTAGAGAGACTGGATTTGGAGAGTTGGACCCCCAGAGATTTTTCCAGAAATTACTTACCATAGGCCACGAAGCAGCGGTTTTTTCAGGCGAAACGTCGTATATCTGAGGGTCCACAACTGGTTTCAACGAGGTGGTTAGTATAGGGATGGCAGATACAACGTTAGGGTGGATAGCTTCGACGGTGTCGGTGTCAAGCGCGTCGACTAACCGCGCCGTTAAGTTAGGCTGGCGGGCGCGACACTGTGGAATGCAGGTGGAAAATTCTGTGCAAATTAAAACCTTGATAACTTTGCCTTCCAGTCATGGATCGAGCTAGGTTTTTTTTTGATGGCTGCAGAATCATGGGCCTCACCCTAGAGAGACTGGATTTGGAGAGTTGGACCCCCAGAGATTTTTCCAGAAATTACTTACCATAGGCCACGAAGCAGCGGTTGTTTCGGCGAAACGTCGAATATCTGAGGGTCCACAACTGGTTTTCAACGAGGTGGTTAGTATAGGGATGGCACGTAGGACGTTAGGGTGGATAGCTTAGACGATGTCGGTGTCAAGCGCGTCGACTAACCGCGCCGATAAGGTAGGCTGGCGGGCGCGACACTGTGGAATGCAGATGGAGAATTCTGTGCAAATTAAAACCATGAAAACGTTGCCTTCCGGTCAGGGAATCGAGCTAGGTTTTTTTGACAGCTGCAGAATCACGGGCCTCACCCTAGAGAGACCGGATTTGGAGAGTTGGACTCCCAGTGATTTTTCTACAAATTACTTACCATAGGCCACGAAGCAGCGGTTGTTTCGGCGAAACGTCGAATATCTGAGGGTCCAGCAACTGGTTTTCAAAGAGGTGGTTAGTATAGGGATGGCACATAGGACGTTAGGGTGGATAGTTTAGACGGTGTCGGTGTCAAGCGCGTCGACTAACCGCGCCGTTAAGGTAGGCTGGCGGGCGCGACACTGTGGAATGCAGATGGAGAATTCTGTGCAAATTAAAACCTTGATAACTTTGGCTTCCGGTCATGGAATCGAGCTAGGATTTTTTTGACGGCTGTAGAATCACGGGCCTCACCCTAGAGATACTGGATTTGGAGAGTTGGACTCCCAGTGATTTTTCTACAAATTACTTACCATAGGCCACGAAGCAACGGTTGTTTCGGCGAAACGTCGAATATCTGATGGTCCACAACTTGTTTTCAACGAGGTAGTTAGTATAGGGATGGCACATAGGACGTTAGGGTGGATAGCTTAGACGGTGTCGGTGTCAAGCGTGTCGACTAACCGCGCCGTTAAGGTAGGCTGGCGGGCGCGACACTGTGGAATGCAGATGGAGAATTCTGTGCAAATTAAAACCTTGATAACTTTGCCTTCCGGTCATGGAATCGAGCTAGGTTTTTTTTGACGGCTGCAGAATCACGGGCCTCACCCTAGAGAGACTGGATTTGGAGAGTTGGAGCCCCCAGAGATTTTTCTAGAAATTACTTACCATAGGCCACGAAGCAAGCGGTTGTTTCGGCGAAACATCGAATATCTCAGGGTCCACAACTGGTTTTCACAACGAGGTGGTCCGTATAGGGATGGCACATAGGACGTTAGGGTCGATAGCTTAGACAGTGTCGGTGTCAAGCGCGTCGACTAACCGCGCCGTTAAGTTAGGCTGGCGGGCGCGACACTGTGGAATGCAGGTGGAGAATTCTGTGCAAATTAAAACCTTGATAACTTTGCCTTCCAGTCACGGAATCGAGCTAGGTTTTTTTTGACGGCTGCAGAATCACGGGCCTCACCCTGAGAGACTAGGATTTGGAGAGTTGGACCTCCAGAGATTTTTCTAGAAATTACTTACCATAGGCCACGAAGCAGCGGTTGTTTCGGCGAAACGTCGAATATCTGAGGGTCCACAACTGGTTTTCAAAGAGGTGGTTAGTATAGGGATGGCACATAGGACGTTAGGGTGGATAGCTTAGACGGTGTCGGTGTCAAGCGCGTCGACCAACCGCACCGTTAAGGTAGGCTGGCGGGTGCGACACTGTGGAATGCAGATGGAGTATTCTATGCAAATTAAAACCTTGATAACTTTGCCATCCGGTCATGGAATCGAGCTAGGTTTTTTTTGACGGCTGCAGAATCACGGGCCTCACCCTAGAGAGACTGGATTTGGAGAGTTGGACCCCCAGAGATTTTTCTAGAAATTACTTACCATAGGCCACGAGGCAGCGGTTGTTTCGGAGAAACGTCGAATATCTGAGGGTCCACAACTGGTTTTCAAAGAGGTGGTTAGTATAGGGATGGCACATAGGACGTTAGGGTGGATAGCTTAGACGGTGTCGGTGTCAAGCGCGTCGACTAACCGCACCGTTAAGGTAGGCTGGCGAGCGCGACACTGTGGAATACAGATGGAGAATTCTGTGCAAATTAAAACCTTGATAACTTTGCCTTCCGGTCATGGAATCGAGCTAGGTTTTTTTTGACGGCTGCAGAATCACGGGCCTCACCCTAGAGAGACTGGATTTGGAGAGTTGGACCCCCAGAGATTTTTCTAGAAATTACTTACCATAGGCCACGAAGCAGCGGTTGTTTCGGCGAAACGTCGAATATCTCAGGGTCCACAACTGGTTTTCAACGAGGTGGTTCGTATAGGGATGGCACATAGGACGTTAGGGTCGATAGCTTAGACGGTGTCGGTGTCAAGCGCGTCGACTAACCGCGCCGTTAAGGTAGGCTGGGCGGGCGCGACACTGTTTAATGCAGATGGAGAATTATGTGCAAATTAAAACCTTCATAACTTTGCCTTCCGGTCATGGAATCGAGCTAGGTTTTTTTTGACGACTGCAGAATCACGGGCCTCTCCCTAGAATGACTGGATTTGGAGAGTTGGACCCCCAGAGATTTTTCTGGAAATTACTTACCATAGGCCACGAAGCAGCGGTTGTTTCGGCGAAACGTCGAATATCTGATGGTCCACAACTGGTTTTCAACGAGGTGGTTAGTATAGGGATGGCACATAGGATGTTAGGATGGATAGCTTAGAAGGTGTCAGTGTCAAGCGCGTCGACTAACCGCGCCGTTAAGGTAGGCTGGCGGGCGCGACACTGTGGAATGCAGATGGAGAATTCTGTGCAAATTAAAACCTTGATAACTTTGCCTTCCGGTCATGGAATCGAGCTAGGTTTTTTTTGACGGCTGCAGAATCACGGGCCTCACCCTAGAGAGACTGGATTTGGAGAGTTGGACCCCCAGAGATTTTTCTAGAAATTACTTACCATAGGCCACGAAGCAGCGGTTGTTTCGGCGAAACGTCGAATATCTCAGGGTCCACAACTGGTTTTCAACGAGGTGGTTAGTATAGGGATGGCACATAGGACATTAGGGTCGATAGCTTAGATGGTGTCGGTGTCAAGCGCGTCGACTAACCGCGCCGTTAAGGTAGGCTGGCGGGCGCGACACTGTGGAATGCAGATGGAGAATTATGTGCAAATTAAAACCTTCATAACTTTGCCTTCCGGTCATGGAATCGAGCTAGGTTTTTTTTGAAGGCTGCAGAATCATGGGCCTCACCCTAGAGAAACTAGATTTGGAGAGTTGGACCCCCAGAGATTTTCCTAAAATTACTTACCATAGGCCACAAAGCAGCGGTTTTTTCGGCGAAACGTCGAATATCTGAGGGTCCACAACTGGTTTTCAATGAGGTGGTTAGTATAGAGATGGCACATAGGACGTTAGGGTGGATAGCTTAGACGGTGTCGGTGTCAAGCGCGTCGACTAACCGTGCCGTTAAGGTAAGCTGGCGGGCGCGACACTGTGGAATGCAGATGGAGAATTCTGTGCAAATTAAAACCATGATAACTTGGCCTTCCGGTCATGGAATCGAGCTAGGTTTTTTTTGACGACTGCAGAATCACGGGCCTCTCCCTAGAATGACTGGATTTGGAAAGTTGGACCCCCAGAGATTTTTCTAGAAATTACTTACCATAGGCCACGAAGCAGCGGTTGTTTCGGCGAAACATCGAATATCTGAGGGTCCACAACTGGTTTTTCAACGAGGTGGTTAGTATAGGGATGGCACATAGAACGTTAGGGCGGATTGCTTAGACGGTGTCGGTGTCATGCGCATCGACTAACCGCACCGTTAAGGTAGGCTGGCGGGTGCGACACTGTGGAATGCAGATGGAGAATTGTGTGCAAATTAAAACATTGATAACTTGCCTTCCGGTCATGGAATCGAGCAAGGTTTTTTTTGACGGCTGCAGAATCACGGGCCTCACCCTAGAGAGACTGGATTTGGAGAGTTGGACCCCCAGAGATTTTTCTAGAAATTACTTACCATAGGCCACGAAGCAGCGGTTGTTTCGGCGAAACGTCGAATATCTGAGGGTCCACAACTGGTTTTCAACGAGGTGGTTAGTATAGGGATGGCACATAGGACGTTAGGGTGGACAGCTTAGACGGTGTCGATGTCAAGCGCGTCGACTAACCGCGCCATTAAGGTAGGCTGGCGGGCGCGACACTGTGGAATGCAGATGGAGAATTTTGTGCAAATTAAAACCTTGATAACTTTGCCTTCCGGTCATACAATCGAGCTAGGATTTTTTTGACGGTTGCAGAATCATGGGCCTCACCATAGAGAGACCGGATTTGGAGAGTTGGACCCCCAGAGATTTTTCTAGAAATTACTTACCATAGGCCACGAAGCAGCGGTCGTTTCGGCGAAACGTCGAATATCTGAGGGTCCACAACTGGTTTTCAACGAGGTGGTTAGTGTAGGGACGGAACATAGGACGTTAGGGTGGCATAGACAGTGTCGGTGTCAAGCGCGTCGACTAACCGCGCCGTTAAGTTAGGCTAGCGGGCACGACACTGTGGAATGCAGATGGAGAATTCTGTGCAAATTAAAACCTTCATAACTGTGCCTTCCGGTCATGGAATCGAGCGAGGTTTTTTTTTACGGCTGCAGAATCACGGGACTCACCCTAGAGAGACTGGATTTGGAGAGTTGGACCCCCAGAGATTTTTCTAGAAATTACTTACCATAGGCCACGAAGCAGCGGATGTTTCGCCGAAACAACCGCTGTTTTGTGGCCTATGGTAAGTAATTTCTAGAAAAATCTCTGGGGTTCCAACTCTCCAAATCCAGTCTCTCTAGGGTGAGACCCGTGATTCTACAGCCGTCAAAAAAAACCTAGGTCGATTCCATGACCGGAAGGCAAAGTTATGATGGTTTTAATTTGCACGGAATTCTCCATCTGCATTCCACAGTGTCGCGCCCGCCAGCCTACATTAACGGCGCGATTAGTCGACGCGCTTGACACCGACACCATCTAAGCTGTCCACCCTAACGTCCTATATTCCATCCCTATACTAACCACCTCGTTGAAAACCTGTTGTGGACCCTCAGATATTCGATGTTTCGCCGAAACAACCGCTGCTTCGTGGCCTACGGTAAGTAATTTCTAGAAAGATCTCTAGGGGTCTAACTCTCCAAATCCAGTCTCTCTAGGGTGAGGCCCGTGATTCTGCAGCCGTCAAAAAAAACCTAGCTCGATTCCATGACCGGAATGCAAAGTTATCAAGGTTTTAATTTGCACAGAATTCTCCATTTGCATTCCACAGTGTCGCGCTCGCCAGCCTTCCTTAACGGCGCGGTTAGTCGATGCGCTTGACACCGACACTGTCTAAGCTATCCACCCTAACGTCCTATGTGCCATCCCTATACTAACCACCTCGTTGAAAACCAGTTGTGGACCCTCAGATATTCGACGTTTCGCCGAAACAACCGCTGCTTCGTGGCCTATGGTAAGTAATTTCTAGAAAAATCTCTGGGGCTCTAACTCTCCAAATCCAGTGTATCGAGGGTGAGGCCCGTGATTCTGCAGCCGTCAAAAAAAACCTAGCTCGATTCCCTGACCTGAAGGCAAAGTTATCAAGGTTTTAATTTGCACAGAATTCTCCATCTGCATTCCACAGTGTCGCGCCCGCCAGCCAACCTAAACGGCGCGGTTAGTCGACGCGCATGACACCGACACCGTCTAAGCTATCCACCCTAACGTCCTATGTGCCATCCCAATACTAACCACCTCGTTGAAAACCAATTGTGGACCCTCAGATATTCGACGTTTCGCCAAAACAACCCCTACTTGGTGGCCTATGGTAAGTAATTTCTAGAAAAATCTCTGGAGGTCCAACTCTCCAAATCCAGTCTCTCTAGGGTGAGGGCCGTGATTTTGCAGCCGTCAAAAAAAACCTAGCTCGATTCCATGACCGGAAGGCAAAGTTATCAAGGTTTTAATTTACACAGAATTCTCCATCTGCATTCCAGAGTGTCGCGCCCGCCAGCCTACCTTAACGGCGCGGTTAGTCGACGCGCTTGACACCGACACCGTCTAAGCCATCCACCCTAACGTCCTATGCGCCATCCCTATACTAACCACCTCGTTGAAAACCAGTTGTGGACCCTCAGATATTCGACGTTTCGCCGAAACAACCGCTGCTTCGTGGCCTATGGTAAGTAATTTGTAGAAAAAATCTCTGGAGGTCCAACTCTCCAAATCCAGTCCCTCTTTGGTGAGGCCCGTGATTCTGCAGCCGTCAAAAAAAACCTAGCTCGATTCCATGACCGGAAGGCAAAGTTATCAAGGTTTTAATTTGCACAGAATTCTTCATCAGCATTCCACAGTGTCGCGCCCGCCAGCCAACCTAAACGGCGCGGTTAGTCGACGCGCTTGACACCGACACCGTCTAAGCTATCCACCGTAACATCCTATGTGCCATCCCTATACTAACCACCTCGTTGAAAACCAGTTGTGGACCCTCAGATATTCGACGTTTCGCCGAAAACAACCACTACTTGGTGGCCTATGGTAAGTAATTTGTAGAAAAATCTCTTGGGGTCCAACTCTCCAAATCCAGTCTCTCTAGGGTGAGGCCTGTGATTCTGCAGCCGTAAAAAAAACCTAGCTCGATTCCATGACCGGAAGGCAAAGTTATCAAGGTTTTAATTTGCACAGAATTCTCCATCTGCATTCCACAGTGTCGCGCACGCCAGCCTACCTTAACGGCGCGGTTAGTCGACGCGCTTGACAACGACACCGTCTAAGCTATCCACCCTAACGTCCTATGTGCCATCCCTATACTAACCACCTCGTTGAAAACCAGTTGTGGACCCTCAGATATTCGACGTTTCGCCGAAACAACCGCTGCTTCGTGGCCTATGGTATGTAATTTGTAGAAAAATCTCTGGGGGTCCAACTCTCCAAATCCAGTCTCTCTACGGTGAGGCCCGTGATTCTGTAGCCGTTAAAAAAAACCTAGCTCGATTCCATGACCAGAAGGCAAAGTTATCAAGGTTTTAATTTGCACAGAATTCTCCACCTGCATTCCACAATGTCGCGCCCGCCAGCCTACCTTAACGGCGCGGTTAGTCGACGCGCTTGACACCGACACCGTCTAAGCTATCCACCCTAACGTCCTATGTGCCATCCCTATACTAACCACCTCGTTGAAAACCAGTTGTAGACCCTCAGATATTCGATGTTTCGCCGAAACAACCGCTGCTTGGTGGCCTATGTTAAGTAATTTCTAGAAAATCTCTGGGGTCCAACTCTCCAAATCCAGTCTCTCTAGGGTGAGGCCCGTGATTCTGCTGCCGTCAAAAAAAACCTAGCTCGATTCCATGACCGGAAGGCAAAGTTATCAAGGTTTTAATTTGCACAGAATTTTCCATCTGCATTCCACAGTGTCGCACCCGCAAGCCTACCTTAAAGGCGCGGTTAGTCAACGCGCTTGACACCGACACCATCTAAGCTATCCACCCTAACGTCCTATGTGCCATCCTCATACTAATCACCTCGTTGAAAAACCAGTTGTGGACCCTCAGATATTCGACGTTTCGCCGAAACAACCGCTGCTTGGTGGCCTATGTCAAGTAATTTCTAGAAAAAATCTTTGGGGGTCCAACTCTCCAAATCCAGTCTCTCTAGGGTGAGGCCCGTGATTCTGCTACCGTCAAAAAAAACCTAGCTCGATTCCATGACCGGAAGGCAAAGTTATCAAGGTTTTAATTTGCACAGAATTTTCCATCTGCATTCCACAGTGTCGCGCACGCAAGCCTACCTTAACGGCGCGGTTAGTCAACGCGCTTGACACCGACACCATCTAAGCTATCCACCCTGACGTCCTATGTGCCATCCCTATACTAACCACCACGTTGAAAACCAGTTGTGGACCCTCAGATATTCGACGTTTCGCCGAAACAACCGCTGCTTCGTGGCCTATGGTAAGTAATTTCTAGAAAAATCTCTGGGGGTCCAACTCTCCAAATCCAGTCTCTCTAGGGTGAGGCCCGTGATTCTGCATCCGTCAAAAAAAACCTAGCTCGATTCCATGACCGGAAGGCAAAGTTATCATGGTTTTAATTTGCACAGAATTCTCCATCTGCATTCCACAGTGTCGCGCCCGCAAGCCTACCTTATCGGCGCGGTTAGTCGACGCGCTTGACACCGACATCATCTAAGCTTTCCGCCCTAACTTCCTATGTGCCATCCCTATACTAACCACCTCGCTGAAAACCAGTTGTGGACCCTTAGATATTCGACGTTTCGCCGAAACAACCGCTGCTTCGTGGCCTATGGTAAGTAATTTCTAGAAAAATCAGCATGACATCCAACTCTCCAAATCCAGTCTCTCTAGGGTGAGGCCCGTGATTCTGCAGCCGTCAAAAAAAACCTAGCTCGATTCCATGACCGGAAGGCAAAGTTATCAAGGTTTTAATTTGCATAGAATTATCCATCTGCATTCCACAGTGTCGCGCCCGCAAGCCTACCTTATCGGCGCGGTTAGTCGACGCGCTTGACACCGACACCGTCTAAGCTATCCACCCTAACGTCCTATGTGCCATCCCTATAATAACCACCTCGTTGAAAACCAGTTGTGGAGCCTCAGATATTCGACATTTCGCTGAAACAACCGCTGCTTCATGGCCTATGGTAAATAATTTATAGAAAAATCTCTGGTGGTCCCACTCTCCAAATCCAGTCTCTCTAGGGTGAGGGCCGTGATTTTGCAGCCGTCAAAAAAAAACCTAGCTCGATTCCATGACCGGAAGGCAAAGTTATCAAGGTTTTAATTTGCACAGAATTCTCCATCTGCATTCCACAGTGTCGCGCCCGCAAGCCTACCTTATCGGCGCGGTTAGTCGACGCGCTTGACACCGACATCGTCTAAGCTATCCACCCTAACGTCCTATGTGCCATCCCTATACTAACCACCTCGTTGAAAACCAGTTGTGGACCCTCAGATATTCGACGTTTCGCCGAAACAACCGCTGCTTGGTGGCCTATGGTAAGTAATTTGTAGAAAATTCTCTGGGGGTCCAACTCTCCAAATCCAGTCTCTCTAGGGTGAGGCCCGTGATTCTACAGCCGTCAAAAAAAACCTAGCTCGATTCCATGACCGGAAAGCAAAGTTATCAAGGTTTTAATTTGCACAGAATTCTCCATCAGCATTCCACAGTGTCGCGCCCGCCAGCCAACCTAAACGGCGCGGTTAGTCGACGCGCTTGACACCGACACCGTCTAAGCTATCCACCCTAACGTCCTATGTGCCATCCCTATACTAACCACCTCGTTGAAAACCAGTTGTGGACCCTCAGATATTCGACGTTTCGCCGAAACAACCCCTGCTAGGTGGCCTATGGTATGTAATTTGTAGAAAAATCTCTGGGGGTCCAACTCTCCAAATCTAGTCTCTCTAGGATGAGGCCCGTGATTCTGCAGCCGTCAAAAAAAACCTAGCTCGATTCCATGACCGGAAGGCAAAGTTATCAAGGTTTTAATTTGCAGAGAATTCTCCATCTGCATTCCACAGTTTCGCGCCCGCCAGCTTACCTTAACGGCGCGGTTAGTCGACGCGCTTGACACCGACACCGTCTAAGCTATCCACCCTAACGTCCTATGTGCCATCCCTATACTAACCACCCTCGTTGAAAACCAGTTGTGGACCCTCAGATATTCGACGTTTCGCCGAAACAACCCCTGCTAGGTGGCCTATGGTATGTAATTTGTAGAAAAATCTCTGGGGGTCCAACTCTCCAAATCTAGTCTCTCTAGGATGAGGCCCGTGATTCTGCATCCGTCAAAAAAAACCTAGCTCGATTCCATGACCGGAAGGCAAAGTTATCATGGTTTTAATTTGCACAGAATTCTCCATCTGCATTCCACAGTGTCGCGCCCGCAAGCCTACCTTATCGGCGCGGTTAGTCGACGCGCTTGACACCGACATCATCTAAGCTTTCCGCCCTAACTTCCTATGTGCCATCCCTATACTAACCACCTCGCTGAAAACCAGTTGTGGACCCTTAGATATTCGACGTTTCGCCGAAACAACCGCTGCTTCGTGGCCTATGGTAAGTAATTTCTAGAAAAATCAGCATGACATCCAACTCTCCAAATCCAGTCTCTCTAGGGTGAGGCCCGTGATTCTGCAGCCGTCAAAAAAAACCTAGCTCGATTCCATGACCGGAAGGCAAAGTTATCAAGGTTTTAATTTGCATAGAATTATCCATCTGCATTCCACAGTGTCGCGCCCGCAAGCCTACCTTATCGGCGCGGTTAGTCGACGCGCTTGACACCGACACCGTCTAAGCTATCCACCCTAACGTCCTATGTGCCATCCCTATAATAACCACCTCGTTGAAAACCAGTTGTGGAGCCTCAGATATTCGACATTTCGCTGAAACAACCGCTGCTTCATGGCCTATGGTAAATAATTTATAGAAAAATCTCTGGTGGTCCCACTCTCCAAATCCAGTCTCTCTAGGGTGAGGGCCGTGATTTTGCAGCCGTCAAAAAAAAACCTAGCTCGATTCCATGACCGGAAGGCAAAGTTATCAAGGTTTTAATTTGCACAGAATTCTCCATCTGCATTCCACAGTGTCGCGCCCGCAAGCCTACCTTATCGGCGCGGTTAGTCGACGCGCTTGACACCGACATCGTCTAAGCTATCCACCCTAACGTCCTATGTGCCATCCCTATACTAACCACCTCGTTGAAAACCAGTTGTGGACCCTCAGATATTCGACGTTTCGCCGAAACAACCGCTGCTTGGTGGCCTATGGTAAGTAATTTGTAGAAAAATTCTCTGGGGGTCCAACTCTCCAAATCCAGTCTCTCTAGGGTGAGGCCCGTGATTCTACAGCCGTCAAAAAAAACCTAGCTCGATTCCATGACCGGAAAGCAAAGTTATCAAGGTTTTAATTTGCACAGAATTCTCCATCAGCATTCCACAGTGTCGCGCCCGCCAGCCAACCTAAACGGCGCGGTTAGTCGACGCGCTTGACACCGACACCGTCTAAGCTATCCACCCTAACGTCCTATGTGCCATCCCTATACTAACCACCTCGTTGAAAACCAGTTGTGGACCCTCAGATATTCGACGTTTCGCCGAAACAACCCCTGCTAGGTGGCCTATGGTATGTAATTTGTAGAAAAATCTCTGGGGGTCCAACTCTCCAAATCTAGTCTCTCTAGGATGAGGCCCGTGATTCTGCAGCCGTCAAAAAAAACCTAGCTCGATTCCATGACCGGAAGGCAAAGTTATCAAGGTTTTAATTTGCAGAGAATTCTCCATCTGCATTCCACAGTGTCGCGCCCGCCAGCTTACCTTAACGGCGCGGTTAGTCGACGCGCTTGACACCGACACCGTCTAAGCTATCCACCCTAACGTCCTATGTGCCATCCCTATACTAACCACCTCGTTGAAAACCAGTTGTGGACCTTCAGATTTTCGATGTTTCGCCGAAACAACCGCTGCTTCGTGGCCTATGGTATGTAATTTCTAGAAAAATCTCTAGGGGTCCAACTCTCCAAACCAGTCTCTCTAGGGTGAGGCCCGTGATTCTGCAGCCATCCAAAAAAACCTAGCTCGATTCCATGACCGGAAGGCAAAGTTATCAAGGTTTTAATTTGCATAGAATTCTCCATCAGCATTCCACAGTGTCGCGCCCGCCAGCCAACCTAAACGGCGCGGTTAGTCGACGCGCTTGACACTGACATCGTCTAAGCTATCCACCCTAACGTCCTATGTGCCATCCCTGTACTAACCACCCTCGTTGAAAACCAGTTGTGGACCCTCAGATATTCGACGTTTCGCCGAAACACTCGCTGCTTCGTGGCCTATGGTAAGTAATTTCTAGAAAAAACTCTGGGGGTCCAACTCTCCAAATCCAGTCTCTCTAGCGAGAGGCCTGTGATTCTGCAGCCGTCAAAAAAAAACCTAGCTCGATTCCATGACCGGAAGGCAAAGTTATCAAGGTTTAATTTGCACAGAATTCTCCATCAGCATTCCACAGTGTCGCGCCCGCCAGCCAACCTAAACGGCGCGGTTAGTCGACGCGCTTGACACCGACACCGTCTAAGCTATCCAGCCTAACGTCCTATGTGCCATCCCTATACTAACCACCTCGTTGAAAACTAGTTGTGGACCCTCAGATATTCGACGTTTCGCCGAAACAACCGTTGCTTCGTGGCCTATGGTAAGTAATTTCTATAAAAAACTCTGGGGGTCCAACTCTCCAAATCCAGTCTCTCTAGGGAGAGACCTGTGATTTTGCAGCCGTCAAAAAAAACCTAGCTCGATTCCATGACCGGAAGGCAAAGTTATCAAGGTTTTAATTGGCACAGAATTCTCCATCTGCATTCCACAGTGTCGCGCCCGCAAGCCTACCTTAACGGCGCGGTTAGTCGACGCGCTTGACACTGACATCGTCTAAGCTATCCACCCTAACGTCCTATGTGCCATCCCTATACTAACCACCTCGTTGAAAACCAGTTGTGGACCCTCAGATATTCGACGTTTCGCCGAAACAACCGCTGCTTGGTGGCCTATGGTAAGTAATTTTGTAGAAAATTCTCTGGGGGTCCAACTCTCCAAATCCAGTCTCTCTAGGGTGAGGCCCGTGATTCTACAGCCGTCAAAAAAAACCTAGCTCGATTCCATGACCGGAAGGCAAAGTTATCAAGGTTTTAATTTGCACAGAATTCTCCATCAGCATTCCACAGTGTCGCGCCCGCCAGCCAACCTAATCGGCGCGGTTAGTCGACGCGCTTGACACCGACACCGTCTAAGCTATCCACCCTAACGTCCTATGTGCCATCCCTATACTAACCACCTCGTTGAAAACCAGTTGTGGACCCTCAGATATTCGACGTTTCGCCGAAACAACCCCTGCTAGGTGGCCTATGGTATGTAATTTGTAGAAAAATCTCTGGGGGTCCAACTCTCCAAATCCAGTCTCTCTAGGATGAGGCCCGTGATTCAGCAGCCGTCAAAAAAAACCTAGCTCGGTTCCATGACCGGAAGGCAAAGTTATCAAGGTTTTAATTTGCAGAGAATTCTCCATCTGCATTCCACAGTGTCGCGCCCGCTAGCTTACCTTAACGGCGCGGTTAGTCGACGCGCTTGACACCGACACCGTCTAAGCTATCCACCCTAACGTCCTATGTGCCATCCCTATACTAACCACCCTCGTTGAAAACCAGTTGTGGACCCTCAGATTTTCGATGTTTCGCCGAAACAACCGCTGCTTCGTGGCCTATGGTAAGTAATTTCTAGAAAAATCTCTAGGGGTCCAACTCTCCAAACCAGTCTCTCTAGGGTGAGGCCCGTGATTCTGCAGCCATCCAAAAAAACCTAGCTCGATTCCATGACCGGAAGGCAAAGTTATCAAGGTTTTAATTTGCATAGAATTCTACATCAGCATTCCACAGTGTCGCGCCCGCCAGCCAACCTAAACGGCGCGGTTAGTCGACGCGCTTGACACTGACATCGTCTAAGCTATCCATGCTAACGTCCTATGTGCCATCCCTATACTAACCACCTCGTTGAAACCAGTTGTGGACCCTCAGATATTCGACGTTTCGCCGAAACACTCGCTGCTTCGTGGCCTATGGTAAGTAATTTCTAGAAAAAACTCTGGGGGTCCAACTCTCCAAATCCAGTCTCTCTAGGGAGAGGCCCGTGATTCTGCAGCCGTCAAAAAAAACCTAGCTCGATTCCATGACCGGAAGGCAAAGTTATCAAGGTTTAATTTGCACAGAATTCTCCATCAGCATTCCACAGTGTCGCGCCCGCCAGCCAACCTAAACGGCGCGGTTAGTCGACGCGCTTGACACCGACACCGTCTAAGCTATCCAGCCTAACGTCCTATGTGCCATCCCTATACTAACCACCTCATTGAAAACTAGTTGTGGACCCTCAGATATTCGACGTTTCGCCGAAACAACCGTTGCTTCGTGGCCCATGGTAAGTAATTTCTATAAAAAACTCTGGGGGTCCAACTCTCCAAATCCAGTCTCTCTAGGGAGAGACCCGTGATTTTGCAGCCGTCAAAAAAAAACCTAGCTCGATTCCATGACCGGAAGGCAAAGTTATCAAGGTTTTAATTTACACAGAATTCTCCATCTGCATTCCACAGTGTCGCGCCCGCAAGCCTACCTTAACGGCGCGGTTAGTCGACGCGCTTGACACCGACATCGTCTAAGCTATCCACCCTAACGTCCTATGTGCCATCCCTATACTAACCACCTCGTTGAAAACCAGTTGTGGACTCTTAGATATTCGACGTTTCGCCGAAACAACCGCTGCTTCGTGGCCTATGGTAAGTAATTTCTAGAAAAATTTCTGGGGTTCCAACTCTCCAAATCCAGTCTCTCTAGGGTGAGGGCCGTGATTCTGCAGCCATCAAAAAAAACCTAGCTCGATTCCATGACCGGAAGGCAAAGTTATCAAGGTTTAATTTGCACAGAATTCTCCATCAGCATTCCACAGTGTCGCGCCCGCCAGCCAACCTAAACGGCGCGGTTAGTCGACGCGCTTGACACCGACACCGTCTAAGCTATCCAGCCTAACGTCCTATGTGCCATCCCTATACTAACCACCTCATTGAAAACTAGTTGTGGACCCTCAGATATTCGACGTTTCGCCGAAACAAACCGTTGCTTCGTGGCCCATGGTAAGTAATTTCTATAAAAAACTCTGGGGGTCCAACTCTCCAAATCCAGTCTCTCTAGGGAGAGACCCGTGATTTTGCAGCCGTCAAAAAAAACCTAGCTCGATTCCATGACCGGAAGGCAAAGTTATCAAGGTTTTAATTTACACAGAATTCTCCATCTGCATTCCACAGTGTCGCGCCCGCAAGCCTACCTTAACGGCGCGGTTAGTCGACGCGCTTGACACCGACATCGTCTAAGCTATCCACCCTAACGTCCTATGTGCCATCCCTATACTAACCACCTCGTTGAAAACCAGTTGTGGACTCTTAGATATTCGACGTTTCGCCGAAACAACCGCTGCTTCGTGGCCTATGGTAAGTAATTTCTAGAAAAATTTCTGGGGTTCCAACTCTCCAAATCCAGTCTCTCTAGGGTGAGGGCCGTGATTCTGCAGCCATCAAAAAAAACCTAGCTCGATTCCATGACCGGAAGGCAAAGTTATCAAGGTTTAAATTTGCACAGAATTCTCCATCTGCATTCCACAGTGTCGCGCCCGCAAGCCTACCTTATCGGCGCGGTTAGTCGACGCGCTTGACACCGACATCGTCTAAGCTATCCACCCTAACGTCCTATGTGCCATCCCTATAATAACCACCACGTTGAAAACCAGTTGTGGACCCTCAGATATTCGACATTTCGCTGAAACAACCGCTGCTTCATGGCCTATGGTAAATAATTTATAGAAAAATCTCTGGTGGTCCCACTCTCCAAATCCAGTCTCTCTAGGGTGAGGGCCGTGATTTTGCAGCCGTCAAAAAAAAACCTAGCTCGATTCCATGACCGGAAAGCAAAGTTATCAAGGTTTTAATTTGCACAGAATTCTCCATCTGCATTCCACAGTGTCGCGCCCGCAAGCCTACCTTATCGGCGCGGTTAGTCGACGCGCTTGACACCGATATCGTCTAAGCTTTCCGCCCCTAACTTCCTATGTGCCATCCCTATACAAACCACCTCGTTGAAAACCAGTTGTGGACCCTTAGATATTCGACGTTTCGCCGAAACAACCGCTGCTTCGTGGCCTATGGTAAGTAATTTCTAGAAAAATCTCTGGGGGTCCAACTCTCCAAATCCAGTCTCTCTAGGGTGAGGCCCGTGATTCTGCAGCCGTCAAAAAAAACCTAGCTCGATTCCATGACCGGAAGACAAAGTTATCAAGGTTTTAATTTGCACAGAATTATCCATCTGCATTCCACAGTGTCGCGCCCGCAAGCCTACCTTATCGGCGCGGTTAGTCGACGCGCTTGACACCGACACCGTCTAAGCTATCCACCCTAACGTCCTATGTGCCATCCCTATACTAACCACCTCGTTGAAAACCAGTTGTGGACCCTCAGATATTCGACATTTCGCTGAAACAACCGCTGCTTCATGGCCTATGGTAAATAATTTATAGAAAAATCTCTGGTGGTCCCACTCTCCAAATCCAGTCTCTCTAGGGTGAGGGCCGTGATTTTGCAGCCGTCAAAAAAAAACCTAGCTCGATTCCATGACCGGAAGGCAAAGTTATCAAGGTTTTAATTTGCACAGAATTCTCCATCTGCATTCCATAGTGTCGCGCCCGCAAGCCTACCTTATCGGCACGGTTAGTCGACGCGCTTGACACCGACATCGTCTAAGCTTTCCGCCCTAACTTCCTATGTGCCATCCCTATACAAACCACCTCGTTGAAAACCAGTTGTGGACCCTTAGATATTCGACGTTTCGCCGAAACAACCGCTGCTTCGTGGCCTATGGTAAGTAATTTCTAGAAAAATCTCTGGGGGTCCAACTCTCCAAATCCAGTCTCTCTAGGGTGAGGCCCGTGATTCTGCAGCCGTCAAAAAAAACCTAGCTCGATTCCATGACCGGAAGACAAAGTTATCAAGGTTTTAATTTGCACAGAATTATCCATCTGCATTCCACAGTGTCGCGCCCGCAAGCCTACCTTATCGGCGCGGTTAGTCGACGCGCTTGACACCGACACCGTCTAAGCTATCCACCCTAACGTCCTATGTGCCATCCCTATACTAACCACCTCGTTGAAAACCAGTTGTGGACCCTCAGATTTTCGATGTTTCGCCGAAACAACCGCTGCTTCGTGTCCTATGGTATGTAATTTCTAGAAAAATCTCTAGGGGTCCAACTCTCCAAACCAGTCTCTCTAGGGTGAGGCCCGTGATTCTGTAGCCATCCAAAAAAACCTAGCTCGATTCCATGACCGGAAGGCAAAGTTATCAAGGTTTTAATTTGCATAGAATTCTCCATCAGCATTCCACAGTGTCGCGCCCGCCAGCCAACCTAAACGGCGCGGTTAGTCGACGCGCTTGACACCGACACCGTCTAAGCTATCCACCCTAACGTCCTATGTGCCATCCCTATAATAACCACCTCGTTGAAAACCAGTTATGGACCCTCAGATATTCGACATTTCGCTGAAACAACCGCTGCTTCATGGCCTATGGTAAATAATTTATAGAAAAATCTCTGGTGGTCCCACTCTCCAAATCCAGTCTCTCTAGGGTGAGGGCCGTGATTTTGCAGCCGTAAAAAAAAACCTAGCTCGATTCTATGACCGGAAGGCAAAGTTATCAAGGTTTTAATTTGCAGAGAATTCTCCATCTGCATTCCACAGTGTCGCGCCCGCAAGCCTACCTTATCGGCGCGGTTAGTCGACGCGCTTGACACCGACATCGTCTAAGCTATCCACCCTAACGTCCTATGTGCCATCCCTATACTAACCACCTCGTTGAAAACCAGTTGTGGACCCTCAGATATTCGACGTTTCGCCGAAACAACCGCTGCTTGGTGGCCTATGGTAAGTAATTTGTAGAAAATTCTCTGGGGGTCCAACTCTCCAAATCCAGTCTCTCTAAGGTGAGGCCCGTGATTCTACAGCCGTCAAAAAAAACCTAGCTCGATTCCATGACCGGAAGGCAAAGTTATCAAGGTTTTAATTTGCACAGAATTCTCCATCAGCATTCCACAGTGTCGCGCCCGCCAGCCAACCTAAACGGCGCGGTTAGTCGACGCGCTTGACACCGACACCGTCTAAGCTATCCACCCTAACGTCCTATGTGCCATCCCTATACTAACCACCACGTTGAAAACCAGCTGTGGACCCTCAGATATTCGACGTTTCGCCGAAATAACCCCTGCTAGGTGGCCTATGGTATGTAATTTGTAGAAAAATCTCTGGGGGTCCAACTCTCCAAATCCAGTCTCTCTAGGATGAGGCCCGTGATTCTGCAGCCGTCAAAAAAAACCTAGCTCGATTCCATGACCGGAAGGCAAAGTTATCAAGGTTTTAATTTGCAGAGAATTCTCCATCTGCATTCCACAGTGTCGCGCCCGCCAGCTTACCTTAACGGCACGGTTAGTCGACGCGCTTGACACCGACACCGTCTAAGCTATCCACCCTAACGTCCTATGTGCCATCCCTATACTAACCACCTCGTTGAAAACCAGTTGTGGACCCTCAGATTTTCGATGTTTTGCCGAAACAACCGCTGCTTCGTGGCCTATGGTAAGTAATTTCTAGAAAAATCTCTAGGGGTCCAACTCTCCAAACCAGTCTCTCTAGGGTGAGGCCCGTGATTCTGTAGCCATCCAAAAAAACCTAGCTCGATTCCATGACCGGAAGGCAAAGTTATCAAGGTTTTAATTTGCATAGAATTCTCCATCAGCATTCCACAGTGTCGCGCCCGCCAGCCAACCTAAACGGCGCGGTTAGTCGACGCGCTTGACACCGACACCGTCTAAGCTATCCACCCTAACGTCCTATGTGCCATCCCTATAATAACCACCTCGTTGAAAACCAGTTGTGGACCCTCAGATATTCGACATTTCGCTGAAACAACCGCTGCTTCATGGCCTATGGTAAATAATTTATAGAAAAATCTCTGGTGGTCCCACTCTCCAAATCCAGTCTCTCTAGGGTGAGGGCCGTGATTTTGCAGCCGTCAAAAAAAAACCTAGCTCGATTCCATGACCGGAAGGCGAAGTTATCAAGGTTTTAATTTGCACAGAATTCTCCATCTGCATTCCACAATGTCGCGCCCGCAAGCCTACCTTATCGGCACGGCTAGTCGACGCGCTTGACACCGACATCGTCTAAGCTATCCACCCTAACGTCCTATGTGCCATCCCTATACTAACCACCTCGTTGAAACCAGTTGTGGACCCTCAGATATTCGACGTTTCGCCGAAACACTCGCTGCTTCGTGGCCTATGGTAAGTAATTTCTAGAAAAAACTCTGGAGGTCCAACTCTCCAAATCCAGTCTCTCTAGGGAGAGGCCCGTGATTCTGCAGCCGTCAAAAAAAACCTAGCTCGATTCCATGACCGGAAGGCAAAGTTATCAAGGTTTAATTTGCACAGAATTCTCCATCAGCATTCCACAGTGTCGCGCCCGCCAGCCAACCTAAACGGCGCGGTTAGTCGACGTGCTTGACACCGACACCGTCTAAGCTATCCCCCCTAACGTCCTATGTGCCATCCCTATACTAACCACCTCGTTGAAAACTAGTTGTGGACCCTCAGATATTCGACGTTTCGCCGAAACAACCGTTGCTTCGTGGCCTATGGTAAGTAATTTCTATAAAAAACTCTGGGGTCCAACTCTCCAAATCCAGTCTCTCTAGGGAGAGACCCGTGATTTTGCAGCCGTCAAAAAAAACCTAGCTCGATTCCATGACCGGAAGGCAAAATTATCAAGGTTTTAATTTGCACAGAATTCTCCATGTGCAATCCACAGTGTCGCGCCCGCAAGCCTACCTTAACGGCGCGGTTAGTCGACGCGCTTGACACCGACATCGTCTAAGCTATCCACCCTAACGTCCTATGTGCCATCCCTATACTAACCACCTCATTGAAAACAAGTTGTGGACCCTCAGATATTCGACGTTTCGCCGAAACAACCGCTGCTTCGTGGCCTATGGTAAGTAATTTCTAGAAAAATCTCTAGGGGTCCAACTCTCCAAACCAGTCTCTCTAGGGTGTGGCTCGTGATTCTGCAGTCGTCAAAAAAAACCTAGCTCGATTCCATGACCGGAAGGCAAAGTTATCAAGGTGTTAATTTGCACAGAATACTCCATCAGCATTCCACAGTGTCGCGCCCGCCAGCCAGCCTAAACGGCGCGGTTAGTCGACGCGCTTGACACCGACATCGTCTAAGCTATCCACCCTAACGTCCTATGTGCCATCCCTATACTAACCACCTCATTGAAAACAAGTTGTGGACCCTCAGATATTCGACGTTTCGCCGAAACAACCGCTGCTTCGTGGCCTATGGTAAGTAATTTCTAGAAAAATCTCTAGGGGTCCAACTCTCCAAATCCAGTCTCTCTAGGGTGAGGCCCGTGATTCTGCAGTCGTAAAAAAAAACCTAGCTCGATTCCATGACCGGAAGGGAAAGTTATCAAGGTGTTAATTTGCACAGAATTCTCCATCAGCATTCCACAGTGTCGCGCCCGCCGGCCAGCCTAAACGGCGCGGTTAGTCGACGCGCTTGACACCGACACCGTCTAAGCTATCCACCCTAACGTCCTATGTGCCATCCCTATACTAACCACCTCGTTGAAAACCAGTTGTGGACCCTCAGATATTCGACGTTTCGCCGAAACATCCGCTGCTTCGTGGCTTATGGTAAGTAATTTGTAGAAAAATCTCTGGGGGTCCAACTCTCCAAATCCAGTCTCTCTAGGGAGAGGCCCGTGATTCAGCAGCCGTCAAAAAAACCCTAGCTCGATTCCATGACCGAAAGGCAAAGTTATCAAGGTTTTAATTTGCACAGAATTCTCCATCAGCATTCCACAGTGTCGCGCCCGCAAGCCTACCTTAACAGCACGGTTAGTCGGCGCGCTTGACACCGACATCGTCTAAGCTATCCACCCTAACATCCTATGTGCCATCCCTATAATAACCACCTCGTTGAAAACCAGTTGTGGACCCTCAGATATTCGACGTTTCGCCGAAACAACCGTTGCTTCGTGGCCTATGGTAAGTAATTTCTAGAACAAACTCTAGGGGTCCAACTCTCCAAATCCAGTCTCTCTAGGGAGAGGCCCGTGATTCTGCAGCCGTCAAAAAAAACCTAGCTCGATTCCACGACCGGAAGGCAAAGTTATCAAGGTTTTAATTTGCACAGAATTCTCGATCTGCATTCCACATTGTCGAGCCCGCAAGCCTACCTTAAAGGCGCGGTTAGTTGACGCGCTTGACACCGACATCGTCTAAGCTATCCACTCTAACGTCCTATGTGCCATCCCTATACTAACCACCTCTTTGAAAACCAGTTGTGGACCCTCAGATATTCGACGTTTCGCCGAAACAACCGCTGCTTCGTGGCCTATGGTAAGTAATTTGTAGAAAAATCTCTGGGGGTCCAACTCTCCAAATCCAGTCTCTCTAGGGAGAGGCCCGTGATTCTGCAGCCGTCAAAAAAAACCTAGCTCGATTCCATGACCGGAAGGCAAAGTTATCAAGGTTTTTATTTGCACAGAATTCTCCATCTGCATTCCACAGTGTCGCACCCGCCAGCCTACCTTAACGGCGCGGTTAGTCGATGCGCTTGACACCGACACCATCTAAGATATCCACCCTAACGTCCTATGCGCCATCCCTATACTAACCACCTCGTTGAAAACCAGTTGTGGACCCTCAGATATTCGACGTTTCGCCGAAACAACCGCTGCTTCGTGGCTTATGGTAAGTAATTTCTAGAAAAAACTCTGGGGGTCCAACTCTCCAAATCCAGTCTCTCTAGGGAGAGGCACGTGATTCTGCAGCCGTCAAAAAAAACCTAGCTCGATTCCATGACCGGAAGGCAAAGTTATCAAGGTTTTAATTTGCACAGAATTCTCCATCTGCATTCCACAGTGTCGCGCCCGCCAGCCTACCTTAACGGCGCGGTTAGTCGACGCGCTCGACACCGACATCGTCTAAGCTATCCACCCTAACTTTCTATGTGCCATCCCTATACTAACCACCTGTTTGAAAACCAGTTGTGGACCCTCAGATAGTCGACGTTTCTCCGAAACAACCGCTGCTTCGTGGCCTATGGTAAGTAATTTCTAGAAAAATCTCTGGGGGTCCAACTCTCCAAATCCAGTCCCTCTAGGGTGTGGCCCGTGATTCTGCAGCCGTCAAAAAAAACCTAGCTCGATTCCATGACCGGAAAGCAAAGTTATCAAGGTTTTAATTTGCATAGAATTCTCCATCTGCATTCCACAGTGTCGCGCCCGCCAGCCTACCTTAATGGCGCGGTTAGTCGACGCGCTTAACACCAACATCGTCTAAGCTATCCACCCTAACATCCTATGTGCCATCCCTATACTAACCAGCTCGTTGAAAACCAGTTGTGGACCCTCAGATAGTAGACGTTTCACCGAAACAACCGGTGCTTCGTGGCCTATGGTGAGTAATTTCTAGAAAAATCTCTAGGGGTCCAACTCTCCAAATCCAATCTCTCTAGGGTGAGGCCCGTGATTCTGCAGCCGTCGAAAAAAAACTAGCTCGATTCCATGACCGGAAGGCAAAGTTATCAAGGTTTTAATTTGCACAGAATTCTCCATCTGCATTCCACAGTGTCGCGCCCGCCAGCCTACCTTAACGGCGCGGTTAGTCGACGCGCTCGACACCGACATCGTCTAAGCTATCCACCCTAACTTCCTATGTGCCATCCCTATACTAACCACCTCGTTGAAAACCAGCTGTGGACCCTCAGATAGTCGACGTTTCGCCGAAACAACCGCTGCTTCGTGGCCTATGGTAAGTAATTTCTAAAAAAATCTTAGGGGGTCCAAATCTCCAAATCCTGTCTCTCTAGGATGAGGCCCGTGATTCTACAGCTGTCAAAAAAAACCTAGCTCGATTCCATGACCGGAAGGCAAAGTTATCAAGGTTTTAATTTGCACAGAATTTTCCATCTGCATTCCACAGTGTCGCGCCCGCCAGCCTACCTTAACGGCGCGGTTAGTCGACGCGCTTAACACCAACATCGTCTAAGCTATCCACCCTAACATCCTATGTGCCATCCCTATACTAACCAGCTCGTTGAAAACCAGTTGTGGACCCTCAGATAGTCGACGTTTCACCGAAACAACCGCTGCTTCGTGGCCTATGGTGAGTAATTTCTAGAAAAATCTCTGGGGGTCCAACTCTCTAAATTCAATCTCTCTAGGGTTAGGCCCGTGATTCTGCAGCCGTCAAAAAAAACCTAGCTCGATTCCATGACCGGAAGGCAAAGTTATCAAGGTTTTAATTTGCATAGAATTCTTCATCTGCATTCCACAGTGTCGCGCCCGCCAGCCTACCTTAACGGCGCGGTTAGTCGACGCGCTCGACACCGACATCGTCTAAGCTATCCACCCTAACTTCCTATGTGCCATCCCTATAGTAACCACCTCGTTGAAAACCAGTTGTGGACCCTCAGATAGTCGACGTTTCGCCGAAACAACCGCTGTTTCGTGGCCTATGGTAAGTAATTTCTAGAAAAATCTCTGGGGGTCCAAATCTCCAAATCCATTCTCTCTAGGATGAGGCCCGCGATTCTACAGCCGTCAAAAAAAACCTAGCTCGATTCCATGACCGGAAGGCAAAGTTATCAAGGTTTTAATTTGCACAGAATTCTCCATCTGCATTCCACAGTGTCGCGCCCGCCAGCCTACCTTAACGGCGCGGTTAGTCGACGCGCTCGACACCGACATCGTCTAAGCTATCCACCCTAACTTTCTATGTGCCATCCCTATACTAACCACCTCGTTGAAAACCAGTTGTGGACCCTCAGATAGTCGACGTTTCTCCGAAACAACCGCTGCTTCGTGGCCTATGGTAAGTAATTTCTAGAAAAATCTCTGGGGGTCCAACTCTCCAAATCCAGTCTCTTTAGGGTGAGGCCCGTGATTCTGCAGCCGCCAAAAAAAACCTAGCTCGATTCCATGACCGGAAGGCAAAGTTATCAAGGTTTTAATTTGCACAGAATTCTCCATCTGCATTCCACAGTGTCGCGCCCGCCAGCCTACCTTAACGGCGCGGTTAGTCGATGCGCTTGACACCGACATCGTCTAAGCTATCCACCCTAACATCCTATGTGCCATCCCTATACTAACCACCTCGTTGAAAACTAGTTGTGGACCCTCAGATATTCGACGTTTCGCCAAAACAACCGCTGCTTCGTGGCCAATGGTAAGTAATTTCTAGAAAAATCTTTGGGGGTCCAACTCTCGAAATCCAGTCTCTCTAGGGTGAGGCTCGTGATTCTGCAGCCGTCAAAAAAAACCTTGCTCGATTCCTTGACCGGAAGGCAAAGTTATCAAGGTTTTAATTTGCACAGAATTCTCCATCTGCATTCCACAGTGTCGCGCCCGCAAGCCTACCTTAACGGCGCGGTTAGTCGACGCGCTTGACACCGACATTGTCTAAGCTATCCACCCTAACGTCCTATGTGCCATCCCTATACTAACCACCTCGTTAAAAACCAGTTGTCAACCCTCAGATATTCGACGTTTCGCCGAAACAACCGCTGCTTCGTGGCCCATGGTAAGTAATTTCTAGAAAAATCTGTGGGGCTGCAACTCTCCAAATCCAGTCTCTCTAGGGTGGATAGCTTAGACGTTGTCGGTGTCAAGCGCGTCGACTAACCGCGCCGTTTAGGTTGGCTGGCGGGTGCGACACTGTGGAATGCTGATGGAGAATTCTGTGCAAATTAAAACCTGGATAACTTTGCCTTCCGGTCATGGAATCGAGCTTGGTTTTTTTTGACGGCTGCAGAATCACGGGCCTCACCCTAGAGAGACTAGATTTGGAGAGTTGGACCCCCAGAGATTTTTCTAGAAATTACTTACCATAGGCCACGAAGCAGCGGTTGTTTCGGCGAAACGTCGAATATCTGAGGGTCCACAACTGATTTTCAACGAGGTGGTTAGTAAAAGGATGGCACATAGGACGTTAGGGTGGATAGCTTAGACGGTGTCGGTGTCAAGCGCGTCGACTAACCGCGCCGTTTAGGTTGGCTGGCGGGTGCGACACTGTGGAATGCTGATGGAGAATTCTGTGCAAATTAAAACCTTGATAACTTTGCCTTCCGGTCATGGAATCGAGCTTGGTTTTTTTTGACGGCTGCAGAATCACGGGCCTCACCCTAGAGAGACTGGATTTGGAGAGTTGGACCCCCAGAGATTTTTCTAGAAATTACTTACCATAGGCCACGAAGCAGCGGTTGTTTCGGCGAAACGTCGAATATCTGAGGGTCCACAACTGGTTTTCAGCGAGGTGGTTAGTATAGGGATGGCACATAGGACGTTAGGGTGGATAGCTTCGACGGTGTCGGTGTCAAGCGTATCGACTAACCGCGCCGTTAAGGTAGGCTGGCGGGCGTGACACTGTGGAATGCAGATAGAGAATTCTGTGCAAATTAAAACCTTGATAACTTTGCCTTCCGGTCAAGGAATCGAGCTAGGTTTTTTTTGACGGCTGCAGAGATTTTTCTAGAAATTACTTACCATAGGCCACGAAGCAGCGGTTGTTTCGGCGAAACGTCGAATAACTGAGGGTCCATAACTGGTTTTCAACGAGGTGGTTAGTATAGGGATGGCACATAGGACATTAGGGTGGATAGCTTAGACGTTGTCGGTGTCAAGCGCGTCGACTAACCGCGCTGTTAAGGTAGGCTGGTGGGCGCGACACTATGGAATGCAGATGGAGAATTCTGTGCAAATTAAAACCTTGATAACTTTGCCTTCCGGTCATGGAATCGAGCTTGGTTTTTTTTGACGGCTGCAGAATCACGGGCCTCAGCCTAGAGAGACTGGATTTGGAGAGTTGGACCCCAAAAGATTTTTCTAGAAATTACTTACCATAGGCCACGAAGCAGCGGTTGTTTCGGCGAAACGTCAAATATCTGAGGGTCCACAACTGGTTTTCAGCGAGGTGGTTAGCATAGGGATGGCACATAGGACGTTAGGGTGGATAGCTTAGACGGTGTCGGTGTCAAGCGCGTCGACTAACCGCGCCGTTTAGGTTGGCTGGCGGGTGCGACACTGTGGATTGCTGATGGAGAATTCTGTGCAAATTAAAACCTGGATAACTTTTCCTTCCGGTCATGGAATCGAGCTAGGATTTTTTTGACGGCTGCAGAATCACGGGCCTCACCCTAGAGAGACTGGATTTGGAGAGTTGGACCCCCAGAGATTTTTCTAGAAATTACTTACCATAGGCCACGAAGCAGCGGTTGTTTCGGCGAAACGTCGAATATCTGAGGGTCCACAACTGGTTTTCAACGAGGTGGTTAGTATAGGGATGGCACATAGGACGTTAGGGTGGATAGCTTAGACGGTGTCGGTGTCAAGCGTATCGACTAACTGCGCCGTTAAGGTAGGCTCGCGGGCGTGACACTGTGGAATGCAGATAGAGAATTCTGTGCAAATTAAAACCTTGATAACTTTGCCTTCCAGTCAGGGAATCGAGCTAGGTTTTTTTTGACGGCTGCAAACTCACGGGCCTCACCCTAGAGAGACTGGATTTGGAGAGTTGGACCCCCAGAGATTTTTCTAAAAATTACTTACCATAGGCCACGAAGCAGCGGTTGTTTCGGCGAAACGTCGAATAACTGAGGGTCCATAACTGGTTTTCAACGAGGTGGTTAGTATAGGGATGGCACATAGGACATTAGGGTGGATAGCTTAGACGTTGTCGGTGTCAAGCGCGTCGACTAACCGCGCTGTTAAGGTAGGCTGGTGGGCGCGACACTATGGAATGCAGATGGAGAATTCTGTGCAAATTAAAACCTTGATAACTTTGCCTTCCGGTCATGGAATCGAGCTTGGTTTTTTTTGACGGCTGCAGAATCACGGGCCTCACCCTAGAGAGACTGGATTTGGAGAGTTGGACCCCCAAAGATTTTTCTAGAAATTACTTACCATAGGCCACGAAGCAGCGGTTGTTTCGGCGAAACGTCAAATATCTGAGGGTCCACAACTGGTTTTCAGCGAGGTGGTTAGCATAGGGATGGCACATAGGACGTTAGGGTGGATAGCTTAGACGGTGTCGGTGTCAAGCGCGTCGACTAACCGCGCCGTTTAGGTTGGCTGGCGGGTGCGACACAGTGGAATGCTGATGGAGAATTCTGTGCAAATTAAAACCTGGATAACTTTGCCTTCCGGTCATGGAATCGAGCTAGGATTTTTTTGACGGCTGCAGAATCACGGGCCTCACCCTAGAGAGACTGGATTTGGAGAGTTGGACCCCCAGAGATTTTTCTAGAAATTACTTACCATAGGCCACGAAGCAGCGGTTGTTTCGGCGAAACGTCGAATATCTGAGGGTCCACAACTGGTTTTCAACGAGGTGGTTAGTATAGGGATGGCACATAGGACGTTAGGGTGGATAGCTTAGACGGTGTCGGTGTCAAGCGTATCGACTAACCGCGCCGTTAAGGTAGGCTGGCGGGCGTGACACTGTGGAATGCAGATAGAGATTTCTGTGCAAATTAAAACCTTGATAACTTTGCCTTCCAGTCAGGGAATCGAGCTAGGTTTTTTTTGACGGCTGCAGAATCACGGGCCTCACCCTAGAGAGACTGGATTTGGAGAGTTGGACCCCCAGAGATTTTTCTAGAAATTACTTACCATAGGCCACGAAGCAGCGGTTGTTTCGGCGAAACGTCGAATAACTGAGGGTCCATAACTGGTTTTCAACGAGGTGGTTAGTATAGGGATGGCACATAGGACATTAGGGTGGATAGCTTAGACGTTGTCGGTGTCAAGCGCGTCGACTAACCGCGCTGTTAAGGAAGGCTGGTGGGCACGACACTATGGAATGCAGATGGAGAATTCTGTGCAAATTAAAACCTTGATAACTTTGCCTTCCGGTCATGGAATCGAGCTTGGTTTTTTTTTACGGCTGCAGAATCACGGGCCTCACCCTAGAGAGACTGGATTTGGAGAGTTGGACCCCCAAAGATTTTTCTAGAAATTACTTACCATAGGCCACGAAGCAGCGGTTGTTTCGGCGAAACGTCAAATATCTGAGGGTCCACAACTAGTTTTCAGCGAGGTGGTTAGCATAGGAATGGCACATAGGACGTTAGGGTGGATAGCTTAGACGGTGTCGGTGTCAAGCGCGTCGACTAACCGCGCCGTTAAGGAAGGCTGGCGGGCGTGACACTGTGGAATGCAGATAAAGAATTCTGTGCAAATTAAAACCTTGATAACTTTGTCTTCCGGTCATGGAATCGAGCTAGGATTTTTTTGACGGCTGCAGAATCACGGGCCTCACCCTAGAGAGACTGGATTTGGGGAGTTGGACCCCCAAAGATTTTTCTAGAAATTACTTACCATAGGCCACGAAGCAGCGGTTGTTTCGGCGAAACGTCGAATATCTGAGGGTCCACAACTAGTTTTCAGCGAGGTGGTTAGTATAGGGATGGCACATAGGACGTTAGGGTGGATAGCTTAGACGGTGTCGGTGTCAAGCGCGTCGACTAACCGCGCCGTTAAGGTAGGCTGGCGGGCGTGACACTGTGGAATGCAGATAGAGAATTCTGTGCAAATTAAAACCTTGATAACTTTGCCTTCCGGTCAGGGAATCGAGCTAGGTTTTTTTTGACGGCTGCAGAATCACGGGCCTCACCCTTGAGAGACTGGATTTGGAGAGTTGGACCCCCAGAGATTTTTCTAGAAATTACTTACCATAGGCCACGAAGCAGCGGTTGTTTCGGCGAAACGTCGAATAACTGAGGGTCCATAACTGGTTTTCAACGAGGTGGTTAGTATAGGGATGGCACATAGGACATTAGGGTGGATAGCTTAGACGTTGTCAGTGTCAAGCGCGTCGACTAACCGCGCTGTTAAGGAAGGCTGGTGGGCACGACACTATGGAATGCAGATGGAGAATTCTGTGCAAATTAAAACCTGGATAACTTTGCCTTCGGGTCATGGAATCGAGCTTGGTTTTTTTTGACGGCTGCAGAATCACGGGCCTCACCCTAGAGAGACTGGATTTGGAGAGTTGGACCCCCAGAGATTTTTCTAGAAATTACTTACCATAGGCCACGAAGCAGCGGTTGTTTCGGCGAAACGTCGAATATCTGAGGGTCCACAACTGATTTTCAACGAGGTGGTTAGTAAAAGGATGGCACATAGGACGTTAGGGTGGATAGCTTAGACGGTGTCGGTGTCAAGCGCGTCGACTAACCGCGCCGTTTAGGTTGGCTGGCGGGTGCGACACTGTGGAATGCTGATGGAGAATTCTGTGCAAATTAAAACCTTGATAACTTTGCCTTCCGGTCATGGAATCGAGCTAGGATTTTTTTGACGGCTGCAGAATCACGGGCCTCACCCTAGAGAGACTGGATTTGGAGAGTTGGACCCCCAGAGATTTTTCTAGAAATTACTTACCATAGGCCACGAAGCAGCGGTTGTTTCGGCGAAACGTCGAATATCTGAGGGTCCACAACTGGTTTTCAACGAGGCGGTTAGTAAAGGGATGGCACATACGACGTTAGGGTGGAAAGCTTAGACGGTGTTGGTGTCAAGCGCGTCGACTAACCGCGCCGTTAAGGTAGGCTGGTGGGCGCGACACTATGGAATGCAGATGGAGAATTCTGTGCAAATTAAAACCTTCATAACTTTGCCTTCCGGTCATGGAATCGAGCTAGGTTTTTTTTTACGGCTGCAGAATCACGGGCCTCACCCTAGAGAGACTAGATTTGGAGAGTTGGACCCCCAGAGATTTTTCTTGAAATTACTTACCATGGGCCACGAAGCAGCGGTTGTTTCGGCGAAACGTCGAATATCTGAGGGTCCACAACTGGTTTTCAACGAGGTGGTTAGTATAGGGATGGCACATAGGACGTTAGGGTGGAAAGCTTAGACGGTGTCGGTGTCAAGCGCGTCGACTAACCGCGCCGTTTAGGTTGGCTGGCGGCCGCGACACTGTGGAATGCTGATGGAGAATTCTGTGCAAATTAAAACCTTGATAACTTTGCCTTCCGGTCATGGAATCGAGCTAGGTTTTTTTTGACGGCTGCAGAATCAAGGGCCTCACCATAGAGAGACTGGATTTGAAGAGTTGGACCCCCAGAGATTTTTCTAGAAATTACTTACCATAGGCCACGAAGCAGCGGTTGTTTCGGCGAAACGTCGAATATCTGAGGGTCCACAACTGGTTTTCAACGAGGTGGTTAGTATAGGGATGGCTCATAGGACGTTAGTGTGGATAGCTTAGACGATGTCGGTGTCAAGCACGTCGACTAACCGCGCCGTTTAGGTTGGCTGGCGGGCGCGACACTGTGGAATGCTGATGGAGAATTCTGTGCAAATTAAAACCTTGATAATTTGCCTTCCGGTCATGGAATCGAGCTAGGTTTTTTTTACGGCTGCAGAATCACGGGCCTCACCCTAGAGAGACTGGATTTGGAGAGTTGGACCCCCAGAGATTTTTCGAGAAATTACATACCATAGGCCACGAAGCAGCGGCTGTTTCGGCGAAACGTCGAATATCTGAGGGTCCACAACTGGTTTTCAACGAGGTGGTTAGTAAAGGGATGGCACATAGGACGTTAGGGTGGATAGCTTAGACGGTGTCGGTGTCAAGCGCGTCGACCAACCGCGCCGTTAAGGTAGGCTGGCGGGCGCGACACTATGGAATGCAGATGGAGAATTCTGTGCAAATTAAAACCCTCATAACTTTGCCTTCCGGTCATGGAATCGAGCTAGGTTTTTTTTGACGGCTGCAGAATCACGGGCCTCACCCTAGAGAGACTGGATTTGAAGAGTTGGACCCCCAGAGATTTTTCTAGAAATTACTTACCATAGGCCACGAAGCAGCGGTTGTTTCGGCGAAACGTCGAATATCTGAGGGTCCAGAACTGGTTTTCAACGAGGTGGTTAGTATAGGGATGGCACATAGGACGTTAGTGTGGATAGCTTAGACGGTGTCGGTGTCAAGCACGTCGACTAACCGCGCCGTTTATGTTGGCTGGCGGGCGCGACACTGAAGAATGCTGATGGAGAATTCTGTGCAAATTAAAACCTTGATAATTTGCCTTCCGGCCATGGTATCGAGCTAGGTTTTTTTTACGGCTGCAGAATCACGGGCCTCACCCTAGAGAGACTGGATTTGGAGAGTTGGACCCCCAGAGATTTTTCGAGAAATTACATACCATAGGCCACGAAGCAGCGGCTGTTTCGGCGAAACGTCGAATATCTGAGGGTCCACAACTGGTTTTCAACGAGGTGGTTAGTAAAGGGATGGCACATAGGACGTTAGGGTGGATAGCTTAGACGGTGTCGGTGTCAAGCGCGTCGACCAACCGCGCCGTTAAGGTAGGCTGGCGGGCGCGACACTATGGAATGCAGATGGAGAATTCTGTGTAAATTAAAACCTTCATAACTTTGCCTTCCGGTCATGGAATCGAGCTAGGTTTTTTTTTACGGCTGCAGAATCACGGGCCTCACCCTAGAGAGACTGGATTTGGAGAGTTCGACCCCCAGAGATTTTTCTAGAAATTACTTACCATTGGACACGAAGCATCGGTTGTTTCGGCGAAACGTCGAATATCTGAGGGTCCATAACTGGTTTTCAACGAGGTGGTTAGTATAGGGATGGCACATAGGATGGCACATAGCAGCTGTGAACTCCTGCCAAGTAATAGGCTCTCCTCCAGCCCTGCCTTGGCGAAAATGATCCCACCATTCAGCAGCAGGTCCATGCAACTGATGCGAACCAAAAGAAACTTTCTCCTGCTCAGTACACTGGATCAAATCCAACTTCTTCTCCACCGCATGCAGCCAATCTCCTGCTTCTACTGGATTGGTAGTGCTTGAAAAGGTAGGGGGTCTCACACGTAAGAAATCTGCCAACTTGTTTTGGGGAGGTGGGGGTGGATTCTGGTTCTGATTGTTTGCCTGCTGATTCTGTGCCTGCTGCACTAACAGATTGATCAGTTGTGTTTGTTGGGCCAGAATCTGAGCTAGCGTTGGGTTCTCTTCATTGTTATTGGCTCCACTTCCACTTCCACTGCCAGTGCCGGTGCGCGTGTTCACCATCTGACGATAAGCAGAGACAACAGGAAAGAAAGACAGAGAGACACCCTTAGAACGAAGTTATTTAATTAATTTAAATTCTATATTGCTCTTAACTGTGTATGATTACATTTAAGTTGCATTAACACTACCTCACCAACTATCTTACACTCTGACAAGCAAAAGAACTAGACTCATGCTGTTACATCCCACCCATGATGTAAGCAACAACTAAAACCCACACACTCACAAGCAAACTTAAACAAGCAATCTAACACAACGAACTATGGCAACGATCTAACTAAGCGACTAATTCCGCCTTGCGTCGGAACGAAGCGATGAATCTTCTTCCTCTGAAGTAGCTGGCTCTCTTTCTTCAGGATCTTCCTCTTCTTCCTCATCACTCATGATGTCGATGACAGGTTCAGCACGATCGGGCACAGCTTCACCCATCACACAAATCTTCGAAGCTAACTGGAGACGAGGGGGCGGACAGGTTCTCTTTCTTGGTGTGAGGCGAAGCTTGGATGTTGGCAGCGGCGTTTCTCCTTTAAGTTCAGCTAATTCCTTCTGTAGACGGTGCACCTTGCTCTTCAACTTGCAAATCTTGCCTCGATTCCAATTTTCCCTGTCATGAGCTGCTTTGTCTCGCTCCACACTTACTGCATCCATAGCACTAAGCATATGCACCGCATGCATCAGAGTGGCACTCTCTTCACCATCAGGACAGGTATATGTTCCATAGTCTTGACCATGAGGCTTGTGGGGATGATACTGGAAAGCTGATGAATCCAACTCTTCTTCAAAATGTTGACGCAACTCTCCAATGGCCACCAAAGCTACTTCTTGACAAGCATGGCAGTACGATCTTCCTCCAGCTTCGAACTTAAAAGACGGAAGGTCTTCACTATCACTAGCCAACGTCACACGAACACGACATTTCTCCTCGTCGGGGTCATGGGGAATCTGGCGATACTGAGGAGCAACTTCATAGCCTACTTCAAAAGCCATCAACCTCAGCTCCCTGACGAATCCTAACACCTCGATCAAATTTCTCGGTGAATGGGGAGGCATCTAAAGAGACATAGAAGAGAAGAATTAATGCATATTTTTTTAAGTTAGCTGCACCAACTAAACTTAACTGATTTTTGACCAAAAAGGAAGAAAACAAAAGAAAAGACACATACAAAGCTATTTTATAAATATATTTTTAGAATTTAACTTTTTTTTGGACAGAGACAGATATATTTTTTTTTCAAGTAACTAAAATAAAACTAAAATACTTAAGATCTATTTTAAGCACGGTACAGTGTCACCACAAGAAAGATGAGTAGTACTAGTGCTACCATGATTATGTCGACACCATAATAGATGTACAGTGCCGACTAATCAATAAGATTTGGAAAAGGGAAAAAGAAACATTTTGAGAAGAACAACTTTTTGCTTTTAAAAGAAGAGAACAACTTTTTGCTTTCAAAAGAAAAGAAATTGAATTAAATAAATTTTGTGCATAACCTTGCATGTGCTGCCAACTTAATTAATTTAAAAGAGAATAGAGAAGAGCAGTTCTATTTTTTTCAAAATATTTTGAAGGCTACTTAAGGTTTACCATTTGGCTTATCCTAAGGTCAAGGTGGCTCTGATACCAACTTGTCACGCCCGGAATTTCTATCCAAAATTCCAAACGCTTACATGTGTGTTAAACCCTCGTCCAAGAATCAACCGAGGCACACAATGACAATATTGATAATAGAGTACAAATAATTAACTAATGAATACTCGAAAATAAAAAATTATTACAGAGGTGGATAGTTCCTCCCAAACCAAAAATAACATTCTACGCAGCGGAAAAAAAAACTATAACAATCTACGGAACAGCTATGGCGACTCCACTCCACAGGCATCTTAACCGAGAACAAGCCTAATCCTCCAGATCATCACCTTCACTGAGATACTCCTCTTCTGATGAATGAATATTGCAAGAATGAGCATATGACATACTCAACAAGTCACACAGCAAATATGCAAGTGCACAGGATAACAAAGGATGGCATAATATAGCTCATTTGCAGAAACAGCATTTAATAAATATTTAAGAGAATGGTAAAACAGTTGTATAATTAATCAATATTAAATAAACACCATACAACACACCCGTGTTGCATAGGCCCAACCACATTTGAACAACCAACCCCGGTTGAACAAATTAAACCTCCAAACCAGGAATTATCCATTCCAAACCAGGAATTAAATTAATTATCACCTTATTATCATTAATGAGTAGTGTGAGACTAATCACGAAAAACATTGCTCAACTCACCCATAACCGCGGGTACGGCTATTCGAATAGTTTAAACTCTGATCAGAGGTGTACCACTGTACCCACAAGACACAACCCCACATCATGTCACCACGTGCCTCAATACCACCACGGTATCTCGGAAAGGAGTCGTGACAATACCCCTCGCATAACACAATTCACCACAGTGCACCGTACCTGGATCATAATCACCCCCTTTAAAACAAGGCATGGACTCCCCAGCGACCCCCATGGACTTCTCGCCACTTCTCAGTCTGGCGCACTATAATGAATCACGCTATACAAAAGATAAAGCCGTTGCCCACGCTGGCTTGTGGTTGGCACGAGAAATGTTTCACAACAGTAGCTCGCGAACCGGTCCTTAATTGTCATGAGCACAACCAACAAAACCATATGCTCACAACCCACCTTAGTCAGGTTTTAATTATCAAATCATTACACGATTGACCATCGTGAGCTACCATTTAAATATAACCATTATTATCAATAAGAATTATGTAATACAATTATATTTAGCCCCTTTTAGTTAGCTAATGTTTCTAAGCATGGCTAAGCAAACCTATATATAGCATTTAGCTGAACCAATCCAATATATAAGGTTCATGCTAAACAAATTATAACCCATAGGAAAATAAAGTCATCTTCGGCCATTAAATAACTGGGAAAGGTTCACCACCCGATGACATTCGAAAACAATGCATAGTTGAAATAAAATAATAGCTTTAAACGGGTTCAACATGCTCAAAGGGTTGTTTGGGATCTGTGTGACTTGCCTTGAGCTTCCACAAACACTTCGGAACCTTCCTCAACGGAAACGCTCTCCTCCGGAACGTCGGAAACTAAAGCAAATAAACAAAATCAACAAAACAGTACAAAAACAAGCATGAACAGTACATGTGGATATTTTTAACATGTAGATCTTGATTTTAGAAGAATTTAGAAACTTGAACCACCTAAAACGGATCTACGGTTATTTAGTTATGATTTTCCAAAGTTTTAATCTATTAGAAAATCGGGAAAAAGGAAAAAGAGAGAGGAAACGATGACGTCAGCCCTGGAGATGATGACGTCAGCCCTAGGATGACGTCATGCTGACGTCAGCACGGCGGCCGGCTCGGGTTGAGGAGCTTGCCGGCGCTAGAGCGATCGGCCGGGCGATTGGAGGGCATCTACACGTAGAGGGCAACGAGGCGAACCCGTTGGTACTCACCACGTCGTCAAAGGATGCACGACGGCAGCCGGCGACGAGAAGGAGGGCGGCGGCGGCTTGGGTCGACGGCGGCGAGAGTGCTCCGGTGGTCGGCGGCGAAAACGGAGGGGCGGCCGAGCTTCCTTGCACCACGGCGCACCTAACGGTGGTGGCGGCAAGCGGCGGCGACGGCGGAGACGGCGCGGCGACGCGGCCGAAGGATGGCCGGCGGCGGCGGCGGCTAAACACACGCGACGCGGCGACTAGGAGGCACGGGAGAGGTCGGGAAAGGGGGCAAACGGAAGAGGACGACGAGGGGAAGCTATATATGAGCTCGGATCGAAGAGATCGAGCTCCAAACGAGAGGAAACGACTCGGGAAGAAATCAAACTCGGTTTTAGAGATAAAATCAAAACGAACTCGATTCGGATCAAATCCTCAACGATTCTCTTTGATTCTTGGGGGAAAAGAAAGAGGAGAACGAGAGGAACAAATCCCCTAAATCAATCGGACTCGAGGAGACCGGATTGGGGCGAATTTGGAGGCGGAAAACGGCGGCTCGGGCGGCTTGCGCAGCGGCGGCCGGAGGTTGAAGACGGCCCCCACATGTCAGCGGCTGGAGGAGGAGGGGGCGAGCGGCTCGGCTTGGGCCGGCATGGGCCGGTTCGGCCGCGCGGAGAGAGAGGGAGTATTGGGCCGAATTCGGCCCAATGACCAAAGAAGGGGAACTTTTGAACTTTTTAAATAAAAACAATTTGTGAAATGATGTTTCAATTATTAAAAATACTTCCCTTGCTCAAATAATTCCCAGAAAATTCTAGAAAATAGAGGAGCAAGCATAGTATTTAATAAAATTTTATCTAGCTCATTTTTATATTGAAAATTTTCCTAGAAAATTAGGGTTTAGCTTGTAGGCTTTTAATTTAATTTCTAAAAATTCCAATTAAACAACAATTTATAAATTTAAGATTTTTAGGGCGTGACAAACCTACCCCCCTTAAACGGAATCTCGTCCTCGAGATTCAGAAGAACTGGCGAACAGATGAGGATGAGCTGACTTCAATTCATCTTCTCGTTCCCAAGTAGCTTCTTCTTCCGAATGATTGCTCCACTGAACCTTGCAGAACCGTATAACGCGATTCCTGGTATTCCTCTCGCTTACTTCCAAGATTCTGACTGGCTTCTCAACATAAGTTAAATCTTCTTGAAGCTCTATACGATCAGGATCTGCTTCCTCCGTAGGTACACGTAAACATTTCTTCAACTGAGACACATGGAACACGTCATGTATTCCCGCCATTGACGGAGGCAACTCTAACTGATAAGCTACTTCACCTCTTCGACTCACGATCTTAAAAGGTCCCACAAAGCGCGGTGCCAATTTCCCTTTGGTTTGGAAACGATGAACTCCTCGTAACGGCGTAACCCGAAGATACACATAATCTCCTTCTTCAAAAACCAAATCTCTGTGACGATTGTCGGCATAGCTCTTCTGACGCGACTGAGCAACGCGCAACCTTTCTTGGATAATCTTCACTTTTTCTTCTGTCTGTCGCAATATGTCTGTCCCAAAAACTTGACGTTCACCGGTCTGATCCCAAAGAAGCGGCGTACGGCACTTTCGACCATATAATGCTTCATTCGGAGACATTTGCAAACTAGCTTGATAACTATTGTTATAGGAGAATTCCGCATACGGCAAATTCTTATCCCAACTTCCACAAAAATCTAGAACACAGGCCCTCAACATATCTTCTAAAATTTGGTTTACTCTTTCCGTCTGACCATCTGTTTGAGGGTGATAAGCAGTACTGAAATTCAAACGGGTACCCAATTCTGATTGTAACTTCTGCCAAAACTTCGAAGTAAACTGGCTACCTCTATCTGACACTATCTTCTTAGGAACACCATGCAAACATACCACTCTGGCCATGTATAACTCTGCAAGCTTATTCCCCGTATAGGTTGTTTTGACCGGTATGAAGTGAGCGACTTTTGTCAACCTATCAACCACTACCCAAATAGAATCATGTCCTGCCGACGTTCTAGGTAGACCGGTTATAAAATCCATTCCTATTTCTTCCCACTTCCACTCTGGAATCTTCAACGGTTGTAACAGACCAGCTGGCTTCTGATGTTCTGCTTTGACCCGCTGACAAACATCACATAGAGCCACATATTCTGCTATCTCACGTCGCATACTAGCCCACCAAAATTGTTGCTTTAAGTCCTGATACATCTTAGTGCTTCCAGGGTGAATGGAATACAAAGTTTCATGAGCTTCTTTCATGATAGTATCCTTCAACTCCTTATTTTCTGGGACACAAATTCTTTCTCCTAACCATACAGTTCCTTGCTCATCTTCTACAAAACCGATGGCTTTACCCCTCCTCATGTTCTTCTTTATTTCCTGGATATCAGGATCATTCACTTGAGCTTCTCTAACTTGATCAAACAGAGTAGGTTTAGCTTCCAAAGCGGCCACAAAACCTTTGCTGACTATTCCCAAGTTCAACCTTTCAAATTCTTGGCATAACTCCCAAGGTAAACGTCGACCTTCTGACATATTACAGTAGCTTTTCCTGCTAAGGGCATCGGCTACCACATTTGCTTTCCCCGGGTGATAGTGGATTTCCATATCATAGTCTTTAATCAACTCTAACCATCTTCGCTGACGCATGTTCAAATCTGGTTGAGTGAAAATGTACTTTAAACTTTTATGATCCGTATACATCTCTGTACGGTTGCCAAAAAGATAATGACGCCAAATCTTCAATGCATGAACCACAGCTGCCAACTCTAGATCATGCGTTGGGTAGTTATTCTCATGAGGGCGCAATTGCCTAGATGCATAAGCAACCACCTTTCCTTCTTGCATCAACACACAACCCAAACCGAGTCGGGATGCATCACAATACACTTGGAAACCTTTCCTCGAATCAGGCAAAATTAACACAGGCGCAGTCACTAGCCTTTTCTTCAGTTCTTGGAAACTTTGCTCACAATCCTCTGTCCACTTGTATTTCACATCCTTCTGAAGCAGACGAGTCATTGGTCTGGCGATCTTTGAAAAATTCTCAATAAACCTGCGGTAATACCCAGCAAGTCCAAGAAAACTACGAATTTCTGAAACCGTCTTGGGTTGCTTCCAACTTAACACTGACTCCACATTGCTTGGATCTACTGCCACTCCTCCGGACGAGATGACATGACCAAGAAACTTCACTTCAGACAACCAAAATTCACATTTACTGAACTTGGCATAAAGCTGATGCTCTCGTAATTTCTCTAAAGCTAGACGAAGATGCTCTTCATGTTCTTCCTTTGTCTTAGAGAAAATAAGAATGTCATCAATAAACACCACGACAAACTTATCCAGATATTCCATAAACACCTTGTTCATCAGATTCATGAAAAAGGCTGGGGCATTAGTGAGTCCAAATGACATAACGGTACACTCGAATAAACCATATCGAGTTGTAAAGGCGGTCTTTGGTATATCCTCCTCACGGATTCGAAGCTGGTGATATCCGGAACGGAGATCTATCTTGGAGAAAACTGTAGCACCCTCCAGTTGATCAAACAAATCATCAATCCTAGGTAGAGGATACTTATTCTTGATTGTGACCTCATTCAACGCACGATAGTCCACACACATTCTTTGAGTATGATCTTTCTTCTCTACGAAGATGACTGGTGCTCCCCATGGTGAAGTACTGGGTCTGATATATCCTTTCTGAAGCAAATCATCCACCTGTTTCTTCACCTCAGCTAACTCATTAGCTGCCATTCTGTATGGTCTCTTATGGATGGGGTTAGTTCCAGGTACCAAGTCTATCCGAAACTCTATGTCCCTCTTAGGTGGCATACCTGGCAAATCCTCCGGAAACACGTCTGGGTAGTCTTGTACTATGGGTATCTCTTGTAGAGCAACTTGGTTTAAGTTCACACCATGAGATTTAGGAGAGGACACAAAGAAAGAAACTGTTTCCCCATTGCTATTGGTTAAGGTCGCCTTACGGTTGGCACAATCTATAACTCCTCTATGACGAGATAACCAATCCATCCCTAAGATAACATCTAGATCTTTGGATTCTAGCAAGATAAGCGAGGATGGGAAAGGAATTCCTTCTATTTCTATAGTAACGGAAGGACAGTACTGCGTTGAAGATACTTGATTACCTGGGGTATTAACTAGTAAAGGCCTCCCAAGCCTAATAACTTCCATCCCATGATTGCTCGCAAAACTTTTAGACAAAAAGGAATGTGTAGCACCGGAATCAAAAAGCACAGTTGCGGGTATAGAGTTAACAGGAAACGTACCCAAAACCACATCTGGTGCATTCTGAGCTTCTGCTGCTGCAACATGATTGACACGGGCCTTCGGTGCTGGAACATTGAAGTTATTCGGGGTTGGAACGTTCTTCACACGCCGAGGCTTCGGACACTTATCAGCATAATGTCCCGGATCACCACAATTGAAGCATATCACTGGCTTACTTCCCTGTTCCTTCCTGACAGGCTGATTCTGAACTGAAGTTGCTGCAGGACGGGCAACCACATTGCGGTTGTCATTGCCACGATTACCAGTATTGTTGTTGTAGAACTGGCGTTGGGGACGGACAACTGATGAAGATCCTCCTTGAGGGTACGATGGAGCCTGAGGTCCAGTAACGAGACGCGGCCTCTGGTTACTGCCCTGTTGTGCCTTGAATTGGGCAGCCCTGCGCTTCTTCTGCTCCATCCGATTATATTTGTCTTCTTGACGAATCGCCTTGTCCACCAACTGCTGGAAATCCCGGAAATCCGTAGACATCAAAGCATAAGACAACTCATCATTTAGTCCCTCCAAAAACTTCTCCTGACGCTCTTCATCGGTACGAACATCTTCTGGAGCATAACGAGCTAAACGGTTGAAATCATGGAGATACTCAGTAACCGAACGAGATCCCTGGTTGAGTGCTCTAAATTCTCTCTTCTTTAGAGCTACAACACCCGTTGGTATATGTGTCTTCTTAAAAGCAGCTGTGAACTCCTGCCAAGTAATAGGCTCTCCTCCAGCCCTGCCTTGGCGAAAATGATCCCACCATTCAGCAGTAGGTCCATGCAACTGATGCGAAGCAAAAGAAACTTTCTCCTGCTCAGTACACTGGATCAAATCCAACTTCTTCTCCACCGCATGCAGCCAATCTCCTGCTTCTACTGGATTGGTAGTGCTTGAAAAGGTAGGGGGTCTCACACGTAAGAAATCTGCCAACTTGTTTTGGGGAGGTGGGGGTGGATTCTGGTTCTGATTGTTTGCCTGCTGATTCTGTGCCTGCTGCACTAACAGATTGATCAGTTGTGTTTGTTGGGCCAGAATCTGAGCTAGCGTTGGGTTCTCTTCATTGTTATTGGCTCCACTTCCACTTCCACTGCCAGTGCCGGTGCGCGTGTTCACCATCTGACGATAAGCAGAGACAACAGGAAAGAAAGACAGAGAGACACCCTTAGAACGAAGTTATTTAATTAATTTAAATTCTATATTGCTCTTAACTGTGTATGATTACATTTAAGTTGCATTAACACTACCTCACCAACTATCTTACACTCTGACAAGCAAAAGAACTAGACTCATGCTGTTACATCCCACCCATGATGTAAGCAACAACTAAAACCCACACACTCACAAGCAAACTTAAACAAGCAATCTAACACAACGAACTATGGCAACGATCTAACTAAGCGACTAATTCCGCCTTGCGTCGGAACGAAGCGATGAATCTTCTTCCTCTGAAGTAGCTGGCTCTCTTTCTTCAGGATCTTCCTCTTCTTCCTCATCACTCATGATGTCGATGACAGGTTCAGCACGATCGGGCACAGCTTCACCCATCACACAAATCTTCGAAGCTAACTGGAGACGAGGGGGCGGACAGGTTCTCTTTCTTGGTGTGAGGCGAAGCTTGGATGTTGGCAGCGGCGTTTCTCCTTTAAGTTCAGCTAATTCCTTCTGTAGACGGTGCACCTTGCTCTTCAACTTGCAAATCTTGCCTCGATTCCAATTTTCCCTGTCATGAGCTGCTTTGTCTCGCTCCACACTTACTGCATCCATAGCACTAAGCATATGCACCGCATGCATCAGAGTGGCACTCTCTTCACCATCAGGACAGGTATAGGTTCCATAGTCTTGACCATGAGGCTTGTGGGGATGATACTGGAAAGCTGATGAATCCAACTCTTCTTCAAAATGTTGACGCAACTCTCCAATGGCCACCAAAGCTACTTCTTGACAAGCATGGCAGTACGATCTTCCTCCAGCTTCGAACTTAAAAGACGGAAGGTCTTCACTATCACTAGCCAACGTCACACGAACACGACATTTCTCCTCGTCGGGGTCATGGGGAATCTGGCGATACTGAGGAGCAACTTCATAGCCTACTTCAAAAGCCATCAACCTCAGCTCCCTGACGAATCCTAACACCTCGATCAAATTTCTCGGTGAATGGGGAGGCATCTAAAGAGACATAGAAGAGAAGAATTAATGCATATTTTTTTAAGTTAGCTGCACCAACTAAACTTAACTGATTTTTGACCAAAAAGGAAGAAAACAAAAGAAAAGACACATACAAAGCTATTTTATAAATATATTTTTAGAATTTAACTTTTTTTTGGACAGAGACAGATATATTTTTTTTTCAAGTAACTAAAATACTTAAGATCTATTTTAAGCACGGTACAGTGTCACCACAAGAAAGATGAGTAGTACTAGTGCTACCATGATTATGTCGACACCATAATAGATGTACAGTGCCGACTAATCAATAAGATTTGGAAAAGGGAAAAAGAAACATTTTGAGAAGAACAACTTTTTGCTTTTAAAAGAAGAGAACAACTTTTTGCTTTCAAAAGAAAAGAAATTGAATTAAATAAATTTTGTGCATAACCTTGCATGTGCTGCCAACTTAATTAATTTAAAAGAGAATAGAGAAGAGCAGTTCTATTTTTTTCAAAATATTTTGAAGGCTACTTAAGGTTTACCATTTGGCTTATCCTAAGGTCAAGGTGGCTCTGATACCAACTTGTCACGCCCGGAATTTCTATCCAAAATTCCAAACGCTTACATGTGTGTTAAACCCTCGTCCAAGAATCAACCGAGGCACACAATGACAATATTGATAATAGAGTACAAATAATTAACTAATGAATACTCGAAAATAAAAAATTATTACAGAGGTGGATAGTTCCTCCCAAACCAAAAATAACATTCTACGCAGCGGAAAAAAAAACTATAACAATCTACGGAACAGCTATGGCGACTCCACTCCACAGGCATCTTAACCGAGAACAAGCCTAATCCTCCAGATCATCACCTTCACTGAGATACTCCTCTTCTGATGAATGAATATTGCAAGAATGAGCATATGGCATACTCAACAAGTCACACAGCAAATATGCAAGTGCACAGGATAACAAAGGATGGCATAATATAGCTCATTTGCAGAAACAGCATTTAATAAATATTTAAGAGAATGGTAAAACAGTTGTATAATTAATCAATATTAAATAAACACCATACAACACACCCGTGTTGCATAGGCCCAACCACATTTGAACAACCAACCCCGGTTGAACAAATTAAACCTCCAAACCAGGAATTATCCATTCCAAACCAGGAATTAAATTAATTATCACCTTATTATCATTAATGAGTAGTGTGAGACTAATCACGAAAAACATTGCTCAACTCACCCATAACCGCGGGTACGGCTATTCGAATAGTTTAAACTCTGATCAGAGGTGTACCACTGTACCCACAAGACACAACCCCACATCATGTCACCACGTGCCTCAATACCACCACGGTATCTCGGAAAGGAGTCGTGACAATACCCCTCGCATAACACAATTCACCACAGTGCACCGTACCTGGATCATAATCACCCCCTTTAAAACAAGGCATGGACTCCCCAGCGACCCCCATGGACTTCTCGCCACTTCTCAGTCTGGCGCACTATAATGAATCACGCTATACAAAAGATAAAGCCGTTGCCCACGCTGGCTTGTGGTTGGCACGAGAAATGTTTCACAACAGTAGCTCGCGAACCGGTCCTTAATTGTCATGAGCACAACCAACAAAACCATATGCTCACAACCCACCTTAGTCAGGTTTTAATTATCAAATCATTACACGATTGACCATCGTGAGCTACCATTTAAATATAACCATTATTATCAATAAGAATTATGTAATACAATTATATTTAGCCCCTTTTAGTTAGCTAATGTTTCTAAGCATGGCTAAGCAAACCTATATATAGCATTTAGCTGAACCAATCCAATATATAAGGTTCATGCTAAACAAATTATAACCCATAGGAAAATAAAGTCATCTTCGGCCATTAAATAACTGGGAAAGGTTCACCACCCGATGACATTCGAAAACAATGCATAGTTGAAATAAAATAATAGCTTTAAACGGGTTCAACATGCTCAAAGGGTTGTTTGGGATCTGTGTGACTTGCCTTGAGCTTCCACAAACACTTCGGAACCTTCCTCAACGGAAACGCTCTCCTCCGGAACGTCGGAAACTAAAGCAAATAAACAAAATCAACAAAACAGTACAAAAACAAGCATGAACAGTACATGTGGATATTTTTAACATGTAGATCTTGATTTTAGAAGAATTTAGAAACTTGAACCACCTAAAACGGATCTACGGTTATTTAGTTATGATTTTCCAAAGTTTTAATCTATTAGAAAATCGGGAAAAAGGAAAAAGAGAGAGGAAACGATGACGTCAGCCCTGGAGATGATGACGTCAGCCCTAGGATGACGTCATGCTGACGTCAGCACGGCGGCCGGCTCGGGTTGAGGAGCTTGCCGGCGCTAGAGCGATCGGCCGGGCGATTGGAGGGCATCTACACGTAGAGGGCAACGAGGCGAACCCGTTGGTACTCACCACGTCGTCAAAGGATGCACGACGGCAGCCGGCGACGAGAAGGAGGGCGGCGGCGGCTTGGGTCGACGGCGGCGAGAGTGCTCCGGTGGTCGGCGGCGAAAACGGAGGGGCGGCCGAGCTTCCTTGCACCACGGCGCACCTAACGGTGGTGGCGGCAAGCGGCGGCGACGGCGGAGACGGCGCGGCGACGCGGCCGAAGGATGGCCGGCGGCGGCGGCGGCTAAACACACGCGACGCGGCGACTAGGAGGCACGGGAGAGGTCGGGAAAGGGGGCAAACGGAAGAGGACGACGAGGGGAAGCTATATATGAGCTCGGATCGAAGAGATCGAGCTCCAAACGAGAGGAAACGACTCGGGAAGAAATCAAACTCGGTTTTAGAGATAAAATCAAAACGAACTCGATTCGGATCAAATCCTCAACGATTCTCTTTGATTCTTGGGGGAAAAGAAAGAGGAGAACGAGAGGAACAAATCCCCTAAATCAATCGGACTCGAGGAGACCGGATTGGGGCGAATTTGGAGGCGGAAAACGGCGGCTCGGGCGGCTTGCGCGGCGGCGGCCGGAGGTTGAAGACGGCCCTGACATGTGGGCCCCACATGTCAGCGGCTGGAGGAGGAGGGGGCGAGCGGCTCGGCTTGGGCCGGCATGGGCCGGTTCGGCCGCGCGGAGAGAGAGGGAGTATTGGGCCGAATTCGGCCCAATGACCAAAGAAGGGGAACTTTTGAACTTTTTAAATAAAAACAATTTGTGAAATGATGTTTCAATTATTAAAAATACTTCCCTTGCTCAAATAATTCCCAGAAAATTCTAGAAAATAGAGGAGCAAGCATAGTATTTAATAAAATTTTATCTAGCTCATTTTTATATTGAAAATTTTCCTAGAAAATTAGGGTTTAGCTTGTAGGCTTTTAATTTAATTTCTAAAAATTCCAATTAAACAACAATTTATAAATTTAAGATTTTTAGGGCGTGACAAACCTACCCCCCTTAAACGGAATCTCGTCCTCGAGATTCAGAAGAACTGGCGAACATATGAGGATGAGCTGACTTCAATTCATCTTCTCGTTCCCAAGTAGCTTCTTCTTCCGAATGATTGCTCCACTGAACCTTGCAGAACCGTATAACGCGATTCCTGGTATTCCTCTCGCTTACTTCCAAGATTCTGACTGGCTTCTCAACATAAGTTAAATCTTCTTGAAGCTCTATACGATCAGGATCTGCTTCCTCCGTAGGTACACGTAAACATTTCTTCAACTGAGACACATGGAACACGTCATGTATTCCCGCCATTGACGGAGGCAACTCTAACTGATAAGCTACTTCACCTCTTCGACTCACGATCTTAAAAGGTCCCACAAAGCGCGGTGCCAATTTCCCTTTGGTTTGGAAACGATGAACTCCTCGTAACGGCGTAACCCGAAGATACACATAATCTCCTTCTTCAAAAACCAAATCTCTGTGACGATTGTCGGCATAGCTCTTCTGACGCGACTGAGCAACGCGCAACCTTTCTTGGATAATCTTCACTTTTTCTTCTGCCTGTCGCAATATGTCTGTCCCAAAAACTTGACGTTCACCGGTCTGATCCCAAAGAAGCGGCGTACGGCACTTTCGACCATATAATGCTTCATTCGGAGACATTTGCAAACTAGCTTGATAACTATTGTTATAGGAGAATTCCGCATACGGCAAATTCTTATCCCAACTTCCACCAAAATCTAGAACACAGGCCCTCAACATATCTTCTAAAATTTGGTTTACTCTTTCCGTCTGACCATCTGTTTGAGGGTGATAAGCAGTACTGAAATTCAAACGGGTACCCAATTCTGATTGTAACTTCTGCCAAAACTTCGAAGTAAACTGGCTACCTCTATCTGACACTATCTTCTTAGGAACACCATGCAAACATACCACTCTGGCCATGTATAACTCTGCAAGCTTATTCCCCGTATAGGTTGTTTTGACCGGTATGAAGTGAGCGACTTTTGTCAACCTATCAACCACTACCCAAATAGAATCATGTCCTGCCGACGTTCTAGGTAGACCGGTTATAAAATCCATTCCTATTTCTTCCCACTTCCACTCTGGAATCTTCAACGGTTGTAACAGACCAGCTGGCTTCTGATGTTCTGCTTTGACCCGCTGACAAACATCACATAGAGCCACATATTCTGCTATCTCACGTCGCATACTAGCCCACCAAAATTGTTGCTTTAAGTCCTGATACATCTTAGTGCTTCCAGGGTGAATGGAATACAAAGTTTCATGAGCTTCTTTCATGATAGTATCCTTCAACTCCTTATTTTCTGGGACACAAATTCTTTCTCCTAACCATACAGTTCCTTGCTCATCTTCTACAAAACCGATGGCTTTACCCCTCCTCATGTTCTTCTTTATTTCCTGGATATCAGGATCATTCACTTGAGCTTCTCTAACTTGATCAAACAGAGTAGGTTTAGCTTCCAAAGCGGCCACAAAACCTTTGCTGACTATTCCCAAGTTCAACCTTTCAAATTCTTGGCATAACTCCCAAGGTAAACGTCGACCTTCTGACATATTACAGTAGCTTTTCCTGCTAAGGGCATCGGCTACCACATTTGCTTTCCCCGGGTGATAGTGGATTTCCATATCATAGTCTTTAATCAACTCTAACCATCTTCGCTGACGCATGTTCAAATCTGGTTGAGTGAAAATGTACTTTAAACTTTTATGATCCGTATACATCTCTGTACGGTTGCCAAAAAGATAATGACGCCAAATCTTCAATTCATGAACCACAGCTGCCAACTCTAGATCATGCGTTGGGTAGTTATTCTCATGAGGGCGCAATTGCCTAGATGCATAAGCAACCACCTTTCCTTCTTGCATCAACACACAACCCAAACCGAGTCGGGATGCATCACAATACACTTGGAAACCTTTCCTCGAATCAGGCAAAATTAACACAGGCGCAGTCACTAGCCTTTTCTTCAGTTCTTGGAAACTTTGCTCACAATCCTCTGTCCACTTGTATTTCACATCCTTCTGAAGCAGACGAGTCATTGGTCTGGCGATCTTTGAAAAATTCTCAATAAACCTGCGGTAATACCCAGCAAGTCCAAGAAAACTACGAATTTCTGAAACCGTCTTGGGTTGCTTCCAACTTAACACTGACTCCACATTGCTTGGATCTACTGCCACTCCTCCGGACGAGATGACATGACCAAGAAACTTCACTTCAGACAACCAAAATTCACATTTACTGAACTTGGCATAAAGCTGATGCTCTCGTAATTTCTCTAAAGCTAGACGAAGATGCTCTTCATGTTCTTCCTTTGTCTTAGAGAAAATAAGAATGTCATCAATAAACACCACGACAAACTTATCCAGATATTCCATAAACACCTTGTTCATCAGATTCATGAAAAAGGCTGGGGCATTAGTGAGTCCAAATGACATAACGGTACACTCGAATAAACCATATCGAGTTGTAAAGGCGGTCTTTGGTATATCCTCCTCACGGATTCGAAGCTGGTGATATCCGGAACGGAGATCTATCTTGGAGAAAACTGTAGCACCCTCCAGTTGATCAAACAAATCATCAATCCTAGGTAGAGGATACTTATTCTTGATTGTGACCTCATTCAACGCACGATAGTCCACACGCATTCTTTGAGTATGATCTTTCTTCTCTACGAAGATGACTGGTGCTCCCCATGGTGAAGTACTGGGTCTGATATATCCTTTCTGAAGCAAATCATCCACCTGTTTCTTCACCTCAGCTAACTCATTAGCTGCCATTCTGTATGGTCTCTTATGGATGGGGTTAGTTCCAGGTACCAAGTCTATCCGAAACTCTATGTCCCTCTTAGGTGGCATACCTGGCAAATCCTCCGGAAACACGTCTGGGTAGTCTTGTACTATGGGTATCTCTTGTAGAGCAACTTGGTTTAAGTTCACACCATGAGATTTAGGAGAGGACACAAAGAAAGAAACTGTTTCCCCATTGCTATTGGTTAAGGTCGCCTTACGGTTGGCACAATCTATAACTCCTCTATGACGAGATAACCAATCCATCCCTAAGATAACATCTAGATCTTTGGATTCTAGCAAGATAAGCGAGGATGGGAAAGGAATTCCTTCTATTTCTATAGTAACGGAAGGACAGTACTGCGTTGAAGATACTTGATTACCTGGGGTATTAACTAGTAAAGGCCTCCCAAGCCTAATAACTTCCATCCCATGATTGCTCGCAAAACTTTTAGACAAAAAGGAATGTGTAGCACCGGAATCAAAAAGCACAGTTGCGGGTATAGAGTTAACAGGAAACGTACCCAAAACCACATCTGGTGCATTCTGAGCTTCTGCTGCTGCAACATGATTGACACGGGCCTTCGGTGCTGGAACATTGAAGTTATTCGGGGTTGGAACGTTCTTCACACGCCGAGGCTTCGGACACTTATCAGCATAATGTCCCGGATCACCACAATTGAAGCATATCACTGGCTTACTTCCCTGTTCCTTCCTGACAGGCTGATTCTGAACAGAAGTTGCTGCAGGACGGGCAACCACATTGTGGTTGTCATTGCCACGATTACCAGTATTGTTGTTGTAGAACTGGCGTTGGGGACGGACAACTGATGAAGATCCTCCTTGAGGGTACGATGGAGCCTGAGGTCCAGTAACGAGACGCGGCCTCTGGTTACTGCCCTGTTGTGCCTTGAATTGGGCAGCCCTGCGCTTCTTCTGCTCCATCCGATTATATTTGTCTTCTTGACGAATCGCCTTGTCCACCAACTGCTGGAAATCCCGGAAATCCGTAGACATCAAAGCATAAGACAACTCATCATTTAGTCCCTCCAAAAACTTCTCCTGACGCTCTTCATCGGTACGAACATCTTCTGGAGCATAACGAGCTAAACGGTTGAAATCATGGAGGTACTCAGTAACCGAACGAGATCCCTGGTTGAGTGCTCTAAATTCTCTCTTCTTTAGAGCTACAACACCCGTTGGTATATGTGTCTTCTTAAAAGCAGCTGTGAACTCCTGCCAAGTAATAGGCTCTCCTCCAGCCCTGCCTTGGCGAAAATGATCCCACCATTCAGCAGCAGGTCCATGCAACTGATGCGAAGCAAAAGAAACTTTCTCCTGCTCAGTACACTGGATCAAATCCAACTTCTTCTCCACCGCATGCAGCCAATCTCCTGCTTCTACTGGATTGGTAGTGCTTGAAAAGGTAGGGGGTCTCACACGTAAGAAATCTGCCAACTTGTTTTGGGGAGGTGGGGGTGGATTCTGGTTCTGATTGTTTGCCTGCTGATTCTGTGCCTGCTGCACTAACAGATTGATCAGTTGTGTTTGTTGGGCCAGAATCTGAGCTAGCGTTGGGTTCTCTTCATTGTTATTGGCTCCACTTCCACTTCCACTGCCAGTGCCGGTGCGCGTGTTCACCATCTGACGATAAGCAGAGACAACAGGAAAGAAAGACAGAGAGACACCCTTAGAACGAAGTTATTTAATTAATTTAAATTCTATATTGCTCTTAACTGTGTATGATTACATTTAAGTTGCATTAACACTACCTCACCAACTATCTTACACTCTGACAAGCAAAAGAACTAGACTCATGCTGTTACATCCCACCCATGATGTAAGCAACAACTAAAACCCACACACTCACAAGCAAACTTAAACAAGCAATCTAACACAACGAACTATGGCAACGATCTAACTAAGCGACTAATTCCGCCTTGCGTCGGAACGAAGCGATGAATCTTCTTCCTCTGAAGTAGCTGGCTCTCTTTCTTCAGGATCTTCCTCTTCTTCCTCATCACTCATGATGTCGATGACAGGTTCAGCACGATCGGGCACAGCTTCACCCATCACACAAATCTTCGAAGCTAACTGGAGACGAGGGGGCGGACAGGTTCTCTTTCTTGGTGTGAGGCGAAGCTTGGATGTTGGCAGCGGCGTTTCTCCTTTAAGTTCAGCTAATTCCTTCTGTAGACGGTGCACCTTGCTCTTCAACTTGCAAATCTTGCCTCGATTCCAATTTTCCCTGTCATGAGCTGCTTTGTCTCGCTCCACACTTACTGCATCCATAGCACTAAGCATATGCACCGCATGCATCAGAGTGGCACTCTCTTCACCATCAGGACAGGTATAGGTTCCATAGTCTTGACCATGAGGCTTGTGGGGATGATACTGGAAAGCTGATGAATCCAACTCTTCTTCAAAATGTTGACGCAACTCTCCAATGGCCACCAAAGCTACTTCTTGACAAGCATGGCAGTACGATCTTCCTCCAGCTTCGAACTTAAAAGACGGAAGGTCTTCACTATCACTAGCCAACGTCACACGAACACGACATTTCTCCTCGTCGGGGTCATGGGGAATCTGGCGATACTGAGGAGCAACTTCATAGCCTACTTCAAAAGCCATCAACCTCAGCTCCCTGACGAATCCTAACACCTCGATCAAATTTCTCGGTGAATGGGGAGGCATCTAAAGAGACATAGAAGAGAAGAATTAATGCATATTTTTTTAAGTTAGCTGCACCAACTAAACTTAACTGATTTTTGACCAAAAAGGAAGAAAACAAAAGAAAAGACACATACAAAGCTATTTTATAAATATATTTTTAGAATTTAACTTTTTTTTGGACAGAGACAGATATATTTTTTTTTCAAGTAACTAAAATACTTAAGATCTATTTTAAGCACGGTACAGTGTCACCACAAGAAAGATGAGTAGTACTAGTGCTACCATGATTATGTCGACACCATAATAGATGTACAGTGCCGACTAATCAATAAGATTTGGAAAAGGGAAAAAGAAACATTTTGAGAAGAACAACTTTTTGCTTTTAAAAGAAGAGAACAACTTTTTGCTTTCAAAAGAAAAGAAATTGAATTAAATAAATTTTGTGCATAACCTTGCATGTGCTGCCAACTTAATTAATTTAAAAGAGAATAGAGAAGAGCAGTTCTATTTTTTTCAAAATATTTTGAAGGCTACTTAAGGTTTACCATTTGGCTTATCCTAAGGTCAAGGTGGCTCTGATACCAACTTGTCACGCCCGGAATTTCTATCCAAAATTCCAAACGCTTACATGTGTGTTAAACCCTCGTCCAAGAATCAACCGAGGCACACAATGACAATATTGATAATAGAGTACAAATAATTAACTAATGAATACTCGAAAATAAAAAATTATTACAGAGGTGGATAGTTCCTCCCAAACCAAAAATAACATTCTACGCAGCGGAAAAAAAAACTATAACAATCTACGGAACAGCTATGGCGACTCCACTCCACAGGCATCTTAACCGAGAACAAGCCTAATCCTCCAGATCATCACCTTCACTGAGATACTCCTCTTCTGATGAATGAATATTGCAAGAATGAGCATATGGCATACTCAACAAGTCACACAGCAAATATGCAAGTGCACAGGATAACAAAGGATGGCATAATATAGCTCATTTGCAGAAACAGCATTTAATAAATATTTAAGAGAATGGTAAAACAGTTGTATAATTAATCAATATTAAATAAACACCATACAACACACCCGTGTTGCATAGGCCCAACCACATTTGAACAACCAACCCCAGTTGAACAAATTAAACCTCCAAACCAGGAATTATCCATTCCAAACCAGGAATTAAATTAATTATCACCTTATGATCATTAATGAGTAGTGTGAGACTAATCACGAAAAACATTGCTCAACTCACCCATAACCGCGGGTACGGCTATTCGAATAGTTTAAACTCTGATCAGAGGTGTACCACTGTACCCACAAGACACAACCCCACATCATGTCACCACGTGCCTCAATACCACCACGGTATCTCGGAAAGGAGTCGTGACAATACCCCTCGCATAACACAATTCACCACAGTGCACCGTACCTGGATCATAATCACCCCCTTTAAAACAAGGCATGGACTCCCCAGCGACCCCCATGGACTTCTCGCCACTTCTCAGTCTGGCGCACTATAATGAATCACGCTATACAAAAGATAAAGCCGTTGCCCACGCTGGCTTGTGGTTGGCACGAGAAATGTTTCACAACAGTAGCTCGCGAACCGGTCCTTAATTGTCATGAGCACAACCAACAAAACCATATGCTCACAACCCACCTTAGTCAGGTTTTAATTATCAAATCATTACACGATTGACCATCGTGAGCTACCATTTAAATATAACCATTATTATCAATAAGAATTATGTAATACAATTATATTTAGCCCCTTTTAGTTAGCTAATGTTTCTAAGCATGGCTAAGCAAACCTATATATAGCATTTAGCTGAACCAATCCAATATATAAGGTTCATGCTAAACAAATTATAACCCATAGGAAAATAAAGTCATCTTCGGCCATTAAATAACTGGGAAAGGTTCACCACCCGATGACATTCGAAAACAATGCATAATTGAAATAAAATAATAGCTTTAAACGGGTTCAACATGCTCAAAGGGTTGTTTGGGATCTGTGTGACTTGCCTTGAGCTTCCACAAACACTTCGGAACCTTCCTCAACGGAAACGCTCTCCTCCGGAACGTCGGAAACTAAAGCAAATAAACAAAATCAACAAAACAGTACAAAAACAAGCATGAACAGTACATGTGGATATTTTTAACATGTAGATCTTGATTTTAGAAGAATTTAGAAACTTGAACCACCTAAAACGGATCTACGGTTATTTAGTTATGATTTTCCAAAGTTTTAATCTATTAGAAAATCGGGAAAAAGGAAAAAGAGAGAGGAAACGATGACGTCAGCCCTGGAGATGATGACGTCAGCCCTAGGATGACGTCATGCTGACGTCAGCACGGCGGCCGGCTCGGGTTGAGGAGCTTGCCGGCGCTAGAGCGATCGGCCGGGCGATTGGAGGGCATCTACACGTAGAGGGCAACGAGGCGAACCCGTTGGTACTCACCACGTCGTCAAAGGATGCACGACGGCAGCCGGCGACGAGAAGGAGGGCGGCGGCGGCTTGGGTCGACGGCGGCGAGAGTGCTCCGGTGGTCGGCGGCGAAAACGGAGGGGCGGCCGAGCTTCCTTGCACCACGGCGCACCTAACGGTGGTGGCGGCAAGCGGCGGCGACGGCGGAGACGGCGCGGCGACGCGGCCGAAGGATGGCCGGCGGCGGCGGCGGCTAAACACACGCGGCGCGGCGGCTAGGAGGCACGGGAGAGGTCGGGAAAGGGGGCAAACGGAAGAGGACGACGAGGGGAAGCTATATATGAGCTCGGATCGAAGAGATCGAGCTCCAAACGAGAGGAAACGACTCGGGAAGAAATCAAACTCGGTTTTAGAGATAAAATCAAAACGAACTCGATTCGGATCAAATCCTCAACGATTCTCTTTGATTCTTGGGGGAAAAGAAAGAGGAGAACGAGAGGAACAAATCCCCTAAATCAATCGGACTCGAGGAGACCGGATTGGGGCGAATTTGGAGGCGGAAAACGGCGGCTCGGGCGGCTTGCGCGGCGGCGGCCGGAGGTTGAAGACGGCCCTGACATGTGGGCCCCACATGTCAGCGGCTGGAGGAGGAGGGGGCGAGCGGCTCGGCTTGGGCCGGCATGGGCCGGTTCGGCCGCGCGGAGAGAGAGGGAGTATTGGGCCGAATTCGGCCCAATGACCAAAGAAGGGGAACTTTTGAACTTTTTAAATAAAAACAATTTGTGAAATGATGTTTCAATTATTAAAAATACTTCCCTTGCTCAAATAATTCCCAGAAAATTCTAGAAAATAGAAGAGCAAGCATAGTATTTAATAAAATTTTATCTAGCTCATTTTTATATTGAAAATTTTCCTAGAAAATTAGGGTTTAGCTTGTAGGCTTTTAATTTAATTTCTAAAAATTCCAATTAAACAACAATTTATAAATTTAAGAAATTCCGGGCGTGACAGTTTTCAACGAGGTGGTTAGTATTGGGATGGCACATAGGACGTTAGGGTGGATAGCTTAGATGGTGTCGATGTCAAGCGCGTCGACTAACCATGCCGTTAAGGTAGGCTGGCGGGCGCGACACTGTGGAATGCAGATGGAAAATTCTATGCAAATTAAAACCTTGATAACTTTGCTTTCCGGTCAGGGAATCGAGCTAGGTTTTTTTTGACAGCTGTAGATCACGGGCCTCACCTAGAGAGACTGGATTTGGAGAGTTGGACCCCCAGAGATTTTTCTAGAAATTACTTACCATAGGCCACGAAGCAGCGGTTGTTTCGGCGAAACGTCGAATATCTGAGGGTCCACAACTGGTTCTCAACGAGGTGGTTAGTATAGGGATGGCACATAGGACATTAGGGTGGACAGCTTAGACGGTGTCGGTGTCAAGCGCGTCGACTAACCGCGCCGTTAAGGTAGGCTAGCAGGCGCGACACTGTGGAATGCAGATGGAGAATTCTGTGCAAATTAAAACCTTGATAACTTTGCCTTCCCATCAGGGAATCGAGCTAGGTTTTTTTTGACAGCTGCAGAATCACGGGCCTCACCCTAGAGAGACTGGAATTGGAGAGTTGGACCCCCAGAGATTTTTCTAGAAATTACTTACCATAGGCCACGAAGCAGCGGTTCTTTCGGAAAAACGTCGAATATCTGAGGGTCCAGAACTGGTTTTCAACGAGGTGGTTAGTATAGGGATGGCACAAAGGACATTAGGGTGGATAGCTTAGACGGTGTCGGTGTCAAGCACGTTGACTAACCGCGCCGTTAAGGTAGGCTGGCGGGTGCAACACTGTGGAATTCAGATGGAGAATTCTGTGCAAATTAAAACCTTCACAACTTCGCCTTCCAGTCAGGGAATCGAGCTAGGTTTTTTTTGACGGCTGCAGAATCACGGTCCTCACCCTAGATAGACTGGACTTGGAGAGTTGGACCCCAGAGATTTTTCTAGAAATTACTTACCATAGGCCACGAAGCAGCGGTTGTTTCGGCGAAACGTCGAATATCTGAGGGTCCACAACTGGTTTTCAACGTGGTGGTTATTATAGGGATGGCACATAGGATGTTAGGGTGGATAGCTTAGACAGTGTCAGTGTCAAGCGCGTCAACTAACCGCGCCGTTAATGTAGGCTGGCGGGCGCGACACTGTGGAATGCAGATGGAGAATTCTGTGCAAATTAAAACCTTGATAACTTTGCCTTCCGGTCATGCAATCGAGCTAGGTTTTTTTTGACGGCTACAGAACCATGGGCCTCACCCTAGAGAGACTGGATTTGGAGAGTTGGACCACCAGAGATTTTTCTAGAAATTACTTACCATAGTCCTCAAAGCAGCGGTTGTTTCGGCGAAACGTCGAATATCTGAGGGTCCACAACTGGTTTTCAACGAGGTGGTTTGTATAGGGATGGCACATAGGACATTAGGGCGGATAGCTTAGACGGTGTCGGTGTCAAGCGCGTCGACTAACCGCGCCGTTAAGGTAGGCTGGCGGACGCGACACTGCGGAATGCAGATGGAGAATTATGTGCAAATTAAAACCTTGATATCTTTGCCTTCCGGTCATGGAATCGAGGTAGGTTTTTTTTGACGGCTGCAGAATCACGGGCCTCACCCTAGAGAGACTGGATTTGGAGAGTTGGACCCCCAGAGATTTTTCTAGAAATTACTTACCATAGGCCACGAAGCAGCGGTTGTTTCGGCGAAACGTCGAATATCTGAGGGTCCACAACTGGTTTTCAACGAGGTGGTTAGTAAAGGGATGGCACATAGGACGTTAGGGTGGATAGCTTAGACGGTGTTGGTGTCAAGCGCGTCGACTAACCGCGCCGTTAAGGTAGGCTGGCGGGCGCGACACTGTGGAATGCAGATGGAGAATTATGTGCAAATTAAAACCTTCATAACTTTGCCTTCCGGTGAGGGAATCGAGCTAGGTTTTTTTTGACGGCTGCAGAATCACGGGCCTCACCCTAGAGAGACTGGATTTGGAGAGTTGGACCCCCAGAGATTTTTCTAGAAACTACATACCATAGGCCACGAAGCAGCGGTTGTTTCGGCGAAACGACGAATATCTGAGGGTCCACAACTAGTTTTCAACGAGGCGGTTATTATAGGGATGGCACATAGGATGTTAGGGTGGATACCTTAGACGGTGTCAGTGTCAAGCGCGTCAAATAACCGCGCCGCTAAGGTAGGCTGGCGGGCGCGACACTGTGGAATGCAGATGGAGAATTCTGTGCAAATTAATACCTTGATAACTTTGCCTTCCGGTCATGGAATCGAGCTAGGTTGTTTTTGACGGCTATAGAATCACGGGCCTCACCCTAGAGAGACTAGATTTGGAGAGTTGGACCCCTAGAGATTTTTCTTGAAATTACTTACCATAGGCCACGAAGCAGCGGGTGTTTCGGCGAAACGTCGAATATCTGAGGGTCCACAACTGGTTTTCAACGAGGTGGTTAGTATAGGGATGGCACATAGGACGTTAGGGTGGATTGCTTAGACGGTGTCGGTGTCAAGCGCGTCGACTAACCGTGCCGTTAAGGTAGGCTGGCAGGCGCGACACTGTGGAATGCAGATGGAGAATTCTGTGCAAATTAAAACCTTGATAACTTTGCCTTCCGGTCAGGGAATCGAGCTAGGTTTTTTTGGACGGCTGCAGAATCACGGGCCTCACCCTAGAGAGACTGGATTTGGAGAGTTGGACCCCCAGAGATTTTTCTAGAAATTACTTACCATGGGCCACGGAGCAGCGGCTGTTTCGGCGAAACGTCGAATATCTGAGGGTCCACAGCTGGTTTTCAACGAGGTGGTTAGTATAGGGATGGCACATAGGACGTTAGGGTGGATAGCTTAGACGGTGTCGGTGTCAAGCGCGTCGACTAACCGCGCCGTTAAGGTAGGCTGGCGGGCGCGACACTGTGGAATGCAAATGGAGAATTCTATGCAAATTAAAACCTTGATAACTTTGCCTTCCGGTCATGGAATTGAACTAGGTTTTTTTTGACAGCTGCAGAATCACGGGCTCACCCTATAGAAATGGGAATTAGAGAGTTGGACCCCCAGAGATTTTTCTACAAATTACTTACCATAGGCCACGATGCAGCGGCTGTTTCGACGAAACGTCGAATATCTGTGGGTCCACAACTGGTTTTCAAGGAGGTGGTTAGTATAGGGATGGCACATAGGACGTTAGGGTGGATAGCTTAGACGGTATCGGTGTCAAGCGCGTCGACTAACCGCGCCGTTAAGGTAGGCTGGCGGGCGCGACACTGTGGAATGCTGATGGAGAATTCTGTGCAAATTAAAACCTGGATAACATTGCCTTCCGGTCAAGGAATCGAGCTAGGTTTTTTTTTGACGGCTGCAGAATCACAGGCCTCACCCTAGAGAGACTGGATTTGGAGAGTTGGACACCCAGAGATTTTTCTAGAAATTACTTACCATAGGCCACGAAGCAGCGGCTGTTTCGGCGAAACGTCGAATATCTGAGGGTCCACAACTGAATTTCAACGAGGTGGTTAGTATAGTGATGGCACATAGGATGTTAGGGTGGATAGCTTAGACGATGTCGGTGTCAAGGGCGTCGACTAACCACGCCGTTAAGGTAGGCTGGCGGGCGCGAAACTGCGGAATGCAACTAGAGAATTCTGTGCAAATTAAAACCTTGAATACTTTGCCTTCCGGTCATGGAATCGAGCTAGGTTTTTTTTGACGGCTGCAGAATCACGGGCCTCAGCCTAGAGAGACTGGATTTGGAGAGTTGGACCCCCAGAGATTTTTCTAAGAATTACTTACCATGGACCACGAAGCAGCGGTTGTTTCGGCGAAACGTCGAATATCTGAGGGTCCACAACTGGTTTTCAGCAAGGTGGTTAGTATAGGGATGGCACATAGGACGTTAGGGTGGTTAGCTTAGACGATGTCGGTGCCAAGCGCGTCGACTAACCGCGCCGTTAAGGTAGGCTGGCGGGCGCGACACTATGGAATGCAGATGGAGAATTCTGTGTAAATTAAAACCTTGATAACTTTGCCTTCCGGTCATGGAATCGAGCTAGGTTTTTTTTGACGGCTTCAGAATTACAGGCCTGACCCTAGAGAGACTGGATTGGGAGAGTTGGACCCCCAGAGATTTTTCTAGAAATTACTTACCATGGGCCACGAAGCAGCGGTTGTTTCGGCGAAACGTCGAATATCTGAGGGTCCACAACTGGTTTTCAACGAGGTGGTTAGTATAGGGATGGCACATTGGACATTAGGGTGGATAGCTTAGACGATGCCGGTGTCAAGCGCGTCGACTAAACGCGCCGCAAATGTAGCCTGGCGGGCGCGACACTTTGGAATGCAGTTGGAGAATTCTGTGCAAATTAAAACCTTGATAACTTTGCCTTCCGGTCATGGAATCGAGCTAGGTTTTTTTTGACGGCTTCAGAATCACAGGCCTTACCTAGAGAGACTGGATTTGGAGAGTTGGACCCCCAGATATTTTTCTAGAAATTACTTACCGTGGACCACGAAGCAGCGGTTGTTTCGGCGAAACGTCGAATATCTGAGGGTCCACAACTGGTTTTCAACAAGGTGGTTAGTATAGGGATGGCACATAGGACGTTAGGGTGGTTAGCTTAGACGATGTCGGTGTCAAGCGCGTCGACTAACCGCGCCGTTAAGGTAGGCTGGCGGGCGCGACACTGTGGAATGCAGATGGAGAATTCTGTGCAAATTAAAACCTTGATAACTTTGCCTTCCGGTCATGGAATCGAGCTAGGTTTTTTTTGACGGCTTCAGAATGACAGGCCTCACCCTAGAGAGACTGGATTTTGAGAGTTGGACCCCCAGAGATTTTTCTAGAAATTACTTACCATGGGCCACGAAGCAGCGGTTGTTTCGGCGAAACGTCGAATATCTGAGGGTCCACAACTGGTTTTCAACGAGGTGGTTAGTGTAGGGATGGCACATAGGACGTTAGGGTGGATAGCTTAGACGATGTCGGTGTCAAGCGCGTCGACTAACCGTACCGTAAAGGTAGGCTGGCGGGCGCGACACTGTGGAATGCAGATGGAGAATTCTGTGCAAATTAAAACCATGATAACTTTGCCTTCCGGTCATGGAATCGAGCTAGGTTTTTTTTGACGGCTTCAGAATCACAGGCCTCACCCTAGATAGATTGGATTTGGAGAGTTGGACCCCCAGAGATTTTTCTAGAAATTACTTACCATGGACCACGAAGCAGCGGTTGTTTCGGCGAAACGTCGAATATCTGAGGGTCCACAACTGGTTTTCAGCAAGATGGTTAGTATAGGGATGGCACATAGGACGTTAGGGTGGTTAGCTTAGACGATGTCGGTGCCAAGCGCGTCGACATACCGCGCCGTTAAGGTAGGCTGGCGGGCGCGACACTGTGGAATGCAGATGGAGAATTCTGTGCAAATTAAAACCTTGATAACTTTGCCTTCCGGTCATGAAATCGAGCTAGGTTTTTTTTGACGGCATCAGAATTACAGGCGTCACCTAGAGAGACTGAATTTGGAGAGTTGGACCCCCAAAGATTTTTCTAGAAATTACTTACCATGGACCACGAAGCAGCTGTTGTTTCGTCGAAACGTCGAATATCTGAGGGTCCACAACTGGTTTTCAACAAGGTGGTTAGTATAGGGATGGCACATAGGACGTTAGGGTGGCGAGCTTAGATGATGTCGGTGTCAAGCGCGTCGACTAACCGCGCCGTTAATGTAGGCTGGCGGGCGCGACACTGTGGAATGCAGATGGAGAATTCTGTGCAAATTAAAACATTGACAACTTTGCCTTCCGGTCATGGAATCGAGCTAGGTTTTTTTTGACGGCTTTAGAATCATGGGCCTCACCCTAGAGAGACTGGATTTGGAGAGTTGGACCCCCAGAGATTTTCCTAGAAATTACTTACCATAGGCCACGAAGCAGCGGTTGTTTCAGCGAAACGTCGAATATCTGAGGGACCACAACTGGTTTTCAACAAGGTGGTTAGTATAGGGATGGCACATAGGACGTTAGGGTAGTTTGCTTAGATGATGTCGGTGTCAAGCGCGTTGACTAACCGCGCCGTTAAGGTAGGCTGGCGGGCGCGACACTGTGGAATGCAGATGGAGAATTCTGTGCAAATTAAAACCTTGATAACTTTGCCTTCCGGTCATGGAATCGAACTAGGTTTTTTTTGACGGCTTCTGAATCACAGGCCTCACCCTAGAGAGACTGGAATTGGGGAGTTGGATCCCAGAGATTTTTCTAGAAATTACTTACTATGGGCCATGAAGCAGCGGTTGTTTCGGCGAAACGTCGAATATCTGAGGGTCACAACTGGTTTTCAATAAGGTGGTTAGTATAGGGATGGCACATAGGACGTTAGGGTAGTTAGCTTAGACGATGTCGGTGTCAAGCGCGTCGACTAACCGCGCCGTTAAGGTAGGCAGGCGAGCGCGATACTGTGGAATGCAGATGGAGAATTCTGTGCAAATTAAAACCTTGATAACTTTGCCTTCCGGTCATGGAATCGACCTAGGTTTTTTTTGACGGCTTGAGAATCACGGGCCTCACCCTAGAGAGACTGGATTTGGAGATTTGGTCCCCCAGAGATTTTTTAGAAATTACTTACCATAGGCCACGAAGCAGCGGTTGTTTCAGCGAAACGTCGAATATCTGAGGGTCCACAACTAGTTTTCAACGAGGTGGTTTGTCACACCCTAAAAATCTTAAAGTTATAAATAGTTGTTTAAATGGAATTATCAGAAAAAGATTTTAAAAGCCTAGAAGAAAAGATCTAATTTTAAATAATAAGTTCCAATATAAAATTGGGCCAGATAAAATTTTATTAAATACTTTGCTTAGTTCTATAATTCCTAGATTTTTCTGAGATTTATTTGAGCTAAGGAAGTATTTTTAATAAATGAAATTGCATTTCATGAATTATTGAAATTGAAAAAGTTTTAAAAATTCTTTCTTTTTGGCTTTGGGCCGAAAGTCGGCCCAAAACCTCCTCTCTCTCTCCCCGGCCCAAGCCGGCCCAGTCCGCAGCCGAGCCGCCTGCGCGCAGCCGCCGTCTCCCTCTCTCCTGCTCGCTGACAGGTGGGGCCCGCCTGTCGGAGTCGTCGTCTTCCTCGCGCCCGAACCCTAGCACCGCCGTCGCCGCCGCCGCTCCAGCCGTGCGCCGCCGTCGCTCTGTTCGTCGTCGTCGCTCGGGAAGGCCGTCGTTGTGGTCGCCAAGTCATCGCCGTCCTCGTCCCATCCTCCGTTTCCGCCGAAGATCGCCGGAGCACTGTCGCCGCCGTTGACCCGATCGTCCCCGCCGCCTTTTCTTCGTCGCCGGCGCCGTCCGTTGCCTCTCCGCCGCTTCTTTGCTCACCGGTGAGTTCGCCGCGCCGTCCGCTACCCGTTGGTGCCCTCCGTTCGCGCTGTCGTGCCGTCGTTCGCCGGCGAGCATGTCAGCCCGAGCCGCCGCCGGTGGTGACGTCACCGCCGACGTCATCGTCGTCGTCCCCCGTGAACCCAAGCCCCGCTGACGCAATAATTCCCTTTTCTTTTTAAAAATAATTCATTATTGTGTCATAATTCAATTAAAATTTGTATAAATGATTTAATCTGATTTAACCTTTAAAAATTCATAACTAATTCATCGTAGCTCGGATTTAGTTGGTTCAAGTCTCTAAATTTTTCTAAAACTGAGATCTACATGTTAAAAATATCCACATGTACTGTTCATGCTTGCTTATGTGCTATTTTGGTGTTTTTGCTCTTTTCTGTTTAGATTCCGACGTTTCCGGAGAGTCCGTTTTCGCAGGAGAAGATTTAGAAGAGTTCCAAGGCCAGCAAGGCAAGTCACACAAATCCTAATCAATCCTTTGAGCATGTTGATCCCGTTTAAAGCTATTGTTTCTATTCAACTATTGCATTTATTTTCGAATGTCGTTGGGTGGAATTAACCTATTGTTTGTTATAGCCCTCTTGTTCTTGATTACCTTATTCCTTGATACCTTGGGTTATGGTAACTTGACCAGTTGAGCTTTATATTGGTTCAACTAGATATTAGATGTAATTGCTTAGCCATGCTTAGAAATTTTAGCACACTAAGGGGATAACTTATGATTCACTATTACTTAACGATGGCTTAATGATAGTTCACGATGATCAATCGTGATTGGTTAATTAATTAATTTGACAACTAAAACCTGATAATGGTGGGTTGTGAGTACATGGTTTTGATGGTCGTGCTCATGACAATTAAGGACCGGTTCACGAGTTTCGGTTGTGAAACGGCTTTACCTTTTGTATAGCATGGTTCATTGCGGAGCACCAAACTGAGAAGTGGCGGAGATAAGCCCACGGGGGTCGCTGGGGAGTCCATGCCTTGTTTATAAGGGGGTGATTATGATCCAGGAATGGTGCGCTGTAGTGGATTGTGTTGTGCAAGGGGTATTGTCACAGCTCCTTTCCGAGGTACCGTGGTGGTATTAAGGCACATGGTGACATGTTGTGGGGCTGTGGCTTGTAGGTACAGTGGTACACCTCTGGCCAGAGTAAAACTATTCGAATAGCCATGCCCGCGGTTATGGGCGGGTCTAACAATGTCTTTCGTGATTAGTCTCATCCTTCACACCATAATGAAAGATGCTATAACTGGTAATAATTGATTATCTCCTGGTTTGGAATGGTATATTCCTGGTTTGGAGTTAGAACTGTGCAGCCGGGGTTGGTTGTTCACAATGATTAGGCCTATACAACTGGATATGTTGTATAGTGTTGGATTAGTACTGTTTAATTAATACTCTACTGTTTTATTTAATTCTGAAACATTCATTAAATGCTATTTATACAAAGAAGCCTATATTATGCCATCCTTGGTTATCCTGTGCACTTGCATATTTGCTGCGTGGCTTGCTGAGTATGTCATATACTCACCTTGCAATCATTCATCAGAGGAGGAGTTCTACAGTGATGCTGATGGTGTTGAGGACTTGGCGTAGTCCTGGTCAAGCTGCCTATGGAGTGGAGTCGTCTGCGCTGTTTATCTTTATTTTCCGCTGCTTAGATCTTTATTGATTGAGAGGAACTATCTACCTCTGTAATGACATTTTATTCGCCTATTAATTAGAGTAATAATTGTACTCTATTATCAATTTGTTATTGTGTGCCTCGGCTGATTCCTGGACGAGGGTTTACACACATGTAAGCGTTGGGAATTTTGGATAGAAATTCCGGGCGTGACAAGTTGGTATCAGAGCCTCCTTGACCTTAGGTTATGCCAAATAGTTACCTATAAGAGCCCTCTAAAAATATTGGAAAGTTAGAACTGTTCTCCTCCCGTTCTCTTTTAATTAAACCAAGCTAATGGCACATGCAGTTTATAGTCTCTTAAATTGTTCCTTTTAAAATTTACCTTTTCTTTTTCGGTGTTATTAGTACTGTACATCTATTACTGTACTAATGACCCATTTACTAGCAAAGGTTTTACAACATTGTTTTATTTAAATCTTGCTGCAATGTAATAAACTTAGCATGTTGATTTTATAACTCTCTTTTAAATTATTTCTTTTGAAACCTGTTATTCAAAAGTGCAAAACCAGTGATCCTGTTTCTAACCGTTTCAACTTATCTTACAAGATTGGTTTACTTTATTCATTTACCTCCCACTCTGATTTTCTAATTTTATTCAAAGTAACCCGAAAACTTGTGCTATTAATTGGATAAATGTCTTAACTCCCTCCTTTCACTTGTCTTTAGATGACGCGCTACAAGCCTGAGTACTTGTGTGGTACTGAAGGATTTGTCCAGGAGTTGCGTACGATGTCCTTTGCCATAGGATTTGGGACTGCCCCGTTGTACGCCTAGATTTCTCATGATCGCGATGAAGAGAAGTGCCGTGTCAAAGTCACCTTGAACAGTAATCGTGAAGATATCCCATCAGTAATGTTCGAAGCTGGAGGGGGAAACTATATGCATGCATGTCAGGAGGGGGCAAGGATCGCCATAGGAGAGCTCCGCGACCGCTACAGTAACCAGTTGGCCAATACTGAGTATCGCTACCATCCTCGGCAACCCCAGGGAAGTGACCGTGGCAGCTACCTTGAACCTGCAGGAATCGAGAATGATGCTACCACAAGACATCTGGTTGAGATGCTATGGGCTATGGATGAGACCCGTGCGGAGATTGTGATAGCAGCTCAAGATCGTGAAGACTAGAACCGTGTTAAGATCTGCAAGCTGGAGGACAAGGTGGATCGTTTGGAGAAGCAGCTAGCCGCACTGAAGGGAGAAGCACCACCACGAAAAGCCAGAGTTCGACTTACTGCAAGAAAGAGAACTCTTTTTGTCCCTCGCTACCAGTTGGCGCCAAAGGTTCGTGTGGTGGAAAAAGAAGTTACTCCAGCGGATCCTCAGGTCGTCAACATAAGTGATGATGAAGGGGAAGAATCGAAGCACACCCATTCAAAGGTCGAGTGGGGAGCAACTCAAGATGATGATGAAGACGAGCCGAACGAACCTTCAATCAACTCCGATGCTCGGAAGACCTAGAACGCCTTGTTAAGCTGTTGCCATAGATCGTTGTGTGAGCTTGCTTGTTTAAGTTTGGTTGTGTGTGTGGGTCTCGTATGTGGTTTACATCAGTGGTGAGATGTAAGTGCATGCGTTTGTTTGATTTCGAGTGTTAGGTAGTGGTGAGTTTAGTAGTGTGAGAGTCTTCAAGTCTATGTAATAATGAAACTCAGTTAAGATCAATAAAAGTTAAGTTAGTAGAAAAAATTAATTCTCTGTCCTAAGTAGTTTTCCCCGGTTTCTCTTCTTGTGCTCCTGTCCATGCCAGATGGTGCTCACTCGCGGCGTTGGAAATGGTCCCAACAACAACAACAGCAACAACAACAATGGAGAGAATCCCACGCTTGCCCAAGTTTTGGCTCAACAGCCACAGCTTATGCATATGATGATGCAGCAACTCCAGAACCAGCAGAACCAAGGAAATAACCATGCACCTCCCCAGAACAAGCTAGCAGAATTTCTTCGCATGAGGCCACCTACATTTTCTAGCACTACTAATCCGGTAGAGGCTGGTGATTGGCTGCACGCCATAGAAAAGAAGTTGGACCTGCTTCAGTGATCAGGAGAAGGTTTCTTTTGCTTGTTTCTTCAGTGTACTGTCACAGCCTGATTTTCGTTTTAGGATTTATAAATTATCTAATAAATTATTAATAGAATTTATATTAAATGTTCTTTAATTTACAAGTGATGTTAAATGTCGGAGATAAAATTTTCTAAAAATAAAGCATGGTTGGATTTAATTTTTATTAAATTCTCCATGATTAATTATACTCTCTGAAATTTTCTCGGATTTTTCAGAGTTCAATTCCTAAATCCTAAATGATACAAAGAACAATTCAGTAATTATTTAATCATTAATGATCTACTTATAAGTGTTAAGTGCTTTTCTTGTTTAAAAATCCTTAAATTATAAATTGTTGATTAAAAGGAATTATTAGAAATGATTTTAAAAGCCTAGAAGAGAAGATCTAATTTTAATTTGTTAAATTTCAATATAAAAGTAGGCTAGGTAAAATTTTGTTAAATACTTCTCTTGATTCTTTAGTTCCTAGATTTTTCTGGGATTTATTTGAGCCAAGGAAGTATTTTTAATAAATGGAATATCATATCATGAATAATTTAAATAGAAAAATGTTTTTAATTTCCTCTTTTGGCTTTGGGCCGAAAGTCGGCCCAAGTCTCTCTCTCCCTCTTCTCGACCTGCTTGCGTCCGGCCCAAGCCGGCCCAGTCCGCCGCCACTCCCTCCTCTCTCTCTCGGTGCCGCTGACAGGTGGGGCCCACCTGTCAGTCGTCTTCCTCCTCGCGCTGCCGCAGCCGCGCCCTAGCCGCGTGAAGCCGCCGCCGCCCCTTCCAAATCCGGCCGCCCCTTTCCTCCTCCGGCCGAATTGATTGAGGGGAAATGATCCTCGAGATCTCCTCTTCCTTTTCTCTTTTGGAACTTCGGCCAATTTTGTTTTGAAACCCGCGGATTTGATCTCGAATCGGATTCGTCTCTCTCTCCGAACCCTAAAACCTTTCCTACCCGTCGCCGGTCACCGTGGGCCTCCGTCGCCGCTCGCTAGCCCCTTTATAAGCACCCCCGAGCTCCCCTCTACCCGCTGCCACCTTCGTCTTTGCCCACCGCCGTCTGTAGCGCCGCCTCCGCGTCTCTCCGTGGGTCGCCACCGTCGCCGTCGATCCAGTTGCGCCGCGCCGCCGTTGCAGCCACCGCCTTCGGTCGCCGTCGCCACCATTGGGATCGCGAGGAGGAGCAGCACCTCGTCCACCCCTCCGTTGCCGCTGTTTCCCGCTGGAGCACCACCGTCACCGTCGACCCGAAGGCCGCCGCCGCCTCAGCCTCACCGCCGTCGTCATCCGTCGTCGTCCGCCGCCGTCCAAGCCACTAGTGAGTTCGCCGCGTCGCCCTCTACCCGTTGGTACCCTCCGTTTGTGCCGTCCCGCCGCCGCTCGCCATCGAGCATGCGCCGCCCGAGCCGTCGCCGGTGGTGACGTCATCGTCGACGTCATCGTTGCCGTCAGCCGTAGACCCGTGGTGGACCGCTTCGATCTCAGCCGTTCGTTTTGGATAGGATCGATCTCGGCCGTTCGTTTCCGTAGACCGCCGCTGTGCACCCGGTCCACCGTGAGCCGAGCTCGCTGACGCAATAATCCTTTTTTTTCTTTTCAAAAATAATTCATTATTGCGTTATAATTCAATTAAAATCTATATAAATGATTTAATCCGATTTAATCTTTAAAAATTCATAACTAATTCATCTTAGCTCGGATTTAGTTGGTTCAAGTCTCTAAAGTTGTATAAAATAAAGATCTACATATTAAAAGTATCCATAAATAGAATTAAATTTATTTAATTCTTTTTAAATGGGCTTTAATTAGATTAAATCTTGTAAAATTCATATTAAATTCATATGAAGTCAGAATGAGGCCGTTCAAGTCTCATAATTCATCTAAAATTATGATCTACATGTTTGTTTACTTTGTATGTACTGTTTATTTGGAGTTTCTTAGTGTTTTCCTCGTTTTGCGTGTTAGCTTGTCGTTTCCGTCATTTCGAAGGTTCGTGAGAGCGTCGGAAGTGTTCAAGCAGATTGATTGAAGATCGATTATTGCAAGGCAAGTCACACAGATCCCAAACACAATTCCTTTGAGCATGTTGATCCTATATTTAAATTCTCTATTTATTTCAACTGTGCATTTATTTTCGAATGTCACTAGGTGGTGTGAACTTATTCCTTTGTTATGGCCTGTTTGCATTGATTACTTTATTACTTGATACCTTGGGTTATTGTAACTTGACTAGTTGAGCTTTATATATTGGTTCAGCTAGATATTAGATATAATTGCTTAGCCATGCTTAGAAACTTTAGCACATTATTGGGATAACTTATGATTCACTATTATTTTATGATGGCTTAGTAATAGCTCACGATGGTCAATCGTGATTGGTTTATTAATTAATTTGCCAACTAAAACTTGATAAAGGTGGGTTGTGAGCACATGGTTTTGATGGTCGTGCTCATGACAATTAAGGACCGGTTCGCGAACTACTGTTGTGAGACATTAACCGTGCCAACCACAAGCCAGCATGGGCAACGGCTTTATCTTTTGTATAGCGGAGCACCAGACTGAGAAGTGGCGGAGATAAGCCCACGGGGGTCGCTGGGGAGTCCATGCCTTGTTTATAAGGGGGTGACTATGATCCGGGAACGGTGCACTGTGGTGGATTGTGTTGTGCGAGGGGTACTGTCACAGCTCCTTTCCAAGGTACCGTGGTGGTATCGAGGCGCATGGTGACATGTTGTGGGGCTGTGTCTTGTGGGTACAGTGGTACACCTCTGGCCAGAGTAAAACTATTCGAATAGCCGTGCCCGCGGTTATGGGCGAGTTGAGCAATGTTTTTCGGGATTAGTCTCACACCTCTCACAATAATTATTGATGCTATAATTGGTAATAATTTGTTTAGCTCCTGGTTTGGAGATAGATCTGTACAGCCGGGTACGGTTGTTCAGGATGGTTGGACCTAAGCAGCATGGTTGTGCTGTTCAGTGTTGATTAAAATTGATGATCAATTACTCTACTGTTCTACAATTCTCAATTGTTTGCTAAATGCTGCTTTTGCAAATGAACCTATTTTATGCCATTCTTTGGTATTCCTTGTGCACTTGCATATTTGCTGTGTGGCTTGTTGAGTATGTCATATGCTCATTCTTGCAATAATCAATCAACCTCAGTTGAAGAAAAAGGATCCAGAAGGAGAAGACGTTTGGCTTATACCCAGTTGAGCTGCCTGTGGGAGTGGAGCTGAAGCCATCGCTAGATCGTTAATTCCGCTGCTGTTTTCTTTTCTTTTGTAAGTATGTAACGTTATTTTTATGATGAATCTGTATATTAAATTGTCAGTTTGTGTACCTCGGCTGATTCCTGGACGAGGATTTTATGCACAAATTAGTTCGGAAATTACTAGTGAATTTCTGGGCGTGACACGTATGTGGTTTACATCAGTGGTGAGATGTAAGTGCATGCGTTTGTTTGCTTTCGAGTGTTAGGTAGTGGTGAGTTTAGTAGTGTGAGAGTCTTCAAGTCTATGTAATAATGAAACTCAGTTAAGATCAATAAAAGTTAAGTTAGTAGAAAAAATTAATTCTCTGTCCTAAGTAGTTTTCCCCGGTTTCTCTTCTTGTGCTCCTATCCATGCCAGATGGTGCTCACTCGCAGCGTTGGAAATGGTCCCAACAACAACAATAGCAACAACAACAATGGAGAGAATCCCACGCTTGCCCAAGTTTTGGCTCAACAGACACAGCTTATGCATATGATGATGCAGCAACTCTAGAACCAGCAGAACCAAGGAAATAACCATGCACCTCCAAAGAACAAGCTAGCAGAATTTCTTCATGTGAGGCACCTACATTTTCTAGCACTACTAATCCGGTAGAGGCTGGTGATTGGCTGCACGCCATAGAAAAGAAGTTGGACCTGCTTCAGTGTACTGATCAGGAGAAGGTTTCTTTTGCTTCACATCAGCTGCATGGCCCTGCTTCCGAGTGGTGGGATCACTTCCGTCTCAACCGGACCACGGCGGAATCTATCACTTGGCTAGAATTCACTGCTGCCTTTCGCAAGACGCACATACCATCGGGAGTGGTGTCTCTCAAGAAGAGGGAGTTTAGGGCACTCACTCAGGGGTCTCGCTCTGTTACTGAATATTTGCATGAGTTTAATCGCCTAGCTCGTTATGCTCCGGAAGAAGTAAGCACTGATGAAGAGCGTCAAGAGAAGTTCCTGGAAGGGCTGAATGATGAGCTTTCCTACCCATTAATGACTGGAGATTATGATGATTTCCAGTAATTGGTGGATAAGGCTATTTGCCAGGAGGATAAGTACAACCGCATGGAGCAAAAGAAACGCAGGATTGCTCACTTCAAAGCTCAGCAAGGGAATAGTCAGAGGTCACGTCTTGCTTTGGGATCTCAGTCAAAGCCACAGGGAGGTTCTTCGTCTGTTGTTCGTCCGCAGCATCAGTTCTTCAACAACAATGCTGGCAACAACAATCGCAACCAAGCTCCACGTCCTATGACAGCTCCGACACCGCATCAGCCTGTCAAGAGGGAACAAGGAAACAAGCCCGGGGTATGCTTCAACTATGGTGAACCAGGCCATTACTCCGACAAGTGTCCGAAGCCCCGACGCGTGAGGGTTGTCCCTGCACAGAACAACTCCACCGCATCAGCGACAAAGGCTCGTGTCAACCATGTTGCTGCTGCAGAAGCTCAAGATGCTCCAGATGTGATTTTGGGTACGTTCCCTGTTAACTCAGTTCCTGCAACAGTACTTTTCGACTCCGGTGCTACGCATTCATTTTTATCTATGAGTTTTGCGGGAAATCATGGGATGGAAGTAGAAGATCTTAGACGTCCTTTGATGGTTAGTACCCCGAGTAATCAAGCACTCTCAGTGCAACGTAGCTCCTCTGTCAGAATAGAGATTCAAGGAGTGCCATTCCTGGCCAATCTTATTCTGTTAGAATCCAAAGACCTTGATGTCATCCTAGGGATGGATTGGTTAGCCAGATATAAAGGTGTGATAAACTGCGCTAATAGAAAAGTAACTCTCACCAGCAATGATGGCCAAGTTGTAACTGTTCATGCATTGCCTTCTGAACCCTTAAGGTCAAGTCTGAACCAAATAGCTTTGGAAGAGATTCCTGTAGTACGAGAATACCCAGATGTGTTTTCGGATGATTTACCGGGTATGCCGCCTAAAAGAGATATAGAGTTCAGAATAGATCTGGTACCCGGTACAGCTCCAATCCATAAGAGACCTTATAGAATGGCAGCCAATGAGTTAGCAGAAGTCAAGAGGCAAGTAGATGATTTGCTTCAGAAAGGGTACATTAGACCAAATTCGTCTCCATGGGGTGCTCCAGTTATTTTTGTTGAAAAGAAAGACCATACCCAGAGGATGTGTGTAGATTATCGTGCCCTAAATGATGTGACTATCAAGAATAAGTATCCGCTGCCGGAATTGATGATTTGTTTGATCAGCTCAAGGGTGCCACTGTTTTCTCCAAGATCGATCTTCGATCAGGATATCACCAGTTGAGGATTAAAGAAGAAGACATACCTAAGACGGCTTTCACTACTCGGTATGGGTTGTTTGAGTGTACTGTTATGTCTTTCGGACTTACCAATGCCCCTGCTTTCTTCATGAACTTGATGAATAAGGTGTTTGTGGAATACCTAAACAAGTTCGTAGTCGTCTTTATTGATGACATTCTTATCTACTCTCGAACTAAAGAAGAACATGAAGAACATCTTCACTTTGCCTTCCGATCATGGAATCGAGCTAGGTTTTTTTTGACGGCTGCAGAATCACGGGCCTCAGCCTAGATAGACTGGATTTGGAAAGTTGGACCCCCAGAGATTTTTCTAGAAATTACTTACCATAGGCAACGAAGCAGCGGTTGTTTCGGCGAAACGTCGAATATCTGAGGGTCGACAACTAGCTTTCAACGAGGTGGTTAGTATAGTGATGGCACATAGGACGTTAGGGTGGATAGCTTAGACGATGTTGGTGTCAAGCGCGTCGACTAACCGCGCCGTTAAGGTAGGCTTGCGGGCGCGACACTGTGGAATGCAGATTGAGAATTCTGTGCAAATTAAAACCTTGATAACTTTGCCTTCCGGTAAAGTAATCGAGCTAGGTTTTTTTTGACGGCTGCAGAATCACGGGCCTCACCCTAGATAGACTGGATTTGGAGAGTTGGACCCCCAGAGATTTTTCTAGAAATTACTTGCCATAGGCCACGAAGCAGCGGCAGTTTCGGCGAAACGTCGAATATCTGAGGGTCCACAACTAGCTTTCAACGAGGTGGTTAGCATAGGGATGGCACATAGGACGTTAGGGTGGATAGCTTAGACGATGTCGGTGTCAAGCGCGTTGACTAACCGCGCCGTTAAGGTAGGCTTGCGGGCGCGACACTGTGGAATGCAGATGGAGAATTCTGTGCAAATTAAAACCCCGATAACTTTGCCTTCCGGTCAAGTAATCGAGCTAGGTTTTTTTGGACGGCTGCAGAATCACAGGCCTCACCCTAGAGAGACTGGATTTGGAGAGTTGGACCCCCAGAGATTTTTCTAGAAATTACTTACCATAGGCCACGAAGCAGCGGCTATTTCGGCGAAACGTCGAATATCTGAGGGTCCACAACTGGTTTTCAACGAGGTGGTTAGTATAGGGATGGCACATAGGACGTTAGGGTGGATAGCTTAGACGATGTCGGTGTCAAGGGCGTCGACTAACCACGCCGTTAAGGTAGGCTGCCGAGCGCGACACTGTGGAATGCAGATGGAGAATTCTGTGCAAATTAAAACCTTGATAACTTTGCCTTCCGGTCATGGAATCGAGCTAGGTTTTTTTTGACGGCTTCAGAATAACAGGCCTCACCCTAGAAAGACTGGATTTGGAGAGCCCAGAGATTTTTCTAGAAATTACTTACCATGGGCCACGAAGCAGCGGTTGTTTCGGTGAAACGTTGAATATCTGAGGGTCCACAACTGGTTTTCAACGAGGTGGTTAGTATAGGGATGGCATATAGGACGTTAGGGTGGATAGCTTAGACGATGTCGGTGTCAAGCGCGTCGACTAACCGCGCCGTTAAGGTAGGCTTGCGGGCGCTACACTGTGGAATGCAGATGGAGAATTCTGTGCAAATTAAAACCTTGATAACTTTGCCTTCCGGTCAAGGAATCGAGCTAGGTTTTTTTTGACGGCTGTAGAATCACATGCCTCACCCTAGAGAGACTAGATTTGGAGAGTTGGAACCCCAGAGATTTTTCAGAAATTACTTACCATAGGCCACGAAGCAGCGGCTGTTTCGGCGAAACGTCGAATATCTGAGGGTCCACAACCGGTTTTCAACGAGGTGGTTAGTATAGGGATGGCACATAGGACGTTAGGGTGGTTAGCTTAGATGATGTCGGTGTCAAGGGCGTCTACTAACCGCGTCGTTAAGGTAGGCTGGCGGGCGCGACACTGTGGAATGTAGATGGTGAATTCTGTGCAAATTAAAACCTTGATAACTTTGCCTTCCGGTCATGGAATCGAGCTAGGTTTTTTTTGACGGCTGCAGAATCATGGGCTTCAGCCTAGATAGACTGGATTTGGAAAGTTGGACCCCCAGAGATTTTTCTAGAAATTACTTACCATAGGCCACGAAGCAGCGGTTGTTTCGGCGAAACGTCGAATATCTGAGGGTCCACAACTATTTTTCAACGAGGTGGTTAGTATAGTGATGGCACATAGGACGTTAGGGTGGATAGCTTAGACGATGTCGCTGTCAAGGGTATCGACTCACCGCGCCGTTAAGGTAGGCTGGTGGGTGCGACACTATGGAATGCAGATGGAGAATTCTGTGCAAATTAAAACCTTAATAACATTGCCTTTCGGTCAAGGAATCGAGCTAGGTTTTTTCTGACGGCTGCAGAATCACGGGCCTCAGCCTAGGGAGACTGGATTTGGAGAATTGGACCCCCAGAGATTTTTCTAGAAATTACTTACCATTGGCCACGAAGCAGCGGTTGTTTCGGCGAAACGTCGAATATCTGAGGGTCCACAACTAGCTTTCAACGAGGTGGTTAGTACAGTGATGGCACATAGGACGTTAGGGTGGATAGCTTAGACAATGTCGGTGTGAAGCGCATCGACTAACCGCGCCATTAAGGTAGGCTGGCGGGCGCGATACTGTGGAATGGAGATGGAGAATTCTGTGCAAATTAAAACCTTGATAACTTTGCCTTCCGGTCAAGGAATCGAGCTAGGTTTTTTTTGACGGCTGCAGAATCACAGGCATCACCCTAGAGGGACTGGATTTGGAGAGTTGGACCCTAGAGATTTTTCTAGAAATTACTTACCATGGGCCATGAAGCAGCAGCTGTTTCGGCGAAACATCGAATATCTGAGGGTCCACAACTGGTTTTCAACGAGGTGGTTAGTATAGGGATGGCACATAGGACGTTAGGGTGGATAGCTTAGACGATGTCGGTGTCAAGCGCGTCGACTAACCGCGCCGTTAAGGTAGGCTGGTGGGCGCGACACTGTGGAATGCAGATGGAGAATTCTGTGCAAATTAAAACCTTGAGAAATTTGCCTTCCGGTCAAGCAATCGAGCTACGGTTTTTTTGACGGCTACAAAATCACGGGCCTCAGCCTAGAGAGACTGGATTTGGAGAGTTGGACCCCCAGAGATTTTTCTAGAAATTACTTACCATAGGCCACGAAGCAGCGGTTGTTTCGGCGAAACGTCGATTCTCTGAGGGTCCACAACTATTTTTCAACGAGGTGGTTAGTATAGTGCTGGCACATAGGACGTTAGGGTGGATAGCTTAGATGATGTCAGTGTCAAGGGTGTCGACTAACTGCGCCGTTAAGGTAGGCTGGTGGGCGCGACACTATGGAATGCAGATGGAGAATTCTGTGCAAATTAAAACCTTGATAACTTTGCCTTCCGGGCAAGGAATCGAGCTAGGTTTTTTTGACGGCTGCAAAATCACAGGCCTCAGCCTAGAGAGACTGGATTTTGAGAGTTGGACCCCCAGAGATTTTTCTAGAAATTACTTACCATAGGCCACGAAGGAGCGGTTGTTTCGGCGAAACGTCGAATATCTGAGGGTCCACAACTATTTTTCAACGAGGTGGTTAGTATAGTGATGGCACATAGGACATTAGGGTGGATAGCTTAGACGATGTCGGTGTCAAGGGCGTCGACTAACCGCGCCGTTAAGGTAGGCCGGTGGGTGCGACACTGTGGAATGTAGATGGAGAATTCTGTGCAAATTAAAACCTTGATAACTTTGCCTTCCGGTCAAGGAATCGAGCTAGGTTTTTTTTGACGGCTGCAGAATCACGGGCCTCAGCCTAGAGAGACTGGATTTTGAGAGTTGGAACCCCAGAGATTTTTCTAGAAATTACTTACCATAGGCCACGAAGCAGCGGTTGTTTCGGCGAAACGTCGAATATCTGAGGGTCCACAACTATTTTTCAACGAGGTGGTTAGTATAGTGATGGCACATAGGACGTTAGGGTGGATAGCTTAGACGATGTCGCTGTCAAGGGTATCGACTCACCGCGCCGTTAAGGTAGGCTGGTGGGTGCGACACTATGGAATGCAGATGGAGAATTCTGTGCAAATTAAAACCTTAATAACATTGCCTTTCGGTCAAGGAATCGAGCTAGGTTTTTTCTGACGGCTGCAGAATCACGGGCCTCAGCCTAGGGAGACTGGATTTGGAGAATTGGACCCCCAGAGATTTTTCTAGAAATTACTTACCATTGGCCACGAAGCAGCGGTTGTTTCGGCGAAACGTCGAATATCTGAGGGTCCACAACTAGCTTTCAACGAGGTGGTTAGTACAGTGATGGCACATAGGACGTTAGGGTGGATAGCTTAGACAATGTCGGTGTGAAGCGCATCGACTAACCGCGCCATTAAGGTAGGCTGGCGGGCGCGATACTGTGGAATGGAGATGGAGAATTCTGTGCAAATTAAAACCTTGATAACTTTGCCTTCCGGTCAAGGAATCGAGCTAGGTTTTTTTTGACGGCTGCAGAATCACGGGCCTCAGCTTAGAGAGACTGGATTTGGAGAGTTGGACCCCAGAGATTTTTCTAGAAACTACTTACCATAGGCCACGAAGCAGCGGCTGTTTTGGCGAAACGTCGAATACCTGAGGGTCCACAACTATTTTTCAACGAGGTGGTTAGTATAGTGATGGCACATAGGACGTTAGGGTGGATAGCTTAGACGATGTTAGTATCAAGGGCGTCGACTAACCGCGCCGTTAAGGTAGGCCGGTGGGTGCGACACTGTGGAATGCAGATGGAGAATTCTGTGCAAATTAAAACCTTCATAACTTTGCCTTCCGGTCAAGGAATCGAGCTAGGTTTTTTTTGACGGCTGCAGAATCACGGGCCTCAGCCTAGAGAGACTGGATTTGGAGAGTTGGACCCCCAGAGATTTTTCTAGAAATTACTTACCATAGGCCACGAAGCAGCGGTTGTTTCGGCGAAACGTCGAATATCTGAGGGTCCACAACTAGCTTTCAACGAGGTAGTTAGTATAGGGATGGCACATAGGACGTTAGGGTGGATAGCTTAGACGATGTCGCTATCAAGCGCGTCGACTAACCGCGCCGTTAAGGTAGGCTTGCGGGCGCGACACTGTGCAATGCAGATGGAGAATTCTGTGCAAATTAAAACCTTGATAACTTTGCCTTCCGGTCAAGGAATCGAGCTAGGTTTTTTTTGACGGCTGCAGAATCACAGGCCTCACCATAGAGAGACTGGATTTGGAGACTTGGACCCCCAGAGATTTTTCTAGAAATTACTGACCATGGGCCACGAAGCAGCTGTTGTTTCTGCGAAACGTCGAATACCTGAGGCTCCACAACTGGTTTTCAACGAGGTGGTTAGTATAGGGATGGCACATAGGACGTTAGGGTGGATAGCTTAGATGATGTCGGTGTCAAGCGCGTCGACTAACCGCGCCGTTAAGGTAGGCTGGCGGGCGCGACACTGTGGAATGTAGATGGAGAATTCTGTGCAAATTAAAACCTTGATAAATTTGCATTCCGGTCATGAAATCGAGCTAGGTTTTTTTTGACGGCTGCAGAATCACGGGCCTCAGCCTAGAGAGACTGGGTTTGGAGAGTTAGACCCCTAGAGATTTTTCTAGAAATTACTTACCATAGGCCACGAAGCAGCGGCTGTTTCGGCGAAACGTCGAATATCTGAGGGTCCACAACTAGCTTTCTACGAGGTGGTTAGTATAGGGATGGCACATAGGACGTTAGGGTGGATAGCTTATGTCACAGCGTGATTTTCGTTTTAGGATTTATAAATTATCTAATAAATTATTAATAGAATTTATATTAAATGTTCATTAATTTACAAGTGAAGTTAAATGTGGGAAATAAAATTTTCTAAAAATAAAGCATGGTTGGATTTAATTTTTATTAAATTCTCCATGATTAATTATACTCTCTGAAATTTTCTCGGATTTTTCAGAGCTCAATCTTTAAATGATACAAAGAACAGTTCAGTAATTATTTCATCATTAATGATCTAATTATAAGTGTTAAGTGCTTTTCTTGTTTAAAAATCCATAAATTATAAATTGTTGTTTAAAAGGAATTATTAGAAATGATTTTAAAAGCCTAGAAGAAAAGATCTAATTTTAAATAATAAATTCCAATATAAAATTGGGCCAGATAAAATTTTATTAAATACTTTGCTTAATTCTATAATTCCTAGATTTTTCTGGGATTTATTTGAGCTAAGGAAGTATTTTTAATAAATGGAATTGCATTTCATGAATTATTTAAATTGGAAAAGTTTTAAAAATTCCTCCGTTGGCTTTGGGCCGAAAGTCGGCCCAAGTCTCCCTTTCTCTCTCCTCCTCGGCCCAGTCGGCCCGCGCGCGTGCGCAGTCGCCGCTCTCCTCTCTCTCTCCCGCTCGCTGACAGGTGGGTCCCGCCTGTCAGGCCCATCGTCTTCCTCCAGCCGTCGCCGCCGAAACCCTAGCCGCGCAAAGCCGCCGCAGCCCCTTCCAAATCCGGCCGCCCCTTTCCTCCTCCAGCCGAATTAATTGAGGGGAAATGATCCTCGAGATCTCCTCTTCCTTTTCTCTTTTGGAATATCGTCTAAATCGCTTTGGAAATCGCCGGATTTGAGTTCGATTCGGATCGATTTCTCTCCTCCGAACCCTAAACCTTCCTTCCCGTCGCCGGTCACCGTGGGCCTTCGTCGCCGCCTTCTAGCCCCTATAAAAGGATCGCCGAGCTCTCCTCTACCCGTCGCCGCCTTCGCCTTCGTCTCTCATCGCCCGTAGTGCTCTAGCGCCGTGCCGCGTCGCGCCGCCGTCGCCGCCGTCGGTCCTGTCGCGTCGCGCCGCCGTTGCAGTCGCCGCCTTTGGTCGCCGTCGCCATCGTCGGGATCGCGAGGTCGTCGCCGTCCTCGTCCACCCCTCCGTTGCCGCTGTTTCCCGCCGGAGCACCGCCGTCACCGTCGACCCGAAGACTGCCGCCGCCTCAGCCTCGCCGCCGTCGTCGTCCGTCGTCGTCCGCCGCCGTCCAAGTTTCTAGTGAGTTCGCCGCGTCGCCCTCTACCCGTTGGTACCCTCCGTTTGTGCCGTCCCGCCGCCGCTCGCCGTCGAGCGTGCGCCGCCCGAGCCGTCGCCGGTGGTGACGTCATCGTCGACGTCATCGTTGCTGTCAGCCGTAGATCCGTGGTGGACCGCTTTGATCTCAGCCGTTCGTTTTGGATAGGATCGATCTCGGCCGTTCGTTTTCGTGAACCGCCGCCGTGCACCCGGTCCACCGTGAGCCGAGCCCGCTGACGCAATAATCTCTTTTTCCTTTTCAAAAATAATTCATTATTGCGTCATAATTCAATTAAAATTTATATAAATGATTTAATCCGATTTAATCTTTAAAAATTCATAACTAATTCATCTTAGCTCGGTTTTAGTTGGTTCAAGTCTCTAAAGTTGTATAAAATAAAGATCTACATATTAAAACTATCCATAAATAGAATTAAATTTATTTAATTCTTTTTAAATGGGCTTTAATTAGATTAAATCTTGTAAAATTCATATTTAATTCATATGAAGTCAGAATGAGGCCGTTCAAGTCTCATAATTCGTCTAAAATTATGATCTACATGTTTGTTTACTTTATATGTATTGTTTATTTGGAGTTTCTTAGTGTTTTCCTCGTTTTGCGTATTAGCTTGTCGTTTCCGTCGTTTCGAAGGTTCGTGAGAGCGCCGGAAGTGTTCAAGAAGATTGATTGAAGACCGATTATTGCAAGGCAAGTCACACAGATCCCAAACACAACTCCTTTGAGCATGTTGATCCTATATTTAAATTCTCTATTTATTTCAACTGTGCATTTATTTTCGAATGTAATCGGGTGGTGTGAACTTATTCCTTTGTTATGGCCTGTTTGCATTGATTACTTTATTCCATGATACCTTGTTACCTTGGGTTATTGTAACTTGACTAGTTGAGCTTTATATATTGGTTCAGCTAGATATTAGATATAATTGCTTAGCCATGCTTAGAAATCTTAGCACATCCTTAGGATAACTTATGAATCACTATTATTTAATGATAGCTCATGATGGTTAACCGTGATTGGTTTATTAATTAATTTGCCAACTAAAACCTGATAATGGTGGGTTGTGAGTACATGGTTTTGATGGTCGTGCTCATGACAATTAAGGACCGGTTCGCGAACTACTGTTGTGAGACATTAACCGTGCCAACCACAAGCCAGCATGGGCAACGGCTTTACCTTTCGTATAGCATGGTTCATTGCAGAGCACCAGACTGTGAAGTGGCAGAAATAAGCCCACGGGGGTCGCTGGGGAGTCCATGCCTTGTTTATAAGGGGGTGACTATGATCCGGGAACGGTGCACTGTGGTGGATTGTGTTGTGCGAGGGGTACTGTCACAGCTCCTTTCCGAGGTACCGTGGTGGTATCGAGGCGCATGGTAACATGTTGTGGGGCTGTGTCTTGTGGGTACAGTGGTACACCTCTGGCCAAAGTAAAACTATTCGAATAGCCGTGCCCGCGGTTATGGGCGAGTTGAGCAATGTTTTTCGTGATTAGTCTCACATCTCTCACAATAATTATTGATGCTATAATTGGTAATAATTTGTTTAGCTCCTGGTTTGGAGATAGATCTGTACAGCCGGGTATGGTTGTTCAGGATGGTTGGGCCTGAGCAGCATGGGTGTGCTGTTCAGTGTTGATTAAAATTGATGATTAATTACTCTACTGTTCTATAATTCTCAATTGTTTGCTAAATGCTGCTTTTGCAAATGAGCCTATATTATGCCAATCTTTGGTATCCTTGTGCACTTGCATATTTGCTGTGTGGCTTGTTGAGTATGTCATATGCTCATTCTTGCAATAATCAATCAAACCTTAGTTGAAGACAAGTTGCGAAGGAGAAGACGTTTGGCTTATACCCCAGTTGAGCTGCCTGCGGGAGTGGAGCTGAAGCCATCGCTAGATCATTAATTCCGCTGCTGTTTTCTTTTCTTTTGTAAGTATGTAACGTTATTTTTATGATGAATCTGTATATTAAATTGTCAGTTTGTGTACCTCGGCTGATTCCTGGACGAGGATTTTATGCACAAATTAGTTCGGAAATTACTAGTGAATTTCTGGGCGTGACAAGTTGGTATCAGAGCCATCTTGACTGTAGGATAAGCCAAATAGTCAAACTTTAAGGATGAATTTTTCCGACGAAAATGATTTGTGAAAATTTCTCCTTTCTTCCTTATCTAGAACTCTTTGCAAATTGTTTCATTGTCTACTCCCCTCTCTCGTTCAACTTCAGTAGTTTTGTAACTAGTTGTGGAAACTCGAAGACGCCTATATGGTTCACTTACGGAGGTTAAGTCAAGTGGAGCGACGAATAAGAAGGTGATGGTCGATTTGAAGTGCCTAGCTGTCAAGATGGAATGAAGTTTGGATCCTACCTGAGAACCTAAACCACCAAAGATACTTTGAAGAATAGTTAGTAGGGTAGAACGTTTATTGCTTGCTTGTTTGTAGGTATGGTTGCATTCCCGTCATTGGTGTGGTTCAATGATGAGCGTGTAATTATACTAGGTTGCTTGTTTAATCAACTTAAACAATATAATGGTCAACACACACCAGATTAGTGGTAACATGGTTAAGGTCTTGTCTTTAGGGTAACCCCTCCCTTTCTATCTTCTCTGATCTGCAACAGATGGTGAACACTCGCGCCAGTGGAAGTGGAAACAATAACAATGAAGGGAACCCAACTCTGGCTCAAGTTCCAGCTCAACAGACTCAGTTAATGAACATGATGATGCAGCAAATGCAGAACCAACTCAACCAAGGGAACAACAATGCTCCACCGCCTCAGAACAAGTTAGCTGATTTTCTTCGTGTGAGGCCGCCTACCTTTTCTAGCACTACCAACCCAGTGGAAGCAGGTGATTGGCTGCACACTATTGAGAAGAAGTTGGAATTGCTCCAGTGCACAGATCAGGAGAAAGTCGTGTTCGCTTCACATCAGTTGCAAGGACCTGCTTCAGAATGGTGGGATCACTTTCGGATGAACAGAGCAGGAGGACAACCAATCACTTGGGAAGAGTTTACTGAAGGATTCAAGAAGACACACATACCTGCAGGAGTTGTTGCTTTGAAGAAGCGTGAGTTCAGCGCATTGAAGCAAAAGGATTGTACCGTGGCAGAGTATCTTCATGAGTTCAACCGTCTGGCACGTTATGCTCCAGAAGATGTGCATATTGACGAGGAAAGGCAGGAGAAGTTTTTGGAAGGCCTGAATGATGAACTGTCAGTTACGTTGATCTCTCATGACTATGTTGATTTTCAGCAGCTGGTTGACAAAGAAATTCGACTTGAAGACAAGAAGAACAGGATGGACAATCGTAAGAAAAGAATAACTGTTTTCCAGGAGGCACATGGTAGTAGCCAGAGGCAGTGTATCAAGCCACTCCAAATTGGTGGATCTTCTTCCGCTGGTCAACGACAGTCGCAACAGTTGAACATCGGTGGTGAGATCAAATCAGAGACTAATGAAAGCAATGAAGTTAACATCGAGCAAGCTAATCAGCCGGTGCCAGTTCAGCAGGACCAGTCTCAAGAAAATAACGGTAGTGGAAGGAAGCAGCAGGTGTGTTTCAACTGTTACGAGCCAGGTCACTTTGCAAGAGAGTGTCCGAAGCCAAAGCATCAGCAACCGCAAGGTCAAGTCAACAACATTGTCGTCACAGGAGCCAATGCAGTGCCAGTTGCATCTTCAAGGGTTGCGTCTTCGAGTGTTACAGCTCAGCCACCAGTCTCAAAGCAGCAGTAGTTTTTCTTAAAGCCTTAGAATAATTATTGGAGTTATGGAATAAGATAGACTGCAGTTTACCTGTGCCCTTGTTTCTTTCTAGCCGTTCCAAATCTCGGGACGAGATTCTTTGTAAGGGGGGTAGATTTGTCCCAGCCTGATTTTCGTTTTAGGATTTATAAATTATCTAATAAATTATTAATAGAATTTATATTAAATGTTCATTAATTTACAAGTGAAGTTAAATGTGGGAAATAAAATTTTCTACAAATAAAGCATGGTTGGATTTAATTTTTATTAAATTCTCCATGATTAATTATACTCTCTGAAATTTTCTCGGATTTTTCAGAACTCAATCTTTAAATGATACAAAGAACAGTTCAGTAATTATTTCATCATTAATGATCTATAAGTGTTAAGTGCTTTTCCTGTTTAAAAATCCATAAATTATAAATTGTTGTTTAAAAGGAATTATTAGAAATGATTTTAAAAGCCTAGAAGAAAATATCTAATTTTAAATAATAAATTCCAATATAAAATTGGGCCAGATAAAATTTTATTAAATACTTTGCTTAATTCTATAATTCCTAGATTTTTCTGGGATTTATTTGAGCTAAGGAAGTATTTTTAATAAATGGAATTGCATTTCATGAATTATTTAAATTGGAAAAGTTTTAAAAATTCCTCCTTTGGCTTTGGGCCGAAAGTCGGCCCAAGTCTCCCTTTCTCTCTCCTCCCCGGCCCAGTCGACCCGCGCGCGCGCGCAATCGCCGCTCTCCTCTCTCTCTCCCGCTCGCTGACAGGTGGGTCCCGCCTGTCAGGCCCATCGTCTTCCTCCAGCCGTCGCCGCCGAAACCCTAGCCGTGCAAAGCCGCCGCCGCCCCTTCCAAATCCGGCTGCCTCTTTCCTCCTCCGGCCGAATTAATTGAGGGGAAATGATCCTCGAGATCTCCTCTTCCTTTTCTCTTTTGGAATATCGTCTAAATCGCTTTGGAAATCGCCGGATTTGAGTTCGATTCGGATCGATTTCTCTCCTCCGAACCCTAAACCTTCCTTCCCGTCGCCGGTCGCCGTGGGCCTTCGTCGCCACCTTTTAGCCCCTATAAAAGGATCGCCGAGCTCTCCTCTACCCGTCGCCGCCTTCGCCTTCGTCTCTCATCGCCCGTAGTGCTCTAGCGCCGTGCCGCGTCGCGCCGCCGTCGCCGCCGTCGGTCCAGTCGCGTCGCGCCGCCATTGCAATCGCCGCCTTTGGTTGCCGTCGCCATCGTCGGGATCGCGAGGTCGTCGCCGTCCTCGTCCACCCCTCCGTTGCCGCTGTTTCCCGCCGGAGCACCGCCGTCACCGTCGACCCGAAGACTGCCGCCGCGTCAGCCTCGCCGCCGTCGTCGTCCGTCGTCGTCCGCCGCCGTCCAAGTCACTAGTGAGTTCGCCGCGTCGCCCTCTACCCGTTGGTACCCTCCGTTTGTGCCGTCCCGCCACCGCTCGCCGTCGAGCGTGCGCCGCCCGAGCCGTCGCCGGTGGTGACGTCATCGTCGACGTCATCGTTGCTGTCAGCCGTAGACCCGTGGTGGACCGCTTTGATCTCAGCCGTTCGTTTTGGATAGGATTGATCTCGGCCGTTCGTTTTCGTGAACCGCCGCCGTGCACCCGGTCCACCGTGAGCCGAGCCCGCTGACGCAATAATCTCTTTTTCCTTTTCAAAAATAATTCATTATTGCGTCATAATTCAATTAAAATTTATATAAATGATTTAATCCGATTTAATCTTTAAAAATTCATAACTAATTCATCTTAGCTCGATTTTATTTGGTTCAAGACTCTAAAGTTGTATAAAATAAAGATCTACATATTAAAATTATCCATAAATAGAATTAAATTTATTTAATTCTTTTTAAATGGGCTTTAATTAGATTAAATCTTGTAAAATTCATATTTAATTCATATGAAGTCAGAATGAGGCCGTTCAAGTCTCATAATTCATCTAAAATTATGATCTACATGTTTGTTTACTTTATATGTATTGTTTATTTGGAGTTTCTTAGTGTTTTCCTCGTTTTGCGTATTAGCTTGTCGTTTCCGTCGTTTCGAAGGTTCGTGAGAGCGCCGGAAGTGTTCAAGAAGATTGATTGAAGACCGATTATTGCAAGGCAAGTCACACAGATCCTAAACACAACTCCTTTGAGCATGTTGATCCTATATTTAAATTCTCTATTTATTTCAACTGTGCATTTATTTTCGAATGTCATCGGGTGGTGTGAACTTATTCCTTTGTTATGGCCTGTTTGCATTGATTACTTTATTCCTTGATACCTTGTTACCTTGGGTTATTGTAACTTGACTAGTTAGGCTTTATATATTGGTTCAGCTAGATATTAGATATAATTGCTTAGCCATGCATAGAAATCTTAGCACATCCTTAGGATAACTTATGAATCACTATTATTTAATGATAGCTCATGATGGTTAACCGTGATTGGTTTATTAATTAATTTGCCAACTAAAACCTGATAATGGTGGGTTGTGAGTACATGGTTTTGATGGTCGTGCTCATGACAATTAAGGACCGGTTCGCGAACTACTGTTGTGAGACATTAACCGTGCCAACCACAAGCCAGCATGGGCAACGGCTTTTCCTTTCGTATAGCATGGTTCATTGCAGAGCACCAGACTATGAAGTGGCGGAAATAAGCCCACGGGGGTCGCTAGGGAGTCCATGCCTTGTTTATAAGGGGGTGACTATGATCCGGGAACGGTGCACTGTGGTGGATTGCGTTGTGCGAGGGGTACTGTCACAGCTCCTTTCCGAGGTACCGTGGTGGTATCGAGGCGCATGGTAACATGTTGTGGGGCTGTGTCTTGTGGGTACAGTGGTACACCTCTGGCCAGAGTAAAACTATTCGAATAGCCGTGCCCGCGGTTATGGGCGAGTTGAGCAATGTTTTTCATGATTAGTCTCACACCTCTCACAATAATTATTGATGCTATAATTGGTAATAATTTGTTTAGCTCCTGGTTTGGAGATAGATCTGTACAGCCGGGTATGGTTGTTCAGGATGGTTGGGCCTGAGCAGCATGGGTGTGCTGTTCAGTGTTGATTAAAATTGATGATTAATTACTCTACTGTTCTACAATTCTCAATTGTTTGCTAAATGCTGCTTTTGCAAATGAGCCTATATTATGCCAATCTTTGGTATCCTTGTGCACTTGCATATTTGCTGTGTGGCTTGTTGAGTATGTCATATGCTCATTCTTGCAATAATCAATCAAACCTCAGTTGAAGACAAGTTGTGAAGGAGAAGACGTTTGGCTTATACCCCAGTTGAGCTGCCTGCGGGAGTGGAGCTGAAGCCATCGTTAGATCATTAATTCCGCTGCTGTTTTATTTTCTTTTGTAAGTATATAACGTTATTTTTATGATGAATCTGTATATTAAATTGTCAGTTTTTGTACCTCGGCTGATTCCTGGACGAGGATTTTATGCACAAATTAGTTCAGAAATTACTAGCGAATTTCTGGGCGTGACAGCTTAGACGATGTCGGTCTCAAGCGCGTCGACTAACCGCGCCGTTAAGGTAGGCTGGCGGGCGCGACACTGTGGAATGCAACTGGAGAATTCTGTGCAAATTAAAACCTTGATAACTTTGCCTTCCGGTCTTGGAATCGAGCTAGGTTTTTTTTGACGGCTGCAGAATCACGGGCCTCAGCCTAGAGAGACTGGATTTGGAGAGTTAGACCCCCAGAGATTTTTCTAGAAATTACTTACCATAGGACACGAAGCAGCGGCTGTTTCGGCGAAACGTCGAATATCTGAGGGTCCACAACTAGCTTTCGACGAGGTGGTTAGTATAGGGATGGCACATAGGACGTTAGAGTGGATAGGTTAGACGATGTCGGTGTCAAGCGCGTCGACTAACCACGCCGTTAAGGTAGGTTGGCGGGCGCGACACTGTGGAATGCAACTGGAGAATTCTGTGCAAATTAAAACCTTGATAACTTTGCCTTCCGGTCTTGGAATCGAGCTAGGTTTTTTTTAACGGCTGCAGAATCACGGGCTTCAGCCTAGAGAGACTGGATTTGGAGAGTTGGACCCCCAGAGATTTTTCTAGAAATTACTTACCATGGGCCACGAAGCAGCGGTTGTTTCTGCGAAACGTCGAATATCTGAGGCTCCACAACTGGTTTTCAACGAGGTGGTTAGTATAGGGATGGCACATAGGACGTTAGGGTGGATAGCTTAGACGATGTCAGTGTAAAGCGCGTCGACTAACCGCGCCGTTATGGTAGGCTGGCGGGCGCGACACTGTGGAATGCAGATGGAGAATTCTGTGCAAATTAAAACCTTCATAACTTTGCGTTCCGGTCATGGAATCGAGCTAGGTTTTTTTTGACGGCTGCAGAATCACGGGCCTCACCCTAGAGAGACTGGATTTGGAGAGTTGGACCCCCAGAGATTTTTCTAGAAATTACTTACCGTAGGCCGCGAAGCAGCGGCCGTTTCGGTGAAACGTCGAATATCTAAGGGTCCACAACTAGCTTTCAACGAGGTGGTTAGTATAGGGATGGCACATAGGACGTTAGGGTGGATAGCTCAGACGGTGTCGGTGTCAAGCGCGTCGACTAACCGCGCCATTAAGGTAGGCTGGCGGGCGCGACACTGTGGAATGAAGATGGAGAATTCTGTGCAAATTAAAACCTTCATAACTTTGCGTTCCGGTCATGGAATCGAGCTAGGTTTTTTTTGACGGCTGCAGAATCACGGGCCTCAGCCTAGAGAGACTGGATTTGGAGAGTTAGACCCCCAGAGATTTTTCTAGAAATTACTTACCATAGGCCACGAAGCAGCGGCTGTTTCGGCGAAACGTCGAATATCTGAGGGTCCACAACTAGCTTTTAACGAGGTGGTTAGTATAGGGATGGCACATAGGACGTTAGAGTGGATAGCTTAGACGATGTCGGTGTCAAGCGCGTCGACTAACCGCGCCGTTAAGGTAGGCTTGCGGGCGCGACACTGTGGAATGCAACTGGAGAATTCTGTGCAAATTAAAACCTTGATAACTTTGCCTTCCGGTCTTGGAATCGAGCTAGGTTTTTTTTGACGGCTGCAGAATCACGGGCCTCAGCCTAGAGAGACTGGATTTGGAGAGTTAGACCCCCAGAGATTTTTCTAGAAATTACTTACCATAGGCCACGAAGCAGCGGCTGTTTCGGCGAAACGTCGAATATCTGAGGGTCCACAACTGGTTTTCAACGACGTGGTTAGTATAGGGATGGCACATAGGACGTTAGGGTGGATAGCTTAGACGGTGTCAGTGTCAAGCGCGTCAACTAACCGCGCCGTTAAGGTAGGCTGGCGGGCGCGACACTGTGGAATGCAGATGGAGCATTCTGTGCAAATTAAAACCTTCATAACTTTGCCTTCCGGTCATGGAATCGAGCTAGGTTTTTTTTGACAGCTGCAGAATCACGGGCCTCACCCTAGACAGACTGGATTTGGAGAGTTGGACCCCCAGAGATTTTTCTAGAAATTACTAACCAATGGCCACGAAGCAGCGGCTGTTTCGGCGAAACATTGAATATCTGAGGGTCCACAACTGGTTTTCAACGAGGTGGTTAGTATAGGGATGGCACATAGGACGTCAGGGTAGATAGCTCAGACGGTGTCGGTGTCAAGCGCGTCGACTAACCACGCCGTTAAGGTAGGCTGGCGGGCGCGACACTGTGGAATGCAGATGGAGAATTCTGTGCAAATTAAAACCTTGATAACTTTGCCTTCCGGTCATGGAATCGAGCTAGGTTTTTTTTGACGGCTGCAGAATCACGGGCCTCACCCTTGAGAGACTGGATTTGGAGAGTTGGACCCACAGATATTTTTCTAGAAATTACTTACCATAGGCCACGAAGCAGCGGCTGTTTCGGCGAAACGTCGAATATCTGAGGGTCCACAACTGGTTTTCAACGACGTGGTTAGTATAGGGATGGCACATAGGACGTTAGGGTGGATAGCTTAGACGGTGTCAGTGTCAAGCGCATCGACTAACCGCGCCGTTAAGGTAGGCTGGCGGGCGCGACACTGTGGAATGCAGATGGAGAATTCTGTGCAAATTAAAACCTTCATAACTTTGCCTTCCGGTCATGGAATCGAGCTAGGTTTTTTTTGACGGCTGCAGAATCACGGGCCTCACACTAGAGAGACTGGATTTGGAGAGTTGGACCCCCAGAGGTTTTTCTAGAAATTACTAACCAATGGCCACGAAGCAGCGGCTGTTTCGGTGAAACATCGAATATCTGAGGGTCCACAACTGGTTTTCAACGAGGTGGTTAGTATAGGGATGGCACATAGGACGTCAGGGTAGATAGCTCAGACGGTGTCGGTGTCAAGCGCATCGACTAACCGCGCCGTTAAGGTAGGCTGGCGGGCGCGACACTGTGGAATGCAGATGGAGAATTCTGTGCAAATTAAAACCTTGATAACTTTGCCTTCCGGTCATGGAATCGAGCTAGGTTTTTTTTGACGGCTGCAGAATCACGGGCCCCACCCTGGACAGACTGGATTTGGAGAGTTGGACCCGCAGAGATTTTTCTGGAAATTACTTACCATAGGCCACGAAGCAGCGATTGTTTCGGCGAAACGTCGAATATCTGAGGGTCCACAACTGGTATTCAACGAAGTGGTTAGTATAGGGATGGCACATAGGACGTTAGCGTGGATAGCTTAGATGGTGTCAGTGTCAAGCGCGTCGACTAACCGCGCCGTTAAGGTAGGCTGGCGGGCGCGACACTGTGGAATGCAGATGGAGAATTCTGTGCAAATTAAAACCTTGATAACTTTGCCTTCCGGTCATGGAATCGAGCCAGGTTTTTTTTGACGGCTACAGAATCACGGGCCTCACCCTAGACAGACTGGATTTGGAGAGTTGGACCCCTAGAGATTTTTCTAGAAATTACTTACCATAGGCCACGAAGCAGCGGTTGTTTCGGCGAAACGTCGAATATCTGAGGGTCCACAACTGGTTTTCAACGGGGTGGTTAGTATAGGGATGGCACATAGGACGTTAGCGTGGATAGCTTAGACGGTGTCGGTGTCAAGCACGTCGACGAACCGCGCCGTTAAGGTAGGCTGGCAGGCGCGACACTGTGGAATGTAGATGGAGAATTCTGTGCAAATTAAAACCATGATAACTTTGCCTTCCGGTCATGGAATCGAGCCAGGTTTTTTTTGACAGCTGCAGAATCACGGGCCTCACCCTAGACAGACTGGATTTGGAGAGTTGGACCCCCAGAGATTTTTCTAGAAATTACTTACCATAGGCCACGAAGCAGCGGTTGTTTCGGCGAAACGTCGAATATCTGAGGGTCCACAACTGGTTTTCAACGAGGTGGTTAGTATAGGGATGGCACATTGGATGTTAGGGTGGATAGCTCAGACGATGTCGGTGTCAAGCGCGTCGACTAACCGCGCCGTTAAGGTAGGCTGGCGGGCGCGACACTGTGGAATGCAGATGGAGAATTCTATGCAAATTAAAACCTGGATAACTTTGCCTTCCGGTCATGGAATCGAGCTAGGTTTTTTTTGACGGCTGGAGAATCACGGGCCTCACCCTAGAGAGACTGGATTTGGAGAGTTGGACCCCCAGAGATTTTTCTAGAAATTACTTATCATAGGCCACGAAGCAGCGGTTGTTTCGGCGAAACGTCGAATATCTGAGGGTCCACAACTGGTTTTCAACGAGGTGGTTAGTATAGGGATGGCACATAGGACGTTAGCGTGGATAGCTTAGACGGTGTCGGTGTCAAGCGCGTCGACTAACCGCGCCGTTAAGGTAGGCTGGCGGGCACGACACTGTGGAATGCAGATAGAGAATTCTGTGCAAATTAAAACCTTGATAACTTTGCCTTCCGGTCATGGAATCGACCTAGGTTTTTTTTGACGGCTGCAGAATCACGGGCCTCACCCTAGACAGACTGGATTTGGAGAGTTGGACCCCCAGAGATTTTTCTAGAAATTACTTACCATAGGCCACGGAGCAGCGGTTGTTTCGGCGAAACGTCGAATATCTGAGGGTCCACAACTGGTTTTCAACGAGGTGGTTAGTATAGGGATGGCACATAGGACGTTAGGGTGGATAGCTTAGACGGTGTCGGTGTCAAGCGCGTTGACTAACCGCGCCGTTAAGGTAGGCTCGCGGGCGCGACACTGTGGAATGGAGATGGAGAATTCTATCCAAATTAAAACCTTCATAACTTTGCCTTCCGGTCATGGAATCGAGCCAGGTTTTCTTTGATGGCTGCAGAATCACGGGCCTTACCCTAGAGGGACTGGATTTGGAGAGTTGGAACACCAGAGATTTTTCTAGAAATTACTTACCATAGGCCACGAAGCAGCGGTTGTTTCGGCGAAACGTCGAATATCTGATGGTCCCCAACTGGTTTTCAACGAGGTGGTTAGTACAGGGATGGCACATAGGACGTTAGCGTGGATAGCTTAGACGGTGTCGGTGTCAAGCGCGTCGACTAACCGCGCCGTTAAGGTAGGCTCGCGGGCGCGACACTGTGGAATGCGGATGGAGAATTCTATGCAAATTAAAACCTTGATAACTTTGCCTTCCGGTCATGGAATCGAGCTAGGTTTTTTTTGACGGCTGCAGAATCATGGGCCTCACCCTAGAGAGACTGGATTTGGAGAGTTGGACCCCCAGAGATTTTTCTAGAAATTACTTACCATAGGCCACGATGCAGTGGTTGTTTCGGTGTAACGTCGAATATCTGAGGGTCCACAACTGGTTTTCAACGAGGTGGTTAGTATAGGGATGGCACATAGGACATTAGCGTGGATAACTTAGACGGTGTTGGTGTCAAGCGCGTCGACTAACCGCGCCGTTAAGGTAGGCTGGCGGGCGCGACACTGTGGAATGCAGATGGAGAATTCTGTGCAAATTAAAACCTTGATAACTTTGCCTTCCGGTCATGGAATTGAGCTAGGTTTTTTTTGACGGCTGCAGAATCACGGGCCTCACCATGGACAGACTGGATTTGGAGAGTTGTACCCCCAGAGATTTTTCTACAAATTACTTACCATAGGCCACGAAGCAGCGGTTTTTTCAGCGCAACGTCGAATATCTGAGGGTCCACAACTGGTTTTCAACGAAGTGGTTAGTATAGGGATGGCACAAAGGACGTTAGCATGGATAGCTTAGACGGTGTCGGTGTCGAGCGCGTCGACTAACCGCGCCGTTAAGGTAGGCTGGCGGGCGCGACACTGTGGAATGCAGATGGAGAATTATGTCCAAATTAAAACCTTCATAACTTTGCCTTCCGGTCATTGAATCGAGCCAGGTTTTTTTTGACGGCTGCAGAATCACGGGCCTCACCATAGAGAGATTGGATTTAGAGAGTTGGACCCCCAGAGATTTTTCTAGAAATTACTTACCATAGGCCACGAAGCAGCGGTTGTTTCGGCGAAACGTCGAATATCTGAGGGTCCACAACTGGTTTTCAACGAGGTGGTTAGTATAGGGATGGCACGTAGGACGTTAGGGTGGATAGCTTAGACGGTGTCGGTGTCAAGCGCGTCGACTTAGCGCGCCGTTAAGGTAGGCTGGCGTGCGCGACTCTGTGGAATGCAGATGGAGAATTCTGTCCAAATTAAAACCTTCATAACTTTGCCTTCCGGTCATGGAATCGAGCTAGGTTTTTTTTGACAGCTGCAGAATCACGGGCCTCACACTAGAGAGACTGGATTTGGAGACTTGGACCCCCATATGTTTTTCTAGAAATTACTAACCAATGGCCACGAAGCAGCGGCTGTTTCGGCGAAACATTGAATATCTGAGGGTCCACAACTGGTTTTCAACGAGGTGGTTAGTATAGGGATGGCACATAGGACGTCAGGGTAGATAGCTTAGACGGTGTCGGTGTCAAGCGCATCGACTAACCACGCCGTTAAGGTAGGCTGGCGGGCGCGACACTGTGGAATGCAGATGGAGAATTCTGTGCAAATTAAAACCTTGATAACTTTGCCTTCCGGTCATGGAATCGAGCTAGGTTTTTTTCGACGGCTGCAGAATCACGGGCCTCACCATTGAGAGGCTAGATTTGGAGAGTTGGACCCCCAGAGATTTTTCTAGAAATTACTTACCATAGGCCACGAAGCAGCGGCTGTTTCGGCGAAACGTCGAATATCTGAGGGTCCACAACTGGTTTTCAACGACGTGGTTAGTATAGGGATGGCACATAGGACGTTAGGGTGGATAGCTTAGACGGTGTCAGTGTCAAGCGCATCGACTAACCGCGCCGTTAAGGTAGGCTGGCGGGCGCGACACTGTGGAATGCAGATGGAGAATTCTATGCAAATTAAAACCTTCATAACTTTGCCTTCCGGTCATGGAATCGAGCTAGGTTTTTTTTGACGGCTGCAGAATCACGGGCCTCACACTAGAGAGACTGGATTTGGAGAGTTGGACCCCCAGAGGTTTTTCTAGAAATTACTAACCGATGGCCACGAAGCAGCGGCTGTTTCGGTGAAACATCGAATATCTGAGGGTCCACAACTGGTTTTCAACGAGGTGGTTAGTATAGGGATGGCACATAGGACGTCAGGGTAGATAGCTCAGACGGTGTCGGTGTCAAGCGCATCGACTAACCGCGCCGTTAAGGTAGGCTGGCGGGCGCGACACTGTGGAATGCAGATGGAGAATTCTGTGCAAATTAAAACCTTGATAACTTTGCCTTCCGGTCATGGAATCGAGCTAGGTTTTTTTCGACGGCTGCAGAATCACGGGCCTCACCCTTGAGAGGCTGGATTTGGAGAGTTGGACCCCCAGAGATTTTTCTAGAAATTACTTACCATAGGCCACGAAGCAGCGGCTGTTTCGGCGAAACGTCGAATATCTGAGGGTCCACAACTGGTTTTCAACGACGTGGTTAGTATAGGGATGGCACATAGGACGTTAGGGTGGATAGCTTAGACGGTGTCAGTGTCAAGCGCATCGACTAACCGCGCCGTTAAGGTAGGCTGGCGGGCGCGACACTGTGGAATGCAGATGGAGAATTCTGTGCAAATTAAAACCTTCATAACTTTGCCTTCCGGTCATGGAATCGAGCTAGGTTTTTTTTGACGGCTGCAGAATCACGGGCCTCACACTAGAGAGACTGGATTTGGAGAGTTGGACCCCCAGAGGTTTTTCTAGAAATTACTAACCAATGGCCACGAAGCAGCGGTTGTTTCGGTGAAACATCGAATATCTGAGGGTCCACAACTGGTTTTCAACGAGGTGGTTAGTATAGGGATGGCACATAGGACGTCAGGGTAGATAGCTCAGACGGTGTCGGTGTCAAGCGCATCGACTAACCGCGCCGTTAAGGTAGGCTGGCGGGCGCGACACTGTGGAATGCAGATGGAGAATTCTGTGCAAATTAAAACCTTGATAACTTTGCCTTCCGGTCATGGAATCGAGCTAGGTTTTTTTTGACGGCTGCAGAATCACGGGCCCCACCCTAGACAGACTGGATTTGGAGAGTTGGACCCGCAGAGATTTTTCTGGAAATTACTTACCATAGGCCACGAAGCAGCGGTTGTTTCGGCGAAACGTCGAATATCTGAGGGTCCACAACTGGTATTCAACGAAGTGGTTAGTATAGGGATGGCACATAGAACGTTAGCGTGGATAGCTTAGATGGTGTCAGTGTCAAGCGCGTCGACTAACCGCGCCGTTAAGGTAGGCTGGCGGGCGCGACACTGTGGAATGCAGATGGAGAATTCTGTGCAAATTAAAACCTTGATAACTTTGCCTTCCGGTCATGGAATCGAGCCAGGTTTTTTTTGACGGCTACAGAATCACGGGCCTCACCCTAGACAGACTGGATTTGGAGAGTTGGACCCCCAGAGATTTTTCTAGAAATTACTTACCATAGGCCACGAAGCAGCGGCAGTTTTGGCGAAACGTCGAATATCTGAGGGTCCACAACTGGTTTTCTACGAGGTGGTTAGTATAGGGATGGCACATAGGACGTTAGCGTGGATAGCTTAGACGATATCGGTGTCAAGGGCGTCGACTAACCGCGCCGTTAAGGTAGGCTGGCAGGCGCGACACTGTGGAATGTAGATGGAGAATTTTGTGCAAATTAAAACCATGATAACTTTGCCTTCCGGTCAAGGAATCGAGCTAGGTTTTTTTTGATGGCTGCAGAATCACGGGCCTCACCCTAGACAGACTGGATTTGGAGAGTTGGACCCCCAGAGATTTTTCTAGAAATTACTTACCATAGGCCACGAAGCAGCGGTTGTTTCGGCGAAACGTCGAATATCTGAGGGTCCACAACTGGTTTTCAACGAGGTGGTTAGTATAGGGATGGCACATTGGACGTTAGGGTGGATAGCTCAGACGATGTCGGTGTCAAGCGCGTCGACTAACCGCGCCGTTAAGGTAGGCTGGCGGGCGCGACACTGTGGAATGCAGATGGAGAATTCTGTGCAAATTAAAACCTTGATAACTTTGCCTTCCGGTCATGGAATCGAGCTAGGTTTCTTTTGACGGCTGGAGAATCACGGGCCTCACCCTAGAGAGACTGGATTTGGAGAGTTAGACCCCCAGAGATTTTTCTAGAAATTACTTACCATAGGCCACGAAGCAGCGGCTGTTTCGGCGAAACATCGAATATCTGAGGGTCCACAACTGGTTTTCAACGAGGTGGTTAGTATAGGGATGGCACATAGGACGTTAGGGCGGATAGCTTAGACGATGTCGGTGTCAAGGGCGTCGACTAACCGCGCCGTTAAGGTAGGCTGGGGGGCGCGACACTGTGGAATGCAACTAGAGAATTCTGTGCAAATTAAAACCTAGATAACTTTGCCTTCCGGTCAAGGAATCGAGCTAGATTTTTTTTGACGGCTGCAGAATCACGGGCCTCACCCTAAAGAGACTGGATTTGGAGAGTTGGACCCCCGGAGATTTTTCTAGAAATTACCTACCATGGGCCACGAAGCAGCGGTTGTTTCGGCGAAACGTCGAATATCTGAGGGTCCACAACTGGTTTTCAACGAGGTGGTTAGTATAGGGATGGCACATAGGACGTTAGGGTGGATAGCTTGGACGATGTCGGTGTCAAGCGTGTCGACTAACCGCGCCGTTAAGGTAGGCTGGCGGGCGCGACACTGTGGAATGCAGATGGAGAATTCTGTGCAAATTAAAACCTTGATAACTTTGCCTTCCGGTCAAGGAATTCAGCAAGGATTTTTTTTGACGGCTGCAGAATCACAGGCCTCACCCTAGAGAGACTGGATTTGGAGAGTTGGACCCCCAGAGATTTTTCTAGAAATTACTTACCATAGGCCACGAAGCAGCGGCTGTTTCGGCGAAACATCGAATATCTGAGGGTCCACAACTGGTTTTCAACGAGGTGGTTAGTATAGGGATGGCACATAGGACGTTAGGGTGGATAGCTTGGACGAAGTCGGTGTCAAGCGCGTCGACTAACCGCGCCGTTAAGGTAGGACTGCGTCGTATACGGATATACGGATATTCTCTGAACACGCTAAGGAAATCCATCACGAAGTCTGCCAACGAAAAGGTTACTACCCGTATAGGACTGCGTCGTTACTATATCGTGCAAGGTCCGGTGTCTCCGAGTCCTACTTGGAGACCGTTTGACCTGCGATATAAAAGGGACCCCCCGGGGGAACTTAAGGCATCGAATCTCAGAGCCTACACAATGACCATAGCCTACGAAGTCGGAGACTACAGGAGCCAAGTCGCCGGGTGATCTAGTCAAATCAACTTGACTACGATCTCGTCGGTACCGCCGAGTCCTACCACTCCCTTTGTAATTTGTGGTTCTTTCCATATAATCCCATATCAACTGGATTAGGGCTATTACCTGCTAAGGGGCATGAACCAGTATAATCTTTGTCTCTTGTTTCCTTGATGTCGTATTACGTAGATCCTCGTACCAGCGTACCCCAGTACCCTCTATATCCGGTCTACGGGTATCCCCCGTCGACAATGACGCGCCAGGTAGGGGGACTTGGTGCTCAAGGTTCTACTACTATGACATCGAGCTTCGTCGACAACAGAGTCAACACCGACCCCATCCAAGGAATCCCTGCTTCAACAATGCTGGTGTGGACTCAAGTCGGCGAAATCGCCTTCCCGGTTTACACCACGGTGCCAATCTCGGCTGGTCCATCAATAACCGGAAACGAGAACGCCATGGCTATAAACCCGGACCGTCCCATGTCAAAGGATCCTCCCGCCGCGGCGGAAAACGGAACATCGACGTCATACGAACCCGAGAAGATTCCTAGCGCGGCCGAGCCTTGTCCTTCCGACAAGGACTACGAGCCGACGAGGACAACTCCCGAGGTCACCAAGTCCTGGTGTCCTATCCACAAGTCCAGGAAGCATAACTTGCAAGCTTGCTAGGTTTTTCTCAACATATAAGCCAAAATCCGTGCTTGCAAAGAGCGTGGAATCCAGCGTACTTCTCCAACTCGTGATGTCTATTGTCCTATTCACAAGACGAAGAATCACGACTTCTCAAGCTACAAGGTCTTTCTCTGCACCATGAAGACGACGCTCCCCAAGGTCTGACAGTCAGGAACCTCTCTCCCGCTACCCCTAGCACTGGGTGTAGAGCTTTCAACCGTTCTCTACGTGATGTCCGATGGCCCGAGAGATTCCGACCCGGAGCAATAGAGAAGTACGATGGAAGTACTGACCCGAGGAATTCCTCCAAGTCTACTCCACGGTACTATACGCTGCTGGGGCAGACGACGACGCGTTAGCAAACTATTTGCCAACAGCGTTGAAAGGTTCTACGCATTCGTGGCTGATGCACCTCCCACCTTACTCGATCTCTTCATGGGCAGATTTGTGGCAACAATTCGTCACGAACTTCTAGGGAACTTACAAGCGCCACGAGATCGAAGACGATTTTACATGCGTTAATACAGAATCAGGATGAATCTTTGAGGGACTATGTTCGGCGCTTTAATGAGTGCAGAAATACGATCCCCGATATCACCGATGCTTCCGTGATCCATGCTTTCAAAACAGGTGTTAGAGATCGCTATACTACCCAGGAGTTGGCAACAAGGCGAATCACTACTATTCGAAGGTTGTTCGAGGTTTTCGATCGAATTGCCCACGCAGACAACGCGCTGAGACGCAAAAACGACAAACCAAAGCCAGGGGGAGAGAAGAAGCCAGCCAAGGACGCACCGAAATCAAGAAAGAAGAAAAGCGGCAAGAGTGGGAAGAGGAAAGCTCAAGCAGAAGTCCTTGCATCTGATTACGAGCGCCCGCCCAAACACCCAGACCCACAGGGCAGTGATACAAAGAGAATATGGTGCCCCATACACAAGTCGGACAGACATCCTCTGGAGGAGTGCCTCATCTTCAAAAAATCGTTGGAAAGGCAGCTGGCTTTGGAGAAGGGCAAGCGAGTACGTGTAGTCGAGAAGGCAACTGAGACAACTACTCAGGACTTAGACTCCGCGTACCCAGATTCCGATCTTCATGTCTCGCACATCTTCGGAGGTTCCACAGTGTACTCTTGAAAGCGAGAATACAAAAAAGTGGGGCGTGAGGTTTGTTCGACATGGCAGTGGGCTACACCCAAGATGAAGTGGTCTAAACAGAAGATCGAGTTCTCAGATGAAGACCACCCCAAGGCTGCTGTTATACCAGGTCGATATCCGATCGTGGTCGAATCCACTATTCGGAATATCAAAGTAGCGCGAGTCCTCATCGATGGCGGCAGCTCCATCAATCCTCTCTTCGCCAGCACTTTGGACGCAATGGGAATTCCACGAAGCGAGTTGACACCTACCGATCAACCCTTCCATGGAATCACCCCTCAATCTTCGTCCAAGCCATTGGGCAAGATTACGCTCCCGGTGACTTTCGGCAAAGCAAGCAACTTCCGAATGGAGCAGATAACATTTGATGTTGCTGAGTTCGACATAGCATACAACGCCATCATTGGAAGAACGGCACTCGCGAAGTTCATGGCCGCATCTCACTACGCGTATGTTAACAGTGAAATTTGGTAAAGCCCGAAGTCATCATCGGCTTAGATTTAATATCGGCTCTAGAGTACTGGAATCAGCCGATGGAAGGAATCAGCCGACGGGAGTTGCTAGCAGTTGTGTTCTTGGTGGAGTCGGATCAGCCAAAGGAAGCTTATCTAGAAGAGTCCGAGTTCAAGAAGGATGCGGCGTGGCAAGTTATCTATTAATTAGGAATAGTTTGTTAGTTTCCTTTTATCTTTAGGAATGTGTGTTTAATGTCCGATAAGGACTTTATGTTTTTCTTTTATCTTTAGGAAAGTTTCTTTCTTGTCCGACAAGGACTTGTATCAACCCATGGGTATAAATATGTACACCCGAGGTCTATGTAATCTATCAATCCATCGATCAACAATACTCTCGGCACATCGCCACCCTCTTTACCGAGGTTTTTACTTATCTTCCGGCGGGATTTGGGCACCTGACGCGGGGCTGCATCGGCTTTCGATCTCCGGCAAAGGGGTAAGTCCTACGTTGCGTCGGGCCCTGGTGAATCTGTCGGCTACGTTGGTGTTGTTCAAGGCTGCATCGCTTCGATCTCTTGGATCGCTCTGGTTTGGTTGATATATTTGCCTACCTGATATCTCAATTCTATCTCTAGTTGCATTGTGTTTAGAGACGCATCGGTTTAGTTGGAACTGTCTCGGTTAGGTCTGATCTTCTATCTTAGCCGATATATCTCTATAATCGCAATGCTGTTATAAATAGATTTGTTATATCCATCACATTAGACAAATCTATCGGCTCATCGAGTATTAGATTATCATATACAATCTCGTGCTGCATCGATTAGGTTCGACCTACTAGATTGTTGTTGATAATATAAGTCTTGTGAAGCCGATAGGTTCATACTAATGTTTTATCGGGGTGCTAGCCGATAAGTTATCTGGACGTTGCATCGGCTCATAAGGATTACATATATATATAAGTTGGATTTAGCCGATTGCAACAAAGGTTTCACTGTTTAATCTAATCTGTGGATTTTATGGCATCGGACCTCCAGCCGATGTACGCTTTAACCTTCGGATCAGTGCTTATTCTATCATATCATTGCTAGCCGATTGGTTTCTATTAGATTATATTGCTATATTATATCATCATCAACCGATTGCCTTTATATCATCATCTACATTGGACATATAGCCGATTGCTTAAACCCTATCGCTATCGGCTAGTATCGGCATCGGCTATTATCGGCTATCGGTTGGAACTACTCCATCGGCTTGTCAGCCGATCGGCTGTTTCAATCTACTATTTGCATATCTTGTTAGTTGCAGGATCAAACTAACTAGCACGCCCGCATCTCATCAAAATTTGGACCTGCACAGGAGCTAAGCAGATCTCCCAGGCCGGTGTGTTCGATTTTTTCGTCAACAGCGTATCAGGTACTCAAGATGCCCGGGCCGAAGGGAACAATCACTATCCAAGGGAACGCAAAGCTGGCGGTCCAATGCGACAAGTGGAGCCTCGACATGGTCGAGCACACTACCAGCCCACCTGCCACAGCCGAGCCACCCAAGAAAGTGATCAAAACAACTAAGACGTCGAAACAAGACGGCGCAATCAAAATCGTCCCACTCTCCAGTGCCAACCCCGACAAGACGGTCAAGATCGGGGCATCACTGAACGAGAAATAGGAACTCGCGCTCATCACCTTCCTCCGTGATAATGCGGACGTATTCGCTTGGTAGCCGTCCGACATGCCGGGGGTCCCTAGGGAGGTGATTGAGCACAAACTTATGGTGCGACCCGATGCCAAGCCAGTAAAGCAAAAACTGCGGACATTTGCACCAGATCGGAAACAGGCCATACGAGAAGAGCTCGATAAACTTCTTAAGGCCGAATCGGCTATAGCTTGTCCTTTGATCGCCTTCGGTGACTCATACCGAAGATCAAACTCAGTCAATGAAAATATCCACTTTCCAACCCTTCCTTTCAAAATAGGAGCCGATAACATATACTTGACAACATCGGCCTTGCATATGACAGTACATTTATTGGACAGTAGATAATGTCTTAACCTCGTACATGAAAAATATAAACACAAGCATAACTTCTCCACAGGGGAATATCTAGTCTCTGCATCCAAGAGCCGACGGCTCAAATAGAACACAACCCTCTCTTTTCCTTCGAGCTCTTGAATCAAGACCGAGCCGATTGATTTATCACCGACCGATAAATATAACCGAAAAGGTATTCCTTTCTGTGGAGGAATCAAAACTGGAGGGGACCTCAAATATTCCTTAATATTATCCAAAGCATTCTGTTGTTCTGCCCCCCAAGTAAATTGCTGATCGGCCTTCAATCTCAATAATGGTGTAAAAGGTTCTAACCTTCCAGACAAATTAGAAATAAACCTTCGAACAAAATTAATTTTGCCAATCATCTTCTGCAATTCTGTCTTGTCCTCCGGAGGTTTAATCTTCTTGATCGCATTGATACTTCTCTGAGTTATTTCAATCCCCCTCTCATGAACAAGAAATCCCAAGAACTGGCCAGCCGATACGCCAAAAGCACACTTTGTCGGATTCATCTTCAAGCCATATTTCCTGGTCCTCTCGAAAACCTTTCTCAAATCAGCTATGTGGTCCTCTATTTCTTTAGACTTAACAACCATATCATCAATGTAGACTTCAACCAACCAGCCGATTAGATCATGGTAAATGTAATTCATAGCTCTTTGGTACGTAGCTCCAGCACTCTTCAAGCCGAAAGTCATTACAACCCACTCAAACAAGCCTATTGCACCAGGACACCTGAAAGCCGTCTTATGGATATCTTCTTCGGCCATAAAGATTTGATTGTATCCCGCATTTCTATCCATAAAACTTAATATCTTATGTCCTGAAGCAGCATCAACCAACTGATCGGCTACAGGCATTGGATATTCGTCCTTTGGGATAGCTTTATTCAAATCTCTAAAATCAATGCACACCCTCACCTTGCCCTTTTTCTTGATAACAGGAACTATGCTAGAAACCCATTCGGCATATCGGCAAGGACGAATAAAACCAGCATCATATAAACGCTTAATCTCAGCCTTGACAGGTTCAAGCATGTCGGCTTTGCATCTCCTCGGAGGTTGTTGATGTGGCCTAACCCCTGTTTGCTAGGTAGCCGATGTTCAACAATCGATCGACTGAGTCCAGGCATCTCACAATATTCCCAACCGAAGCAATCCCTAAATTCTTTCAAGATCTCTATCAGCTTGGTTCTAAACTCTGAAGATAAATTCGTACTAATAAATGTCGGCCTTGGCCAATTGCCTGGACCTATATCTATTTCTTCCAAATCATCGGCCGACATAAAACCCTGACCTTGCTTGTCATCGAGATCATCTACTGTGTCCTTGGTGTAGACGTTTGAACCCTCCACGACGCCCTCAAAGTAATAGCTTGGGTTCTCCATCTTCAATTGGTTGTATATCAGAATCGGATACTTTTAGAAAATCTCCATCCCAAACTTTGCCGGATAAACAATCAAGGCCGTCCATCTCCCAAAGAGCTAAATCGGCACTAGCAACATTGACTGACCTTTCGGCTGGCACGATTTCTATCTTGTCGCCTTGCCATTGAATCAAGCATTGATGCATGGTTGAAGGAATACAACAATTGGCATGAATCCAATCCCTTCCAAGCAACAAACTGTAAGAACCCTTCCCATCGATGACAAAAAACGTAGTAGGAATAGTCTTACTGCCAACTGTCAGCTCCACATTTAGAACACCCTAGGCTTCTGATGGATTGCCACCAAAGTCTTTGAGCACCATGTTTGTTTTGATAAGATCTTCAGCGTTTCTGCCCAACTTCTTGAACTTAGCATAAGGCATCAAATTTACCGCAGCTCCACCATCGACCATCATCTTAGACATCGGCTTCCCATTTACATAGTCATTTATATACAATGGTTTAAGATGCCGATTCTCTGTACCCTCAGGCTTTTCAAAGACTGCTTGTTCTGGCGATAGAATCAATTTAGCCGATTATTCTTCTATTTCATCAACATTAGCTTGGTCGATTCCAAATTCGGCTGGCAAGGTAAAAACCATGTTAACCGACGCAATCACAACGCTTTTCCCTTTGGCCAATCTCTTTGCTTCATCGGCCACAGCTTCATCGGTTACAGGAGCTTGTTTCTTAACGTGCCATTCCTACTTCGGCTTTATTTTCTTTAGCCGATGATTGATTTCCTGCTCGACTTCCTGAAAGCGTTCCCGGTTTCTCAATCTTTGAACCCTTCTCTTCTGATTCTTTGTAAATATACCAGGAGGACACCATTGAGTCTTCCTGTTTTCGTCATCCTCTGGGTCATGATCCTGATTTACCGGGCCTAATCTTTGATGAACAGGAACCCTTGCACGCTTCAGTCGATTGCCTTTAATATACGACCGGCTTGAACTCTCTGCAACGTTGCCGCATTCAGGACAGTCTTCAATAGATGGCAGCCTCATACCTTCATTCCAACAAAATCTAAAGAACTCACAACTCCAATGAGGATTGAAGCCATCATCATCTTTCTCGTAGTGCTTCTCCTGTTGTCTATCATGCTTCCTTTGGTACTTATTGATGATCTTAGCCGAATTCATTTGAAAACCCCTTGCACGGCCCCTATCGGCTGTTCGGCCAGCTGTATGCACCATATTGATAGGAAAAGGATTACCATCAACCTTCATCGGCCTCTTGGAATCATCAAATTTGATCTTGCCCCCTTCGATAGCCGCTTGGATCTGCTGCCTAAAGACCTTGCAATCATTGGTAGTATGAGATCCAGAATTGTGCCACTTGCAATACCTTTTCTTGCCTAATTCCTCAGCCGATGGAATAGTATGACCAGCAGGGAGTTGAATTTGCTTTTCTCGGAGTAACAGATCAAAAATCTTGTCAGCCTTGGTAATATCAAAATCATACCTCTCCTCTTTTCCAGAATTCTTCACCCATTGGCATGGTATAACCTTTTTGCTCCTTACCCATTCGGCTGCAGCTATCTCAGAATCATCATCCTCATCATCCGATCCACACATATAAGAACAGACATGATTAACCTTCCTAGAATTCCTCCTAGCTTCAGCAAACCTCTGCTCATGCAAAGTTACATTTTGTGTAAGATGCGATAGGCTTTCAAAGTCCTCAGTTGAGAATTTCTCCCTGATCGGAGCAATCATACCCTGAAAAGCCAAATCGGCAAACTGGGCGTCAGTTAAACTCAAGCTAAAGCACTTATTCCTCATCTCTCTGAACCTCTGAATATATCCTGATTCATTGATAGCCTGGGATAATAATTTGACTAGATGATTGATCTAGGATTGCTTAGCCATGCTTAGATCAACTAACTCACCATGGGATTCACTATAATATAGTCCTTAATTTTATGATGATGTTGTGCCATCTAGGCATATGGTTAATTAAATAAAATATGCTTTATTTGGTGGGTCGTGGGCACATGCATGATTTATTTGGTGGTCGTGCCCATGAAAATTAAGGACTGGTTCTCGGGAATCCCTGGAAGATATACCCGTACTAACCACAAGCCAGATGGGCTCCAAGCTGAATCTTAAGTATAATCTTTTCTAGCTAGCACACCAATGGCAAGGGTAGGCGTCATGGAGTATGGATGGACCAGGTGGCGATCTATGCTGCTTCCGGATTTACCTAGGCATGAGCGGGGACTGCCCATCGCCTTATAGGGATGGGGGTGAGAGGTGGGTGTGCTAGTTAGGGGTGGTTATATGGAGGGTTTTGTCACGATTTCCCCCTTTGCAGTATTGTGGTGGTACTTCGGGGCATGGTTTCATGTGCGGAATCGTGTCTTGTGGGTAAAGTTGTACACCTCTGATCGGAGTAAAACTATTCGAATAGCCGTGCCCGCGGTTATTGGGCGGTCAACCAGCGAAATATTTAACCAAACTACCAGAATTACCAGGGGGGCAATTTAAATTATCAATATCAACTCCCTTTCCCGCAAGACCAATATCAACAAGGGGGATTAATTCAGGCTCAATTTGCTCCTCAGTACAGTCAATTCGAGCCCATGCAGCAACAATCGCAAGGAGCAGCTCAACAACGACCGTGGGCCGATGTGATTGCTTATGTGATGAGGGAACAGTTCGGGCTTAAACCAAAAGATACTGGAAATGGGCAAGATAGTACATCAACTTATGAGCATATTAGCCGATTTTTGGTGAAGCATCGGCCGTAGATGCCTTGAGGGTTAGGTTGTTCCGGTTGTCTTTGGCTGGATTGGCTTTTACTTGGTTTTCTGCTTTACCGTATGGGTCGATTAACAGCTGGACCGATCTGGAGAAGCAGTTTCATAGCTATTTCTATAGTGGGGTACATGAGATGAAGTTGTCCGATTTGACGGCAATCAAGCAAAGACAGTCTCACCCTAATAATTTGACTTTAATGAACTGGTGTAGTTCAGGTGGTTTGGGTTGGGCTTGTCGCGACGTGGTTTAGCGTTGGACAGTGATGATATTAATACTGCTTAATTATCTACTGTTTAACTGCTTTCAACTTATGATTTATAAATACTGCTTTTACTGCAAAACTATCCTATGAGCCAATCCTTTGATTATCCTTGCATCATACCTTCCCCTTGGTATGACTTGTTGAGTACGGTGGTTGTACTCAGTCTTGCTTTATTTTTCCCAATCCCCCAGAAGCCGAGAATATGTCAGATGGTGAGTTCTATGAAGGTTAGGCTTGTGCCAGCCGTCAAGATTTTGCCTGTGGAGTATGGAGGAAGCCTCGCTTTGATGTGAAGATTAAGTTTAGTTGGTCTTTAGTTTTTCCGCTACTTTTCTGAGTTTATTTTATATTTTTGTAAGACGTGGAACTGTATCAAATTGTCATCTGTGTACTCTAGTTGATGCCTGGACAGAGGTTAAATGCACAGATAGCCGGTGATCCGGGTTGTCGAATCTCTGGGCGCGACAACATGTGACGTACAAAAAAATATAATGTACAAACTAATATATAGCTCAAATTTTCTCCGACATAATTAAAAACAAATATTAACTAACACTAATATAAACTACGTGAACTAATATTTTCTAAATCCTCACCCTACAATTTTTTGCTAATAGAAAACTAATCAACTTACGCGTAACTAATATTTTCTAAATCCTCACCCTACAATTTTTTGCTAATAGAAAACTAATCAACTTACGCGTCATTTATTTTTTCTCTCCACTGCCTCCTCCCTTCTAATACAAAGACTAATATGTCTTCTCTCCACTACCCCCTCTCTTCTCTTGCTCTTCCTCTCCTCCTCAGTTCACTCCCTTCTTTCTCTTCCTCTATGAGGACCATCTCCTCTCCTCTTATTTTATGCATTGAGCGCATTGGATTTGAATGAACAGAGCGGTACGAGCTGAACAAATGTGGTCGGCGTGATGTGACTACAATAGTGAAATGATAAGAGAGTGCGCAGAGGTATTCCACCCATTTCCAGAAAGCAAAGATAGATGGCTATTCGAACCCGTGCAAAAAGCAAAAAGAAAAAGAGAGATGGGAAATAAAAGTGTCGGTGGCGTCAGTCCCGCGCTCCGTACGCTCAGACATCGGTCTTGCGCGCGCAAAGCGAGACACCTGTTGACGCGAAAAACACGTACTGGCCTGGGAGATCTACTTAGCTCCAGTGCAAGTCCAAAAGAATTGTCTTCAGGTTCTAAACATGCCAGATGGTTTGATCCTGCAACCAGCAAGATAGAAAAAAAAGGAAGAAGAGTTAAATCCATCAAAGATAGCCGATCGGCAAGATTGCCGATGACATATCGTCCGAAGCCATGCCGATGTAACTTGCGTCGGATCGGCAGAGGCAGATAAAACTTGGAGATTGTTCGGTGTATTTGATCGGCTGTAGATGTCAACGCTACACAATCCATCCAATGGGACACGCATAGATTGAGCAATTGGGATAGATCGGTAGCTGCACCGAGACAGTATAAATCATTCTAATCTAAATGTATCCCAGAGTAGGGATTATGTATGCTGACAGCATAGCCAATAGAGCAAACCAAACTTATATCGGCTAATACTCCGATACCACCTTATACCAAGATACCAGCATAGATGAAATATATAAAACTAAGACCAAATCTAGAAAGCAGATTGATATGAAGCTTGATATACTTTAAAGAGATGAGATCTTAACATAAGGGGCAGATTTAGACGATCTAAAACCAGAAAAGGAAGTAAAGCGACTAAATCAGGTATAATCGACTGAAACTCCGATGCTATCTCTATTAGCAATCAAAGAAGAACTAAATAAAACGTTTCAGGACAGTACTTAACAAATCGAACCTAACCGATGCAGCATTAAGCGTGAAGAAACACAAGATCTAATCAAATCGATGAGAGCTCATTCAAGATGGTAGATATACCGCATAATCTAGCCCAACGTCGAAGCCTAAGCCTATCGGCCATTTCTGATGATAGAGGCTAGCCGATGAAGCTTAGATAACGAGATCAATCTAGATTATGCGATATATATGATAACTCGGCGGCTTGAGAAGGTAGGATTATAGTTCATGACGATGTAAGCACTAATCCCTAGAACGCAAGCCGCCATAATAAGCTTTACCTCTTCGCTGGAGATCGAACCTGATGCAGCCCAACTCGAAAGGAAAAACTCATTGAAACAACAAAAATAGAAAAGGGTGGTGATGCGCCGAAGTGTATTGAACTGTCGGCCCTTGATTATATGGGATCGGGTCCTATTTATACCTGAAGTACATAACATATCCTTGCTGGACACGACTCTTATCTCTAACACAATTTAAAATACGAATGAGTCCTTTAGGTGGATCCTTACCAAAAATATCTCAAAGGAAACTAGAAAATGTCCTAATTAATAGATACAAATGCCCTTTTTAGGACTCCTATCCTTGTGTGGCAATATCTATGAAGGGCTTCAACCGATCCGACAACGGTCGTGAGGCCATCTTCCCCGAGACTGGTTGCATCGGCTTACTTCGTCTGGTCCGGTGCTTAGCCGATATGTGACAGCCGATACTATCTACAGCCGATTCGTGTGGTAGCCAATGCTGCTCGTAACCGACGTGTATCCTGCTTTCTCAAACGGATTTCTCCCAAAATCGGCATCGTTTCTAACTTTGAATCTGATTTATGGTATTACCAAATTTAGTCGTTAACAACACCGCACCTCTCCTGCGCTGCGTCGCTCTCGCGCATGTGGAGAGCGAGACCTACAGCGGTCTCGCGCGCGCAAAAGCAGTGAGCTATTGATAAATTTATAGGAAGAACACCGGCCCTTAAATAGCAGGCCCGACGAGAAGAGGAAGGCCCATTTTACATCTTTCTCCCCTTTCCTTGGCTTGGATCTTTGATTTTTTTTTTTTTGGGGGGGGGGGGGGGGTGTCCGATGAGATTAATAGTTTCGTCGCGGAAGGCGGAAACCCTAGCAAGCCACCCCAAATTCGATTCGATAAGATTAAGAAGGCTAGCCCGATCCAAGAAGAGAAGAGGCGATGTCGTCGTCTCGGAACCCTAATCCTCCTCCTCCCGGATCCTCCTCCTCCTCGGGGACCAGTTACTTCCCTCTCCCCTTCCATCTGCAGCAGCAGCCGCCGCAGCCGCCGCCGATGGCGATGGCGACCACCTACCAGTACCAGCAGTACCAGCAGCTGCAGCAGGCGCAGCAGCTCTTCCAACGCGACGCGCAGACCATCACCCCCGAGGCGCTCGAGAGCGTCAAGGCCGCCCTCGCCACCAGCGACGTCCTCGACCCCGCCAATGCCAGAGCCACCGCAACCTCCTCCTCCGACCCTGCCGCCAAGAAGAAAGCCATCCCCCGCCGCGCCGCCGGCCAATCCTGGGAGGATCCCACCCTCACCGACTGGCCCGACAGTATGTCATGCTCCTAACTTTCTAATTTATTTATGCTATTGATCCCTTTTTCTTTTGGATCTATCTCATCTTGTAAATATTTACAGATGACTATCGCTTATTTTGTGGAGATCTGGGCAATGAAGTCAATGACGACGTCCTCTCAAAAGCTTTTTCACGGTTCCCCTCCTTCAACATGGCAAGGGTATGGAAAAGTTTCAACATACTCTCTACTTCCACTCCAAGATCAAGGACATTAAGCTAGCTGTGGGTTTTGAAAATTTACCTGAGGTAGCCTTAACTGTAGCGCAGGTCCTTTTGGGTTTTTTTTTTCATTTATTTTTACTCCAAGTATTGTGCGTGGTTAGTGTCCTATGTCCAGATTTATTGGCATACTGGTTCTACCCTTTATGATGTCATACTTAAATAATGGCTTTGCATGGGTTCACTTTTAATGTTTGATCCATGTATGCTGTATAATGTATTCCCTTCCCAACAAATTCATAGGATATTGCAAAGGTTTACGAGGAGCATTTGACATTATCTACTTTAGATAGGATGTCCAGAAAAAAAAAGCCTGATAATTTTGCCAAACAGATATATGATAAAATGCAATTGTGAATATTGGAGCATGTTTAACACCCTCCAACTATAATAACTAGCTCAACCCTTCGCCCAAAATCCCTCTTCCCTCCCTCCCTGTGTGTTTGTTATGTTTTCTTATGTACACAGTAGTACTTATTAGTATTTCTTGAGGCTGGCCATAATTTGTACTTGTACCCTTTCTTTCAGGTTGTTCGAGATAAGAGAACTGGCAAAACAAAAGGATATGGATTTGTGAGCTTTTCAAACCCTACTGACCTTGCTGGAGCAATTAAAGAAATGAATGGTTCGAAGTACCCAACTTGTTCAATTACTGCCATTGTTCAGCTTCGTTTTTGTACTGCTACCTTATTACTTTTGACACTATTGCAGGGAAATATGTTGGGAACCGCCCTATTAAATTGCGTAAAAGCAATTGGAAAGAGAGGACCGATGTTGATGCTCTAGAAAGACAGAAGGTTTGTGTCATTTTTCTTTCTTTGATCCAGTGTATCACTCCCTTCGTATGCTTACCTTTGTTAGTACATTTGTCTTTCAGAATCACATCCAGAAGAAACCTAAAATGCCCAAGAAAAGTATCCTTCACAAGTAAAGCTATATTAGCCCTACTAAGCGCCATCCATGTAAACAGTAAGTTCCTTTATCGATATACATGCTAAGCTTTTGACTAAAAACAACTGGTGCTCTGGAAGTACAGACTGACATCTATTCTCTTACATTCCCTTAGCCAAATACTGGCTGTATTCTCTTGGCACATCATCTTTGCTGGTTTGAGTCAACTGGTGCTCTGGAAGTACAGACTGACATCTATTCTCTTACATTCCCTTAGCCAAATACTGGCTGTATTCTCTTGGCACATCATCTTTGCTGGTTTGAGCATTGTATCATTGTTTGTCTTTAGCTTTATCATGTAACAAATGTTGAGTTTGTTATCTTGCACGACATCTCATGGAGAAAAAACTGAGGAAATAAAACACATCATAGATTATGTAATCCTTCATATCTTAATCATTAGTTTCACTTATTAAGTCATCAGGTGGGTGATTATGTATTAAGGAATCTATACTCTGTTTGCCTCTTGTCTTTTGAAAATCAGTGTCCTTAAGAGCAAGCCAAGCCATAGTTCAGATGGTTATTGTCTTTTTCCTATAAGTATGTTTTCTATCTTATTTCCAGTTGCATAGCCCTAAGGTTTGGTTTGGCATATCTTGTATGATCATCTTAAAGTCCAACCCGTTTGATTCCAGTTAGGACTTAGGACCAGGAAATTAAAAATGCTGTTTTGTTTATTTCTAGTTTTAGTGCATGATAATTTTTTTTGTCAACTTTAACCCTTTTCAATGTGCACAAGCTGCTGTATCTGAAGTATTGTGTAATTCAAGCTTTAGTGCTTACCATTGGAATGGGCTGATTGATGGGTTGTATTTGCAGTACTTTGTTGGGTGATGGGGCTCAAGAAAACTACTCTTACTGCAAAGGTTGTGGACCAGGGAGGGTGTACATTTGACTGCAGCTGTCTGTTAGCAGAGTGGTGCGTCGCTTCTAAGCAATTTTTCTTCTTACGACAAGCTGATGTTTACATCTGCAGGAAGTTTGTTCAAGCTGAAGCTAGTTTTGCTGATGTTTACTGAGAATGACTCCTTAGAATGGATGGTTTGCTTAAGGTGGTAATGATGTGTATTTAGATATGGCATTTGCATTTAAGGATGGCATTGCAATGTAATAAAGATGTTGTTGGTATTGTAGTTTATCTTATAAAGTGGCATCGCAGTACAAGGATTTGGTTGTCGCAGAAAAGAGCAGCAAAGCACGACCTTTGCCAATTGAATTAGAATCAATGCACTTAGTCATTGCATATTTGCATTGCCACACAAGCACTAGGAAATCATGTGAATCTGAACTGTTTGGATGGCAAAGCCAGATGATTGATCATGCTCATGCTCTCATGCACGGGAAGAAACAAGTAACAATAACATTTGATTTGAGTCGAGTGTAGCAAGGGACCAAAGAAATCAAAGAAGCTACTAGCTAGCTGGCTTAGGCTAAGCTCTGCAATTCAGCTAGCTGGCTGGACTAAACTCGGATCGGAATTATATTGTTGTTGGAATGATAGAATTAATGGAGGGAGGGGGGATCAATATTCCATGGAAAGCTGACGCTGGAGCTTCTTGCTGGCGGACCTCCGTTCCGGCTGCGACAAGCTCTGGAAGCCGGATGCCCGGCTGCTGACGTTGACGGCGCCAAGCATCCTGGAGCAGAAGCTGGCATCTGTTCCTGGGCGGCCGCGCCGCTGCAGCAGGGACAAGTCGTGGGCGTCCCAGCTGCGGGCTGTAGTGTGAGGAGGATGATTCGGGCAGTCGTGGTCGTCGTGGGCGTCCCAGCTGCGGGGTGTAGTGTGAGGAGGATGATTCGGGCAGTCGTGGTCGTGGTCGTCGTCGTACTCCAGCGTAGTGGTGGTGTTGTGCTTGCTGTGAACCTGCAGGTGCTGCATCCAGTCGTCGTCCGCCGTGTAGGCGTCGAACTTCTTGTCGTGGCGGTAGTCGGCGGCGGCGGCACAGAGGCAGACCATGGTGGGGCTATCGGAGGAGGCGACGGACCAGCTGCTGGCGTGCGACTGCGAGGAGGTCCGGGAGGAAGCAGAGGAGGGGGACCCCGAGGAGGAGGAAGGGGAACCATGCTGCTGCACCAGCTCGTGAGTAGAGTGGGAGACGCGGATGCGGCGTCGCGCGTCGCGGAGGCGTTCGGCGTCGGTGAGCAGCGCGAGGACGCTGTCACAGCGCCTCTGCATGCAGGCACCCCAGTCGAAGCCCCTGTCGTCGACGTGGGTGAAGCCGCGGAGGTCGCGCAGGGCGGCAACGTCCGGCAGGAAGTCTCGTGGGACCTCGTCGGGCCCGTGGGTGAGCAGGAACTCCAGCACCACCAGCGCCTTGTACACGGGCCTCCACTCCTTCCAGTCGCCGGCGCGGGCCATCCTCCGCCTCAGCACGCCCGCGATCCTCCAGTAGTCGTCCATGTCGAAGGCGGCGTTGGCTATGCAGGCCAGGGTCCTGGCGTCGGGGCCCACTCCGCCGTCGTTGTTGGTCGCCTCCTGCACCAGCAGCTCCGCCGGCGTCACGTCGCCCAGGGCCAGCCGTGCTTGCTTGTATTTGTCCTGCAGAAACCCCGACGCCTGCCCCAGCAGCTGCCACCTCGTCGCCATTTTTGCTAGCTAGCTCCCGCTCGATCGCTAATGGTTATTGGTTGATCTGATGAAGAAGAAGAAGAAACTAATGAATGGTCTTGAAGCATAGCTTGCTATTTATGGCATGCATGGCAATTCAACCAACTGATTATGACTTACTGGTGGAGAGAGACAAGCGGCGGCGGCCAGGGTCGTTGCCGAAACCCAAAATGCCAAGGAGAGGATCACACGAGTGCAAGCAGATGGAGCTCCGATCCATTGGCTATTTCAGGATCATCCGTTGCTTCCTAGACCTTAATTTGACCATGCATTGCATATTGCATCTGCATCGCACCGCCGTCCACCTTGTATATTGATGCCTGATCAAAATCGAACATTACAAGTTCTCCTATCATGGAATGGATTGCGAATGGCTCAAGTGATTGCCTGGTTGGGTCAGTCCGGCTCTTGCATAGGCTTAAGTTACTACCTGGCACGTATTGTCAATTGTGTACATCATATCCCCCGCAAAAAAAAAATGTGCACATCATATCGATCGGCATACCAGAACACCAGCTTCAAGTGTATTCAGACACAGGATTATGGAACAATTATCAGAGGCTCCTCTGGATTATTTATTTATTTATTTATAACCAAAAAACAAGGGCCCCGTACAGGCAGTGACAATTCACGAACAAGGTTTTGCATTCCGGCCGGGCTGACCCACACAGAAGCACAATTTTTATGTCAAACATATATGGCCTACAAAAAGGTCAAAACCATCCCATAAAGGCCACGCAGCGTGTGAAAATGGAAATTACAACCATCAATGTGCTAATCTCTCTCCCTCTCTCCTAATTCCATCTAATCGATCTTCACATTCGAATACAGGAGGGTGTCCCTGGTAAGTGGCATATTCATAAGCAAGCAAACCTGCACAATCAGCACACCAGTCTTCAGAAATACTTAATCACAAGGATAAACTACAAACTGTACGGCGCTGCTCAAAAGTATTATCCATTTAATAATTAGTGAAACTTTGATGAATTATGCTCACCCCAATGAGAGTAGAGACAAGAAGAATGATCCCTGTAATCCATGCCAAACTCTTTCTAACAAGTATCTCAGAAGAGGCTATTGTAGTGTTAGTTTGGCTTGTCTCTTTTAGCCATCTCGAAATGTGCAATGAAGATGCTGGACCCACTAAGGATGGTGAAGCCTCCTTTGTGGATATTACTAACCCAACAATTTTTCCTGTATCAGAACATCAAAGCTGTTAAAACCAAAGCCAAAGCTCTGCAAATGTAAAGATTATATATAATAGCAAAAGTAACAACTACAATACAATAATCCTTCAGAGAGAGACGGAGGCAGGTCTAGATTGTTCAACTGATTTGCCAGTGAGGAGGGGCCAATATCCACTTCTCTATGGATAATTCCAAAACATAAACATAACCAAATATAACTTTAAGCAGCTAGCTAATGTTACAGCTCTTAGTCCATCCCTCCAAATAAGAACAAATGAGAACACCTTTTTCTTTTGTTCCTGAGTACCGCAGGAGAATTTAACTTGAACAAACTTCGAGGGATAATGCATGTACACATGCATAACAAAACTGAAGAAATTTTTGTCAACTTTACCATTATATGCTCCACGTAGTAAATCAAATGCTTTGGTGACAGCTGTCCGGACTACATCAGTTCCCTGCTTAACAATTTCTGTGGAACCATATTCTTCTTCCAAAGCCTACATGAACCCATCAAATTAACAAGTTAATCACGCGACCGTAGAATCACTTGATGGACCAAGGATAAAAGGGTTCAGATAGGTAGGATTTAGGTGGAAAGGTGTCAAGGTTATTAGTACACGTTTGTAGAAATCAGTTATATCTTCAAACTGCTAGCTAAAAAAATATGTTTACAATTTACCTTAATGCCTTTGAAGTGGCATACTAATAACTCTGCAGGGCTCATGACACCTCCTGAGAAATCTTCATGAACCTGAATACCCCTTTTTATAGTTTTACGAAGGGAGATCAAGCTGGACGCAAATTCCATGTCTGCTTCCTGTAAAGAAATGCAAGTTATAATGAAATTTGGGCCTTGAGATGTCATAAATGCAAATGCGGTCATGTACTCCCTCAGTTATTTATATAAGGATTGTTTTGATCATGCACAAGTATTTAGGGAAGATAAAGTAGAGAGAAAGTGTTATTAGATGAAATAATTCTTATTCTGATTGTCCACAAGTATTTAGGGGAGATGAAGTAGAGAAAGTGTTATTAGAGGAAATAGTTCAAGTAGTACATGTTTTGAAAGGATGAGAAAGCATACTGGTTGACATTAACAGATAATACATGAGCAAGAGGAAATAAATAACGTCATGGTAGGGTAAGAGTACCACACTTAAATTTACATGCAAGTTTTATATTTATCACCAAAAAATATTCAAATTAAGTTCTTATAGTTTTCGAGTGAATTGATACACACTATTACAGCCCACTTCAAGTAATAAATTATTGTTCTGAGGCACGGTGAGCAATCTCAACTGACAAAAAAGAGTAATAAATTACAATACCACCTAATCCAATTTTAACATAGGCAAAATTTGCTACATGATACTCGTAGTTTGCCGTCTTTGCTACTGTACACCCCAAAAATGTGACACGACCATAGGACACACCAAAAACCTAGTAATTTGCTGAGGGACACCGCGGATATTATTTTATCATTTCCAAGCCAAATGGCGCGAGAAACATTTACAAAAGATGAGGTTGCCCTTGTGGCAACAGCTTATAATGGCCGCCACCATCAACGCCGTTCCTGCTGCCACCAATTTTATAGGTTTAGGGGAGGAATGTGTCCTGGGTTTGGTTTGAACCACACCAAGTTGTGTTACAACCTGCTGTCCCAAGGGTCAAAATCGCCTTTTTCACATGGTTTCTCTCTTCATTTGGCTCGTAAATGATAAAATAACAGCTGCAGTGTCCCCCAGCAAATTACCAAGTTTTTGGGGTGTCCTACAGCCGTGTCGCGTTTTTTAGGTGTCTAGCAGCAAATACCACAAACTTCCGAATGTCCTGTATGTCATGGGCATTGGGCCTGGGAGGCCGAGGCCCACAAGCTCAAGTCCTAGAGGATGAACAGTACCACGGGTACTGTAGCAGTTGGTTAGGAGATAGGATAAGATTAGATAGAGTTAGTTTGAGTTAGTTGCACTGCAATTCTCGCGATTTGTTGGCACAGAGTGTGCGTCATTTTCGCAAGTGCAGGAAGCTACCCACGCAGTGAACTGCTTGGCGGCGTGGGGGGCAATGCCAACGGTGAGAAGTTGCATTGGCCTTTTCCTGGGAAGAAACCTTATCCACACTGGGCTGAGTTTGAGGAAGAAGGATCTTACAGCCGTCATGTGCAGTTGAGCTGGTCAAGGCTATTTCCTAGCTCCTATTCAAATCAGATTAATTATGCTTCCAAGCTTGGGACAAGGCATGAAATCCTCCTTTGTTTGACAGCTTTTGGATGGGGCCCACCTAGGTTTGATGATGCCATCACGACCAGTCATTCCATAATGTTATTAGATTTGTTTTCAGTTTATAATAACAAATCCAGCCAAGATGTAAAAGGTTTGGATTTTAGTTGTTTTAGGTTTTGTTTAAGTCAGGAGAACCACATTGCAGCTCCAGGACGAGCTGCTCAAAAAGAGGGGTGTAGTGTCATGGGCATTGGGCTGAGAGGCCAAGGCCCACGAGCCCAAGTCCTAGCGGATGAACAGTACCACGAGTACTGTATCAGTTGGTTCGGAGATAGGATAATATTAGATAGAGTTAGTTTGAGTTAGTTTCTTATAAGGGCCGAGTCATATCATCTCTATATAAAGGATGGATTATCTCGAGTTAAGCGATGAATATCAATTAGTCTAATCTATTCCCCTAATGTTCTTCTCCCCAATCTAAATCTACATCACTTCTCCAGGAGAGAATGCCGTCCGCTATCCTCTCGGCAGTAGTTATTGCGTCATGGCCTCGGGTCATGACACTGTAACAAATTTTGCCTTTAACATAAAAGAAATACATTCAAGAGGGGAAATGGTCGTCATTTACATGAATCAGCAGAGAGGATAGTGTAGTAATAATCAGCAGAGAAATTTTGCCTTCATTTGAGGAATGTTGTATGCGACGTAAAAAAAGAAAACACATGCATCCAAGATGCATAGATGTGCAAATGAACAAAGAGAACCTATTTTGTGTATCTGTGCAATGGATAAAACGGTGCTGACCTTTGTAATAAGCAAAGTAAGACTTTCTCCACTCTCCAAGGGAATGATCAATTTGCCATCAACCTTCTCATAGGACCCACCAAGCCAGTTTGCCTGCAAAATTTGTTCGCCATAAATGCTATGCATAATGCCACTTCCTCCCTAAAGAAAGACGAACTTACCAAGTCAGTGAGATCACTATCAAAATACTCAGAACCTGAATCAAAATCTGGAGATTCATCTGAATGAACAATAACTAGATCATCCTTATCTGCAAGGCATGTGATAAATGAATTACAATAACAAAATGGCAAGTTCCAAAAAAGTAGAGGTGTGCGCGCTTCCAAGATAAAAAGTTGCCAGATATTTCGTGAAACCTGTAAGCCCTGTGGCAGAATCGCTTAGACCATCAATCGTGGTTTTGAAGATGCTACCAGCTTCAGATGTGATGCTTTCAACGGAGGCTGACATATGATGAAGAGATACATCAATAGCGGCACAAAATGAATAGGTGCAAATAATGAAATGAAACAAAATAGACATACCATGGAATCCATCGATTTGCAGCAAGAAAACAGCCCGTGGTCTGTCAAATGGGTTAGGGAATAGCAGCTTGTCTAACTGACAGGGGCAAGAAAAGTTGAAGAAGGGGTTAAGTAGGGTGGCAGGAGACATGTAAAGAAAGGGTATGGAAGGTTGAAGTACCTTTGAAGAAGATTGTGAAGGTAGCGAGGGTGGTGGTGCAAAACCAAGCAAGACAGAAACAGCCGCAGAAACTTGGTCTAGTGACATTGAAGCGGCCTGTTGCAGAGTGATAGAACATGATGAAAGGGAGATTTCCGGTTGTACATAGAGTAATTGAATTGATTGTGTCGCCAAACTCATAAAGTAAATAACTCATAGGAATTATCGATCGAGCAGCAGCTAAGAAACTAGAGTAGCAGGAATAGAGAGGATTGGGGATGGGACCTATCACCTGGTCGTGGTGTTGCTGATCCCGCAGGTAGCGGCGCGACGCGGCATCGACGAAGGCGGCCTGCGCCTGCGTACGTACAGGGAATACATACATGTTAGAGGAGGAAGAGCAGGGACTAGGAAGACTTTGAAACTAGATTTTACTTACAGGAGCAGCAGCGGAGGCGGAGGCAAGGGCGAGGAGCAGCGCCGACGATAGAAGAAGAATAGCAGGGAGATGGCGAGCCATGGCCGCCATCGAGATCCGGATGGGATCGTCGAGCGCAGCAGCAGCAGCACAAGGATCGATTGGAATTGGATCTCGCCGCCGCCCCTATTCTCTTCTCGATCGATGTAGAAGAGACGATTCGATGATTTCGATCGGAGGATTTTCTTTTCTGTGGATGTCAAACGGGCGAAGGAAAAGGGGATCAGGAGAGGACGCGACGCTCCGCACGCCCCTTGTTTTCTGTCTATTGGGCTAGGCCTTCCTCCATTCGGCCCACTACCTACTTCCTCACATACGTACGTATCCTCTTGGCATCGCTTTGTCCTCTGACTCCGAAAACCGTTGGAAACTACTCTTTCGGCGATTTCATCCGACGTGACATCATCGACCCCGCTGAACACCTAAGTCAGCACGCGGTTGGGGTTAAAAGCTCGCGCCTTCTTGGCCAACCAAATCCCCACACACAGGCCAAAACCCTAGCCACTAACACAACTACGACGGCAACGGCGTGAGTTGCAGCGACATTGACATGGCGGCGATAGAGGAAAGATGTTCATCTGCGATGGCTAGTTCACGGCTGTGACTCGTCATCGGCGTCTTCCCATTGACCATCTGGCTCTCTCGTCTCGTATAGAGTTGGGCCATTTGAGTACCAACCGGCCATCATGTGCAAGTGAGGCGGCAAGGTTGCGTGGTGGATCTCGTGGAGCATCGATAACACCGGTCGTTGGTATTTCAAATGCTGCAATGCCCGGGTAAGTTGTTTATTTGGTCACATTTGGTCGGTTAACTTGGATCTGGGAGTGAAAATGTGTTTGGGGTTTGCAGGATGGCGGATGCGGCTTCTTTGCTTATTGTGATGAGCCGACGAGAGATTTAGTGAATGATTTGCAAGATACAGTTTAGCCACTCAAGAGGGAGAAAGAAGAGTTTGGTTTGGTTGTTCAAGCAGAGAGGTTGAAAGGCAGAGGAGAAGACCAGAGAGATTGAAGCTGCTACACAAGAGTTGAACTCAGCCAAAGTCTTGACGTGTGAGAATGCATATAAAAATGTTGTGCTGAAGGACAGAAACAGTAGGCTAGAAAATGAGAGACTTTATCTTTGGATGGTTGTTTTTTTTTGTTGCGGCTATGATGGTGTCAAGAGTGTGAAATGTAGGCTGGATCTGTTTGAATGAATAAAATGGATATTTGGAAAAAAAAAATGTTCCAAGTTGTGGTTGTTCAATTTAATTACATGGTATGGCATAATTTTGGCAGTATTCCAAGGAAAATACTCCCTCTGTCTCTAAATATAAAGGATTTTAGTTGGATGTGACGTATCCTAGTACTATGAACCTGGACAGGGAGTATGTTCAGATTCATAGTTCTAGAATACGTCACATCCACCTAAAATCTCTTATATTTTAGAACGGAGAGAGTATATATTTCTTTGTCCAAACAAGCTGTGGGTGACACAACTGGTTGTAGTGATTAGAATATAATTTGACAAGGATAACTGAATTCTCCATTTCAGAGGGATAAATAGCTAGAATGTCAGCATAATAGTTAACACAATTTGGATCAAACAATAGGTAACGTAATTTGAATTACACAACAGGTAACATTATAGGCAAAATTTGCTACTGGATATTCAAAAAATGTGTAATTAGCTAGAAGACACTGCAAGAGCGCGTATGTGCTATGGGACAAAAAAACTAGTAATTAGCTATTGGACACCCGCAGTATTATTTTATTATATCTAGAGCAAATAAAGAGAGAAATAGCTGCAAAAGTATGATTTTGCCCCTGCCTACCATGTGCAGCTCGCATATAGCTCCGGCATGAGGTGTGGGCGGTGGCGGTGACGGTGGCGGTGGAGGCTAGCGGGTGGTGACAGAGGCCGGCACGGTGCGACGAGGCGCGGTCGACGAGCGGCGAAGGTCGACATAGCGATGGCGGCATGCGGAGACTGACCGACAGGGGGTGCCGATGCAGCGGTGCCCACGCGCCTGTGGAGGTTTGATGGCAGTGAAGCATCAGGACGTCATCTGTATACTCACAGGCGGCGGACAACGACGGCATTTTCGAGTGTCTCTACCCCTCTTAAGGGCGTTGTCATGCCGTCCCATCACCTCCAGTGGGGCTGCCAGTGAAAACCGAGTCTCAGCTCTCTTTGAGACCTTAACGGACTGTGGCATCGGCGTATTTGTCGCTCCTCTCCCTGGAGATGTCATCTAGGCAGCCCTTACCGAATCCTCCCAAACAACTGGTGCAAGCTTGCTCTCTAGATGCATGTCCTCTTATGTCAGTGCTCTAGCTTATGCAAGTTGGCCACGTCGAAGGGCCTAGGGGGAGAACGGTTCCATTCTTCTCTCTCACCCTCTCTCTCTCAATCCCAAAGAGGTGGCTAGAGTGGGGCTTGGTGTCAGTTGTTAGGGTTAGGATTTGGGGGTTCTCGGATGTAGTTTCTTTGTTAGCCTAGCGACGACCGGCCATGCTTAGCGGCAGTCGATTCGGTGCTAGTCTTCTTCTGGGTATGTTGAGTTGGAGCTGTCAGTGCATGGGTGGTAGTTATTTTTCTTCTTTTTTCTGGTTATGTCACAGGGTTGTAATCTTGTCGTTCAAAAATAAATAAGTAAAACACCTCTTAATATCTTGTTTAGGCAAGAGATGTTGGATCTAAACTGCTTGATTAGTAGAGTAATTTAGTTCAACAATTGGTCATGGTTACACTAGGGTCGTTACATAGAACTGGTACTTTTTTTCTGTTTGTTTCTTCTATGTACACGACGGTCATTAACTTTAATGTTAAGATTCGGGGGTAATCTAAAGGTTCCACTTACCATCAAAGTTTCTTTACGATTTCTTCGACGTAATCATAACAATTGGTAAAAAGAATTGGGAGGGGGGATTGATGTTTTCTAATTGCTAGTATATTGCTCGTTTTGCATGTCAGTGTGTTTTCTTTACTTTTAATATCCCCACCCAAAACGCCAAAGGTATTTTTGTAATTGGCTTGGGGGTGTCTAGATCTATGAAAAAGAATTATTTAGGGTCAGTACACTATATATGTTGATCGAAGAAATAAATAACATACGTCGTTTTATATCAGGAATAAAGTTAGTACGTAGTACAAATTAGTTCAACAAGCAGACTGAAAGAGTAAAATGACGGCATCTAATCTTAGCCGTTTGAGTCCGGTTTCTTCTTCTTAGTGAGTCCTGACCAGTAGAACGTCGGCAGCAACAGCATGCCGTGCTACCTGTTTTACGCCTTCTTACTAGTGGCAATGGACCTTGCTGCTTTCAGGTTCAGAAATACTGCCCTGTAATTAATTGCGAATCCAAACCAAGAATTACAAACTACTTGTAATAATTTCAAGCAAATTTCTGATGAGAACACAGAAAAGAAAAATGTCAAGGCCTCACCAGCACGATGCAACAAAGCTGTGGAAAAGAACTCGGAGCTGGAGCGGCATGTATTCATAGTTTATCCAACTAACAATTGGCCAGAACTGCAGAGAGTAACACTCAAATTAACCATGTTACATATGATTATTTTTTATTGTCTTTAACATTTCAATGACAAAACCATATGTAAATTCTTTATAATTATGACATTTTTGGCCAGTGAACAACCATATCATGTCAGAATATACCGCGTTGTGTCAAAATATTTGAGAATACATTTTTCTAGGCATGGCCAGAAGGTTTAACTTTGTGACGGTTTATTTTTAAAAGGAGTCAGCTGCTTCAATGCTTTTTAAGAAATATCCTACATGATATGTGCGATTCTATATTTTTTGCATAACAATAACATATTCTGTTTTGGGTTATCTGCAAATTACTGCAGCATATCCAACGAACGACTCATAGAGGTAGGTGAGTGTACCTTCCAAGCTGTCAACTGGACAGATGCGTAGTCTTTCTTGAGCTTGCTCTTCACTTGACTAAAAGGTCTCCCTGCAATTCGTGAAATTGTTAGGGGAAATTATTTTCCATGTCAGGAAAGACCTCTTTCCACTCATAAAATTTTCAGTATCAATTTAATCAAAAGGGTTGTACCATAAATTTTTTTTGTCATTCCACAATTGAGTTTCCATCCAAGAAATGGATGCTTAAATAATATTAACTAGATGATGCCACGCGCTTTGCTGCGGGATATATGTTAGATATTATAAAAATGATTAAATGATTTGGATTAAAATATTATGAAAATGATTTGAGAATGATGATTTAGCATATGTATGTTTAGTTTTAGAATGAAATAAATTGTAGATATAATTATTATATGCTTGCATGTTGAGTTTTGTATGCTTAGTGGATTGATGTGACATGCTCGGCTTGCATGTTAAGTTTTAGGAGTGTTAATAAATATTATATGCTTGTATGTTGAGCTTTAGATGTTTAGTGGACATTATATAGAAAGAATGGATTACATGTATCTCTACTATTGTAAAAACATAGTCGTCCTCCTACTTTCCCATCACGTAAACAACCAACCTACCTAAAAAAAGCATTTTCACAGAGAAAATCAACCCAACATAAAAAAACTAGATAAATAAAACTAAACCACATATAACCATTCGTCCGTATTCCTCCTAATACCGTTGCAAAGCACGGGCATACCACTAGAGTAAATGAAAACCGTACCTTTCAAACAAAGACTAGATACAAATAATGACGCGGAAAGAAAAACATAGCACTATTCTAATTGTTGAGACTGAGCTGGAATACCTTCAACCACCAGACCATAGTACATCATAAACATCATATTGTTCCATGGTGACGCAGTTAGTTGCTCCACTAAGACCTGTAGTGCAGAGAACGAAACAAATTATTAACGGTTGTTAAAATGGAAATGTATTAGCTGTAGGTTATATAGCAGACTAGGACGATTAAGCAAGCGTGCAGTAAACATATATACTACTCTTCCGAAGCTAGAGCAAAAGAGGAAAGAGAAAAGAAAAGAAAGATGCATGCCTTCTTGGCTGTAGTTTCTTTTCCTTTCTTTCCCTTGAAAAACCTGTCCATCAGCTTGTGGAGAAAATGGCCAAACGGTCCCGCATAAGCAAATCCATAGAGCTGGGATCATCATCATCAATGAGAAAAAAGAAGAGTACTGGTTGGTACTAATATGAAATGATATGAGTACTCATCAATCGGATACTAATAAAGTTGAAAATAACGATGGTATGGAAAGTCCTTGAGTGAGTGCATGTCTGAATCATGAAACGTGAGCGAGCGAGCGAGCATACATATACTCATGTAGTATAGTACTACTTACTAGTAGTGCTTTAATTTAATTGGTAGGTGGCCTGGGGGATGAAATGAATTAATGGATACTCCAATTTAGGATGGATGGCCAAATCTTTCTCTTGTGGATCAGATCAATAATACTTGTTCAAGATATAGTATATAGCAGGAAAGGAAAGGAAAGGAAAGGAAAAATTTCAGGCAGCAGGATGGATACCAACCATGATGAGGAGGAGCCTCCTGCGCTGGAGGTTGGGGACGCCGGAGATCTTCTGGGCGATGGCGTCGCTGCAGCCGGCGAGAACGCCGGAGGTGATGGCCTTGGTGCGCAGCGGGTGGGCTTGGAGCTGCCGCATGTACGCCTGCCCCGGCATAGCCACCACATCAGACATCGTCGATCGATCCTAGCTAGGCTTGGATGCTCTCCTCCTCCTCCTCTGACCAGATTTGCAATAACTACTACGAGTAGTCTAATACTACTCAGCTGCTGGCCTGGTCAATAGTACTAATTGCCAGCTACGACGCCGGGTGGGTACTGGGTACTGGGTTGGGTTGGTGGCTGCATCAAATTAGTGAGATTGGATCGATCGCAATGACTTCCATTTTCCCTGTCGCCTTCCTTCTTTATTTCATTCATTCAAGTAATCGAGAAAATTATGCAAGCTCGCTTTTGAATAGTACTTCTCTACTGTCTTTTCTACCATTAGTCGATTCTACTGGATTACTTTAGTCAAACTCTCCTATAGTTTCTTCTTCTTCCTCCTTGGACTTCCTGTTTGCCTTACGCACGTTTTACAGTCCACGGACGGAGTCAACAGGCAGGCCACTCACAATTTACCCACCCCATGCGTTGGAACTTGTTGCGAAATTTCTTGCTAAGCAAATTTTGCAAAATTTAATTATGGTCGACAAAAGTGGGATGGTTGTTCCTGGAGGGAGAGTGGTTGAATGTAGAATGAAGAAAAATTAAATGAAAATTGATTGATGAAAAATGTAGAATAAGTAGTATCGTGAATAGTGCTAAAAATATTTAAAATATGGAACAAAGTTTGACATAATAGAAATATTCATATTCACTTTGTATTTAAAATTTGTTTCCAAATAAGTTACCTCTTTTTTTAAAACAACGTAGTGCAAATACATGTGCTCATAACACGCGCACACTCACTTCATAAACGTACACATGCACATTATATGATCGGTATATTTCAATATTAACAAAGTTATCACGAACGTCTCGTTGTCGATAGATGTTTTTAAACTACTATTGTCTCATTAATCACCTACCATTTAAATTTATTCTCGTCTTAATCCCAATTACCCTCCTCGTACTCACAAATAATCGTGGACATCTAAATCATTTACCTCTATTCTCTCATAATTTAGGCCATAAGTGATAAAGTGGTCATTTATATTTTGGAATAGAGAAAATACCTTCTCCCAGCTTCCAAACTAGTCCTAGTTGTTTTTTCTGTGGGTAAAACTTCCCTAAGGTATTTGACCTTTTCTTTCCCTCTAATTTACAGGGCAAATCTCCTGCCGTCTTGTTTACAGGGCAAACAGCCTTGATTGAGATGGCCGGCCCACGGCCGGCCCAATCCGTTGAATTTTTTTTCTCCTCCGCCGGCAAGGCAAGGGCATAGGAAGCTCAGCCGATCGAGCAAATCGATAAATATGATCGATCATCAAAAGGGCTTTCATATATAATCCGAGGCGCCGTCGGATCGAGGAGGCTGGCTTGCGAAGATGGCGGCGGCGGAGGAGGAGGAAACAGCCGCAGGGAGCTGGAGATCATCCACCAGCCGCAGCAGCAGAAGCAGCACCCCCTACCACCACTCGGACCTCCAATCCATGACTGCAAAGGTTTCTCTCCCATTACCAGTACACGATTCATTTTTTTTAATTATATAGTAAATAGAGACACTCACCCCTATAAACACATGCACGTAAATCATATTCTTATGAGCATAAGAGCATCTTCGAAGACTGGACCGGCAAATCCTTGAGATTAACACAAAGCCACCGCAGGTGCCTCGCTATCGACGGAGACCTAAGGTGCTACTGAGGATCTTGTAACCACTAGTTTACAGGCCATTTCGCACTAGTACACGATTCTTAATAAACTCTTTTTCCATCAGTTCTAAAATAAACCAACATACGAAATGTTATATATGTACTACTAATTTGGATAGAAAGAATGTTAGTATTATATTAGGTCATATTCCGTTTAGTAAATTGCACCAGCGGTCCTTGAACTTGTAAGAAATTTTCACCTAGATATACGAACTAGTAAAGTGTGTATCGAGTTCCCTAAACTTAATTTATTGTATCATATCGGTCCGAATTCTTGTTTGACCGTAGTCTTAGCCTACGTGGCATGTCACTTGGAAGATGACATGGCAAAATTTCCCGTTTCCCTTTTTCCCCACCCCTTCTTTTCTCTTCTTCCTCTACCGCTGGATGCACCAAAAGCGGCGACGGCGGGCAAGCAGCAAAGAGAGAGAGGGAGGCAGAGAGAGATGGCGCCAGCCACCGGAGAAAGAGGCACCAGCGGCGGAGTTGGCCTGACGGTGGAGCGGAGGCTCGAGGCCAAAGGTGACAACGGCAACCGCGAGTTCCCCGCCCTCTCCCTTCTTTCTGCCTCGAGCTCCACTTGATGGCAACCATGAGCACCTCCTCTTCGTCATCGCCGTGCGCGCCCCAGGTCGATGCCACCGCCTCCGCCTCTTCGTCGCCGTTGCGTGCCCTAGATCTGTGCCTTCTCCTCCTCCTCTTTGCTAGATATGTGCCCCTCCCCTTTACTATCTGGCTAGAGCAAGTACGAACTAGGCATGCGTGAAATGCCCGGCGTGGCCCTATATCCGGCGGCAATGTAGCTATCGGCGACCATGGGAGGGCAGAGGAGGCGCCGATGGCTACGGATGACCTCTTCCTTCACTTTCCGAAGAAGCAGCAGATGGTGATGCAGTAGCAAGAGAGAGGTGGCGGCGGAGACAATGGTGGGGGGGCTGAGAAGTAGTAGCCGCTGCCGGCGGTGGCTGCAGCGGTGAGGGAGAGGAGACAGTGGTAGCAATGACGAAGTGGGAGCAGGTGGTGGCTGAAAGGTGAGAGAGGAGGAAAAGGCCAAAGGAGAGAGAAATGAAAGAGGTAGAAGGGAGAAAAAAAGGAGATAATAAATAATAAAATGTGTCATGTTATCTTTCATGTGGCATGTCACGTGGGCAGGACTACGGTCAAACGATGTTTTGGATTGAGATGATACAATAAATTAAATTTAGAGATCTCGATACGCGCTTTGTAAATTTGTGGACCTATGTGAAACCTGATTACAAGTTTAAAGTTCGTTGATGCAATTTACTCTATTTCGTATTTTTTTTATTTTGGGATAGAGAGAGTACGCACCTATGGGAGGGATGTACCTGAATTATTGTATATCATATCACCAATAATTTTCAATTGTTTTATTGGATCAAAAGATCTGGCGCTATATTATGTCGACGGGGGATACCCGTAGACCGGATATAGAGGGTATTGGGGTACGCTGGTACAAGTATCTACATAATATGACATAAAGCAAATAGGAAACAGGGATTATACTGGTTCAGGTCCCTTGGTAGGTAATAGCCCTAATCCAGTTGATATGGGATTATATGATGGAAATCACAGATTACAAAGGGAACGGTGGAACTCGATGATACCGATGAGACCGTAGTCGAGTTGGTTCGACTAGATCACCCGGCGACTTGTCTCCTGTAGGCTCCGGCTTCGTAGGCTATGGTGGTTGTCTCGGCTGTGAGATTCGATGCCTTAGGTCCTCCCGGGGGGTCCCTTTTATACCGCAGGTTAGGTGGTTTCCAAGTAGGACTCGGAGACATCGGACCCTACACGATACAGTGACGACCCAGTCCTATCTGGGTAGGAATCTTTCCATCTGTGGACTCTGTGATGAATTTTCTTAGTGCATACAGAGAACGTCCGTATACGCGCCGATATACCATATCGATGTATAGCGTATATCCAAGGGTAGAGGGTATACCTTATCCGTAACCCTGACATATTATATGAAGAAGCAGAGTCACAAACATTTGAAGTTAGATAAGATCGATTTGGTCAAACTATTACTAGCACTTTGAACATTATTTTTTTTCTTAAATGCTTAGCTTGGAAAAAAGTATGCGTTAAGATTTTCCATGGAAAGTATTATTTCCTAAATTTTGCCCTAAACATCATATCTATCTATGACTAGAGTAGTACATGGCAAATGTGTGAACACCATTCATCTTCATGGTAGAACTAGAACCGTAGAAGAGCAATTTTCTTGCTTTGTCTAATGGGGGCCACAGGCTCGTGATTTTTCTTTTAAGACTAGCTCATTACCAGGTTGGTTTTGTCCAAATTTATTTGCAAGCTTCCCAAATTTATACAACCCTGTTTAAGCTCTTGGAGTTTTGTATTAAAAAGTGAAGCCTGTTTGAACTGAAGGAACGAATTTCTACTGGCTGCCCGAAATTTCAGTGCGCTCTCCTAGCTCGTCGCATCGCGTCCATGAGAATATATCTCGTTTCATACTCCCTCCCTCCGTATAAAAAAAACCTAAAATAAGATGTAATATATTCTACCATGAAGATCTGCATTATACATTTAATAGTTTGTTTTTTGACTGAGGGAATTTTTTTGGAAGGAAGAGACGCAAGCAACTAAATTAAATTACTCTCTCTGTTCTATTTTATAAGTCGTTTTGACTTTTTTCCATAGTAAAATATTTTAAGTTTAATAAGTTTATATAAAAATTTAATGTTTATACAACATCAAATTAGTTTCATTAAAACCAGTCACTACCGGAGAACTGATCTTTGTCCGGATGGCAAAAATCATATTTGTCCCAATTTGAATAGAAACCTGGAGTCCGGGACAAAATAAGATTTTAGCCCCAGTTCAAAAGTCCAATGACACTACCAACTAGGACTAAAAATCAAAAAGTTATCAGATCGATGTCATGCTTCCACTATCTTTAGTCCTGGTTGGTATTATTAACTGGACTAAAGATTAATATTTAGCCCTAGTAACCAACCAGGACAAAAGAAAAATTCGGAACAGACGCCAAGCCGCCCGCCTCCCCGCCCCGTCCTCCCCGCCCGTCCTTTCCTCCTCACATATGCGCAGCCGCGCCTCCACTTCTCCTCCACACTTCACGGCTCCTCCACTCCTCCCCCTTCCCTCTCCTCCCCTTCCCCTCTCCGGCGTCGGCAGCGAGCGGCGGCAGCGCCCTCCCCTCTCCTCCTCCCCTTCCCCTCTCTGTCGGCGGCGTCAGCAGGCGGCGACGGGCGGCGAGTGGCAGGCGGCGGCCGGCGGGAGGCGGCCCCTCTCCGTCGGCGGCGTCAGCAGTGGGCTGCAGCAGGCGCCGACGAGCGGGAGGCGGCCGGGTCGCCGTTGGCGTCCTTGTCCTCGGCGAGAGGGAGGAGCTAGCGCTGGGCTCGAGCCGATTACGGTGCAGACAAACAGCGCCGCGGCGAGCGCGGCCACCATGAGCTCTCCTTCTTTCTTTGTTCTTCTCTTCTGAATGCGTGTAGTGTTCATGCGCATAATTAATCTTCTCTTTGAAGAAGTGTAGCTGTGAATTAGTCATGTTTTTGCAATTAAGAACAGGAGTTGTGCACAACAATGAGTTGTGGATGATTTTGTTGTTGGTTTGGTTCATTTGATTTGTGATATAAAATTGTTGTTGAGTATGTTTATTTGTTCTGTGATGTCAATTTGATGTGTAGATTTGGGCAATATTCAAACAGAAAAAAAACAATGAAAAAAAATTTAATCCCAGTTAGGAACACCAACCGGCCACCATCTTTAGTCCCGGACTAAAGATTTATTTTTAGTTCTAGATTTTAGATTTAAGGTACCGGGACTAAAGCGGTTGGAAACCAGGATTAAAGATGGATTCTCCACTAGTGAGTATTTAATATATTTTTGATAATATGTTTATTTTGTGTTTAAAGTATTACTATAAGTTTTATAAGTTTGATCTAAATTAATTAGAAAAAAAATCAAAACGAATTATAATACGGAGGCAGTAATCAATATTTACAGGGTATACAGCACTTGTGCTCCGATCTCCTGGAAATAAACAAGGCCTCAGAGCAAGACTTCCGAAGGAATTTGTATCTAAGCTACCTGTCGTTTGTTAGGTACGTATGATACGAAGGGTTTGTTCGTCATCTATATATCTATACGTACGAATGAATGTGTGTGCAAAGAGATGAGCTTTGCATAATTAATTTCAGAATGTTGGAAGAAGGTGGCGGTGATTTGGATGTGATGAGTGATCTGAAGCAGCAAGGCATGGTGCAGAGGAGGGTCATCCAAGATGTGAGGAATAGCCTGTACTACTCGTCCGCAATGTCAATGGCGCTAGAGAGTAATGGCGGAGGAGACATGGTGGTGGAGGCGGAGATGAATAATGGTGGAGGTGGCGCATCATCGTCAGTGCTGGATGAACTCCTGTGGGAGAATCGGATGGAGCAGGCCGTGGAGCTCCTGGTCGTGGAGCAGGAAGGGCAGTTGATGCAGGAACAGGAGAGTGGCGTCCTGGCCCTGTCGCTGTCGGCGAGGAAGGCGATGGTCGCCGACCGCCTCGCGTCCGTGGCGGAGCACCCGCGGACACCGCGGCCGGAGCTCCTCCGGGCGGTGGCGGGGCTCTGCAGGCTCGGCGAGGCGCGGCGAGCGAACCACCTGCTCTTGGGGTACTACCGGCGAAGCGTCCTCCGCGGCCTGGACGAGCTGAGGCAGAAGCAGAAGCAGCGGAACAAAAACATCATCATCATCAAGGAGCTGGTGCGCACGGTGCTGTCCACCATCGTTGAAGCGTCGAGAAGCGTGGTGTCGTCGGAGACGGAGGTGAGGCGGTGGGCGAGGGAGGAGATGGACGGTCTGGGCGTGGCGTTCCGAGAGTTGGTGCACATGGCAGCAGCTGATGGCAAGCTGTCTCTGCTACTGGAAGCTGCAAGATGCGCCCTCTCCTACGGCCCTCTGCTGCTCCTGCTTGACGAGGAGTTGGCCGAATATCTGAGGGAGCTGCTCGCCCGGTGCACGGAGGAGGCGCTGGCCATGTACGCCGCCCATCTCAGACAGGTCCTCCGCCTGCTTCCCGACAACGACGACGACGACGAGGGCGCCTCCATGCATATGCATATGCTGCTGGGGCGCTTCCTCCTCTCGGGGGTGCTGAGAACGTCGACGACAAAACACAACTGCTGGTGCCTGCTCACCACGAGCGGGAGGAAGCTGGTTACCCTCATGCAGGAGGTGGTGGATGACGTCTCGCCGCTGCTGGAGCTGGAGCTGGATCTGGATCTCGCTCTCGGATCCGCGCTGCTCCACCTTCTCGCGGATCTCTTACGAGACTACATGCTCATGCAACTTGGAGCAACCGCCGCTGCCGATGACATGATGATGGTCTCCCTCCTAATCAACTGCACCACGCTGCTGTCCCTCTTCCCGCTCATCGCGCGCCGTATCTTCACAACTACATCATCAGCATCTCAACAACCAGCTGATTTTCATCATGCCACTAATAATAATAAGGGGGAGCTCCACCTCCACGGCCTCATCGTGTCCATCAAAGAAGCCGCCGCCCAAGTATGGACATGCTTCTGCCACCACTTCATACGCGACACCATCATGTCAACCACCCTACACCACAAAACACACAGCAGCAGCAGCATCAGGCACGGCGCCAATATGCCTTCCTCTGCTTTTCAGGTGCGTTGCCTACTGATCGATTACGATCAAATTAACAGTAGATTACAATTACATGCTCGCTCTCGAGATGGATCAGGTGTTGTTCCTACGGGTGAGGCAGCTGAATAGTCTATACGGTGCCATCTTAACCGGTAAGGATGGCACCATGAAGAAGCTGTTGCAAGAGTTGATGGAGGCTATCATACTCTTCTACCTCTCTGATGAGGACCTACATGACTCTTGGATCATCCGTCAAGCATCCCATGCTGTCCCAATACAGGACACGCTCCTTCGCCAGGTTAGTTTAAGTTTACTACTCCATATATAATCGGACCAGATTAATCCATGTACATATACGGGCAGGTGTTAATTGCTGACCAGATTCTCTAATCGATCTGTCGCAGATCCAGCTAGACGTTCATTTTCTACTACAAGTTGCACAGTTTGGTGGCTTCTCCTCCGACGATTTCAGGGACAATGCACTGGATTCGCTCAGGAAAGCACAAGCGAAGGTCGTGCCATTATCATCATCTTTGGAGCAGCAGCAGCACGAGGAGTGGGCTGCCGATGCTGCAAGGCACGCAATGCAAGTGCTGATGATGGGGTCTCAGGCTGATGAGGAGAACAGCACCGGCTCAGTGCAGAAAGACGAATTAGCAGCTGATGATGATGATGAGATGCAGCCGGATGCTTGGGTCGGAGCTTGCACTTGCAGCGATGGCAAGTCCAGCGATGAGTTCGTCAGCATTGAGGATGATCAACTAGCCATTCACTCGGAGAATGAGGCCGGAGCTGATGCTGCTGCACAACAAGTCACCATCGAAGAAGCAACAAGTTAAACAAACGATGGAACATCCCCATCAGGGAATAGAATAGTTTTATATCCCCTCGTCTACCTTTTTCTTTTAAATTCGATACAAATAATTATGAAAAAAATTGACATTGTAAAGTATAATAATACCTACTAATCCACCAAAATTCATGTTCAAATTCGATCTACACATCGAGAAACAAAAAAGACAAATTTAGATATAAACAGTACGCTACTATTCATACGCTAAATTTGTCTTTTTTATATCTCAACGTGTGAGTTAAGTTTGGACTTAAGATTTTGTGGAGTTGTATATATGTTTTGTATGAATATTGTCAATTTTTTCTAGAATTTTTCATAACCGTTTAAATATTTTTTAAACAAACGAGGGAACATCCCCTCGAGAGATTAGAATAGTTTATCAAGGAAGAGAAAAACAGCAGTTGCTCGTTGCAGGATCGAGATCAACTCTAGACCGCCACCTTAAAGGTATCGTGCCTACTGGGTGCTGGTTGGAAAATTCGGCACCCATGAGGGTTTTCCAATCAGCACCTATGGTTGTTTCTGTAGTAGTGTAAGCAACACTAAGATAGTAGTGACCCAGAAATTAACTAAGCTAATCACGTACGTACGTACGTCGGTACGTATATGGTGTACAGCACTATTATATGCATTCGATCAGAAATTAATTCTACTGCTCCATCATATCGATCGCAAATAAAGATTGACTAGGAGATCCAGATCCATCCGATTGGAGCTTGACGGCAATGATGTCGCTTAATTGGCTACATACAGTCTCAGAATCTCATACATATACATCATGATCATCATACATGCTAGCCAGCGTCCATAGCTGCTAGTGTCTGTATACACGCATTATATAGTATATTATTCATTCGTTCATGCATGCGCGTATTACTTACTACTAATTCATTCGTTCATGCCGCCATGGCATGGATGGATGGAATTGAAGGTCAGAAGAGGAGAGGTATACGTACGCACAAGACACTTTTATACGCAGGGAGGAAGAGGCGGCTGGCTAGCTAGCTACAGGAAATTCATTCATTCAGAGAGGAAATCCACACCAATCAAATGAGAGCTAGTAGGAATTAGGAAGGGCATGTCGATCAGGCAAGGAAACCGAGCTTCTCGCCGTTCTTCTTGGCGAGGCGGATCAAGCCCTGCCTCTGCTTGGCGTCGGCGCCGATGGTCTTGCAGAACTCGGTGATCACCTGCAACAAGCAGTACCGTCCGTATCATCGATGGCCACAAGTCACTCACTCACAAGATAGATAGCGCGCATATTGATATGTTTGATTGCAAAATTTGCTTATATATATGGCATGGCAGATGATGATAGCTAATTAATTAAAACTAGTGTACTATAATTGATGAGGATCGGAGTAGAGTAGACGTGCGTACCTGCGAGTGCAGCGCGATGGCCTTTCCCCTGAGCTGGTTGAAGCGCTTGCGGCCAACGATGTTGCGCACCACCACCACCACCGGTGCGAAGATCCCCTTGCCCTCGTTCACGTTGCCCATCCTCGCCGGCGCCCGCAGTGGCCGCGCCGACCGAGGCCGCGCCGCCCACGAGCTCAGCGCCAACGAGTGCGAGTCGCCGGACACGGAGCTGGACCACGTCGGGAGAGCCCTCGCCCCGGGGAGGGACACGGATGATGCTGCAGCTGCTGCCATTATAGTACGTAGGAGGCAGGATTATACTTGAATGATCTTGCTCTGAGGAGGAGAGGAGAGGGAGAGGAAGCAAGCTAGCAAAATCCGGTGGGTGGAGTGGAGTAGAGGGCCGGGACGGGAGTGAATCCGAGCCAGTAGAGTACGTAGCGCGCAGAATTTGGTTGCGGCGTGCAGCCAGCCACATGTCCTCCTCGCAAGAGATGAGGAGTTTCTGGGCACAAATACACCACCTATACCCTGCTGCCATCTCACACGCCTCTCCCTTTCCATACCACGCTGTCTCTCTCTCCCTCCCTCGGAAACTTTCTAAAAAGCTTTTTTCCCCTTTCTTTCGCTTGTTCACCAATGCATTTTGTTAAGAATGCAACTAGATCGAAGTAAGCACTAAACACGTAATTAAGTAGCACAACAGAAGCCAGCGCTGAACGCATAACACGTACTAGTAGGAGTATCAGTCTGTCAAGTAGACCCCACCCCACCCCAGCCATCCATTTTTGGACTAACAGCAGCAATACATCCAAATCGTACAATGTACAGCAGCAATACATCAATGTTTTAAATACGCATGAGATGACATCGCAAAATAAAAATCATGATCAACCAAGTAAGTAGCCATCATGGTGCTGGCGGTGGTGTTGGTTTCGGCGAGGTCGTCGACGCGGACCATGCTGCTGGCGTCGTTGTAGAACTGGTGGACGACATCAGGGCTCTGCTGCAGGAGGTTGGAGTAGTTGCTCGGTCCCTCCGTCCCATAAAAATACGAATATAGAACCGAATACAACATATACTCTCTCCGTTTTTTAATAAATGATGCCGTTAATTTTTTCTCACATGTTTGACCATTCGTCTTATTTAAAAAATTTACGTAATTATAATTTATTTTTGTTATGGGTTTTTTATCACTCATAGTACTTTAAGTATAATTTATATCTTATACATTTGCATAAAATTTTTTAATAAGACGAATGGTCAAACATGTAAGAAAAAGTCGACGGCGTCATCTATTAAAAAACGGAGGTAGTATATTCTAGTACTGCTAATCTAGATATATGTATGTCTACGTTCGTAGTATTAGAATGTGTCACATCTGGTACTAGGTTGATTTTTTATGGGATGTAGGGAGTAGGTGCCGACCTAGAAAGGAGAGGAGTGAGAGTGAGCGAGCGGGCTAGGGTTGGTTTATTCTGAGGAGAGGAGAGAAGGGGGGCACTTACCTGAGTCGCCACCGCCGTCGCCGCGTAAGCCATGGTGGAAGCCTGGAAGGGAGAGGTGCGGAAAACCCTAAATCTGCGTCCGCGTGAAGGGAGCCAGAGAGAGGGAGCAAGATCTACTCAAGAAAGAGTCGATCGAGACGATCATGACTTCATGAGCAGCAGCCTGCGGACACGGATGGACTGGATTGCTTCCCTTCCCTTCTTTTCTTCTTCTGCTTTAATTAATATTTTGCTTCGCGTCCCCTCTCTCCACTTCACCTTCGCTTATTATTTATTTATGTATTATTGTAACCCTATCCTGATTTGTTTATTATTGTGTAGTGCGTACATATTTCTTATCTTAGAATCTTACCATGAATCCTCCTAATCCTAATTTTCGTTAGTATCCTGATTTGACGAGATCGGTTATGACTTATCTTTATTTATATTCCCTCCGTTTCAGGTTATAAGATATTTTAACTTTGATAAAAGTCAAACTGTTTTAAGTTTGACTAAGTTTATAGATAAATATAGTAATATTTACATTACCAAATTAGTTTTATTAAATTAATACTTAAATATATTTTTATAATAAATTTATCTTAGGTCAAAAATATTACTTTTCTTCTCTAAACTTGGTCAAGCAGTTACTTTAACCAAAGTCAAAACATCTTATAACCTAAAACTTGGTTATAACTGAGGAAGTAATGATTATTAAGGCGGATTGAAAAATCATGTGAATAGATCCATTTATTTTTTTAAATAAAATAAATCAACTAAATTTATTGAAATTAATAAATATTATAGGCTTCATGTGATCCAATTCTGTGATTCAATACTTGTAAAAGAAAAAAAATATACCTAGCGTCCAGATCCTAACTTGTTGAAAATAAGTAAATGTAGTTAGATGTTTTGAGGATACGCTACATACAGAAATACAGAATACTATCAGCCGTCGGTTGCCTTGATTGCTTACGGTTGAAATAAATATAGATCAATTACTCTTTGAATTAGGTAAAATGTCGGTAATTTCACTTTGCACTGGTACAAAATCAACGAGACCGTATATGATTGGGTAACTAGTTAGATGCCGGTGCGTTGCAACGGGTAAAAGTTGTAAACCAATTTAAAAGCACACAGTAAGATAATGTTAAATTATTATTAAGTGTAATTCTTTTATAATGAAAACTTTAATATAGCACGAATAATAATTACATCACATGTTTATAGTTTTCATATGGTAGTAATACAAATCTACAAACAACGAAAGTTGATGAATAAAATAGCATGTGAGTTGTATCAGAAAATAAAAACATTTTGAAGCTAATAAAGTTCACGGGTTCACGAACAACATTCGGGTGAAAATACTTGCAGTTTTGAATTTGATAATCTGATCGAAAAAATAGTTAACACCAAAATCCTTTCCCAAAACCATGAGGTAGACGATTGCTCTTGCTAACTCCAACTATACAATACACCATTTCCTGGAACTAAATATTGACACTACCATCCTTTCACAAAATAATAAAAACTATACATAAAACATGAGGTTGATTGCTTTTCATAATTCCATCTATACTATACACCATTTTCTGGAACTCAATGCTTATTCGGTTACTTCTTCCGGATGCTTCTCACTGGTCAATATGAAATATGTTATACTTCACCAATATCGTCTGAATATCGAGCACCTTGTCTTCATCAGCTTTATTGAGATGGTTAAGCTAGCAGTCAGCAGTGAATTATCAGATTAAACAACAATTAAGAGCTAAACACCAATAGAAAATCAGAATGTTCTGTACTACTTCATACTTCAGAATGAATTAAAAAAACTTCAAATTTTCAACCAGCAAGCTTAATGCTGACTTGAATGACAATAAAGGGATATCATCTTTAAAAGTTTTGTTGTTATGAAAACAGGGAAATGAATTTCTAGATTAACTTGCAGTACAATCACATCCAAATTCATTAAATAACATCCGCAAGAGTAGTTGGCCTAAATTTAAGATTAAATTAAAATACAGTTAAAACTTAGGACAAAGATGAGCGGCACAAATATGAAAAAGAGCTCGAGTTGATCACGTAATTTTACCTTTCTATTTGCCTATAGGACCACAATTCACAAAGATCCATGCATGCAAAAGTGGCTATGAAAGAGGCCATGCTAGCTAGGTAAATCCTAAATGTTAATTTGCAAACACTGAATACCTTGTTTCATCTCCAAGGGAATATCAATGCCACACCTTCATATGCATTTTGTACTAAAAAAAGGATCTAAAATTCAGAGGCAATGCACCGACACCAAGAAAGAATGTTTAAATAAACAGATAAAAGAACAAAGTGTTTATAGTAGCACCTTTGCAGCATAAGGATCACATTCACATACAGTGGGTTTTGCATAGCAAGCATAGAGAGGAGCATGCACCGAGAAATAAATATTGAGGGGAACATGAAGAGGCTTCCTTGAGGTATAGATATTGTCCATAGCTGGTGCCTGGAGGACGAGAGGAACTACCAATCTGCAAGGCAAACATATTGGTAAAAAGACAATTTTCCATCAGATATATGATTCTCTAATTTTGATTCAAGCAAATGGATTCTCTATCTATGGACATAAAATTGAATTTGTGTATCACAGATGGTTTCCTGAAGATACATAGAATATTTTCTTGAATAAACAACAGATGGCTATGTGGGCTAACTTTCTCTTTACAAAATAGTTTTTGACCTCTAGGCTCTAATATTACCAATATGTAAAGCATTTTAAAGCACCAAAATGACTGTAAGAGAAATCGCATGTGCGTGTTCAGACCTATTTGTGCACAGGAACAAACACCACCTAAAAAGAATCAACAAGTAGCCGACAATGTTCAGTAGGAACTATTTTATAATAAACATGAATAGCAAGTCGATCATAAAGTTGAATGATTCTTTATCTTGGTTATAATCTGAAATTCCGAACTGTGATCTTCTTTCAAACAATATGCTTACGTGTTCACTTTCATTTGGCACTATACTGCTGCAGCAGTTCAGCAAAAATAGGAAGCCTTGGCAAATAGCAATTTCAGAATCACTGCATTATAGTCAATAGCAGTCATCTGATCATGCACATGACACATGACTGGATATTTGCACATATGGTTTATATTGTGATCATGGATTATTTAATTAAAGTAATTAATCAGAAAACAATGGTTTCAAACACATGACTGGAAATTGACTGCAACTTAAGCCCAGTTTTTGCACCAATTAAGCACTACATCCAGCTCAGGACCAGTCAGGACACAATTTACCCAATAAAACTCAAATAATGACATGACACAACCAAATGACAGGAAAGAATGGAAGAATATTTGACTCATAAAACTCAAATAATGCTGGCGCCTCGTAAGATAAAAATACCGTAACTCTAATCAAGTCCCATGTCACTTTTTTATCTGTGTACAAGATACTCATTTCAATTTATCTGTTTGAGATCAGTCACAGATCAAGCATAAAAAAGTACTTACTTTGCTGGATTCAAGGGCCATTGGAGCATTTTCTAAAACAAGATATGTGTAAGTGCAACTCGATCTGTCAATTAACCTGACAAAAAGAACTGAAAAGGTTACTTGGGATTTTTAAAGAACATAAGCAAGAAATTCGAAGCCTAATTATAACATTATATATAAGGCATATCTTGCTTTAAAACATCACAAATATCAGAACATTGCAGCTTGCAACTATCTGTAGCCAAATCCCTGTACGTAAAAGCATATAAACTAAATAGCAGTCTAGGAGAGTTTCTTGCAACCACCTGAGCTGCAGTCATCGTAAGTGAGCATAATCAAGATATTAGAGGGTTGGATAAGGACCAATGTCTAACACAAATCAGTGGTGCCGCACTGCCACCACCAAACCCAATCTGCTGAACGTTAGAGGGAATCACCAATAAAAAAGTTCAGGAACAAGAATTGGAATCAAATTACCAGCCTGATCCGTTGTATGAACCACGATATGTTATGATGTTGTTATTGCTTCAGCAAAGCAAGATTATAGGGAGTGCGAGACACGTCGGCCTCGGGCGCTCCGGAGACCAGTGAAGACGGCCTGAATGGTATGTGGAGCACCATCGTCGGTGAGTCGCGGGTGAGGGAGAGCCGACGGCGGGGCAGATGCCACTGGTGGTCGCAGGGAGGCAAAGAGGCCGACGGTGCTCTGCTGTTTTTGTGGATCAGGAGCAGATGGGGATCGCGATAATAGGGAGGATTTACGCAGGGCAACCGTCGGCGGTGGAGAAGCAGCAGCGGACGACGTCGTCTCGACTCGGGATCAGCAGCGCCCGCGCCCGCGCCGACGCCTGCAACGACGACGATGCACGGTGCTTGAGGCGGTGGATTGAACGGCGCGGTGTCGATCTGGCGGCGGAGGGGGCGAGGAGGGGACGCCGTCTCGACTGGGGATAGGACACCCGGGGAGGGAGGCTGTGGTGGATGCAGGCGAGCAGGGGCGACGGGGCGGCTGCGACGATGGGGAGGCGGTGCGGCATGGAGGAGAAAGGGCCATAGCGCCGGGGAGGACGGCAGCGACGGTGGGGAAGGAGGAGAGGGGGAGAGAACGGATCGGGGATGCAGGCGGTTGAGGGGGTTGCGGCGGCGTGGATCGGGGGTTGATGGTAGGGGAGAGGAGAGAGCGATCGAGATTCCAGAGAGGGAGACGCGTGCGCTGGATGCTTAGGAAGAGAAAGGCGATCTGAGCCGTTCGATTAGGCGATCCGGGCGTTCTATATTTCGCGTGTCGTTGGAGTCACCACCAGCACTACGAAACATCACAAGAACCCACCAATCACTCATACCTTGGGCCTTGCAACAACAGCACACAAATCTCTCTTATTAACACAAGCCAAGGTATATTGACAGTATGCAACAACAATCACTGTTTACATACAACTAGGAACCGATTTCAACTGCAGGCGGCTTTCTTATTACTCCATATTTCAAATGCTTAATCTCTTCTTTTTCAAAGGCGCCCACAATCCAATGAATCCATCCCAATCAAAACCAACACAGATTGATACACTACAGTTCCTTGAGTCAATAGGCAGCCAGGCGGGGGTCTGTGCGATGGGGAAGAGCAGTCCGAGCCCCTAAACCCCTGCACCCGCAAGCAGCCTGCAAACACACACACATGTGTATCATATTAGATTAACTAGCTGGTTGCTAGACCCAAACAAAATCATATATTATTTTAGTATAATTTTACATAAAATTTATTAAATAGCTATCTCATTGTCTTAAAACTTTAAAAGACCAAACCTTATCATCCTTGTATTTCTAATTATATAGTTTTTAAAAGCCACACAAGTTGCTACCCCTTGTGTCATCTCCTTCTTTATTTACTTACTCGATCTATCACTATTTCCATTCATTATTCTTGGAACCTTTAAAATTTTGATTTTATAGTTTTTAGAGTTTATTGTCACGTTGGGTTTCATTTTTATAATTTCTAGATGTCCCGTCAAACGTTGCTATTATACTCTTTTACGGCCTGTCTACTGTCTCTTCTCTTTATTGTCATTGAGATTTTAAAAATCAAAGATAATTATCATTTGGGTTCATTTTTACTTTCTAAAAGTCCCGCCAAACCGTCAGCAGCTTTACAATTGTACTCCTCTACGGCTCGCCCGCTGCCTCTCCTCTTTATTGTCATTGAGATATTAAAATAGAACATGATTATCATTGTTTTTTTTACTTTTTAAAAGTTCCGAACCTTTAAAAATTGGACTTGTAGTTTTATTTTTTATAATTTTTAGAAGTCCCATCTACAGCCCGTCTGCTGCCTACTCTTTATTGTCACTGTGATTCTAAAAATCGAACATAACTATCGTTAGAATTTATTTTTTATTTTCTAGAAGTCCCGTCAACCGTCGGCGGCTCTGCAACTATACTCTTATACACCCTGCCCGCTGCTTCTCCTTTTTATTGTCACTGAGATTTTAAAAATCGAATATGATTATCAATGGTTTTTTTTTTATTTCTAGAAGTCCCGGCAACCGCCTTACTTGTTTGCTTTACGGCCTGTCTGACGTCCCTCATTTTAATCGTCATTAGGATTCTATTTGCTGTTTTATTAACAATTTTTATATGTCGTATCAACCGCCATCACTTTACTCCTTTATAGACCTGTTACTTAATTTTATCTCGTCGTGTGTTTTAGATGGTATTTTCTTTCAATAGTCTTTATTTTTATCACAAATTTTAGTTATTTATAAATTGTATTCCTAATTGAAATCTTATTTTTCTTTTTCTAATTTCAGAATTTATTTTTGAAAAAATAGTTAATACTGTAAGTTTTTAATTTTAATTTTCAATTTCAGTTGTTTCAAAATTGTATTCCTACTTGACCTCTCTTTTAATTTTTCTAATTTTGGATATTATTTTATTTTTTATTCAAAATTTTAATTAATCTCGTACTTGAAATTTTATTTTAATTATTTTATTTTATTTTTTATTCGAAATTTTTCTAATTTTATTTTTCAAAATTTTATTTTTTATTCAAAATTTCCGAATTTCAGCTAATTTTAAATTGTATTCCTACTTAAACTCTTCTTTTATTTTCTTTTGCTAATTTCGGATTTATTTTTATTTTTATTCCGAATTTTAATTAATCTCGTATTGGCTTTTTATATGGACTCTTCTTTTAATATTCCTTATTTTTAATTCCGAATTTAAGCTATTTTTAAATTGTATTCCTACTTAACTCTCATTTTCTTTTCTAATTTTGGATTTTATTTTATTTTTATTTCGAATTTTGATTAATCTCGTATTGGGTTCGTATATGGAAACTTCTTTCAATATTGCTTATTTTTAATTCCAAATTTTAGCTATTTTTAAATTGTATTTCTACTTGGACTCTCCTTTCCTTTTTATAATTTTAGATTTTATTTTATTTTTATTTCGAATTTTGATTAATCTCGTATTGGGTTCTTATATGAAAACTTCTTTCAATATTACTTATTTTTAATTTTGAATTTCAGCTATTTTTAAATCGTATTTCTACATGGACTTTTTTTTCTTTTTCTCCGATTAATGTGGAAATTTCTAGCTCCCACAGCGAACGTGGTGCCTCCTTTCAAAGCTGTTTTAATAATATAATATAGATAGATTTTACTTGTGTGGATTGGTTTGGCCCAGGTTTGCACGAACTACCCAAGTTATTGTACCGGAATAAACAATTTACAAGTTGTTGTACCTATTTGCACCTACCATATAAGTTCGTGTACCATGAACACAATTTACTTTATATAAATCATTTGCCAGTTTACCCACTTCTCAGTTTTATAGGTACACACATCCACCTATAAACGGCAATCTCGATACCCAATGCAATTACTGGCTGCAATTTCCCCTCTATATTTTTTTTACCTATACTGTTATACAAAGAAAAAGGAACATAATCATTTAGTACCAACTCCTGGGCTGTGTTCTAGTAACAGTGCGTTTAGGTGAGCCTCCTGTGTGTGCCCTAGAGCAGCTTAGATGATAGTATTGCTGTGGTATGTGGTAATAAGTGGTTGTGCTTAGCAGAAAATTCCCAACTAACTGCAGTACTCGAGTGCAATACTATATAGAGTTATCTTACCACTTGAGCTGCAAAAGGCAGCATCTTCTCAGGCGGCATGCCAGAGCATAAACCTAAACCAGAAAACAGACAACAAATCAGCTTATGCCACCTCACATAATGATAGGCCAAAACCTATTACGGAAGTCATAATCAACAAAAGAGAAGCAACGTTTACAGTCCAAATTACAATATGTTTTTCGTGGGGGGTTATCCACCCCCAAAGGCCATGCGCTCAACATTAGTCGTGTATTGCGACTGCATGTATTTTGAGGCTATAGAACGTTATGCGAACACATCATTAACAACTTTGGTGGATACCGGATAACTTTTAAATATGACAGATGAAACATACTACTGCTAAGTTGACAACAACTGATTTCACAGAACAAAATTTACTTGGTCCACTAACAAAAGCTACAGTTAAGTAGCATAAAACCAGCTATTTTTAGCATGAAAAAGTTGGAAATTACATACTGACCGTAGAGAACTGCTCCGATAAATGCATCACCCGCACCAGTTGTATCTATGAGCTCTTCAGAGGGTATAATTTCGGCAGTGCCTAAAAGTAATCTGCCACTGATGGATCCTATTCCATCTGCACTTATTCTCAAATTTGACTAAAACAATAAAAGAAGCAGAAACAACTAGATAAGGGACATATAAAGTTGAAAAGAAAATGTAAATGTGAATAGAAAAAACTGGAAACCCTGTCACTAACTTACAAAAGATAGCAGATACACACACCCCAGCAATTAGTTAAACTAAACCCCAACACCCCCACACACCCACAAAAAATAAAAAGACGAAAAGAGGAGGGGGCATTTACATTAGATAACTTTATCCCCTGTTGTGTAACCATGGATCTTTAAGTCGCAAGATAGCATGGACCAAATAATGCAGATTCAAGTCCAAGCAGAAAGCACATCCAAGAGATGCCATACCTTGGAGGCGATGCATTTTGGCATGCTTGAACTCAAAACTTCTTTCTTCTCTAGTGATTCCAGAAGACTCTCTACATCTATTTCCTCTGCCTCAGAAGCATCTGCAAATTGAGCAGCATGTTATAGTTTTCTGTAAAAATAACGGAGAGAAACATAAATTCTTTTCAAGTAAAATGGATATCTCAGGTGTCCATGTCATGTCTCCCAAGGGAGCACAATGGATAACTATGTTTGGTAGTTGGTTAGGACCTGGGCTTCCTCGGCCAAGAACTGTTGTGACAGCGCAGCTAGAGAATGGAAGGGGCACGGAGATAAAGGGAAATACCAGAATAATCTCTTGCTTGCTAATTCAGAAGATGCCAAGTCTCCTTTAAATAACTTCCTAATGGCCCTTTCTAATATCTACCTCTGATATTATCGTTTAGCACTCAATAAATAAGTAAACCTCATATCTCAAATTTTCTGGTTATGCGGATGGTGAGACCAGTGCACCATGTTGCTGGGCTTTGTTCATACAGTGATTTCCTACATGACAGTCCATGTTTTTTCTATAAAGCTTCGCTAGAATTGGCATGCAGCAGTACGGTAAACTCACCTGTTGTGCTTCTTTCAAGCATCAAGCATCCCTTTTCTCCAAGGGTTACAATAATAAACTTGATATTAGGCAATCTTAAAAGCATGGACACCAAAGCAACCGGTGTTGATGAGGCTCCTGTCCAAGCCTGCATTATTCACATTAAAAAAACGTCATTAAGAAATACTAGAAAGTAGCAATCTGAGATACCAAGACACAGTTTCCCGTAATATCAAACTCAGCCTCTGAACACAAAACTTTACATGCCATCACCATTCATTGGAACCATGGTAGTGACATTAAGTGTCCCTTCATGTTCCAAAAGAACTAAGGCCAGAATCATGGGGAAATAAAGTGAAGATGCAAATTCTTGACTAGCCTGTTTTCAAATCGTAAGTTAAAGTTAGCTTTGTAAGGGCAACAATCAGACGACTAATCGCGATTAGTCGTTGATCAGGTCCAGTTAGTCGATTGCTAGTCGGTGTCTAGTCGTCCTGGTACCCAGAATGTGTATAGTATAAGTAGTTAAGTATAACTCTACATTATAACGATTTTTTTCTATATATGGTAGTAAATTTGTGATTTAGTACTATGCCATGCAAACATACTATAATAAATGCGTGTAAAGTGTTAAGAAAGCAAGGAATCCAAGCATCAAGCATGGCTTGGTAGCTTCTTACTAGTCGTCCATAGCATAACCGGACGAGTAATCGCGTTTGGTCGGTGATTAGTCGGACAACTAGTTTTCTGATCAAGCTAATCGTGTCAGAGTGCATAATCAAGCTACTGATGCCGATCAGAACGATTAATCATGACTAATCGTGATTAGTCGGATGACACAAGGCAATGCCAAACGTACACACTTACCAGTTTTAAACGAGAAAAATAGCTTAAGATAACTTTTCAGGAGAAAAATAATGCACATTAAAGCGAACTTTCCTTGCTCAATACAGACAGGGCTTAATGGTTAAACCCTTATGCAATAGAATTAGTTACCTGAGGAAATTTTGCAGAGCATACAACATAAGATGCGAAATTGAGAAGCTCGTCCAATCCATCCCTCTTCCGTTCGGCATCAATCAAAATAGGAAGTTTTCTTTGGCTTGCCTGCACTGGATTGTTCCTCAAACAAAGCTCAATCTCACTACTAGGCGTACCCTTGACCAAAACAAAAAAATGCTACAGGTGTGTAGAAAAAAGGCTTACACATGGCATTGACACCGCATATGTTATATATTAACGAATTGGACATGACAGCTTTCCTATTCATAGTGATATTCCCAGACATACATGTAGAAAGAGTGGAATTCCGAATAGGAAAAAAAACATTCCTATGTATGGTATCTAGTTGCCCATTAAGTTGTATAGAAGTGGAATAAACTTTTAGTAAGTGACAATTCATGTTCTAAGAACTCTAATAGTTTCCACTAAACGCAAATGGGAAATTTGAGTGCCCTACCCAAAAAAAATATTAAAAACAGAGAGTAGGCATTTATATTTGCAAGATCCTTTATAAGAAGATAAAATTTTGTGCCAGGAAAATATTACCTCTTCAGCAACTAGTAAAGCAGTTTCATGCAATCTGACATCAAAATATACAATGTCAGCACCGTCTAAAGCGGCAAACAAGTTTTCTTGTGTGAGCTCTTCAGGGACCATAGGAGGATAACCAGGAGTGTGAATACAAGTACGAGTTTTCCTGAAAGAAAAAAGGGAATTAAACAGTAGTAATAACAGGCTGAATATTTTAAGAATTAGAGTGCCACTTTTGTATGACCATCCGATCTGTGAAATGAACGGTAAGATTATTTTTAAAAAAGAGATAAAAAAATGGACACTTTTAACAGCAGGACGTGAACCAAAGTGATATGTACATTGTATCATACCAATGAATAAACTGTAAATGCATATCCATTGATAAGCAAGTGACCAAAAGGGTGTACTTCACTTAAAATAAGTCAAGGGGCATCTGTTTAGAAGAAAGATTTAAATATGTTGCTTCTTTTAGGAATGTTATGCTTCGTTGGGAATGGAGTATATATGATCTCTTAAAAGGATTATGTAGAGCTTGTCAAGTTTAAAGCTGCGTTGCAATTGCAACACATGGGTACTTAGCTAGTTGTACAAACATGAGGACGTATATATATCTAATAAACATGTAGAGTAGGTAGAAAATGAGTGAGTTACGTCTGGTTGTCAACAATTATATAGGTGAAAGGTGAATTCCCCTCCTCTGCAACCTGAAAATTGATGCGGCATCCATGATAATTATTACTGGTAGAGAAAAAGAAAAGAAGAAAAGGCATAGTAAGTTAAAGTAATTAGTACCAGGATATGAGAGGTGTCGACCCCATCATCTTGCAGCTCCTTGAGAATATTTCTTCCTTGTGGGTCATTGGATACCTGGTAGTGCAGGCTTTCGTAAATAGGAGTAATAATTGAATTGAAGGAGGAGCAATTGAAGTGGGTAGTACCTTGGATATGATCCTTGGGCGAAGGCCCAAGCGAGCAGCGGCGGTCAAGGCATTGCCAGTGTTGCCGCCTCCCTGGACCTTGAGCGTTAGGCTTCGGATCTTGTCGTCGGGGTTGGGGAAGGAGGCGACGGTGGCGAGGTAGTCCGCGGAGACGGCGCCGCAGCCAAGCTGTGAGGGTGTGGGTGTGATGCGTGCAGATGAGAGAGAGAGAGAGAGAGAGAGAGAGAGAGAGAGAGAGGCGGGGAGCGAATCGAGGGAGTGAAGAGGAGAGGCGTACCACGACGGGAGGTTTGGAGGAAGAAGCGGCGGCGGAGGCCATGGTCGGTGGGCAGCGGCGAGGGCGAGGAGGTCGTGGTCGTCTTGGTGTTAGTGAGGAGGATTGAGCTGGACTTGGGCCGATGATGCGTACCATCGTCATCGTCATCGCCACGAGGAATGCAGATGAGATGCAGCTGACTCAGAGGGCCATCCATCCATGGCTTTCACAAATCACAGCCCACTCACTCACCTCCTCACCTTTGCTGCGTTGCCCTGTTCTGGGGATAAGGCGACCGGGCCCTACTTTCTTCGGATTCTGCTCCTTTCATTCATTCAAATCCAACTCATAGGGGGGGTGTTTGGGTTCAGCCTCCTAGCAAGAAATCAAATATTCGACGCCACATCGTCAATCCACGGAGGCAAATGAAGTTCTCTCACGACACAGGGAGAAAGGAGCGATGTCACGTTGTGGAGAGCGGTACCTCGTGGGCGTGGCTCGAGAGCTTGGCAGGACAGAGGACGGGAGCTTGGAGGGAGAGAGGAGGGCACTGCCGACGGGGAGAGAAGAGCGGCTGCTCCGGCCACATCGCCCCCCAATCCCCCGATCTGGACCGGCCGGGACTCGCCGGCCGCGCCGCCCCCTAATCCATGCCTACTGAGTTCGCGGGCCGCACCGCCCCCCGATCCATGCCTACTGAGCTCGCGGGCCACGCCACCATTGCCGCTCGCGAAGCTCGAGGTCGCGCCGCCTCTCCGTTGGGCCACCCCGCCGCGGTAGAAGACGGGGGGAAGAGCAGGCGACAGAGAGAGAGAGGAGCCTGAGGTCGCGCCAGTCACGCCGCCTCTCCGCCCGACCACATCGCCGCGGTGGCGCGGTGGAAGAAGGAGGGAGAGGGAGGCGACGGACAGGGATACGAGCTCGAGGTCGCGCCGCCTCACCGTCCGGTCAACCCGCCATGGTGGAAGAAGGGCGAGAGGGAGACGAGCTCGGCAGCGCCGTCGTCCGCTTTGTTCGGCGCGGGCGAGCTCCGGTGGGCGCAGGCGAACCCCGGTTCCGTCGCTGGTGGGAAACACAGAGGAGATCAAGCCAGCGACTAATTTGTCACTGACAACTGGAGTAGCACACTATAAGAGAGTAAAATCAACTGTTCGTGCCAACTTCACACTTTATGTGGATGTGCATCCGAAGGTGCTAAGACAAGACGATGCTTAAACCAGTGTGACGACATTAACGTGAGCAAGGAGAAGGTAAATTAAGGGATTCTTCATTACAACTAACTATGAGCGGCACAAGTAGCAATACAACCATAAAGTAATTTTTCACAAAGATTTGCACGACGATATATATCCCGGAGTTTAAATCATCAGTGAGATTCTACTCTCATGGTCTTTTACAACCCTATCCTCGCAAAAATTGCACAATTGTGCTCATCTTTCACTAGTGTTGTATCTTTTCTTGCTAGGATGAGATGCGACCTTTACAAATTTCTCACGGCCAACCACATATGGATCGGTGAGTCAGGAGTGACGTCTGACCGTCTAAAAGTCTTCAACCACTAATATTGATAAACATCAAACAACTCTACCAACACTAATACCCAAAGATTGAGAGAAACCCACCCTAGGTCCCAGATAATACCTCTGTCCCAAAATAAGTGCAGCCGTGGATATCCGTGTCCAACGTTTGATTGTCCGTCTTATTTAAAAAATTTATGAAGAAATTAAAAAAACTTAGTCACGCATAAAGTACTATTCATGTTTTATCATCTAATAACAATAAAAATACTTATCATATTTTTTAAAAAAATAAGACGAACAGTCAAATGTTGAATATGAACGGTCAAATATTGAATATGAAAAGTCTATATAAATACTTTTCTCTAGGGCCCTGTTCACTTTGATGCCATTTTCAACCATATCATTTTTTGGTAAAGTTGCCAAATTTTGGCTACGTTTAGTTTGTTGCCAAATTTTAATAAGTAGATATGAAATCTTACCAAAATTTGGCAACCTTGCCAAAATTTTAGCAACTTTACCAAAATTTGGTAATGCCAAAACTTGGTAAGGTTAAAAATGGTAGCAAAGTGAACAAGCCCTAGGTGTTGTCTAAATAGCATTTGGCCCCTTTTTTTTCCTTCTACAAACATTCACATTTATGTCCTTAGATCAAGACCAAACCATCCACACCATCCCCCACCTATCCTCATCTAATAAGGAGATCCAAACCAGAAGCCTACTTGTCGCTACCCCAAAACCATCACAGCCAACAGAATGTGCTTGTGCGGTCTTGCCCCCGTCACGCTGCTCCAGCGATGCCATCACTATCAAAGCCACTAGCAAAGACGACCATTGCATCCCTTCGCCCCCCGCCACAGTTGTTTCCCCACTCCGGCGGCATCATCATACCGCTACCCGAGCCAATGTCGCTTGTCACTGCCTCATAACCACTTTCCCCTTGCTTTCCTCACCACTGACCCTACATACTGCCTTCTCCTAACCAACGGAGCCACTCTTGCCTTATGAACCGGAATGTCTGTCACCCACCATGGGGCAACCACCTCCATAGACTTCCCTCTAAACCCCTTCATGCCCCTGTCCCACCACATAACCTAACTCCAGAGAAGACAAAGGCTTACGAGGGTTTGCCAGAGATGGAGACTCCTCAAGCGGGGGACTGTGGGGGCCCCCTTTTGGTTCGGACTAGGGGTGCGAGTGAAGGTTTGAGAGATAGCGGGAAGGTGATGCAGAGGGGGTCGGACCCCTCGGGAGTGATGGAGATGCAAGCGATTTATACAGGTTCGGACCACTGTGGAAGCGTAATACCCTACTCCTGTGTGTGGTTGATTTTGGTGGGAGAATACAAGTGCTTCCTTTCTCTGGGTTGCGATCCCCCTTTCCCCAGGCATGGACCTCATTTTATATCTTAAGGGGTTACCACAAAGGCCCAAGACCTAGCTTCAAGGGAAAGGAAAACATTCTTTACAGGTAATTAATATGTGCCTTGTCCTTACGACGTGTGAAGCCATGCGCGCCTTACCGCAACACAAGCCCCATCCCATCATGCCGAGTGACGTGGGTGGTCGCCCACATCATTCCTTCTTAAATGCCGACAACTTCTAGCCGTCCGGCTCCACCAAGGGGTAGGGTCCTCTCAAGCGGACCAGCGTGGAGAAAAGCGCTGATCCGAGTCCAAGTGAGGGGTGAAGAACCTCTCATTAATGGTGACGGGATAGAGCAGCCGCAGGTCATGCCCCCTGCTAACAACAGGCGCGTGTGCACAGCACTCTGACCTACGCCTGTCCGCCGTCACATCTGTCATTCCTACCGCAAGTGGCCCGTTAGTGCGCCTGCATGCCGTATTAAATGTGGCGTGCCGCGGCCGACGGGATGAGAGTGCCAGCCCATACCGCACGTGTGAAACAGAGTGAGGAGGGGCTCGGGGGCAGCCCGACCCCTGGCTTGGGAGGCAGCCGCCACCCCAACCCCGGGCCCAACCCCCCTTGGGAAACGCCACGTGGGTTTGGGGCGGCCTTCTCCCTATATAAGGGGTATCCCCGGACCCATATCACTGACAGTGATGCACGAATCTTTGGACAAGATCCAAGGGTCTGAAGTTGACATCTCCCCGCACCTCCTCCTCCACCACGAAATTATTTGAATGTTATTTTAGCAAAGTCGTTGCTTTAATTTAATCTGAATGGTTACGACTAGATCAAAGTAGATAGATGGCTAGATTCATTCACACGTTGTAACAGTTTTAGACTCTTGTTTGATTATAAACATTTAAAAAGTAAAAGGGCAACACATTCCACGTATGAAATGGCATCCACTTTAAGTACAATTTTGCATACACTATATGATCACGATAATTAATGATTGGATCTTTCTAGTTAACACGGTAGTATTGGTGGAGCGGAGATTGGTTTTCTAAACTAACAATGAAACAGCCTGCATCCATAGTTTAGGCTCGCCCAAGTTGTAAAAAAAAACTCGTGTGGTGGTCAACGTTACAACGAGAAATAGGTATTGGCTTTGTTTAGTTCCCACACAAGAATTTTACGCCATGTCACATCGAACGTTTAAACACCTACATTAATTATTAAATATAGACTTAAAAAATAACTATCTGCATAGATTGCGATTAATTTATGAGACGAATTTTTTAAACATAATTGACCCATGATTTGACAATGTAGTGCTACAGTAAATATTTGCTAATAACGGATTAATTATGCTTAATAAATCTGTCTCGCTGTTTACCGACGGATTCTATAATTAATTTTTATTTTAGTGCCCGAACACCCTATGCGACACTCTATATAACATCTGATGATATGCCAAAACTTTACACCCCTATATCTAAACACCCGCTAAGTGACTGGTGAGGGGGCTATGTATGAACATTTGTGTATGGGTCAGCAGCTTCTGAAAAGTGGAGTAAAAACTGGTTGAACTAACAGTGGTAATAAAATGTGGTAGATAGCGAGGGAGGGCGATGGATTAATGAGAGGTTAGGTGGATGCAGATGCAGGGGAGGGGCGGGGCGGGGGCACCTGCACAGCACAGGCACGAGAAAAAAAAGAGAGAGAGGTAGCTGAAATTGAAAAGGATCCATTGCCCATGGATCGCCTGCCTGCCTGCAGAAAACATGATTGAAATTTTTTGCGCGGACAAATGCAAAGTCACCATACCACAGTGCGTGGCTACTGGTTACTAAGGCTGTGTTTAGTTCAGCCCAAAGTTTAAATTTTTGTTGAAATTGAAGATGATGTGACTGAAAAGTTGTGTATGTATGACAGGTTGATGTGATGGAAAAGAACTGAAGTTTAGATCCAAACTTTAGATCTAAGGCTGTGTTTAGTTCAGCGCAAAGTTGGGATTTTGATCAAAATTGGAGATGATGTGACTGAAAAGTTGTGTGTATGACAGGTTGATGTGATGGAAAAGGACTGAAGTTTGGATCCAAACTTTGAATCTAAACTTTGGATCTAAACACAGCCTAAACAGAGTCTAATACTGATCGAAGTCCAAGCTAGGAGTACTAGCAATGCAAGGAAGCGAGCGAGCGAGCGAGATCATGCAGTGCTCTGGTCTGGGCCTGTCGTCTGAGCTGAATTGAATGAATACTACAAATGCAAAAGAGGATCGGATCGAGAGGAGGTAAGGTAAATGTAAAATGTAAATGCGGTGCTCGGTGTGGTAGGTGATGAGATTCAATGAGATGCTAGCTGCGGCCATGCACGGCTTCCTTAATTGTGTAGCTTCATCATCCCATCCATATCCATCGTTCCTGCATGCGCTTGCAACTTGGAAGCAAATCGCTCGATCAGGCAGATAATTGACTACCCTGGCATTGGCATTGGCATGGCCTTCCCATCGAATCGAATCGATCGATCCTACGGAGTAGTAGTATATATTTAGCTTGGATTTCTCAAGAACACCTAGTACAGTACTAACAGTACACTTGGTTAGGCGAACGGAACGCAACGCAACGCAGTGGATCTCATTTCACTCGCTCTCGATCGCCCGCGCGCAAGCGCAATAAATAGGTGAGGCTGGCCGGAGGAGCTTCAGCTAGCTGAGGTCAGTAGCACGAACTCTCTCTCTCCCCTGCTCATGCCCCATGCTATTACTATAGCAGCAGGCTGCCCATCCCCCACGCATCCCCGGCCCGCTCGCGGTCGGAGCTAGCAACGAGCTGACCTTCTCTCTTCTCTATCTACTGATAGATCGATGGCGAAGCGGCGGCGGCGGTGGCGCCGGCAGCGGTGCTGCTCGTCGGACCCGCCGCTAGCAGTGGCTGCTGCTGCGCTCCTCCTCCTCCTACTCGTCGTCGTCACTGCGGCGCCGGTGGTGGAAGCCGCTGCTGGCCGCCACGTGGTCCAGAAGCATCTGGACAGGATCAACAAGCCGGGCGTGCGGTCCATCCACAGCGCGGACGGCGACATCATCGACTGCGTGCCTCGCCACAAGCAGCGCGCGCTCGACCATCCGCTCCTCGCCAACCACACCGTCCAGACGCCGCCGTCCCAGATGCCGGCGTCGGCGTCCCTCCTTGACCGGCGCCAGCAATTAAGCCGGCGGGCGTGGCAGACGTGGCACCACTCGGGCCACTGTCCCAGGGGCACGGTGGCCGTCCGCAGGACCACCGCCGCCGACGTGCAGCGCGCTCGCTCCCTCGCCCTCTTCGGCCGCAAGAAGCAGATGAGGAGCCCGCTGCCGGCGCCCGACGTCGTCACCGGCAACGGCCATGAGGTACGTACAGTGCGTCGATCGATCGTACGTCGTCGGTCTAATTGCCCAATTAGTTAACGATGCATGCGATTGGGAATGTACGTACGACAGCACGCGATCGCGTACACGGCGGCGGAGGTGTACGGGGCGCGGGCAACCATCAGCGTGTGGGCACCGGAGATCGACGAGGCCAATGGCTTCAGCCTCTCCCAGCTCTGGATCCTCTCCGGCTCCTTCAACGGCTCCGACCTCAACAGCATCGAGGCCGGATGGCAGGTCCCCCCTCCTCCTCCTCCATCCCTACTAGTAGCTCAAACTCATTAATTTGCAATTAACCTAATTGCACCTCGCTCGCTCACACCTATGCATTTTTCATTTGCACTCACTCCATTGGAGCATTGGAGCAGTATAGGAGTAATTCGTGGTGGTCAACACACACCCACCACACCACATCCACATGCGCGCATCAGTTCTTAGATCAGCTGTAATTAATCAGCGGAGGCACATGCCGTCATAAATGCATGTCCCGGTCCATCCAACATCATATCATCATTTACTTACTGTTTACCACTCCATTCCATAGTTTACTCCATTCCAGTAAACTCTACTCCTCGATCGTACGCACTAGTCTGTCCTCCTCCTCCGGGGTAATTATATTACTTCGATCATACATGTACTAGTACTGATCTTGTTTATTTGAACGACACTACTGGTCTTGTTAATACAGTACTTCTCCGGGGTACTAGTTCATATACGAGCTAGTATGGTAGAACCTCTGTTCATATTCGTTGTCTAACCCATCATAGCAATATTTTATGACGGAGGCAGCTAAGTATGTACTATATGCATCAGCTAGCGACAGTGATCGTTCACTCTAGCTTAATTAGCTTACTCCTCTCCTTCCATTCCCAGGCTCACTGCTATAGGAAGGCTTTGACTTTTTCAGACTCTCCCTGCAACGGCAATGCGTAGGACTAATGATCCTAGTCTAACACCATTCATTAGCTAGCGCTACTATAATTACGAGTACATACAGCCATCATTCATTGCAAGCACGCATGACAGAGCACTGTCATCATTATGATTGAATGCACACATAATTCATGTCAATATGCAAGGTAATACTGGAGCATAGACCTGGTTTAGTTCCTAATTTTTTTTCAAACTTCCAATTTTTCTATCACATCAAAACTTTTCTACACATAAATTTTTAATTTTTCCATTATATCGTTTCAATTTCAATCAAACTTCCAATTTTAACGTGAACTAAACACACCCATATTACTATATATACTCCTAGGAGTATTAATTCATACTAGTAGTAGTCGTATTGAGCAGAGCTGAGCATATATATAATTGGATCTAAATCTGAATCTGAAGCATTTGCATGTTTCCTTGTAGTCAGGTCAGCCCTGAGCTGTATGGGGACAACAGGCCGAGGCTCTTCACCTACTGGACAGTAAGCCGATCGATCGACTAGCTAATCTAAATCTACTACAGTACTAATTAATCCAACAAATATATATATATATGCAGAGCGACGCTTACGAGGCGACGGGGTGCTACAACGCGCTGTGCCCGGGGTTCGTGCAGACGAGCTCGCGGATCGCCATCGGAGCCTCCATCTCGCCGGTGTCGTCGGTGGGAGGGCCGCAGTACGACATGACGCTCCTGGTGTGGAAGGACCCCAAGCTCGGCAACTGGTGGCTCAGCTACGGCGACGGCGCCGGCGGCCTCGTCGGCTACTGGCCCGCCGAGCTCTTCACCCACCTCTCCGACCACGCCACCATGGTCGAGTGGGGCGGCGAGGTCGTCAACACCCACCCGCCCGGCTCCGCCCACACCGCCACGCAGATGGGCTCCGGCCACTTCGCCGCCGAGGGCTTCGGCCGGGCCGCCTACTTCCGCAACCTCGAGACGGTGGACGCCGATAACAGCCTCGCCGCGGTACCCCTCGACGCCATCCAGACAATGGCGGAGGACGCCGGCTGCTACGACATCCGCAAGGCCTACGACGACGACGACGACGGCCGAGGCGGATGGGGTGCACACTTCTACTACGGCGGCCCAGGCCACAATACGGCCTCTTGCCCCTAAGCTTAATTAATTACCTCATCCATCCAATATTGATCATCACATCTCCATCTGTAATGTCGTCATGCAATTCGATCCATATCCTTCTCCGGTTGGTCTCTCCTCATTTTCCCATGCTAATCGCAATGCAACGTACCTGCTGAAAGCCCTTCAATTTTTATTTTTTTTAATTAAATACCCACAAAGGTCAGCGTTAAAACACACCCTACCTAAGGTCAGCAGAAAATCTTTAACCTCGCTAAAAATTCTTATGGTAAACACACTTACTAAAATTATTATTTTTTAATTTAGAGTCCGAGTTTAATTTAGATATTTATTTTGGAGAAAACCCTATAAACGCAAAATTGACGCCCTATATTTGGCCAAGATCAATTGAAACAACCACCAATCAATCAATCTATTATCAATACCCTCCATATTCTACATCTCCATTATTCTTTCTATCTAAACCCCGAGTATACTCACCCCTCAATCTCTAAATTTCTCGTCGTCTCTCGTCTTTACGGCGTTAGAGGACGTGCCACCTGACTTGCCGAGTCTAGGACAAACTGGCGTGAGTTCACCCTAACAGGTCCCTCTCGGGTGTTTGCTCGGCAACATCTACCACTTCTTACGATGGCGTGTCTTTCTCTCAATTTCTCATCGTCTCTCGTCTTTATGGTGTTAGAGGACGTGTGTCACATTTAGAAATGATGTAACATCCTGGACCAGAGCTTAATAGGAATAATAGAATGCTCATATAAATAAGTTGCAACTTCTTTTCCGGAAGCCGATCTCAAAAGAACTCTAAGGTTAAGCGTGCTTGGTCTGGAGCAATTTCGGGATGGGTGACTGATCGGGAAATTCTTTTCGAGTGCGCACAAGTGAGGACAAAGCGTGCAGAAAAGACTTATGTTGGTCTGTAAGAGTGCGAGTTCACCCTGGGCAGTCTGTGACCTATAAAAACTATCATATGTAAGTGGGCCCAGCCTGGGAGAGGCGGGTCATTACAACGTGCCACCTGACTTGCCGAGTCTAGGACAAACTGGTGCGAGTTCACCCTGACAGGTGAGAGTGCGAGTTCACCCTGGGCAATCTGTGACCTATAAAAACTATCATATGTAAGTGGGTCCAGCCTAGGAGAGGCGAGTCATTACAACGTGCCACCTGACTTGCCGAGTCTAGGACAAACTGGTGACCTATAAAAACTATCATATGTAAGTGGGCCCAGCCTGGGAGAGGCGGGTCATTACAACGTGCCACCTGACTTGCCGAGTCTAGGACAAACTGGTGCGAGTTCACCCTGACAGGTGAGAGTGCGAGTTCACCCTGGGCAATCTGTGACCTATAAAAACTATCATATGTAAGTGGGTCCAGCCTAGGAGAGGCGAGTCATTACAACGTGCCACCTGACTTGCCGAGTCTAGGACAAACTGGTGCGAGTTCACCCTGACAGGTGAGAGTGCGAGTTCACCCTGAGCAGTCTGTGACCTATAAAAACTATCATATGTAAGTGGGCCCAGCCTGGGTCCCTCTCGAGTGTTTGCTCGGCAACATCTACCACTTCTTTACGATGGCGTGTCTTGTGGGCCCAGCCTGGGAGAGGCGGGTCATTACAACGTGCCACCTGACTTGCCGAGTCTAGGACAAACTGGTACGAGTTCACCCTGACAGGTCCCTCTCAAGTGTTTGCTCGGCAACATCTACCACTTCTTTACGATGGCGTGTCTTTCTCTCAATTTCTCGTCGTCTCTCATCTTTACGGCGTTAGAGGACATGTGTCACGCTTAGAAATGATGTAACATCCTGGCCCAGGGCTTAATAGGAATAATAGAATAACAAGTTGCAACTTCTTTTCCGGAAGCCGATCTCAAAAAAACTCTGAGGTTAAGCGTGCTTGGTCTGGAGCAATTTCGGGATGGGTGACTGATCGGGAAATTCTTCCCGAGTGCGCACGAGTGAGGACAAAGCGTGCAAAAAAGACAGTCTAGGACAAACTGGTGCGAGTTCACCCTGCGGAGTATAGGACAAACTGGTGCGAGTTCACCTTGACAGGTCCCTCTCGGGTGTTTGCTCAGCAACATCTACCACTCCTTACGATGGCGTGTCTTCGGGTGCTACTGCAAGTTGCACACTACGTCCTTAAGGTATGATGGTGCAATTTGGCGTCAATAATATGGTGCATCAATTTCGGGATGGGTGACCGATCGGGAGGACAAAGTGTGCAGAAAAGACTTGTGTTGGTCTGTGAGGGCGGTCTGTGACCTATAAAAGCTATCATATGTAAGTGAGCCTGCCATGGGAGAGGCGGGTTGTTACAACGTGCCACCTGACTTGCCGAGTCTAGGAATATGGTGCATCTGACCACGAGGGTTTAAAACATTTTCCCTTATAAAGTCTTCAAATATATACAAAAACACACCATTCCAAAATTGAAAGGCCAAACTCTGGATGCAAGGAATGCTTACTATTTTAGCAAGTGCATATCTCCAAGCTTTCAAATTGTTCGTCCAAAATCATGTTGGTTTTTGTCTTAAGCATCAGTCAACAAGAAGAAGCTTAGAAAATTGTGGTTCTTGTTGTAGCCCTAAACCGTCGAACAAACTTAGGAAGGCAATTGGCCAAACTTGCCAGAAAGACTATGGGCGAGGGCAGGAAGGTGGTCAAGGAATATAATATAGGCTCCTTGCTACAAGCCTCCATCGCTCCCTGCCTCCCCTTAGCTTCCACCCTGAAACTCATGAGGACTGACTTGTCCTGATAGTTATATATCCATATCAGGTGCCTCATCCAGTATAAAAAATTCTGTCTATCATCTCTTACTTTCGATCTCGCATATACTTTAGTATAAATGTACCATACTTCCCTAAAATACTATCGTGGAGTCCAAACCTTCGACAATAGGTACTAAACCAAACAAACCATAATATCTATATCTGTACCTAATTAAAAAATATGTAAGGATTCCAAGACTATTTTCATCTGTTGCCGCCATCATCATACGTATACACGGTTTTGTTGAGGCAAAACAGAATCTGACTGGAAACTCTAGGGTTCACTTATTTAGGATAGGGCTCGATTCCGAGCTCGATACAATCTGGTTTTCCTCCGATTCTTGGGAAAACGGAAAGAGGAGGAGATAAGAATCGAAACCCCTCAATCAATTTTGCATTTTCTCCAAGGATGTGGCTGGATTTCATGGAGGAGGCGTCGGGCTGATGCGGGAGTCCCCCGAAGGCAGGGGACGACACTGTAGCATTGGGACCCACGCAATAGTGAGAGGTGATCAGGGGAGGAGTGTTAGACTTGTTGTTGTTTGATGGGCCTGATGCACGCTTGCGGGCCGAAGGAGGAGGGAGGAGAAGGGAAGAAAGCGGGTCGGCTCGGCTGCAGACTCAGGAAAGAAATAGGATGAAAATGGCCCATAGAGAAAGAGGGTTTTTATTTAGATTGTTATATTTAAATAAACGCTGAAATGATGTTTGTATTACTAAAATTAGCAATCGAGCTCTGAAAATTCTGAAAAAAAATTCAGATAGTGTGATTAATCATGGAGAATTTAGTAAAAGTTAAATCCAGCCATATTTTATTTGAGAAATTTTATTTACCACATTTACTTCACTAGTATAAATACTATAAATAATTTATTAAATGATTTATAAATCCATGAAACCAAAACCAAGGTGTGACAGTTCATCCTGTTTTCTATTTGGATTAGGATGATACATACGTATATCCATGTCGCTCACAAGAGTCGCATCATTCAAATTTCTGTTGTCGCTGCTCATCAAAATAGAGATCAATGAGATCAATTCATTGAAAGTGAATTGATGAAAACACGTCCCCGAGATATGTGAACTCAATGATGTCATCTTTTTTTAGAGGGGATGTGCAACTATGACACAACATTACATGCAACTCCAATCGTTCGTCTAGGCATTTCCGATTTGACCGCATGTTCCCATCCATGGCGGTCTCGCGACCAAAACGAGCTAGTCCCAACGTTCCACTCACGACTGCTTCGTCAAGCCACTCCAAAACTAGATAGTACGGTGATGTTAAATCTACCATATAGTCAGACTAGTCAAGTATTCACCTTGATTTTCATGGGTCTTTCTTTTCTTCAACATCATATATATGTGTAATTGCGATTTCATATGTAGCGGGGATGAAAAGGAATATATATATATATATATATATAGTTTCTTTATATAAAGAAGATGATGACATTTGTATTTGTTAACGACCAAATTTGGTAATCCAAGTATCGGAGATGAAGATGGGATCGAAGCGGAATTTGAGATGGAAATCGTCCTGAAAACAGAGTAAGGATCGGCTGAAGTCCGAATCGGCTGCGACTGGGATCGGCAGAGTTCGAGTCGGATGAGGTTAGCCGATCGAGCCGAATTTGGCAACGTGACACGGTATACGTTGTCGGGTTGAGTTAATGTGCTTCATGAGGATTGCCACGCATGGATAAAGTCCTGAGAAGGCAATTGTATCTATTAATTAGGATATTTCATGTAATTTCCTTAGAGATTTGTTTGGGCAAAAGTCTGTCGCAAAGACTTATGGTATTTTAGAGTTTGTTAGAGATAAGAGTCGTGTCCGACATGGACATATTTTGTAACCTCGGGTATAAATAGACCCCGAGCCCCATGTAATCAATCTAACATACGTTCAATACAATCTCGGCGCATCGCCACCCTTTTACTTTTGTTTTGTTTCGACGAGTTCTTGCTTTCGGGTTGAGCTGCATCGGTTTCGATCTTCAATTAGAGGTAAAACTTGTTATGGCGGCTTGCGTTCTCGGGATTAGTGCTTCCATCTTTATGATACTCTAATCTTGTTTATGTAATTCGTCGAGTTATCATATATCTTATATAATCTTTGGCAATATCGCTATCTAACCTTCAATCGGCTAACGTCTGTTACTAGAAGGCAGCCGATTAGGTTAAATATCGACGTTGATTTAGATTATATAAGATATCTACCACTCTATGAAACATCCAACGGCTTGATTATCTAAATATTGTTCTTCTTTTCATACTTATAGCTGTATCAGTTGAGTTTGACCTTATAAGTCGTGATTAGAATCTCAATCTCTAGCCTGCTTTTGGTTGCCGATTAGAGTAGGATCGGGGTTTCAGCCGATCTTACCTGATTTAACTACTTTTATCTTATATGCTTTTATTGACATGTTAAATCTGCCCTTTATGTTAAGATCTTGTTGCATTTAGGTATATTAAGCTTTTGTTTGATATATTTTACTTGCTTTGATATCTTAATATAGAATGGTATCGGAGTATTAGCCGATACATGCTAGATCTATCTGATCGGCTATGCTATGAACATATATATAGTCTTGTTGTTAATATATATTTCGATCTAAGTGGTTTATACTGTCTCGGCATGGCGACCGATCTATCCCAATCACTTGATTTAAATATATATCAACACAAGGATTATATATTGTTAGTATCTATAGCCGATCGAGTAGATTTAGTTCTTTCTTACTTACTCATGATTGCCGATCGATCTACATATGACATCGGCTCAAAGATAAATAATATGTCATCAGCAACTAGCCGATCGGCTATCGTTTATGGATTTAACCACGGTTTCTTTGTCTTATTTCTTGTTGATTGCAGGATCAAATCAACTGGCACGCTCACGAACCTAAAGGCAAGCTTTTGGACCTGCACAGGAGTTAAGCAGATCTCTTAGGCCTCGTTTTTTTACATCAACAGTATTATAATTAATTACATAATGTAAATCTTTCTCAACTTTTCCTTAATTTTCTCGTATTTTCTTTCCGTCGTAACGTACATGCACGTTTTCTAGTATATATCTACTATTATAAAAATTGAAGATGTTTTTTTGCCGGTATTTTGGTACATCATCCGTGTTTAAGTCAGTTTTTAAGTTCGTTCGCTTTTGGAAATACAGATCCGTATTTGAGTTGGATTATAAGCTCGTTTGCTTTTGGAATTCAAAAGAATCATATAAGAAATATCTTTAAAAAAAACTCATGCTAACTTGATATGAAATACGGACTCCTAATTGTAACTCATGATTTTCTAAAAAATATATTCAAGCGTTCTAACTAAACCGTACAATAATTATAAAATTAAAATTGTATTACCTGTTGCAACGCACGGGTATTTTTCTAAGTATATATAAACATTTAACCAGTTGGTATTTAAGCAAATTTTTGTTAGAAGGAAAAGGAGAGGAGAAGAAATGAGAGTTGATAGGGAAATTGGAAAGGGATTGAGCGTGAGGCGGATCCAGTGTGGAAACGATGGGGGAGGAAGCTTCCTCGTCGTCCTTTGTTGGGTTGGGTTGGGTTGGGTTGGGTCCGTCCGATGAATGTGAAGAATTCCAAGACTGACAGGGCCGGTGCGGTCGGCTTCTTCTTCTTCGTCTCCATCGCCGGCGGCGGCGCCTCCTTCCCTTCCTTTCTACTTCTATGCGCGGCCTCCTCCGCCGTGTCTACCTCCGCCTCCCCCCTTTCCCTCCTGCCACCTCTCTTTATTATTGGTCAAGAACAACAACAACAACAAGACCTGCAGCTGCTGGGCCCAAGCACCCCATCCCTAGGCGCATGTCGACGTCCTCTACCGCCGCGGCGGTCGTTGCCGAGGGCTCCGCCGCCCGCCGCTTCTGGATCGCCGCCGCCTCGCGGGAGGCCGCCTTCGCCGCCTACACGCCCTTCCTCGTCTCCCTCGCCGCCGGGGCCCTCCGCCTGGATTCCTTCCGCCAATACATCGCCCAGGATGCCTACTTCCTCCACGCCTTCGCCCGCGCGTACCTACTTCTCCCTCTCTCTTACAGTACCAAACATCGAGATTCCGATTGCCATGGATCTGATTGATTATTTTTGATTGGAGCAGCTATGAGATGGCCGAGGAGTGCGCCGATGACGACGACGACAAGGCCACCATCGTCGTCCTCAGGAAGGCCATCCTCCGCGAGCTCAACCTCCACGCTTCCGTCCTTCAGGTCCCTCCTACTCTTATCCCCCATTCTCCATCATCTATCTATTCTTCGGGATCCCCCCACCAACGACAACCCCTGCCTCATTTCATTTCGACTTGCTTCCTTCTAGTTTTACACCTCTGCAAGCTTTGTGCAAACCACCTAGCCGATCTAACTTGATTACTGCATACAATACATACTATGGTGGATACAACACATGCATTTCTAGCCGCTTACACTGCTAATTCTAGCTTGTTCATACCATACAGTCCATACTACATCATCAACCTTATGGCATCCACATACCAAATACAATTGCCTCTTCCTATGTACTACTGCTTTTGATTTCAAAACCCCCAAAAAAAAAAAAACTTCAGGCATGCATTTTAGCATTGCGATATGCATGTTTCATCTATATTTCTGGCTCTAGTTAACTAAATCATCCGTGAAGATCTCAAATATGCAAAATATACAATTCCTTGCCATGAGTACACCTCAGAATCATACATCCACAACCAAAGTGCTACCAAGTGCATTGCCATTTCAATGGGGGACTTGTGGCTCCTAGAGATGAATCACAAGTTCGCTATATGCCGCGCGATGAAATCTGCATGTATGTAGTCTTTTGTCCGTGGCATAAACCAATAGCCTTTTTCCTTCCAACTAGCCAATTTCCTTTTACTCCGATTTTCTCATCACTCATATCAGTTGCCTTAACTATATAATTTGCAGGAATGGGGAGTTGATCCCAACAAAGAAATCCCTCCAATCCCAGCCACAACTAAGTACACTGATTTCTTACTTGCAACTTCCACTGGAAAGGTTGATGGTGGGAAAGGTTCTGATAAAATGGTCACACCATTCGAGAAGACGAAAATTGCTGCATACACTGTTGGGGCTATGACCCCATGCATGAGGCTTTATGCGTATCTGGGCAAAGAACTTGCAGTTTTCTTGAAACAGGATGAAAATCACCCATACAAGAAATGGATTGAGACTTATGCATCCAGTGATTTTGAGGTATGGAATCGGAAGGCCGTGTCTTTTTATATTTAATTATTGATCCTACTGGCTTTTGCTTTGGTGCAGCTGGTTCATGAGCTGGTTCATGCGCTGAAATTCTCTCCGTTTCCTCTTTTAAACAGAATAACGCACTCCAAATAGAAGAGTTGCTTGATAAACTAAGTGTCTCTCTAACTGGCGAGGAGCTTGAGATTATTGGGAAGCTCTACCAGCAAGCTATGAGGCTGGAAGTTGAGTTCTTCTCTGCTCAGCCAGTAGACCAACCTGTTGTAGCTCCACTCTCAAGATATTGTGGTCCGAAAGATAAGCTCTTGATATTTTGTGATTTTGATTTGACATGCACTGTTGTTGATTCGTCTGCCATTTTGGCGGAGATTGCAATCTTGTCACACCAAAAGGCTAGTCAAGGTGGGGCTGATAGTTCCCTTGATCGTACAAAATCAGCGGACTTGAGAAATTCATGGAACATGCTCTCAAATCAATACATGGAAGAGTATGAGCAATGCATAGCAAGCTTGCTTCCTCCAGAAGAAGGTAAATTAAATCATCTCCCCTTGTTTCTGCTGAAAATTTGTGATTTACCAACTATACATAGATCAAGCTTGCAAAGACCCTGCTGATGATTTAGGTAATTTGTTTTGTTTAATTCCAGCAAGGTCACTAGACTATGATCAACTGTATAAAGGTTTGGAGGTGCTATCGCAGTTTGAGAAACTTGCAAACTCTAGGGTGGTTGATTCTGGTGTCCTGAGGGGAATGAATTTAGATGACATCCGAAAAGCTGGAGAGCGGCTTATTCTGCAAGATGGATGCAAAAATTTCTTTCAAAAGATTGGCAAAACAAGGGAGAACCTCAATTTAGATGTCCATATTCTTTCCTATTGCTGGTGCGCAGATCTTATAAGGTCAGCTTTTTCATCAGGTAAGACTAAAAACCCTTGGTCAGTCATTCTTTCTTTTCTGATGATGTTAGCTGCTGCTAAGCTTATTTTGCTAGCCTGTGCTACTTATAGGCTTATGACTAACATCTCACTATTGTTATTGCTAGAATTGTTTCAGTAGATATCTTTTACTTTCTTTTTTTGAAACAACCCACACAAGATAGTGTGGCTATCACAATGACCCTTGTGGGCTGTGACCATCATTTAGAGTTCGGAGCTTGGTTGGTTATGTTTACCATGATATGATTTGATCACCATTGCATCAACTGTATTTTGGTGATTAGTACATTAAAACTGGAGTCGTGAACTGATAATAACTATTTGTGTCTTGTGATGATTGTGCACAGTTGGTTGTCTAGACGGGCTGAACATACATTCAAATGAGTTTGCTTTTGAGGGATCTGTTTCAACTGGTCATATTAACGGACAAATGGAGTCTCCTCTGGACAAAGCTGAAAAGTTCAAAAGCATCAAAAGCGACGTGGGTAGTACAGGGACATTATTGTCAGTCTATATTGGGGACTCGGTTGGAGATTTGCTTTGCTTGTTGGAGGCAGACATTGGTATTGTTGTTGGATCAAGCACAACCTTGCGGAGAGTGGGCAAACAGTTTGGTGTTTCATTTGTTCCTCTGTTCACTGGGTTGGTAGAGAAGCAGAGGCGAATAGAAAAGGAAGAATCATCCATCTTCAAGGCACGGTCTGGAATTCTTTATACGGTTTCTAGCTGGTCGGAGGTACAGGCTTTCATCCTGGGAAATGATTTCAGCTGATTGCTGGTGTCCTTGTGAATCGTTTTCGTTGGCAAACAAGTGTACAGGACTGGTGCCAATTGATGGACTTGATACGAGTAAAACTCGATGTGGCCATTTTATTAAAGCCGCATGCGTGCCGACTCTCTTCCTGTACGAATGAATTGAATACCTTGTGTTGTGCGATGGTTTTGTATGATCAATGTGTCATTGATTACACAATCGATGGACCCCTTTTCATTCGGGGGTCATTTCATATATATATTTTTTACTTTAATTTCCGGAGTGTTTCCTGGCATTGCAACATAGTGATGCACCCGAGTGTAACTGTAGAGATGGTGTTTGTAGCAATAAAAAGTTGATTGCTGGAGTGGTCATCCATATTATGCTAGAGCCTGCATGTTCAGGGATGATTGAACCTTACAGGCAAACATAACATTATTCTCATATGTATAACGATTTGCACGTACGATATATATATATATATATATATATATATATATATATATCCCTCGATCTTTATTTGCATGCATACATATGTATATTGCATTGCTTGGGAGGATTACATTATTACTAGCTATATATAATATATATAGCGAGGTTGGTCGATATATATGGGCCGGATGATGGCGGGCGTTCATGGCGCAGCAGCAGCAGCAGTGGCGGCGTCCATGGCGAGGATGGTGGAGAGGTTGAAGGGGTGCATGTAGTCGGGCGAGGCTGACATGAACTGGCTGACGATGATGCGGTTGGCCCTCTCGGTGGGGTGGAAGTTGTCCCAGAAGACGTAGAGGCTCCGGTCGGGGCAGAGGGTGGAGAGCGCGGTGCAGAGGCCGACGCCGTTGTAGGGGCCCTGCCCGCAGCACGCCACCTTGGAGGTGGCGAAGCCGTACGCCGCCGGGTCGGAGATGAAGTCCATGTGCATCCTGTAGGCGTTGACGGCCACGAAGACGTCGCCGGCGCCCAGCTCCGCGTTGAGCTCCCGCGTCATCCGCACCAGCTGCGGGTTGTACAGCGCCGCCGCGCGCTGCAGCTCCAGGTCGCACTCGCCGGTGGCGCTGCGCGTGGCTAGCTCCGCCGGCGCGCACCCCAGCGGGCCGGAGCCGGTGACCAGCACTCGCCTGGCGCCCAGCTGGTAGAGCTGCCTCAGCACCTTGCCGTACTCACCGATGATGTAGTGCACGTAGTCCGGCAGCGCGAACTCGCGGGACCTGGCTGAGAATGGCACCAGGTAGTAGTTGTTGATGAAGTCGTTGCCGCCGAGCGTGATGAGCACCAGCGCGCCCTCCACCAGCCGCCGCGCCGCCGCGCCACCGATCAGCCCGCGCACCCGATCCTGGTACTGATTGAAGTACCGAAGCTGCTTCTCGATGCGGATGATGTTGGCCTTTCATTACATTATATATGCATATGCATGAGTACTGGATCGATCGGAGTAGTACAATTAATATAATTAAGTAGCAGCAGCTTATTATTACAAACTGGATGCCGGTGTCGTTGAGGATGCCGACGCCGGCGGAGGCGAAGTTGGCGCCGTGGAGCAGCTTGGGTCCGTCCAGGTGCGGGCTGAGGTAAGGCAGCACGGATTCGGCGCCGAGGTACTCGCTGATGATGTCGGGGACGTTGAGGCCATTGGAGAAGCGCCCCGTGGCGCGGTGGGTCGGGTAGTCCACGCCGTAGGGCGGCGAGTCCGCCCGCGCCGTCGTCATCAGGTAGTTGTTGTTGCCGCTGTCCACCAGCGAGTCGCCAAACACGAAAAAGGCTCGCGGCTTCGCCTCGCACTCGCACACCACCGCTGCTGCGACTGCGACCACCACCACCACAATGGCAGCGCCTGCCCCTGCCCGATGATGATATTGTTCACTGTACTCGCGGCGCCCCATCTATAAGATATACTGTATGTACCAGGCAGCAGCTGAGGATTATATATATTTCTCTTGGCTTAATTAATTTGCTGCTAGCTATCTGCATACTACATATGCTTGCTGCCTGGGGATATATATGGGTATTTATAGCCGGCCGGGAGCACTGCATACATACATGCATGATTGCTCCATCGATGCAGCAAACCAATTGTACCGTACGTGCCTGCACTTGTCGGTGTAACTTAACTAGCTAGGCTAGCTGCTGTAACAGCTTTGTATTATTGTGCATGCACAGATCGATCGATGCACCGCAAGAGAGCCCATCATTCTCACCACTCACTCGGGCAAGTGCAACCGCACAGCTATCTCAACCTGAATGAATGAATATTACTACTCCGCAACATACATACACCAAGTGAGTTTGAGTCCCTACGTAACAAACGCACCGCATTTTTCAGGCCATTCAATCCTTCCCTCGCTGCCGCTACGTTCGCGTCTCGTCGGTGAATAAATTGTTCGTTCGTTCCCAGTCCCACCGGGAGATTGCATGCATGTACGTGCATACGCATGGACCGGCTAAATCAACATACTGATCCTATTTTTGTTAACAAATCAAAATCCTCTTATCAAGCCCTGTTTGCTGGATCCAGCACAGACTACAAAACCCAGCATATCAACAACACACATCCATTCCATAGCAAACCTCTTTTCTCAGCTACATCTCCTATCACGGATCCAACGCACAGCCAGGTAATACTCTGTTGCTATAAACGCATAACCAAGACATAATAAGAAAAAAAAAGGCAAGTTTTTGTGTTCGCATTTTTTTCCTCTCCCACGTTCACCGGCGGATACACATTAGTCAAAATTCCCTAGCTGATCAAGGGAAGCGGTTACATAAAATGTGCATTGAATTAGTAAACATGGCTAACAAATCTCATTACACGACTGCTCAAGTCATTGAAACCTCAGATATCCAGTATAGCAAACCATGTTCAATGTTGTCATGAGTTGTTGACGTCGATATCCAGCTCTGACAGCATGGTAGCTAGTTCCCCTTTGCGATGAAGCTTCACAGTATCTACAACACAAGGAGAACACCAGCGTGAGCAACAGGAAGTAACATGAGTATTTCCTGCATCAGCACAAGTACAAAGTGCAATGCATTGGTCGCTAAAGAAATGTGCATGTCCTGGCTTTTTACAATTTTGTGCTTGCAACAAAAAAAAATGCTAGGGCATCACAATATGGAAGACAATGCATGGCACATGCCAACTACTAAAAAAAATATTCCTTGCAAAAAAGGAAGATGAGAATCTCCCAGTGACCGACGTTGTAATGCAGATGGACAGCAAGTAACATAATGGTCCTATTGAGATGGTCAAAGAGCATTAATTCATCATAACCTAGTTGATTTCTCTATTTCCGTGATTCTAAAGTAGAACAGCATCCATCCACAGCTAAACCCGATTGCAGCAACAATAAACAAAAGAAATTATGTCCCTCAATCCACATAACCATAATATCCAAGGAGCATTGTTGCATATCATGAATATGTAATACTGGTGACAGCGTTGTAGAAGAAATGTGGCTAATAATAATTCAACAAAGAGAACAAAGGTAGACAACATACCTGTACAGCCACCAATGTGCTTTCCACCTGAAATGAAAATAAGGCAATTAGGCAAGTGAATTTGGTATGGCAATATAGCTTGTCAACAGTCAAAGGATGAACATATGCATGTGTATTGTGTACATATGAAAAACATAGGGATGCTTGTCAACAAAGTCATGTACAAAGAGGGGGGAGGGGGGAAGCTAGGTAAAACTCAAATAATGAAAAAAAAATGAAGTACCAATGAAAACATTAGGAACAGTGGACTGTCCAGTCAGCCGCTCTAACACCTTTTGCAACTGAGGTCCCTGTGCGCCTGAGAACAGATTGGCAGTTAGTTACAGGAATATGAGAAGGCACGCATTGGTATGCAAAGCCATCAGCCTTGTAAAAAACTAGAATGTTTTTTTTCCCTTGTGGAGGATTGGCTTGAAAAGAGATTTACAACTTTAAAAGGAAGAGTAGAGAACATGAGTATGGATGCATATTTGTTCCAATGTGTGGACAAGATAAACTGGTTTTAGGCATAAAAGTCCTCCATATGACATTTAGGGTGGTGTGTTAAAATTGCAAGCGGAATAGAAGCGAGTTAAATTGTGAGAGATGGAGGATGAAGTTGACACGCATACCAATAGGGTTAGTGTATTGGTATTCATAGACATGGAAGGAGCTTTTGCAATAGGATTAGTGCAAGCTGATTTTGGGTAAACTTGGTGCACTATTATGTAGCTCAGTTTACTAGTTTGCAGCTTAATGTTGCGATAGGAATAAATTTCAGGCGGATCCATGTTGATCTGCTTTCCATAATAAAAAGATTTCAGGCTTTGGCAAAGGAGATTCGTCCAATCGAAACAGAGATATATATACAGTACAGGGCATGAGGTGGAGAAGAGGAGGATGAAGCGAACCGAGTTGGTCGAGCTCGATGACGTGGGGCTGGACGCCGATCCGCTTGAAGAGCGCCTTGACCTCCATGGAGTAGCTGCAGCGCGGAGAAGAGGAAGGTGTTGAGTGAGAAAAGGGGGAGGAGGAGGGGATGTGGCCTGTGGGGGGTGGGTAACTTACGAGCACCAGGACTTGGAGTAGATGACGACGGGGTTGTCGGCGAGCGTCCTCTTGACAGAGTCCTCCATCCGCGAGCCGAAGGAGGAATCCGGAGAGGAGGAGGAGGAGGCCCTGGTGGCGAGGGACCTGGCGCGGCGTGCGGCGAAGGGGAAGCGAAGGCGAGGAGGAGGCGGGGAGCAAGAAGAGAAGGGAAGGCCAAGGGCGGCCACGGGAAGGCGGGAGAGGGTGAGGCTCCGCGGCGGCATTGGTGATGGAAGGGATAGGAGGGATCGCCGGCGGCGGTTGGATGGATCGATACGTTCTCGTCTCCGGCTCCGGCTCTCTCTCTCTCTCTCTCTCTCTCTCCACCGCAAGCAACGCAACGCAATCCCCTCTTTGATGGGCTGGGCCAATGGGCCGTGCGGTGCGGCCCATTGTGGCAGCCCAATTCAGACACACGTCCTCCTCCTGCGGTGCGGACACAAGACAGACTGACAGCGACTGCGAGAGACATCTAGTCCCTATCACTCCACTCCACTCCACTCCACTCCACCACCAAACCCAACCCAAACCCTCACCAATGGCGTCTCCGCCGCCGCCTCCGCCTCGCCTCCTCACTCCCAAGCCCGACCCCGACGCCCCCCTACCCCCGCTCCCTTACCCCGACCCCAACCTCGCCCAAAGCATACTCTTCTCCGCCCAGTCCCCGCAGCCGCAGGCGCCGCCACTCCACATCCAACCCCCCGCCTCCGCCTCCGCCGAGGCCCCCTCCGGCGCCGCCACTTCCAACGAGAAGAAGAAGAAGAAGCGGGCCCGCGCCTCCGGCCCGGAGATGGTGCGCATCACCAACCTTAGCATCGCCGACCACCTCCACTACCGCTCCCTCGTCCGCCGCGCCCGCCTCACCTTCGAGGCCCTCCGCGCCATCTACCAACGCCAGGACCTCGCCACCGCCGGGGGAATCCGCAACCGCTTCGACCTCCGGGCCTCCAGCAAGATGCTCTCCAAGGGCCTCTGGATGCACCGCGACATCCGCACCGTCGGCTCCATCCCCGGCCTCCTCGTCGGAGACTCCTTCTTCTACCGCGCCGAGCTCTGCATCCTCGGCCTCCACACCGCCCCTCAGGCCGGCATCGGCTACATCCCCGCCAGCATCGTCGACCAGGGCCACCCCGTCGCCACCAGCATCGTCTCCTCCGGGGGATACCTCGACGACGAGGACAGCGGCGACGTTCTCGTCTACTCCGGCAGCGGCGGCCGCCTGCGCAACCGCCTCGACCACAGTGCCGACCAGACGCTCCAGCGCGGCAACCTCGCGCTCCACTACAGCTGCCACTACGGCATCGAGGTGCGCGTCATCCGTGGCCACGCCTGCGACCACAGCCCCAGCAGCAAGGTCTACGTCTACGACGGCCTCTACAGGGTTGTCACCTCCACCTTCGGCCCCGGCAAATCCGGCCGCGACGTCTGCAAGTTCAAGCTCGTGCGCATCCCTGGCCAGGACGACCTCGGCAGCAAGGCCTGGCACACCGCAGCGGAGCTCAAGGATGCACTGGATTCCAAGATCCGCCCGCCCAAGTACATCTCGCTCGACATTGCCAAGGGCAAGGAACCATTCCGCGTGCCCCTCTATAACAAGCTCGACGACGACAGGTCACCCCTCTTCTACGACTACATTGCCTGTCCCGACTTCCCCACCACCCAGCAGCTGCTCAAACGCCAGACCCAGAGGGGCTGCCACTGTGCCGAGCTGTGCGGCTCCAGGTGCAGCTGTGAGAGGAAGAACAGGGGGGCCGACGGCCCTGTGTACACCTCCGATGGCATCCTTCTCAGGGGACGCCCCGTGGTGTACGAGTGCGGACCCCTGTGTGGATGCCCCATGACCTGCCCCAACAGAGTCACACAGCAAGGGATGAAGCACCGCCTCGAGGTGTTCCGTTCCAAGGAGACAGGCTGGGGTGTCAGGACGCTGGACTTGATACATCCGGGTGCCTTCATATGCGAGTACGCCGGCGATGTGCTCTCCTTGGACAGCCACTCAGGCGACGCCCCTCTGCCTCCGATGGAGGACGGGAGCTCCATCATCGACCCGACCAAGTTTCCCGAGAGATGGAGGGAGTGGGGAGATGCATCCGTGGTTTACCCGGACAAGGTACCCCATTTCCCCCTATTTGCAGGGGCACGCTACCGACTCGACGTGTCACAGAGGAGGAACGTGGCTTGTTACATTAGCCACAGCTGCAGTCCCAATGTGTTCCTTCAATATGTAATCCGTGGCAATGAGGATGAATCCTACCCTCACATGATGGTGTTTGCCATGGAGACCATCCCTCCAATGCGGGATCTGTCCATCGACTATGGCTTGGACTAGGGTCCATGAGGGGGGAGGAGGGATCAATGGCTGGAAACTGGTTTTGGCGGGCTGAGGCAATGTTAGGAAGCTGCAAATGGCCCCACAGACAGTTGGCTCGTCTTTTTGGATATTTTGTAGGTGAGCAGGTATCTCTTTTTGGGTACCCATAGTGCTCTCATTTTGGGGTAACTAGGGTGCAATTGATGAGTTTGTTCTAGGATTGGCATGAATGAAGAACTTTGCTAGGTAGCAAAAGGGGCGCATCAATACTGCATCACTGGAAAGAACTATTCAAAACCATTAGTTGAATAAACTTTGTGTTAGTTTGCTTATTTATGATGATGAAAACATGATATATACATTTTTTTAAGCTTGAATTGGTTATACATTTCATTTTGACACACAAAGTTCACGAGAGTATTCTGTTCTGCATGGCTTGACATTCTTTTGGATTCAGCCCATTAAAAGGAAAGAGAATAAAAGGAAATACTAAGATGGTTATAGCTGATAACGGTAGAACGAAATAGGACTTCTGCTTTTCTTATTATAGGACTGTTTTGCTTTTCTTATTATAGAGAAATATCGAGGTCAAAAGTTTCAGATAATCCCCCCAGTGTTATCCAAATATTCAACTGCAGTAGGAAGTTTGGAGCTGACCTACAGTTTGATTTTTTTTTCCTGATTACAAGATGGATAAATGGTGTAGTTCATGAAATGAGTATTAAATACTACTACTACATTTCTTCGGGAATAGATGATGTTTTGGCATGCATCTCTTAATTACTATCTCCGTCCCAAAATATAGTAGCAATATTTTGGCTATGTATCCGGACATACCCTTGTCCAAATACATAGCTGGAAGTTATATTTTGGGATGGAGGTAGTACAAAGTTTACAATTTTTCCCATAAGTACTGTAATTAGTGTTCAATCTTTCCAATGCCAACAAACCGAGGGCACGGGGCGTCTTCTATGCATGCTGTGCATTTCTTGGAAATGCATATGCAATTACAATAGCTAACAATAACAGAGTAATGCATTGCTTAAACGGGGGGTACTTTATGAAAATTTTACCTAGAAAACTTAAAACATAAACTATTGGAGAACAAAACCAATACTCCGAAACATCATCTAATAAAGAACGGAGGTAATATTTAGTATTTATTGAGTTAATTAACATGTGATGTAGCCCAATGGAGACATGAATAGTTTTATGTGGGGACACACGTAAATGTGACGGTGGCAGCGTGCAGCATGCGCGGGAAGGTTGTTATGGCTTGCAATCAAATTAGGGTTTCAGTTAGTTAAAGATAAGAGTTGTTAGTAGTTAATGTTTCCCTTCAATTAGCAGATTAGTTCAATTTGTAAGCCTATATATGGGCAGTTCGTTCAATCAATAAAGCAGTATTATCCCTAACCCTAGTTCATCTCCACCATCAGGGCTCCGGGGCGGCAAGGTGAGCAGCCTCGCCCTCCCATCGAGCACGCCTACGCCCTTCTTAGTCTAGGGCCTCTCCCTGCTCGCAACATCGTGACAACGGTCGCAGTTGAGATGCTAAAGGAAAAATAGTTGGTACTGTGGTTTGCGTACAAAGGCACCCAACAACAACCAAATACCACTTCATTGCTTTTCCTTGCAAAAGAACCATTTAATGTTCTTGAGAAAATTATTGTTTTGTTTCCTCTGCAGTGGTCCATACAACAGGCCTGCTCTGTTTTAGCCAGGTAAGAGATTGGTCGCTTGCCATTTCTGAATTTTTTTTCATAGGGGCTTGTACCTACAGCTTCTTACAAATTCATGTTTGTATTTAACACGTCTCCTAGTCTCTGGGATAAAACAAGGTAAGAACCTTGCTTCCATTTTATCCATCTATTATTCATGCTGATCATACTTGCTAGAATGGAAGCAAGGTTTAACCTTTCTAACCATGCTCTCATAGGATGCTTGATGGAGTTATTGCAGAAAAAGGTGTGAAGCTAACATTATCATCATGTAACTTCAATATCTTACCTTGTTGAGGTAAATCCGTCTCTTGTGCACTGCACACTATGCATCCTTTACTCTGCTATTGTTGCTAGCTACTGTCTCTTGTTCTCCTGCCTCTCTCAACATATACAAGTATATGGGTGATGATAGCAGATATCTCCTGTCTCATTTGAACATGAACTTAGGTGTTGTTTGATCCAGTGCATTTTTACGTTATCCCCTTTCTTGGGAATCCGAAATATGTTGGATAGTATCTAGTTTGGTTTAAAAGGACTCAAATTTAGTGTTAGACTTTGACTATTCAACCTAGGTCAATTTCTTTTCTACTTCATGTCCCAATGGATACAAAATTCACTACAGTAATGACTCCAAAAGCAAAGCAATGTCCAATTTAGTCTATTATATGCTATAAACCAAGAACATCAAACCATGATGGCATGATACTTTATCCATACCTTTTCTCTTCCTGAGTAACTCTATCAAAACCTCAGGGTTTCATGGTTTCCTTTGACAGACAGCTCACAGCTGGTGTGAACTGTGAAGTTCTCCTTTTTTTTTTTTTTTGCACAGTGGATTGTCAAGTGCATGGTGTTTACCTCGCTTAACTGTTGTTCTGTTCTATTTGTACTGTTGATGTTTTGCCCTCTCAATTATCCAATGCCAATACAGCCTTTTGAGATCAGTAGAGAAGTATCTTGGTTTGGAAACATTTTATGGGCCTTGGGACAAACTGTGGTAACTACTAAATGATCACAGAATTAGTTGATCTTGAAATTTGTAATTACTGTGTTGCATGGAAGATATATTAGAGATTTGGCTTAAAATAAACATTCTCAGTGGACAATGATACTCATGAAGGACCTGATAAGTTTTTGAAGGCTGCAAGCACTGAACAGAGGAGGCAAGGATTGTTCTGCATTTGGAATTTATGCAAGACAATGTGGAACTTTAAATAATCAGCAACCCATTTTCAGTTATTAAGGCATAGTTTTATATATTCAATATGACTAGAAATATTGCTCAGAAATCAGGAGTTCAACAAGCAGTTTAGGATATAAAGAAAAAAACATATTGGGCCTATCATGTTACAGTGCTTTTCAGCTATTGTTTTGCAAATTTTGATATGTGGTGGTGTTGTATAACGTCATTTCTTTGCAGGTTCACTCAAAGCATTTTGATGGAAATATTGAAGAGGCAAATTTACCTTTACGTCTATTCTCGTGCACAATTCGTTATTTTCTTACTACCTATTTTTGCCAGCTTGCAGAGGATCTAGTTGATGTTGTTGCTCTGCTGTGTGATAGGTAAACTTTTATCCTTTGTATAGCTGTTTTGCCAGAATTTTTCTTTCCAAAATTTTCCATTCATGACAAACTTAAGCTCTTACTAGTACCATTCTGTACCTGTTTCGCCATTTGCAGTACGGCTTCCATTATTTTAAATATGAATATGCACTCTTGTTATAGTGGATAGTCATATTTTGGAAAGAACCATCTGGTCTCTGGCTGCATTGTTCCCTCTTCTCCTCGTCTCTTCCTTATACCTTACAAAGTCTAGAACAATACTGCAACATAATCTTGCTGACAGGCTGGTATAGTTGTGTTGCATCCATATATTACCCAGGCATCTTCTAAGTCCATAATTAGAGTAAGTAAATCTGGAGTTATTATTTCGAAATCGACAATGTTTCAGAAAATGGACAGGTTTGATAAAATGTTGATTTATTCTCATAGGTCTGAAAAGGATCAAACCTGAATGGACTATGATATGTCCCTTTTGTTCCAGTCATTTCCTTTCGCATTTGCCATTCTAATGGTTTGGTCCCAGAGATTATACAGAGTGGAATGCATGGCGGTTGATTGTAGCCAGTTTCTGTTGAGAAGTAACTGATTGTATTTTTCTGATCATAATGGTATTATGGCATTCATTTAGGAATGATTGGCGAAAGGAGATGCTCAGCCTGGTAAACGGCCTCCTGGAAATTACTGATTACACCTACAACTAAAAGCGTAGTACATGTCTGCTTAACAGGCTATGAATGACTACTTCTCTGCAATTAAAATTTATGATATGATACTAGTACTAGCTAGTACATGTCTTGCAGTATGATGTGATTGTGGCTATATCCTTAATTTTCAGGGCGTCAGGCAACCCATTTGTTGAGAGTTAAAGCTGACGATGAAGCAAAACAGAATATGAAGTGAATCATTAGATGTTGAGATTTGTTGGCAATGTTCTGGCCTATACATGCTGAAACTGGTTAGTGATGCTCGGATCATATTCGAATATATAATAATGATCGAACCGGTCTCGCATGTAGTAATCCATATCCACTGGCTTTGTTGATCTTTCAGACTGAACGGAAGGGCCTGGAGTTTGGTTGCTACTCTATGGATTGTCATACGATACGGAATTACCTGCATGTGAAAAGGGCATGAGGATTGGGAAAAGCAAAGGTACATGATTTATGTGCCGGTGGGAACATGCATGCTTGATGCTTGTTTGTCTTAACAGTTGTGAGCTGTTTGGTTTATGCCAATGTAGTACCATATGTAGTAATGTGGCGCATGCAATGCGTGCATTATATACTAGTTAGTTTATATAGTTGCCCATTCGCGCCACTTTAACCACCCTCTATATTGAATGCTTTTACATGTTATTTGAGAGTTCATTTATACTTTTTTCAAATAACCGAAATGTAATTAGATGATTAGGATACATTTATAAATTAAATAGTTTTTATTAAATGATTTGAGGGTTCATTTACAACAATATTTATTGGTTGGTACAATTATAAATAATTATGTACTGGAATTAAACAAAAAAACTAAGTTCCGTGCAAAATTTTCATATCATGGGTAGGGCTTGGGTGGCCTTTCGTGAGGCGATGGAGTAATGAGCTGAAATCCAACATATCTCGGTAGCCTAATTAGAAGGCGATGTGTCAGGGCATTTATCATAATTAACATTTGTATAAATATCAGATACAAAATTTACATAATTAATAAATATTGGGAGCACTTTGAATTGTTTAGCTTATACTCCCTCCGTCCCATAATATAAAGTATTTTGAGTTTTTGCGTGCAACGTTTGACCACTCGTCTTATTCAAAATTTTTTGAAATTATTATTTATTTTATTTGTGACTTACTTTATTATCCACAGTACTTTAAGCACAACTTTTCGTTTTTTATATTTATAAAAAAAAATTGAATAAGACGAGTGGTCAAACGTTGCAAGAAAAAACTCAAAATCCCTTATATTGTGGGACGGAAGTAGTATATAATTTCTGAATGTATTAGAGAATAAAATAATTAGGAAGTATAGTGAGAATGCAAATATTTTTATTTTTTTATTTTGATATGTAATAAACAATATTACTACCGCAACAAATATTTACTATAATTTTATCCAAACCTTATAATCATATGTTACTATTATTTTTCACCATCTTCATCACAGCGGCATATAAGTCGTTGCCTTTTCGCCATCTCCGCCACAGCAAGATCCTTATCCTTACCACATTTTCCATTTGTGCATAAGTCTTATGACATTTGTACATTTAATATTTTATTTGGTTTAATAAATCTATTTATATTAGAATTGCACAAGTCTAGTGATGTATAAAGAACGATCTCACATTTAGCAATATTATATTTGTAATAGTAATATTTTTCCGTTCTTACATGGCCACATGGCCTAGTGTGATGCGTCCCATGTCCCAACTCCCTCATGTCTACTGTGTACTGTGGTTTACCCGGTGAACGATCCTCGGGTGATGGAGAACTGGAGGAGGTGCTGGTTTGTTGCTAGTTTGCAGGTGCTGGTTAGTCTGATACTGAAAAGCTCCAGAACTCCCTGTTAAGTTGTTATCGTTCTTATTGATATGATCCAACGGCTTCCTCTTTAGTTTTTCCTTCATCAGATGATCCAGATTTGTAGCTTACGTATAGTGCTAATTAAGCGTCCAGGGGTGTCTTCCGCTGGGGTTAGTCCCACGGTTTGAAAGGATGAGCATGTGTTCCTCTACTGGAACTAAATCTTCCCTGGGCTCCAGTTTTAAGAGGCTAACATACCTCTGGTCTAATGGGCTGGTAATTGATGTGGGCTGGGCCTTATCACACTGATTTGACAAAAACGTCCTGTAGTCGCTAATGACAGAAATTATGTGTTCTTGAATGAGGCGATGAGAAAGGAGGAGATACAGAAGAAAGACAATTTATATTATAGATTAATTATTGAAGGGTTATAGACAACAGTTGAGATGATATGGCTCCGGAGAGATATAGCAATAACTATATTATTTATAAAAAAAAGTGCAATCAGTCAATCGCAGGCGCTCATCGTACAAAACATGTCATACCTCTATGAGTACTTTCGAAAAACGAGGCCTATAAATCCTGAGATTGACAAAGCCAACACGAACATTAACACGGACGTTTATCTGTTGATGGTACGTCATCTATCACTGAAAAAATAACTCCCTCCGCCTTTAAACATCTATCAGCGTTGACTACTACTATACCAACTTTGACCACTAATAATGATTTTTAGACGGGTTGTTAACATTGAAAGGAAGTTTCATGGTTATGTTTAGTGTACATACGCTTTAATAATACTAGAAAAAGTCACGCGCTATGCTGCGTGCGTGGGAATAAATGTTTGAAGCCGTAATATCATAATCGAAACAATAATGTATATAGTTGTAACTTTTAAGCATTATATCCACACATTATATAAAAAGCATTATGTGAGAAGCATACTTACATATGAATACACATTACAACTATATATCACCAAGATTTAAATGTGAAAATAATCTATTTGCTCATACAATTGTTTGTACGAACATGCACATTTACAGAAAAGTAGCAATCACAAAGGACAATGGTGCTTACATAATGTGGGGGTATTGATTGGAGAAAAAACAATGTCATAACGACAATCATTAGGTGGTCAGAGAATTGCAATATTTTCTCATACACATCTCCATCTTAAACTAATTGAATCTTTTCACATGTATAGTTCTGCAACACAAAGAAAATTTTAGTGCTTAGCTCGATAAAAACAACATCACATCGCATAATGTACTTGCAACAGTTTAGTACATGAAGTGGTACCTCTTTGCCACTGAATATTTAGGTAGCCCTTACACAATCATGTCTAAGGGCATGTTTGGATGTCATCCATAATATTGCTACGTGATGAGTATACATAACTGGTAGGACAAAAACACCCATATAAAAACCGTATGGAAATATCTGTCTTTCAAGAAGGGGCAAACAGAACATTTAATCAATTAAACAAAAAAATAATGAAATCATATATTGAAGTCAGCTTATAATGAAAAACTCTGTAGGGATATTTGCAAAGCAAATAATTAATCCTGAAGGATGGGTCATTAGAAAATTCCAAAACCATGCAGAGTTGGAAAAAACAAAAACAGGAATAATGCTTGTACAGAAGAAAAGTAACATCTCAGTGCGTCCCTGTTGGAACATATGGCATGTCTCATCTAAAATTGTTTGAAGTGCATGTAGTATTGTTACACACCAATAATTTGATATAAAACTTTATGATCAAACAAGAAAAGAGAATCACACAATATAGTTAGAGATATGAAGACTTTGATCCTTTGGGGTGGCACATATGTATTGTCATTATGTATGGACTAACAGATCAAGCAAGGATGGTATTATGTAGGTTAGAACTTAGAAGTACCTGTGGCTTTAATCCTTTCGGGTAAATAGTTGAGTGTCATTGGAACACCCTGCAAACAACGTTAACCTATGGAATCAATGTTCCATTAAATATTCAATATTAGTAGCTTAGAAATGGTTATGGAGGAAGAAAAAAATGTTAGCTTGTTATATATAGTCTAAACTGATTTAAAAATGTAGTAATTGTGGTTTACTAAATTTCTTACCAATACTGAAATCTTCAATGGAGAGATTTTTTTGCTAGTTGACCAATATACTTTGTGATTTGTCTTGACTTATAGACCCAACATTGACCCACTTTAGTTGTTATAATATGATTCGTAGAATAATGGAGTCTCCATATATGAGGCTAAAAGACTTGCGCCATGAAATTATATCATTACCATAATATTAGCACAATCATCAGTCTATACTGAGTACTAAAGGCCCTTTAGTTTGTGTCTTAGAAAATGAACTGCATGATCCAAATTTAGTGGTAGTATGCTAAGTTGTTAGGTCTACAGATAATTTTTTATGATGTATGCATCACTATTGCCAATATAAGATTGTCGACAAAGGATATCATCAATGCATAGGTATTTCCACTGTATACAAATATAGAGCACACCAAATTAACAAATAAAATATGATTTGTTGCATAGAGAAGGAAATTGAGGCAAAACCTACTCATAGCATAAACATAATATGCTATCATGAAACAAAAACTAAAAAATCTGATAAGAAATCTGAAGACCACACATATCATCCAGAGAAGACAATAAGAAAACATCCATACCTCCAAACAGAAGCACAGAAAGGTGGCTGCAAGAAAACTCGTTCACATATTCACCAAATATTATTACCTGGTAAACAATGAAGGAATACCAACATTACTATAGAATTCCCTCATTAACATCTACAGGAAAAGGGTAGTGAAACCAAGAAAATCAAAACTTGTACTCTCCAACTAATTTTGTATATTCTGAAGTATATATCTTGGGAAAGAAAACCACAACTGCCATGTAGTACCATGCCATATACTTCATATCTACATTCTTGAATCAGTGTGTAACCGAGAACAATAAAATATAAGAATTTTTTTCGAAGCATATTTTTTGTAGACCTGTACATGTACCGATGCACATCAGGATTTCATTATGAAGCTAAGGTCCATGTGCAAATCTTTAACCTGTATATCTCTGATAAATGACATATATGTGTCATCTTCAATATTTTGTCTTTTTTAGTGATAAGTTATCTACACAGAAGTTAACTGAAATAAAAAAAAAGGACATGATAATTAACAAAGTTGCAGGAACAATGTATTTTGAGAATAAATTTAGATTTGCTCCTAAGAATTTACCAAGCATCTAGAAGGCATCTGTTAATAAAGAGATTAATTTTACTGGTTTCACCCCAATTATTTATTCTTCTCCTTACCCCAAGACAGCAAGACAACGACACATGAGCCAATTAGTGAAAGATAAATTGAACCGTAGGAAATTAGACAGCCTACTTGGACGCCGATGGTGTTGTTGACGTAAAACATGAGGCCTGGGAGATCTGCTTAACTCCAGTGTAGGTCCAAAACTCGCCTTCGGGTATGCAAGCGTGCCAGTTGATTTGATCCTGCAATCAACAAGAAACAAAGACAAAGAAACTACGGTTAAACCTATAAACGATAGCCGATCGGCTAAGTGCCGATGACATATCATTTATCTTTGGGCCGATGTCATGTATGTATCGATCGACAGTCATGAATAAATAAGAAGGAACTAAATCTACTCGATCGGCTGTAGATGTTAACAATATATACTCCTTATATCGATATATACTTAAATCAAGTGATTGCGATAGATCGGTCGCCATGCCGAGACAGTATAAATCACTTAGATTGAAATATATATTAATAATGGGACTATATATGTTCATAGCATAGCCGATCAAATAGATCTAGCATGTATCGGCTAATACTCCAATACCACTCTATACTAAGATATTAAAGCAAGTAGAATATATCAAACAAATGCCTAATATACTTAAATGCAACAAGATCTTAACATAAAGGGTAGATTTAACATATCAATGAAGCATGCAGAGTAAATATAGTTAAATCAGGTAAGATCGGCTGAAACCCCGATACTACCCTAATCGGCAACCAATAAGCAGGCTAGAGATTGAGATTCTAATCACGACTCATAAGATCAAACTCAACTGATGCAGCTATAAGTATGAAAAGAAGGACAATATCTAGACAATCAAGCTATTGGAAGTTTCATAGAGTGGTGGATACCTCATATAATCTAAGTCAATATCGATATCTAACCTAATCGGTTGCCCTCTACCAACAGATGTTAGCCAATTGTAGATTAGATAGCGATATTGCCAGAGATTACACAAGATATATGATAACTCGACGAATTACATAAACAAGATTAGAGTATCATAAAGATGGAAGCACTAATCCCGAGAACGCAAGCCGCCATAACAAGTTTTACCTCTTGTTGAAGATCGAAACCGATGCAGCTCAACCCGAAAGCAAGAACTCGTCGAAACAAAACAAAAGTAAAAAGCGTGGCGATGCGCCGAGATTGTATTGAACGTGTGTTAATTGAGTACATGGGGTTCGGGGTCTATTTATACCCGAGAATTACAAACTATGTCCATATCGGACACGACTCTTATCTCTAACAAACTCTAAGATATCATAAGTCTTTACGGTAGACTTTTGCCCAAACATATCTCTAAGGAAATTACATAAAATATCTTAATTAATAGATATAATTGCCTTCTCAGGACTATATCCATGCGTGGCAATCATCTTGAAGCATATCAACTCAACCCGATGTCGTACACCAAGTCGTATTGTCGGAATCAGCTGTATCATCTAACCCGGTCTGACTCGGATTTAGCCGATCCCGATCGTAGCCGATTTGGACTCCAGCCGATTCTTACTCTGTTTCCGCAACGATCTTCATCTTCGATTCCGCTTCGATCTAATCTTCTTCTCCGATACTGATATTACCAAATTTGGTCATTAACAGGTGTTCTGGACACTGACGACAGAGGAACAATAACCAGCGCAGCACAGGGCCGTCAGGCCACAACGGTAATGCATCAATGTCGGCAACTTGAGGCGGCGGTAAATCTATACCGGGGCAAGGGCTAAGATGCAGGATAAACACCTTCAGGTCGCGTCGATTCCACCATGACTCGCTAACTATCAACGATGGGAGAGAAGATTGTACAGACTGGAGGAGGGAAGGAAGCACAGCATGGAGGGGAGGGGGAGCGGGGGAAGCAACGCACCAGGATGGAAGGAGGGATGGTGGAGGAGGCGCACCGGGAGGGGAGGAGGGGCGGAGGCGGCGCACCTAGAAGAAGACAACGCGTCTGCCGCCAGGTCGCGCGAGGGCGAGGCCGCGTTGGGCGTGGGCCGCAAGGGAAGGGAGGAGTGACGCTAGGGTTTTCTTGGAGGCATCGGTAGAGAAAATCTGAGCCGCTCATTCCCGTATTCCCAATCCTATGGTGACAAAATAGCCGCCACGCTGGGACACACGTACAGCTGGATCCCTGGCTCACTGAGATCGGACGGTACACGTGAATCTGGGCATACATGTTATTTCACAAAATATGAGGGTTTTTTTGAAAAAAAATTGCTGATGTGGCATGGCTAATTTCTCACCGCTCCCACGGCGTTTAGAGAGATTAATATGTCATTTTCTTAAATATTTGTAAATTTTGTATAGAAAAGATGATTGGTTAAAATCTACAAATGAATAACTACCGTTGGGAGTTATTTAAAAATTAAAAACAAAAGGAGTAGCTATACAAAATACAGTACAAAGTTACACTACTTGGATAAAAGTAAGTAAGTTGAAACAATTTGAATGCATTGTTGGTATTTCTTAACGACATTACTAGAAATATAATTCCCAGCAATGGCGCAGAAATAATTCTGGTATATTATGGTTACAGAGTTCATCCGCAAGCGCACGGATATACCATTGTAGCATTTCACCCGAGAGTATTCCAAGGGTATCGTATTTATTTTATCCCGTAGGAAGATCATGTAGAGAGAGCTTGACTAATAGTTTATATATTACTTGTGATAATCATATTCTAGGCAGGGGTTAAGATAATCCAAGGGTAGAGTGACACACAAGCATTAACTACTCATTATCATAATATATCATCTAAGCTAAGTGGAAAGAAAAGAGAAAGAAAATATATTCCTATACTTCTAATATACATAATATATATACATTCTAGTTAGCTGTTATACTAGCTAATACCCTCTATCCGTTGCCCTCCTGTTACTTCGAGAAGCCACCCCTGACTGCCGAGTTCCTTATGACAGCCCGTCATGACCATACAACCGGGGTTAAATACGAAGGAATACCCTCCCCAGGAAATTAACTTAGGATTATATACTGGCGCGGAGGAATACCCGTACTGAGCTGTCACCATCAGCGGTCCACCTCTCATCCGCAATATATAACCCCAAATAATGATATCCCGTAATCTAGACACCACGTCTAAACTACCAGATACTAATCTAATATCATCACCATGGCATAGAGTAATTGCATAAGCAAACATTATACCCGCACCAAAGCATCTCCCAGATAAGCTAGCCGTATATTCAGTATAATATGAACATAATGTAAAGCAGGTACTCATATACTCGGAAAGTATTTCAATACCATAGATGTATATAGAAGAGTATTCTAATAAAAGTACAAAGCTTACAAAAGAGGAAAGGAAAGCTGCTAGAGCCATACCCGAACTCTTCCGAAGGCTTCCGGACTCCTGATTTCTATTCTATTCCTATTCCACCAGCTAGATACTACTAAACTAAACTTGAGAGAAATGGAGAGCTATTGCTTGAGGTGTGTGAGTGAAGTGAGAAGGTGAAGTCATTTTATAGGTAGGTATGACGGTTGTAACCGCTGCGAAATGTCTGAAGTACCCCACAACCGCCATCAGGAGAGGATCTGGAGCGTCCCTGCCAAACCCCACATCCAACGGTGGAGAGGGAGGTTCGGCCGAACCAGGGGCCGGCCCAACCTGGCCCAAAATCGGCAGGTGGCCTCCTTCATTACTTCACTTCGTAGACTTGTGAATTATGGCCCAATTCATCGTGTCAATTCTGAGTTCTTGGCCTATTCCCACACAAGTCTGGTTCTCGATATCGTCCGATTGATTTATCGTCTGTGTTGATGTCGATTCTCCTCCACTTTAGTGTCATTCCTAATACTAGTGGAAGTTTATTATTCTAACAGATATATGCATTGCAAGCATCACTAATTCTCCTCTATTTTGGTAGTATTGATGGTCGAAACTGATCGATAACGACCGTCAGCATGCATCTTGCTATCTCGGTTAGCAAGAAAACTTCATCGTTTGCTCTTTAGCTTATTAGTCATAACCAAAATTTAAATTGAATAACTTAATTTTAGAGTTGATTTTGATGTTTTTTCACCGTAGTTTATTTTCTAACAATGATTTTAAGTCACTAATAATAAATATAAAAAATGTATCTTCAAATTATTTTGGGTCTCTAATAAGTGCTACGGATTATAGTCAACTGTAGACGAAATGGTGTGGATATAGTAGGGCATCTAGATGTGTCATATCCTATTTGCGCTTGAAATTGGTTATGTTTTATCAGCTTGGCACCGTTTGCATAGTCAATATAATTTGCAACTCTTGCCAAAAAGTATATCTATGGACCATAAAATCTAGAAACAATGTTTAGACTACAATGTTTAGACCAAGTCTGAAAAAAATTGATAGAAATAGGATTAATTGATGATCCATCAGCACATGTTAATTATGCCTGTTCAATTTATGAAGAGACATCTCTTCATGTGTCATGAATAAGATGTGTTCACACTATGTTCACCCCTCCTCCTACTCTATAAATATTTGTAATAATTCATATACAAACCACTTATTGCTTTTGGATCACTACTAGAAAAATAATTTGTCGCTACAAAAAAATCGTGGCATCAATACTAAAATTGTGGCAATAGATACATGTTGCCACAATTTTAAAATTGTTGCTAGCCGTGGTAATAAATAGGGTGGTAATAGGTTGTTGCAACGATTTTTATTTAGTGGTAATAAATTTTGATGTTGTCACGGAATGGATGTGGCAAAAATTCATATTGCAACACTTCACTCATCATTTTCTAATGCAACAAAAATACTAAATAAAACAACGATTGTAAATCGTTGCAATTAAATATAATTATTTGCCAAAGAAAAATATCATTGCAATAGTACAATATATTTCCACATATTCTTTTTTTTAATAATTTGGTGGCAATAGCTCAATTATCCAAAAGTTCATTTCTTAATTATAAACGGTAGATATTGAATGATGGATGATCGGTTGCTTATAGGGTTTAATTAAATATTATATAATATAAATCCACCCAATACCATAGAGAAAAATAATCTAAGCAATACAATGAAAAATGATTTTGGAGAAACCATATTTTTGAAAACGGGGCATGAAAAATCCACTCAATTATCTATAATCCATATTACATCTTTAGCTAAGCTAAATGGAACCTAAGATGATAGCATAAGGCTTTCACTTTTTTTTCTTGGTAGTTATTTCCTTTTTTAGCTTCTCAATAGTGGCAAATGTAATCAGGGGAGCTAATTTTTGATAATGAATTTACATCATCTATATTTGTGTCCTTGAATAATTGATTATACCAAACAACTTTATTGATATAGCTATAGGTAGCATATCGTGATGACAACTGTATCGTACGTGTCAAGTCTATGGTTGTTGGTCGCTGAAGTGGCACGTCACATACATTGTCCTTTGTATTTTGCACATGCATATACAAACAGATGTTAAAGGAAATGCAAATCCAATATAAATATATGGCACCCCGAGACATATGGTTGATCTATGCCTTAAATCTATGGGCAAAGATAAGTCTGCCCAAGAGAAGAAAGCCAAATCACATTTCAATCTCCAAACCGACAAAACCAGGGAAGAAAGTTGTTCGCAACAATTCCTGAAGGAACCCAACAATAACACATCTCTTCCACAGAAGGATGATCTCATGAGCGCTGACGACATTGATACAGAGTTCACTTTGCACAACATATTTAAAGATCACGACTTGTCTCCAAATAACATAGAAACTATGTCAATTACATAGACACTATGTTGACAACGTCCTACTATGAGTTGTAATTCAAATAACTGTCATCTATATTTTTTGCTATTAAGCTACAATATTGTATCAAACATATTCAATATGTCATACAGTTTGTAAGACTTTTATTTATCTAACAAGAATTTCATGTCATATTATTGTTTCTATATATAGATATTACGAGTGCCAATCCATGAGGAGGAACTATGCCTTGTGGATGTTCCACAAACTCTATACTTTGGGACAAAATATTTCTTGACTCTTAATAAGAGACAAGATTTCATTTCTATATAGTGTACCATAAAAAGTGAAGGTACCAAACAAAACCACTCAACTCCCGACCCATTATCTAAATAAGAGGGGGAGAAGTATGGTCGCAATGGGAAACAACTTCTTGCAAGCATCTCCGCAGAAATATATGAGTAACATCCTCCAAGAAAGTAGATACAAGTCAACATCAAGTTGATAGACCATATGGATATTTATTATCCACTGTCTACGGATGTAAACCATCCAAAAGCCCAGAAAAATTGCACACAATTTTGAGGTGCTAGGACATCAAAACTCCTTGACTCTAGTGCTGTGGGAAATATTATGGAAGTCCAAAAGGGTTGATATTTCCACAAGCCATACATACAAAGGCTGCGTTCGGAGATCCTAGATGGGAATTCTTCCCCTCCGCACGAAAAACAGAGCGGTCCATTAACACGTGATTAATTAAGTATTAGTTATTTTTTCAAAAATGAATTAATTTGATTTTTTAAGCAACTTTCGTATAGGAACTTTTTGCAAAAAAAAACACACCGTTTAGCAGTTTGAAAAGCGTACGCACGGAAAACGAGGGAGAAGGGTTGGGAACCCTGAGTAGCAAACACACCCAAAGACTACAAAATATCGACATATACTTCTCATTCCTTACACCTTCAACTGGAAACAGACCAAAAGTCCTAGGCAGAGTGTCCAACACACTCAAAATGGGTCAAACTAATGGTGGCAATTAAGGAGTTATGCTCTCGCTCAATAATGAAAAGTATTATCATTGTAATACATTCTTCTCATAATATCCTTTCTTATGGAAGCAAGGTGGTGAGATATATAGCGAGAGCTTACAGCACATATTCTCATATTAAATCATTGGCAGATCAAACAAATTCGATAGCTTCAGACAAACAAGTGTACTTCACATTATGAATCGGATACAAATCACAATATATATTGTGTACTGAAAGGACGCCATGTTGGCCCCCTAGTAGGTTTTGGCTAATTGATGACAAACGTTCAAGGGACTAATGCAATTATTGAGTGATAAGCAGACATTAGATGCTAAAGTGAGTGAAGAGAACTCTCAACAAAAAAATTGAAGTGAAAAGGAATATGGCAAAGTTTGAATGATATAAGATCAAGTTGCCTTTGATGGAGCCTTCCGAGCTGCAAACAAGTCCGATGGTTATGGATTCCTGGTTCGTGATCATCTTGGATGTGATGTTCTTGCGGGTGCCGGCTGCCTGGAGCATGTGCATGATGCTGTTGCAGCTGAAGCTGAAGCTTGTTTAGCTGGCCTGCAAGCTGCCATTTCGCATAGTATTAACTCCGTCCAGGTAGAAACTGATTCATCCATCCTAGAGAGAGCTTTTCACTCTCATGATTATGCTCTGTCTCCATGCAGTTCTATCGTAAGGGAGATCAAGGAACTCGTCCATTTAAATTTCTCTAGTGTTGTGTTTAATTATGCTCCGCGATCATGTAATGTGGCTGCGCATAAGCTAGCTCAAATGGGTGTGTGCTGGGAACCGGGTCAAGCAAGTGTGTGGCACCCTGTCCCTGACATTGTACAAACTTGTGGATCGTGATTTCACTGATCCTAGTATGTAATAAAGCGCGCCGGTTGAAATAAAAAAAGATCAAGTTGCCCTGAAAGGTAGGTGTTTTAATGGCTTATCTATACAATGGTTTCTCCTCATTTTTCTGTAGGGTTTCCGAGGAGTTTTCCCGATGGGATGAATGAAATGATGATTACCAGAAGCCAATTGAAGGGGATATATAAATATTAGAAATATGATCAGTTAATTATCAATCAACACATGTTGATTGCGCTTGTTCATGTGAGGGGACATGCCCTGAACAGGACTTGTTCACACTATTTTCACACACCCTTCTACTCTATAAATACTTTTCATGTACAAACCACTCATTGAATACTTAAAGTTTCATCACTCAATTATTTCAATATTCACTTCTAATACAAATTAATGAAACGGTGGATAATGGATGATCACGGTTGCTTATTGGGTTTAATTAAATGCTATATGATACAAATCCAACCAATACCTTAAGCAATACGAATGATTTTTTTCTTTTGAAAACCTGCGTTTATGAAAGCGTGGCAAATGGGATCTAATATTACAGCATAAGGTCTACGCTTTCCTTTTTCTTAGTTATTTCCTCTTTTAGCTTCTCACTACAAAAGTGGCAAATGTAATGAGAGGAACTAAATTTTGATAATGAATTTACATCATCTATATTTATGTTCGAGTAATTAATTATACCAAACAACTTTAATTTATTGCTATAGCTATAGGTAGCATCGTGATGCCAACTGTAGTACACGTGTTAAGTATATGGTTGTTGGTCGTTGAAGTAACACGTCACGTACATTGTCATGCATGTTGATGCGCCACCGTTCAAATCTTGGGTCATGCGACTTCAACGTAGCATACGTTTACGAAGACCATTCCAAGATTAGGACCGTCACATGAAGATATATAAAAGCTTTATTTTTGAAATAAAAAAAAAGTACTCCTATAAAATCTATAACCGTGTTCGATAATCTAACAATACACATTAGAAGAGTACGTGATTAGACGGCTGTACGTAGTGACAGCATTTTTAGCATGGTGAATTGGTGATATTAAGCTACTCGATAAGGTCTTCGGTTTAAAGAGGGTTAAAAGAAAATAGAGAGGGTCCGAGTCTATACCACACTAAATATAGAATAAATCTCTTTCAATCTCTCTTTTATGGGATTAACCGAACATACTCCCCCAGGTCCTATTTTCTGTAAGATGGGTGGATGGGTGAGTGTGGGATCCAAAGGCGATGACGGCTGTGGGCTCGCGGGTCGAGATGGACTGACGTCAAGGCGGGGGGAGGCCACGTGGCGGAGGGAGGAGACCCGTGGAGCCCACAGGTGCACCCATGTGTCAGGGCCCACCCATCGTGTCGCGCGCGCTGCCTCCTGACTTGGCGCGGTCACGCCACGTCCACAGGATTACCTAGGACGCGCACCCGCGCAACACGTACACGTACGCGCAGTCAAGCGGAGCCTCTCTCTCGATCTCTAGCTTGCTACCATCTCATCTAAACCAACACACACACGTACGACAGTATATATGTATCATCCAGTCCAGTCCAGTCCAGTCCAGGGGATGATACTGATACATCATATCGATACAAGCTAGCATGGAGATCGGCGAGGGCGAGAGCTGCTGCGGAAGGCGAAAGCAGCAGCAGCAGCAGAATATTAGCAGCAGCAAGTCACGCAAGTGCTGCCCGCTGCGGCGGTCGCGGAAGGGGTGCATGAAGGGGAAGGGCGGGCCGGAGAACCAGCGCTGCCCCTTCCGCGGCGTCCGGCAGCGCACCTGGGGCAAGTGGGTGGCCGAGATCCGCGAGCCCAACCGCGGCGCCCGCCTCTGGCTCGGCACCTTCAACACCGCCCTCGACGCAGCCCGCGCCTACGACTCCGCCGCCAGGGCCCTCTACGGCGACTGCGCCCGCCTCAACCTACTCCTCGCCGCCGCAGCCGGTACTCCTCCTCCAGCTGCTGCTACCCCTTCCGTGGCCACGCCCTGCAGCACCAACGACGACTCCAACAACTCGTCTTCCACGACGCATCAGCAGCAGCTGACGACGATGCTGCAGCTGGACGACGACAACTACACGCTGCAGCAGATCCAGATGGCGTCGTCGTCAGATCAAGAGGACTTCGAGACGTACGTCACGCGGCTACCCAAGGCGGAGGACTTTGGGCTGGAGGGCTTCCAGGAGGTTCCACTCGACGTCCTCGACGAAGCCGGCGGCGGCATCAGCATCTGGGACCTCTCCATCTGCCCCGCCGATTTCATGGCCGCCGCCGCCACCACCACCGCCAAATCATCTTAATTATATATATTCATAATATAATATATAATAATAATTAACGACGACGACGACCTACCTACATCACATATCTATCTATCTAGCGCCCGCGCGCGGCTGCCTATATATGATATATGATGATCAGCTCCATCTCTCTCTAAAGTCTAAACATGCACATGCTTGTCGTCGTCGTCGTTACTTGTATATATACTACTTAGTACTAACTACTATAATTAGCTCTAGCGTACTACTACTTATACGGCATGCAAGCGGCCGACATCCTCGGTCAACTGTGAGCATGCTGCATGCATCGATCGATCTTAATTAGTTAGGCGAGCTAGCTGTGCTTGCTTATCGATCTTAATTATATCATCCGATCCCATATTATATAATACTAATTAATACAATATATATTATGTATATATTTGTGCTATAGCTATAGCTAGCTAGCTATATAGTCGCGTGCTGAGATATATATGATGCAGCTATATCAGCCCACTCGCGAGGCGCAGCGCCCTAGTGTTTAATCTAATTATTAGCTTGGTACCTAGTACTACATGATTAATAAACTACTATTAATTGTACTTGTACATATATACTATATGGGTTGGGTGCTAGCTAGTCGTAGTATTGTACAGCGCCATGTGTGTATACTCTACTAATTTAATTAGTAGTAATTAATAAAAATGTGTCAAATTAAATAAATTGGGATATATTCCACGATCGATATGTCGATCCACCAGTTAATTTTTTTTCAGTGAATTATGATGATGAGGTGCGTGTTGCCTGCACTGCTCCGTCCGTACGTGCATGTACTTTCTCTCTCCCATAAAAAATCCATAAAAAATCAACCTTGGATAAGATTTTACGTTTTTTATTACAATAAATCTGGATAAATGTATATTCAGATTTATTCCTATTCTAGGTTGAATTTTATGGGACGGAGAGAATACGTGTTAAATATATAGAGAATACGTGTTAAATATATACTCCCTCCGTCCGAAAAAATAATCTAATAATAGTATGTCTAGATTTGTTATATTATGTCTAGATTTGTTATATTAGTATGTGTCACATCGTATGTAGTATGAGATTGAGTTTTGTTTGGCCAATGGAATATGTTGACAATTAATACATACATTCATGTATATGCATGTGGTGTATGTGCCGATGGAGGCGATGACTCCAGCTTTGCTGGGGGCCGGGCTCGATGCATGTATGTCAATATCTATATGGATGGTATCCATATAAATAAATTTTAACTATAACAATTCAATTGTTATAATATATATAGATAGAAATTAGGAGAAGAGAGAGAAGTAGAGATAGATAATATTTTTTATTTTATATGGATAGTCCATATGGATATGGGTATTTTTTGTTGTTTTCTATATGGCTTAGTTACACAATGTTATGTTATTAGTTGGCTGAATAAAATAATTTATTTACTGTGGACTAATTTTGTATCCTGCGTACAAGTAACTCCATCGATCGACTCTCCATCCATTTATTATTTAAATATAGGTCAGCAGTACATATATGCATGCATGCTCGCGCGTGTCGCCCTGCATGCATCGCATCTGTAATACTCGTATGTGTATATGTTATAATCCCTCCGTCTCTAAATATTTAACACCATTAATTTCTTTAAATATATTTAACCGTTCATCTTATTAAAAAATTTAAATCTTTTTTTTATCGTTTTGATTCATTGTTAAATATAATTTTATATATACATATAATTTTACATATTTTACAAAAGTTTTTGAATACATATTTTATAAAAATTTTTGAATACATATTTTATAAAAATCTGACCGTAGTCGTCCTTTCGCCTATCCATTGCGGTGGATTCCACGTAAGCTCAATATACTCCTATACAGCTAGAACAAGTTCTTTCTAGCGATCCCCAATATAACAAGTTGAGATGGCCGAGTTGGTCTAAGGCGCCAGATTAAGGTTCTGGTCCGAAAGGGCGTGGGTTCAAATCCCACTCTCAACATAAAATAATTTTTTTAAAAGTTCAAAACATAAGTATTTTTCTTTTTTCACTCTCTTCCTTTTTTAAAGTTCAAAACATAGTATTTTTCTTTTTTCACTCTCTTCCTTTTTAAAATTTCTTTCTTCCTTTCTAAAAGTTCAAAACATAATTAAATATTTTTCTTTTTTCACTCTCTTACTTTTTTAAAGTTCAAAACATAAATATTTTTCTGTTTTCACTCTCTTCCTTTGTAAAATTTCTTTTTTCACTCTCTTCCTTTTTAAAGTTCAAAACATAAATATTTTTTCTTTTTTCACTCTCTTCCTTTTTTAAAGTTCAAAACATAAATATTTTTTAAAGTTCAAAACATAAATATTTTTCTTTTCTCCCTCTCTTCCTTTTTTAAAAGTTCAAAACATAAATATTTTCTTTAAAGTTCAAAACATAAATATTTTTCTTTTTTCACTCTCTTCCTTTTTTTAAGTTCAAATCATAAATATTTTTTTAAAGTTCAAAACATAAATATCTTCTTTTTCCTTTTTTGAAGTTCAAATTTATTTCCTTTTCCCCTCTATTCCTTTTTTTAATTTCAAATTTAGACCTAAAAATAGCTAGTTCTTTTTTAAAGTTCAAATTTAAACCTCGAATAGCTAGTTTATATTTTAAAGAACCCTACTCTCAACATAAAAATTTTTCCTCTCTGTGTCTTTTTTGAAGTTCAAGTTTATTTTCTTTTCCCCTCTGTTCCTTTTTTTTAAGTTCAAATTTAGACCTCAAATAGCTAGTTTATATTTTCCTTTTTCCTTCTGCTCTTTTTTTAAGTTCAAATATAGACCTCGAATAGCTAGTTTGTGGTTTGGTGTCAAATTATGCCTTATCAATTTCTTGGTAATTTTTAATAATGTTTCTTAATGTTTAGATTGGTACCCATATCTCTTAATTAGTACATACCAATCTAGTAGTGCCAAAAGTTATCTAAATTTTGACATTTTTCACTCTCTTCCTTTTTTAAAGTTCAAATTTAGACCTCGGATAGCTAGTTTATATTTTAAAGAACCCCACTCTCAATATAAATATTTTCTTTTTCCCTTTGTTCCTTTTTTGAAGTTCAAATTTATTTTCTTTTCCCCTCTGTTCTTTTTTTTAAGTTCAAATTTAGACCTCGAATAGCTAGTTTATATTTCCTTTTCCCCTCTGTCTTTTTTTTAAAAGTTCAAATTTAGACCTCGAATAGCTAGTTTGTGGTTTGGTGTCAAATTATGCCTTATCAATTCTTTGGCAATTTTCAATAATGTTTCTTGATGTTTGGATTGGTACCCATATCTCTTAATTAGTACATACCAGACGCGGCCGGGCGCAGCTGGCACAATGGCAGGGCAGGAGAGTCGAGCCGGCGGCAAGTGGCGACAGGGAGTTTGGTGGTGGCGATGGAGAGGAGGCCGTGGTGCAAAGGAGGGGCGGCAGCGAAGGGCTCGGGACCGAGGTGGCTCGGTCGAGGCGATGGTGGTAGGAGGTGGTCGCGGAGGCGGTGCCCATGCTGGCTGTCGGGATGGGAGGAAGGTTGGTGATGGGGATGGGGAGCTCGGCGACGGCAGTGGCATGGGGGTCGACAGCGATGGGGATGGAGAGGTGGCTGGTGGCAGGGAGAGGGGAAGAATGACGAGGATGTTGCTCCCAGCGACGGTTTTGCTTGGGCGATGGCTTCCTGGAGAAGGAGAGGCCGGAGTAACATAGTGGCGACGACAGTGGCGGTGACACCAACACGAGAGGAGGGTCGTACAAGGTGAGTCTTCTCGCCGGTCTTCTATTTTCGGTGTGGACTCGGTTTGCCGTGAGTGTGGTCTCTCTCTCACTACTTCGCCGGCTTTTGTGTGAGGGCTTCGGTGGACGGGGAGTAGTGGTGCACGAGCGGCGACTGTTGATGGCGGTGTTGGATGTGATGGACGGCGGCGGTGGGGCTAGACGTCGACAGCGACGGAAGGCTTGCCGGGTAAGCCTAGCGCCCTGCTCCTTCCTTCTCTTTCGGTGTGGAAATGGTCTTTGCAATCGGAGTGATTCCTCTAATGTGTTGCCAAATGTTTGGGAGTGGATTTTTTTTTACTACATCACCGGGGGGCGGGGGGGGGGGGGAGCTTCCCCACCTGAATTTGTCATTGAATTGTAGAATGATAATAAGGTTCATTACATAAGATTGAGAGTTTGAAGAGGGGAAGAGAAAATTGCCTTCCAAACAGATATTACATTTCGATCCTCAGGCTTTAAGATTTCCGCCCAAAGGACAGCCTCGCTTACACAGCGTTGGAAGCACGAACCAATAGAGGGCGGCAACCCCCTGAATACCACATCATGTCTGTGATTCCATTCGCCCAGAAGCACAGCAGGTACAAGACTCTGAAGTGCAATACTGGCACCACCTGCGATGGCTTGGGCTGATGGAGAATCGTGGGAGTGGATTTTGGTGGATGGGGAGCGCACGCGTGCAGGGGATGAGGTTGAGGAGGGGTCCCAACTGAGCTGATGGCTGCTGAGGTTTGGTGCAAAAGACTGTGATGGTTCGGCAGAGGTGGGTGCAAGACACTATTAGGCTTGTAGGCATTACATCGAATACCTGGCGTGCATGCATACTTGCTGTTTGGGGGCAGGGAAGAAATGTGGACTTCGGCTGAGAGGAAAGAGGGCATGGGCTTGGGCTAAAAAGGGAGGTCCACTGCAATAGGAGTCTTTGTAAATTTGCAGGGATTTGGGTGGGGGAAACATCATGTGTACCTTCCTCCGTTTCACAATGTAAGTCATTCTAGCGTTTTTCACATTCATATTGATGTTAATGAATCTAAATAGATATATATGTCTAAATTTATTAACATCAATATGAATATGGAAAATGCTAGAATGACTTACATTATGAAACGGAGGGAGTAGTTGACACCCCGCGCTTTGCTGCGGGATAGTTGTGTAGACAAATAACTTTGAAAAGATGTGTGCACTACAGAAAAGAGCTAACCATAAGTTTTATTAAAAGTCAACAAAGATTTCATCTTTATGCATACAGATCAAACATCAGCACACGAAATAAATAGTTGGAACTGAAGGTTATTTTAAAAAGGAAATACTGATCTTCGAATTCCTATTTAGCGCATTCGCTTCCTGTCAAGAAACTTATGGTTGGTCTGAATCTTCTCTTAATCATTGACTAATCAGGACAAATTTGTAGATAATATGGTCATGTACATACATCCTGCAATTTCTCAGATCAAATATAATGTATATGAAAAATCATCCTGAAGCAAATGTGAAATTAACAGTAGTAAATGTGTGTAGGACAGAAATGGGCTTACCATCCGATCGATCTGCCTTGTTTGGCTATTTTGGCACAATCTAGTTGACTACCAGGATACCAGCTTCATCCTGTAGAGAAAATGCTGATACATACACATAGGACAGAAGTGAACCAAACTATACCAAAGCACACTCCTAGTTAGAGAATTTGTAAGAACAGCTATATTAAAATTAGAAGGGTTAACTCTTCAATTCACATAGTCAAGAAAAGATGAATGAAGACCAAGATGTGACAGTAGCACTCAAAGTGAGGAATCGAAGGCGAGTAGTAATCTGTGATTGCTCTAGCAAACCATACTCTGAAGGAAGGAAGGAAGCAGCCGCTGGAGTAACATTACGCCATTACCTAGGGATGGAAGAAATAGATCCTGCGAGAGGAGGATATAGCCGCTAGACTAGGGAGGCCGCTTGCTCGCTATGTACTGCCCCCCAAGGTTGAGGGCGATGTGTGAGGATTAATTGGTTCCATTAGACTGATCGAAGAGGCTAATCTATGGCTTTTAGAATCCCACTAATCTATGGCTTTTAGTCTCCCATTAATTCTCAGTGATTGATGGTTCCTTAATTATGATAAACAACTTCTCCTATTGGTAGCTTTTATGGTGGTATTAGTAACAGCCGATCGAAAAATTGCTCCTGCTGGTAGCTTTTATGGAGTACTTCAAACGGGAGTCTTAACCTCTCGTTTTCACGCGAGGATGTCGATTTTTCCTTCTAGCACCCACACGACAACTACAGACCCAGTGCCACCGGATGTATGGGATCGCGAATAGGCCTAATGCTAATAGGCCGAAGGGGTAGTTAAATTGGGCTGGACACCTAGGCCTCATCAGCAAGACCACCAGCCAGTTTTGTGAGCCAGCCAGCTAGGGAACACTGATCGTTCAGATCAAAATCCAACGGCCTATTTAATTTTGATGACGTGGCTTACTGTGGGATCAGCTTTATAGCAATGAATGAGTTAGTGGGTACCAACTATATAGGAAGAAGGGATTTGGACTTGTAAATTGGCAGAGTATTTGTAATTTGGCTCGGCTCTGTATAAATGGACTGTATAATATGGATATTGATTTTGGCTCTGTGTTTGGACTAGAAATATACTTGGACTGTAAATGTGGATGGGATGGTATGGTGTATATTGTATAATTGGTCATTTGGCTCTAGGTCGAGTCGTGTAATAGGACTGTACATTTATAATTGGGACTGTATAGTGTGTATGACTGGACGTTGTATTTGTGGTGGGACGGTGTGACTTGGACAGTGCTTTGGAAATGGGATTTGTGGTGTGTATAGATATTCCGAGAATGCACAAGGGCAGAATAAATGGATTGCAACATGAGACTTGATTTGTTTGGAACTTTGGATGGATGCACCGTATTGCCAAATAGGAGTTTAGGCTTAACGCACGATAAATGAAATGATTTATCAGTCGTCGTAGGATTATTTCGAGAGCATTTGTACGAACGAACAACGGTAGCGAAGAAAGGATTTTAGGGATTACGCGTAGCATACAAATCCAATCGTCGCGGTAGGAATAGAATCGGAGATAATCAAATTGACGCATGATAAATAAATACGCCGATCGATTGTAGATAATCAAGGGAGAATGTTGGGTTTGAATTGATGGAGTGGTTTTAAATAATCGCCGGGCGAGAGTTTGAGAGAGCGACAATATTGCGATAGGACAAAAAAGTTTCTAAGTCGCTGATTTATTTAGCATCGAAACACATAATAAATTAGACCGCGAAGGTAAGGACGGAAAAGAAAAGGTATAGGAAAGGGCGTCATTTCTGGAGATAGGGTTTAATCAAAATCTATGGCACAAATCCTAAACACACACAAATAAACAATAAATCCTAACATGCAAACTAGGCTATGCTTGAGGGAAAATTAGACGTTGTCTGAGAAGGTCATATCTTTTGAAAATAGCCTATGAATTATATTTTGCAAATAGGGTTTTTAGTAAATACTTTACTAATATATATTATTTTGCAATTAATTTTCCGAAGGCAAATTCCTTTTCAAAGGTTCGTCTAAAATAGCCATAGCTATGTTTCTTTATTAAAAGGGTATTTATTTCAATATACTACCCCTAGAGGGTTTTATCCAAAATAGTGACATGTATTTATGTGTAGCTTTATTTACAAAATAATTATGCTGAAGGGGTTCTAATAGAGAAGGGTTTTTATAAATAGTTGGCATTTGCAAATGTTGAAATATTTCATAAATTTATTATTATATTTTATTAGTATGAAAAGTTTAGGGTTAACGATATGCTACCGTATGCAAGGGGAAAGGAAACGCAATCGGAGTATGATGTAAGTACAAGGGGGCAAATGCGAAATAAATAGGTCGGTCCAACCCCGAGGTTTCTTCTCCTCCGATTCGATTCGATTCGTCGTCTATAACCTTGCTCGCTCGCTCGCTCCGTCTTGTGGTCGCCGCCGCCACGAAGACCAAACCCTCGCAAATTGCAATCGAAGAAGAAGAAGAAGAAGAAGAAGAAGAAGAAGAAGAAGAAGAGGAGCCATGGATGGCGGCGGCGGCGGCAACTGGAGGCCCACCCAGGGGGCCGACCCCGCCGCCTCTGGGGGCATCGATCCCAACGCCCCCGCCCCCGCCCCCGCCGGCGGCGACTGGCGCTCCCAGCTCCAGTCGGAGGCCCGCAACAGGATCGTCAACAAGATGTAGGGCTTTCCCCTCTCCCCCCACCCACTTCCCTTCCCTTCCCTTCCCTTCCCCCAATTTTTCTTCTCTTCATCAACCGGAGTATATATAAAATACAAGATCCATACATCGCATCATCCTTTTGTGCCTGTGATCGATTCAATATGATGCAACTCTGATCCGATCTACTCCTACGTAGCTAGTTGTTATCTCATCATAATCTCCCCTTCCGTGCCCCTGTGTTTCTGTTATTTATTTATTATTTACTTTGTTAGTTAGGTCCAACTCCAATCCCTCCCCAACTATTTTCAGATTCTTATTAGCTTTGACATTCTTGTCTAGTTCACCTAGTACTACTACATATCCAATTGAACTCAATTTACATTTCATCAGACACAGTTATTACATATTAAAGCACATACATACATACAGTATAGAGGTTTGCTTGGAAGATGCACCCCTTCTGTTCAAATGGATCTTCCCTTTGAGGGTCAGGGAACTATGATGGCAAGGCAAACTGTTTGTTGGAGAAACCGCCTACCTCTCTCGTTTATTTTACTTCTTTATGTTGGATCATGTATGTGCCACTCTCGCTCCTCGAGTCCTTGTAGCCGTTGTCCACTTTTGGTCATAGCCACTATATTTGAGCGCGTAACTTGGGCTATGCCTACTCATTTGTCCAACATCTTGAATGGTAGACTGACACATTATGCCTTAGGTGACATTTCTCTCTTTTTTTTTTTGCACAAAACATCTCAAAAGCAATATCTCTCTCTTTCTGCATGGGATATATTCGTCATTTACTTGCTTGTTGCAATCTGCGTACAGAATGGACACTCTGAAGAAGCATCTACCAGTATCAGTGCCTGAGGGGTTGAATGAACTTCAAAAAATAGCAGTGCGATTTGAAGAGAAAATCTATACTGCAGCCACCAGCCAGGTACACTTAGCCTCTTGCTAACTCATCGGGTTGATCCAATCTTTCAGTTGTGGGGCTCAAGCATGGCATTTGGGATCTTAGTAGAAGAAATCGATCTTCCAATGTTTGCAAATATGTCTGTTGATTTTGAAGTTTGTTAGAGTTTCGCCGTGAAGTATCCACATTTTCTTTTGAACCGATTGTAATATTTCGCACCTCCACCTAAATCAGATTATCCAAGGCTGCTGAAGCATTTCCCCTTCCATTATCGGGGGAAAATCTCCTTTGCGCCTTGGATACAGGGACTAAGACTGATTCAGTCCTATGCTAGAGGTGTTGATGTCCCCACATTATTTTTCATTGATAACATATCTCAATAATAAATTAGTATTAATGAATTATAGAACTAAACAATATTTTTACCATGAGACTGGTTTCTGTCATTGGCCATGTTAAAAGTACAGGAGTTGTACCTTGAGTTCTGTAAGCCCATCATTCCATCTGTTCATGCTTGTATTCACCTGTAAAATATTCCCTTTATCCCAGATGAAACATCAAACAATGGTTTACTCCAGTCCTTCCTTTTGTGTTAGCAAGTATTTCATCATATATCCCACTTCATTTTGGTAAACATTTTTGTAGGAGCTTCTTGGCTGGGTATAGGGTTTCATAATCTCCAAATTCTAATTGTGTTCTCCTGTTCATACTTCATCAGGCTTGCCAAAGTAGTTTGCTGTATAGATAAGAATTTGTATAATTTAATTGATTGTATAAAAAAACGAAGCATATGTTTCAATTGTGCTAACCACCAGGATTTAGGGTGGCAAGTTATTTATTACAAAGCCAAATCTTACCATTGTATTCTTTTGTATCACCAGTCTGATTACTTGCGGAAGATTTCTCTAAAAATGCTCTCTATGGAGACAAAGACTCAACAGAATCCTGGAAACGCCCAAGTGATTCAAAACCAAAATCCCCCTGGCTCAGGTATCATATGAAGTATATTCAATATCCGATTCTGAAATACTGGAGTAATAGTAAGATATTTGGTGGTACCATATTTTGTTCACCGTAAAAGTCCTTGTATATATTTTTCATGATGTAACTATATTGCATGTGTGTTTACAAGCCCCATTTCTGAGAGGAAACCATCCAATGGAAGCTCTGCCACACTGGGTACAACAGTGCTCTCTCGTTTTAGCTTGTATCGGATAATGTTCAAGCAAGTAAATTAAGGCGAGATGCCTGTCAGTCGAAACCTCCAAACTTGTTGATCACTCGAACCTAATTAAGTAATTGCTGATCTTGATAGCAAACACACCATTTGGATGCTGAGCACGAATCCTTGCATGGTCCTATTCAAAGCTTTTGGGCACCAACATCAAAACAGACGACCCCTTCAATCTGCTTGTTCTAGTAGAGGCTAGATCAGCCATGGCTTGCAAAGTAGAAAAGCAAAGCAAGGCTCACACCATCACGTCTGCTGCCAGCAGCCCAAAGACCAAAGATACACATAGCTTTCTAGCACTCATTATCTTTCTTTTTAATCAAAGATTAGTATCATAGTCTAGTCCATTGGCAATACACAATCACTTCATCGATATAACCTCTCACACTGGATTTCCTCTCCCTGACAACTCGGTAGCTCTTTCTTTATGTATTTAGAAAATGGGCTATCAAGTTGTATGGATTTGTATGTACTTGTTGTCCATCGTTAAGCTTGCCCAGGCTCAATTGGATCCACCACTGGATGGAGTTATATGTCTAAAAGTTCCCTAGCTAGTGTCAGTTTTGGTTTACATAACTTGTATTATTAACATATGCTGTCTAGTTATTTGCATGTGCTTCACTTTTTTGAACTGATTAGTTGTCCATGATCTATACACAACCTAGATGTTTAATTGATGCCATATGAGTATGAAATGACACATTTTAAATGATTGTCATTTTCCCCTGATAAGTGCTAACACATGTTATGTTAGTTATTTGCGTTTGCTTCTTCACATTATTTATGCTCATTTTTCTTTTGAAGGGGGACGTCTACTTTCCATAATTCATGATCTATAATACCTAAAGGTTCAATTAATGCCAATATACCATGAATAATTGCACATTATGAATCGTTGCACTGTTTAATTGATTCCCCCCGTTAAGTTTCATGTAACTTTGCTTTATGTTGGAGCCAGATTACACTTGTGTGACTACTGAGGTAAAATAATAGTTGGCTATTTTGAGTTGTTGATGGAATTATGTTTATTCTCCTTTTGCTGCAACTTATCAGAATTTATTTGCAGTTTCCTTCTTAGCCTTATCGAAAAACTAATTAATGGTTTTTTGTCTAAGCTACTTGCTAACCTCTTACTTGTTTTGGTACATGTGTGTTCCTTGGAAAATGTAGAATCTCATCTCAAATATGTCTTTATCATGCTTATTTGGGGTGTTATTATGCTTTTTACAATTTTGCAAGTATTGTCTACAAGGTATGTATGCACATTCACTATCTTTTCTGCAACAGTACCTGGACTCCCTCAAGGCAGTAATCCAACACAGTCATCAGCGATCCCTTTGATGTCTCAGCAACAGGCCCGGCAGCCAAATTCTACGTCTGTCCAATCTTCTCTTACTAATCTTGGTCAGAACTTGCCAGGTGTCAACCAGACATCCACACTGCAGAACATGTCTGGCATGCCGCAGAACACTATGAATAATGGCTTGGCACAAGGCGCTTCACAAGATATATATGCTACGCAAAGGCAAATGGCAGGAAGGCAGCAGCAGCAGCAACAATCTCAGAACCAATTAATTTACCAGCAGCAGCAAATTATGATGAAGCAGAAGTTGCAGCAAAATTCACTTATGCAACAGCAATCTTTGTTGCAGCCAACACAGATGCAATCCTCACAACAGCCAATGATGCAAATACCATCTGGCCTCCAACCCGGGCAGTCCATTCCGCAGACACAACCAATGGTACAGTCATCATCTCAGGGTGGTATTCAACAGAATGCTTTGAACTCGGTACCACAATCTGTGCAATCGTTACTCCAGCAACCTACACAATCTGCTATGAGGCAGCAGCAACACTCACAGTCCTCCATGCATCCACAGCCTTCTCTGCAGCAAGCTCAACCAACTCAGCAGCCTAACATTCCTTTGCAACATCAATTAATGGGCCAGCAGCAAAATTTACAACAAAATCAGTTAATTGGTCAGCAGAATGGTGCTGTGGATATGCCACAGCAACAGAGACTACCAGTTCAATCGAATAATCTTTTGAATATGCAGCAGACACAGCAGATGTTGAACCAGCAGTCTATGCCCTCGCACCAGCAGCAACAGTTGGGCTCCCAGGCAAATATTTCAACTCTACAACAGCAGCAGCAACAAAATCAGCAGCAACAACAGCTTCTTGGAACTGTGCCTAATGTTCCGAACATTCAACGAATGCATATGCTACAAACAAAGGCAGTTCAGCAACCACAGCAGCAGCAGCATGCTCAGCAGTCATCATTGGGTTTGATGCAGCCTCAATCACAACATAACCAACTTCAGCAATCACAGCAGCATCTTATGTCACAATTCCAAGCTCAACCTAACCAGCTGCAGCAACAACTTGGAATGCCGCAGCAACCGCCCATGCAACAAAGACTTCAAACGTCAGCTGGCATGCTCTTGCAACAAAATAACATTGATCAACAAAAGCAATTTATGCAGGCACAAAGGGGCCTTCAAGAAGTTTCGTCTAGCAGTAAGTTCTCCATATGCTGTCTATATAGTTGCATTTATTCTTTTATTGTTTCCCCCTGTTTTTTCGCTGTGTTATTGTTCCTTTATCCCTCTGTTTTATCCCTATTCATACTGACATTAGTTTTCTCCTACATTTATGCCAGCTTACAAATCTTACAAATCCTAAATTTCATTAGTTAACTTAATAAATTGGAGATAGTAAGGATAACATTTGTCAGTTAGAGTCTATTGCAATGTACATTGATAACATGCTGACGAAGCTGACCCTAATGATTTTGTGCCTTTTGTTCAAATTTGTTTTTTTCTGAGTTGTGGACATATTTGCCACAAAAGGCTATTTTCAGATTACTGTTTCAATCTGACCTCAAGTTCACTGTTGTATTTTTCTAGTAGGAATCACACAAGGTCTCCCACTTCTGTATTACATCCTATGTTGTAGTAGCAGCTTGCTACTTGATTGCTTGTTCATTGACATGATGTTTGATTTCCTTGCTTTTCATGCAGCATCTGTGGACTCCACTGCCCAAACAGGTCATACAGGTACAGGTACAGGAGATTGGCAAGAGGAGGCATATCAAATGGTAATGCATACCACTATCGTTTGGCGCTCGTTTGTTCACTTGGACCTTCCTAAAGAAATTCAGAGAAAAGGACCTCTGAACATTGTATTTGATGTTTAGGATAAGATTTGGTCGAACTTCTAAAATACTGACCATAAATAATTTCTCAAATGCTTAGTCTTAAACAAAATAAATGGTATAGGTAAATTTGCTTCAAAAAGTACTATCATAAAATCATATACTTATAAACTTATTCTAATATAAAATTGATAGTCGAAATCTAAAAGGTCTGACCGAATCTTGTTGTGACATCAAATATTTGACTGGAGAGAGTAATATTCTCCCGCTATCCTTTTTCATTGTTGTTTTGATCTGTTTTCCACCAACTAAACAATAAACAGTTCCCAATTGATTGCATGTCCTTTTTTCTCTCGAGACATCTGGAACGAATTTGACACTGCATTTTTTTTTCAGATCTGTACAATTTTATGTGTAACTCATTTTTTTCTTAATCTTTTAACCATTGAAGTATGGTGAAGTCAATAATTGGACATGTGTAGCCAAAGAAACAAGAATGTTATCTTTTACTGATAAAGTGGAACTGATATTCATATAACTATGCACATGCATGCTTTCTTTAAGATAGAGGATTCTTTGTGAATGTGGACTGTATAGCATATTGTATCTAGATGTGATAAGGTTATGATGCAGTTTGTAGTCCCTTTCTCTTGACCTTGCAAGTTCAATCAACACCATGTTTTCTACTGGGTATTATAGTTTTTTCTTTCAGTTCCCTATGCATGTAATAACTACTCGAACAATCTTTGCCTGCACCATATCTGTTAGTTAAACAACAGGCCTTGGTTTACTGAATGGTTTCTTTTCTGTAGTATCCATCCCTTCATAGCTTTTGTGTTTTTCTTTCTTGTGATCACAGGTGAAGAACTTAAAGGACCAATATTTTCCTGAATTAAATGATTTGTACAATAAGATCTCTTTGAAGCTACAGCATGTTGACAACATGGTTCCACCTCAAAAGCCAACAGATACGTATGAAAAGATGAAGAGTTTCAAACTGATGTTGGAGCGTACAATGCATGTTCTGCAATTGAACAAGGGCAACATTCAACCTGCCCTTAGGGACAGAATTCCTGCGTACGAGAGGCAAATTATCAGTATCCTAAATTCACAAAAGAGGCCAAGGGTGCAAGGCCAGCAGACACAATTTCAACAATCTGCTGGGCAAGGTCCTACCTCTAACATTCCGCAACAACAACAACCTTCCCAAGGTTTGCAGCAGCATGATAACCATACTAATCAGATGCCTCAAGCAAGCATGCCAAGTATGAGCACCGGATTACAATCCTCAGGAGCATCTGGTATCCAACATTTACCTGCATCCCCAGCAACAAACTTTGGTGTTCCAGCAACACAGCAAAATGTCACAAATGCACCACAGGCTACCTCTAATTTGGAGGTTACTCAAGGAAGCAATTTTAATTCTTTGCAGCATGGTTCAATGAGTGGTGCTTTGCAACAGGGAAGCACTGGGCCCATGCAGGGTACACTGAATGCACAACAGCAGGCCAGTAGTAGCATGTTATCTCACAACTCAGTAGGTACAATGCAGGCTAATGCCAATTCCATGCAAGCCAACGCAAATTCATTACAGCAGCTGAAGCAGCAACAGCAGGAGCATCATATGATGCAGAGTCCGCAAATGAAGCGTCAAATGTTTCAGCAGTTCCAGCAAAAACAAATGCTTCAGCAGCAACTCCCAGCACAGCAACAATTACAGAAACAGCAGCAATCACAGATGCAGGTTCCACAGCATCATTCTGGAAATGATGCAAACGAGCTGAAGGTTAGACAAGGAGCTGCAATGAAACCTGGGATTTATCAACAGCACTTGGCTCAGCGCAATAACTTTTATAATCAGCAAATCAAACAGGGCAGTGCTTTCCCAATTTCGTCACCACAAAACCTCCAAGCATCATCCCCCCAAATTTCACACCATTCTCCTCAGGTTGATCAGCACAATCTCTTGCCGTCTCAAGTGAAGACCGGGACACCATTGCAGTCAGCTAACTCACCATATATGCCATCTCCATCGCCACCTGTTGCCCCGTCTCCTATACCAGTGGATTCAGAGAAACCACTCTCCAATTTATCATCATCACTTACTAATACTGGTCAGGCTACACATCAGCAAACAAACATGGCGCCTCAGACACAATCAATCGCCGTTAACACTCCAGGGATCTCGGCCTCACCCTTGTTGGCAGAATTTACAAGTGTTGATGGAAATCAGGCTAACATGCCAACCCAAGTTCTAACCAAATCAAGTGCAGCAGAAAGGCCTTTAGACCGCTTACTTAAAGCGGTCAGTAACTTTGCCAACTTTTTATTTACTGTCTTTTCTTCGTTTCTGTAGTGCAAAATAAATTTATTATTTAATCAGTGCTATTCTGAATATATTTTAAAGCGTAATTAACTATGGCATAAAGAACACAGTAGGCTCAGCTAAAATATTTAGTTTAGGAGTTAACTAAATATCGTAAATTCTGAACACAATATGCCATGCCTTTTGCTTGTAACCTCGTGCACCTACCTTGCTAAAGTTAATACAAACATTACCCTGTTTCAATCAACTAGCTTATCAAACGATAACTAAAAATGATGCCCAAAGGTTGCAGCAGATCTCAGATAAGTATATCGTAAATTCTGAACTTGATAATTATGTCAAAAAGGGTTACTATGCTAAAATCGCAGCCACATGCACATATGCGTGTGCAAAAGGATTCTGCAAATAACACACATGTTAGATCTGCACACAAATATTTTGAAGTCAAGGGGATGCAAAGCATGGGTGTCATCATGCCTGGTCATTTCATGTTACTGCTTATTTAAAGTTGACTCTTTGAGTCTTGACATCTGAAGAACTTGATAGGTTTAGCATTGACCTATTTTATTTATTTCTCTTCACTATTGCTCTGTGGAATCTAGCTATGTTTTCCGGATAGCCTGTTTTGCTGCTGTGCTAAAAGAGAAGAAATCATTAATGCCTTTTATTCCCCTCAAATTAGCTTCCTTAAACAAATTTTGATCATATAGAAGGCATATACCCTCCCTTTAGATTGAAATTGAGGATTTACCTTCCTGTCCCTTTTTTTTCTTGCATGATTCATGTCCCTTGTGTTCTGTATGGCAGTTGCGGACAACACAACGCCAGTCCTTGAGTGCTGCAGTAAGCGACATAGGTTCTGTTGTCAGCATGATTGACAGGATTGCTGGGTCTGCGCCTGGTAATGGTTCTAGAGCTGCTGTTGGTGAAGATTTAGTTGCTATGACAAAGTGCCGATTGCAAGCCAGGAATTTCATAACACATGATGGGACCGGTACATCAAAGAAAATGAAGCGTGACACTAGTGCTATGCCTCTTAATGTGTCATCAGCTGGAAGTGTTAATGACAGTTTGAAGCAAACATTCAACATAGGTACCCCTGAATTGCAGTCAACTGCAACCTCACGTGTAAAGTGGCAAAAAACCGAGGTATGCTCTTTATTATTTCATAGGGATCAATACATTATATGCCTCAGTGATCAGCTTCACAATCGTTTGTATAGATGAAACTTAGTGGCATGATGAATAAACTAAAATATCATGATTATCCAGCTGTTTTGTTTCCACAATGACTTCCATTACATATATGGGCCCAGAGAAGGGAAGTATAGTTAAATTGACGGGAGCTATTCTAAATTTTTGGCTACCTTATATATTTATCTTGTCTCTGGTGCACCTGCAGATAAACCATGCTCTTATGGAGGAAATACATGAGATAAACCAACAGCTCATAGATACAGAGCTCCATGTTTGCGAGGATGATGTTGACTCTTTTGGTGCTACATCAGAAGGGACAGAAGGGACAGTCATCAAATGCACATTTACTGCTGTGGCTGTTAGCCCCAGCTTGAAGTCCATGTTTGCATCAGCACAGATGGTAAGCTTTTCAAAGCATGATCTGTGGTATCGACTTTTATTGTTCACTGATGTTCCATGTTAAAAATGTGTGGCAGAGTCCAATTTTGCCATTGAGGGTGCTTGTCCCCGCTAGCTACCCTAAGTGCTCCCCGGTTCTCCTAGACAAGTTCCCAGATGAACAAAGGTCAGTATCCAATGTTTTATCAGATTCTACGCCAGGTACTACATATTAGGCTGTCCTGATTGTCTCTGTACATAAATAAACTAAGGATGTTGCATTGTGCTTGTGAATCTGCTATAGAAACTCGGATGACCTGTCGACCAAAGCGAGGTCGAAGTTCAGCATATTGCTTCGGGGTTTAGCTGAGCCCATGTCACTAAGAGAAATTGCGAGGACGTGGGACGCGTGTGCCCGCAAAGTAATTGCTGAATATGCTCAACAGACTGGTGGAGGCAGTTTCAGTTCGAGCTATGGTTGTTGGGAAAATTGCGTGGGTGCTTAATCCCATTCTTCTTCAGTCCTGCTGGCACCAATCTTCGTTTTGCATCGATATTGTGCGATCGCTTGCACGCCCTTAACTGGAGCGGTTAATGCATCGCTCTATATATATATATGCACATAAATATATGTAACCATAATTAACATTTTAGCAAACATGCAATTGCTACTGGTGTGTACTTATTTATTATGTGTGGTTGTACTTTTGGAAATCCTCCCTGTTTACTAGCTGGATTTGGTAGCGGCCCCTCTTGTACAGAACAGTCTACATCTCCAGCCTGGTTTGATTCTAATATAAATATACTGTGAGATCGCTGCTCGTAATATATGTTGTGTATTGACAACAGTTGAAGGACGTGTGATTTTCTGAGATGTGCTGAGACCAGTTGCGTCGGACGTTTTCTCTTTTCTTGTGTGTTCTTTTCGTATGCGGAATGGCAGTAATCAATGAGCATGTACAGAATATAAGAAGATCAAGCTAGGGAAGTATTTGACATTTTTAGCTTGGTTGCTAAGTATGATCACGAGAGCAAGTGACATACTAGAGATCTCCATCAATCATCATTCACTTGGTTCAGTTACGGTAAATTTTATCCAATTTGGGACTTGTAATTCAGATTGTGTTACTGCCTGCAAGGAGTGCCAGCGCTTATTATATTATAGCACACGGTGACGCTACAACAGGTAATCGTTTGTTCAGGTACAGTACAGAGAGGGCGTGTTAACAGGTCCAGTATTGGTTGCATAAAACATAGTACTCCATAATGGTAACAATAGTATATATGTAGGTCTAGATGGGGATACAATAATGGTAACAATAGTAGAGGTGGAGAAGCAGCATTTCCTTGGCTACGAAATGTGATGACATGATGGATCTTGGATTTGATGTCGGTACAACAGGCACCTGCGACTGAGAGATGAGAAGGAACAGCATGTAAACGCACAGTAATATATACTGTAAGCATGATACTTGTACGCTAAATTAATTAAGCTGAGATGACAGATACAAGAAAATGAGCTAAGTACTCCAGGAGACATGTATGGTACTTTCTCCATCCTAAAATGTAGTTATTTCTAGCACAGTATTTTGTCTCAGAATAAAGCTATTTCTCTAACTACCTCCTCCTCTCAACCAATCACAACCATTCTTCTTCACCTGTCTCTTTTTTTAACCAATCACACCTCTTTCAATTATTCTCATCTACTTTCTTAATACCCATGCCAACCTTAAAAATACCTATATTTTGGGACGGAGGAAGTAGTAACAAGGCAAACCAGCTGCTATTAGTTGTTAAGCTTAGCTTAGCTTAGCCGGAGAAAACTGCATATATGTAGTGCAGGTCCTAGCAATTGCATTGCGATTGCGCGGAGGTGTAGTACGTAGTACTAGTAGGGTAGAGAGTTGGAGTAATTATATTAATTGGCACGCAGTAAATCGATGGATCGAGTAGCTATAGTAATATACTAGAAATTGAATGGATCGATTCATTCGATGGGAAGTAAGATACTTACTGGGGAGGGGAGGGGAGAGCCGGAGAGGTCAGGCGAGGTCTTGGTCGTCGAAGTCGTCGGGGAAGGAATTGAAGAAGTCGGCGTCGATGGGAAGGGAGGAGGAGGGCGGGTGGCGGTCGTCGGCGTCGACCTCCATCATGCCCATGCCCACGGCGGAGGCGGCCTCCGACTCCATCTCCCCCGGTGAGTCCTCCCACTCGTTCACGCCGCCCGGCGAGTTCATCTCGATGACTCGATTAATCCAACCTCTTTTGGAATCTTGGATTTCCGATCCCCAATCTCCTCCTCGCTTTGCCTCCTTCACTTCAACAACGACTTGTAGTTGTAGGTAGGGAGGGAGGGTACACCACAGGCCACAGCAGAGGCCACCAGACCAGCGTCGGCATCCAACTCCAAATGCTTTTCTTCCTTTGTGGCCTTTGTGTGTCCAATATTTAATTGCTAGTGGACTCGACTAGACGTGAGGCCCATTTGTTGGCAAGTTTCTTCCCTTGTCTCTCTTCTTCTTTTTTCTTTTTTTTTATTTTTTTGTTTTTCGCTTGATGATAGTAGCACAGCACATACAGAAGAGGGTTTGGTGTTTGTGCAGTGTGAAGTCGCCATATATCATGCTTGAGAGAAATGGTAGTATTAAGTTGGCCTCACCAGCTTAATTACTACTCATATAGGAGTACTTTTATACAATTAAGGGCATGTTTAGATCCCACCCTAAAATTTTACACCCCATTACATCGAACGCTGGAACACCTGCATGAATTATTAAATATAGGCTTAAAAAATAACTAATTTCACAAATTGCGATTAATTTGTGAGACGAATCTTTTAAGCCTAATTGCTCCATGATTTGATAATGTGGTGCTATAGTTAATATTTGCTAATGACGGATTAATTAAACTTAATAAATTTATCTCGTGGTTTACTAACAGATTCTGTAATTAGTTTTTTTATTAGTATCCGAACACTCCATACGACACCCTATATAATATTCGCTGTGACACGTCAAAACTTTATGTCTCTCGATCTAAACACGCCCTAAGTTGCCTCTTACTCCTAGTATTAAGATCCAAAATATTGTATCAAACACACCAAATAAGCAAGTGGATGGTGGTGGTGGTGGGGCATCGGAGACATACAGTACACATGTGCATTTCCCCAAGGAGAAAAGGAGGGCAGGGATGGAGTGAGTGGCTTTGACTTACGACGATATAGCACTAGTAGTACTCGTACTCCTAAACTTGTGTTGGTTTGTTGGACTATCTATGTGTGTAGTGCATGTGTGCGTGCAAGCCGCATTTTTGAAAGGAATTAATGTGTTTTTCTATAAAAAGAAAAGGAGAAAAGAAAGAATGAAGTTGCTTTAATTGATGAAGTTGTCTTGTGGGGTAGCAGCACTTTGAAGTCGCTGTTCCCATTGGTGTATGTCGGTCGGAGGACAGGGCAGAAGACAATGCTTGATGGCCATGTGACAATATAAGGCCATCACCAATGCGGTGCTTCAACCCGTACCCCTAGCGATGACCGTCCCCTTTTCCGTCGGCGTCGTCCTTCTGCGAGAGAGCGCGTCCCTCAGCTGGGCGACGTGACCCCAGCTCCTTTTTGCCCAGGCGCCGGTAGAAGGAACCCGTTGCGTGGGTACGGGTGCTTGAGACGACGCCCTCTCGTGAGGATTTCCTCTTCCACCCCTCTCCCCTCTCTTCGAGCTCCTCGGCGACGACCTGGGGATGGAGGGAGAGAGAGGTGTGGCACGGCGGCGGCCCTCCTCCGGCGACGGGAGAGAGACGCTGCGAGGGAGATCGAGGAGGTGCAGCGGCGAGAGGGCGAAAGGTGCCGCTCACCTGCGCCTCGGCTTCCTCCGCCGGCGCCGCCACCTTCTCCTCCCCGATTTGGCCGCGGGGGGGCCAGATCCACCCACGAAGGCGGGGTCGGCGACGGCGGCGGGGCAGGGAGGTCGTCGACGGCGGCACGGCGGGGAGATCAGTGACGGCGGCGGGGAGGAGCCGGCGCGGGAACGGGGCGAGGCGTACTGGGCTTGCTCCCTGAGTCCTGGCGCGAAGTGGAGAGGAGAGCTCGCGTGGAGTCCGGCGACGGCAACGGCGAGGAGAGGAGAGACGAGAAGCGGAGGGGAGGGGGCGAGTACGATGGAGACGAGAGAAGCGAAGCCGGTTTGGTAGATACTAGAGTAAATGAGAGGGAGAGAGAGGAGGAGGAGGATAAGAGAGGGGGTAGTATAGTAAAATACCTTCGTGGGCTTTTTGGGTTAGGGACACTTGTTGGGCTGGGCTAATAGGGTTATCCTCCATTGTAGGGGTAGTTGCCCAGAGAGTACCCTCAGTTAGTGAGGGCACCCATAGAGTATCCTGATTGTTGATATCCTAGGATCAAATATACTATATTAGTACGATGTTACTACTCGTCCGTAGACACACGGAGTATGGCAAGCAATGCAAAATTGTCCATTGGTTAGCAAGATCTGTGGAGGAGTATTGACACCCCTTTATTATTTGCATTGCACCACTCAGCAAGCAGGGAGAGCATTGTCTTCGACTTGAGTAGGAGTGGTGCTCACTTGCACACTCTTTCACTACTACACTGCTCCAGTGTGTTGCCCCAAGCCCAAGGCAATTGAAGCAAAGCAGATGAGATGAGATCTGAGATGATGTGCTGCTGCCTCCTCCTCCTCCTGGTCTCTGCCGGGGCCGAGGGCAAGTCGGAGGTGGCGCTCCTCCTGGAGCGCGTGAAGCCGGCGCTGCAGGGGGAGGGCGAAGGAGGAGGGAACGCGCAGCTGGCCACCTGGACCGCCTCCACCCCGCTCTGCCTGTGGCGCGGCCTCCGCTGGTCCACCGCCGCCACCCTCCCCCGCGAGATCCCCTGCGACGCCAACCTCTCAGGCCTCGCCCACCACCCGGTCCCGGACGACCTCCTCCTCCTCTCCATCCGCCTCCCGGCCTCCGCCCTCGCCGGCCACCTCCCTCCCGAACTCGCCGCTTTCTCCGCCCTCGCATCCATCTTCCTCGCCCACAACTCCCTCTCCGGGCCCATCCCCCTCGCCCTCGGCAACGCCCCGGCCCTCACCCTCCTCGACCTCGCCTCCAACCGCCTCTCCGGCTCCCTCCCGCTCTCCATCTGGAACCTCTGCACCCATCGTCTAACCCTCCTCCGCCTCCACGGCAACGCCCTCCACGGCCCAATCCCCGACCCCGCCGCCCTCGCCCCCAACACCACCTGCGACGCCCTCCGCCTCCTCGACCTCTCCGCCAACCGCTTCTCCGGCCCCTTCCCCTCCTCCCTACTCACCGCCTTCCCCGCCCTCCGCTCCCTCGACCTCTCCGACAACCGCCTCCACGGCCCCATCCCGCACGGCCTCGCCCCCATCCACTCCCTCAACCTCTCCTACAACAACTTCTCCGGCCAACTTCCCCCCGACCTCGCCTCTCTGCCACCGGACGCCTTCCTCGCCAACAGCCCCGCGCTCTGCGGCCCGCCGCTGCCCCACCACTGCCTCCCCAGCAACCCCCTCACCTCCTCCGCCGTCGCTGCCATCGTCATTGCCCTCATGGCCGCCGCCGTCGTCCTGGCTTCCCTCTCCATCGGCTGGGCGCAGGGCCGTTGGAGGCGAGCGCCTTTGCCGCCGGAGGAAGGGACACTCACGGAGGACGGCGAGGGGAAGCTGGTGGTGTTCCAGGGCGGGGAGCACCTCACGCTGGAGGAGGTGCTCAACGCCACGGGGCAGGTGGTCAACAAGGCCAGCTACTGCACAGTCTACAAGGCCAAGCTGGCGGAGGGCGGCGGCAGCATCGAGCTGCGCCTCCTCCGCGAGGGCTGCTGCAAGGACGCCGAGTCGTGCGCGCCGGCGGTGCGCCGCATCGGCCGCGCGCGCCACGAGAACCTGGTTCCGCTGCGCGCCTTCTACCAGGGGCGCCGCGGAGAGAAGCTGCTGGTGTACGACTACTTCCCCGGCAACCGGACGCTCCACGAGCTCCTCCACGGCCACGGTGAGCAGAGCCAGGGGCAGGGGATGAGGCCGGCGCTGACGTGGGCGCGGCGGCACAAGATCGCGCTGGGCGTGGCGCGCGCGCTGGCGTACGTGCACGCGGGGCACGGCGAGGCGCACGGCAGCGTGCGCTCGTCCAACGTGCTGGTGGACGAGTGGTTCGTGGCGAGGGTGGCGGAGTACGCGGTGCACCGGCTGCTGGTGGTGGCGGCGGTGGGGAAGGCGGACGGGTACAGGGCGCCGGAGCTGCAGTCGAGGGGGAGCAAGTGCAGGTGCAGCCCGCGAACGGACGTGTACGCGTTCGGGATATTGCTGCTGGAGCTGCTGATGGGGCGGAAGGCGTCGGGAGAGCTGCCGGCGGTGGTGAAGGCGGCGGTGCTGGAGGAGGTGACGATGATGGAGGTGTTCGACGCGGAGGTGGCGCGCGGCGTGCGTAGCCCCGCGGAGGAGGGGCTGCTTCAGGCGCTGAAGCTGGCGATGGGGTGCTGCGCGCCGGTGGCTGCGGCAAGGCCCACCATGGCGGAGGTGGTGCGGCAGCTGGAGGAGGTCCGGCCCCGGAACAGCAGCCGGCCGTCGGCGATCTACAGCCCCGCCGAGCCCAGGAGCGACGCCGGCACGCCCACCGCCGCCGTCGTCTAATTCCATTGTCGTCCCGACTCCGATCGTACATAACATACTCCAATCCAGCTGGAGTACCATATCATATGCGTGCAGTGCAGGCGTCCAGCACTCCAGCTACATACTCCTACGTACTAGTACTGGTAGTAGCTGCTCCTACGTACTCTACTGTACGGAGTACTAGTAGATGCTCCTTTTCTCAACACCTGTCTGCCTGCCCAAATATTGATCCTCTATCCACAACGTGAGTCACTTCTAAAGTGTCCTCACTAACCGAGGACACTCGTAGGGGAACTCAGCTCGCAATGGTAGACATCCCTGAATGGGCTCCTTAAAATTTGAAGCAACTGGATGAAGGCACTTAACTCACAATGGGTGTCCCAACAAAATAATCCACCGTGGGTATTTTACTATACTACCCCTCTCCTCCCCCCCACCCCCACCCTCTCTCTCTTTCCTCTTTTTTTTCTCCGCCTCTTTCCCCTCTTCTTTTTTTTCTTCGCTCGACCCGCCTCACTTCCTCAACTCATCGCCGTCCTCCCCCTCTCTCTCCCTCTCTCCCACGAGCGCCGGCGCCACCTCCCTTCTTGCCCTCCCCAGCCGCCGCCGCCGCCGCTTTCTCCTCTCTCTTGCGCCGCCGCTGCTTGCCTCTCTCTCGCCGCCGTGCGGAGGAGGCCAAGGCGAAGGTGGAGGAGGTCGCGGTGGTCGAGGTCGAGGAGGCCAAGGCGGAGGTCGAGGAGGCCACCCGTCTCCGCTCGGCGGCCGACAGCGGCGACCACGTGTGCCTCAAGCGGTGGCGACAGCGGCGCGGTCGCTGCTCTGCCGGATCCGGTCGTCGTCGCCGTTGCCTCTCTCTTCTCTCTCTCTCGACGCCGCCTCCCTCCTCACAGCTCCGGCGATGCCGCCTGTCTCTCTCGCCGCCGCCTCGCGTTCTTCCCCACCGCCGTCGGTCTCCTCCCAGCGACGAGGTCGAGGGTAGAAGGGGAAATCGCAAGCGAGGAAACTGTGTCCACGAGCGCCGAAGCCCCCCAACGCGTCACCAGGATGCGGCTCCCCACGAAAAGCTGGCGAGGAGCAGAGAGAGCCGCGTCCCTCAGCAGAGGGACGCGCTCCATCGCGGGGGGACGGCGTGGACGGAAAAGTTTGCCGCCGTCGCTAGGGGCATGACCTGGGGACACCCATTTTGGATGGCCTAAAAACATGACTCCAGTCCACTATAAAAAGATGATCACTGCACTGATTTGGATATCTGGGCAAACACAGCCTTTTGCCCATTTGAATTGCATATGCTTGGTTTTATTAGCTTTAGGGCCTGTTTAGTTGACGAAAAAAAATTTATACATTGAAGCTAACTAATACCGAAATCTCTAAGGTGGTGTTTGGTTGGTGGGATGGATTGGGTCGATCCCATTTTTCCAGTTGTTTGGATGGAGGGATGTGTGGGATGGGATAAATCTAGATGGGAATATTCTCTCCAGATCCGGGATGAAGTGATCCGCCAAAATGGGCCGGACCAATCGATCCCACTTGGACGGAGAGAACGGCGTCACTCGCTCCAGCCACCTCCCGCTCGGTTCTGTCGCGGCGCCGCCCGTACCTTGCCGCCACTCGTCCCCCGGCGCCGCTCCTCCGCCTGGACGCTGGTCGTCTACCTCAACGTCGGTCGACGCCGCTACTCCGCACGCTGCTCCTCCGCCAAGTCGCCGCTTGCGAAGCTCCGCGTGCTCGTGCCCGCTGAATTGCCAGTCGGCGATGCTCCTTCCCCCGCTCGCCGAGTCGCCGTCCGCATCGTCCGCTCGCCGAGTCGCGCCGCCCGCTCGCGAAGCTCTGCGTGATCGCGCCTGCTGAGTCGCCTGCCGGCGCTGCTCCTTCGCCGGCCCGCCGAGTCGACGGCACCTCTGCCTGCTCACCGCCGTCCTGCTCGTCGAGGTGAGCTTCTTCGTCGGCCTGCTCCTCCGTCCAGCAAAAGCAGCGGGCTCAGCAGCGGCGGATCCGGCGATGGGGAGGGCTGCGGCGATGGATCCGGCCTCTCCCTCTCCTGCGCGGACCTCGCCGCTGCCGTCGTCGCCGAGCCACGGCTGCTCGCAGCGAAGGCCGACACCATCGCCCACCGCAGATCAGCAGCTCCCTCCTGTCCGGCAGCGCGGCGCATCTCGGTGGCGGAGAGAGAGGTGAGGGCAGAGGCGGCGGCGGCCATCTTTGTTGCAAACGGCATCGTCGGTGATTGCAAACGGTGTTCATCCCATCCCTCCCTCGTCCCTTCAACCAAACAAAAAACAGGGATCATCTTATTCTACAAACCAAACACACAGGTGGAATCGTCCCAACCCTAAAATCAGAGATAGTCTCATCCCATCACATCTTGTTCCAGAACCAAACACACGCTAAGAGGCTATCAGAATTTGGCTCTCAATACCCTTATAGTGAGCCAATTCATTGAGCAAGTTTGGTCAACAAATATAGTCGATTAGTCAGCCTGCCAAGGACACGATGTATACCTATTTTTTTTTATGAAAAGGTATATGCCATAGGTAATAAGTACGTATGTATATGAAAAAGGAAGGAAAAAAAAAGATTGTGTTCAACCCAGAATTCTTCCTAGCTACCTCCCTCCTCCGATGCCCTAAAACCCGATTTGATAACATTTTCATCCCTTCACATTTTTTTTGAACTTTCATGGGGGGGAGAGCTTCCCCAACTGAATTTCATTAGCAAAGGTTCGTTAAAGGGGGATTAGATTACATTAGATTTGAGGGGGAAGGGGGGAAGAGTTCCTTCCCGGGAGTCCACAACTACTCTATCCTCGCTACAGAGACGTTCCACCCAAAGCATGGCATCCTCGATGTATTTAGCGATCAACATGAACAAGGAATATAGGGCATACTACGAAAAACATCAGGCCTATGATTCCATAAACACCAGAAACAAAGCAAGTAGAAGACTTGAAAGTGTTTCGCAACTATGTTTTGGGGAGAGTGGAGGTCCGCCAAGCACCTAATGTCTGTGATGGTTAGGAGAATATCAATAGAATGCCAAAAGGAAACAGCAAATGGACAGCTCAGATAGAGATGTGTTGCAGTCTCTTCTTCTCCGCTTCGGAGCTCACATATCGGTGTTGTGACAATGTTTTTTTTTGGAGGTTTACTCTTGTCGGCAATCTTTCCTTCGCAAGCAGCCACGTGAAGAATTGGACCATCGGAGGGGCTTTACATTTCCAAATGAAACTCTAGTTTTGGCAAGGGGGTAGAGGAGCTGGGATACTTTCATAAATTTGCTTGGTGCAGACTATGCCAACACTGTCTTCCGTGTGTCTAATATCTTTGTCTATGTTTAGTTACACGGTAAAATTGAAAGTTTGAAAAAATTGGAACGATGTGACGGAAAAGTTATAGGTTTTAAGAAAAAAGTTGTATCTTCGGTCTAATATCTTAGTTTCCGATAGTTGTAACCTAGACAGGGCCTTTTGGTTTTGAAGCATTTAAATCTTTGTAAGGTGGTGGGAGCTGGTCTTTTGTAGCTGTCGAGAGGCTGCGAATGCAAGAATTTGATAGGAAGAGCCGTATGGCTAGCATCTTGAAGATGCTCTAGGCATGAGGAGCCATGGATGGACGATACCGCAGTAGGAGTGAGTATGTACTTTTACGGTACAACTTTGCATTGATGCAAAGGTTCGTTGGAAGATTGTTAAGCGCTGCAAAATGGGTTCAGAAGATTGTTATAAGGGTGTGTTTAGTTATTTGGGTGTAAAGTTTTTGAAATATACGGATACACATTTGAAGTATTAAACGTAGACTAATAACGAAATAAATTACAGATTTCGTCTATAAACTACATGCGAGACAAATTTATTAAGCCTAATTAATCCGTCATTAGCGAATATTTTCTGTAGCAACATATTGTTAAATTATGGCGTAATTAGGCTCAAAAGATTCGTCTCTCACAATTTACAATTGGTTTTTTCCTATATTTAATGTCCCATGCATATATCCAAACATTTGATGTGATATTTTTAACTAAAATTTTTTGGATCTAAACAAGGTCTAAAAGTGGTACTTGAGACGAGGAGAGGAAGCAGACAGGTCGATCTAAAAACGCATCACTACTGCTTTGCAATTTCTATTGGTGATCCAAGACACGTCTTGATCGATCGCTGGAGGCAACAAGTACGTATACCAAGGCCTGGTTTAGTTACTCAAATTTTTTTCTCAAAAACATCACATCTAATTTTTGACATATGCATGAAGCATTAAATATAGATTAAAAAAACCAATTATATAATTAGGAGAAAAATCACGAGACGAATTTTTTAAACCTAATTAGTCCATAATTAGTCATAAATACTACAGTAACCTACATGTGCTAATGATAAACTAATTAGGCTCAAAACATTCGTATCGTGGTTTCCAAACGAGTTATGAAATTAGATTTTTTTATTTATGTGTGAAAATCCCTTTCACCCTCTGATCAAACTTCCTATATGACACGTAAAAATTTTCTTTTCACGACCAAACAGGCCCTGAAATCGAATCAAGAAAAGATACTAGTACTAGTCAGCTGTCCGGCTGCTTGATCGTACTGTTAAGCTTTGTGCAGATGCATGGAGTAATAGTGACGCACCTCCTCACCGAAACGTACATCGATATATTAATTGATCTATCTATCGCTCCTACTGCTCATCACTATGCAATGCACTCGGAAACTGATCTCCAGCAGATGAGACCATCATCATCGGATCTAACTTTTATTTAGGGTGTATTTAGTTCACGCTAAAATTAAAAGTTTAATTAAAATTAAAACGATGTGACGGATAAGTTGAAAGTTTGTGTGTGTAGAAAAGTTTTGATGTGATGAAAAAGTTAGAAGTTTAAAGAAAAAGTTGAAAATTAAACCGAGCATCACCAACCGATTACATATAATCTCTCCCCAAAAATAAATTTGTTTTTAGGTTTCTCAAACTGAAAATAGGTAGTCAGAAAACATATCACTCCAAGAGAAAACCTAAATTTTATCCTAAAAAACTAAAAGTGGACCCTCCTGTTAAACTAACACCAGATTTTTTTCGATTTCCTCTCTCTCGCGTGCGCTCGTGGCGCTCCCTCCGCGCGTATCGCACTCGCCCAGGAGAAAAATCTAGCGCGAACAAGAGATTGGAGACGATAGAAGCACCGTCTCTCTCCCTCAAATAAAGAGAGCGAAGGATGCGGGGAAGGGGTTTCTAATAAATTAGGATTCGGATAGGAGATCTGTTGAATGTATTTTTTTCATCAAAATCCTAAAATATTAGAATTGGGAATGGAATAAGGGGCCTATTGTGATGCTCTTAGTCCATTGCCATTATGAAGCTACTTTACCAGCTAGCATGAGTTAATGTGAATAATGCATTAATCATTCATGCAGGCAAGCCGTCCATATCGATCACCGTAACGCAAACTGATCCATCCATCAGGATCGGGATCGGAATCGGGATCGAGATCGAGATTGAGAGAGATTGCTCTTCCATCGATCGACGGCGATCGATATATCTGCATGCATGATCGATTGGTAGTGCTGGCAAGTTATTGACGTGCGTGTGCAGTCGACCCGACAATGATGCATTTGCAAGGGTACTTTGATGCTGTAGGCCAGGATCGAATTGACATGCCACAACGCCGAGTTAGTAGGTGTTGTCTATCAAAGTTTTATCGCTTATCCTGTCGCATAATATAAGTGATTTTAAATCTAGATGTTTCATCGTGGAAATTACTAAGTAATTTTAAATATACTTCAGAAGATAAAGTTAGAAGTAAAAATGATATTGTTATTAACAACAAGTAAAATTGATTTGTCAAATTATATTCGGAGAGAGATAAATTTAATAGACTCTATATAAAATTGTAGAAAAATAAATTAAAATCTTGATCAAGATTTACGTCGCAAGAAGCGAGAGATACGGGAAAAAAATTGATGAGAAATCATGGTTTATTAGTAAGTCAGGTTTTATAAGTATTATCACAATACAAACTAAATGATATCTTACGCTTACGTTTTGATGCTGAATATATAGATAAATGTACTTTAAGTATTATAGATCGATGCATATTAAAATATTATGAAAATGACACTCCATAAGTTTTGATGAGTGCATAAGCTTGTGGATTCAATAAATTATAGATGTTGTAGTTTTTATGAGTTTTGATATGTAATTATTAGTGGTGAATGATTATGTGGTATATTTGCATGATGAGTTTTAAGATTTCGTGGGTTGAGGCGCCGTTTAGTTCCCAAAATTTTTTCCCAAAAACATCACAACAAATCTTTGAACATATGCATGAAACATTAAATATAGATAAATGAAAAAAACTAATTACACAGTTAGGGAGAAAATCGTGAGAAAATCTTTTGAGCCTAATTAGTTCATGATTAGCCATAAGTGCTACAGTAACCCATATGTACTAATGATGGATTAATTAGGCTCAAAAGATTCGTCTCGCGGTTTCCATGCAAGTTATGAAATTATTTTTTTATTCGTGTCTAAAAACCCTTCCAACATCCGGTCAAACATCTAATGTGACACCCAAAAATTTTATTTTCTCGAATTAAACGGGCCTGATATTGATCAATGAAATATTACAGTACTGCAGTTTGATCGGCAATTGTACTGATGTGGTACAAGGAGGTTCCATGCATATGACTATGAGCATGAAAAAAGCAGACGCAACACGCAAGCGGACGCCGACACTCAAGATCAGACACGACGTGCCACATTCAGCACGGCACCACTGCCACCACACGACCTCACCCAACCCAACACCACCGTTTCACCATTGCACATTTGCACTGCACGGGGGCATGGCCGATCGAAAGGACAAACGAATTTTCCTTTCCCAAATTATTACTAGTACTACAGTATAAAGGTGCCTCTTTAAATCTCATAAATGTAAAGATCTTTTTTAAAAAATTGATAGTAAGATAAGTGTAAAATAAAATATTACAAAATGTACGAAAAATATAGGAATGGTTGTTCGATTGACCAACGAAAAGAACACAAAAATCGGATAAGAGAGATAAACTCAGAAGGAAATTTTTTAAAGGTCAAAGCTTTTTCTAAGTTTCCTCAAAATCTCTTTTCGATTGTCCATTCAATAGAAATTTTAAATTTTATAATAGGATTTAATCTGTTGTTTTAAAGGTCTTCATACAAAATTTTTTTATAGGATTAGAATCCTTTAAAATATCTATATTTTTCTACAAATCGAAGGGTCCATAAAGGTTGGATCTACTTATGGCCTATTTGTTTTGGAGGAATTTAAACACATAAGAATAGAAAATGTGAAAGAACAGGAACGTATGCACACCTCAATTCGTAGGAATACGAATTTTCCAAGAGGTTTGGGTGATGAAAATTTTCATATGTTTTCTCTCTACGACTAATAGGAATGAAATTTTTTCTTCTATTTTCCTATAGCTATATGCCTACAAACGGAATGATACTAATATGAATTAATTCTTAGAAATCCTTTTTTTTTTGGTTTTCGTCCAAACCAATTTTTTTTGTTTCCCTTATCGGTCAGCACTTACTTTTCCTTTTTTTTCGAATTTTTCTTCAAGGAAAATGGGCTTTTCTCTCTTTGATACTCCAGAGGAGAGAAAACGTGCATTTTAACTTCCTCCACTGCAATTTACATCTAGGTGGTATCCCTCAACAAAAAAATCGGGTTTACTGTTTCCTTCAACTATCAAAACATTCTTTTGCCTCCAAACGTTTTTTAAGGTGGTTTTATCCAATGTGGCCCATTCGTAACATCTTGACATATTCTTCATCCAATATGGCTTATACGTGGCAATACAGTAAGAGAAAAACAGAAAAAATAGTGCGACCCACATGTCAGTGGCATAACCGTTCTTCTCTTTCTATCGCCTCTCATCTCCCCAATCTCTCCTTCCCCGTGACATCAGACAAAACCGTTAACTATATTGACTTATAAGTGCCATGTATGATAAAACTATCTTCAAAATCATTCGAGGAGGCAAAATATTGGTTTTCATAATTGAAGAAGGTGATAGGTCAAGGGATGCGAACTAAATTCGGTTATATTTGAGAGAGTGAATATGGACGTTTTCCTCTAGAGAAAGATGCCCAAGTGGAAAAAGTACACCAAAAGTCCCTCAACTTGTCATCGAGTTACAAAATCATCCCCCAACCGCAAAACCAGATATATGATATTCCTCAACTTATAAAACCGTTAATTTTAGATCCTTCGGTGGTTTTGACCCCAGTTTTGTCTGATGTGGCGACTGAGTCAACGTAGGACCCACGTTGGCCCCACATGTCAGGGTGTCCACGTCAACACCTTCTCTCTTTCCTCTCTTCTCTCCCTTCTCTCTCTTACTTCTCTGCACAGGTTAGCCGACGGGTGGGGAGGAGGGCGGCGGGGCGAGGCGGGACTGCCGCCGCTGGGGAAGGAGTCGCCGCCACACCAGCAGCGGCATCGGCACCATTGCGGCGGCGACGGGCGAGTACAGGGGCGGAGCAGCAGCGTCGACGGGTGTCGATGCGAAAAACACACACTGGCCTGGGAGATCTGCTTAGCTCCAGTGTAGGTCCAAAGGTTGATGAGATATGGGCGTGCCAATCAGTTTGATCCTGCAACTGGCAAGATATACAAACAACTGATCAATAAGCCGATCGACTGTCAAGCAGATGGAGTAATTCCAGCCGATGCCGATACCAGCCAGTAGCGATAGAGTTTTGAGCTATCGGCTATATGTCCAATGTAGAAAATGATATAAAGACAATCGGCTGATGATGATGTAATAAATTAACAATATAATCAAGTAGAAACCAATCGGCTAATAATGATATGATAGATAAGCACTGATCTGAAGGTTAAAGCATCGGCCGGAGGTCCGATGTCATAAAATCCACAGGATTAGATTAAACGGTGAAATCTTTGTTGCCATCGGCTAAATCCAACTAGTGTGTAATCCTTGTAATCCGATGTTACGTCCAGATAACTCATCGTCTGAAACCCTTATTGGCAATGAAAAAGCAGGCTAGGGATTATGGTTCTAAACACGACTTAGTAGATCAAACTTAATTGATGCAGCACTAAGTATGAAAAGAAACATAATATCTAGATAATCAAGCCCTTGACTGATTTTTAGGGTGGTAGATGCCTTAGCTAATCTAATCTAGTAAGACAATTTAGTCGATACTGACAGAAACCCTAAAGCGAGAGACAACCGAAAGAGCTAAATTGACATACTAAGACTAGATTAACTAAGACATATGATAAATAGGCGGGAAAATATATCATCCAAACCGGAACAATCCAAGAGGTCGAATGTACTGATGCAGCCTTATAACGACGCCGACGTAGATGAGACAATTGCCTGGGCCGGTGGAACGTAGGACTTACCCCTTCGCCGGAGATCGAACTGAACCGATGCAGCCTTGCATCAGGTGCCAAATTCCGCCGGTTGATAAGTAAAACCTCAGTAAAGAGGGTGGCAATGCGCCGAGAGTAGTATTGATCGAGAGATATTACAATAACCCCAAGTGTACATATTTATACCCATTGGTAGATACTAGTCCTTGTAGGATAAGAAAGAAACTTTCCTAAAGATAAAACGGAAACATAAAGTCTTTATTGGATACTAAACATACTTTCCTAAAGATAAAAGGAAACTAACAAATTATTCCTAATTAATAGGTAACTTGCCATGCCGCATCCCCCTTGAACTCAGTCACTTCTTAGATAAGCTTTCTTTAATAGGTTAATTTCCTTAACCGAATATAGCAGGAATCTGACTATTGGTGACGTGATAATTCTCATCGGCCGATTCTAGGATTCTGAAGCCAATACTAACTCTAGGCCAATGATGTCTTCGGGGCTTACCAAATTTCGCTGTTAACAGCGGGCGAGAGCGGTGGCGACGGCAGGCGAGCGTGGCTACGGATGGGGAGCGGCAGCGCCGATGACTCTGCGCCACTTAGCCTCGTCGTCATCGGTGGCTCCAGGCGCGGGCAGAGCAGAGAGGCGGGGGATGCGAAGCTGAGGGACGGGGGGCGCGACGGGCGATCGGTGGCAGGGATAGGGCCAATGGGAGGGGCCCCGAGTCGTCGTCATGCTCCGCGTCGCCGACCGTCGCCTGTCACGCCAGCCCTCCTCTCAGCTGCGCTCCTCCCTCGCCGGCCGCCTACCACCGCCCGTCGCGTCAGCCCTCCTCTCCGCCGCGCTCCCCCTACCGGGCGTCGGCCGCACCTGCCGCGCCGGCCCTCCTCCCCCGCTAGCCGCCGGCGCGCCCACCGTGCCGGCACTCCTCCCCTACCGGCCATGCTCCTCGAGAAAAGAAAAGTGTGCGTGTAAGAGAGAGAGGAAGGGAGAGGAGGGGAAAGAGAGTGTGCTGACGTGTCATCCTGACATGTGGGTCCCACGCTGACTCAGCCGCCACGTAGGATAAAGCCGAGGTCAAAACCACTGAAGGACCTAAAGCAAACGGTTTTGTGAGTTGAGGGATGCCATATATCGGTTTTGCGGTTGGGGGACGATTTTGTATGTCGATGACAAGTTGAGGGACCTTCGGTGTACTTTTTGCTGCCCAAGTCTAAGTCTAAGTGGGCTGCCGTCGTGCATTCCTTCATCATGGGCCTGATAGGCTTCCCACCCTTGTCACAAGACAAGAATGTTATGTACTGGAGTATGTAGTTGGGCTTTGTTACTTGGTCATTCGACTCCTCCGTCTTCCTCCGCCCCTCTTCTCCGGGTCTAGGGTTTGCTGCTCCCCCTCCCCGCCGCCGCCGCCTCCGCCTCCGCTGCTCAGATGGGAGGCAAGTGCCCGCACCGCAAGGTCAAGAAGCGCCGCCTCTCGCACAAGACGGCCCGCCGAGGCAAGTTCCTCGTCAAGGCCGATGACGCCGTCTACGACGAGCTGGTGAAGCTCGCCGACGCCGGCAAGGACGCCGACGCTACCCAGCTCCCCGTCGACGAGGACCTCCCCGGTATGGGACAGTTCTACTGCCTCCACTGCGAGTATGTGCCCCCTCTCTACTGTCCCTGCTCTGCCCCCCTTTATATCGAATCTCCAACTAGGAATACGCCTTTGCTTCCTGCAACGAACTCTCTCTTTTGGCAGATGTTCTTATATATATATTCCGCTGACGAACATTTACACGTCTAATATAACCACTGATTCTCGTAGTTTGCACGCTGCCTTTAATTGAATTGAACTGTAACTCCTGTGATAAACCAATAATTTAGTCTCGTTGATTCTTGCAATGCCTGCAACCCTTACCAATCAAATAATATGTTCAACTCTCGCCGTTTATTTCTGATACCAATCATATAATGCATGCTTGCTATGTTGGTTGTCGCCTGCAGTCGCTACTTTGCAAGTGAGAGTGTCAAGGAGGAGCACTACCGCTCAAAGCGCCACAAGAAAAGGTGATCGCCTTGTCCTTACTACTTTGAAATCTCTCTTCTAAGAAGAATACATATTGGTAACCTGCCACATTCCAGCATCACAGACACTTACTGCACTGCATGTCATTGGAGCTAATATATATTATATGGTGTCATGACATTGTAGGGTGTCAATATATACTCCATCATGGTTACTGAAAACATACAAACTTATTAAATTTTATGGTCACAAGCATCTCTATTCCTTATTGCATTTCATGACATTGGAGCTAAACAGAAAAAATATTCTGCTCTAGATTGTCTTCTACAGTTTCGACGAGATAGTACTTTGTTTCAATAATGTATACATGTACACGTTTTGTTGTTCAGCAACAATTTTTTGTTGTTTGGTAAACGCAATTGCCTAGAGCATATAATGTAACAAGCTGCAAGTACCAACTTTTGACAAATTTTACAGAAGACGAAAGTCCTTTTGTTTTGGATGCAGCTAGTACATATCATTTATATCCATGTAGCTAGATGGTCTTCAGTTCTATAACTTTGAGCTTGAAAGTTAAAACACTAGCTTAATAATTATGTGGTATAGAAAAGGTCTCTGTTGTGGTACTACTATGCAGCTTAATCTACTGAAGTTGTTCAATCTACTTCGCTGTACCTATCTATTACTCCTTCGGTTTCAAAATATTTGTTTTGTTAGGACAAGACTTTGACTAACAATTACTCTATTAGGATATACTCCCTCCATCTACTTTTGATAGTCATATTTCATCTTGGCACACAGACCAAGGATAAGTAATTCTACTTATTGTCCATTTAAACGTGCTACTAGTCATTCCTCGTAAACAAATGATTCATTAATATTTACATTTCTCGATGCCCATGTAGCCAATCTTGTGTGGAAGAATGGAGAGTCACGCATTAAATCCGTGAAAGTCATTAAGAGGATAGGTTGTTGGATTGAAATATGCCTATCAAAAATAAATTTTTCAGATTTGGAAATATGACTATCAAAAGTAGATGGAGGGAATAATGTTTTGTGACACAATTAAATTTATTAGATCCGTATTCAAAAGTACTTTATAATTACATCGTATATATCACAACATCAGTGTAGGTAGTTGGTCTTCAGCTCTGTAACTTTGAGCTTGAAAGTTAAAATGCTAGTTAATTATCCCCTCCGGTTCCATAATTCTTGACGTTTTGGAAAATGACACAGTCTCCAAAATATATCCTAGACTATGATTTTCTATTATAATATATACACTAAATAAATACATTTTTACTTTTATTATAGTAATTTTAAGAAAAATCTATATATGTTGTTCTAGTGGCTTTAAACCAAATATTATTAAAGTTATAAAAGCTTGACCTCAGCCTTACACAAAACATCAAGAATTGTGAAACCAGAGGGAGTATGTGCTACAGAAACATTTCTTTCTTTGTGCAAAGTGATACGGTTCAATCTACTATGCTATATCTAATAATGACTTTGCGATACTTGTAGGATCAAGCAAATGTCAGGGCCAGCCCCACATACTCAACTTGATGCAGAGCTTGCTGCTGGAATGGGGATGCCTGACAATGGCCTGAAGCTCATGTCCATGTGAACCTCTTCTTGTTCCTGGTTTTTACTCTTATATGTTTTTGTCACTGCCGTACGTATGTACTTGCTCTGCTTAGTAGTTAATTGAGTTGAGTTGATGGTGTCTGTTGGTCCAAGAATTTACTTTTAAGAAGCCAAGGGTTACTCTGTTTTGCCTGCCTCATTTTGTCTCGCTTCTGATTGAATATCAGTTACCTCAGTCAGTGCTGGGGATCAAAACGTCTTATTGGTTTATTGGCATTGGCTTGAGCACAAGCTACCAAAGGCAAGGGGCGTTGATGGCTGTGCTTTGCCTCACATGCTATGGCTGCCTTATGCCTGTAGGGACTACCAGCAATGAGCATTGTATGGCATAGGCAAACTACATATAGGCCCAGAGTATTGGCCACATAAATATAGATTGTGCCTTTACAGGTGTGTTGATCTGTTTTTCACACCCCATATGATCTCTTGCTCATTCTGGATCTACCCTTCCATGACCTGGTCATGTCTCCCCACTGAGTCTCTAGGCCATGTTGATGGTGTCGTCTGGGGCTTTATGCAGCTGTAATATGCATTTTAGCATGTATTAGGTTGCACCGTCACGTGTTACTGGCAACTACTAGTAGTGTGTTTTGGTTTGGTGTAAGGACGAGTTGAAAAGGAATAGGCGGTGCCATATTAATCAAGAGGGCTGTCAATGTTGACAAATGTTCCTCCTTATCTAATCTACTTGTTGATGGTGATGGTCACCTGACCTGGGCTGTTGGCTTGTTGGAATGGAAGTCTGCATTGCATAGAAAGGGTGAGAAGGTGAATGATGGAGATGAAATGAGTAGAAAGATGCCTTTGTCATAATAGCAGCTATAGAGGACATAGCGATGCAATGCACGCACGCTCCTTGTTTGTGTGCGGGCGTCAAGATGCATATACTACTTACTACTCTACTATGCTGGGTGTTGGACATGCATGCATGCATGCATGCCGGGGGGCCAAGCTAAGCTAGCGAAATCAATTGGTTTGCATCATTGCCAGTTGTGCAATTGTCCTGCCTATACTCCTTATCTTTCTTTCACTTTCATGCTCCCAATCATGTACTCTGTAATAAAGTACTACACGTAGTAGGAGTAGTAATAAGTTATAAGTGCCAGAATGAAGCCCCATGAGCTGACTCCCCCGTCTCCCTTCCCCTGGTGATTGGCGATGAGTTGGATTGGATTTGGATCTCCAGAATACATCCAGATGCTGAAAAGAAAATTAAGAGCAAGGGGCCAAAACCTGTCACGCGCTCGCTCAACCCCACCACAACACCATCCATGCTCATCATCTTGTTGTGCAGTTGCTGCTCTTGTTCTCCAATCGACACAAACACAACACATGCCAGCCACCCGCCCGGGTCCGGCTGTGGATTGTGGAAGAGAGAAAAAGGACTAATGATTCCATGGCTGTCCTTTCGGATCGAGGCGCCCTGGATGATTAGCAGCAGGAGCAGGAGCATGGCAATCTATCTTTGATGCCAAGCAAAGCAATGGCTGGCTGATATACTACCACTCACTGATCCAGTTGCAGTTTGTTTAGGGTGTGCCACTTGTTTCAGATCTCTCTTTTGCCTTGTTTCTGACAGCATCCACAAGCTCAGCCTTGCGCCAATTGATATGGCCAACCCCACAAAGACTAGGGTGGTGACTTGAGCTCCTTCGCCCACACTTGTGCTCATTGCTCGTCCGACCAGACACACAAACACGCGCCCTGCTCTACTACTGGAGTACTCCTACGGAGTATACTCCAGTACAGTAGTACAGACACACACACTGACACTGGCCCTGCTGATGGTAGTGGTAGTGGCAGTGGTAGGTACCCCATCGCAGAAAGAGAAGAGGAGACTCGCCATGGACAAACTAAAATTAACAGAGGAGAGGTGTACTAGGAGTAGAGCAGTGTCAGTGTAGTATGGGGCACATGAGTTTTCGACAGCACTAAATATGGTGGCTTAGATTTGACAGTGCCATTTGGATTTGGTTCATCCATGAAATAGAACTAGAAGAGGCCCCCATACTGCTTTGTCCGTCCGGAGGGGAGGGGGAGGGACCATGCAGTGAGCGAGCGAGCGAGCAGTCGGTGTTGGGGCACACGACGGAAACGATCATGTCATGTGCAAGCAACAACAAGACGTCAACATTATGCCTGCATGTGCATGTGATACTCCTTCCAAGTCAAACTTTGGAGGGTCCAGAATTTCTGCAATTCTGCCTCCCTCCCTCCCTATCTCTTGCCTGCAAAACACTGTTACTTTGGACTTTGGAGTGTGAACGAATGTACTCCTACTCCTACGACTACTCTTATGCTGGAGTAGTGACAAGGAAGCCCTAAACCCCGGGTCATACCTGCTGATCGAATTGAGTCGGTAATGGAGTAATATTATACTACTCCAGTAGTAGTTAGTAGTGTACTATCAATCATCCTCAACTAATCGAACTGAGCATGCTGCTTTTGTGCTGGTCCTTGATTTCCGGACAAACTAATCGAAGAATCGAGCTAATGATCCATCAATGGACACAATAGTAGTAGTATCATGAGCTAGCTAGCTAGCAGTATAGTAACTCATTTCATTAATTCATTCATAGAACATCTAGCAGCAGCAGCAAGAACACACAGCAAAAGAACATGTTGTTGTATCAAAACGAATACTCCACTCCTATATTGGAGTAGCTACGCTAGTAAGCTACTAGGTGCCGTGTGTTGTTGAGGAGGAGGAGGGGCCGGGCTGCGGCGGCACGTGGGAGTGGGAGAGGCGCTGGAGCTGCAGCATGCGCGCGTAGCAGCCATCGGGGTGGTGGTTGAGCAGGTGGGAGTGCGAGCCCTGCTCCGCCACCTTGCCGTCGTCGATGACGGCGATGGTGTGGGCGTTGCGGACGGTGGCCAGACGGTGGGCCACCACGATGGTGGTGCGGCCGGAGCCAGAGCCGAGCGCCTCCTGCACGCTCCGCTCCGACTCGGCGTCCAGCGCGCTGGTGGCCTCGTCCAGCAGCAGGATGGGCGCCTGCTTCACCAGCGCCCGCGCGATGGCGATCCGCTGGCGCTGCCCGCCCGACAGCTGCACCCCGCGCTCCCCGACCAACGTCCCGTACCCCTCCGGCAGCGCCGATATGAACTTGTGCGCGTTGGCCGCCGTCGCCGCCTCCACCACCTCCGCCTCCGTGGCCCCCTCGCGCCCGTACGCGATGTTGTCGTGGATGGTGGCCGCGAAAAGGAAGGGCTCCTGCGGCACCAGCGCCATGGCGCGACGCAGGGACCGCAGGTTGAACTTGCGCAGGTCCCGGCCGTCCAGGAGCACCCGCCCGGAGTTGGGCTCGTAGAAGCGCTGCACCAGCGCCAGCACGGAGCTCTTGCCGCACCCGCTCGCCCCCACCAGCGCCAGCGTCCGCCCCGCCCGCGCCCTCAGGCTCAGGTCCCGGAACACCTGCACCTCCGGCCGCGACGGGTACGCGAAGTCCACGTGCTTCAGCTCCACCTCCCCCCGGGGCCGCTCCGGCACCGCCGCCGCGTCCACGTCGTCCGGCTCGATCTCCGTCCTCCGGTCCATCGCCTCGAACACCGCCTGCATCGCCCGCCCGCCCTTTACGAAGTCCGGCGCCAGCGTCAGCGTCTCCGCGGCGCCGTTGGCCGACACCATCAGCACCATGAACACCCGGATGGTCTTGGAGAAGTCCGACACGCCATGCTTCACCAGCCACGCCGCGTACCACAGCCCCAGCGCGTACGACGCGTACAGCAGGAACTGCGCCACCCCGTACCCGCTCCCGGCGATCTGCCCCTTCCAGAAGCACCGCCGGAGCGGCCCCGCCAGGTTCGCCTCGAACAGCCCCGCGATCTTCGCCTCCGACCCGAACGCCGCCACGGTGCGCACGTTCGCCACCGCCTCTCCCGCGATCTGCGTCGCCCTCGCGTGCGCCCGCTCCAGGTCGCCCGAGAACCCCTTGAGGAACATCTTCTGCAGCACGGTGGCGGCCACCACCAGCGGGAAGACGGCCAGCAGCACCAGCGCGAGGCGCCACTGCAGGACGAAGCCGGCGGTGCAGGCCACCAGCATGAGCGCCGAGTTCTGGACGATGATGGAGATGCGGTCGCCGATGGCGGAGCGCACGTTCTGGGCGTCCAGCGCCAGCCTGGCGGCGATGCGGGCGCTGGAGTTGTCCTCCATGTCGAACCAGGCGATCTCGTTGCGGAGCACGGCGGCGAGCATCCTCTCGCGGACGCGCTTGGTGAGGTTCTCGCCGACGGTGTCCCAGAAGAGGTGCTGGACGGTGTTGAAGAGCAGGGCGGCGGAGGACATGCCGATGAGGAGGTAGCAGTACTTGGCGATCTGGCGGTCCATGTAGGCGGCGTCGGGGGCGTAGTACACGCTGAGCACGGCGCTGAGGACGTAGGCGAAGATGGCGCTGAAGGAGCCGCACACCATGGAGCCCAGCGACGCGACGAGCGCGTACCCCCACTCGGGCGAGTTCATCTTGGCCAGCCGCCAGAAGGAGCTGGCCTGCACGCGGAAGTAGTGCTGCTGCTGCTGCTGCTTGCTGTCGACTCCGAGGCCGAGGCCGGTGATGAAGTCGGCGTCGGAGAGGCGGCGGGAGTAGGGGGAACGGCCGTAGGAGGAATTACGCGTGATGATGGGCGAGCTGACGGAGTTGCGGGCGCTGGATGGTCGCGCGCTGCTCCGGCGAGCGGCGACGAGCGCGGCCTCGTGCGCCTGCTCCTGCATTCGGATGAGCCTGGCGTAGGTGCCATCCCCGCGGGCCATGAGCTCGTCGTGCGTGCCCACCTCGGAGATGGCCCCGCCCTGGAGGACGGCCACGAGGTCGGCCTTGCGGATGGTGGAGAGGCGGTGCGCGATCACCAGCGTGGTGCGCCCGATCATGAAGCGGTCCAGCGCCTCCTGCACCAGCTTCTCCGACTCCGAGTCCAGCGCGCTGGTGGCCTCGTCCAGCAGCAGGATGGCCGGGTTCCGGAGCATGGCGCGCGCGATGGCGATCCGCTGCTTCTGCCCGCCCGACAACTGCAGCCCGCGCTCCCCAACCTGCATTGCCATTCCATGCTTTTTGCGTCAGCCTAAACATTCGCTTACTACTCGCTAATTTCTTGCTTGGTGTTCAACTCATTCAATTTACTGTACTTCTTAAGGTAATTAATCAGTAATGGTGTTAAGCAAAGCATCATATTCATGGGTGCCATACTGCCTACCGTGTCATGTGCGCAGCAGAACGAGAACAACAATATTCTGGAGTACTCCACTAGTACTACTGTGTAACTAACCTACTACTACTCCCCCTGTTAAATGCTAATGCAGCAGGCAGGCGTGTCAGCTACTCAGCTGGCAAGAATAATTAATGTGTGTTAAGGTTTGATTAAGCAAACCGCCTGGCAAGAGCTCATGACTCCATGAGGGGATTCCTAACCTAATAACTATAATGGTGTTCATAGCATTAAATAAGTTGTCACTTAAAACAAAAAATGATGTGGCAAGTGAATAAATGAGAAAAGAGAAGGAAACCATGTCTTGCATGAGACATGATTTCTACACAACATCCAAGATATCATGTGAGATAAGTAGCATTAAATTGAAGTATGGAATAGTGGTGTTTGCATTGAAAGAGTAGTGTCTGGTACTAGTTTCTTGATGATGTGGAGTTTATGGAAACCATGTCTAATGTTATGGGTTGGAACTGCCTGAGCCCCATCAAACAAGAGGGTGATTATTGGGAGGAAGAAGCTGACATTCCTGACAAAATGTCAAGCTGGAATGGATTCATCCCGAGCTTAGGATTCCTTGAAATTTGGCAATGAGCTGCAGTGGGCACTGGAGTGGACAAGTGCAGATGAGTGGGTGCTGCAAAAGGGCGTCACATCTGCTGATCTAGTACTGGAGTAGTCCGTAGTGGTAGTAGGTACTGTAGCTGTTGTAGATGGAGAAGAAAGAAGGTGATGAGTGTGCAGGTGCCATGGTTTGTGCTTTTGAAAGGGGAAGGGGAGGAGGAATCTTGGCATGATCCAATAATCCGTCCATGTTACTTGCACCAACTCGGAACAGCGCTCGAAAGCAACCCATTGATTGCCGCCTGGCCCTAGTAATAATAACATAACATGTCTTTCCCTGTCTCTATCTAGGAGTATCTCTCTCTCTCTCTCTCCCCCCCTCCGAGTACAGTAATCTCTACTGTATCTATAACTAAAAAGGAGGGAGATGAGATGAGAAGCAGCAGAGAGACGTGGTGTGAATGTGATAGCATAGCATGCCTCCTCGTGCTCATGCTGCCCGCCTAACAAACAAACACAAGGCATTGTTGCATGGTGGATCGTCATCGTCTCACACGCAGGGTTAGGAGAGGCAGCGACAGGAAGGACAACAAGTGAAACGAAGCAGCAAAATACTAGGGAGTACTTGCCTGCGTGTTGTAGGCGTCGGGGAGCTTGACGATGAAGGAGTGGGCGTTGGCGACCCTGGCGGCCTCCTCCAACTCCTCCTGCGTGGCGCCGTCCCTCCCCAGCAGCAGGTTCTCCCGGATGGTGGTGGCGAACAGCGCCGGCTCCTGGCTCACCAGACCAATCTGGCGGCGCAGCCACCGCAGGTTGAGCTCCCTCAGGTCGTGGCCGTCCAGCAGGATGCTCCCGGCGCTGGGCTCGTAGAACCTCTCGATCAGCGACACCACCGTGCTCTTCCCTGACCCGGAGCTCCCCACCAGCGCGATCGTCTTCCCCGCCGGCACGCTCAGCGATAACCCCCGCAGGATCCCCACGTCTGGCCGCGACGGGTACGAGAACTCCACATCCCGCAGCTCCACCCGCCCCGTCACCGCTTCCAGCTCCACCCCGCCCTCCCGCTCCATGCTCGGCTTGTGCTCCATCATCCGGAATATCTTCGCCGCCGCCACCCGCGCCTTGGCGAACGCCGCCATGCTCGGAGCCGACTGCCCAAGAGCCCTGCGGATCGGATTTTTTTACTCTCAATCCGGCCAATCGGAGTATATGCTACGGAGTACAAAGCTTACTTACAGGCCGCCTATCATTACTGAGAACATGGTGGCGATGGCGAGGCCTCCGTTGGTGTGGGCGCGTCGGACGAGGTGACCCCCGTACCAGAGGAGCAGCGCGTAGCAGCAGAAGACGGTGAAGTAGGTGCCGCCCAGTCCGATGCCCTTGGCGAAGCCGGAGCGGTAGCCGATCCGCTGCGCCACGGCCAGCGCCGCCGAGTAGGCCCGCATCACCCGCTCCTCGCCCACGAACGACTGCACGATGCGTATCTGCGCCAGCGCCTGCTCCGCGATGCCGCTGGCGTCGGACAGCGCGTCCTGGCTTCTGGAGGAGAGCTTGGCGAGCGCGGCGGCGCTGAGGCCGCCGATGACAGCGATGAGCGGGACGACGGCGAGGGTGACGAGGGCGAGCTGCCAGGCGGCGGTGAATCCGACGACGAAGCCGGAGACGAAGGTGGCGAGGTAGTGGATGAGGTTGCCGAGCTTCTCGCTGATGGCGTCCTGGACGAGGACAGCGTCGGCGTTGATGGCGTGGATGACGTCGGAGGTGCGGACGTCGGTGTCGAAGAAGGAGACGTCCTGGTGGAGGGCGGCGTGGAGGTAGCGGATGCGCATCCGGGTGGACTGCCGCTCGCCGGTCCACATCCAGCAGGAGATCTCGGCCCAGGAGGAGGCCCAGATGGCGGCGCCGACGACGAGGAAGTAGAAGGCGTACTTGACGACGAGGCGGAGCATGGTGTCCGGGTGGGCGGCGTGGGAGCCGAAGGAGTCGACGAGGTCGGCGAAGAAGCGGAGGAAGACCGGGAGGGAGCAGCCGTGGACGAGGGCGCCCAGCGTGCCCAGGGTCATGAGGACGTAGTCGAGGCCGTCGGCGAAGCTGAAGAGTTGCCGGAGCGGGGCCGGAGGGAGGGGCTTGGGCGGTGGAAGGTCGGTGGTTTGGATGTGGGGAGGCGGCGGCGACTTGTTAGGAGGAGGAGCAGGTGGTGGTGCTGCTGCTGCATCAGGTTGAGATGGAGGAGAATGGTGGTGGTGGAGGAGGTGCGAGTGCGGGGGCTGGTCGGCGGAGGGGAGATGGAAGGCCTCGAGCTCCGGGTCGGCGGCGGCATCGGCGCCGAGGACGACGACGCGGCCCTTTATCTCCTCCTCCATGCCTAGCCTACCGCCGCCCTGCCCTTGCTCGATCTCACTCTGCTCTCCTGTACTAATAATCTCTTGCTGCTCTGCTCTGCCCTTCTCTAATCCTAAGCTCAACCCTCCAATTCTTGAGTTGAGTTGCTCAATTCCTCTCTTCCCATCTGTGACTGTGAGCAAGGAGGAGAGGATTGCCTTGCCTAATGGCTTATGGCTGGTGGTAAGAGGGGACGACATGTTTATAAATAGAGAGACCCTTTACTGGAGTACTGGACTGGACTAATAGAAAAGAAAACGTGGCCTTGCACAACAAGCCTGGTCCACTAGGCCCCACACCTCGTCGGCTTCTAGTTCTACACCAGCCAGCCCTTTTTCCCTTCATGTAGAGTAGTTATCCACGGTAATACTCTTACCGGGTGTGTGTGTCCCCCTTCAACCTCACCGGCCGATCCGCCCGGAGCCCGGACCTCAGAGCTCCGGTAATCTCTCTCTCTCTCTCTCTCTTTCCCTGGTAATATAATCTCCGCAGGCAGGCACGCAGGATGTTGCAGTTGGTCCTTTCACGTATTGTTGCTTCAGAGTTCACACGAGCTAACTACCAATCATCCAAACCAAAACCTACCACATGCTTCACTTGACAATATAATCAAGCTTTTATTTCCAACGATGACCGACGACCACTGTCACAAGTTTAGATCCAAAGTTTGCATCTAAACTTTGTATTTTTCTATCACATCAATCTGTCATACACACACAACTTTTCACATCATCTTCAATTTCAACCAAGATCCAAACTTTGAATGGAAGTAAACACTGCCTATGTAAATAGGAGTAGTATGCACATGTTGTCACACTCCATTTTCACTGTACGCATTTGTACAACTCGTACTGGAGTACTAGTATGCATGTATGTATCGCATGCTGGACTAGCTGCTAGTATATACTACCTAGTACGTACTCGGTACTCCTAAGCATGGCTGTGCTTAAGTTCGTGTGCTAAAATTCTTTTTAAATATACGGACACATATTCGAAGTATTAAAGGTAGACTAATAATAAAACAAATTATAGATTTCACCTATAAACTGCGAGACGGATCTATTAAGCCTAATTAATCAGTCATTAGTAAATATTTACTGTAGCATCAAATTGTCAAATCATGGCGTAATTAGACTCAAAAATTCATCTTACGATTAACATACATACTGTGCAATTATTTTTTTCGTCCATATTTAATGCTCCATACATATGTCCAAACGTTTAATGTGACGAAAAAATTAAAAGTTTAAAAAAAATTGAATCTAAACACGGCCTATATACTACTACTCCTCCAATCAAACCTTCAACACCAATACAGCACCTATACAGAGTACAGACAGAGTTGCTAGCTAGGTGCCGCCCGACCGACCAGCCGTCTCAAATCATTTTTTTTTAAGAAAAAATCCTTCCAATACTTATGCTAACTGCCAGTCACCAAGTCCACCCGTACATATCGATCTACACCTATATCTCTCTCTCACCAAACCATTCCTGCAAACTTTCTTTCTTCAATTTTAAAACAAACCCCCAAGTAACTTATACTAGTAGTATTTCTTTCTAAAAAGATATCTTTTCATCACAAACACCCATGGGCCATGGTGCATAGTGTGGTAATTTTATACTCCCTCCATTTCTAAATATTTATTGTCGTTGACTTTTTTAAGGTATGTTTGACCGTTCGTCTTATGGTACGATGGTAGTAACTAATTTAATTAATTACTACTGTAACTGTATGCCACAGGTGGTGCACGGCCAGCCAAATGCTTGCAACTTACGCAACTTACGCTGATTCACGCCAACGGAGAAAATGTTATGTGGCCAATCGCTTTACTTATCTTATGGAACCACATGATCTCTAATAATGTTGTACCATTACAACAATGTCGTCAACCATCTTATCGCACCCCAATCCATTCCGCTCACGCATTGCACGGACGGCATTGCGGTAAGTCATTACATGGCTTGTACGCACAATCATAAGTAACCAACATTTATTTACTGTACTATACTATAGTAGCACATTTAATTTGACAACTCAAAAATAATAAAGAAAAGATTAGATTAAAAAAAAGTAAGTAACTACTGGGGACAGGGGCAAATCCAGCCTAGAGACAAAGCTGGTGTCGGCCTATGCTAATTTTTCATCATCTCAACCCGTCATGGTGAAAAAAGAGTCTCGACCCATGGGCTTTCAACACCAGATCCTGGGTCATGGCGGTTTGGGTCTGCTCCTTACTAAGGGATTTGCCAGTTCTCATATGATTAAGATTCCCATGTCACCTTTTCTCAAGGAATCGTCGTCAAACTCCAAGCAAGGAAGAGGGAGAAGACTCACCAATGGCAACGGCTCCTCAACAATGGTGACGACCAGTGGCAAACCCAGAATAAAAATTACCGGGATCCAATGCGTACTAATTATCTAAATTTTTACTTATATACTAATTAACATCATATAATTTAGTTAGAATTGAATAATTTGCTGGGGTTCGAGGACCCCGGGTAAATGTACCTAGGATCGCCACTGGTGACGACGTCAAAACTCTTGCGAATAACCTAGGGTTTAGGTTTCCAGGGTAGGGGTCGTGAGGGAATGGCCGTGAGCAGCGGTAAGACCGGCGGTGGGTGGCGGAGTACATGGGCGGTGGGTCACGGAGATGCCACCGAAGCTGTGTAGTTAGAAAAGAATGTTCAAATATATGGACATGTAGATATAATTTTTCCATAAATAAATCATAACATTAAACATATAAACCAATAAAACCATCTTAGTCGATCAAGACATATACGAGAAAGCTATACATAAATAAATCAAACATACTAAACATGATTGATACATCTCGACGATTTTGATTCTATTGTGGAAGTGGAGCAGCACAACGCACTGCACATATATACAATGCACGGTATTGGATGTTGATGATGCACAACGCCCTAACGTAGATGAAGATGAGTCGTTGTGGACGAACAACGAGCAGTCGCACGAGCGATTCCAAAAATCCTTATTAGTGCCTTCTCCCGATGCAGGATGTCTAAGACGAAGGTTTCAGAGATATGCAGAAGGTTGTGGCCGTACAGCGGTGGAGTGAGATGTATGGTTGTGACGCCTGCCTTATTGCCCGTGAGCTGTATGCAGCTAGGGTTAGACCACAATTAGTGGTTAGCTGGTGAGTTGGTGGAGCAGTGGGCTATTTGGGCCTTGTGGCTGTGGTTGGAACAAACTTTGTGGTGGTCAAGTATTCGGGTAAAATCCAGATATTTAAAAAGGCAATATCCAGATAACACGCATCTGTAAGATATCGTCATCCCAAACCCGATCTTATATCCAACAGAAAATACCTATATTTGGACCTGAAAACAGTAAAAGCTCCCGAACACCTGAATTTTTAACCTAAAATTGTCACAAATTAATACACCCGGGCAGGCGATCAGGAAATACCCACCCTGTTTTCACCCCTAGCCAGCAGGCATGAAGAGTAGACTACGAGCAACTACGCGGTAGAGAGGAGTATCCAAAACCCTATAATGTTTTTGTGTGTGTTGCATAGAGGTGGTGGCTCGATATTTACAAAGATATAAGAATGCATGATCAGGACACCATACAATCTCCATCGGATAAGCCACGTGTAACCCATCTAGAGATTCCTCGCCACTTCACGCACCAAGAATGCGATGAGTTTCCAAACACCAAATTATGCAGCAAAACCAATCTGAAAAAAAAGAAGTCGTGTCTGCATAAGCATAAGAAACCATTTTTGTGGACCATTCACACGTATGCCTACCAACCGGCCTGTGCCTAGTGAGGCGAGCGAGTACGTGCGTGTCCCGTAATTCTCACCACCACACATTACTTAAGTGCTTAGAAGAGCGCTTTCTCTTTTAAGAAAATCACCCTGTTTTGGAAAAGGCAAACATAGTACTAAAGATTAAAATACATCCCTTCCCATGAGGTGAGACTTTGTGATTTTCTTAAAAATTAATCTTCGTATGAGTTTTAGCCTACATATTAATTCGAGTAGAGGACGTCGGACAGGGTCGTTAGCAGAGGGTCATATCCTGGGTGGTTAGTAGGCAGGGGCAACGGCAAGATAGTGGGCCAATGGGCGCGATGGGGAGTTATTGCTTTCTGGTGCCGACGAGGCTAAGAGGTAGGGCATGGGGGTGGGGGGGGAGGGGGAAAGGGGGTATGTGTTAGGTGGTTAACGAGCACACGTCACGATGGAGAGGAGATGTGTGTAGTGGGAGAAATGCATGAATCTGAAAAGCAATATAGCTAGTGTAAATTTGACTGAAATTTATGGTTGTTTTTAGATGACTACAAACTAGATCTCTTATAATTACAATGATACCCGTACATTTTAGTAAGGCAAGACAAACCTAGTAGTCCCTCTCTCAAAAGAGATATCTAACCATAGAGTGAATTTAGATTTATCACCGGAATTGGTTTTTTTTTTACAAGGGAGACAGGGACCCATAGCCTATATTTTTTATATAGGCAGACATAAGTTGATTTTTTTTTTTTTTACAAAAAGGCGTACTATGTGTTAAGTAGTATGCCGTGTAGATACGATGCAGATGCATGCATGTTCAGCGTCGTACGCTCATCGCAGATTACCGAAGCACTTCCTATATACTCCGTAAATTTGCTCGCCGTATACAAGCACCTTTAAGCAATGCGTATTATATTCTATCTAGAGTATTTTAAATATCTTTTTAAACGGATGAATAATGCATGAAACTGAGTTTATAAAATTATTTAATGGCATAAATAAATAAATTAAATATTATAAAGTTGAATAGTTGATTTAAAAAGTTATTAGAAATGATGATGAATAAAGTTTTTTAGATAAACATATCATTTAGAAGCTTAGGAGGCTTGTCCTTCAATTTGTAGGTAGAAAAAGAACGTGACCTTAATTTCTCATATACTTGCAAATTTATATGATAATTAATTTGAATGTCCCAAACGACGTAAGCAGACAGTACTCTATTGAAGTACATGAATACTTGTTTGATTTTTGTGTGTCGTGGTGCATCGATCTGCATCTGCATGTGAGCCTCACTCCCTAACTATCCTTTTGGTTAATGTACATTATAATCGAGTTCACTTTACAAGTTAGTTATGTGTTGCCCTTTAATTTGTCTTTCTCGTGCATCAAGCTAATTAATTTAGGATTGCACTACGGGTTTCATGATCAAATGAAATCTCTTCTTTCTTCCAAGCTACTCCTAGCTTAATTTATAGTACTAACTTTTCTTTTCATGTTACTTGCTAACTTTGGCTGTGTTTAGTTTGTGTGCCAAATTTTTTTAAGTATACTGACACACATTCGAAGTATTAAACGTAGACTAATAACAAAATAAATTATAGATTCTGCCTGTAAACTGCGAGACGAATCTATTAAGCCTAATTAATTCGTTATTAGCAAATGTTTACTGTATCACCATATTGCATTGTCAAATCATAGCGTAATTAGGCTTAAAAGATTCGTCTCGCAATTTACATGTAAATTGTGTAATTGATTTTTTTATCCACATTTAATACTTTATGCATGTGTTCAAACATTTGATGTGACTAAAAAGTTAGAAGTTCAAGAAAAAATAAATAAATCTAAACACGGCCTATTTCTTCAGCGGTGGCATGCCTGCCCTTCTTTCCTCTCTCACCACCATACAGTACATACAGAGGGAAAGGAAAGCTGGTCATGCTACTGCACGAACCAATTTTTTATTTAAGTTAATGGATCCCCTTTCCTTTAATTAAATTTTGATTTTTGAATGATCTCTGTTCTGTGTACGTAAGACCGTAGAGGCCGTCCGTCCGGCCGGCCATACGTACTGATAGAGCTTCTTCATCTGCGGTGCAAAAATATTGTCTGAAGATCGAACTTATTGCATATCTCACGTGTATACTTCCTCCCTTACAAAATAAATCAACCTCATTCTCGTTGTAAAATATCACATCCGGTACAACTTGGTTTAGAAGGTGTTTAGATTAAAGTTTTGACGTGTCAAATCGAATATTATATAGGGTGTCGCATGAGTGTTCGGTCACTAATAAAAAAAACTAGTTACAGAATCCGTCAGTAAACCGTGAGACAAATTTATTAAGCCTAATTAATCCATCATTAGCAAATGTTTACTGTAGCACCGCATTATCAAATCATGTAGCAATTAGGCTTAAAAGATTCATCTTGTAAATTAGTCGCAATCTATGTAATTAGTTATTTTTCAGCCTATATTTAATACTTTATATAGGTATTCAAATATTCGATGTGACATGACGTAAAATTTTTAACAGGGATCTAAACAGGCCCTTATATTGGGATGAAGAGAGTACTAGCTACTACTAGTCCTAGAATATATATATATCACATTATGTATTTTTTTGGACAAGTATATTACTTCCTCCATCCCATAATATAAGGGATTTTGACTTTTTGCTTGCACTGTTTGACCATTCGTTTGATTCAAAAAAAAATTTGGAATTATTATTTATTGTATTTATGACTTATTTATTATCCAAAGTATTTTAAGCACAATTTTTCATTTTCTATATTTGTATAAATTTTTAAATACGACGAGTGGTCAAACAGTATAAGAAAAGTCAAAATTCCTTATATTATGGAAGAATGAAGGAGTATTTGTCTGTCAGTCATTAACTGGCTTATGCAGGTTGATTTTAATTAATTCCCTATCACTCCACTAGGACTCTAGGAGGCTGTACAGACCCATGTTAAGGGTGTATTTAGTTCATACCAAAATTTAAAGTTGGTTGAAATTGAAATGACGTGACGGAAAAGTTGGAAGTTTTGATGTGATGAAAAAGTTAGAAATTTGAAGAAAAAGTTTATAACTAAACTCGGCCTAACTTACCGTCCGACTGTATACTTACCGTCAGATATCAGCTGGTTGTGACGACGTCTTTGGTTATATACTTATTGGTAAGTTTGTAGAAGCCTCTAGCAGATTCAGTTTCTCACATAATCTCCAGTTTCCCTAAATAATTTAGACTATCACCTATATTCTATATTCTAAAAATATGTAGTTGTACGATCCAAAAGATAAAAACCCAGTTTTTTTCATATTCTTAGAAATTGGTTATTAAATTCATAGAATCTCTAAGGCTGTGTTCATTGCCTTGTTTTCCGCGTGTACGTTTTCCAAACTGCTAAACGATGTGTTTTTTTTTTAAAAAATTTTATATACGAAAGTTGTTAAAAAAATTCATATTAATCTATTTTTTTTCTAAAAGTAGCTAATAATTAATTAATTATATGCTAATTGACTGGTCTGTTTTTCGAATGATGAGTTCCTAACCCCCACCAACGAACACAAGTCTTATACACGGATTGATGGATGCGTCAGTGCACTGCATGCGTAGTGGAGACATGGGCGGCCGGGTCTTTTTAGGTGGTACCCGTAAGTACGAGTAATTAAATTAATTAGACATCGAGATGCATATCTTTGATACGTCATGCGCACTGATACATGTAATATGATGAGGAGGGGGGAATTGAACAATCGTTTTCCAACTTTCAGGTGTTGTTGTGGCATGCATTTGCATGCGCTCGGATAATCGATATATCCATCAGTTAATCGAGAATTGTGACGTTACATGGATGCATGATTAGTGAAGCATCAAATCGATGAATTGAATCTTGTGTAGAGTAGAAGTACTAGTAGGAGTACTTAATTTTGGCGTGCGAGAGCAGCAATCCTGATAATAATATCGTCATCTCCGTCAGGGGTAGAGCTACTGCTGTACTACTAACCTGTACAATTAAGCTTCTTCGCTCGCTGCACCTGCAATGGGAAAAAAAGAAAGAAAGAGAAAACGATGGAGTTATTAACATCCAACAAGTAAGTACTCCTACTAGATGACGTACAGTACATATGTACATGCAGCAGTGATGAAGGCCTACAAATAAATCGAATGGCAACGGGGAGGGCAGCTGCAAGGGAAGATGGATAGGTAGGTGATGGGCCGTCGTCCAGACAGGCCGGCCCATAAATGAAGTCAGGTGTGGGCCATGAAGAGTCGTGGCCCATGAGGAGTCCACACGTGGGTGGGTGGGTTTCCTTCCCCCATACAAGTAGGAGGAAGGAGTGAGAGGGTTGGAGGAAGAGGAGGAGCGGAGGAGATCCCCAACCACAACTACTCTCCCTCCCGCCGCCGCCACCGTCGTCTACCCTACTCCCGCACCGCAGCCATGGTGTCCGACGCCAGCAAGAAGAAGGCGGCGCAGAAGAAGGCCGCCGCCGCTGCCAAGAGGGGCGCCAAGGCCTCCTCCTCCTCTTCCTCCTCCGCCGCCGATAAAGCGGCCAACGGTATCGCCGCGCTTAAGCTTTCCGATCGCACCTGCACCGGAGTCCTCGCCTCCCATCCGCTCTCCCGCGATATCCACGTAAGGATCTTGTCCCCCCCTCCCTCCTTCTTACTTACTGCTCCCTATTAGATTTGATTAGACCAGATGTACGTGTTGTGTTGACGAGGGAGGGGAATACCTAGTTTCTTTTTCTTTTTCCCCCCTTTATAAGATGTAATAATAAGATGCGCTTTGCTGCTCCGCTCAGAATCTCAGATCAGATGCCCATGTATCATCCCTCCTGCTTCCAACTTGCACTCCTACATCCTTGCGCTCCAATTTCTAAGGGATCGATACAATAACCATGTTGATGCATATTTATTTCTTGATTTTATTTTGTACATATATATACATAAACAAATTAAACGTAATCTTACTATAATCATCTTCATTCATATTTACTTCTTGCTTTTATTTTAATTGCACCCCCCAAAAACTAACTGAAACGTAATCTTTCGATTCGATGTTGTTGCAGATAGAGTCCCTCTCATTAACATTTCATGGCCATGACCTTATTGTTGATTCTGAGTTGGAGCTCAACTATGGGAGGTTCGTTTATTTCCCATTCATCACTTTAAAATCACAAAAATTATCCTGCTACAGCCCCTTCATTCACACACTAACACTTGTCTTATTTATTTAACCTACAGGCGTTACGGTTTGCTCGGCCTAAATGGCTGTGGCAAATCTACTCTGCTCACAGCCATAGGCTGCAGGGAACTCCCTATCCCTGAACACATGGATATTTACCATCTCTCCAGTGAGATTGAGGCTTCAGATATGTCTGCGCTACAGGCTGTTATCTGTTGTGACGAAGAGAGGATGAAGTTGGAAAAGGAAGCTGAAATTTTATCTGCTCAGGTGACCAGCTCTTCAAACGCTTCATATTGCTATATCTGTGCCCCTGATATCTGTATTGGTATTTCATCTTTGTTCCTGTTGCAAGTTATAACTGGGTACTTAAGGTCTTGTAACATCAGTTTCTTTACTGACATTTACAGGATGATGGTGGCGGTGATGCTTTGGATCGTATATATGAGCGGTTAGAAGCACTTGATGCATCCACTGCTGAAAAGCGTGCTGCTGAGATATTGTTTGGTTTGGGCTTTAATAAACAAATGCAGGCAAAGAAAACTCAGGATTTTTCTGGTGGTTGGCGTATGAGGATTGCTTTGGCAAGAGCTTTGTTTATGAATCCAACCATCCTTTTGCTTGATGAGCCAACAAACCATCTTGGTGAGTCTTCTAAAGGAAATCTAAGTCCACATGGAACCAAAGAATCGATTTCATCTTTTATTTCCAGTGGAAAAAAAAAAGGCGATTTCTATATTGCTTTAGTTTTTTTAAACACATCTATATGGCAAATTATTGGCTGCTGGCTATGGACAAGGAAGTTTGTGCCCTACTGAATGATGATACAAACGGAACATCTTTTAAATAGCTGTATATTGTAGTTAGATTTTACCTGGTTCTATGAATTGAGAGTTGGGACAAAAGGCCCCTATGTTGCTATACCTTTTGTTTTCTGAACACACACAGTTATAACCTGATTACTTATTGTTGGCCTTAAATTTGTTCTACACCTGACTTTCTTCTCCCATAGTCTGGTTGACACTTATATAATAAGCCTACCCATCATTGGAGTGTAGCTCAAGGAAAGAACGTTGCTTATAAAAGTCTGAACAAGATAAAAATGTGCTATTGCATCCCCACGGATTTTCTTGGCTTTTCGTTGTCGATACTATTTTGTTGAACCTTTTGCCTGTGTAGGTTAATTGTTTTTTCCTCTTTCGTTTGCAGATCTTGAGGCTTGTGTCTGGCTGGAAGAGACACTAAAGAAGTTTGATCGTATACTTGTTGTCATATCACACTCACAAGATTTCCTAAATGGAGTTTGTACTAACATCATCCATATGCAGAGCAAGAAGCTCAAGTTATATTCTGGTAACTATGACCAGTACGTTCAAACTCGTTCTGAGCTTGAAGAGAATCAAATGAAGCAGTACAAATGGGAGCAGGAACAGATTGCTTCAATGAAGGAGTACATTGCACGTTTTGGCCATGGATCTGCAAAGCTTGCTCGTCAAGCTCAGAGCAAAGAGAAAACTCTTGCTAAGATGGAACGAGGTGGGCTCACTGAGAAGGTTGTCAGGGACAAGGTACTGGTGTTCCGCTTTACAGATGTTGGCAAACTTCCACCACCAGTGCTGCAGTTTGTTGAAGTTTCATTCGGGTATACCCCAGATAACCTCATCTACAAGAATCTCGACTTTGGTGTTGATCTTGACTCTAGAATCGCACTGGTTGGCCCCAATGGTGCGGGCAAGAGTACTCTTCTGAAGCTCATGACAGGTGACCTAGCTCCATTAGATGGTATGGTCAGGCGCCACAACCACCTTCGAATTGCGCAGTATCATCAGCATCTCGCAGAGAAGCTGGACCTGGACATGCCGGCCCTACAGTACATGATGAGGGAATACCCTGGGAATGAGGAGGAGAAGATGAGGGCTGCAATTGGTAAGTTTGGCCTGTCTGGGAAGGCGCAGGTGATGCCAATGAGGAATCTCTCTGATGGGCAGAGGAGCCGCGTCATCTTTGCGTGGCTGGCTTACAGGCAGCCTCAGCTGCTGCTGCTTGACGAGCCGACGAACCATCTGGACATTGAGACCATCGATTCTCTGGCTGAGGCACTGAACGAGTGGGACGGTGGTTTGGTCCTGGTGAGTCATGACTTCAGGCTTATCAACCAGGTTGCTCAAGAGATTTGGGTGTGCGAGAAGCAGGCGGTGACCAGGTGGGAAGGTGATATCATGGACTTCAAGGAGCACTTGAGGAGCAGGGCTGGTCTCTCTGACTAGAAGATCTGGCCTTCGTTTTTATCTTCCTCTCTTGACAGCTCCTTGGAGGTTTATTATAATAGCCAAACCAAGTTTTGTCTTGTATCTTGGAGTCTAATTTATTTGTAGTAGCCTGCTATCTTAATTATCACTATTGCACTTGGAGAGTTATAAGAGATTATATTTTTTTTCTTATAAGTTTGGCGTCTTGGCTGGATGGCTGGTTATCCCTCACAAAAAAAAAATGATGAATACTATCAACTGGTAACAAGCTGTGGTTACAACTTCTGTAATATTGTGAAACCTGTTTCATCTCTGTTATAATATATGGAGTAACTACTAGGCTGGTTTCCTGGTAGTACTTCCCATAAAAAAACTGGCTGGTTTCCCGTTCGCTGCCTGTGGTGCCTCGTGACACCACACATCCCTCATAAATCCGAAATCATATAGGAGGAAAAAAAATACGGAAAATCGTGGTGATGCAAAAACATACAAAAGAAGGGGAAAAATAACCGCAGCTAGCCTTCATGAAAAAACACTCGTGTAATTGGGTCAAAGTCTAATATACGTAGACATGTGATTTTTGGTAGGAGGTTAATAATCATGTAATTTGGTGGGAAGACAATGTCATAGATATTCTTGGGGTTGCATTATTGTTTATGAAATTTTGAGCTGAAGGAAAGAGCATGTAGTCTAGTGTTGCGGTAATCTGAGTAGCATCGTAGTCTAGTGTTGCGGTAATCTGAGTAGCATCAAAAGTCTTGATGAGTTTAAATCTCCATAGGAACGAATTTTAGATTGGATAATTTGAGAGCTAAGAATTTAAAAAAGTTTACATATATCCGGTTGGATATAGAGGCTGGGTAAAAAATATCCTTCTCAAAAATAAATAAAAAATAAAATAAAAAGGACACCAGTTGGATATAGAGGCGGGTAAAAATTACCCTTCTCAAAAAAAAATAAAAAAATAAAATAAAAAGGACACGTGTTTTAGGGCTGAAGGCCTAAGTTGTATTTTTTTTTGTCTAAGTTTAATTATCATAAGATTTTAGGTAATAAAAAAAATGAAAGGAGACAAGTTAATTCCTGCAGGAAGCGACAGTTACGACGAAATGTGCAAACTACACATGGCACGAAGACAAGTTTGGCTGTGTTCTTTATAACGGGTTCCAAACATATCTCCTCCGTTTTCCGTGTGCACGCTTTCAAACTACTAAACGGTACACGTTTTATAAAAAGTTTATATAGGAAAGTTGCTTTAAAAAATCATACTAAACCATTTTTCTAGTTTTTTATAGTTAATACTTAATTAATCACGTGTTAATCTATCGCTCCGTTTTTCGTGCGAAGGGGAGGGGTTCCCAACCCCTCCAAAAGAACAAAGCCTTAGGCCCGATTCGGTTCATAGGACTAATCTATTAGTCCCTCCATTTTAGTCACTTTTAGTTCCTAAGAATCCAAACAGGGATGACTAATATCCATTAGTCCCTCTTAGAGGTACTTATAGGGACTAAAGTAGCAGCATCTCTCTTCTCTCTTGGTCCACGTGCCTTTAGTATATTTTAGTCCCTGGATCCAAATAGTAAGGGACTAAAGTTTTTGGTCCAGAGACTAATTTTAGTTCAAAAACTAAATGATCCAAGTAGGCTATTAATTCGAAGCGACAGTTACAATGAAGTGTGCAAACTACCTACGGCATGAAGACATGCATCTGAGAATAGAGACGCACAAGTAAACGATGAGAGTATACATCTAACATGAACGTCAGCATGTAGTGAGTGAATCGAAGATGCACTACCGGCCACATTGGATCATCATTCATTCATCTAGCTCTCCTCTCCTCCTCCTCCTCCTCCTGTATATATTGTACTAGGTAGCCCCAATTAAGCCACTATAGAAACATTCCAGTGGAGCAACACGCTACACTGAGCAATATATAATATCTGAATCACTTTTTAGAAAGATGTATCTTTTCCTTCCTTCTCTCTTCTCCCCGGCCGGCATATTCCCAAGCAGCAAGAGCATGATCCCTTGCCTTCAATTTGACTTATGCACAACAAGCTAATAACACAGCACAACAATTGCTTTACATCATTTTTCTGCATGGCCAATCTTGATGGTCAAGGTTGTCCCTTGAAGATTATACGCTTCCCACCCTATACACATATCTAGTTCATCCACCACCATATATATGTAATATGTTTATACTGCCCCTGCACGTTGGCTTAGGGTGTGGTTTATACTACAATGTTCCTAATATCTACTCTCTTATTTTTCACGCGTATATTTTTTAAACTACTAAACTGTATTTTTCTTTTGCAAAAAATTTCCTATGAAAAAGTTATTTTAAAAATCGTATTAATCTTTTTTTTTAAGTTTTTTTTAAGCTAGTACTTAATTAATCATACGCTAATTAGTCATCCTGTTTTCCGTGCGCGGGAGAAAAATTCCCAAACCATTCCCAAACCTTTTATTTCGAACACGCCCTTTCCCATCAGAACTTTGGTCAAAGGGCATAGTCCAACGTGAAATTGTACCCTCTCTATATAATTGATGTCCCGAATCTACACTTTGTATTAATTAGACACTTTGCGAGAGCTCCTACATGTTTTTATATCTAGCCTTTGATTAGGTCAAACTTACTATCATGGACACTATTGTAAAACATGTAATTGTAAATATCACATCATTATCTAAAAAAATTGTAAATATCACATTCTTTCATTTTTTTTAGTTTTCCAAATTTAATAATTTCAAAATTTATAATTAATATAATATGAAGTTGTATTTGTTTTGCACTCTCGATTTAGAATGTCATTAATTTAATTCCAAATTTTAAAATTAATAATTAAGAACTCCTTTTAATATAAGCCAATACACCTTCAGTCAAAAAAAGACATCCAGATTCATTCCTAGAAATTGATTTTTTGCGGGACGGAGGGAGTATATATATATTTTAAAAAATAATAGATATATTTAGCATATTTATAGTGTAAATAACAACAGCCTATAACACACTGGCGGTGGCCGTTTACACCAAAAGTTGGCACTATGGATAGATTTTGACCTCCTAAATATTCCGGAACTTTTGGGTTGGAACCAAAACTTCCACGGAAGAGAGATCTACCTGGAATTTCCGGGTTAAGTTTGTTTCATATTGGAAGCATTAGAACAACACCAAACCATTACTTTCTCAGTTTCATATTATAAAACATTCTAGCATTACCTACATTCATATATATGTTAATGAATCTATATATGTGTCTACATTCATAAACACCTATATAAGTGTGGTCAATGTTAGAAAGTCTTATAATATGAAACGGATGGAGTACTTCTTTTTTTTTTTTATAATCCATTTCCCCCTTTACCCTTCCAACCCCAAATTGATATTGGTATTTCGTTTGTACGATGTAAAAGGGTGCCCTAGGCTCTGTGTGCCAACCTATAGCACATCGACACGCACTTGCCCTGATGGGTTGAACTTTCACTGTAGTACTTTGCAGAACCTAATGGCACGTATTGTTCTTGTAGTGGCACGTCTTCGGGTGCCACAGCAGGTATTTACACATGAGGTGCTCAGTGTGCTTTGATTGTACAAGAGATATTACTATCACAGACGAAATATATTGTTTAGCAATTCAATACTATTTCATAGAAAAACCTTATTTTTAGCTATACACATGTCTATATACATAGCTAGAAATAAGGACAGGGTAAAAATATGTTACTAAGTGAGTTTTCAGGTCATTAATTAGACAGTTCCTATATAATGATGTACAGTTAGCTAGCATTGACATATTCTATTTTCTACGAGATTATATATATAGTTAGGCTTGATCGGTTGTCAAAAGCGCGCAAAAGCTAAAAAGGCAGGGATCGATGACGACGAACTCGAAGTAGATGATAGATCGACACATCATCAACACAATAAGGCTAATTAAGGAGAAGAAAAGGTACATGGCGTCGCCGACGACAACGACAACACATATATATAGCCAGGCCAGTTATATATCAACTGGCTGTTTCGATCGATCTTCTCTGGTCTCGATCAGTTATATTATATGGTGGCTATCTGCATGTATATATAGATAGACAGATAGATATGCAGACGGCGACAGCGCTACAGTACAGCTTGCAGGGGCGGCGCCGCCTCCTCCTGGGCCTCGGCGTCGCCGGACATCTCCTCCAGCGACTTCCCCTTGGACTCCGGCACGAGGAAGGTGAAGAGCAGGCCCAGCAGGTTGCAGGCGGCGAGCAGGAAGAGCGAGTTGCGGACGCCGATGCCCGGAGGGTACCCGTGCTCCGTCTTGCCCGGGTCGGGGCTCTGCGCCAGGTACAGGAACCCGAAGGATCCGACGATGGCGCCCAGCTTCCCCGACGCCGCCGAGATGCCGTGGCACGTGGCCCGCAGCCGCGCCGGGAAAATCTCCGCCGGCACGATGAAGGTGGTGGAGTTGGGGCCGAAGTTGGCGAAGAAGAAGGTGAGGGCGTAGAGCAGCACGAAGGCTACGTGGTTCTTCCCCGGCGCCGTCCAGTGGTGGTACGGCAGGGCGAGGCCGAGCATGAAGAGGGTCATCATGAAGAAGCCGACGGCCTGGATCTTGAAACGGCCCACCACGTCGATGAGAGCGACGGTGAACCAGTAGCCGGGCACCGTCCCGCACAGCGCGATCAGCGTCTGCGCCCGCGCGATGCAGAACAGCTCCTCCAGCGCGCTCATCGTCGCCGCCTTGGGGATCCACCCCACCGCGCTGAATATGTCCTTCTGGAACAGGTTCTGGCTGTAGAAGGCAATGTCCAGCAGGAACCACGTCGCCGACGTGCCCACCAGGTGCAGCCCGTGCCGCCGGCAAAACTCACCGGAGAACAGCCCGAACCGCCTGCTGCTGCCACCATTACCAATATTACCAGCATCCTCCGCCGCCATCTCCACCACCTGCAGCACCTTGGACATGTCGGCCGCGGCCTGCTTGGCGTTGTTGGCCACGAGCGCCGTGTAGCGCGCCGTCTCGGGCATCTTGGTGCGCCAGTAGTAGGTGAGCGCCGCCGGCAGCGCGCCCAGCATGAGTATGATCCTCCACACGAAGTCGGCCTGCGGAGGCGTGGAGGCCACGGGGTCCTGGTCGTAGGGCGGCGCCGGGAAGGCGGCCCTGAAGGAGGCGGAGACGAGGATGGCGACGAGGCCGCCGGTGATGATGCCGAAGCCCTGCATGGCGAAGACGGCGGCGATGAAGGCGCCACGCGTCTTCTTGTTGGCGTACTCCGACATGATGGTGGCGGAGAGCGGGTAGTCGCCGCCGATGCCGAAGCCGAGCCAGAAGCGGAAGAAGCAGAGGGTGGCCATGACGGAGGTCGGGGTGTGGCCAAAGGAGAGCGCGGAGGCGAGGGAGCAGAGCACCATGAGCATGAGGGTGATGCCATAGACGCGCTTACGGCCGAGCTTGTCGCCCAGCCAGCCAAAGAAGAGTTGCCCTGAGAGCGTGCCCACGAAGGCGACGCCGTTGACGGAGGCGGAGACGTGCGGGGGGAGCGTGCCGGGGGACGGGGAGCCGTCGACGCGGTAGTAGATGCGGCCCAGCAGCTTGGTGACGAGGGAGATGCAGAAGAGGTCGTAGGCGTCGGTGAAGAACCCCATTCCGGCCACCACGATGGCCGTGAAATGGTACCATTGCGTCTTGGCCACGTCCAGGGCGTGGAGCACCTCAAGCTGCTGCTGCTCCCCGCCGCCGCCGCCCATGGCACCTTAATTGCTTTGCTTTGCTTTGCTTTGTGATGATTTGGAACGTATGTATTCCTTGCTATTTATAACCTACTCAAACGGAATCTCCCTTCTCCTCCCAACCGAATATCCAACCGTGCTGCTGTTGCGTTATGTTGGAACCGTTTTACACCCTTACTACTATACTACTCCCGTTGTTTTTGGTTTAGACTTGATAATCTAGCTAGGACAAGAGTGACTACCTAAGTACTACATCCCTTCCAAAATAAGTTTATTTTTCACTTATCTCACACATACTAGTAGAATAAAAAAACTAAAATACCTCTACTTTATCAAATCTCAATACTTCCTCACTTTATATACTCCAAATACTTTTTTTTTCTACTTTCACAAGCTCCGATACAATAATTACTCTAAAAATTAACTTATTTCCAGACAAATCCAGATGTGTTTTTGTCAGGGTTATGAATAACACATACCTAATAGTAGTTGACTAAATCTCGGTAGGACCCACCACATGCCATGTTTTATACGGAAACAAACTTTGGGTATAGAAGGAGTTCAGAATAAGGAAAGATAAATAGAGTTCTACATGAAAACGACGATGATTACTTGGATTGTATTCATGTAGGTTTCCCTAGTTCTACTTGGAAAAGAGAATACCTATGGGTATAAATACAAGACCTCCTAAGAGGAGAGTGGAGACGGAACAATAGATCAAGACACAAGATCAACATACAAGCCAACATACGCCAAGACAAGACGCCGGATATCGATTTCAGAGATAAGCATGGCTAGTCCCCTACAGTGTCTACGGATACTGTCAGGAGAGACATAGCGCTATGTTTGATCTTGCTGGATGCGGATTCGAGGAGAAAGGCTACCCTGTTGTCGACTACGAGTCAGCACTTTAGACTGCCAAGTCGACAACAGTTAGATAGGCTACCCCAAATATTGTACTGGTGTGATTATGGTGAATAAGAGCAACGACCGACTTCGGCCAACAGGAGTAGGGTTATTACCTGACAATTCAGGAGCCCGAACCTGTATAAAAATCATCGTTCCTATCTCTTTTACCTCAATCTCGCATGTATCCTAGTACCAACGATCCCCATACTATACAAATACCGTAGTCGTGACATCAAACGTCGACAGTTTTCTCCTTCATCTCGGGGTGGCTCACGCTGTTAGATCTGTCATCCTTGCAACCTAACCAAATGATCTCACCCCCACCCACCGCCCGCCCATCTCCACCGGGACGTTGTCGCGAGTCCTCTTTGACATATCCCTCTCCTTATCATGTCTCCCTCTTGGCTCGAGGTACAAGATAGAGCTATAGCCCTTAGATCAACAACAGATCGATGGTTGATCAGTCGACTGAGATTTTCCTAAAACTCAATCAATGTACAGGTGGCAAAGGCGGTTTGTAACTCACTCTTAAAGTCTTAGAAAGGACTTATAGACGTCATGCACATATAGAGCATTCAGTCGCTTATTAAGGTTACCTTTTATCTTAAATTTTGACTCTATGTATTCTATATATATGTGCAAAGACCGGAGACGTGACTATATATATATGTGTGTGTGTGTGTGTGTGTGTCAAATCACCGATAGTGACATCGGAGAGACCACTACACAACAAACAACAATTGGTCATGTTATTTTATTTTTTTGAACAAACCACATGAGACTCTGGAGGCTACAAATCAGGAAAGAAAAGAAAAAACTCACCACCATGAAACTAACGACTCCCAACCACCAACTTGAGAAAAGAACTAACGCCAAGCCTATCACTGCTATGTGTGGCCTATCACCACAGCTCTACAGTGGGGCATAGACGCTCTGCCTTACCATAATTGTAAGCTACTAGCCACCCATAAACTTTCAGTCATCCTGTAGAAAGAGGTTGATGAGGAGGAGGAATGAGAGAGAAGATGAACTCATCCCTCGTGCAACCCCAATAGCGACTTTTGAGAGTATCGCCCTGCCGAAAGTCATGTTAATTTGCTCATGATGCATGGGAGCCCCTATCTATATGGCACAGTGAACTGATCGTGCAAAAGCATCGGCTGATCATATATTCTACCAAGGGACAAATTAAGTACATGCTGAGCAGTGATTACGTGCTGTTATAATATATAACTAATTAACCACTAAAGTACATATATAGGAGCACTGTCAATATAATACAGAAGCCAGAGATATTAAATTAAGTAATGAAAGCTGGTACGTACGTAGGGTGGTCAAATTAAGGGGGTTAATTTAAAGAGGTCAGCAATGAGAGATTGGAGATGCTTTCGTTCCTAGCCTTCCAATGTGGTGCATGATATGATTGAGCGCCGCGCCCACTTCACCTCCATTTTTCCTCAACTAATTAACCTCAGAAGTCTCTCCGCTTTACTTTCCCCTTGCTGTCACGTATGCCCAAGGGGGCTTCTGCTTCCTTAATTCCCAATGAGATATTTACGGAAATAAAGATTTAATTAATGGCACAGTTTAAACGTCTCGTAAAATTTCAAGCCTAAATTTACATAGAGCTAAATATGAATAATATGGTATTAGTAATAATCAGGAGCAGACCAGGGTGTCGGGTATGCACCGGCATACCCACAAATTTTGAAAAAACACTAGAATGTAGTATGAAATTATTATGGACATGGATGATAGTAAAATGTCACTAAAATGGAATCCTCTTGATGAATAGAGCATAATGGTGGTTATGATTTGTCTGGAGATCCTGTAATCTCCAAGAAATCAGATCAGGAGAAGAAAGCCTGGAGGAAGAACAAAGAAGAGGAATGGCTCGATAGCGGTTTTTGTGTGGAGGACTAGCTAGACAACCATCTTCACTGATAACTGGTTTCTGCAACTGCAAGGGACGAAGCAGGAGTGGACTGCTTATTTCTGTTTTTTTTCTTCTGAATATTACAGACTTCCTCACGAATTATAGACCACAATTTGATCAATTTTTGAAAATTTCGATCAAAATTTGTTAAAATTTTGCTGTCAGATCTTGGTGTTTTCTTTTTTTAAAAAAAAAATTAAGTGGAGTGATCCCTAAATATATAGGCACACTTAACGTGAATTTCCTGGGTCCGTAACTGTTAACAACTATAGGGTTTGTTCTGTTAGTTGCCGGATTCGTCGATCAAATTGAGAAATGTATATCGTCTATAGAGTGATGGTATCTAGACCGTAGATTTGCTCTTTTTCTATTACTATTTGATGAAACACGCACTCAAGTTGTCGAATGATTTCCTATTTTCTTTATAGCCGCCTGTCTTATATGTTTACCTTCCAAACAATCTCTCTGCCCTGTATATAGTCATGTTGATTTGATCCTGCCTCTAATTCAATTCTATGCCCGAACAAAAGGAAGGAACCCCCAGAGGTTAACAATCACGCAGGAGATATGATGGATGGAATAATGAAGAAGACGGCCAGATAGATTATTAGGTTTAATTGCCTGATGGCCGGCCCAAACACTAGCTAAACATGACGGGAATTAATAATAGAATTGAATTGCTGGGCTTCAAATAATCAACACTACAATATGACAAACACTAGCTAAACATGACGCTCAAATAATAAGGACTAAGTTCACTTTAACTCCCGTAGCTAGTGGCCAAATCTAATTCGTATCACTGAACCACAATACCGGATATCTCGACTCTCCACAACTATTAAAATTGGTGCAATTTGACTCCTTCCGCAGTTTTGGAGGGCGGTTTCGCTGACATGGTGGTGTTGACCTAGTCTTCGTTCCACGTGGTATTGACAATTTGACATGACACTTATGTGACATTAGAATTGAAAAATTATGTGTGGGACCCATTTGATATTTAAAAAAAATTGAGGGACCTACTGACATGTGGGCCCACATATCACCATGCTTCTTCCTCCTCCCTCTCTCTCCCTTCTCTCTCTTTCTCTCCCATTTCTCTTCACCTTGGCATTTTACCTGGTGATTTCACCATGTCAGTGAGTCCCACAGTATTTTTTGTTGAATGACAAATGAGTCCCACACATATTCTTTAGAGGCTGTTCAGATTGTAGCTAAAATAAACCTTACCAAATTTTGGTAAGTTGACACCTATTGACAATTTTTGGTAGGATTTCTTATGTAATTACCAAGGTTTGGTAAAAAATTAAATGTATGCATATCTTTAGCAACTTTACCAAAAATGGTATGGTTGGAAATGGCATCAATCTGCACAACCCCTTAATTCTAATGCCACATGAGCGCCACGTCAACACCACGTGGAACGAAGACCAGGTTAATACCACACCGTAGGCGCCATGTCAGCGAAACTACCCTTCAAAAACCACCGAGGAAGTCAAATTACACCAGTTCTAATAATTGGGTGATTCGACCACTAATTAAGGGAGTCAAAGTGAACTTAATCCCCAAATAATATGTCAATCAACCATCTGGGCCAGTACCAACAATGATTGAACGCCCATATCAAGCTGATGGCCCATGGAACACTACATCATTTGGGCCAGAATATGTATGATCCATAGAGCTCATACAGCCCAGCATGTCGTGTAGCTAGGTGGACCAGAACAACATACTGACACTATAGTCGTCCTGAAGCTCATCGTATGTGGTTTCTTCTGGAATCGACATCCATGCATGCATATATAATTAAGATAGGATGAAAAGACAAGAGGACGATTCGCAAATCCAGCAAAAGAGTGAAAAGGTTTGCCTTTACCCAAGAACAAAATGCCAGCGCAAAAAAATGCATCTGATTCCTCCAGTGTACTGCAGCTAACTATATAGGTTAATAATTCAGTATATTTTTTTTAATTTGTATATATACATGCGCATGCAAACAACGGCAAATCAATATGAAACCATGCCTATTCATCGAATGATATATTTATATATAGAGCTATTCCAAGGGAGCGAATTGATTAGTTAAGAAAAGGTCGTCACTATGGATTCATTCTTTTGGCTTTGGCACACCAATCGATGGTCGCTGTGCAGTATTCTATAAGGCCGTATATAGCCTTTAATTTATCTCCAATTATTTTTAGACCAAAGCCTTTAATTTGTCTCCAATTTTACTCTTATTTATGTACCTATTATATATTTATGCATCCCTAGACTTACGTAGTTTCGATTACGTATGCATGCCTCTCCCTTACAGCATCAGCAAAACAATTGATGAGAAGCTCAGCATGCACCTTTGCTCACTAGCTAATAATCAACTAGATTATATTGTTACCCGCCGGCCACTACTAGATCTTCTTCCATGTCCCTACAAATGTAATGATATTGATTCATTGGGAGAATTATTTGGGACCAAGCATATGTATGGTCGCTCATGTATCTTTCAGCAAGTTTCAACGACAAGATCAGTGTGCTTAATTATAATTATTTATGAACAAGTTAAATACCGTACTATATATATATATATATATATATATATATATATATATATATATATATATATATATATATATACGCATGCATGAAGGACAATGCGTGCTCAGGCATCATTAATTTTCCGTGAAGGGCCTCGCTTTAAAAAAAATATATGCAAATCTATCCTTTATTAGCAGAATATAGTTAATATTGGATGCAGTAAGCCTGTATAAGCGGCAAGAATAAATTAGATAATATATTATTTTTCTGCAAGGATATGCAAACTAGCAGTAACATAATATATTCTCTGCTACCTAATATATGAATTCGTGGATGACATCCGGTTGGATGTAGAAGACAGGTTTATTTTATTTTTTAAAATATTTATTGAACTTTTAGATGAATTGGGTAACCTAGAGCAAATATATGCTAGTGAAAGCATAATCATGCATGGAATAGATTAATTAATTAAGATTCTACCATTTAAACACTACTTCCATGAATTCATCGATTTGCAGATGACCAGTGCTTCAAATTCATTACAGGAATAAATGCGTTTTAGGATGATCCAATTAATCACCGGAAACACCTTGATATATATCGAGGCGTGTGTGTACTGTGTATCTCTGATCACCAGGAAAAATTTACAAGGGTACGAGTAATGTTTAAAATGAGTGGCATGGCATCCTAGATTCCTAGCTACCTAGCGAGAGAGCGCTACTAGCTATATATATCACACATAGTCGAGCCATATTATCTTTATATCCTTTCAAGAAAACTATTTATGTTTATATCTAAAAATATATATGTATGTAATTTTTGTGCCGATCACCTTGAAAAAAAAAACTTTCTTATATAGTTACCTGTGCTTGTCTATTACAGATCGAACTGGTGGTCAAAGCTGTAGCGTTGTTGCGTAGAGAAAACCATGCCAATTTTTGAAAGTGCCAAATCTTTTTTGTGACCGGAAGTACGTATTACGTTCTGATAATGTGTGACCGATTTGGTCTCGAAAATATTTGGTATCCATATCTTAATTTCTCCGATGAATAAACTGCTTTTGATCCACTGTCGATCTTAATTTGTTCGATTAATTAATCTTCTTACACTTCGTATGATTGATCCAGCTGCTAAAGCTAGACCCCATGAATTATATGATTCTCCTCGCTAGCCAGTACGTACGTAGCTATAATTTCTGCCGCATAGCCTCACCCTCGCTGGTTATATATATGCATGCGCATATATATAGCGCGCCGGCCTCTAGCTAGTATAGCTAGTTGTATGCTTATGCACACTTTATTTCTAGACAATTTTTATGGTTTGTTTGTACTGGTAGACGAATAAATTTATTAGATTGATAATATTTTCTCATCCAAAATCGGCCCTATCTGTTAATACTACCTCATCAACTACTGTATAGAGTGTAATAGCTTTTCCCGCTAGTAATATATAGGACTCATAAATCAATTATTTATATTGTTTCTATAGTGATAATGCTGGTAGTCGAAATACTAGCATAAGCTAACGTAAGAATACTCCTCTCAAAGACACACACACGCACACACATATATATACACCAATATACACGTACACACTCATTTGTGTGTCCGTTCTAGTAAACATTATGGAGACATGAGATATATAATATTTCTTAAAAACCTCAGAAAATTTGTACTAAAAGTATAGCTATTTGTGTATAACATATATGGTTGTTGGGATATAGACCCTAACAGTTATAATCATAATAGAAATTTTTTATGGTCAGAAAAGTACCTATATACCTCGAGGTACCAAGTTTTATGCTATAACATGTGACATCCTGATACCTTCTCAAGGATGATAAAATTACTTTAATCATAAACATACAATAATTAATGTGACTTTGCAATAACCATACCAAATGCGCTATACCTATATAGGTGCACAGTTACTAAAATGTTTTAGCACACGATTAAGTTAATTAACCACAGCACGTTAACTGTTAAGCATATTTGTTCTTAAAGTTGGCGATGCAAAAGCAAACAAAAAAATATCTGGTAGATTTTCCGGTGATCGATCTTTGTAATTAAGTACGTGAAATGTATTGCATACGTACAATGCTTGGTCATAATCAATTTCAGCATATATTTGTGCATCCATTATATATTATATATATTAAGCATATATAACGGCGATATATGACTCATGTGCATTCGGTGTTATGTTTCGGCCGGACCATTAATTTTATGTGTTCCCGGGCCTTCATCCGCTAACTGTCAATCGGTGCATAATAACTATTAATCTCACTCGATCGCACAAAAAAAAAACATCATGCTTGCAGGAGCGCATCACATAATTTCTGCCAAGCTGTATATATTTGCCTCCAAGATATATGAATGGAAAATTCATGAAGATATGCATGGGGCACTATGCATGCCAGCAGCTATATATGGGTTATGGCTAGGGTAAACGGTATATATAAAAATACAGCATAGACAACAATTGTTATTGACGAAACAAATTTAAATCTTTTTTTTTCAAAAGACCACATAAGGAAGCAAATAAATCATGCACACATATATATAAGATGGTGAAACGATCACGATCAATACAGCAAGGACGCCATGCTTAGTGACGACGTCGTCAGATTAATTAGATTTCTCTGAGAGAAGGAGCTAGGAGAAGAAATTAAAAGATCGTAACCAGCTGATACTGATCAATCGATCTCGATCGTATACATGCATGCACACAGCTAGCAGCCACTGCACACAGGTGAGAAGAAAATCCCCAAACCTCGATATGCATCGATCGCGATTGTAAGTAGGTTAACAGCATATATAGCTAGTAGTTATTCCGCTTGCTCCCAGCTGCTGACCTGTACTGATCGTCGCCGCCCTTGAGCATCTCTTGCAGCACTTGGTCGTCTAGGCACTCCAGCTCGATCACCTGCCGCTGCTGCTGCTGTCGGGAGGAGGAGGAGGCTCCTGAGTGTGATCCCCGCACGTAGTTGCGCGCCTCAGCAGGGAAGTTGAGGACGGCGAGGTGGCCGCGCATGGCGTAGGCGGCGCGGTCGTATGCCCGCGCCGCCTCCTCGGCGGTGTCGAAGGTTCCCAGCCAGACGCGGACGCTCTGCCGGCTGGAGTCACGGATCTCCGCCGCGAACTTGCCAGAAGGCCGGCGACGCACGCCACGGTACTTGGTCGTCTCGCCGCCGCCGTTGCCCTGATCGTCCCATCCGCCGCCGCCGCCGTCCATGAGATCGAACGATCGATTGCGACCACTGACCGGCCGGACAATAATCAAATTAACTAGCTACTACTGTTACGGCCGGAGTAATATTGTAGTATATATCTAATGATAGCTAGCTACTGATCTATTCCATGGATCGATCATTCAGCTCAGCTAGCTAGCTATGCATGGAGTATATATATGTCTGTGAATATAATTCTTAACCGATCGATCGATTACGCTATATATATAGTATATAGCTATCTAGCTGCAGCTGCGACGGCCGGCGCTGGAAATGGCTAGGGGCCTGGACTTGTATTTAAGAGCAGCTTCCGAGCTTAAGCCCTAAGGGAGCTCAAGATAATGGAGATGCAATTTGTGATCGTGTTATTGAAAGCAGAGAGGAAGATGCCGATTCTCTCGCGCTCAAGTGATCACATAGATTGTGGAACATGGGCCCCGGTCGCTCCTCTGCATCCATCTCTTGTTGGCCTCTGCCTGTAATTAGCTAACTAAAAAAACACATATAGTATATAGTAATGTTACTAATTAACTAAATAACATATATAATAATAAAGCAGGTCTCGTGGTTTCAGAGAGCTTGATCGAATGCATAAATATACTCCATCCGTTTCTAAGTATTTGTCACCGTTAAATTTTTACTACATATTTGACCGTTCGTCTTATTCAAAAACTTTTGTGAAATATGTAGAACTATATGTATACATATAAATATATTTAACAATGAATCAAATGATAGGAAAAGAATTAATAACTACTTAATTTTTTTAATAAGATGAATAGTCAAACATATTTAAAAAAAATCAACGGTATCAAATATTTAGAAACGGAGGGAATATATATTACGTGTTCGGGATGATCGATCCGGTCATGCATCAGTACGCCTAATTTATGTAGGTCGAGTCATTCTTTAATTAATTTCAGGTGACTATCTAAAACCATATAGATAGCTAAACCAGCCGACCGTACCTCACGCGTTCTACTTGCGTTGAGTTCAATGACAGTTGCCTAACTTCAGCTATTAACTTTTGCATATCATTGGGCATTGAAACTACTCAGTATTGTTTTTATTTGTAAGCTATACCGCTACCTTGTTTTCTCTTTGAATTATCATCACCGTGTTTGTATAGTTGGAGAATCCTTTTTGATTCTTGTATGGACGGATGCAAACTAAATTAAGCTCAACTAGATGATGATGAGGGATGGAATCATACCTTGATGAATTGTAGCCTTGTATATAGTTAGGCCTCGTGCCTCAATTGACTGGCTAAATATAATTTGTCGTATCGCTAACTTTATTAAGTAATGACTCTTTTGTCACAATTGGCAATTGTTTTAGGTTAAGTGGGATTGCACGTATATATAGTATATACTTGTACATAACTCACACATGCATGTACGTCCTAGTACTGTTTTTTAAGAACAAAAGAGATGGTTTGAATGAATTGCGCACCTTAATTTTTTTTTATTTGGGATTATATTCTTGTTTGGACTTTGAAACGAATAGGGACGTACTGGCCTCGATTTCCCTAGGACCGGCCGGCGACACGCATGTGCATGCACGCTGTTTAAGTTCATGTTTGATCGATCCTTCGAAAAGGAATAATAATGGAATGTCTTTACACTGGAATTAAATAAAATTTAGTTAGATGAGCCCAGCTGCCCAGTTTCTTTATTGCTTCTGCTCTTTAATTATACAAGATGTAATTATATACTACTAGTAGATATAATGCAAGGATGTTTTTGGTTTGAGGAATCTAGTACGATTGCACTTGCTGGCCAGCAAACATAAAGGGTAAATCCTTAAATCCACAAATCCCTTATATGTATATATGTATTCAATACAACATGCATGATGTTAGTGGCACAAGGATGACATAGAAAGCATCGTACGTCCTACGAAAATTTGCGCTGCAAGGTAGCGGACTGCAGATAGCGTATTGGAACTTAGCGGCCGCTATAGCACTTCACGACTGCTATAGCAGCCTGCTATAGCGCTTCGCGACCGCTATACCAACCCGCTATTGACTTTGTTAGATCGCTATAATGCTTAAACTGTGTGCTTCGCATATAGATAGAATAACTTAACATTGTGTGCCTTCTTTATCTTATATATTTATATGTTATTTCATAATTTTAATGTTATAAAATGTAGGAGTAATTAAACGAGCAGTCTAAATTTTAAATTTTAAGTGAAACTTGATGGTAATAGTGATATAAAATCTAAATTTATGGTTATTGTTCTTAATTCCGCTATTGGAACTTAGTGTCCGCAATAGCGCTCGCTATCCGCAATCCGCTACCGAGATACTAATCCGCTACCAACCCGCTATACGCTATTTATTACCTTGCCTGCGCACTAGCTAGCCAGTTTTGAAATTGATAAAAGTATAATAATTTCTTTTGTTGATTAAAAGAAAAGTTTGAAAGCGTTCTAGTTCCAAGTAAACAGTTTTCACTAGTATTGAGAAGTCGTTGTATAGTGAAGAGAAAAGAAGGTGAGGAAATAGCAAAGTTAAGGGACGGTGTGTAACGCTTAATGGGCTAGCTTGTCGGCCCCATGTATGATGATTGGATACAATTTGGCAGTATGCATGTTTATGGGCCGATCCAACTGATGCGTGCATAGGATAGGAGTAGGACTGGCATTGAAAAACAGCAAATGCCATGACATGCATAAATACTACTCCCCTCATCTTAAAATATATCTTAAAATATAAAGAATTTTAGGTGGATGTGACATGTATTAATACTACTCTCTTAGCATATACGAGTATATGTGTACGTGAACACGTAGGGAGAAAATGGCACAGGCATTGGCATGTGCAAATGGAGGAGGTAGGTTTTTAAGCTAGGGAGGATTGGATGGGGATGGGAATGGGAATGGAATGAAGTTGACTCGAGAGTCAAAAAGGAGAGATGAGGAAGGAGGGCCCAGGTGGGGAAGGGAATAAATCCATCCATCCATCCATTTGCTGCCTTTGATTTTAGTTTAGGCGGCCGTCGAAGGCGACCCGCTAGGTCCCTGTTCCGACTTGCGACCATATGCATATCCGCGTACTTGGCGTTGACCAGCGCGTGGACTTGTAATATGGACGGACACGGAGCGTGCTCTCTCATCTCCTAGCTACTGTACTACTACCACTAGAAAAGAAAGAGGAAAGCAGCAGCAGGAGGAGAGATGGACTTGCTCACTCGGCACGTGAAGTACTCCCTCCAGGCTCCAGCTACTAGTAGTAAGAAAGGCAGGCTGCAGGCGTGGACGCTCGGTCTTGCCTTCCCTTGTGATCCAATTTTGCCAAACTAATAATATATATATATTCCTTGATAGAATTCTCTCTGACCCCGCGGCATGCATTGCAATTCAACTCGCATATTAGTAGTAAGAAGAGCTACTCCTACTCAGTAATAGAGACTAGAGAGATGAAGACAGAGTACCTGCGCGAGAGTATGGGTTCAGCTCTTTCGGGCAGCTGCAGCGGGAGCTTGTTGGTCCTCTCCGTCTCCGTCGTCGGCATCCTTTTCACCTCCATCCTCCTCCTTGCCTACTACCTCTTCCTCGCCTTCTCATGGCGCCGCCATTCCCACCAAACTGCACCCACGCCGCCTCTTCCTTCTTTCTTCTTAGCTACTAGTACTGCCACCGATCAACCCCGCCGAGGCCTGGAGGAGGCGGCCATCTGCCGCATCCCAACGCTCCGCTACCACCACCACCAGCAGCAGTGCGGCGTGTGCCTGGGCGACTTCCGCGAGGGGGAGAGGCTCAGGCGGCTGCCCCCCTGCCTCCACTCCTTCCACATCGACTGCATCGACGCCTGGCTCGCCACCGCCCTCACCTGCCCGCTCTGCAGGGCCCATGTCCACATTGCTGCTGCCACCAGCACGCGGCACGACGACGACCAGTTGCTCTCCGGCGTGCACCAGCCGATGAGGAGGTCGCTCTCCCTCGACTCCTGCCAACTCTCCGACTCCCACACCCGCACCCGCACCCGCAGGGAACCAAAGCCCGCCGTCTCAGAGTCAGAGAGGCCTAGTAGGACGCTGCGCAGATCCTTCTTCTCCTTCAGCCACACCACCACCTCCCCAGTCCCAACTCCAATCCTCCCTATCTGATTCTCAACACTAATCTACTTGTACAATATTATACTATTTATTAACTCATCCATATAATATCATCGTTAATTTTCTTCATTACATTCTCGCTTCTCTTTGCTCTCTTTTTTTTTCCGACTGCCCATTACTGTAATTTCTTAAGTATAGTAAGTGGAATCAACCACCTTTAATACTTTTTTTCCCTTTCGTTTATGCAATGTGCATAAGCCATGTAGCAGCAGGCGTCTGAAAATAAGGACTAAAGGTAATCCTACCAAACTAAAAAGAAAAGAAAAACTCAAACACCACCATCTACAACACCTAATCAGATGGGCCCTGCCTAATGAGACATCCATCATTACTTCCTAGCGTCATGCCTCCAACGGTATTTAACAAGAACAACACATGACGGTTCTGCCAGATTTTCATTTTTTTATTATTATCTGATGATTTGACACCAACCAAGTATTTCATGTTTTCTATGTATTATTTTATTCATATTGCCTACTAATCATTATATCCAATTCATCCTTTTTATGTGGCCTTTTTATGTTACCTACAGGAATAAGTTTACTTTACGTCTCATTTTTCTTTTAAGGCTGAGTTTCAAACGTATCTGTCGGTGATATAGGACCGGGGGTATTATGTTTAGTTGGAGGAGGCTGCCCCCCCCAATGCCACGTGGCCCTCCCCCGAGGGGAGTGAGGCCTGAGGTGGGGTGGCGGCCACTCTTTCCCAAAGACTAGTCGGAGGAGGCTGCCCCCCAATGCCACATGGCCCTCCCCCCGAGAGGGGTCGAGCCCGAGGTAGGGCGGCGGCCACTCCCTGGCCGAGACTAGAGGGAGAAGGGTGCCCCAGGCGCCACGTCGCCCCCCCCCCCCCCCCCGATGGGCTATCGGGCCCGAGGCCGGGCGGCGACCACCCCCTCCCGTGACTAGGGGTCGGGCTCCCCCGACCCCCTCTCTAGGTCACCATGTACGGTGGGTTAGGTGTCCGCCTACAGGTGCCCACCTACCCGCATTTATGGCGACCCGAGCGGTCGCGCCACGTCGCATTTAATGTGGCGTGCAGTGTACTCAACCGGTCTGTGACCGGTCGAATGACCGATGTGACTAGGTAGTGCGCCTGTGCGCTGCTCGTGTGTCAGGCGGCGTGCAGCCTGACATGTCCCATCAAATAATGATGGTGAGAGATTCTCATCCTCTTATCCCAACCGGAGTCGGTCCTCCCGCTCTGGTCAAAGCTAGACTCCCGTTTCCCGGTGTAATAGGAGCCCAGAAGTCTTCATCCATTAAAAGCAGCTGACATGGACGCCCCTCGTGTTAGGCAGCAAGAGTTGACATGCCCCATCATCAAGATGACGTGCGCTTGCTTCCCAAGTCAAGAGACAAGACAAGCATTTAATGCAAAACACTTCTCCACCGGAGCTAGGTTTTTGGGCCCATGTGGTAACCCCTTGAGGTATAAAAGGAGGTCCAGGCCTAGTAAAAGGGAGAGAGGGATGGATCCGGGACGATCCATTGGACGCTCTAGAGAAGTCTCTAGCCACGGATGATCAACACCACATTTTACTTCAACAAGGGGATCTTGTAATCCTTCACTCAAGGAGCATAGCACAGGAGTAGGGTATTACGCTTCTTAGCGGCCCGAACCTGTATAAATCCCTTGTCTCTTTTGTCTCGAAAACCTCGGATCTCATCCGCTGCCCTCGGCCGAACTCACGAAAGGGGGATCCCACGATCTCCTGCTAGAGAGGATCATTCCTCGACAGTATCCTTCAACCATAAAACCGAATACAACATATTCCTCATGTTGCAATACCAGTCTAAACAAGGTCCTAACTCCCAAGGTAGTATTATTTCCAGTATTAGCTGACGTGACGCCTACGTAGCACTTTAATCAGAAAAAAAAAATGCAGGTGGGCCTTACATATCGCTAAAACAAATCCCTTCTTCCTTCTCTCTCTCCTTTTCATGCTTCTCCCAACATGGACACATCGGCAGTGGTGCCCGGTGAGCTCGAACTCGCTAGCTTGTTGATGGGAAGGCAGAAGCAACGGCTGGTGAGGCGGCGAGGAGCTTCTCATCTAAGCCTCCTCGATGCTGCTCTGGAATGGGGGGAGAGAGAGGAGAGGAGAGGAGGCAGTGGCGACAAAGCAACAGAAGAAGATGCTCGATGTCAAGGGAGAGCAGAGGCTGATGGCTGGGGAACTCGCTCCTTGGCTGACTACCATCCTCAACTTGTTCTTCTCACTAGCAGAGAGAGAAGATGGGAGAGAGAGGTGCCGAGGAGGAAGAAAGGGATGCCAATGACATGTAGGTCCTACTGTTTTTTTAATTGTTAAGCATCACGTAGGATGACGACCGGGTCAACACACCACGTGCAGCACCACGTTAGCTAAAACCACTTAGGGATTTAATTTGCACTGGTTTTAAAGTTAAGGGTGCTCTATATCTACTTTTGGGGTTGAGGGATACGATTGAAACTCAACCCCTGTTGGAGGGACCTAATGTGAACTTTTTTCCTTACCTACTGGGCTGTATTTGGTAGTTACTGATCGACCATGGGTTACTTGGACCTTTTTGGTGTGCTTTCATGAGTTTCTGTGGGCTGGCCTGACAGATATTCAATCCATCAAGTAAATAGGCCTTAGCATTGGCACGTGTATTGCAATACTGCATAGGTCCTACTGCATATACGTGTTTACAATACACGGTCCTATAATAGACCCTCTGAAAATAAAGACGGCATGTGTAATTGTGTACGTCTCCTTCAGAAAATGTAAGTGCAGACACGCATAGTTATCCAACATTGTGCCAGTTCAACGGTGTAAAGGAGGAGCTTGATTCGCAATTACCTGAAAGAGATGACGACCCAGCAATTTGTTTGATTTACCATAGGGACTCCACGCACGTTCCTTCAGACTCCGAAAGATAGATAGATGTTGCCTCCATCAGACTGGTGAAAATGATATTTGCACCGTCCTTTCAGTTCTGTCCAAAAGATAATGACACAAAATGGAGACAGGACAATGATAGTAAGAGGCTAGGAAGGTCAGAGCGGAAGCTGTTTCACACAGGAAAATAAAAGAAAGGAGGTGAACTGGTGCTTACGACAGAATGTATGTGTAGCTTGTAGGCATCTGATTGCTCTTGTCCAGACCAGCCATGATCATGCATGCATGCGCGTTTCTTGAGCCGCTAAGCAAAAGCTCACAAGATGACAGACCAAATGCATCTCCTCTTACATCACACGGCCAGCCAGTCAAAGATACCTACCAACTCTTCCGGCGCCATGGATTAATACAGGGGAAGCAAGCAGCTTTCTTCGCTTATTTGCATGCCGCATGTGCGCCGGTGGGGCACTCTAGCAACTCGCTCCATCTCCATCTCTATCACCAACATGGATTCAGACCTGCCTTAGAAAAAATAAAATCAGTTTCTTTGGTCATGGCCTCGTGAGGCTAGAACACTCAAGAAAACTTCCTCCATATAAGCCCAGGCCTGCATGTCTCTATCCTACGAATGAAAAAAATCAAGCACTAGCTCACTGCAGCTATTAACCCTGATGGCATCAAACAACCGTGTCAAAATTAACAACACACCGGCTAGAGGACGAAAACGACCTGACCATGCTGTGGCTTGCATTTTCTCCGGCAAGGGCAGCCATGGGGCCCTTAGGTGTTCCCTTCAGCAAACCCATTTTTCTGCCAGTGCGAATCTGTAACTCCGGTCGGTGGCCCTGAATGCAGATTTCATCGATCAATCTGGACAGTTAAATGTGTCATCCAACGATCGGAAGCACCTTATCTGTACATAATTTGAACCCAATGAGGGGAAGAAAGTTGATGAAGAACTGCTTCCTGGATTTCAGCAAGGATCATTACGACACCGACACTTGTTTTCTGCAAGATGTGCCTCATGAGTGGAGCCCTGCATGCAAAGGCTGAGGGATTATTCTAGGCAAATAGGTGATCAGCATGATATACCATCCCATTAGGCTTAACAAAGACGGAAGAGTACTCATGTGAGCACATACTTAACAGCTAAGAGGAAAATTAGGTGGTTAATTTTCAGATAAGGAAGTATACTAATCTAGAGTTGCTTAATCAAGTGAGTGTTCATGAGCAAGACAAAGGGGAAGACCTCCTGAACCTTAACTAGTGATTCTAACAATCATGCATACACGTGTACTGTGGTTGTGATCTGTCCATCATCTTGACTCTTGACCAGTCTCCAAGTGGGTACAAATCATCTGCTATACTGCAACCAATTAATTTGGTGTATGCGTGCAGTTAACTCTAGCTTAAATTCTTTATATCATTGTTTGTCGCCGTGCATCTTCTAATGAAGACAAATTTGACCACCAAACAAAATCCTCCACAATCAGCACTTCAGCAGCACCTGAGATTCACCTTTCAATTCAGGCAACAATGCTTGCTCAAAAACAGAAAGAAAAGGAAAACAATGCTTAATTACAATCATAGTGTTAAGTGTTAACTTGTTATTCTACGATGCTGTCAGTTGCTTCATTTTAATATTACCATTGCTTTTACCAAAATATTTTGCGGTTTTACTCCTGTCGTCACCACTTATATGAATTCGAGCGCTACATACAGCGATGAATCCTATTATTTTTTAAGAATTATCATGTTGCAAAGATATTATAAGTCTTCAAAATCCTTCATGTAAATGTCTAGGGAAGAAATGCAGTACGGTGACTTGATCTTTATGACGCAGTGACCATTTTTAGGTTGAGAATCAAAACAATCTAACAGGGTAATCCGGGGGACCAAACGCAGCAGAGTTTCATGCTTAATACATGCAAATCAATTGTTTCCTTTATAAGTTTTGAATACGAGACACACAAAAAAAAAGTGAAAGTCATATTATGTCAGCTTGTAATACCAGAACCATCACACATAAGTTATGGTAGCACACATTCAACTCCAGTCATTCAAGGCCCGATTATTCCATTATCTAAAAAAAACTCTAGTAATTCAGTTTGATCACTAGTGCAGGAAAGGACTTCATCTCATAATCAAGTGGTTTTCACTTTTCATACTCAAGTAGTTAAATAGTGTTAGCATTATTTTTCTAATGTAGTCAATGTCATATTGTCATGAGGTGGTTTACATAATAGTTCAACTTCTAAAGCATTCTATTGTGTCATGGACGTGCACTCTTTTCCAGCTAACAACTATAAAGACAAGCACATGAACAGGTGAAGTTCTGAAGGGCTCAAAATGCTTTTCCTTGTGACAAAAATAAAGATGCCCATGATGAAGTTATCATGCATTATAAACTAACTGCATAAGGCACTAAAAGATTGACATGTAATCATAAAGTTCCAAAAACAACAAATGATTTACGGGTCCACTCTAAATACCCAACTCACCGACCACTTCACTTGGTTTCCCACAGGGTGGGACCCTTATATAAGCTCCAAAGGTTATGCTGATGCATGCATTACTAATGTGCAATTTGGAGCAAAAGAGCTCTACACGTGTGTCTCTTCATTTCAAGATTTAGCATCTAAGCTTAGTTTGTGATGGGATCATAGCAATGCTTGATGAGAACAAAAATACTGAACACTGCTGATAACTTTTCTCATTTTCTGTGCTAGATTTGTAACAGCATGGTACATACGACTACATTTTACAAAACACTATAACTGCTAAGGCACTGCCAGGAACTTAGGAAAATCTCCCGGTAAGCAAATTCCGTAGAAATATTTCATAGCACAATAACCATGTGACAGAAGAAGGTAGGATTCTGGGTACAAGATTATAAATACCAAAAAAAAATAACTTTAAGCAGACCAAACAAAATAAGGTTTCCCTTATGGACCCTGTAGGCCAATCCTGAAACAATAGGTACCAGATCAACTATGAAAGAAGGATAAGTAATTATGAGCTGTACACAAGCTGTCAATTAGTGGCTGAGAACATTTAACTCATTCAGGTGATTATTGACCCAAAAATCTATCTATTAATTCCCTCTGGGGGAACAAGAAACTTTTTTAAAGTAAGTTATTGTGAATATATAGGTGATTGGAATAACTAATGGTTTTACATAATAATAGAAGCCAGCTTTCCTGCCAAAAGAAAAGAAATAAGAACCAGCTAAGAAAACATTGGCACAAGTAGGAGTAGGGAACCATTAATTGTGTTTTGTTGGGTATACAGCAAAATTTGGTTGGGAAGAAAAGAAAGCTAATTAAAGCTAAATACACGTCATTGGTGTGGCAGGTAATGACTACACTCCTTTTCATTTGTATATTGTTATGACTTACGAGTATCTGTAAAGTAGCCACTTGATGTAAGCATTTTACTTGATTATCTTAATTCTGTTTCGTGACTTGACCAGCTTAACCATAAGGTAGTAATCTGCCGCAATTTTAGAATTATATATGTGCTCCGATGGAGGAAACACTCCAGTTTTTAAAATAATGAAAAACAGAGTCACCTAAATTTACAAAAGTAATGTTGGGATCCATGAGAGAAACACTCAAAAAAGTAACCACTGTTACTACTATGATAGTTCCAAGAAAAATAGGAAAGGAAAATGGACATATTTAGATGTCTGCTCAGGTAGGATGCACATAAGGTTGATAGGAAGCAATTTTATAACCTAACCACATGTTCCATATCTCATAAACATTAAGCACAAAGTACCCATCCTGCATTTTGGTATGGGTACAGGCATGCAACAAGTAGTTCTGTTTGGCCCAATATGTGCTGTTTAATTACTGAACTTGTAAACATTGAACAGCATTTGCATTCATATTAAATAATACTTCCTCCGTTTTATATTATAAGACTTTCTAGCATTGCCCACATTCATATATATGTTAATGAATCTAGACATATATGTGTGCCTAGATTCATTAACATCTATATGAATGTGGGCAATGCTAGAAAGTCTTATAACCTGAAACAGAGGTAGTATAAAAGTTTAACTATTACATATGTGTTCAACCATCAATGATATATGTTCCACTCAGTGCTATGCAGTTGTTAATTAAAACCATTACGAAAAGAATTTGAGCGTATATAGAGTTCGAAATGAGCATGAAAGGGGTAGAACAACTTGGCTTAAAATAATGTAACTTGTAGTCCACTAGGGAGACCAAGATGAATTAATTATTTGACAGGCTTTGGCAATCACAGTACTGGGGTTATCTTTATAAATAGCAGAGAATGATGAACTGAAGATCCATATCATAACCAGCAAGGAGCAAGAATAAGGCCAACAACAGCATCAAGAAGAACAAGGATGACAGGACTTGGCTCACCATGTGGCGCGTGCAAGTTCCTACGCAGGAAGTGTGTGAAGGGGTGTGTCTTCGCCCCATACTTCTGCCATGAGCAAGGTGCTGCACACTTTGCCGCTATCCATAAGGTATTTGGGGCAAGTAATGCCTCAAAGATCCTTATGCATCTCCCTGTTAGTGACCGCTGCGAGGCCGCAGTGACCATGTCATATGAGGCGCAGGCTAGGCTACGCGATCCAATATATGGTTGCGTCGCGCACATCTTCTCTCTGCAACAGCAGGTGAGCAAGTTCTTCATTAGTATTCAGTACATTACAATGAGGGTTTTGGTTCAGAATTATTTTTTTTATTAAAAGAAGTGGTTTTATTCTTCATGGAGTGGGAAAAACTCACCTGGTGAGTGTTGAGAACTCAAGGCTCACGGGCTATCCTAACTAATCTGTATGATCATAAAAGGGTTTTGAAGTATCACAAGAAAAAACAGTTAAGAAGTATCCCCTCTTTCTTTGTTGAAAATGTGTAGACTTCTAGGTTCCTTGGATGGTTCTTTGTATCAAAGTGTAATTTTTTTCCAGGAAAGGAGGTTCTTTGCATGAAAATATTGTCTTACCATATACTGCAAGGAAATAGGTGACACTGACAGTGGTGTTCCTTGTTAAAATTTTCACAGGTAGTCAGTCTGCAAGCACAACTAGAATCTCTCAAAGCTCAGGCAACACAAGGGTATGGAGATGGTTGTTCGATCTCAAGCCCTCAAAACGATAGCTGTGGAAATATGTTAACGTCTATTCTGCAAGATGAGCAACAGTTTGTTGGCCCAACAATGGCAAGTAACTCTTCAGTAAAGAATGAGAATCATTCATACATTGCAAATGGCCACTTGGCCCCTATGTCAGCTCAATCTTCACAAGGCTTTGAAGCAGAGTTGTGCATGGCTGACTACAGCAACACCAACCCTTGTTGCAGTGTGCAAGGGAATTGGTATCATGACATGGAGGACCTTCAGTCAGTAGCCTTTGCCTATCTGAATCAGGCATGAGTTGATGATACATATGTGGTAGACTGCTAGATACTGTACGAGTTGGAACGGTTTTGGTAACAATAACTTACATTCTTATAGGATGAACATTTAATTGCTAAAATAAAGCAGCAGAGTTGTGATGTAGCTGTTCAAATATTGCGAACACATAAATTTATTTTGTGTCGATATGTAGTTCCATAGTTAGTGAAAGTAAGTCGTCTGATTTCTGCAATACTAAAATCGATCTGTCTTGAAAAAAGCATGAGTTGGAGGTTGAGAGGAAAAATATGATTATGGCATGAACATTCGCAATTGATGTTTGCAAAATGGGCTAAAGCTTAATGATGGAAAAAGAGTTAGACGGGCGTAATGATTGAAAAGCCTAAGCAAATAGATAAAAGGATTGCATTGCATATAGATATAGAATGTGAAAAGGCATATTTGAGGGGAATGTGCAGATGAGGACGTTAGGCTAGCGTGAGTGTGTGACAAGTCGTGGGGTGCGTGTGAAACATAGTATCGAGCAGGTGGTGGGCATGGCATGGCATGGCCAGGCCGATAAGCACGACATAGGCGGATCGCTGGTGGCAGTGCGCAGAGGAGAGGAGGTCGAGGAGGAATCAGGTTATAATATATATACCTTGATGCCTTGTCTTCCGTCGAGGCTGCGGGCTCTGCTATTGCTCTGCCCGCATCCCTCCTTCGTCTCGTCTCGTGGATTGCCGATGAACGGAGGCAGGCAGCCATCCAGAGACCTCGTCGTGCACGCTGATACATGTGCGTGCGGATACATAGATAGCGCTGATGAGAGACGCGGCGCTCCATCCAGCTCGCAGGCGCAGTGGTCTAATCTAAGACTGGAGGAGAGATTCAGAATTTCATTAATTTGAAAGGGCCGGCCCATCAACCTGCGTAATTAGGAACGAGTATATGGGCACAGTTGCCATTTATGGGCTGGGGCTGTGGGCCGCCAGACTTGCCAATCGTCTCCGTCGTCGGCGCAGATCTCCAGCTCCTCCATCCATCAGTCTCTCTCTCGCTTTCCATCCCCTTCTTCGTTGGCCGGGACCGGGAGAGGCTTTCAATCTCTTCCTTCCCCCCATGAACTCTAGGAGGTCAGTCTCCCAGATCCCCTACCTCTTCAGTCTATTCATTTCTCTTGTATTTGTTTTGTTGATTTACTCACTCACTGACTTGATTAGTCAGTTCATTCATGAATTGGGCATCGACTATATACTACTAGTAGATCCAGCAGATGTAAAGCCTTGCCCCCCTTTTTCACTGGGGCGGGCTGCCGTCAGATGCAGTTGCGGCTCTTCTTCTTCTCTTTTTCTGTCACTTGTTAATAATCCTACCATCTAGCCCACCTGCTTGTTAATTGACATTCCGTCCCATCTTAGCCCCTGCCTATATGCATTTTGTCCATTTCGTTCATCATGCTTATCCCCTTATCCAATCTTACCGTACCGTATAATGCCTCTTTAGTCTTTACTGATTTTCCACAAATTTAAATACCCCCTTTTTCATTTAACATGTCATGATTCATAAAAAAAAATAAATTATAATATAATCTCATGGAAACTTACGAAAATACAACACATATGAAAATAATAATAATTAAACTGCTTATTTCTACTCTGCTAATTTTCAATCACTGGAAGTAATTTTTCTCAGCTAACGGAAGTGATGCATACTAGACAGTACTAAAGTTGTTCAGAACACGTTAGTAATGCCTTTTATATTCATTTGGCCGTTTGCAGGGACTTTCGCAGCCACAGAGCTGCTTTATTTGATGGTATTGAGGAGGGTGCGATCAGAAGCTCAGCTTACTCTTCTCAAATTCATGACCATGAGAATGACCAAGCTATGGACAGTCTGCATGACAGGGTCAGCGTTCTCAAAAGAGTACGTATGATGTATTTCTTTTCTCTCCAAAGTTTGCTTGATGCATTGAGCTATGTGCAAGACAATCCTGGAAAGGTTTTCAAAACCTCAATTACACACACCCCGTACTACTGCAAAGGGCTAAATCGTTCAGTCTGATAAGATCATGCTGTGTTATATACAACAATGCTTGGAGCATTTTTTAAGTTAATGTTTGGGTTAGATCGTGTTGTACCATAATACCAAAGACAGAATTTTTGAGCTACCAAAAGAGTATGACAGGTTCAGTGTTCTCAAAAAAAGTACATATGATGCACTTCATTTCTCTGCAAAGTTTGCTTCACATGTTGAGTTATGTGCAATACAAACCTAGAAAGGTTTTTACTACCTCATTAACACAAAACCCTGTGCTACTGCGAAGGGCTAAATGGTTCGGTCTGATTGGATCACATTGTGTGTGATAATGGTTGTAGCCATTACAATAAGGTTGGGATTAGATTTTTTTGAGAAGAGAAAAAGATAATGAAACACTGGTGCCTATTCTCGCGATACAAACTGGCACGACCTAGAGCAACCACGGTTTAGATGGCCATCTTTGCAGGTTGGGGTTAGATCGTTTTGCACTATATAATACCAAGGATGGAGTTTTTATCGAGCTGGTAGAAAGAAAACGGCTTAATTTGGAATTACTTACTGATGGCCCATGACTTGTTTTCATGCTAACTGCAGAAGGTGACTACTTATAGCTTTGTACACAGTAACACGGCAAGAGTTGGGCACTTTCTTGTGACTACTTATAAATTTCCAGATTGTCTGACATATTTTTCTAGGGAGAAATGACCCCAATTTTGTCCATCGAAGAAAAATATAAGGACGGTCTGAACATCTGAATGTGAGATCAACACATTCGAGAATCCAAAATAGCATTATAGAAACAGCTAGAAAAGAGGAATAAAGACATATCATTCAAGGATAAATTATTCCACTGTTCCAGCCTCCAGGAGGTCCCGACGCATCGTTAATAGTCCTAAGTTCACTGCAAATATTTTGTTGTGAGGAACATGGCGTAAAGTTCACTGCAAAATTTACCATATGTTATTTTCCTTAGTCTATGATTCCCTCCTTATGTAATTAAGTCACCCCTTCCCTCCTTTTTCTTTCTCGATGGACTATGATCCATTGTTAAAAACTTTTTATCCTTATTTTTCTCCTCCTAATATAACTGGCAGTCCTCCTGCCGTATACCGTTTCAAATAATTAGTATGACGGTTATTGCATGTGGATGATCTAAATATCAAAAGTAAACAGCGCTGCATCTTTTAGCTTTTGTATGTTATTGTTCTCAAGATTTTGCATGCTAGATCACAATGTAATCTTCATATGTGCTTATAGCCATTCTAAACTTACTGTACCTTTGATGTGGTTTGTCTCTTCAGTTGACAGGAGATATACATGAAGAAGTGGAGAATCATAACCGAATGCTGGACAGAATGGTACTAATATCCTGCAAGATGCTATCTTTCTTGTCACTACTCTCTAATGCATTTCTTTGCTATTTAGGGTAATGATATGGATGCTTCCAGAGGATTTCTATCTGGAACGGTGGACAAGTTTAAGATGGTAATGAATTAAGGAGTTCCTATCTCCACGTCATGGGCTACTCCTTAACTGTTCTGTTATTCTTACAATTGCTCTTTTTTTTCCTTCAGGTTTTTGAGACCAAAGCAAGTCGCAGAATGGCTACCATGGTGGCTTCTTTCATTGCTGTCTTCTTCCTTATATACTACCTAACCAAGTAGAAGAATTGCCTTACTCTGCCTTTCATTTTCCTCTTGCTTGCACGTAAAGTACATGGCTGACCGTGTTTATCAAGTTTTGTGCACTTGATGACCGAACATTTGAGAATTTAATCTCAAACTGTGTGGATTGATTGTAAGGCGAGCTGAACGTTTTCTGAATGTGGTGAGAACTGTTGTAAAACTTTGTGACGGCAAAAGATGAGTTACGAGTTGATATATGCCCTCGTTGGTGGTGCTGCACTTATGCCCATTTCTGCCATCGTTGTATGCAAAGCAGCATTTGGATTCGCTTCACTCACTGCAATTGTTCTGCTGAGATTTTACTGATTTGCTAGAGAAGAGAAGATGCTGTGTGCCTGCAAGTGGCTGCTGCAAATGTCAAATGGCGACTTTGTCCTGCTGATTGCAACACTGGACACCGAATGAATGAATGAAGAGTTGTGTTGTTTTGCTCTTCACGCTATTGCCAGTTGACGTTCCAAGAGAGACTATGCCCCTGCCAAGTTTTTACTGTGTGTTAGGCCCCCAAACATGGCCACCAAGTTGTTGTATCGATCAGAAGACTTCTTGAGTTTTAATGATGTCACTGTGTGCTACACGTCTACGTACTCCCTCCGTCATCACCAAATAGTAGCATAACATATCCTGGACAAACGAATGTGTCATATCCCATACTCCCATCCCATAACTCCTATGTTCCCATCCCATAACCCCTATGTTCAGTTTATAACATGTTTTAACTTTGGTCAAAGTCAGAATGCTTTAAGTTTGACTAAGTTTATAAAAAAAAATAGTAATATTTTTGATCTAGGATAAATTTATTATAAAGATATATTTAATTATTACTCTCTTCGTCCCTAAATGTTTGACGCCGTTGACTTTTTTAAACTTGTTTGACCGTTCGTCTTATTCAAAAACTTTTGTGAAATATGTAAAACTATATGTATACATAAAAGTATATTTAACAATGAATCAAATGATAGGAAAAGAATTAATAATTACTTAATTTTTTTAATAAGATGAACGGTCAAACATGTTTAAAAAAGTCAATGGCGTCAAACATTAGGGACGGAGGGAGTAATTTAATAAAACTAATTTGGTAATGTAAATATTACTATATTTATCTATAAATTTAGTCAAACTTAAAACAGTTTAATTTTGATTAAAATCAAAACATTTTATAATTGAAATAGAGGGAGTACTAGATTTGTTATTTTAAAATGAAAGGAACGCGTGTGAACTGTGATGTGATCCATCATGTTAGCATCAAGAAGCCGGATGAAACTTCTGTGCATACTTCTTGTGGTTCCGAAAATTGCACAAATCCTAAAGTACTCCTTGCTTCCTGCCCGTACATAATTAAGAAAAATTCGACCATCCTAAGGTTGTGCGATTAATGTAGTTGCTGCTAGTCTCACCTCTCCGATCGTCTCTCCTGTCTCATCCATTTTACAATTCCAACTGGCCATTCACGGGCCAAGGGAGGTGATTAATTACTTGATAATGGATAGTTTAATCCAAACAACGCAACGAATGCAGCAAAAGGCGCACGATTTAATCAGCAAACTAGAAAGGCAGTAGTATTATTCATCTAAGAATATGAGAGATTCCAAAGATTAACTGAACATATTTACAAAAAAAAAGAAGAAAAAATCGTTGATCATTGCTGCAGTTGAGATTAATTTGCTGTGAATACATATAGTGCTGTCTTTTGACGTGTTGCGCTAACCAACAAGTGAAGCTAGCTTATCTTAATACAGTAATCTAATCCGGCATGACCTGTCGTAATTAACTAAACAAAGTTCATGGCAATGAAGCCTTGCAACTTGTGTCCCAGGACCACCATTACATTAGAGCAAGTTTAATAAGTTTAATAGTATAGCCAACTACCAGCTTTAATTCACCTATAGCCAATCTAATAGCTCATTCATACAATAGTTATATACTACACTATTAATATCTGGTCCTACCTATCATACACACATCACGTTTTGGAGTCCGTGCTACAGCTGGCTACAAATCTATAGCCCGTTGCTCTTCTCTCTCCTTATTTATCAGCATAAAATATATTTACAGCTGGCTTATAGCCTGCTATTGTACCTGCTCTTAGGAGGCTAGCTACAGGAATCTGTGCCCTTTTATATTAGTGGGAGCTGTCATTAAAGCTAATTAACACTTCTTTGATCTCCTTTCACGCATCATTAGGAGCTTTGTATGGCCATTGCCAATAAAATTACCAGTCAATCCATGGTCTTAGCTTAGCTACTAGTATAGGTGTTTGTTGGGTTCATCACAACCTAGAGTCTAGGTACAGTGTTCTTCATATGGCTGCTTGTACTTTACTATCTGCTCCATTAGTCTCGTAAAAAATCAATCTAGTACTAGATGTGACATATACTAATACTATTAATCTGTACATACATGTATCTAGATTTATATTACTAGGATATGTCACATCCGGTTTTATATTTATTTTGAGTAAATTTCACAAAACTATAGGTACTTTGATCAATTTATCGCAAAACTACAGATTTAACATGATGTATTACAAAACTACAGATTTAACGCTAAATTTATCATAAAACTATAGATTTAAGATATAATATCACAAAACTACAAATTTAGTAACAAAGTTATCACAAAACTATAGGTTTAATGACAATTTAATCACATTAATTGATCAATTATAAGTCCAACATAACATTAGTGCTAAGGATTTCAGCCTCAAAATCTGTAGTTTTGTGATAATTTTATTATTAAATCTGTAGTTTTGTGATACTTAGCCTTAAACCTATAGTTTTGTGATAAATTTATTGTTAAATCTGTAGTTGTGTGATACATCACCTTAAATCTGTAGTTTTGTGATAATTTGACCAAAGTACCTGTAGTTTTGTGAAATTTACTCTTTATTTTTTATGGGAGACGGAGGGAGTAGTAGTGTTCAGGAGTTGAATCTATATATTTTAAGGTTGTAGAAGATGTAGTTCAGCTCCTATAGGAAAGCATGTTTGTCATAGCTCCAGCTCCACCTGTCCTAGAGCTGGAGCCTAGCCAAACAGTTTCAGCTCCACCTAAAGTGGAAATGGAGTTGGGTGGAGCTCTCTCACAAAATGAACTAGAGAGGTGAAGCTGAGTTTTAGCAGCTCCACAACTCCACTGCACACCCAACTTTTAGAGTTAAATTTAGGAATTATAGCTTTACCAAATAGGCCCGAAATCTAATATGGAAAATCTCAAAAGACGGCTATGTTGACCTAATGAACCCTTATCTCAACAAACAATAAGATTGATCTCCAAATGATGATAACTGAAGTCAGTGTCTTTTTAGTATATTCAGTTTCGAGGAGTATCTATTTCTCTTCCATCTCTAAAATTGGTGCGCGCGTGTGTTTATACTCCTATATATATGCACACTAGTACTCCTGTACTATACTACTACGGCCCCATCGTGTAATAAGCCAAATGGCATATTTACAAACGGGAACTTTTTTATGAATAAAATTTTTATATACGTGTTCTTATTGATCTAAAAGAAAATGCTAAAAAAAACTTCGATAAAAAAAACTTCAAAATCAACTCTAAATATATGATGTTGAAATTTCAAATTTTGGCTGAAAAGCATAAGAAAAAAGATGAGGCAGCTAGTAATAGTACTACTAAGACTGTTGAGATAATAGTAAATTAATGATTAAATTAAACTGGCATGCATATGCTTTGGTATACATATTTTTGGCGATCATGCAGTTTGATCGATCAATATTTTCTCAAAATTAAACTGGCCCTGACAAGAATATATCATCTTGCATTAAACTTTTTTAGATTGATTAATAAATTAATTACTCTAGTAGATAACCTGCTTGCCCTAGTAGCATATATATGTAGCATGCAAAACGTAACCTAGCTGGTAAAAAGCGTATCCTCTCACCAACAAGGCAACAAACACAACGAAGTGTCGTCATTAGCTGCAGGAATTAACTAATTAAATCATTCTATATAGTATTAGCCATTTGTGAGGAAATTAATTAGAGAAAGTTTAGCTGCAAGAGATTAAGACGATCGCTCCACCTGCATCATCTTTATATGATCATGCCGCTCCCGTGCTCAAAGTTAATCAAATGATGAACGCAACGAGAGCAATGTGCATATATATGTTTTTTTTTTCAGATCGAGTAATTAACTTGTATTATTAAAAGGTTGTTCCAGCTATTTTCATATCAAAAACGTGGGCATTATTCTCATTCATTAGTTATTTCAATCAAATACCGTTGGATAATACATATATTAAGGATCCGTTTGTTTGGACTAATTAGAAAGTTGATTTGTATGCCAAAAATCGATAAGCTCAAATAAACATATATTTTGTTTGGATTTATTGGTTTTTGTGGATTGGAGTACTTGTGAGTACTCTTCTCTTGGCCTTGTGGTTCAAAAGTTGCTTGATTATATAAACTACATATTTTTTAAAGAAAAAGTCAGCCAAATTAATTATAAACCCAATAGGCTTATGGCATACTAAGAGGTCCCTAGTTGGATATATGGTTCTTTTGGATAAGCACCACAGGAACTAATTAAACTATATATATACTATATAAAGAGAGAGAGAGGCTAAGAAAGTCTACCACAAGGGGTTGGTGGTTTGTAACTACATATATATTATCTCCGTCTCAAAAAGACCATAGTTTTGCACTGATATCTAACATTTGACCGTCCGTCTTATTTGAATTTTTTATGATTAATATTTTTGTTGTTATTAGATGATAAAATATGAATAATACTTTATGTGTGACTAATTTATTATTCCATAAATTTTTCAAATAGGATATACGGTCAAATGTTGGACACGGAAACCCAAGTTGCACTTAAAATTGGGACAGAGGTAGTGCATATATACAAAGCTATACTACTAATTAACACTCATGCTAACTACAAAAGATATTGTCAGAATACTAATGTATTATACATTATCAGACAAGAAATTAAAGTAACGGCTCGCCCGTGCCTCCATCTATTTTATAGCTTAAATAATCCATAGCAAGCGTTGATACAAGAAATAAAGCCACATATGTCCAACATTCTACCCATGGCGTGATGGTAATTAATAAACTTGTAAGGTGCACCCTCTGAAAGGGTGTACGTAGCCTTTTCACTCTTTCCTCCCTACTTTTACTTTTTTTTATATGTCATGCTTGTACACATATTCCATGTACACCAACACAACTTGGAATAGAACAATTAAGTGCCCCCAAACCACCCTTAGTTACACGCTAAATCCCTGATATAATAAGATAGAGCAAAGCTAGCAGTCTTCTCCCATATATAGCACCGGCCGGGCAACCATACACAAACCGGATGAAAAATTAAAGGGGATCATTTCTGTCGGAGGAGCTGCATATTAATCACACAAGAGGAGAGCGGGCTAGCTTAATTAGCTTGAGATCGATAGAGGTCGATCCAGAGATCAGGCCTTCAAATCATCTGCACTTCCATCAATCCTCGACTGAAACCCAAGGTACAGCTTACTGGCCTTAATTTGCTAGCCCCGTATTATTCCCCATTAATTTTTCTTCCATCAAAATGATACATACATATATACAATTAATTTGATGTTAATTTCCACTCGTGGATCGATGTTCTAGCTAGCCTGCGAGATCCTCAATCGATTAACTGCAAGCTAGCTAGCTCGATCTTCAACCTGTGATATGTGTGTCAGTGTGTGCATCTTCCGATTGATAGATAGATAGATAGAGCTTAATCAATTTCAGCATAATAATTAAGCTAGATCGATGCACATATGATATATATCCAGGTGGTGGTGGGGATCTATCGATCGATCGGAAGCCGAGAAGAAGAAGAAGAAGAAGAAGTTAAACCCTAGCCTAGCCTAGATATATAGGCCGCAGGTAGAAGCTGGCGAGCCGGTGGTGGGACGAGGGGCGGCTCAACCTGCTGCCGGTGACAGCCGCCGACCCATCCCTCGGCCTCGGCAACAACGACACCACCGCGCGTGCCGCCGGTGACGACGACATGGCGTCCAAGGAGGCCAGCGGCGACCACGGGACCAGCGCCGGGGGCGGCGAGCCCAAGGACGGCGCGGTGGTGACCGGCCACCGGCGCCCCCGCGGGCGGCCACCGGGCTCCAAGAACAAGCCCAAGCCGCCCATCTTCGTGACGCGGGACAGCCCGAACGCGCTGCGCAGCCACGTCATGGAGGTGGCTGGCGGCGCCGACGTCGCCGAGTCCATCGCGCACTTCGCGCGGCGGCGCCAGCGCGGCGTCTGCGTGCTCAGCGGGGCCGGCACCGTGACCGACGTGGCCCTGCGCCAGCCGGCCGCGCCGGGCGCCGTGGTGGCGCTCCGTGGGCGGTTCGAGATCCTGTCCCTGACGGGGACGTTCCTGCCGGGGCCGGCGCCGCCGGGCTCCACCGGGCTGACCGTGTACCTCGCCGGCGGGCAGGGGCAGGTGGTGGGCGGCAGCGTGGTGGGGACGCTCACCGCGGCGGGGCCGGTCATGGTGATCGCTTCCACCTTCGCCAACGCCACCTACGAGAGGCTGCCGCTGGATCAGGAGGATCAGGAGGAAGCTGCGGCAGGCGGCATGATGGCGCCGCCGCCACTCATGGCCGGCGCCGCCGATCCACTACTTTTCGGCGGGGGAATGCACGACGCCGGGCTTGCTGCATGGCACCATGCCCGCCCTCCGCCGCCGCCGCCGCCCTACTAGCTCTCTAGCTAGAGCTTCATGAATTAAATCCTTGCTTAATTAATTGCCATATATATATACTCACATGATATATATGATCAACAAGCTATATATAGCTAGCCAGCTCGAGCTAATTAATTAACAAAAGGTGAGCCAATATAATGCAAGATCGATCCAAGCTATAAGTACGTTTATACAGGTAAATTTTAGTGCTTCAATTGCCAGGGCCATATATATTTCTCTTTCTTTAGCATTTGTGTGTAGTATAGCAGCAATAGCTTAATCAAACATCACCAAGTAATTGCTGTGTTGTGTGTTTGGTTTACTTCACATATCTATATATGGGTGCTAATTAAACAGATTAATTCTGAATGCCTCTCTAGTCGCATATGCATGCATAGATCGGATCAATGCAGCGGTCGCGAAAATGATCGGATCAATGCATATCCATCTGTTCATTGTGTACTTTATACTGAGTTTGTTAATCACTTATATATAACTAGCATGGTGGCCCATGCAGATTGTGCGGCTAGCATCATTATATTTTCACTCATGTAATAGCATATATATTTTCTCAATGTATTATTCAAATACTACCTCCGTTTTTTAATAGATGGTGCCGTTGACTTTTTCTCACATGTTTGACCATTCGTCTTATTCAAAAAATTTACGTAATTATAATTTATTTTGTTATGAGTTGTTTTATCACTCATAGTATTTTAAGTGTGATTTATATCTTATTATATATTTGCATAAAATTTTTGAATAAGACGAATGACCATTCGTCTTATTCAAAAAATTTACGTAATTATAATTTATTTTGTTATGAGTTGTTTTATCACTCATAGTATTTTAAGTGTGATTTATATCTTATTATATATTTGCATAAAATTTTTGAATAAGACGAATGGTCAAACATGTGAGAAAAAGTCAACGGCGTCATCTATTAAAAAACGGAAGGAGTATATTAAAATGACAATATAATTTTAAATTTTATACTAACTTTACGAAACTACTAATGTGTAATATTTATATTGTATTATATATGTGTGTTAGTTATTAATTATTTTTAATATCAAATTTTAGTTATTTGTAAATTATATTCCTATATGGACTCTAGATTCGTCTTTCAATATTTTTTTTAATTCCGAATTTTCGTTATCTGTAAATTGTATTTCTATATAGACTATAGACTCTTCTTCCATTTGTAAATTGTATTTTTATACGGACTCTAAACTTTACTTTGATTTTATTATGTTTATTCCAAATTTTAGGTTAATTTTAAATTCCTATATGAATTCTATACTCTATTTCTAATATTCCTTTTCTTTTCTTAATTGCATTTCTATATGGACTCTATACTCTACTTCTAATATTCCTTATTTTTAATTCCAAATTTCTATTATTTTCTAATTGTATTTCTATATGGACTCTATACTCTACCTCTAATATTCCTTATTTTTAATTCTGAATTTTAGTTATTTCCTAAGTGTATTTCTATATGGACTCTATACTCTACCTCTAATATTCCTTATTTTTAATTCCGAATTTCAGTTATTTCCTAAGTGTATTTCTATATGGACTCTATACTCTACTTCTAATATTCCTTATTTTTAATTCTTAATTTCAGTTATTTCCTAATTGTATTTCTATATGGACTCTAGCCTCCTCTTCTAATATTTCTTATTTTTTAATTTCGAATTTCAACTATTTCTAAATTGTATTTCTATATGGACTCTAGTCTCCTCTTATAATATTCCTTATTTTTTAATTTCGAATTTCAACTATTTCTAAATTGTATTTCTATATGGACTCTGTTTTTTCTTTTTCTCCGATTAATGTAAAAATTTCTAGGCCGTGAGAGCGAACGTGGAGGCTCCTTTTTCTATTCCTTTAATAATATAATAGATTATTCCAAGCAAGCTAGGTACAGAAGAGATAAAACTGACTATATATACTGTATTACTCCTACTATGTATGTTTTAGTTTGTTGTCTAATTTCTTGGCGGCAAGGGTAACTTGCTAGCTAATGTACATCTTATATGAAAAGCTTAGAGGCCATATAAAAATACAATTAGAAATAATGAAAATTCAGAATTAAAAAATAAGAAATATTGGAACAAAATACTAGAGTTCATGTAGGTATACAATTTAGAACTAATTAAAATTTAGAATTAAAAGTAGAGTTTAGAGTCCATATAAAAAAATTGTAAATATCTAAAGTTCAAAACTAAAAACAACTAATATTGGAAGAAGAGTCTTTAGCCCATATAGCAATACAATTTAGGAATAGCTGAAATTTGGAATATAAAAAGAAGAACATAGAGTCCATATAGAAGTACATTCTACATATAATTGAAATTCGAAATAAAAAATACGGATTATTGGAAGCAGAAACTAGAATCCATGTAGGTATAAAATTTAGAACTAACTAAATTAAGAATTAAACATATAAGAAAACTAAAAGTAGAGTTTAGAGTGCATACATAAATATAACCTGTACATATCAAAAACTCAAATTTTAAATTAAGTAATATTGGATGAAGAGTCTAGAGTTTATATAGCAATACAATTTAGGAATAGGTAAAATTCGAAATTTAAAAAATAAAAATATTGAAAGAATAGTTTAGAGTCTATATAGAAATACAATTTACAAATAATAAAAATTTGAAAATAAAAAAATAAGAAATTTTAGTAGAAGTTTCTAGAGTCCATATAGCAATACAATTTAGGAATAGATGAAATTAGGAAATAAAAACAAACAATTTAAAGATAATGGAAATTCCAAATTTAAAAAATAATAAGGAATATTAGAAGAAGAGTCTATAGTTCATATATAAATATAATTTTAAATTAAAAATAATTAATATTGAAATACTTTTTTTAATTAAAAAATATATATCTTTTGATTTATTGTATGATTGATAGAACAGTAAGGAATTATTTATATTCATCGGAATATCACACATTAGTTAGTTTGATCATGTTAGTACATAATTTAAAAGTATATTATTATTTTAATATATTTTAATAATAAAATGTGAAAATATGTATGCTATTATTTGAGAAAAAACAATGATGCAAACCACGCTACTATCTGCATGGACCACCGTACCAGTTTGATGAAAATGATTAGTGCATACAATTTCGCACGTACTAGCACCGTCCCAAAATAAGTGCAGTCATAGATATCCGTGTTTAGCGTTTTGACCGTCCATCTTATTTGAAAAATTTATGAAAAAATAAAAAAAAATTAGTCACACAAAAGGTACTACTCATGTTTTATCATGTAATAACAATAAAAATACTAATCATAATTTTTTTCAAATAAGACAAACGATTAAACGTTAAACATGAACAGTGCTAGAACTGCATTTATTTTGGGACGGAGGGAGTAGCTAACTAATGAATAAGGAAATTAATTACAAGCCGCGGCCGCCGTAAGGGTAGCTTGTGTACCATCACCATGGCCCTCTGCAGCACACTTCGGCGCTGCCGGATTGTGAGCCGCGCCGCTGTGTCCCTGTCGACGCCGTCCATCTTGGATAGCTAGCGATCGAGGCGCCTCCATTTTACGATTTCTTTTGAATCCATTTTGGAGGCCGCACGCTGAGCTTGATTTAATTTCGTGATTAGCAATGTAGTGAGGAGAGATGCAATTGAAGTAACCAATGATTTTGAATTTTGAAGGGAAAAATATGGAGTAATACTTGTTTGCAGTGGCACGTACGTTAAGCCAAAAGAAGAGGAGGAGGGGGGGGGGGGGAGATTTTGATGCAGGGCCCAGCGGAATGAGTGAAGAAAGGCCCACTGGGATTGGGATGTACAATGCCTCGCGCGATTGCGATTCGTGTTGGAGGGAGGGAGGATTCAAGCCCAACAGAAAGAAAGAAAGCCCAGTAGGAGCCTATAATACGTGAAGACGTGGTAGCTGTTTGCACCGCACAGTCAACCCACTCCCTTTACTCAGCTGTACCACTCGCTGACACGGACTGGAGTACGAATTTATTTTTTTTGTTCATAAATTACGAAAAATATAAAGATGGCTCGAATGACGATCCTAGTACTAGTACAGCCATAGTAGAAATGACGGTTTTGTTTTGCTCCGATCCCTTTTTCTTTCTTTCTTTTTGTGTTGGTTTCTTAATCGTTGCAGTTACAGGTATTAATTCTCTCTAGTACTCCCTTAATTTAATAGTAAGTAATTAAGGGAAGGCATGGAAACTGCAATGGAGGTGTGTTACTAGGAGGATAGCGGCGTGCGTGCAGGTAGCTGGTACCTACTCCAGGCAAAATCCAAAATGCAAAATCCAAAATCCAAGCAGAAAAAAAAGTCATACGCATTCATTGTGAAATGGACCGGCGCAACTCCCCAAATAAATGACGCGCCTTCGCCACACATTTGACCAGAGCAGGGAGATATCTGCTGCTCTCCAATCAATATATCAACCATGGGGTCCGTGTCACCACCGGCGCCGGAGGAGGACGCGGCCGCCGTGGAGTCGGCCGGCGCGGCGGCGCGCATGTTCTGGCATGAGACGAAGCGGCTGTGGGCCATCGGCACCCCCATCGCCATCGGCACCATCACCAACTACGCCATCAGCTCCGTGACCACCATGTTCATCGGCCACCTCGGCAACCTCCCCCTCGCCGCCGCCTCCGTGGGCCTCTCCGTGTTCGCCACCTTCGCCCTCGGGTTCCTCCTGGGCATGGGCAGCGCCCTGGAGACGCTGTGCGGGCAGGCGTTCGGAGCCGGGCAGGTGTCCATGCTGGGCGTCTACCTCCAGCGATCCTGGATCATCCTCCTCGGGGCCACGGTCCTGATGGTCCCCGTCTACGTGCTGGCGGAGCCGCTGCTCCTGCTGGTGGGGCAGGACCCGGAGGTGGCGCGCGCGGCGGGGCGGTTCACGCTCTACATCCTCCCGGGCGCCTTCGCCTTCGCCGTCAACTTCCCGTCGGGCAAGTTCCTCCAGGCGCAGAGCAAGGTGGCGGTGCTGGCATGGATCGGCGTGGCGGGGCTGGCGTTCCACGTGGGCATCACCTACGTGGCGGTGTCGGTGCTGGGGTGGGGGCTCCCGGGCGCGGCGGCGGCGTACGACGTGTCGCAGTGGGCGTCGTCGCTGGCGCAGGTGGCCTACATAATGGGGTGGTGCAGGGAGGGGTGGCGCGGGTGGTCCATGGCGGCGTTCCACGACCTGGCCGCCTTCCTCCGCCTGTCCATCGAGTCGGCGGTGATGCTGTGCCTCGAGATATGGTACCTGGGCCTCATCACCGTCCTCACGGGGGACCTGGACGACGCCCAGATGGCGGTCGACTCGCTGGGGATCTGCATGAACATCAACGGCTACGAGGGCATGATCTTCATCGGCCTCAACGCGGCCATCAGCGTCCGGGTGTCCAACGAGCTGGGCTCCGGGAGGCCCAGGGCGGCCATGCACGCCGTGGTGGTGGTGGTGGCGGAGTCGCTGCTCATCGGCCTCCTCTGCATGGCGCTCGTGCTCGCCTTCAGCGACAAGCTGGCGCTCGTCTACACCAGCGACGCCCACCTGCTCCGCGCCGTCTCCAGGATCGCCGGCCTGCTCGGGGTCACCATGGTGCTCAACAGCGTGCAGCCGGTGCTGTCCGGTGTGGCCGTCGGCGGCGGATGGCAGGGCCTCGTCGCCTACATCAACCTCGCCTGCTACTACCTCTTTGGCCTCCCCGTCGGCTACCTTCTCGGTTACTACTTCAACCTCGGAGTCGGGGTACCCATTCCTATTCCTACTCCTACCTACCTTCCTTCTCTTTTCTTTTTTCCACTAATATAATGGAGTACTATGCATATGTACTGCGAAATTATATATAATTGATCACAGAAAAAAATTTAATTTAAATTGCCTGCAGGGGGTTTGGGGTGGCATGCTCTGTGGAGTTGCACTTCAAACACTCATTCTACTCTTTGTAGTCTGGAGAACAGACTGGAAGGCAGAGGTAATATATACATTTTCATTGTCGTTTTTAGTGGACAGAAAAATAGAGTTGCTCGTTGTCGATTAATGTACGTATAATTTCAGGCCGCGCAAGCTTCAGCTCGTGTGCACAAGTGGGGAGGCACAGATGAAACCAAACCTCTCTTACAAGGAGATCATTCAGACAGAGATTAGCATATGCATACCCCGTTTCTCTTTTTTCTTTTTCCCCTGCGCAACGCAGATATATATCAAGTTGGACTCCAAATTCATATTCTTATCCTGCATGTACCAGGCAGCTCTGTATTCTTCAATTATACGATTTTTGTATACGCTACTGGGTCACAAATTATTAACATTGTACGCCATTGGGGTTCTTCCCTCCCTCTTCTATTTATTATTGTTGGAATTAATGAATGGGCCTTAGCCCATTCGAAGATTAATTCTTTGGAAAATCACAAAAGCCCACCTCATGGGATGGCATGCATGTGGAGTTTAGTACCACCTTGCTTATTCTAGGAGAGGGGGACCTCCTTAAAAGGGAGGATGCCCTCCTAGTCACTTGAAGCATGTGTGGTGGAGAGAAGAGGGGAAACACACGCGCGCGCTCGCTCGCCTCGCCTGGCCTGGCAGGGCAGGCGGCGCGCGTGCACGACGTACGCGTCGAATGGTCCGAAAAATTGGCTCCTCACTGCGCAAATTCGGATTCGTTTTTTGTTTTGGAAATGTTCAGAAAAATCCGGTGCGTGCAAACGGCGTGGAGTCCGGATAAGTTACGCGCGACTTATCCGGTTCGGTTACGCGCAGTAGAGATCGTGCGGGCGCCCTGATCAAGCGACCCTTCTCTATATAAACCGACCTGCCGTCTTTACGCAACACATGCGAAATCAATCTAGGGTTTGCCTCCTACTCTGTACTGCGCCGTCGCTCGTAGACTACTCCATCCCGCTCGCCGGCGTGCACCGGCGATCGGGAGAGCAGGTCTCCGGAACCTCTGCCTTCGACGTCCTGCACCGGGAGAAGGCGGCAATAAGGTTTTTGGGAAGCGCTTCGCGCGACTGCTCCCTGTTCGTTCGCCACGGCTCGCCTTCCTCTTCGCTCGCGTGTTTCGTGCCTTCGTAGACACCTGCGAAAAGTTTCGACCAAGCAGCCGGTCTTTCCGTCACCTCGGTACGTGTTCAATATGTTGCGCATATTTGATCTGTTCATGTTATACTGTGTAGTTTACATGTGTAGATCTAATGATGCGTTCATGCTAGTTTTCATCTGTAATGTCATGATTTATTTATGGAATAGATTAAATCATTATATGTCTATAATCTCAACAATTATTACAAACAAGAATACAACAGATCAAATTGCAATTGTTTGGATGCAGTAATGACAATGATGATTCCTTGGTTTACAGTGAATCTGAATGAATTGCCGGCTGCCTAAGATCGACTTATCCGGCCGATGTTCATCTGAACTAGTCAAAGCTAGATGCAGGACTGTGCACCGCATCTGTATGCGTAAGATGAGAATGCAGAAGCGAAATTAAGATGTTGATGATTGTTTCTTTCAATTTCACATCTACATCTTGATCTCTATTTTTTTACGCAAGAAGGTAGAGCTTTTTCATTAAGAGAAATGAGGTTTACATGTTACAAGTTAGAGATCTTCTTCTATGCTGGGAAGCAGATAGAAGAGATACAGAGAGAGGAGAGTCAAAGGAGAAAAAGAAAGAAGACAAAAAGAAAAGGAAACTAGGGGGGCGGATTCACAAGGGGATATACATGAGGCTTTTCTCTAGGAAAGCCTCGCACATCATGTGTGAATTTTTTGTCTGTTTGCCTCATTGGTTCTTAGGCTCCAAACTTCTAGGGTGTCTGAAATTTGTTGCGTGATGCATTGTAGGTTGTCAAATTGTCCCTCAAACACCATGTTGTTGCGAGATTTCCACAACGTGTAAGCGCAAGCAGCAAACCAAATTGGTTCTTTTCTCTTTGATGAGTGATTCCTGTCTATGACTGTTTGTAGGAAGGCCGAGCTTGATTCGGATTTGTTGGCCAGCTGTAGTAAGTTCAATTTTTCCCAGAGGTTATTGGCATTTTTGCATCTTAGGAGGATGTGATCTGTTGATTCTAGTGCAGGGCACAAGGAGCAGTGGGGATCTTCATTCCAATTTTTGCTGACTATATTGGCTTTGGTGTTTAGGCTGTCTTTGAATGCTAGCCAAAAAAAAAATCTTACAATTTTGTGGGATGGTGTGGATCCATATATAATCTGCTGTTTTCCAAAGGGATCCATGGTATGTCAGCAAGCGATAGGCATTTGCTGTTGAGACTTTGGGTGCAGGATACATGAATTCTATTGTGTCTGTTTTCTCTGGGATGGGGCAGAGATTTTGCAATATTTGCAGTAGTGCGTGTAGTTTTGATTCTGCTTGGGCCGTGTTTAGTTTCTCTCCTATTCCTAAGTTTCCATCACATCATATCACATCAAAAACTTTCCTACACACATAAACTTTCAACTTTTTTCAGTAAAGGCTAGGATGGAGCTGTATTTTGCCAGGAATTTTGTCTGAATTGTGATTGAACTGTGCAATCCTTATGCAGAACAAATGAGTATAAAACTGGGTAAGCAAATTCCAGACGTTGATGCAGCCATTTATCTTTCCAAAAGAGAGTTGTTCTGCCATTTTCCGAGTTTTACCTGTGTTGTAGAGCATAGGGTCTGGAATTGTGATAGAATGAGTTTCCAAGTTGGTGTATCACTGGTTCTGGGATGTAATTGTAATGTGTTTTGCAGATATCTCTCTCTAAACCAGTTAGCCATTGGATCATCTGGGCCTGAGAGCACCTTATCTCCTAGCTTTTAAATTAATGCTGTGTTATGTGCCCTTAAGTTCTTGATCCCTAATCCTCCCTGCTGTTTTTTAAGTATGACAGGTCTTCCAGGCTACTAGGCAGTGACCTCCTTTAATGGATTTTTCATCTTTCTAAAAGAAAGCACGTCTTATTTTATCAATTGTTTCGATAGATTTCTTTGGCCAAATGCAGCAGGACACGTAGTAAGTTGAGATTGCTGAGATAACCGAACTTATCACTTTGATATAGTTCACCTGTCTTTATCAGTTTGCGTTGTGTCATCCGTCTTTACATTAACTCTTTTGTGGATTTGTTTCCGTTCTGCTTACAACACTAGGCTTTGGGTGAAATCGTTAAGGTGACCCAAAAAAAATGTCAATACGACTCATTAATTAAGATTGAAACTGCGGTATTTTTCTGACTATTAATTGCCTTGGGCGACGTTAGAACTAGCATATCCTGTGTGCAGGTTTCAGCAACTAACAGCACCACAAAAATCGATTGCTTTTCTTTTTCTTTTATATATATTACTTTTGTCGAAGAATAAAAGTGGAGCGAGAATTAAAGAGGAAGATATTTTTATGTCTCTCACCGCCAGGTGGGCCCATACAGTCTTTGATTGATGATGAGAAAGAAAAAGAGAGGGTCCGTGGCGCCGACAGGTGGTCCCCGCATGTCATCGAGGTGGAAAAACCCGAAACCACTCAATCGAAACAGTAGAGATAAGGAGGACAATTGGAAAAGAGCCCCTCTAAGATTGGAAATTTACTCCGCTATATATCCTCCAATCTCTCCAACTGAACTACTCCTACTTATCCATCCATCCATTCATCCATCCAACAACGCAAGTTGCAGATTCACTTCGTCGGAGTTTCAGCCTCCGGCGAACTGCTCCGATCGATCGCGGGGACGCGACGAGGTAACGACGGCCACTCCCGCCATCCCTCCCTGCTCTTTCTTCTCTTCGATCCTTCTTCGCGGTCGAGTAGGGATCGATCCATCAAATCTGAACATCTAATCGAATCCATCTATATGGCGTTGCGTTTGCGTTTGATTTGAACCACCATGATGATGATGATTTTGCTGCTCTGAGAGATGCTGCTGCTGCTGATGCTAGGGTTTGCTTGCTTCATCTGTCGTAGGGTGGGTGAATCGCTTAGGATTTGGGAATGGCTCGCCGTTTGATTAGCCCCTGCCAAGGCTCTGGTTTGCTTAACGCCGGATTTCTCGGCGTCTTCTCCTCCCACCATGTGATTCCACTATCCCCTTCTCCCTCCCTCCCTTCCCCATCCTCCACTTAACCAGGCACCTCACTCACATTCCATGCTCAAACCCTTGCCCTCCTCTCCTCTCTTCTGCATTTTCTTTATACATTATTCATACAGACATAGGTTTCGATATAGATTCTCCTAGTGTGCTGGAATATTGTTTGTACTAGTATTATTAAGGTTTATATATGTGTCGATGCGTCTAACACAGATGATACATCTACTGTGCTTCTCCTCACTGTTTCTTCCCCCCAATTCTATTCTGTGTTTATACCAGTATCATCGCCTGCCATTGTCATCATCGCATAGGAGTTCCCAACTGAAGAATTGCTACCTTCCTAATTTAAGGAAGGAGGTGTGTGCCTCCCTCTTGCTCTCAGATGATAATCTCATGCCACCACCCAGTTATAGCTTTTGTTGCATGGCATTGCTGCTGTTGCTTATAGATTCTAGTTTGTGTTGTTGTAGGTCTCGCATTGGACAAGACCAGCCACGCCTTCCTTGTCGCTATATGTCTGTATCATCTCACTTATATGTTACTTTTCTTCATTAACTCCATGTTTTTACTTCTGTAGAGTACATCTTGATCGGACAATTTCCCGATATTTCAGAGTGCAAGGCTTGCCAGCAAGAGGACAACTTGTTCCGTTGCAACAGAGCCACCGCCTTCCACAACCGAAGAACCAGAGATGAATCTTCCAAAGGAGATATTCCTGAAAGAATACAAAAAGCCTGATTACTTATTTGACTCGGTAACTACATACCTCTCTTTTTTTGCAACCATCCAAAATTTTCAATATCTGAACTCCGGCTTGCAGGCTTTCTAACACCATATTTATGGATACTTAGCTGTTTGCAATCTGAAATTTAACTAGATATGCGCCTGTATGGGCATCTTGGCATTTAATGAACATAATGGGCTCCTTTCTGTTTGTTGTCTTTACTACCTTCCTGACTTTATGCTGGGACTTAATTTTGGGCAGGTCAATTTGGAATTTCAACTTGGTGAAGACAAAACAATAGTTGCATCTAAAATAGCTGTATCTCCAGGAACTGAAGGTAACACACACCTTTTCATATCCATTTGACTTAGCCGAACACTCACTTTTATACATCGTTTGAATTACCATTTGGTTTCTCATTGCATGTCTTTAGATCTCTCGTGTACTTGTTTGTTTCTCAATTTCTTTCCTTAGCTTATCGTGCTTAAAATGAGGCTCTGTAGTCTGTACTTCCTTATTAATTCTTTTTAATAATTGTATCAGGTACCTCCTCTCCACTTACTCTTCATGGGCGTGATCTGAAGCTGCTATCAATCAAAGTCAATGGCAAGGACCTTAAGGTGGTAACATTAGTTCCATGCTACTTTTTTTTCCTTTTGTTATGTAGGATCTGTTTGTCTTGGTCAGGGATGGAGGTTTATTATGTCCAAGTGTGGTCATAGGCCATAGCAACTGTGGTCTTCTATATATTAAAAAAACTTGTACTTAGGTTTATATTCCTCATGAGCTTCAAAATTACACCTCTAATTTTCCTGATTTATGTATATTATAGAAAATCATATATTACCTTTGGCATTCAGATTGCATGCCACTTCTATACGCACATATCTAGGTATGATACAAGCCTGTTTTACTGCTGAGCTCAACTTGCAAACATGTTTAGTTATAGTAAGCCAGCTTCATTTCATAAGCATGTTCTTTCTATTGAAAATGTTTCTTCAGCTCGTCATGATTTACTATGTATGTTGTCTTTCTGAATTTTTAATGTGTACTGAATTCTAGAGTGAAGATTATACGGTTGATTCACGCCATTTGACTGTTTCAAGACCACCTGGTGGTACATTCAACTTGGAAATTGTTACAGAAATATATCCTCAGCTAAATACATCATTGGAGGTATATACTGATTTGGTTCGTGAAGGAACACAATATGCACTAGATAAGAATTCAATCCAGATAAAAAATACAAGCTATGGTTTCCTGTTCTAATTTTCAGTAAATTTACAGGGACTTTACAAGTCAACTGGCAATTTTTGCACCCAGTGTGAAGCAGAAGGGTTCCGGAAGATTACATACTTTCAGGTATCTCATCCTCTTAGTTAGCTATGATCCACAGGCAACCATGATAATCTTCTCTATTGTATATGAATGTAGGACATCCTGTATTGAATCTATGTGTTATCTACTTGCAAAAAAACATATCTATCAAAGATCCTGAAATGACTTGTATTCTGGAAATGGTAATATTGTTACAGGATCGTCCAGATGTTATGGCAACGTATACTTGCCGTATTGAAGCTGATAAAACGTTGTATCCAGTATTGTTGTCCAATGGGAATCTTATAGAGCAGGGGGATCTTGAGGTACAGTATCTCTGTAACTCAATTGTCAGAACTGACAAAGTGGTAATCAGTGAATACCATGTCTAAGAATATGCATCTTCCTAACTGTAGGGTGGCAAGCATTATGCATTGTGGGAAGACCCCTTCAAGAAACCAAGCTACTTATTTGCTTTAGTTGCTGGTCAGTTGGATTGCAGGGAGGACTCATTTACTACATGTTCTGGCCGAAAAGTAACACTTAGAATTTGGACTCCTGGTCAAGATTTAGCAAAGACAGCGCATGCTATGTATTCTCTTAAAGCAGCTATGAAGTGGGATGAGGAGGTTGGTCCCGATTCATTCTCCTATGTTTTTGTGCAATTCTTCGTCGCATCACTAACACAATTTATTAATCAGATTACTAATACAATTCTACCTTTGGATTCGTGCCAGGTTTTTGGCCTTGAATATGATCTTGATTTGTTCAATATTGTTGTTGTTCCGGATTTCAATATGTAAGCCTTCTCTCTTATTACATTGTCATGCTGCAATTTTGTTCAGTCTCCAAGACCTAGGACTTTGTGTTTTGTTTTGTTGGTACAGTTGTTCTTCCAGTGGTATTTATTTTTCTACTACAGATTGTTCTCACTAAATCTCCTGTGTTGGTTAAATAGCAGATCAGATCTACCTTATCTCTCTAACAACACTCGTACTAATAAACTTTTGTGTTGTTTTGCAGGGGAGCAATGGAGAACAAGAGCTTAAACGTAAGAATCTCTCTGTGGTTACAAAATACTTAAAACATGAAACAACACTGATTCCTGTTATATCAATGAACAGATATTTCAATCTAGACTTGTGCTGGCATCACCAGAGACAGCTACTGATGGGGATTATGCTGCAATTTTAGGTGTCGTTGGACATGAGGTACATTATCAGAAATGATCGATTTTCACTCACTATATTCTTTCTGATCATGAATTCCTGTTGATACTAACTTATCTTTCACTTTATTTTTGCAGTATTTCCACAACTGGACTGGTAATAGGTAAATATCTTAACGACTTCACCGTACTGGTTACATCTAATAATTAAATTTCAACTTCTAAAACATGATGTGTTTGGTTGATTTGTTGCCAATTGTATCTTTGCTCGTGTTTTTTCATTAGTTATACTATTTTTATTGATCTCACGAGCTTCAGTTAGTTTAGAATCCTCCAAAAGAAGAGGCATCCTTTCAACTGTCCTCTGTCATGAGATTCGTCATGATTAGTACTAGTTAGGACAGAATATATCCTGATGAATATCTTGTTGCAGAGTGACTTGTCGTGATTGGTTCCAGCTCACTCTGAAAGAAGGATTGACTGTATTCCGGGATCAGGTATTCATGAAATAGGCTTTTAGTGATCTGCTGCAATGTTTGGGTTTTATCGTGCTCTGTTAATAAATTGTGTCTGCAGGAATTCTCATCAGATCTTGGTTGTCGCACAGTAAAACGTATAGCCGATGTTTCTAAACTCAGGACCTATCAATTTCCACAGGTTGTGTTTCTTTAAATTTCCCTTCAATAGTACTGGATTCTAATTGGTTTGATGGCAGTTACATTTGTTTTCTTGTTTTAAATCATTACTTTCCTCCCTGATATCCAGGATGCTGGCCCTATGGCGCATCCTATTCGTCCGCATTCGTATATCAAGGTGACAATACTTAACTGTCAGTTATTGTAACTACTTTGTGATTTTTAGCCACCATACAGATCTGATATTAATTCTTCTAATTTTACTGGCAGATGGACAATTTTTATACCGGTGAGTTGCTCTGTCTGTGAAGTATGATGTGCATCTAATGAGAAGTACTACATCATTAGCTAATTATTTTCAATCATTTTATGCCCTGGTGAACCTCCAACCTTATTATTTGTTGAATCTTGTGTGGTGATTTGAACGTGAAAAACCTGGCAGTAACGGTATGTTTTCTGTTCTGTTCAATTAGCTTTCAATAAAGTTGTATGGGAATTCTTTTGTCTAAAGAAATCCTGGAACGTTCTGACATTTTCTTTTGCTGCTTTCTACTTTTTCATCCAATGATTATGGGATTTCATCACAGGTTTATGAAAAGGTTCGTTTGATTCAATGTTTTCTTATTCACTTTTGACCCCTAACCCCAGTGGGATGTAATTTGTGGATATGTACTTGTAGGGTGCTGAAGTTGTTAGAATGTACAAGACCATGTTTGGAGCTTCAGGGTTTCGAAAGGTAAAAGTTAAATGCAGAAAGCATGATGATGATTTCTTTTCTCCCATGGTGGTGCTGTGGGCTTAAATATATGAAAATAAAAGAAATGAGAAAACCGATTGCTTTGTTATCTTTTGGCAAAAAAAAAGGAAGCACCAAAGAATGAGAATCTTCATGAGATCTGTCTCTTTTCTTCAGTTATCAAACGTGTGTTATCTGCTCGTTCTGTTTAGTTAACAGTTTGTATCTCCTGCACAGGGCATGGATCTTTACTTCCAAAGGCACGACGGGCAAGCTGTGACTTGTGAAGACTTTTATGCTGCAATGTGTGATGCAAATAACACCCAGCTGCCAAACTTTTTACAATGGTACTAGACATCTATCTTTCAACCATGCACATGTTGCAAGCACAATCTGATCTTAAAACAACCATGCAATAGGTACTCTCAGGCAGGTACTCCAACTGTTGAAGTGAGCTCTTCATACGATGCAAGTTCTCAGACATTTTCTCTGAAATTTAGGTGAGCTTCTACACTACCAAGTTTTTAGTTACTTTCACTTAAAGAGTTAACCCAGTTTATGATTCTTTTTCTGTATTGCTTGATTTTCCGTTCATGTTTTTAATCCATGGATTATAGATATTTTGCTTCTTCCTTTTCTGCCTTCTATAGATAATTTGTGAAATTAGAATATTTTCAACTAATTCCTTCCGTCCTTTTAAATATCTTAGTCAAGAAGTGCCACCTACCCCTGGCCAACCAGTTAAAGAGCCGATGTTCATTCCTATTGCTGTCGGACTTGTTGATTCTACCGGAAAGGATATGCCCCTAACTTCCATTTACAGTGATGGGATGCTCCAATCACTCACTAGTGATGGCCAGCCAGTCTTCACTACTGTTCTTCAATTTAATAAGGTATAAGAACTGATTATTTTCCAGTCAAAAATTCCTCTTCAATGGCAACTTCAGGGCCACAAGTTGATTTCTTTGGATTATGAACCTTGCATGCCATGCAATTAAGTCATTTGTGAGATTATCATTTTGAACTCTTGCTATACTTTGATTTTTATAGAAAGTACTAAGAATTGTGCCTTAGTCAGGATCACGTGGTTGAGATGTGTAAAGACATCAACCTGCAATTTTTATATTCGTGTTCAGACATTACATGTTCTTGTCTGATCTTCAAAATGGCTGAATGAGACATTTTTTTCATCTTTCAGAAGGAGGAAGAATTCATATTTAACAACATACCTGAGAAACCAGTGCCTTCCTTGTTGAGGGGATACAGTGCTCCTGTTCGTCTTGATTCTGATCTGACTGAGAGTGACTTGTTTTTCCTACTTGCCAATGATTCGGATGAATTTAACAGGTTGCTCTCTGTTTCCTGTTTTAAGTCATCTTCTCTTTTATTGGAGATTTTTAATCTGAGAATTCTTGCATTCCTTAGGTGGGAAGCTGGTCAGGTGCTGTCACGTAAACTGATGCTCAGTCTTGTAGCTGACTTCCAGCAACAGAAAACACTGGCCCTGAACCCTAAATTTGTTGATGGACTTAGATCAATCCTGCGGAACACAAGCTTGGATAAAGTATTTTTTTTTCTGATGCTACTATGATTTTATCATACGGAATTCAACTGTAAAATGTCTAACATATGTTCTTTTAGGAATTCATTGCGAAAGCGATAACTTTGCCCGGTCAAGGGGAGATTATGGATATGATGCCAGTTGCAGATCCTGATGCAGTTCATGCTGTCCGTACCTTTATTAAGAAGGAGCTTGCCCTTCAACTCAAAGATGACCTTCTTTCAACAGTAAGTGGCACCAAGCTATTGTCTGTAGATGTGGTTACTGTCTAATGTGCTTTGGTGTAGTAATTGTTTTTCAAGGTGATATAAGTTCCACTCTTGTGCCAAGTAAACATGCTGAAAACGTAACCAGGGCAGTTGTACCTTTTTCGCTTTTTGTTTGCTTATTATTGAATACTCAAAAGGGTGGGATTTTTGTGTGTGAGAGAGCTTGTCTTTTACTTACATTCATGTCTATTTCATCAGGTGACAAATAACAGAAGTTCTGAAGCTTATACATTTAACCATGATAGCATGGCCCGCCGTGCATTGAAAAACACATGCCTTGGTATGTCTTTCCATCTAGCATTTTAACATGGAAATTTTGTTCCATACACTGTGGTTTGAAATATATTTTCCTGGTTTTGTTTTTCAGCTTATCTTGCATCTCTGAATGAACCGGACACCACTGAACTTGCATTTATTGAATACAAGTCTGCTACTAACATGACGGAGCAGTTTGCTGCACTAGCAGCATTGTCTCAAAATCCAGGCCAAGTTCGTGATGACACCCTTCTGGACTTCTATAACAAATGGCAGCATGACTATTTGGTAAGATGCTTGCTGCTTATATGTGTCATCCTTATACATAAGTGCTATTCATCTATGCCAGAGTAGCACAGTAATTTTCTTTTTACATCGGAGCCCATACTTGTATTTCTTCTCAAATAGGTTGTAAGCAAGTGGTTTGCTCTTCAAGCTACATCAGACATCCCTGGAAATGTTGCTAACGTTCAAAAGTTACTTGGTCACCCTGCTTTTGACATGAGGAATCCGAACAAGGTATGTGATTCTTTTCCTTCAAATTTTTTGAGTACATAGTTCAGGACCTTACAGAAAACATACTAAAAATGCAGGTGTATTCGCTAATTGGAGGATTTTGTGGGTCCCCTGTGAATTTCCATGCAAAAGATGGCTCTGGTTACAAGTTCTTGGGTGAAGTTGTTTTACAGCTAGACAAGATAAATCCTCAGGTTCTGTTTCACGTGCTAAATGAATGAACAAACACTAGTTTGCCTATCACCGTCTGATTGTGGGTTTTTGCTGGACTGAAAATGTAGGTGGCCTCCCGCATGGTGTCAGCTTTCTCTCGGTGGAGGCGATATGACGAGAGCAGACAAGCTCTTGCTAAGGTATGTATGTTGTTGTAACACCGGATGATCACATAGCTTTGGTCTAAACATGTATATGTTCCTTTGTTGTACAACAGGCTCAGCTGGAGATGATCGTGTCAGCCAATGGGCTATCAGAGAATGTGTACGAGATAGCTTCAAAGAGCCTGGCAGCTTGAATAATCCCGTGAGTGAACAAGTCAGTCGGTCCTGCCTCTCATCACATGACATCCACACAGGGTGCTAGAAGTGTAGTTAAACTGAATATGTTTATGTGGCAAGAGTAAAAGAAGGCTGCTTTTAGACTGGTACAAAACTCTGTTGCTTATAGTATCGCAGACCCCAAAAGTGATGCAATTCTTTCTTACGCGATGGCTCTATCTGGAATAACTGGACTGATAGCGTTTCTTGCAGTATTTGTTTATTGCCCTTGCCGTGTTGGTACTTGGTAGGCATGGGTTGATTTTGTCGACCGATGCTTGGATTGTGACCATGAGCGACACTAGTGATGCAGCTGATATTTGTTCCATCATAGTAACAGTAATAACAGTTGGTGTTGGGGTGGGGTGGGGCGTGTAATGGGTGTGTGATGCTTAAGCTGGCAGTCAGTTGAGTATCTGATTCTAGTGGCAAGAGAAGAGAAGAGATGCTTAGCATTTATATTTAGTGGAGGTGAAGCTTATATGGGACTCTCAAATTGGTTCCTGATGCTAGAGTCTGCTTAACAACAGCCAGCCTGGTGATCTACAATTTGAGTGGCATGGTAGGAGTATGGTACTAGCACCCTTATTTGCCTAAGGGCAGATGATTTGATTGGTCAGGACATTATTATCTTGGTCGTACTGTGGAAATGGGTTTGGGAGGCTAGCATGGGGACGGTGGTTGGAGGGAGTGAAGGGACCGGCGTGCGTGAGACGGGCTAGACTTTCCCTTGATTTTTTGGGTTGGATGGGAGGGTAGACGACGCGTCCAGACCGTGTGTGCGTGCGTGTGGCTAAAGAAAAGAAGTTGTTCAAAGTGGATGGGATCAAGTGGGCAAGTGCTCAACAAATATAAGGTCGCTTTCCCTTCCTTGTGGGTGGCGGGAATCACACGGTCATGTTGTAGGTCTTCTCTTCTCCACCCAAGTCAAGAATGCACTGCGATATCTGGGTAATCATAGTTGTAATAGTAATACTAGTAATTGTAGGAGTAAATATCTGGAACAATCTAGAAATTGCTTGCTACAAGCAGAGCTCGCTCTCATCTCTCGTCTTGCATCAGTATCACCGGGGTGCTTAGCTGCTAAGATAAAACCGAAGTGACGAAGGAAGGAAGCAAGTCGTAGCTAGAAGAAAGTGACCGTCATCCAAACGAATATCCAACGATCCATCCAACCCTTCCAACACCAAAGACCAAGATGATGATAGCTTAGCTTCTCCTCTACTATTAATACCCCTTCTACTTCTCCCTCCCTCTCATCTCATTCATTACTCTTCTTGACAAGAGTAGAAGAACATCATCATCATCATCATCCATCACACTATCAGAGCATAGGATCGAATAGGAAGGAAGGAAGCAAGCAGAGAGTAGATCGGAGGATATATGGGGTCGCGGTACGAGGTGGAGGTGACGGTGGCCTCGGCGCGCGACCTCAAGAACGTCAACTGGCGCAACGGCGATCTCAAGCCCTACGCCGTGCTCTGGGTCGACGACGGCGCCAAGTGCTCCACCCGCGTCGACCTCGACAACGCCGACAACCCCAACTGGGACGACAAGCTCACCCTCCCTCTCCCCCCCTCCTCCCGCCTCGACGACGCCCTCCTCTACCTCGACGTCGTCCACGCCAACGCCGCCGAGGGTGTCAAGCCCCTCGTCGGCTCCGCCCGCCTCCCGCTCCGCGACGTCCTCGACGACGCCGGCGTAGGCGCCCGCGTCTCCCGCTCCCTCCGCCTCAAGCGCCCCTCCGGCCGCCCCCAGGGCCGCCTCGACCTCCGCCTCGCCGTCCGCGAGTCCGCCCGCTACTACGACCCCTCGCCCTACCCGGCTCCCTACGGCCAACCCGCCGGAACACGCGACCCCTACGGCGCCCCGCTTCCGGCCTACGGCTCCGGCTCAGGCGGGCAGTACCCGTACGGTGGTGGCTACGGCTCAGGCGGGTACGCGGCGCCGCCGGCAGGGTACCCGAGCGCCTACGGGGCGCCGCCACAGCCAGCGTACGGCGGCGCGCCTCCTGTGGCGGCGTACGGTGCAGCAGGTGGGGCGCCGGTGGTTGTGGAGGAGACGAAGAAGAAGAGCAAGATGGGGATGGGGACAGGGCTGGCGGTGGGCGCGGCGGCGGGCGTGCTGGGAGGGCTGGCGCTGGCCGGCGGCGCGAGCTACCTGGAGGACAAGTTCGAGGAGGGCGTGGCGGAGAAGGTGGAGGACGATCTCGACAGAGACGACGACTACGGCGCCGGCGGCTACGACGACGACTATTAATTAATTTCATTTTCATTTTATTCATCCAACCACACCACGCCTATCCCTGTACTTCAAACTCATCCTAATACGAGTATAACCCAATAATAATACCTATACTTACTAGTATTACCTCTTTTCATATGATACTACAATAATTGAGAAACACAAATTAAACAAGAGTAATAATCAATTTTTGATTTAAAAAACAACTCATTATTCATGCTGATGATGATGTGTTGTTCATTTCTTCTCTTTCATTCAAGGGGGAAAAAAAGAATCTTTCTCCTCGCCAAGAAAGACAGATGTTGATGAACAATATTTATATCAGACCGATCCAGTGTGGATTTGGACATTCCTGTACTATCGTCTATCGGTGTGGAATTGTCTATAAAATACTCCCTCCTTTTCTAAATATTCGACGCCGTTAATTTTTTTAAAATATGTTTGACTGTTCGTCTTATTTAAAAAAATTAATTAACTATTAATTTTTTCCTATCATTTAATTCATTGTTAAATATACTTATATGTATACATATAGTTTTATATATTTCATAAAAGTTATAAGTTTTTAAATAAGACGAACGGTCAAACATGTGCTAAAAAGTTAACGGTGTCAAATATTTAGAAACGGAGGAAGGGAGTACTAGCTAGTATTTGATTTAAGCAGAGTGGAAAAATACTCTCTTGCATTATGAAATGTTTGACGTTTTGAACTAGCCAACGTCATTCACGAAGTATGTAATTTGATGGAAATATTATAGTACTAGTATTGTGTAATAAGGAGAGAAAAGAAGGAACCGTGCCCAAGTGGTGATGTCTCCAAGTGGGGTGTATCATCTTCTTGTGCGCGCGGCGGCCAGCGAACACGACGACTCAAGATATTTAAAGCCCAAACCAAATTAAAGCCCATGTTTTGAAGAACTGCAAGCCCATTTTTGCCAGCCATAGCCCATAAGGCATTGTACCATGCTTCACCTCAGCCCACGGTCTGCGATTAATCAAGGAAAAAGTCCACAAGGACTCCCTTAAAAAGTACGCCGAATCTAATTCATACCCTTTAACCAGAAAACCGGGTAAGATGACTCCTCCAACAATTTAAACCGGTACAATTTGACTCCTTCAGCGATTTTAGAGATGGTTTTGCTGATATGGCGCTTTGACTCGGTCCAACTGGCTGACTCAGCACGTGGGACCCACATGTCAATGTCACATTTTCTTTCTCACTTTCTTATCTCTTTTTTCCCCTCTTTTTCTCCAAGGCCGAAAATTTCCCCTCTGCCTCCGAACGCCACCACAAACCGCCGCCGTTCATGGATACCTTCAAGGATGCCATCGATGCTCTTCTCCCCGCCACGGGAGGAGGAACCGAGAAAATGGACATTTAGCAACTTTCAAAACAAGGTTTCGCCAGAATGCCATCTCAAAAACGTGTTTCACTAAAATGCCAATATGAAACGTGCACTCACCGCCACTTTGCCATTTTGGCCATTTTGTGCATTTTCGAAATCATTTTCTCTCCTCCACCCGATGATGAGACGAAATTGCCCTTCCTCGTGAGCGTAGCGAGCAGGGGACAAAACGCCATGGCCTCGTCGGCGTATTGAGTGGCGGCGGCGGCGACAGCTATGGTATTCTCCCAACTCGGCCGCCCCATCTAACTCTCCACCCTACCGCCGACCACATCGAGAGAACAAGCATGGGCTGCCTCTTTGGTTTCAATCCCATCGCCGGCCGAGATAAAGACGATGATCATATTCATCACCAAGCCACGGTCGTCCTTGTCCCTTTTGCGTTCCATACTCAACTCATCTTGCCGAACAAACTTTCTTTTGACACCATCACGTTTGATCCATTGTAGCAACGAGAACACCACCGTGCCATCGTCGTCCTGGAGCACGCTCTGGAGCGCCGCCGCTTCGGCCTCGTCGACGTCCAGCCATCCTCGTCCATCCCGGAGCAAGCCACCGCGCCATCAGCTCATCCTTGAGGCCCTCTTCAAAACCCCTCAAGAACCGAGAAGAATGGAGCATCGAGGAGGGAGATCGACATCGTCTTCTCCAACTTCGGCCGCCGGCGTCCATCTTCGATTCCCTCCGCTCCGGTGACCCCCTCATCGATTCTTTGCGCATGCACCATCCCTGGGACCTAACCAACCTCATGGACGCACATGCATGGCTTCACATCGAATGGAATGAGTTGGCATCGTCTCACCGGAGCTTGGAGCCGCCACCGGGATGTTTTCTTCAACCAAGCCCCATGGCCTTTGCTCGGCCTCGCCCTGTCCCACACCATGGTCGCCAACTCGTTCCGCCGCATCCCCGACAGGTCGACGCCCTCGTTAGCAACGACGACAACCACCTCGCCGCGCTCGACCATCTCTGCTAGTGGCACAAAACGAAGAAGGAGAGAAAGAAAGAGAAGAGATGGACCTGCCATTGGCCCCAAGGGAATTTCTGTCTAATCACCACAAAGAAGAGGCAAAATGATTTTGGAATTAAGAGAAAATGAGAAAATGGCAATCCGGCGAGTTGCGCGGCCTTGATATTGGCATTTTGTCGAATTACGTTTTGAAGATGGCATTCTAGCGAAACCGTGTTTTGAAGATGGCTAAATGTCCATTTTCTCACGGGAACCCGGCCGGTGACAGATGCTCCTGTGCCCGTGCGCGACAGTCCATCTCCTCGCCCATATCGCCTGGTCCATCGCCCCCACCACCTCCCAGCCGCTGCTCCTTGTCCCCTCTCCGCGTCGTGGGCGGCGAGGTGGGCGGCAGCCGCGGCGACGACGGTGAGGTGGGTGGCGGCCGCGGCGGTCCCGAGGACCACACCACCGTGCTGGCGCTTCTTGCTCCGCGACAGCTCAAGCAGGAGTAGAAGAATAGAGAGAGATAGCATTGCATTGATCGATCTGTTTTTTTTGTCTGCTTTGCTCCTTTCCTCACTTGTTATTTTCCTTGCTTGCTTTCTCTGCAACGAACGCAGACTAGCAGTAGCCAAGCAAGCATCTTCGTTCTTCGTCAGTCAGTGAATTGCAACAACAACAAGAAGAAGAAATTGGAGAAGATGAGGTGATGTAGTTGCAGGCATTAGTTGGATTGGAGTGGATGATGGAGGATGAGTCCTTGTTCATGCTGGTGTGCGCTCTCTACCCAAGCATCGCCGTCACAGGGTTCTGCGCAGCCGCGGTGACTGCCCAGGCGGAGCCGCGGCTGGGCGACCCCGCAACGCGCGGCGGCGACCTGGCCATGAGGCGGAGCGACGGGACGGCAGCGTGGTCTCGGGGTGGAGTGGGGGCTGGAGCTCCGGCCCATACGTGGGGAGCGGGGGCCGGATTGGCGGCAGAGAGCGGATGCGCTGCTTCCCGGCGAGGAGCGGCTTGTGGTGTGCGCTCGGGCAGGCGTCGTGCGTGGCGCAGCTGGTCGCGTTGTGCCTGGTCTCAATGGTCGTGCAGGCGGCGTTGGCGGCGCGATGTTCGCGGACACGCCGTCCCGCGTGGCGGCGCCCAGCGTACTCCGCCAATGGCCGTGACACGGGCGTAGAGAAGACGTCGAAGCCGAAGACAGCCGCTGGCTCCTCTCGTCGCCAGCCACCGCCCACTCCCAGCGTCCTGGAGAAAAAAAAGGGGAAAAAGAGAAATGAAAGAGATTTGAGTAAATCGTGACATTGACGTGTGGGTCCCATATGCTGAGTCAGCTGGTCAGACCGAGTCAAAACGCCACATCAGCAAAACCGTCTTCTAAAACCGCTGAGGAAGTTAAATTAAACCGGTTTTAATAGTTAGAAGGGTCGTTTTACCTAGTTTTCTAGTTAAGGGGTACGAATTAGATTTGGTATACTTTTAAGGGAGTCAAAGTAGACTTTTTCCATTAATCAATGATCATTCAATCAAATCAAATCAAATCATTTTTTTTTACATCTGGGTGGCTAATTAGCAAACATTTCTCTGGAAACCTAAATAAAGTAGCGAACAACTTATTCACAACAACGAGATAAACCTCGTGCGTTGCTGTGGTATATGTATACATATACATATATCGGTCGTTGGAAGACATACTTTCATTCGTCCCATAAAAAATAATCTAGGTGGATAGGACACATAGGTTGGTTATTTTTTTTATTTGAACATGGGGAGTATGTACGAGAGCAAGGCCTCCAACAACCAGCCGGCGACACTCAACGCAGGTACCACCTCAACGCAGGTAATTCTATGTATATATCTATCATCGATCGGATGTAGCGGTGCAGACAATCATATCTGCGAACCCACTTATAATACAAATAAACGGGTAACAGTCAAATTACCTGTTTATTTATATTCACTGGTGGAGAAACCGTCTTTACTCCTGGTTTTTAACCCCCTATTATCCTGGTTGGAAACTGGGATTACAAATCCGAGACTAAAGAACCCAGGTGAAATAACCGAGTAAAGATCGATCTTTAGTAGCTAAAGAGAACCGGGATTAAAGAGAGGATAGGGGCAGCTCCGGTTGGTCCATTTTTTTTATTTTCTCCCAAATCGAGTTGGATGTATATACCCAAATCAAACACCAAATACCTAAATCGAGTGCCATGCACATACCCAAATCCTCAAATCAAAGTAACATACCAAATCAAATACATCACAAATCTTAAAAAAATTACACACAAATCAAATGCATCACAGATCGATTATACATCTCAGATCATGCAATGAATCACAAATTCTAAAAAAAAGAAATTATACATTTGTCAATCACAAATTTAAATAAAAACGGAGGAGAACCGGCGTGCTGCCGCCCGCCATGGCCGCCGCCTGCCACTGCTGGCCACGGCTGGTGCCTGGCGCTCCGTGCGCGGCCCCGCCGCCCGCTGGCCGCCTGCCTGCCGACGGCGGCCGCCGGATGTGAGGAGGAGAGAGGAGGAGGAAGGGGAGGAGGGGGGAGAAGGAGAGGGAAGGGGAGAAGGAGGAAGTAGATCTAAGGAATAGGAGGAGAGGTGATGATCCGATCTTATCTAAATATTTTGGTGAGGAGAAAGTCTCATCTGGGACTTAACCGATCAGATATGGGAGAGAAATATTTACTTCCGGTTGGAAACTCCAACCGGGACTAAAGATAGATTTTTAGTTCCGGTTGGTATTATCAACGGGGATTAAAGATCTAAATAATTTTTACTCGGACTAAAGTGGTAATTTTTAGTCTGGGTTGGTAGTATACTAAAGATCCTCGGCCCTCTGACATGCCTCTGACAGGCCATGAACCAGGACTAAAAATAAAAACTTTTATAATCGGGACTAAAAACTATTGTGGATTTTGGACGATCGACCAAAGATGGTTTCTCCAGTAGTGATTATAAGTGGATTTGCGGGGCTGATCACTTGCACCCTTGATCGGATGAGATAGATCGATAGATCATCTAATAATGTATGTGCGAGTAATGTACGTACATAAAGAAAAATAGATGCGACATATTCTAGTACGATGAATCTGGACAAAGATATGACTAGATTTGTAGTACTAAAATAAGATGTGTTACATGTTGGTTTTTTACGGGACGGAGGGAGCACAACATACTCCATACGTATATACTACATGTACAGCAGTGCATGTTACTCCTACTATGTACGTACTGCACTAACTAGCCAGCTACTGGCCGCCCAGGTTGTACAAGGACGGGCTACACGCAATGCATAACGCGTAGGGTACTCCCTATGCTGATACTTAAAATAATGCACTTATGCTGTCGTCTGAGTCCTGACCGACGGCAATTAATTCCCTAAATTTTCTGCTCTGATCTGCTCCCTACTCTTTCAATTCTGACCATGATCCATAGAGAAGCCACATGATATGACATGATACTACCACTGTACTTAGATCACGTCCAACTTTAGCAAAAATGTGGCACGCCACAAAAAAAATGCTAAGAATCTGATTATATAACACGTAGAAAAAGTACAATGTTAAGAAATTTGCGCGCGCCATGCTAATAAACACAGATCGATCGATGTGACTAAGAAATTTTGGCGATGCTAAAATGTGACGTCGAAAATTCAGGTGTGAGCAAAATTAAAGAAACCCTTAGATAGATGCCAATAGTAATGTCAGAATGCATTCATGTGAACGGATCGGAGTATTTATATCGAAGAAAGAAATTAAAAGCTAACCATGAATGATACACGGAGCCTAGCTACATATGAGCTGCCAGCTCCGATCCTTTTACTCCACGCGGTCTCCTTTATATAACATATATCCATCTATCCAGGTACTCCCTCCGTTTCATTTTATTTGACACCGTTGACTTTTTAGCACATGTTTAACCGTTCGTCTTATTTAAAAAATTTAAATAATTATTAATTCTTTTTCTATCATTTGATTCATTGTTAAATATACTTTTATGCATATTTATAGTTTTACATATTTTACAAAAGTTTTTAAATAAGACGAACGGTCAAACATGTACTAAAAAGTCAACGGTGTCAAATAAAACGAAACGGAGGGAGTATATATATAGGCCCTACGCGCTTATACGTATACTATATGCCACTACATTAGTAATTCCAAGCTTAATTATTTTCTGACTGATTCGACTTCAATAACAAAAGAAAGAAATTCAGCGCATATATGTATATGCAGATCGTGTGTGTGTGTATATATATATATAGAGAGAGACACACACACACTGAACGAATTGAATTGAATGGTTTTGAACCTGTGTCATGCATCTCGACCAGATCGATCTGTATAATTAACCATACGTACGTATAGTACTATTTCGACTTCAACCTCCAAAATAGCACAGCTCGATCGATCGGTACAGTTTGATCTACAGTGAGCAACCAACCCCAGCAAGGTCCCAACAAGGAGTAGTTTACAACTAGCTGATGAACTATATATATATGCAGATGATTCGTACGTACGTACGTAGCTGATGAACTAAGCTAGCTAGTTAGCACGATTTGATATCGGTACAGTGCTTTATATATAGCTGCAAATCTTGATCACTATATATGTTCACCCAATCACCCCAATTTACTCCAGTTAACTGTGTGTGCTAGCTCTGGGCTCTGGCACACGATTGTACTATCATTTATGCATGCAGTTAAGTGAGCTCTGCTGCAATGGACGGCTGCAATCACTCCATACATCCATGCATGGACCAGTACTACTACACTACACTGTTGATTCTTTTTTGTGCTGAATAGCGAAATGAATTGTATAATTATCTAAATGCAAAAACAATAATTAAATACTATAAAGATTGACAAATGGATTTAAAATATATTAATTTGTAAGAAATGTATATATAAAAAGTCTTTGCGAAAATGTCAAAACAATGGCGATTGATGTGTGTCATCCCTTTCTACTCCTTATCCACTAACTTGCATGTACTGGGTACGTATGTAAAATTAAAATTGACTTCACCTATTGTAACGCACGGACACATTTACTGGTTATAAATAATTAAATTGACCATTAGGTTTCCTACGCATGAGGTTGTGCCGGATCAGAGTTGAGACTCGCCACTGCAGAGAGAAGGAAAGAAGAAATACACTGATAGAATGATAATAATGTCCTGGTAGTGTTCAGAGTTTAAGAGCAAGTACATTATAAGACTTATGTTTCCTCGAACTCTGCCATCTAGAATTAGGTGGAGAAGAGATAGTATGAGCCTTGAATGTAAGTTAGGAGACGATGTTATCTCTTAAGTAAAAAATATTGGGATTTGTGTTCAGAGGTGATATGTTGTGGAGTACTAGTTACTCCATATTTTCCAAAACGGTCATCATATAATGGAATTTAAAATTTTTCAAATTGATCATTATATAACCACATGGACATATGGATTTCATCGGAACAAAATTAATGCAGCATGGAAGAATATGTTCATGCTAGGGTGTAATTGTTATGATGTTTTAATCGATGCATGTATTGTGGGGGAATGTGTGCATGATTCCTTGATTGATGCGATTTAAATTATATTTGATTTTGGTGTATAAATATATGACAGATGATATGTTTTAAATTAGAGGTATTATCCAGCTTCACTATAAAACTCTCTTATGAGTACGTAGGAGGACGAACTGTGGAGATTCTATTAAGTGGCTAGGTAGCTAGATGCATATGCTTAATTAGTTTGTAGCTATCAAATTATTAATTAACGCGTATATATAAAAGGTGCATGATATATATATATATATATATACACACACATGTGCTGCTGATGCATGCGGACACGGGAAGTGGGAGCTACCAAATTAAGCATGCAGATCATATCGAATAAGGAGGAGGAGGAGGAAGCTAGGGAGCGGGCATTAATGGCAGGCCGGCCAACTCAACTCACCGTGTAGTTGTAGAGTAGTGGAGGAGGAGTAAATAAAAGTTTTTCACCGTCGCCCGGCCGGCGCCGCTTGCGATTGCAAGCAACGCAACGAGAGCCATCCATTCAGCTGCACACATTCATGGCCATCACTAAATGCGCCACCTCCCCGACACTGCTCCGCCTTCAATTCCGATCGATCCAACAGCTAGCTAGCTTCTCCTCTCGTCTGGAGCAGATCACGCACATCCACCCTCTTCGTCGTCTATATCATCCCCGCCTTCCTACCACCTCTAGCAGTCTAGCTCTCTAACCACAATATAACACATATATACGGAGTATCGATCAACGACGACGACGACAATGGCGGCCGTCGACAATGCCCCGCCGGCGCCAGTGGTCACCGTCACCTCCACACGCACCGTCGCTCCAGCCGCCGCCAAGTGCGTCCTCGCCACCTTCGACCTCCCCTACATCACCTTCTACTACAACCAGAAGCTGCTCCTCTACCGCCTCCCCAACGGCGCCTCCGACTTCCCCGACGCCGTCGCCCGCATGTCCGCCTCCCTCTCCGACGCCCTCGCCTACTTCTACCCGCTCGCCGGCCGCATCCGCCAGGACGACCACGACGGCTCCCTCTCCATCCACGGCCAACACGGCGCCGAGGTCATCGAGGCCTCCGCCGACCATGTCTCCGTCGACCAACTCGCCGGAGAGGAGTGCTCGGAGGAGGCGGAGAAGGTGATGCAGCTCCTCGTCCCCTACACCGGCGTCATGAACCTCGAGGGCCTGCACCGCCCGCTGCTCGCCGTCCAGGTAAGTACCTAGTTACTGGAGTAGTACATTATTTATTACTAACATTAATTTTTCCAATTTTAATTATTTATATATCCTTTTGATATACTCCTATATATATATATATATATATATGGTGCCTCAACATACTCCATATATATAAGCACTTTCTCAGGACTTAATTAATTCACACATAATTTACTTTAATTTCCTTCTGGAACTAAACTACTTGTATGAAATTAGGTATATGTTCCGTATTTTTTTAGTCTCTAGGAGACCGTAGACATGAATGGTATGTATGTATGTACGTACGTACGTACGTTTGATGAGTATTAGTTACTACATACATGAGTATGAACGAGCTACTAGCTGTAGCAGTACGTATATACGGTGGTACAATATTGTATTGATGAGCTGAAAATTGAAGGTGGCATGGGCCTTACCTGCAGTATCTGTATGTGCAGGCTGATTAATTAACCAGCCAACCACCAACACTGTCCAAATTAATTTATTATTACTACTCCGTGGGAGTACAAACAAATTTAATTAGGTACTCTAATGGAATGGAATTGATGCGGTGCATGCAGTTGACACGTCTGCGGGACGGGGTGGCAGTGGGGTGCGCCTTCAACCACGCCGTCCTCGACGGCACCTCCACCTGGCACTTCATGACGTCATGGGCGGAGCTCTGCCGCGCCGGAGCTGGTGGCGCGCCGTCGCTGCTGCCGGTGCACAACCGCGGCATGGCGCGCTCCGTCCGCGTCAACCTCCCGCTGCCGGCGTCCGCCGAGGCGCACGAGAAGACCGACCCCAATGGGCCCAAGGTGCCCCTCGTCGCCCGCGTCTTCTCCTTCCCGCCCTCCGCCGTGGCCCGCGCCAAGGCCGCCGCCAACGCCGCGCTGCCCCCCGGCGCCAAGCCCTTCTCCTCCTTCCAGTCGCTCGCCGCCCACATCTGGCGCGCCGTCTCCCGCGCCCGCGCCCTCGGCCCCTCCGACATCACCGTCTTCGCCGTCTTCGCCGACTGCCGCGCCCGCCTCAGCCCGCCCCTCCCGCCCGCCTACTTCGGCAACCTCATCCAGGCCGTCTTCACCGGCGTGCCCGCGGGGATGCTCCTCGCTGGCCCGCCCGAGCTCGCCGCGGGGCTGCTGCAGAAGGCCATCGACGACCACGACGCCGCCGCCATCACCCGGAGGCTGGAGGAGTACGAGGCGGCGCCCAAGCTGTTCCACTACAGCGACGCCGGCCCCAACTGCGTCGCCGTCGGCAGCTCTCCGCGCTTCAGGGTGTACGACGTCGACTTCGGCTTCGGCCGCCCGGAGCGGGTGCGGAGCGGCGCCAACAACAAGTTCGACGGCATGGTCTACCTCTACCCGGGCCGCGGCGGCGACGGCGGCATCGACGTCGAGCTGTCGCTGCAGCCGGAGCCGATGCAGAGGTTGGACAAGGACCAAGACTTCCTCCAAATGCGAGCACCTTAATTCTTTTTTGTTCTTTTATATATTATGATGATTCATCAGCTGCATGTTACTTAGTAGTACGTCCCTAGCTAGTAGTCTTGTTCCTCCTAAATTATTGCAACTTCTCCTACTACTTCATATTTAGTTGGATGCATCCATGGATTCCTTGTTGCTTGCTACTATTTATATATAGTGGAGTACTATGTTGTGTACTATGTTGCTTGCAAGCTACATTTATATGTGGATTTGCATATATTGAATTGGTCCATTACTTAAATAAGGATCGGATATGGAATTAATTAGCAGCTATACAGTTTGTGTCTACTTAATTATTAAGCCCATGCATCATATCTGGCCTGTTGCTTGATTGGAAATGTAACCTATTAATGTATTTGTAATTTCTACTCCAATGATTACCGGAATTGCTTACATGTTTAATTTTTAGCCCCCACACACTAATTAAAAGATCATCATACCTTGCTGTAGGCGTATACATATTCTCTGTACGATCATTCAGTTACGATGGTCATAAACAAATAATGGCGTTCAACCCACAGCTAGTTTAGAGTTGTCGTTTATGATAGAAGTTGAGTCTAACATGATTGGGAAAATATGGACTCCCTCTGTTCCAGATAATAAATATAAGAACCAATACTAGATAAGACACATATTAGTACTATAAATCTGAACAGAGATAGGAACATGGTCCAATACATATTAATTATCTAATTATTAACTGATATACAAATTAATATGATATAATTTAGTTAGGACATTGATAATCTACTTAAGGTCCTGTGACCCTGGAAAATTGTATGTAGAATCGTCATTGATGGGACACATCTTAATATTGTCCAGATTCATATGAGTTTCATCTTTCCCTTTGTAACCTGTGATTTCCATCATATAATCCCATACCAACTGGATTAGGGCTATTACCTATCAAGGGGCCTGAAGCAGTATAATCTTCGTCTTCTGTTTGCTTGATGTCGTACTACGTAGACCCTTGTACCAGCGCACCCCAATACTCTCTATATCCGGTCTACAGGTATCACCCGTCGACAGTGGCGCGCCAGGTAGGGGGACTTGGTGCTCAAGGTTCTACTACTATGTCATCCAGCCTCGTCGACAACAGCGTCAACACCAACCTCAACTACGGGCTCCCTGCCTCAACGACGCTAGCGTGGACTCAAGTCGGCGAAATTGTCTTTCCGGTTTACACCACGATGCCGATCTCAGCTGGGCCATCGATGACCAAAAACGAGAACGCAGTGGCTGTAACCCAAGACGGCTCCACGTCGAAAGGTCCTCCCGCCGAAGCGGAGAACGGAACATCGACGACATCCGAACTCGAGAAGAATTCTAATGCGGCCAAACCTTGTCGTTCCGACAAGAAACACAAGCCGATGAGAATAACTTCCGAAGAGATAGGGTCCTGGTTCCCTATTCACAAATCCAGGAAACATACTTTGCAAGCCTGCTGGGTTTTCCTCAACGCCTGCGCCGAGATTCGCGCCTGCAAGAAGCGTGGAATTCAGCGTGTTTCTCCAACTCGTGGTGTCCATTGTCCTATTCACAAGACAAAGAACCACGACCTCTCGAGCTGTAAAGTTTTTCTCAGCATCACAAAGATGTCATCTCCCAAGATCCAGCAGCCAGGCAAGACTTTTAGAGACGAAGACAAAGAACGAGGAACGACGCTGACGCCAGATCGTTTCGTCGGTGTTATCGACATCGGTTCTTCCGAACCGTCAGTCCTGCATCTACTCGAGGACTACGACTTCTCGTCAACAAGTACGCCACGTGAGGTATTGGCTATCGACGGGATAGGCACATCGGCACGCGCTAACACCGAGGCGGAAAATCAGACGTCTACACCGGCTCAGCACATCAGGACCCTCAACGCAATACTGAGGGAGACCCCTTATGACCCCGTTCCACACGATGACCTCACACAATGGACGGAACGGTTACGGGAGTCAGTGACCAACCTCAGCAACGTGTTCGAAAAGGCCGCCGCTGCAACCCACCCGGAACAGCAACCAACTGCTGGTGCCAACGGTGAAAACCCCAAACAGCGGGAATCACCCCATCGAGCCAGCCCTCCACCTCGCGGCACCAGCGATCTCCGCGATCACCTAAACGGTCGCCGAGAAGCTCGTCGCACACGGGAAAACGAGAACCGTTCCCGGCATCACGTTTCTTCACGACATCACGACAATGAAGAACGAGGAGGCCGCTCGAACGAAGACCGAGACCGTGATCACCGCCACAACCGTCATATTCGCGACGATCATGAGCGACGGACGCCGGGCGATACCAGTCGAGGACGCCGCCATCATGACGAAGACGACAGAGAACGGCGCCGGGACAACAACGGAGGGCGACGACAGGATTCTCGAGAACCCGGCCGGCGTTCTCGTAATCCTACACCGGAACCAAGCGACCCATCGTCGTCCTCATCTTCTTCCTCCTCCTCATCGTCAGACAGATATCCACGAAGGACATACGATCGCCGACAACCCACTGCCCCCAGTGCTGGGTGTAGGGCTTTCGGTCATTCGTTGCGCGATGTCCGATGGCCTGAGAGGTTCCGACCGGGAGCAATAGAGAAGTACGATGGGAGCACTGACCCAGAAGAATTTCTTCAAGTCTACTCCACAGTACTCTATGCTGCCGGAGCGGACGACAACGCGTTGGCGAATTATTTGCCAACTGCGTTAAAAGGCTCTGCACGTTCATGGTTGATGCACCTTCCACCCTACTCGATTTCTTCGTGGGCAGACCTATGGCAACAGTTCGTCGCCAACTTCCAGGGAACCTACAAACGCCACGCGATCGAAGACGACTTACACGCATTGACACAGAGCTCGGGTGAATCCTTGAGGGAATATGTTCAGCGCTTTAATGAGTGCAGAAATACAATCCCCGAAATCACCGATGCTTCTGTAATTCGCGCCTTCAAGTCCGGTGTCAGAGATCGCTACACTACCCAGGAGTTAGCAACGAGACGCATCACAACTATTCGGAGACTGTTCGAGATTGTTGAGCGATGTGCCCACGTTGACGATGCACTTAGACGCAAGAACGACAAGCCGAAGACCGGGGGCGAGAAGAAATCATCCACGGACACACCTGAGTCAAGCAAAAAGAAAAATCGCAAAAACGCGAAAAGGAAAGCTCAAGCAGAAGTACTCGCAGCATAATATGCTAACCCTCCCAAGCGCCCAGACCCACAAGGTAGTGACGCAAGGAAAGCATGGTGTCCCATACACAAGTCGAACAGACATTCTTTGGAAGACTGCCTTGTTTTCAAAAAATCGCTCGAGAAGCACATGACATCAGAACAAGGCAAACGAGTACGCGTGGTTGAGAAGGATACGGAGATGACCGCTCAGGAGTCAGACCCAGCGTATCCAGACTCTGACCTCCACGTCTCACACATTTTCGGAGGCTCTACAGCGTACTCCTCCAAGCGAGAGTATAAGAAAGTAGAGCGAGAAGTCTGCTCGACGTGGCAGGGGGCTGCACCCAAGATGAAGTGGTCTGAATAGAAGATACAATTTTCGGAAGATGACCATCCCAAGACCGCCGTTATCCCAGGACGCTATCCGATCGTGGTCGAACCCACTATTCGGAACATCAAGGTCGCGCGGGTTCTCATCGACGGTGGCAGCTCAATCAACCTCCTCTTCGCCAGCACATTGGACGCCATGGGAATACCACGAAGCGAGTTGACACTCACCGATCAACCCTTCCATGGAATTACTCCCCAGTCTTCGTCCAAACCAATGGGCAAAATCACGCTGCCTGTGACTTTCGGCCAAGCAAACAACTTCCGGACAGAGCAGATTACCTTTGATGTCGCTAAATTTGATACAGCATATAACGCCATCATCGGGAGAACTGCACTTGCGAAGTTCATGGCCGCATCTCACTACGCGTATCAAGTGCTCAAGATGCCAGGGCCGAAGGGAACAATCACCATCCAAGGGAACGCAAAGCTGGCAGTACAATGTGACAAGCGGAGCCTCGACATGGTCGAGCAAACGCCAAGTCCACCCGCCACAACCGAGCCACCCAAGAAAATGAGCAAGACAAACAAGACGCCGAAACCGGACGGCGCAATCAAGACCGTTCCTCTCTCTAGTGCCAACCCCGACAAGACCGCCAAGATCGGGGCATCACTAAACGAGAAATAGGAACTCGCGCTCATCACCTTCCTCCGCGACAATGCTGATGTGTTCGCTTGGCAGCCGTCTGGCATGCCGGGGGTCCCCAGGGAGGTGATCGAGCACAAACTCATGGTGCGACCCGATGCCAAGCCAGTAAAGCAAAGACTGCGGAGATTTGCACCAAACCGAAGACAAGCCATACGAGAAGAGCTCGACAAACTTCTCAAAGCTGGCTTTATTAGAGAAGTACTTCATCCAGAGTGGCTAGCCAACCCAGTCATGGTGCGGAAGGCCAACGGGAAATGGAGAATGTGTGTCGACTTCACCGACCTCAACAAGGTGTGCCCCAAGGATCACTTCCCTCTTCCTTGAATAGACCAACTGGTGGACTCAACAGCCGGCTGTGAGCTGCTGAGCTTCCTCGACGCTTACTCCGGCTACCACCAAATCAGCATGGCGAGAGAGGACGAAGAGAAGACAGCATTCATCACGCCGTTCGGGGTATTTTGCTACGTTAAGATGCCATTCGGACTCATAACCGCAGGGAACACTTTCCAGCGCACGGTCCAGGGCGCACTTAGCGACCAGCTCGGCAACAACGTTGAGGCATACGTCGACGACATTGTTGTCAAGACCAAGAAAAGCAACTCATTGATTGACGACCTACGGGAAACGTTCGACAACCTCCGACGATATCGCCTCATGCTCAATCCAGAGAAGTGCACCTTCGGAGTACCGTCGGGCAAGCTGCTCGGCTTCCTCGTCTCTGGCAGAGGAATAGAAGCGAATCCCGAGAAGATCAAGGCAATCGAGAACATGAAGTCGCCCACAAGACTCAAGGAAGTACAGAAGCTAACCGGATGCACGGCAGCACTAAGCAGATTCGTCGCTAGGATGGGAGAACGAGGACAACCCTTCTTCGCTCTGCTGAAGAAGCAAGATAAATTTGTATGGACACAGGAAGCCAAAGAGGCATTTATTGCACTCAAGCGCTACCTATCAAATCCCCCTGTACTCGTTGCTCCCCAACCTAATGAAGAATTATTCCTTTATATTGCCGCCACGCCATACTCCGTCAGCACTATAATTGTCGTCGAGAGAGAGAAAGTCCAACGACCAATATACTATGTCAGCGAAGCTCTCCACGACGCAAAGACCAGATATCCACAGATCCAAAAACTGCTCTACGCCGTAATCATGACATCAAGAAAGCTACGACACTACTTCCAAGCCCACGGAGCCACAGTTGTCTCCTCCTTCCCCCTCGGTGAAGTCGTGAGAAACAAAGACGTTGTCGGCCGCATTGCGAAATGGGTAGTCGAGCTAAGTCAGTTTGATGTCCACTTTGTACCACGAACAGCTATCAAGTCCCAAGTACTCGCCGATTTTGTAGCTGACTGGACCATGCCTGATAATCAATCAGACAACCAGATCGACAACGAAAGGTGGACAATGGCGTTCGACAGTGCACTCAACAGCCAAGGAGCAGGGGCAGGATTCATCTTGACATCTCCTTCCGTAGATCAATTCAAGCACGCAATCCACCTCAACTTCAGGGCGACCAATAACACAGCCGAGTACGAAGGACTACTCACCGGGATAATAGCAGCAGCCGCACTTAGGGTCAAACGACTGATCGTGAAAGGGGACTCCGAGCTAGTCGCGAACCAGGTACACAAAGATTATAAATGCTCTAACCCCGAGTTATCTAAGTATCTCGCAGAAGTCAGGAAGCTGGAGAAATGGTTCGATGGGATCGAGGTCCGACACGTATACTGCAAGGACAACATCGAGCCAGATGACCTAGCGCGACGTGCATCCAGACGAGAACCACTCGAGCCCGGCACCTTTCTGGACATCCTGACGAAGCCATCAGTGAAAGAGGGAATCGGCGAGATCAACACAGCCGCCCCCGACATCAGCTCGGAGGCCACAGAGGCGGAACGCGCCATCGCCGATATCGAGACCACAGACGACTGGCGCACCCCACTGATCAAATTCATCAACAGCAAAGAGTTGCCCGAGGACGACGCAGAGGCTGAGAAAATAACCCGTAAAGCAAAAATCTACTGCACGATCGGCAACGATCTATACAAGAAAGCGCCAAACGGAGTACTTCTCAAATGCGTCTCGTCCGACGACGGCGGACACCTCCTCCTCGATATACATGAAGGCATCTGTGGGTCACATGCCGCCGGTCGCACATTGGTCGGGAAAGCCTTTCGACAAGGGTTTTTCTGGCCAACCGCCCTCAAAGACGCATGTGACATGGTCCAGCGGTGTGAAGCCTGTCAATTCCACAGCAAGCACACAAAGCTACCTGCACAAGCGCTCCAGATCATCCCTCTTACTTGGCCGTTCTTGTGCTGGGGGCTAGATATACTCGGGCCATTTCCACGAGGACAGGGCGGCTACAAGTTCCTATTCGTGGCGATCGACAAATTCACTAAATGGATCGAAGCGGTACCCACGGGGGAAATCAAGGCCACCAACGCCATCAAGTTCATCAAGGGGATATTTTGCAGATACGGACTACCGCATCGCATCATTATCGACAACGGCTCCCAGTTCATCAGTTCCGACTTCCAGGATCACTGCATCGGGCTGGGAGTCAAAATATGCTTCGCTTCGGTTTCCCATCCTCAAAGCAACGGACAAGTCGAGAGGGCAAACGGCATAGTACTACAAGGGATCAAGACCCGTGTCTACGACAGGCTCATGTCACATGACAACAAATGGGTCAAAGAACTCCCATCAGTATTATGGGCCATACGCACCACACCGGCAACGTCCAACAAGGAAACACCCTTCTTCCTCGTGTATGGCTCCGAGGCCATGCTCCCCAGCGAGCTACGACATCAGAGTACACGAGCACAGAAGTATTCCGACGAGGAACAGGAGGAGTAGCGAAACGACGATGTGAATCTACTCGAGGAACACCGCGAACGAGTTGCCGTTCGAGCAGCCGCCTACCAACAAGCCCTTCGCCGCTACCACGAGAAACGCATTCGAGCACGCATACTTTCGATCGGCGACTACGTCCTCCGAAGTGTTCAAAGCCAAGCAGGGCGAAACAAGCTCTCACCCAAATGGGAAGGACCATACACGATCACACAAGTCTTGCGACCAGGCGCATTCAAAATTGCAAACGGCGATGGCCGCGAGTTGGCAAACTCATGGAACATTGACCAACTACGTAAATTCTATGTATGAGTCAATACCATCCATACCTGTAAGACAACTTACATCATCAATAAAGCCTATTTTCAAGCACATATTACAGTCACAGTGTTCCTGCCTGACGATCCCTCACCCAGATGACACCTAGCGTTGAAACCTATCCTCATGTCCCTTTACGCCATGCTGACAAGGTCTCCGAGGAACCTAAGAGATCTTCGGCTGGGGATGCCCAGAGCCGATAAGGCCTTGTCGGATTCTGTAGAGACGAAAGACCATGTCAGACCTGGTCGTGTAAGAGTTCTCCCCGTGCGTATTAACCAAGCCGCGTAATCGGAAATGAACTTTCCAACTTCGCGGCTGGGGGCTAGGATCAGTGCTTGTTCAACAGAGGCAGATCAAAGGTCCAAGAGCCTTGTCCTCCGAGAACTATTCTCCGATGACAAGGCTGGGGGCTAGGGAGAGTGTACAACTCAAACGACTGCCCAAAGTCGAGAACTGAGGAGGCACTCTTACACACTACATCCAGAGTAAGAAGGACTCGTTACGATAGATTTCTTTTCTATTTCATAAGATACTTCTTACAATTCCGCACAAGTCCAAAATTATATTACATTTTTCCCTAAGATGTCTATCGCAGGGTACAAAGGCTACTAGGAAGGCCAACGCCAGTCCATCGACTGGAAAACTTCCTCCGCAAGCGGCGCCATCGACTTCGCCAGGTGGTCTATCTCCGCCGGAGTCCTCCAAGAACGAGCGAACCCTTCACGGAGAAACTCGAGGTACAGCTGCGGACGATGATCTCGTATGCAAGCCAACACATGCCCTCCGGCATATCGGCTCGACCGACGGCATTCCTGCTTCAGGGCTTCGTCAATGCGCTTGCCGACGCCTTCGAGCTGAGTACATGCCCCATTCAGCCACGAGATGTAGTCGGCCGCCGATTCCTCGGGATCTCCACGGGGTACCCGGAGCTCCCTACAAACATGGGCCATGGATGTGCAGCAACTCTTTAGATAAGAGTCGAACCACACCTCGCGACCCCTGAGTGCCTCCACGGCCTGGTCTTTTTTCTCCTCCACCATCGCCCTCTCGAGTTCCGCAACTTCACACTTCGTCTTCCAATATTGGATGCGACGGTCTTGGTCGGCAAGTCTACTCTCGAGGTCTGCTCTTCCATTCCGGGAACACAAAAACCAAGTTACTCCGGGAAGAAGAATGAAGGAGATGAAAACAAAGATCACCAACCTAAGGAGGTCATCGCCACGCCCGTTTCCACGGGTGAGTTTCGTCCCATATCGTCCTGCGACACAGGCGTTTGGAGGGTAATCGCCGAGGCGACCACCGGTAACTTGGGCTGCCCATGCTGCTGGACATACTCGACATCGACATCCCTAAAAACGACAACCAAAAGTACTTAGGACCAAGGTGCCAACAGAGATCAAGGCAGCGATTGCACGAATAAAGGCGGTTGAAGCCAACAACTCTTATACAAAGTGTAGTCGATTACAAATGATCTGAGGCCCTACTCTTCAAAAAGCGGGAGAACATACTCTCCCAGTTCGCCAACCTCCTCCATCACGCCCTAACGAGCGTCGTTGGCGGCCGCCCGGTCCAAGATCTGCCGAAGATCGAGTTCGGGGTGCGCCAGTCGGACACACGCTAGGATGTGACAGGCCCCGGTGTAAATCCCGTTTGATGCCTCCTCCACGATCCTGGCCGCATGCTTGGAGGGTATCGCTTCCATCGCTGTAGCCATTTCCGCAAGTGAGGACGTCAGCGAGAACTCGTCGGGGTTCGCTGGGACGGTTGTCGTGACGCCACACTCCCCGGCGAGCTGATGAAGACTAGTGTAGGTGACCCGCAGCGACCCACGGATCTCCGACAGGTTGTTCTCGAGTTCCGACATCCGGTCCTCGAGTCCCCGACGTTGCCGCTCGTTACCGGCCACCAGCTCCCTCATCTTCTGGAGGTCCTCGCGAACCTCCGCCAGGTCGCGTTCCAGCTTGTCGGCACGCTCGTTCGCCGACAACGCTGCCACTGTTTTCGCCTCCTCGATCTCGCGACTCACGCCGCGAGCGCCAGCCTCGAGGATGCGTTGCATCTCAGCTAGGATCTCCCCCCAGGTGAGGACATTGGCAGATGGCCCGCGAGTAGGTCCGAGGGCACTGGATGGACCGCTTGGCGTCGCTTCACGGCTCTTTGGCGCGACAACAACATCGGTTGAGGTTGCCGCAGGAGACGCTCCGGAGGCCCCTTCGGACTTGTCCTGCGCCGCTCTCGCCTGCGCCGCCCTTGCCTACGTCGACCTGCAGAAGATCCTCAAATCAAGCCGCTAGAAGATAAACGAGGAGAGGATCTCGACTTCCGCTTACTTACTTCTCGCCTAGCATCACCAGCTTCCTCCGCCGCGGAGGTGGCGAAGACGCGTCCACGGCCTGGGTAAATCAAGCGCGAGTTGAGGGTGACATCTCTTGAATACGAGATTAACGAACCAAGGGACTTACCGGTGGGGAGGATGCTCTCCGGCGGCTGCCGAGAACGGAGGTGAATGTCCTTCCCGTTTTCGGGACACGGCTGCCACTAGTCGTGGCAGCAGCGGCGACGGCCACGTCGGGCGTCTCCCAAGCGACGCTCTCCTTCAGTGAGGCCGCCGCCTGGTGGTCCGCGAGCGGTCCAATAACGTCAGTCAGAGGGAGAGCCTACACCGCATGAAATCATTTTCCGACCCGGGAAGCAAAAATAGCGAGGTTACCGAGTACACTCATGTTGATTGCGGCTTCGCGCTCGGTCGCCTCCTTATCACAAAGAGGCATGGGGACGTCGCTTGCCGTTGTCGGGCCGCTGATCATCAATTGGCCGACGCGGCGCCCCACGGTGGCGTCACTCAAGCCTGCAAATCGAGAACAGAATTTGATAAATTAGGGAGAACATGCACAGAAGGGGATCAAATTAAACACAAGAAAAATACCCCGAGGAGAAACCCGGGTCGCGTCCTCCGGCCCAGAGTAGTCAAAGACTGGGTGGGCGCGAGCCTGGAGCGGCTGGATCCGCCTACTAATGAAGTCGGTAGCGACTTCATACCCCGACAAACCTCGCGCTCAGAGGTCATCGATGGCATCAATGAACGACTGAAGAGCAGGGGTCAAGGCGGGTTTTGCGGTCCATGATGGGATTCTGTCTGGTTGTTCCTCAGGAACGACAAAGATCGGATCTGAATCCTCTATCTGAAGATAGAACCACCTTGCCCGCCACTTGCTACGAGAAGAAGGGCACTGGAAGGGGATATATCGCGACTTCAGGCCATCTCGAAGTCGGAAACTCACACATCCAGATACCCTGGTAGATTCCATCCAACGCAACTCGTAGTAGAAGCGAAAGAGGTCGAGAAACGGCTCTACCCCAATGTAGGCCTCACAAAGATGTGAAAAGATGCTGAGGAAGGCAATCGAATTGGGGTTCAAATGGAGCAGAGAAAGGCCGTAGAAATTCAAGACCAAGAGAAGAAACTCAGAAGGCGGAGGAAGAAAGCCACAGAGAATATAGTCCTCGATCGCAACTATACGGCCCAGGACAGGTTCAGGTTCAGTACCTCCTGGTTCCCTCTCCATGGCTCCGCGGCCGGGGAGGGCGCCATCCTCTTGTAGCTTCTTAAGCGACGCGCTGGTGGAGGTAGACTTGCCGAGATCCATCGCCGCCGGAGATCGCCGGAGAAGGGGCCGAGATGAACAATCTAGGGCTTTGCAGGAGCGGAGGAGACAAGGAACGCCTGGAGGCTGGAGAGCTTTTTTCACAACGGGTGGACTTCAAAATGGATCCTCAAAATCCTCTTAAATAGACGCATTTCCGACGGTGCAAATTCCAAGGAAAGGAGAGAGAGATTACCGCCGGAAATTTCTAGGTCCGTTACGCGCGGCAGTTTTTCAGACTTCAGTTTAAATTCACTCATGACCTTTGGGCTTCACATGATGTTGTCGATTGCGTCCTGTCTCTACGGTTCGCACACCGAGAACGACAACAGCCTCGACACCAGAAGTCGCGATCGGTTACACGAGTCCATTTAAGCAGAAGTCGGGGGCTACTGTCAGGGTTACGGGTAAGGTATACCCTTTACCCTTCGATACATGCCGCGTATCGGTATGGTATACCTGCGCGTATACGGACGCTCACTGCATACATTAAGGGAATCCATCATGGAGTTCACGGATGGAAAGAGTCCTACTCAGACAAGACTAGGTCGTCATTGCATCGTGCAGGGTCCGATGTCTCCGAGTTCTACTTGGAAACCGCTTGACCTGCGATATAAAAGGGACCCCCTGGGAGGACCCAGGGAGAGGAATCTGATAGCCAACATCACCACCACAGCCTACGAAGTCGGAGCCTGCGGAAGCCAGATTGCCGAGAGGTCTAGTCGGATTAACCCGATACGATCTCGTCGGTTTCATCGAGTTCCATCTTTCCCTTTGTAACCTGTGATTTCCATCATATAATCCCATACCAACTGGATTAGGGCTATTACCTATCAAGGGGCCTGAACCGGTATAATCTTCGTCTTCTATTTGCTTGATGTCGTACTATGTAGACCCTTATACCAGCGTACCCCAATACTCTCTATATCCGGTCTATGGGTATCACCCGTCGACAATGATAAATCAAGTCACAATAAAATAAATGATAATTACATAAATTTTTTGAATAAGACGAAAGGTCAAACGTTTGTTAAAAAGTCAACGGCGTCATACATTAAAATACGGAGGGAGTATTAGATTAGGTCAAGTGTTCTGACTAGGTTGCTCTAATTAACAGTTGATATGATTTTGGGTGCTCATCGATCGAAATCCAAGGGGGAAAATGAAAGGTTTACCTCAACATATAATTTCTTTTCCCAGAGAACAGAACAATTGAGATGAATGTGTTGAATTGTTCTCTCCTCTCTAGGAGTACTAGCTGGAGTACTTAGAATACTGTATAATATTTGATCTGCAATTTAGAAAGGCAACTGGGTAATCCAAGTCCACGCAGTGGGAAGGAAGGGCAGAGAGACCAAGCAGCACACAAGTTGCACTAATCTATTACTCGATCTGGAAGCAGCACGGCGAGAGGGCCCACAGATCAGTGACGACTGTGCCTTAATTGACAAACCAGGCAAGCAGGCTTTATCTAGCTTAGCTTGTTGTTTAGGATAGGAGGGAGGGAGGGACAGATATATATTCTCGTATGAGCTGAATTAATTTTCATCAATTCCCACTTTCCCAGTACAGTGCAGTGCCAGCAAGTGAAGGAACAATTAATCACACGTACCCTAGCCAGCTTGCTAATATACAAAGCGCTTGATTGGAGTTAAAATATAGCGAAAGCCTGCCCATTCATGTGCTTAAAAGGTTCAGAAACTAACGCTGATGCATCTCCAAAGAAAAAAAAAACGTTCAGACTTCAGAAACAGCAAATTAGAAGGTACGTACCAGGATTAAAAGAGGCTACCTAGAAAACTAACCTAAGTTTTTTAAGTGAAAAACTTTTAAAAATTATTATATATTATAGTTGTAATATAATTACACCGTAACTGTAAGTATAATTACATTATAACTTATAACAAAAGTATTAATAAATTTACATGTAACCTTGTACATGAATTATGTTAAAATATAGTTAGAGTGTCGTGACACTATAATTATATCATCTTTATAATGTAATAATATCGTAGTTATATTTGAAAGTTTTTTCTTAACAAAGAGCTTGCGATAATATTTTTTTAGCAATTTCCGGATTAAAATATGAAAGAAATTAAATAATGAGTATGTATGTATTATATGTAAGTACAGTAATATAGTATTAACCTCTGACATGTCCCTTTCGGGTTGGGTTGCATTTGAGGGAGGCTTCAAGTAGGGATGCTCTTAACGGATGAAGAAGCTTAGCTAGCTTTATCTCCTCATCTAGCTTTCCTTGAGTTGACTTATTATTAGCCATTCCAATTTCCATCCATCCATCCATCCCCTCTTCTTCTTCTTCTTCTTCTTCTTCTTCTTCTTATGATCTCTTCTTGTTCTAATTGCGACCGCAATTAGCAACAACTAGTTATATACGTAGCATGATTCCAGGCGGTGGCGGCGGCGGCGGAGGAGGAGGAGGCGTGCATGGCGGCGGCGGAATTAGCCCTTACTTGGTGCAGAGCCAGCATGGGCGTGGCGGCGGCGTCGACGGCATGGAGATGGAGGAGGGCGGCGGCTACATGGGGGAGCAGGCGCAGTGCCACCCGCTGCTCTACAACCTGTCCGTGCTCAAGGACAGGGTGCAGCAACTGCACCCGCTCGTTGGCCTCGTCGTCGCCCACAACGCCCACGCCCACGGCCCCCTCGACGTCTCCGCCGCCGACGCCATCATCCAGGAGATCGTCGCCGCCGCCTCCTCCATGATGTACGCCTTCCAGCTGCTCTGCGACCTCGGCACGGCGCCAACCACCGCGCCACCACAGGAGACCGCCGTCGTTGTCAAGAACAACGACGACCATGCCGGTCAGATGGAGGACGACCATCTCATGCAGCAGCAGTGGCAGCAGAACGGCAGCCGCCAGCATGATTACAGCAGCCATGCGCCGCCGGTGTTCCACGGCGAAACGGCGGCAGGTGCGACGTCGGCGACGGACACGATCATCGAGCTGGACGCGGCGGAGTTGCTTGCCAAGTACACGCACTACTGCCAGGTGTGCGGCAAGGGGTTCAAGCGCGACGCCAACCTGCGGATGCACATGCGCGCGCACGGCGACGAGTACAAGAGCAAGGCGGCGCTGTCCAATCCGTCGAAGGGCGGCGACGAGATGATGGCGGCGGCGGCGAGGAAGTACTCGTGCCCGCAGGAGGGTTGCCGGTGGAACAGGGGGCACGCCAAGTTCCAGCCGCTCAAGTCGGTGATCTGCGCCAAGAACCACTACAAGCGCAGCCATTGCCCCAAGATGTACGTGTGCAACCGCTGCGGCCGCAAGCACTTCTCCGTCCTCTCCGACCTCCGCACCCACGAGAAGCACTGCGGCAACCACCGCTGGCTCTGCTCCTGTGGCACCTCCTTCTCCCGCAAGGACAAGCTCATCGGCCATGTCTCCCTCTTCGCCGGCCACCAGCCGGTCATGCCGCTCGACGCCCCCCGCGCCGGCAAGAGGCAGCGATCGTCCTCGGCGTCCGTCGCCGGGAACATTGACGACACCACCGGCATTGGCATGGGCGCCGCCTGACGTACGACATTACTAACTAACTGATTGTATTGTTGCCATCACCTGCTGCATATGTCCATCAAAGATTCAATCCAGTACTGCATGGTTAGCTAGTTAAATTAGCATGACAATGCTAATTGGATCACATGTTTGGAAATCGATCAGGGCAGCAATTTCAGGCAGTTTATCAGTTAGTTCTATACATTAGCTTATGAAATGTGTGATGAATATATACTGTATTAGCTAGCTAGCTAGGGGCTTTAGCTTTACAATATAATACTAAGGTTTATTACAAACTGTCTTGGTAATAATGCATGCATGATATACTACTCCAATAATCAAGATGGATATGCATGGTAAATAATGTGATACTCCTGTTTGTCCTGTCTTGCAATTAACTTCTAGGGTCCATACAAAGATTGAGAGAGATGGAACAGAAGATCATCATCCTAAGTTCCCAAGTAAAGGATATGGGGATATATTGAACTTAAAATTGAACTAAGGTATGGTATATATTGATTTGGAATTGGTTAATTGGGGGCAAGCTACCTAGGTAGCATATGCATGCTTTATACTACCACCTCCATTCTCAAATAAATGAGATTTCCTAGATTATGTGTAGTCAAACCTCAAAACATTAATGGATGCAAAAAATGTTATGATTTATCATGTGTAAATAATATTAATAGATTTATCATGAAAAACACTTTTATATAATTCCTTAGTTTCAAATTACTTATCATTCTATCAAATCTCACACAAACAAATGAGATGTGCAAATTATATTGTCACCCTCGCTATTTTTACACCCTAATTATTTTCTCAAAGTAGCCATTACCCCACTAACTTTGATTGTTTTTGATGAGGCCATAAAAGTTGTGATTACATTGATGAAAGGTAAGGAGAAAGGGCAGCATCTAAAAGTGCTTTGAATGTGAGAATGGCAAATATCTTGGTAAAAAATAATTGAACGCTAGAATGCGGACAGAGTATTGTTTTAAAAAAAAATTTACAACTTTTTAATTATAAAATGCAATGATGAGGTATCCAAAATGTTGGGTTTGTTTGGTTTGCTACCATACCAAAATGTTGGCAATGCTAAAACCTAAACACATTTTGGTAGGGAATATTTTGACATCAAACGAAAATAACTTGTTAAGTTAAAAGGAAACAATGGTGCTATTCAAGATGGATATAGGGTGTGTTCGGCTGGCTTTGTTGTCCTAACCGTTACGACTACGGCTGTGTTTAGGTTAGCCTAAAGTTTAGATTTTAGTTAAAATAAAAGATGATGTGACTGAAAAGTTGTGTGTATGATAAGTTGATATGATAAAAAAAGTTAGAAGTTTGGATCCAAACTTTGGATCTAAACACACAGCCTACGACAGTTGTAAATGGTTGTCAGTTATGACTGCTTTGAACTTGCAGCAGAGAGCAAGTTTAATAGTATATCCAACTGCTAGTTTCAAATCATCTATAATCAATTTAATAGATAATTCATATAACAGTTACCTATAAATATATATTATACTAATAATATCTGGTCCCACCTATCATACACATATTATGTCTTAAACCCCGTGCTGCAGCTGGCTATAAATCTACATCTCTGTCTTCTTTCATCTCCTCGATATGTGTTTATAGCTAGCTTATAATCTGCTATTGTACCTGCTCTAATCAGTCGTATGGTTCCATACTTCCCATTCTTGATGTATGGCTTATAGTATCTCTCCTTTTAAATCCCTTCTTCAATTCTCCCGAGTAATTGACTGTTTGAGTATATACATATATATGGTCATATGATATTCTCGCTTGTGTTGGCTGATCTTGATGTGTAGGATATGGACAACCAACAACAAATGTGGAGTATGTATATACAGTCGCGCTTGAATGTGTTACATGCGTACTTGCTGCGGTGTGTTCCTAGCTTAAGCTAAATGTGCACGTGTTTATAAGAGCATGTTCATTTTGTACCGTGTTTTTTTAAAAAAAATATACATCATATTTACAGATAACCTAGAAGCTAGTGTGTTTAGAGAACAATCGCTAAGGAAGTATCACTAGTATGGTGGTGAAGTTGCGAGTGGATGGTTTCACTGTCCTGTATTCAAGTCATGTTTTCCATCCTTTCTTGCTTGCTATATTGCTGCATAGGGCTGAAATTTATATTTTCTTTATATACATATACATATACATACATACATACATACATATATATATATATATATATATATATAGAATTGATCAATTAATATCTTACTAGTATCAACCCTTGTTTAGTTCCAAACTTTTCTTCAAACTTCCAACTTTTCCATCACATTAAAACTTTCCTACCCACATGTTAACGATCAAATTTGGTAATATCAACATCGGAAAAGAAGATTAGATCGAAACGGAATCTAAGATGAGGATTGTCACGGAAACTGAGCAAGAATCGGCTGGAGTCTGGATCGGCTACGATTGAGATCGGCTAAGTCCGAGTCAGACTGGGTTAGGTGATACAGCCGATTCCAGCAATGCGACTTGGTGTATGACATCGGATCGAATTGATATGCTTCAAGATGATTGCCATGTATGGATAGAGTCCTGAGAAGGCAATTGTATCTATCAATTATAATATTTTATGTAATTTCCTTAGAGATATGTTTGGGCAAAAATCTGCCGCAAAGACTTATGGTATCTTAGAGTTTGTTAGAGATAAGAGCCGTGTCCGATAAGGACATAGTTTGTAATTCTCGAGTATAAATAGATCCAAAACCCCATGTAATCAATGAACACACGTTCAATACAATCTCGGCGCATCGCCACCCTTTTTGCTTTAGTTTATTTCGACGAGTTCTTGCTTTCGGGTTGAGCTGCATCGGTTTCGATCTTCAACAAGAGGTAAAACTTGTTATGACGGTTTGCGTTCTCAGGATTAGTGCTTCCATCTTTATGATACTCTAATCTTCTAATCTTGTTTATGTAATTCGTCAAGTTATCATATATTTTATATAATATCTGGCAATATTGCTATCTAACCTACAATCGGCTAACATCTATCAATAGAGGGCAGCCGATTAGGTTAAATATCAACGTTAGCTTAGATTATATACGATATCCACCACTCTATGAAACTTCCAATGGCTTGATTGTCTAGATATTGTCCTTCTTTTCATACTTATAGCTGCATCAGTTGTTTGATCTTATGAGTCGTAATTAGAATCTCAATCTCTAGCCTGCTTCTTGGTTGCCGATTAGGGTAGTATCGGGGTTTCAGCCGATCTTACCTGATTTAACTATATTTACTTTATATGCTTTACTGACATGTTAAATCTGCCCTTTATGTCAAGATCTTATTGCATTTAAGTATATTAGGCTTTTGTTTGGTATATTCTGCTTGCTTTAATATCTTAACATAGAGTGGTATCGGAGTATTAGCCGATACATGCTAGATCTATCTGATCGGCTATGCTATGAACATATATAGTCTTATTGTTAGTATATATTTCAATCTAAGTGATTTATACTATCTCGGCATGGCGACCGATCTATCCCAATCACTTGATTTAAGTATATATCGACGTAAGGATTATATATTGTTAATATCTACAGCCGATCGAGTAGATTTAGTTCTTTATTATTTATTTATAACTGTCGATCGATGTATATATGACATTGGCTCAAAGATAAATGAAATGTCATCGGCATTTAGCCGATCGACTATCGTTTATGGATTTAACCACGATTTCTTTTCCTTTATTTCTTGTTGATTGCAGGATCAAATCAACTGGCACGCTAGCATACCCGAAGGCGAGTTTTGGACCTGCACTGGAGTTAAGCAAATCTCACAGTCCTCCTGTTTTCCATCAACACCATACAAACTTCCAACTTTTCCGTCACATCGTTCCAATTTCAACCAACAAACTTCTAATATATTTTGACGTAAACTAAGCACACCCTCAGTATAAGCATACTCTCAGAACACTCATTCGTATGGACGTACTATCATGTTCGTGTTGCATCAGATGGTCGCTTCTATACATTTTTTTTAAAAAAAAAAACACTACCGAGAGATGATCCGGCCTGGAACTGAAACCGTACGTGGTGCTGCCGCCAGAGATAAAAACATGAGTGGGGAAGTGGAAATTAATGGGCCGCGCGAGATTAAGGAGCTGACATCTGGCCCAGCAGCCCAATACATGTCAAGGTAGAGATAATGTGCTTGATTCGCTAGCCCTGTATGGCTGTATGGCTGTATCATTTCGTTCCTCATTAATCTATGCATTCTATAAATACATTCTATAAAATATAACCCATTAAATCTAAAACTCAATATGTAAACATGTCATATCATTATCCACTAACAATAATTACTTATCAAATGCTTATGCAAGCATATAATATCATCTATAATTTATTGTATTCTACAAAAAATCAACATGTAAATATATTTATCTATAATATTTATAATACTTAACATATATCTATCCATATATTTCATATCAAAGCAGAGGGTATTATTTAAGAATTTGTTTCATGATTAGTAACTCTAGCTTTTCATATCTTTTCCTACCTTCCGCTTCCTTCGATGTAAATCTTAACCAACAACCTAATATTTTATTTACAATCTTCTAGAGAGACTATTAAATTTATTTTTCTTCAAACATGTCTTGGCAAAACAATTTCATTTGATGGTAATAACTAATCTCCTATTCACTTCTTGCTCGATTGTTCAAAGAACATATTAAAGATTTCTTAGTACTTTCTGAAGCAAAAACATGGGGAATGATCTAGTTAATTAATTTTCTACAACTACGTGCTGTACTGGCCATTTAGGAATTTGCTTTCATGCAACGATCTTAATTTTCACACTCTTGAGATCGATCAATAGATTTAACTAGCTTTAATTTGGTCAAGCGTAAGGGTTCTTTCAATTGAGACAAATATGATGAATTATCGTAGGCATGCTTTGAAATAATACAACTTTTACAAAAACTTTCTTCACCAACATTTCTTGGAAATTTTTAAAATTAACCATTTTCAACTTTAAGATATTGAATCTATTCGTTCGTATCCTCGAAAAGTTTTCACAAACTCAGTTTGTATCTTCTACTAACATTTTTTTGACTGAGCCACAATACTAGTAGACGAGGTTAAATTTTTCGTTTTTCACTATTTCTATGGGGGTACCGCGATAGTACTTTTTTTTTTGGAAATCGTGGTAGTTTTGGTCTGAAATAATTTAATTTTTTGAACAAAATTTGATGAAATCTAAATAAATCTGGGTAGGTTTATAAATATTTAAAAAATTCAAAAAAAATTGAGGGAGATAATTTTGTTTCTTTTGTGTGGGGGTGTCCCCATAGACCTCAAATTTAGTACTCCCTCTGTTTCACAATGTAAGTCATTCTAGCATTTCCTACATTCATATTGATGTTAATGAATCTAGACATATATATTTATCTAGATTCATTAACATCAATATGAATGTGAAAAATACTAGAATGACTTATATTGTTAAACGGAGGAAGTAGTACGTACGTACGTTGAGGACGCACAAATTAAAATAAATCAAAGGATTGCATGATGATATAATAGCAAGTTTAATAGTATAGCCAACTACTAGCTAGCTCCAAATTATCTATAATTAATATAATAGCTAATTCATACAATAGTTACCTATAAACATATACTACCTCCATTTTATTTTTTGAGAATTACACAGTACAACGCAGCAGACACTCACAACGCACGCGCACTCACCCCTATGAACGCACGCACGCACGCAAACCCTATCCTTATGAGCATCTTCGAAAACTGGGCCGGCAAATCCTTGAGAGATTGACGAAGTCACCACAGATGAGCATTGCCCACATTCATATAGATGTTAATGAATATTGACACATATATATGTCTAGATTTATTAACATGTATATAAATGTGGGCAATGCTAGAAAGTCTTATAATATGAAATGGAGGAAATACTCATTATTAATACATGATCCTATTGTCATACTCACATTGTGTTTTGGAGTCTGTGCTGCAACTATCTACAAATCTGTAGCCTGCTGCTCTTATCTCTCCTCCTTTATCTCCTTGATATGTGCGCATAGCTTGCTTATAGTTTGCTATTATACCTGCTCTAAGATGTACTCTATTTAATAGTGCAGTGGTAAAAAGTGTATGATTTTAGCCGTAAATCTCGTGTTTTCTTAACACATTTATAATTTCTTTTCACAAAATACTAATGATATCATATCCGGTCGATGGATAGGCAAGTTATATATTAAACAAAGGAACGAGCGGTTGAGTAAACGGGTTGGCTTTGCATTGTTACTTGAACATGCAGCATCATCATCATATCTACGTAGTAATCAAATTTCTTCGATTGACCGGGTTTGATTTGTTAATTAAAATATGATATGATTCTTCACAGCATGCCAGTTAAAGCAAAGGCAGCGTCGTGGCTAAGCGAACTATACTACTACTACTACATGTTGCAATCGACGGAACGAGCTAGCAACGACATTTGTCCGGACAGCTGACATGTCAACACACAATAACCGTCACTGCTCCTACTATTAATTGTCAACGGCCTCGCCTGGTCAAGATCTTAATTAACTGGTACATCTGTCAAAGATCTCTTTCACATAGTGTATGTAGTATTCATATATGATCACGTTATTAGTTAATGCATGCTGCCTATCAAACCTCGCAAACGAACTTTGTACTTATATAGTAAAGGAGTAATTTTCTCCCTTTTTTTTTCATTTATAGTACGAAACAAAGTTGTGTGTGCTTGATGACTTGGACGAAAAATTCCAGACGACATGCATCCTGATCTTGTGACCAGAGAGACTCTACTACTACTACTAGTACAAAAATAATCAAATGAATTCTCATATATAGGAGTATGAGTGAGTGACTGGCTGGTGGGGTCTCAGTTACTACTACGAGTAATCAATTAGGTGGCCATACGTCTGAATCGACGTGTCTAAATAAAAATCGTCCATTACGTGCTCGTCGTTGAGCAACAATAAAAGTCCACGGTCAGCCAAACCGGAACACGAAGGGAAACTTCGGCCTCGACAAAATTGCCAAATTAGATATATTTTCCAAATTGCACCTTGAACAACTCTCCATTTGCAAACTACGTACCTGCAGCCGCGTGCTTAATATATACTCCATCCGTATTTTAATATATGACGCCGTTGACTTTTTAACAAACGTTTGACCTTTCATCTTATTTAAAAAATTTATGTAATTATAATTTATTTTATTAGACTCGATTTATCATCAAATGATCTTTATGCATGACATAAGTATTTTTATATTTGCATAAAAATTTTAAATAAGACGAGTGGTCAAACGTTGGTTAAAAAGTCAATGACGTCATACATTAAAATATGGAGGGAGTATATATTAATCTCACCGCTTAATACTAAGCTAATTATATATATACACACACGCGTGTTCCATTGTTCCTACGACACATGAAACAGACATATAGTATATGTCCTGTCCCTCCATACACATATAAGTATATTGTCATAAGGTTCATATCACTAATATTTTAGTCTAGTTGCTATATATATACTGTATTTTTTATGTGATCATACATCACGATGCACCTGAATGGAAATGTTATCTCGATTATATACATTTTGAGGTCTTGTTAGATTTAGATTATTGAATGAATTAGTTACTTGATTATATGGATAAACTATTTTTTAAAAAAAAATCATATGACTCGGTTTTTTTAATAGAAAAACATCATGGCAGGTTCTGTTGGGGGTTAACAAGTTAAGGGGTGTAAAGACGCTTTGGGCTGTGTTTAGTTCGGCCCAAAGTTTAAAATTTGGTTGAAATTGAAGACGATGTGACCGAAAAGTTATATGTGTATGAAAAGTTTGATGTGATAAAAAGTTAAAAGTTTAGAAAAAAAACTTTAGAACTAAACACACCCTTGGTCATACCAGACCAGAAGGCTTAAAAGTAGTTCGCCCACGTGGGAGCACAACTCAACGATAACAGATCAACTATAGCATGGACAAAGAACAGAGTAACTAGCTAACCTATATACTTCACTGATAAATTGAGCAAAACAACACCCCGAAACTAGCTAGATCACCCTGCTCCTGTCCTGAAAGATCTCAGGGTTGCCACCACAGTTTGCAATTTGACTGTCAAGGCTTTCAACTCAGACGTTTCGTTATGCTGAAACAAAGGCTGTGTTTAGTTCGTGTACCAAAATTTTTTTAAGTATACAAACATATATTTGAATTATTAAACGTAGACTAATAACAAAACAAATTACAGATTCCGCCTATAAACTGCGAGACGAATCTATTAAGCCTAATTAATCCGTCATTAGTAAATGTTTAATGTAGCACCACATTGTAAAATCATGGCGTAATTAGGCTCAAAAGATTCATCTCGCAATTTACAGTCGGACTGTGCAATTGATTTTTTTCGTCCATATTTAATACACTATACATATGTCTAAACATTTATCTAAACATTTAATGTGACGGAAAAGTTAAAAGTTGGAATCTAAACACGGCCAGAGATTTGCACCGCATCAAGCAAGAAAAAGTTGACTTGGAAAATTACCTTGTGTGTGCGTCCATCTCTATATTAGTAACAAACAAACTACTAAGATTTTGTTTGACAATACACTTTCTCAACTTCTACTATCTTATTTTCCGCAGGTATGTTTCTCAAAATTTAAACATTATATTTTTTTCTAAAAAAAATTATATTAATTTATTTTTCAAATTTTGAACTAATAATAATTAATCGTACGGTAATCCACCGCTCAGTTCTAGGTGATGGAAGTAGAGTCTAAAAGTTGGGAATGGACCTGGACACGATAGTGAAACGGAAAAGGGGGAAAATGTAGGGGGTGAGGAGGGAAAGTGCAAGAAGAAGAGTTTCCGAGGAAGGAAGGAAGAAAGAAGAAGCGAGTGGGATTACGAAAAGGCCCCCGTCCTTTCTTATAGCCCAAGCCATCCTCATCTCCTTCCTTGCTGTGTTTCGTTTCTTCCCCAAAAACCAAGGGGGAAGGCTCCCAAACTTTCCCCAAATCAAAATCGCAATCTAGGGCAGAAATCATCACATGAGCCACCCCTCGTCGTCGTCCTCCTCCGCTCCCCCGGCCGCCGCGGCCGAGGCCACGTCCCTCGCCCCGGGATTCCGGTTCCACCCGACGGATGAGGAGCTGGTGTCCTACTACCTGAAGCGGAAGGTCCATGGGCGGCCGCTCAAGGTGGACGCCATCGCGGAGGTGGACCTGTACAAGGTGGAGCCATGGGACCTCCCCGCCCGCTCCCGCCTCCGCAGCCGCGACTCCCAGTGGTACTTCTTCAGCCGCCTCGACCGCAAGCACGCCAACCGCGCCCGCACCAACCGCGCCACCGCCGGCGGCTACTGGAAGACCACCGGCAAGGACAGGGAGGTCCGCAACGGCCCCACCACCGTCGGCATGAAGAAGACCCTCGTCTTCCACGCCGGCCGCGCCCCCAAGGGCGAGCGCACCAACTGGGTCATGCACGAGTACCGCCTCGACGGACAAACCGCCATCCCACCACAGGTCCCCCTCCCTTCCTCTTTCTCTATCTTCTTACCCTTGTATAGATTGACTGATTGATTGATTACCCATGTTTCAGATTATATTTTTATTATTTCTCGCGATATATGTATCCCTCCATTTCTCTTTATATCTTACCCTTACCTGCTCATCTATGATTGATTGATTACCCATGTTTCAGATTATACTTTTCTTTCTCGCACTATGTATATTAACGAATTGGTGCTCGAGTTATTAAATCCATGATTTTGCTAGCTATGGTCTCTTAGATATATATTTTTTTAAAAAAAATGTTTTCCCCCAAAACTGTTTCTGGGAAACAAAACAAAGTGTTTGATAACTCACTGAACTGCTAGTCACTGATTTGCCCGTCCCCAACAGCGCTCCTGCCTGATTGCTACTACCTCCGTTTCAGGTTATAAGACTTTCTAGCATTGCCCACATTCATATAGATGTTAATGAATCTAGGCACACATATATGTCTAGATTCATTAACATATATATGAATGTGGGCAATGCTAGAAAATCTTATAATATGAAACGGAGGAAGTAGATTACTACTAGTACGTAGGCTTGTTAACTGCCGCTACGGCCTCAATTTGTTGATTTTTCTGCTGCTGATAATGCGATACCATGATGCTGATTTTCAGACCTATATGTGTACAGGATTCATTCGTCGTGTGCCGTATCTTCCAGAAAGCCGGCCCAGGTCCACAGAACGGGGCTCAGTACGGAGCTCCTTTTGTTGAGGAGGAGTGGGAGGAGGATGACGAGGATGTTGGTTTGCTACCGGTGGAGGAGAAGGACAACTCTGATGACCAGGAAAAGGAAATTTCTGGTGCTATGGAGAAGGGCTATCTCCAGATGAGTGACCTCGTTCAGGTACAGTTTCAAATCGCACGCTTTCTGTTTTCTCACCGTTCTAGTACAAATCTAGCACCTTTTAACATCAGATGCTGAAATGCATACCAATCAGTTTCAGGACTGCTTCTATATGTGTAGTTTATTCCAGTCATTCTTCCATATCAATACTTGACATTTTTCCTACCAAACTGTCAAATAGTAATTGTTGATGGCGCCTTTTGTACGATTAAATTATTTTTTTATTGAACATGGCCTTTTGTGGTATGTTGCGTTTATGATCGTATACATTGATTAACCATCTATCTCTCTCAGAAAAGGAACGCTGGATTTTCTTCAGCATTGCCCTTTAGACAACCTGTAATGATGAATTTGTATGCTGTGCTATGTACTGTGGATGCTGACATGTATTCACTTTTGATGTACATCTTCATATCTCTCAGGACTAGGTAGCAAGTAATATGAGATCACGACCCACAAGAGTCATGATATCATAGTATTCATGTCTATGAGCATTAAAAGGTTGGATTTTTTGTGCTGCCTATCTTTGTCTTCATTGTATATTACCAACTTCTGAGACCCCTGAAACATATATTGTTATAACTTGTTCAACAAATTGGTCTTGGTAAAATGAACCTATTTTCTCTAGTAAAAGAGGAGCGTATTGTTCGTCCGCACAAGACTTCCTTTTTTGTATGAGTTTTGTTCTGCAGGTGATTTTTGTTTTTTCATGTCTCAGTTTATCAGTTTCTTTATCCAGTATATATCTGCCTCTGTGTCGATTGTTCTAATTATGCTGTCATTTCCTTTTTTTCTTCAGAACTTGGGTGATCAAAATGAGAATGGTACCATTGCCTTGCCAGTTTCTGACAATTCAAACAACAGCAACCATTCTGAAGACGTGGATGGAAATTCAGGGGACATTTTAAGTGACCAAAACCTTGGGTCTAACTTTCTTCACTATGTTGAGCCTGTGGAGCAAAACGGCCTAGTGCTTAATGAAAATATGTTTTCTAGTGCCAATGCTGGAGACCTTTTTAATAGATCTAGCCCCAATGATGGATTCCTAGAACTGAAGGATTTTGCAGATATTGCAGATTTGGAGAATCCTTTAGCCAATGAATCCACCATCTGGCCTTCTGATGGTTGGCCCTGGAAATCAACTGATTCCATGGAGGCTGTGAATGGGGCTAGCAATGAATTTTCTCCCTTAGCTGGTGAACAGACATTCCAGCCAGAAGAACTGGAACAGTTGTTAAAGTCACTGCAAGAAGACTCTCATATGGGTTCAACTATCTCTGATCCCCCACATTCATCTATAACAAATTTAGCTAAGCCAGAGGAAGATTGTCTAATGTTCTATGATGCACCCTTTGATTCTTCAATGTGTGATGATGGTTTTAGACAGCTCAATGGATTTCTTGGCTCCCCATCGACCAATCTATCTGGTATTGACATGGTGGACGATGGTATGCCGTACTATGATGCGATGGATGATAACTTGTTTAATGATCTTCTGAGCTCAGTACAGCCATCAGCTGGTAGCAGTTCCCATGCTTTTAGTGGGCCAGTCCTTACTCAAGAGGTACAGTCATTTGCATCAAGAGATGAACTTGTTGCATTTTGTGCACGCCATTGATGTGTTTACTGGAGATCACCCATAATTTTCTACTTTTACAGGTCAACAATACAACCTATACATATAGTCCAACTCAAAAGGTTTTAGAACCTAATTTTGTAGTTGGTGCCCCATCATCTGCTAGGTTACCTGAAGCGGGTAGTCAGTTAAATTATGTTGTTTTACCAGGTAATATTACTATGGAGAAGTACCATAGGTCAATTATTATTTCCTGCTCTTTAGTGCTGATCCATCATGGAAAAAGAGCATTCTCAGCACTTTTTGGGCCACTAATAATTAATCTTTTTTTTTTTGCAATGAGGAATTGTTCATTGTTGTATTTACTAGTCCTGATTGAGCAAGATTTAAGTATTACTAGATCATTTTTGTGGAGACACTCTTATCTTGCTCAATCAGTGCAGTGTTACACACAATTGGCATGCGATTTCTCATTGCCTGGCCATTAACTTGTACCTGTAATTGAACATTATTGACAAGTGTTTGTACTATGTTCCACAGATTCCCAGACCAAGAGTAGTCTGATCGGGAAGCGTTTTGTAAAGATACTGGATTCAATCTCTGCTCCCCCTGCTTTTGCAGCAGCAGAGTTCCCAGCTAGCCTTCGCAAATCCTTGGCTCCTATTTCTGGAGCTCATCACAACACTATCCGTGTCTCTGCTGAAGTAATCAGCATAGGAAGTTTAACTCCTGCTTCTCAAGATAAGTGGTCCCTTGAGAAGGATGAAGGCATGGAGCTGCTCTTCTCGGCAGGTTTTGAGCCTGATACCCGTGTACACTTTGGCTGCAACACAATAACCGCAGTACTGCGCGGTGGCTTCTGCCTCTTCTTCTTTTCAGCAATAATGCTCTTGGTGAGCTACGAGGTGGGCATGTGCATCTATGGCAAGTAGGCCTGCCGGTACTGGAGACGTTAAGAACATGACGTTAGGTAATCCTATCTGTATTTGAGGCAAACTAGGGACCTCCTGCTGCTGGCTTAATGTATTGCATTGCATGACATTACATGACCTCCATGTGTTGAACAAGGGCTGAGGCTGTTTAACTATAGCACTAGCAGTACCGTTTTGCAGCTCGAGAGAGCTAGTAGTGTATGTATGAATTCCTCAGGTGCTATTCGTAGTAGTAAGCGCGAATTGATTATTATCAGTTCATGATGGTGCTACTATTCATATTCATGTTTCTGGTTGGCATGGGCGGTGCTAGTGCAAACTGCAGAGTGCTGTAAATATTCCCCAAATCTGCAATGAATTGAACGAGGATGCATTTGCCCTTATGACTGTTGCGGTGTTGCAGGTTTCTGAATGAGAAGGAAAGATTACTATGTAGAAAACCCTGTGTTGTATTTGTCGGTCGCAGGTATCTGGTGGTAGATTCTGTTACTGAAGAAAGTCCTTGTCGCTATATATTGTGTGTTTACCTGTGCTCTTGCCCTGAATAAAACTCGAGGATCTTTTCCTTTGCAAAAGTGGGAAAATCCAGAAGCATATGCTATACGATCAGCCGCATTGCATTTGGTTGATTGTATTATAGTGTACAAACTCGGCAACATAGTTGAAATTTCTGTGGCATCCTTATTAAATAAATACTTATTATACATACGTATAAATAACTGCTGCAAGTAATCTGCAAGCAGTTGTTTCTCTCAACTACTAGTAGTTTGTGTGTGTGTGTGTGTGTTTCCGTCGAAAACCCCTGTGAAATAACACAAGCCGTGGTTACCGCAAGATGATTCTACATTTCTCCTGGAAGCATGGTGTCTCCAGGAAGATCACAAAATGCATTGCCCTGCATCATGGCAAAAACAGACGCAGTCAGTCGAGTAGAGTTTGGTTTTCCTGTTGTCTTACTGAGCTATTTATTTTTCATGACCACTTTACTTACCTCTCCTGTAAGATGGGCAACGCATCTTTTCTCGGCGAGCAATTCAGCTTCACTCTGAAAGAATTATAATAAGGTTGATAACTTCAAAAACCTGTATGCTGCTTGCAATTCTAGCAGAATATTGTACAAAACATCAACACGCCTATAGATCAAACCTTTTTTATCCGTTCCCAGAGGAAATCGTCCATTGCCACATCTTTAACTAGTTCGTAGTCACCATCACCCTGTATGAAGCACGTAATTTGCTTATCACAAATTCACAATAGCGATCGACTGATCCTCAGGAAGAAAAAGCAGGGGGAATGTGAGTATGAAAACATACATTTGACCTGCATGGCATACTGAACACGATGTCCTCTGCTATGCCATAAGGATTTCCAGTCGTATAAACCTATGTTTTACCATTGCTTTTGGTTGAGAGGCACAACAAAATTAAAGAAACAATTATTAGCAACCAAAAGTCTCGAATTTTACCCCAGTAGAGAACCAATCGCCTTCTGGGGTAGGATTTACAAGGGACCTAATAGCATCCACGATGGAAACGGCGGTTGATGCAGCTGAAGATCTGCCCCATTTTTGTATGAGTACTCCTCCACGCTGTTGAAACATAGGAATGAAGCGAACAAAGCAAACATCAATTCAGTTCTCTCAATTCATAAATAAATTGTTGTAGGGCAATATGTTAATCCTTTTGCGTGTTCAAAAAAAAAAAAATTGTTGTAGGGCATGCACTCCGGGCTTACCTTTTGAACTGTTTTGGTGAATTCATCTTCTAACCACTTTGTGTCTTTAATGACTTCTTTCACTGGTCTCCCGTTAATTTTAGCATTCAAAAAATCAGGAACCTACTCAGAGCAAATCATCAGTACTAAGAATAAACAAAAGTACCAATACCACAGAAAGGTACCATAATCGGAAGTATTACAATAGAAAGTCAGTAATATCTAATCATATCTTCACCTGAGTTGTTGAGTGGTTCCCCCAAATAGTCATATTTGATACTTTGTCATAAAATACACCCGCTTTTAGTGCCAACTACAAAAAAAAGGTCCAATTATTTGTTTGAAATAAAACCACAAAAATACATCAGAAATACTACGATTTAACATCAAGTACCTGGCACTTGGCTCTATTTTCATCCAACCTCGTCAATGCATGAAAGTTTTTTGCTGGTATGTTGGGAGCATTCTTTAAGCAAATCAATGCACTATACAAAAGTAAAAAGAAAAACTTAATTCAAACATGATAATAGCATAAAATAATGATACACTTAGAAAACATAAAAAATCTCCATACTTAGTGTTACAGGGGTTCCCGACAACTATGACTTTCACATTCCGAGATGCCACGGAGTTAAGTGCTTTCCCCTGATACAATCAGAATTTTAGAGCATAATAAGAATAAAACTTATTTGCTAGTAGAGGTCTCTAGCACGTTCTATATATGCAGATGAATCCTATAGTTAGTCAGAGGATGGAAATTTTATAGTGCCTCCTGGCAGGTCTTTCCTTTTTTTTTTTTTTTGAGGTTTGCTCACAGTTTACGATGGTGTGTTCCACAAGAAATGAGGAAAGCAAAACAAAAGAAGACCTGTTCAGCAAAGATTTGACCGTTGATATCTAGTAAGGCAGATCGCTCCATTCCAGGACCTCTGGGCTTAGCCCCAATAAGAAGAGCCCATTCTGCATCTTCGAAGACTACATAAGGGTCTATACCAATGCTGACTTCCCTTAGCAATGGATACAGTGAATCCTCCAATTCCATAGCCACACCTACAGTTGTAATTTTAGCAAATGATGTTCCCCCTGAAATCTAAAGGCCGAATGAAGAAGAATGAATCTACCTTCAAGTGCTTGTATTGATCTTTCAGAGCCCAACAACTTAAGTGCTATTGGTTGGTCCGGTCCAAAAACCTCACCAGAGGCAAGCTGCAAACGTTCACAATAAAGAAATGGTCAGCATTGCTATAGGAAATTCGCTTCATCTGTGGCAACTTTACAGCCTACGCATTTCAGTAAGGCACTTACTTTGAAAAGCAGATGATTTGATATCATCCCTGCTGCACCCGACACAGCAACATTCACTAAGCTCTTCCAGGACTTTGTCTTCTCATCCTGCGTTCCATTCAACAGGACAGACAATAAACAGATTAGTAAAACAGGCAGTAGTGCATCGAAATGAATTAGTGAGGAATTGACTGGTGCCCCCAGTTCAGGAAACTTGGGTCAGAAGAACCGGCTCATGTCAAGACGATTTTACAGTTTTACTGTATTGTACTCCATATCAGTATGGACTATGGTAAGACCTGATGACAAAGTTGTTTGGGTAAAGGACATTCCTAGGCTCTGTTTTCGGTGAAAGCAGAAAAGCACGTTTACAGCTATCGGCCTATCAGAGAATATCATCACATAATTTTTTTAGGCGGGTCGGCCAAAGAGAAGACCAAATAAATCTTATTAAGATTGAGGGGTAATGTTTTACAAGTTATTACAAATATAATCACAGAATAAGAGGTCAGTGGTAGGTGTAGTGTCCATTTTTTTTTTTCCATCGGTGTTTGATCCTAGAGTTGGCTTTGTATGAAAGTACATAGGCGCCAAAAAAGCTTGATCTTTTTTTTTTCTGTGCGTGAAAAGCTTGATCTTTCAGGTGGAATGAAATTGACGGGCAGTTGACACGAAACACAAATACATGGTTCTTCGTATATGTGGAGTGATGGAACTCCACCGTGCGTAATAGTCGAGAGAGATGATGAAAATAAAAGGAATACGGATGCAACATCACAGTCGGCACAGCAACAACAAGGCGGGCTTGGAGGGGAAATCTTGGGGTGTGGTACTGGTACCAACCAAAGAAAGGGAGGCGTAGGTAGAGCATAGCAGGGGGGGGGGGGGGGGGGGGGGGGGGACATTTCAACAAACAGATGGTGGGAGGGAGGGAGGCTCACCGCCCTGAGGTCGTAGGTGGTGCAGAAGACGCCATAGCACTCCTTGCGCGCGGTCGGCGCCTCCTCCGCCGCGACCGCTGCGGGCGGGCCCTGAGCCTGCCTGCGGGTGCAGAGGCAAGAGTTAGGAAGAGAAGAGCTTGGGGGGTTTGAGCGAGAAGGCTTGGCGATCGATGAGCAAGAGGAATTGAGTGAGTATACTGACTTTGGCGCGGCGTCGAGGGAGCAGCGGACGGAGGGTCGGCGCGGGCGTCGGAGGAGGAGGTGCAGGGAGCCGCGGCGCGGGGAGAGAGGTGCCGGCGATGATCTTGCGGGGGAGGAGAGATCGATTGCCGCCATGGGAGTGGGAGTGGATAGGCAGGCTGAGCTTGGCGGGGAAGAGGAGGTGATCGAGTGGAGGAGGTTATTAGCACGAGAGATTCGGATTACGAAGCCATCCACTATTTATACTTGCTGTTTTCCACCTTACTTACTTATCCACCATCCGCTGCGTAGCCTGGACGAATTCGTAGGCCGCCACCAGAGTCCAAGAGAAGATCCATCGATTATTATTATTTATTAACAATCAAATAAACGTAGTATCTGTGATTCAGTGATGTGGATGGCCATGTCACTCACCAGCGTCCACCTCCTCACTCGCCATCTTATGCTTGTTCTGTTTCTTTCCCCTTTTTATTCTTCTTGGCCCTTTCTTTCCTTCTCAATCACTTCATTTTCTCGGCTACAAATTGATTGCCTTTGCCAAATTTTCTACTGAGTACTAATATGCATATATGCAAAAGAGTAATTTCATTTTCTCTTACACAATTTCAATTCCTACTACTAATATACTGGTAAGTTAAGATTTATCTTTTACCAACATCTAGCGCTAACATCCCATATCTTCCCACCTAGTGTTGCCACCCCATCTTCCCCCTCTTCTCCAACTCACCATCCCACCTGACCTAAGCATGCCATAGGAAGCCTGCGTGAGCGCTAGGATGAGGGTGACAGAGCCATCTTCACCCCCTTCAAGACGACGGTGTGAACCCGCGATGTGGCGGCGTCTATGTTAAGCGACGCCCTCCTCAGCGACAACCTCATATGGTGGTCTAATGGCAATGATTGTTTGAGCCTGGTGATGCTTCGATTCATGGCAAAAAGGCCGGATCCATCGGCAACGCCTTGGATCCATGCAGCGGCAAGGCTCGTGCATGATGGCTTGGGCAGTGCGATTTCATGAGCTGTGGCGTGAGGAGTGTTGCGACGCTGGTCATGTGGTGGTGACATGTGGCCACCGACAGCAGCTCTCGTTCACGATGGGATAGAGATTCGCCTGTTCTTTTGTTGCCTATGTCTGCCTCCTCTCAGCTCCCTCCGGGTGCCACAACAAATGTGGCGTGATGATGAGGAGATCCTGGCAATCATTGGTGGAAACAACGTGGTGCTCCTATAAGATTTCTTCGTGAATAAGCTGGTTGTGGATGTGGAGTGGGCAGGAATCGCTGGCAAAAGCTTTTCCCTACCGTTAGCCAAATATGAGGATGGTAACATCCTTAGATGTCATTTCCCTCCTTGAAGGCGTTTTGTGGTATTTATTCTCCTTCTCCACGCTAATCTCCAGGTGAAAACATTTTTCCAACTTTTGGACGACTAGCGACGAATCACGTCGCAGCCTCCATTGGGGGGGGGGGGGGGGGGCTTCGCTTTGGAGAACCTTCTTCGTGCAGCAGATGTTGTGGATGGGATCCTATTTCACTCATAGCCAGTTGATGGTTCCCATCGGTTGTTCCTCGCATTTTATGACTACACTTGGACGAGCAACTAATTTGCAATGCAGTTACATGATACCTTTCGCTTCGGTTTGATGTTACCGGTGGTGATGTGTGAGAGTTTCGACTGGCGCTGATTTTGGGGAGTAAACAAGGATTACATGCAACAAGCATGTTTTTCGTCAAATATGTATTATGTTCTCTATGTCTTTAGGATGGTGATTCAATTAATTTACCAAACTATGATATGTAATTTAAGGGTCTCTTATTGCACTATGGGTGGCGTAATTCTATTAGAATTGCTAACTAAAAAATCTACGTGGTTTATTGCTAGTCAATAATAAAGGGGATTTGAAAATTTGTTCTATCACCTTATTTCTTATTTTGATTTATTTTATTTTCTTTAACAAACTTATGGTTGTGTGTCTTGTCATATTGTGACAGAAGTTGGAGATGTAATCCATTTCCATTATTTAAAATGCTATGATATGTAATTTTTAGTCGTTTGAACTACAAGTTTTGTAATAATGGGTTATAGCTTCTTCGAATCAAAGGCTAGAATGAATTTTATTACTTTAAAGAAAGTACTCCCTCCGTCCTAAAATATAAGAAGCTAGGATCGGATGAAACATTTCCTAGTACCTATCCAGATTCATAGTACTAGGAAAAGTCCCATATGATTTTGATTCTAGTTCTTATATTTTGGGACGGAAGGAGTAATAAGTAAAGATTGAGTAAAAAAGGAACAGCTGCGCAGCAGTGTGTATGTACCTCCGTTGATGCGGCAGGCAGGGGCAGAGCAGAGGCTGGCCACGAAGAAGCGGCGGCGGCGTGAGGACAAAGAGGAAGCTCAACCGGCGGCGGCCATTTCCCGTCGTGGAGATCAAATTTCGTAGCAAGCAGCAATTCATTTGCTCAAGCAATACAGGTGAAGGCTCCGTATTAATTCGTGCCACCCTTGGTGCTGCTGCATGAAATGCGCAGGCCAGTTCAGGCACCAAGCTAGGCACAAGCCATGCATTCCCCTAGCTAGTGAAACTGCATGCCCTTGATTGATTAATTGCTTAATTTGCAGATAGAGACGGAGGCATGCTCTCAACTGCCGATTTGTATGAAACAGATACTAGCTCGACATGAACCTTTTTTATTTTCATGCACAAAATTTCTTTCCTTTCACCTCGTCAACACATATATACATTTGTAGCTAGTATGATCATCAACAGTTCCAGATTTGCAGTAGTCAGCATTCATGCATGTAAGAGAGCCTTCATATTTTGCTGTTGGGTTGGGTTGGCATGATGGATAAAATTAGTTGAAGTTCTTGGTAGCCTGGTAGGTGACGCCGAACTGCCAGTCGGGGGGGAGGACGTGCCAGGAGGTGGCCTTGCGGTGGTCGCCGGTCATCACCCTGAACGTGAGCGACTCTCCGGTGAGGACCTCCGACGTCTGCCACTCCTGCCCCCAGTTGCGCTTCAGCGGAGTCCACTTCACCCTCTTGTTCCCCTTCACCGATAGCCCTGCCACGTCACCCGCCCCGCCCACGTTAGACACCATCACCAGGTTGAAGTACGGGTTCCCCGTTATCGTGTACCTGATCCCACCCACCTTCACACACGGCACCCTACATTCCATATAATATATTAGCTTAAGCTGATAAGAAAAGACGAACAATACATATATATATCACTAATTGACCGCACCGTCTATATGAGATGGGCACAATGCCGGCCTTCTCCTGCGCGATCTGCAGGAAGGCCGGCATGGAGAGGTCAAAGTGCTCGCGCGGCGGGTTGCACCAGCCGCCGTTGTCGTTGGACTGGCCGGGGTTGGGGGGGCAGAGGTTGGTGGCGGTGACGACCAAGGGGGCGGCGCCGACCTTGCAACCGTCGGGGCTGTCGACGCACTTGACCTCGTAGCAGGCGCCGCAGCCGGCGCCGGCGCCGAACAGCGGCGTGCTCACCGCCACCGTCTGCACGCCGTAGCCTTCCTTGGACGTGTCCTTGTACCCGCACGCGCCGTCCAGCGTGCCCGACCCGTCGCGCCCGCCGTAGAACGTCGCGTGCGCCTGCTTCCATGGCCCCGCCGTGAACTTGCCGTGGTTCCGGTGAACCTTGGGCGGCGCTGCATCGCCGGCCGCGCCGGCAACCAGGAACGCCACCGCCAACACCACCCGCCCCAACGCCCACATGATCGATCGATCGATTATTAACCGGCGGCTACTTTTAACAGTTAGTAGTAATTAGTAGCTGCGGGGGATTTGATTTCCGAAACATTGTGCTTCTGATGATGCGCTTAAATAGTGTAGCACGCGAGATCGACCAGCTGCTTGCATGCTTGCTTGTATATAATTAGTCAGGCCAATTTTAGAGCTTCAGCTTGTTGCTGTTATTCAGGTAAATGTTAACGACAGGCCTGGAGCAATTGGAGGATGACCATCCAAGAATAACCAAAGAAACTGCTCTTTGTTTTCATTTATCAACGACTGACCTCACCTGTATCTAGTAGCACCCTTTTAGCATGCTTCAAACTGCATATGCTGACCATGTTATGCTTATGACATTATACTGTAGCTCAAATGATAAAAAAAAAAAGGTGCGTAGCACAAAGATTAGACCAGAAGCACGAAAGGACAACCAGCAATAAGGCTGTTATGTATAACACTGGTTTTTTATGCATTGTATACCCAGAATAGCTCATGTTTCACAGTTTATAGTTCGACAGGGTGGAGTACAGGGGATGTGACGACACTTATTTGCTCAACTAAATTTTATTACTGTCAGACGAACGATCAACAGATACTATTAAGCATCCATGTTGCAAAATCCATGTGATACAAGAACGACGCTGTCTCAGGCTCGGCGATGACAAAAAGGGTGACATGGATACGATACTGGCACTTCAGCTGCAACTTGCCAGCGACTTACAACGGGGTCAGCCCAACAACACCTGGACAACAAACATATTAGTGTTTTTTAGACAAAAGGTCGGAGACCTGGCTTTTAATTGAAAGCCACACAAACATATTAGTGTTGGAAACAGTTACACTTCTTCCTTAAAAGAAAAAAGATAACAGATGCGTTTGCATTTCAAACATTTCACAGAGCAAACACCAGCCAATGGTTACATTATAGGTGAAGACCGAAGAGTTACAAATGCTTCACAGTCGAAATGAACATTTCATGAATAACAGCTGTAGTGACTTATTATTTGGATAACCATGTGAGGAATTCGCTACTAATCCAATGTCTTCTGATCACCAGCAAGTGAAATGTACCCCAGAAAACATGTTTTGACGTTTTTATTTTTTTGAAATACAAGGTTACAATATTGTTCGTTACTACGATATGTTCGTTCCAATATTTTATTTGTGCATGCACCTATGTACCACATTAGCGTTACAAGAACATTTATGGAACAGAAATATGATTCAGAGAACATACCGCATGCAAGTCGCCCACCAGCATTTCCAGTACTGAGACTAAGCTCATGGCCACCTAAAAGTGAAGGATAAAAAATGAGGTGTGTGTAAACTCGTGGAAAAAAAAATGTTGAGCATCAATATAATTAGGCATACCCTTCCCCAAGTCATCTTCAAGCTCATGAACAACGAATGCTCTCCCAACAACAGAATTTGGGCCACTCAGAGGAATCTATGTAGAAGAAACCATGAAAAGTCGGTAAGCTGAGTTTTAGAACCTAAAACAGCAATGCAGCAACTCTCTTAGTGGTAAAAGTATGATCATTTTAACTCTACCTGCTTATCAACAATGGTTGCCTCAGCTACACCTGTATGACAACGATTAAACAGACACACCATAAAATAAGTATACCAAGAAGATTGTTTTAGAGAGAAACATCAAAAATGCATTCGTAGTGATTACATTAAGGCTATACCTTCAGCATTGGCAACAATGTTTCCCAGGTCACCCGCATGACGGACTTCATCTTCTGGTGCACCGTGTGTCAAATTGTTTGGGTTAAAATGTGGTCCTGCAAGACAAAGTTTTGCCATGTAATGTGAGTAGACAGGCCTTAGTGAATTGGACAACTAAATTTTTTTTTCATAGTTTTGAGTTTTTTCTTTAAAAAAAAATACAAAAATTGCGAGGATAGCATGTGCCCTAAGAGCATTGCAGAGGACAGGTGACACTTGCAAGCTGAAAAAAGTAGGCACAAGCTCAAAGAAAATCTAAATAGGAATTTGGTGGTGCTTATTAGGGGGAAAGGGCAAATGTTGATTGATCAGGTGGATTATGGAGCGTTGGCATATGCAGGCATACTCGAGTCTATGAACAATCAACCTGTTGATATGCACCCATTGGTAGTATCGCCAAACTCGTGCTGCAAAACGAACATGAATATAGTGCAAAAAGTAATTAGAGTAATGTTCATAAATAAAAATGAAGGAATGTAAGCAGTGAGCTTAAATGCCAATTGAAAGCACAATACTTACGAGGTGGAAGCCGTGAAGTCCAGGAGTAAGTCCCGTGACACGGACATTCACTGTTGTAGGACCTGATATAAAAAAGCAAGAAGAGAGACAAAATCAGGATCCATTTGATGGATGGTGAATGTAGTTATGTACACTGATGCTGATACCTTGACATTTTAGCCGGAAGTCAGATATTAGTAGTTTCTAGTGTGTGAATTTTGAAGTGAATAAATTTTTGTGTATGTATGTAATTGAGGTGGTAACAGTTAATAAATTATAGCTAGATGCATTGCAAATTGATAATTGAAACAGAATTCAGTTGTTTGTACAAAGCAAAACTCGAGTTATGCACTAAAAAAAGAAAAAAAATCTTGCGAATAGCCTGAGGAAAGAGGAGAACTCCTTAGGGTCATGGGTGGGTGGCCAATTAAATTAGGCAATAAAGCTTCTATTCTAGTTGTAGTTGTAGAGGAGGGCAGTATTTGTGCAGTAAAATAGTACAAGAGAAAGAAGGAAGGAGGGCAAGTGGTGGTAGTGATGACCTTGGTCATCCTGGGTGAGGGTGACGACGCCCTCGACCTGGGAGGTGCCCTTGAGCACGGCGACGGCCTTCTTGGTGGCGTCGGCGACGACGAGCGCCCTGGCAGCGGCGGCGCCCCCGGGGCCGGCGGCGAGGCGGAGCGAGTGGAAAGGGCGAGCAGAGGAAGGGGAGTGGAAAAGGGCGGCGGGAGGGGCGGTGGCGGAGAAAAGGAGGGTCTGGGCGGCCATGGCAGCGGCGAGGATGGCTTGCATGCGGCGGCGGAAGGGAGAGAGAGGGGTTGGTGAAGTGGCTGCCTGACCTGACGATGATAAGGTTTAGCTTAGGCTTAGCTATTTTAATGGCTACTCCTACTAGATAGATCAGCCACTGGGATGAATCCTGGCCGTCCGTGGCCTCTCACCCCTCATATCTCAATCCAGAGCAGATAGATGGTGATGCTGTGGCTGTGCCTGCCAAGTGCCATGTGTTGTGTGCCCCTGCATTTTTGCATTCTCAACTCTCAACAACACACACAGGAAAGTGACGCACCTTATTTTACACACATCTCTAAAGCCTTCACCTCCAGCACACAAAAGATAATTTTTAGTTAGTACTCCCTCCATCCTAAAATATTTTACACCGTTGACTTTTTTAAAAATGTTTGACCGTCCGTCTTATTCAAAAAATTTAAGTAATTATTAATTCTTTTCCTATCATTTAATTTATTATTAAATATACTTTTATGTATACATATAGTTTTACACATTTCACAAAAGTTTTTAAATAAGACGAACGGTCAAACATGTTTAAAAAAGTCAACGGCATCAAACATTTAGGAAAGGAGGGTGTATAAAGGATGTGCCCCCTTCCTCTTTTTTTTTTTTTTTTTGCGCGCGTGTGAGCTACATGGTTGTATGATATACTCATATTTGTTTGTAGACATACTCCTACTACACTTTGGAGTTAGTTCAAGAATACTCCTACTGGAATATTCTTCTCTTATGCTTCTTCTTCTCCTTCCTTAGGATGGACAGGCCAAGAGTAGACGGCCTGATGAACATTGCGGTAGCAATGTATATATTGGGCTGCTTAGTGCAACACAGCTAAATATTTGGATGGTTGGGCTGCATGGCTATTGGGCTTGTGTTAGATGCTAAGCCCATTTTTCTTTTATAGACAAGAAAAGAAATAAGTTCATCTGAGGTCCCTTAACTTGTCAACGAATCCGATTTTCGCCCTTCAACCTAAAAACCAGATACAACGGTCCCTCAACTCTCAAAATCGGTGCAATATAGGTTTCATGACGGTTTGGATGGCAGTTTTCACTGACGTGACGCCTACGTGGCTAATTTGACTCGGTCTTCATCTGATGTGGCACTTACGTGACAATTTAATCCTCCAAAATAATTAAAACTATGGGAACCATATGTCAGTCTCACACACACAATAATAAAAAAAATGGTGGGGCCCACATGGGCCTCACCTATCATTCTTGTAACGCCCCGCTTTTCGCGAGACGTTAAAAGCTAATTTACTGAAAATCCTAATTGTGAAAATTTCGTTCTTTGTGTGCGAGTCTAAGTTGTGCCAAGGATCTCAATTCAAATCCCGTTGTTCCCTCTCATCGAAATCAAAACCCTCTACCTCAAATTCCTCTTCCGATTCAAGTCTCCAAATCAAATTCCGAAATTCAATCGCACTCTTTGAATCCTCGCTAAACACTCGCTCCCAATTCCGAAAAATATCAAACCCTACCTTGAGTCTTCCTTGATTCCTCCCTCAACCCTCGAGTTCGAATATCGAATTTGAATCCAAATCCAATCTCCAATTCTCTCCAAATCAGCCTTCTCTGTGAAAGTATAAATCGCGTCCCTCAAGTTTTGTGGGCCGATTTTTTCCCCCTCGGCCCATCTCTCTCTCAGCCGTCCCCTCCCTCCTCCGCACGTGCGCCGCACGCGCGTGTGCTGAGCCGACGCCGAGCCGAGTTCTCTCTCTCTCTCTCTCTCCCCGTTTCACTCCCTCCCGGCGCCGATTCCCGCTGCCGCCATTTGAAATCGCGCCGCCTTCGCCCTTCCCGCGCGCTCGCGCGCGCGCGCCATGCCGCCCGGTCGCCGCCGCGTCAGCCCTGCCGCACCTGCGCCGCGCAGCCACCCGACCCCGCTCGCCTTTTTGCAGTCGTCGCCGCTGTCATCGGCCGGTCTCGCTGCTCCACGCCGCGTGCTTCCAAAACCGAGAGGCAGAGCGCCTCTCTCACGCGCTCTCCCACCTCCCTCTGCTCGCCCAAATCGGCAAGGAGCAGAGCTCCCTTTTCCCCTCCCTTTTCTGCTTTTCCCCCTGACCACCACCGCCATGCCCTGTCGCCGCCTGGTCACTTGCCCCCGTGACCGCCAGCTCGCGGTCCTTGCACCCTTGACCGCCCTATGTCGGTTCCCCCTCCCAAACCGCCTCTTCTCCATCTATAAAGCCCAAAGCCGAGCTCCCCTCCCCATCTCAATCCCTCCCGCTTCACACTCCTACTCCGCAGCGCCATTGCCGCACCTGCCGCCTGGCTGCTCGCCGTCGTCGTCGCTTTTTCTGCCGCCGCGCGTGCCCAGGAGGCCGGCGAGCACGAGGAGCTCCGGGCCGCCCCATCTTCGCACTTCCTCTCTTCTTCCCCGGTCGCGCCCTTTCGGTGCCGCGCCGCCCGCCGCCGCGATCGTGCCTCGTGCCGTCGGCCGCCTTCCGCCGCCTCTCCCCGTCGCGGTGACTCCCTCCGTCCCTCTCTCTGTTTTCCTCCTCCTTAGACTGCTAGAGAGCTCGCCGCCGCCGCTCTGAGCGCGTAGACGCGCCGAAGAACCGCCGCCGCCCATCGTAGCTCGCCGGCCGCACCATTGCTCTGCACCGGAGGTAGCTCGCCGTCGCTGGCCACCCTCGGAGTCTCCATACCCCATCCGACCCCAGAAACGAAACCCTTGAGCCCCGGAGATGCTTCCATCCCTTTGAATCGAACCCTCGTCGTCTCGTCGTCGTTTCCCCCTTTGCTCGCCGCCGGTTGCCGCCGCCGCGATTCGCCGTCGCCGGCCACCCTCCGGCGAATCCGAGCCATTGGCTCACTCTCTCTTGTCTTCCTCGTCATTCCGGTGGTCCCCCTTCCTCTCGCCGCGCCTCGCCGCCGTTCTGCCGATGCGCGCCACCGCCGCCGTCCATCCCTGCCGCCCCCTTCTTCAACTTCCCGCCGTCCGACGTGGCAGCCAAGTGGGCGCCCCGTCCTCGGCCTCCCTCCTCCGTTCCTTTTCCCGTGCGCGCGGTCTGCTGTAAGCCGTGAGGCTGCACGTAGGGCCCGCCTTCTCCCGTCCACCCGGCGCACCGCACCCGTGAGCCGAGTCCGCCGAGCCGTGGCACCGTGTCCCGCGTGCGCCCTCTCCACTGTGAACCCAGCCGCCGACAAGCGGGCCCCACCCGGGACCTCGCGTGGCGCACCCGGTCCACCAGTCCACCCTCTCTCTCTCTCTCCCGCGCCCCCTCTTGGGCCGCCTCCTTGTGCCCGCGCCGGCCCAATGGCTCGGCCGAGCCTCCTTCAACCCTTTGGGCCGAACCAATGCCACCCGAAACAAGTCTAACATACATCCCTCCTTGATTTTTCTTTCCAAAAAGGATTTAATAAATCCTTTTTCCTTTGTTCCATAAATCAATTCCTTATTCCAAAATTCCATGAATCATTTTCCCTTGGTCCCGCTTGTCAGTGACATTTAATAATATTCTTGAGAATATTATTTCTATAAATTCCATAAACCATTTCTCGTATTCCAGAAAATTTCGATAAATCTTTTCCTTGTCTAAAAAATCAAGTTAAGCTTTCAAAATTCATATCTCCAGATCTATAACTCCGATTGAGTTCGTTCCACTTCCAGTAATTCTCTAAAATTGAGATCTATTTAATGGCACTATTAATTAGGCTAAATAGGATCTTTCTTTTGGGTCTTGTGTAGGTTTTCGATTGTTTGCGTATAGTTGCGGTTACCGGATTTTCATCGATCGCGGGTTTTCTCGAAGATTCGTGAAGCTTCGTGAAGACTTTGAGCAAGGCAAGTCACCCTTTGATCAATTGCTCCTATAATTGGAAAATCATTATTATTTTGTCTGCAACTTGCATTATTAGTATCACACATTTAACTTGCTTGGCCTCGGTTTGCATACCAAACCGACGGACGTACCCAATAGTTGCACTAATTCCTGTAGGTTGTACTACCCTGATTCCTTGTCGCTCCACCCTTGTGGTACTTCGATATCCGTGCTCTCTGAGCGCGTGTACTAAATATCCCACATACACCGTTGATTGTCAAAAATTTAGGAAATGGGTTTGAGAAGCCTTGAAAACCCGACATGTGGTGTCGGTGTGTTTGAAAATAAAATAAATTGTGAAAACTCACGATGCGGGGGTTGTGCCTGTGTGGCACTGTCCCGTATTCGCATATAAGGACCGATTCCTGTGGGAAATTCATCTGAGCATATAACAAGTGCGACCATATGGGTGCAATGGGACGCCCCTGGTTGAGTAAATAGCAAACCAGGGAAGCCTTGATGCCAAGAGACATGTGGATTCAACGGGGTGGTGTCGGTTAGAACCCTCGGGCTTCCTGGCACAGTATGGTCTGGGACCTAACCTGTTGTCGGTCTGGGACCCTTCTCGTTGGCATATGGCGACCCTGTGTCGGCTTTCGAACTGTCTTGTCATGAAAGCCTTAAGGTCTCTCGATGTGGTTGATCTCACGGGTTGGGTGATCCGGGTTAGTAATGTCGTGTGGGTAAAGTGTACCCCCTCTGCAGAGGTTAACTAACTGTTTGAACAGCCGTGCCCACGGTCATGGGCGGATGTGAGGTGTTTCCTGTAGTGTAGATTTGTTTGCCTGTGCTTTATGAAAAGTTGTTGTGGTTTGGGAATCGTTACCAGAATCAGCCTATGTGGCAGATGGATGACCTGAGTGGTCAAGAAACGAATCTGTGTGATTCGGGATGTCTACGGGTATCATAGATTAGGCTTCCCGAGTGGAAGCGGATTGTTGTGCTGCTGGGCAGCTGGACTCTAGGAGTCCGAGAAAATGAAAAGGCTCTGGGAGCCGCCTAATCAAGTGAAATGGCTCCGGGAGCCGAGAAGTAATGATCTGACCCGGGAGGTCAGTACATTACCATTTGAGTTGTTGAAAAGCATCTCTTAAGTCGAATCGAGACACAAGTCTCTTTTCGGCCCAAACTTAAAAATAAATAAATCACCTAGAGATTTCAAAATGGTTTCCAAAACAAAGGATTTGCAAAACAACCTTGCCTCTCTTCCAAGCTTGCATTAAACACCTAAGTTCCCGTGACTTGCTGAGTACGAAAGTACTCACCCTTACTCTATATAAATATATAGTTCCTCCGCCTTGAAGAGAAGATGAAGTGAAGAGTAGGGTTTCGTCCTGGTTCCCAGCCGTCGCCTGTGGTGTTGGGTGTTAGTCTGTTGGTTCCGCTGCTGCTGCTGTTGTTGGTGTTTTCCTCGTCTGCGTCATTGGTTGCATTCTCGGGCTGTTCTGAGCTGCAACCTAAGTTAAGGTAAATAAGTCCTCTATTTATTTTAAGGATTGCAATGATTCATATTTGTCACCGTGGGTACCAGCGCTATGTCCTGGGACTGGTACTGAGATCGCGGTTTCGTAGGGAGCGGTTCGCGCCGTTTTTCCTACAACACGCTCCTATCAGGTGCCGTTGTACGGCGGTGCCAGATTGGGGTGTGACAATTCTCAATCCCCTCCTCTTCTTCGTCATCTCTCCCCATCTCCCCTCTCTTCATCTCTCTTCCCTATGCTCCCTCTGCTCCCTCCTCTCACCGGCAGAGATAAGGACGACGTGGAGAGGCGCGGCCTCCTCTACTCCCGCCCCCACGGGCCTAACGCCGGCGGCCGCCACCCCTCTCCTCGTCTCCCGCCGCACAAACCACGCAGTCAGAGGCGCGGAGGTCGAAGACGATGTCGTCAAGGAGGAGGTCGATCTAGCAGCTCCGCCGCCTAACGTCAGCTAAAACCGTTGTCCAAACCGCCATGGGACCTATATTACATCGTTTTTGACAGTTGAGAAACCCGTTGTATCTGGTTTTCTGGTTGAAGGACGGAAATCGGATTCGTTGACAAGCTAAGAGACCTCAGATGAACTTATTCCACAAGAAAACAATGGTTTAATAACATGGCCGGAATTTAATTTAAGGCCCATGTGTTAAAAATGCTGCATATATCCGGTTGGATGTAGGCCGGTTAAAAAATTCCCTTCGCTAAATAATAATAATAATAAAGTTCATTATTTATTTTTTTATCTTAAACCGCAACCACCTTTTAAACCCCAACCATTTCTCATCGAATGAGGGCCGCCAAAATCGTAGATTGTTCACTTTAATGTGTAAATCACTTACCAATTTTTTACAATGTCAAGGTTGAGATGTGTAGGTTGCATTTAGTTTATTACCTTTACCAAAAAAATTTCTGAGAGGAAGAAACTTTGATAGTGGAGATATGTTTTGGTAATATTTGGATTGTTACTTTGGTAAAGGTAAAACTTGATAGTATTCATTTTAGCAACAAAGTGTACAGTCCTTTAGTTTTCTCCACGATTTTAATATTAAACAAACAATTTAATTAGAAATATTTAGATTTTAGAACCTAGGAAATAGTACCCCTGAAGAAGTGTTTTGTCGCGGAGATTAAAAGGCAGGACACTAGCTCCAAGCTGTTAGCACGAGCTAGCAGACAGCACAACTTGTGATTTTTTTGCTTAACTAGTTTGCCCTTTTACTTAATTAATTACTCTCATCTTCATGGATAGTACTGTACTATTCTAGGAGTCTCCACTAATCCGGCCTGTCTGCTTGGAAACAAGTAAATTAAGAGTTACTGGTCCTGCAGAACTAGTATGTTTATATATCTTCACGGGCAGGCATCATGCATTATATGGATCAGTAGCAGCCGACTTATCATCGTCAGTCATTCCAGATGATATATATATGTGTCCATTCGTCCATCGTCCAGATGACCTGCCTGTGCCATACTGCCAAATTGTCATGATCTAGCTCGCTCGGACTATACATGGATTTTAGATTAGATCGATGCTTCAGAAATAATTAAAGTGAATGTTGGAACATACTATACAGAAACTTTAGCTGATCAGTAATCAGACGATATCAGTACTGTATATAGATTAATCTTTCTTTCATTTATCTTCTTAAGTAGCTTCCGTCCAATGGAAAACTTTTTTTTTCTGGAAACATAGTCGACTTATGTTGGTAATACTCTGGTGTATTGCTGCTTTGTTTATGCGCGTTCATACATTTGCATGTTCTGGGCATATCTTAAGTCGAAGAACGCCAACTAATGACAATTAATAATCAAGGACGAAACAAGCGCGCAGCTGCTACCATTATATTGCAGCTATTAAGCTTCTCCTGTCTTCTTCCCCATATGATTCGTACATCGAATCATCCATGCATTGCTCTGAATGCCAACCCCAATAATCATGCATAGATCTTTTTGCGTTCTTCTTTCTTGTCCTTTTCTTTTCTTTTCTTTGTAATTGATTGTTGGAAGCACAACTTACCATTAATTAATTAAAAATACCAGCAGAATATGTAGCACACTAGAGATTATCACTCATATATGCATGTGAACGAGAGTAGTTGGTCTTCAAGAAAAGAAAGAAAAATGAAACTAGTATCGCCTAATTGCACGCACGTATAGTAATTAAGCAGACATGCACTCTAACTTCTCCAGGAATATCATTATACATTACACACATCACACATGGGATGATGGGACATGGCGATGCAATGTGTATGCATTAGAATTTAGTAGAATCCAGAACAGTATTGTTCTTGGTAGTAGGAGAGTATTTGTTAGCGTCCACCTCAGAGACGAAAGTATTATACTCTCCTTATTTGTTATTAGCGTCGGTGGATGACATTATTATAACCATAGTACATTGCATGCATTTGTCAAATTGAATGCTCCCTCTGTGACTGATTGGACTCACTCAACAGTAGTAGTAGCTACCATAATAATGGATACAAATAGGAACAATGATCGGTGTGTGGTGGATTAAAGAAATTGATATCGACGGGGGCCATTGGTCCATAACTAATCTTTGCAGCTCGAATAGTCACCCACTCATCAACACGACACTGCATCATACCCTTGCATAGCAGAGGAGAGAAAAGAAAACTAAGATGGAGAAGAAGACAGATGCATGAAGATAGAGGCCAAGAAAGAAATTAGGTGCAGGAGAACTATCATCCATGATGAGTTTTCAGATCTACGTGTACCAAGATGTAGTAGGAGGACTAGCGTTGGTCCTTCCAGTTTGTTTTGCTGCCCCATTTTAGTTTGTCCTCCATGTTGCTCAATGCTGAAGGCTTACTAGATGCAGGCAAGCAGCTACTGAATTCCTTCCTCTCATCATCAGTGGGCTTCCACTACAGTTTAAACTAAAGGGGAGCTACCTAGCTACATGTTAAAAGGAGCTACATAGATGTCATGTCAGTGGAATAAAGCTAGTAGTTAAAGAAGAGATCACATTAACAACAAGGTTGGCAAAGAGATTAACCAGAGAAACAAAAGACAGGCTATAGCTGTCAGTCAGACAGAATTCAATCGCCCATGCATCTTGCATTCTTGCTGGTAGGACTTGTTACTACCACCTTTGCTTCGGTTTGCTTTGCTTTCACTTTGCACCCCATGTGGCATGCAGTGGAATCGACAACCAACCTGTGCTTTGCTTAGCTTCTTTACCAAACAAGCACAAGTACTAGAACAAGTAGAAATAAATACTCCTCTACTAGAGAGAGCAGATAGGTAGATGGGAAAACGGTATTCAGTCAGGTAAACTGAACTGTACGTTCACAGATCATCGAACGCGAACACATGAAAACTGAGGAAGCCAAAGTAGTAATAAATCGGAGACAGCGGTGCCCACGAGCCCCACGGCGTGATGCCAAATAGTAAAAGAAGGGTAATAACCCAGCCTGTGTTGTGTGTGTTGGTTTGGATCCTAGCATTGCCATGTGTAGTACTCCAATCCAGTAGGGCTGACTTGAAATATATTACTGTATCTGTACTACCTGTGTGCTGCCAAACAAAAGTCTTAGGCCTGTGAACTAATTTCCGTTTACCATGAAAAAACAGTAATTAAACCCCTCAAACTGAATCTCTGATGATGAATGTGAGTTACCAGTGGAATGGAATTGGGAAAGGGGAGAGCAGACAGAAAGCAAGCAAGCAGCAGGAGCAGACAAAAAGCCCATGAAGAAAGCACTCAAACCAACTGATGTAGCTCACTTTCACTGCCAAAATGCCAAATTACTGGGGTAGTATCCATCTTGTTCTTCTTCTCCAATTGCGACCCGTCGGTTTTGAAAGTTTATTGCTGTTAGTTAGTTACTGCTACCAACCAGCAGTAATGCAGCATAGCAGCAGCTTTGATGGAGTTTGAGATGCAGCAGCTAAAGCTAAAGCCCGACACAAACAGTGCCGGCTTGGCTTCAGCAATCAGGACTTGAGATTCAGCTTGGCTCCTCCTTCTCTCCTACTACATTTGATGCATTAATTATTGGAGAGTTGGTCTCCTCCCTCCCAGCTCGCGCTCTCCCCCATCCCCAATCACCTTACCAGCTTAGCAGCTTTGTGAATCAATCAAGGCCAGGGTTTGATCAGCAGATCATCCTTCCCTCCCATTTGCCCATGCCTTGGATTTGATCCGACCAGGCATGGAGGGCGGTGGCACGAGGACGCGCCGTCGCGCCGCCACCGCGAGCCCTGGACGCAACAAGGTCTGGGTCGAGCCACCGGGCAAGACCCACCACCTGCCCCCGCCCCCTTCCCCGTCCTCCTCCAAGAGGGTGGCCGTCGTCTACTACCTCTGCCGCAATCGCCATCTCGAACACCCCCACTTCATCGAGGTGCCACTCGCCTCACCGGACGGCCTCTACCTGCGAGGTCTGTATCCTTGTCTTTTTCTTGTTCAAGCTTGAGTTTTTTCTTTTTCCCCCTTTTCGATCCCTACCAATGATGCGGGAGGCGTTGATGCAGATGTGATTAACCGCCTCAACGTGCTGCGAGGGAAGGGCATGGCGGCAATGTACTCATGGTCGTGCAAGAGGTATATCTATCTACATTCTTTTGGGGGGCTAAACATCTCCCCCTTTCCTCTCGGCTCTTGGTTTGGTCTGATCCGTGTAGCTTCAGCAGGAGCTACAAGAATGGCTTCGTGTGGCACGACCTATCCGACGACGATCTCCTCCTGCCCGCGCAAGGGAACGAGTACATCCTCAAGGGCTCCGAGCTCCTCGACCGATCACCGCCAGGTTTGTGCTCGACGAATTGCCTCAATCACAGTCACAGGTTACTGAATTCAACCGCTCATCAGATCTTGCTCCAATTTTGCCATGTCTCAGATCGACAGCAGAATGGCGTTGGCGAGCCCAAGGTTGAGACCCTCAAGCACCCTCCAGAAGAGTCCCCTCAGTCGCGAGGATCGCAAGAAGGGTGCTCCTCCTCATCATCTCCATCTGCTGTTACAAAAGAGGCCTCCCCACCACCCCCTACACCACAGCCACAGCAGCAGGCACAATCGGCCACGTTGCTGCCTTCGTCGTCAGCTTCTACTAACCGTGAGGATGACCAATGCCGGACTCCGCGCTCTGGCTCATCTGGAAACATGTCCCCTGAACCGGCAGGAAGAGTTGCTCCTCCATTATCAGAGGCAAGCTCTCCAGGACCTTTAGAGTACAGAGTTTGCAAGCCCATCGGAGCCCAGGACGCGTCCACACAGACCGACGACAGTGAGAGGGATGCTCCTGAGAGGCATTCTCGTATGGCAGGGGTATGTACAGAGAATGGTACATCAGATTCTGAGATTCAGGAATGTCATCCAAGGAGCACACAACCATCACCAAAGGGTCCTGGAGTTGTTCGAGAATCACCACCGGTGTGCTCCTCTGATGCTTCTCCAGGTGGTAGAGTTGAGACCTTGGAGTCCCTGATAAGGGCTGAAGCCAGTAGGAGGAGTAGCTTTAGGGCGCTAGAGGAGGAACATCTCTTTGCCCCAATGGGTGTAAAGTTCAAGCCTGCCAATTTGCTCATGCAGCTGATCACTTGTGGCTCTATTTCTGTTAAGGATCACCGGAGCTTTGGGCTCATCCCAACATACAGGCCTCGGTTTACACAAGTTGAGTTTCCTTCTCCAATGTTCTCTACTCCTTTGGCATTGCGACACCTCGACAACATTCCTTGTAATGCTAGAACAAGTGGAATGAGAATTCCAGAATCAGAATATTTCAGTGGAAGCTTGGTCGAGACAAAGAAGCAGGATGAGTCAGGGAAAGGAGGAACACCAACACTTAAACGCTCATCATCTTACAATGAGGACAGGTATGTCATCGTCTAGCTTATTCTGATTGTGGACTATGGTGTTGGCAATATGCACTTCAATTCACGGTTACATGTCAAGTACTGTAGTTTATGATGCCGTATCTTACTGATACAGTGGCCTTTCTCATTGAATGCCTGAGCTAACATTGGTAAGTTGCACTAAATGTTCAACATTTCGATGTGTTGTACAGCATAAGTTAATTTCTCAATATCCATCTTGTACTGTCTATGGTGTCCTGTACTGAAGGCAGGAAAGAAGAAAATAGAACCCAAGAATAAGATAGTTCAACAGATGACAATTATTTCATTGTACGGTTACTTTTTAGGCGTTCACATTTGGCGCTCTAACTACATCCAACTCATTAAGTCTCCTTCTAGCTAGAATGGGCATACACCTTTTAAAGTGTTATGTTACCTTGCTCGAAAGGATGGTTAGTTATATTAGCCATTGACCCAGCATCTCTTTTGAACATGTCACAGAGTCTGTAGAGTATCGGATTCCAACAGGGACATGGAAAGTATGGCTGAATCAGGCAGTTTCAGATGTCTGCCACAGACAATCAAAATGATATCATGTAAGCAATCTAGAAGTGGAACAATATTGTCTCCCAACTCGGATGTGAGGAACAGCTATAGTCGACAAGAGTGTAGTACTAGATCCTCACCACTTGGTTCATCAAAAAGTGCAAGCAATAGGATGACTGATTTATCACTTGGTAAACTATCTTCTTCAAGGGTGGAATCATTCCATGAGGAAAAGGAGAAGGTGATCAAGATAGAAGAAAGTTGAGTTGTCTCACGTTCTTTTTTCCATTTATTGGCCCAGTAGTTTTTGTTTTTCCTAAAGACTGACAAAAAAAAATAACTGCAGGCTTGCTTCTGGAGCTCGGGTTATAATCCAATCTGCACCCTTGTGTGAAGAGAGTGATGGCAGCACTGAATCACTGTAAGGGGCTGTGATTTTGTTTTCCTTTTGTTTTTCTGTGAGCTGGCTCATTGTAATTTGGTGTGTGTCTCAATAGTTCTGGGAGTAGCTTCAAAGTGAAATTTTATTCATTTTGTGACGTGTGATATTCAGCAATCAATTTATTACACCTTCATGAAGAATTTATTGCCTCAAATTTTCAGCATTGTCCCGTTCTGTGTCAATTTAGATTTATTTCTTTGATGACTTAAGGAGCAAACCTGACATTGATAGATTTTTTTTTCTTTTCAATCTCAATCAATCAAGAATAAACTTGTGACAGTAACATACCTGTATGGTTACACACTTCTTTTGCTACACTATCTGTAACTCAGCACCATTACACGGTAAAAGCATCACCCATTGGCTTATGTTTTTTCCTTAGCCTCAGCCAGCTTGGCAAAATCTTGACACAGTGGCCCAGATCTGAGGTTTACATTAGCTGCAGACTGTCAGCGGGATCTGACAGTGCTTTTGTTCTTGTTATATATTAAACCTTGCCTGTTGTCCAGTTGAACTACCTGGCAGATTACATGTAACACAAGCTGTTGGGGTGAAGCTAGTTAGGAATGTTGCTTCATTCCAGCATATTGGATAGCAAGCATTTTGATGATTTCTTGGTAGCTTGTTATCCCCTTTGTTGAGGTATGGATGTAAGTAAATACTCCATGCATATGGTTTTGCCAGTTGGCCAGGAAGAAGCAGATGAAGTAAATCATTCAGGTTGTTTTGTGTATGATACTATGCTCAGGGTATTTATGTAGTATGATTAGTTGGAGATAGTCCAGCACCGGATGTTCAGTGCCATTGTATGGAAATGGAATGAAGCTGAAACTGGACTTTTGTTTGATTATAAAGCTATAGATCAGGCATTGAGCTAGCTAGCCCTTGTTTGGTTGTCTTTGGAGCATGTTGAATGTCTGTGTGCATTTGTACTGATGCAGTTACAGGTGGGGATCCTGAGCCATCCATCTATCCATTGCTTGGTGTGTGCTGCGTCCTAGCCACATTGTTTGCAACTCCTGCCTGCTTGCCTGCATCTGCATCTGCATCAATCAGAGAGATTCAGAGAGGGGAGGGGTCCAAGTTCAGGTTATCTATCTGTAAGGCTGTTGCGTGCATGTTACTGCATGATAGTAAAGTGCTGGCATTTGCTACTACTCCTACTGTAGTTTGGAGGGAAGAGATGGTCAGAGTGTCTCGCTTCCAGGTGGGCCCATGGAAATCCAGGACGGCCAATGATTGTTATTGGGCGGCTGGAGGAGGATGACATGGCACACTTATTACTGCAGTGTACTCCACAGGCTAAAAACCATGGAGATTGATGGTTTCTGCTGCTGCGGCTGCTCAAATAATAATGTTCAGTGCTGTAGAGATCGTTAGTGACTTAATGTTGTGAGGCTGGCTACACTGACGTGTTGGCCCATTATATTTGGGCCCAGGCTGTCCCTGGGAATTGGGCCCAATTCCAGCGTAGTGCATGCATCTTGGCGGCCACTTTCTTTTTCAATTGAGCGGCCCAATTGGAGGCATGGCTCAAGCCGCGGCCTTTTCTTTGTTTTTTGGCGAGTGAGTACAAGCAGACTGGATTGATAAAGTAAAGAAGTGTACATACTGATGTATGTAACAGGACAGGATACAACACAAGGCAAGCAAAATAGGTACAATGAAGCACACAGTAGGTACATTAATTATACAAAATGTAGCACAAGCATCATTGAGCAATTAATCTCTCGCGACGTTACAAATTAAGAAAGCACAAGCATGATCCAAACAAAACAAATCCTAGCAAAACAAGCAAGCTACTAGCTAGCTAGTTTAATGTGGATCGATATCATAGGCAAAGGCAAATCATCAACATCATCATCATCATCATTTGGTTCTCAACAAGCTAAGTCTGTAGTACTAGCAGCTAATCGATCGATCAAATGGCTCGAAGCATGCACGCATGTAATTAATAAAGAGACCGATCGATCGATCAGACGGCGTTGTCGGAGGAGGAGGAGGTAGGCAGCAGGAGGGGCTGGGTGACGGAGGAGGACTGCTTGCCGGCGGCGATGATCCGGCAAGGGGCGGCGTCGCGGTCGGTGGCAATGGCGGCGGCGGAGGCGGAGGCGTCCTTGGCGAGGCGAGCACGCTCGTGGCTCTTGCCCCAGAGGACGAGGTAGAGGCCGGCGATGATGAAGACGGCGCCGATGATGCCGCCGAGGTAGAAGCTCTCGCCGAGGGTGAGGGAGGCCATGATGGCGACCACCAGGGTCTGGACGGGCTGATACACCGCCACGAACACCGGGCCCCCCCTGTCGATGCACCATATCTGCACCGCGAACGCCACCCCCGACGCGATGAATCCCTGCAATCCCATCCCATCCATCACCACCCCCATCAGCTCTCACATCTCATCTTCAGTTTCATTATGCAAAGCATATATATGCACTTCATTAATCAAGCAGCTGTTAACTTTAGTTTGGCTTAGGAAGATTCATGCATGCATTGGCTAGCTCTTATCACATCCTACAAGCACACACATATATGCCCCCGCACTGACCATAGAAGGACCATCGTACTGATAGTCTATTTGGCAACACTTCAGCTTAAGCTTCAACTCCAAATCTCTTCTGAAACTGAAACTCGACCAAATGGTTTCTGCTCCGTTTAAAAAGGAAACGGAGCTGACTAGAGTGTTATCACAAAATTAACTAGAGAGGTGAAGTAACGTTCATGCTGCTCTAAAACTTTACTCCTAACTTAACTGAAGTTAAATTTATGAGTTTAAACCCAACTGAACATGTCCTCATTGGAATAGTAAGTACTGTATATATTCCAGTCAAGTGTACTGTATATATGCATGCTAGGAGTACATGGTCGGATGCATTATGGGCATGCCATGTGTGTCCACAAACAAAAGTCCAAAGGTAACTTTAAGGGCATGATTGATACTATATGGTACAACCCAGCATGTTATCCTACGGAAAAAAAAGTGGTCATTTGTACAGCTAGCTTCTGTGTTGCACCATGCTTGCTATAATACTCTGCTGCCGCTGCAGAAATCGATCAACTTGCATTACTTTACTGACAGATATATACTAGTACTAAGTGCTAATTAACTAAAGCAGTACAAATACAATATGGGCATTAATTTGCATATATTCCTAGTATGTCACACAATAGTAACTATTGAATAGTGTGTGTGTGTGTGTGTGTGTATGGATTTCCCTTTTTCAATCCAGTACAGTATACAGAATGATTTGTTATCAAATTAAAGTGACCATCAGCTGGTGCCCGGTGCAGATATAATTAAGTAACACAAAGTAGGCTGTAGATTAGCTTAATAAATTAATCGTTGCACGTATGTATAGTCGACTGCTAGCTTAATTAGGTTGGCATAAGATGAGCTGATCAGTAAATAATTAATTTGCATGTTGATATTTGGAGGTAGGAATAATCGAAAGACCAGCAGTAATGCATGTATATATACGAGGCTCCTCTCAGAGTGACTGACGTGTGAGCTCAATGAAGATAAGCCCCACCTGTCAGAGACCCACGTCCCTCAGGAGCTCCGTCCGGAACAACGTATGGGTAGGTGATGGAGATCGATCGAGAATGGAGATACGTACGGCGTAAAGGATGGTGAAGAGCTCGGAGCCGGAGTGGAAAGCCCAGGCGTCGGCGTCCCTCTCCATGAAGGCGGCGATGATGAGGAACTGGATGACGCCGAAGAAGCAGGTGTATGACGTCACCGACAGCCTCGCCGGGTACTTCTTCAGCACCGGCGCCTGCAGCACCAGCCATCCCGACCACGACAGGCAGTGCCCGATCAGGTACACGCAACCCAGCGTCCAGTTCTTCCCCTCGCCGGCGATCGCCGCCCTCAACGGCACCTCCGCCAACACCGCATCCTGCAGCTGCAGCTTGGGACCGAAGATGGTGGGTCCCTTGTAGAGCGTGATGACGGAGGCGCCGGCGACGCAGGCCAGCGTGCCGAGCACCTTGGCGACGCCGTCGCGGCGGTCGAGGCGGACGCGCTCGATGCGGAGCGCGGCGGCCATGGCGAAGGTGATGGCCGGGACGGAGTTCTGGATGGCGGAGGCGAAGGTCGGGGAGGTGTTGTCGAGTCCGAGGAGGTAGAAGCCCTGGTTGGCGGTGATGCCGCACAGCGCCAGCAGGAAGAACTGCACCACGAAGCTCAGCGTCAGCTGCGGCCGATCCTTCCTGCATCCATCATCCACGTAATACGTCTACATTAATTGTTAGCTACCTACGGGACAGATCGATCGAGATTACAACTGACTGAAACTCTAGGAGGACGGAGGTTCAATTCAGAAAACAGCAGACAGTATATACTTCTCGAGGAAATAGGCGAAGGGGACGAGGAGGATGAGGGCGATGATGTTGCGGTAGACGGGGAAGACGAGCTTGCTGATGCCCATGTTGAGGGCAAACCGAGACACGACATGGAACCCCGCGTAGCCGAACTGCAGCGCCAGCATCGCCCCATGGAGCTGCACCCGCTCCGGCAACCCGCACACCTTCCGTGCATCCGCCTCCGCCGCCATTCTATTCCCCGCCGGCTGCCCGGAAGCCCGGAAGGAGAAGCTCTCGATCGATCCCTCGCTAGCTAATTAGATAGCTAGGGATCGAGCTGGGGAGCTTAATTAGCTAGTTAGCATGCAGCTTAATTGGGAGATGAGGAACGTCAGCGTCACATATATAGAGCAGCTAGCGCGCAGAGAAAAGAGTACGTCTTCAGACTTCACTGAGGCGCCATCTCTCATGAGAGACGTACTCTCCGAATATCCGTTTATACACCTAGCTTCAAACCGATGTTCACATATTTACGACTTTTTTTTTAAAAAAAAACAAAGAGATTATATGTAATTGTATCACCACACCATATATATATCACTTTACAAACATACAAACCAAATATTACTCTATGTAAAAAAAAGAACATGACAAATTTGGTTGCAAATAGTGTGTGTAATGTTTAAAGCCAGATTATTTTCTTTTCTCTCTTTTGGTTTTTAAATTTGGATTTCACTTTCTGTGAATTGCTGTATGCTTGCTCTACAGGGGAAAAACGGCGAAATATATATGGTGGTGAATGAAAGCCCGCAGTTCCGTAACAAGCATTTCTCAAAATTTCACCAATTGAAGCTCAGCTCTCTCAGCTGGACCGAGAGGGCTGGTTGGATGTTCCAGGTCCTAGGAACTTCCAGCCAGACTGTTCGCCTGGACCCGGCGGTGGACTGCACCTAGGTATTTGATTTTGGGGAATTTTTTTTGGATTATTATTTTTGCGTGCAGACGATATAAGCACCCACATGAAAAAATATAGTGATTTTCGCTGACACTTCACATGGAATAGAAGTGGTTTATATACCAACACTCCCTTGTGTGGGATAGGAAATCTATAACTTTGATACCATATTGAGTGACATGCACCAATCAGTTGAACCTAAAAGCTTAACCTGATGAGAAAAAAAATATGAACAATTCACTTTATATACCAACCCAATCTCTCCTGCCGCTAGCCTCTCCAAATTAATCAAAGCGTCCAAATGGAATAGTACGCCTAATAATGAACATTATACTACTGCGCATGATGCTTTGGAAAAAAATGTACTAGTGCTGTACTGCTGTGCATGAAGTGAAATGTTGATGTGTGCACGCGCGCGTACTACACTAGGGAGTAAATCGATCGATCGATCATCGATCGCTAGTGTCGAGTCACTTTATTTTTGATGTTGCATTCGATTCGATGAGAATAGTGAAGAAACAGCAGGATCGAACTATAGCTAGTGCCTGGACTGGCCTCTTTATTTCATCGCATCTCTTTCTCTCGTTTGGCGCCACTCCGTTCGTCTCCACTAACCTGACCTGCATCCGACCGCCGTCGACATATACCATACTGCTCAAGATTGATACATAGACAGCGATCGATATTAATTATTAGTTATTATATGCATGATTCCCAAATGATCGATCGATCAATGCATTTAGATCCTCTCAAGAATTAATTAATGAACCAGCTGTTAATCTGCATGGATCGACCGAATGAAGAAAGCTATAGCTAACTATGCCTTGCATATATTGGTACGTTTACCCCAGTGCAGTGCTGCAGTGCATGTATAGTTGTAGGGCCTCGGAATGTCTTCCAACACGTCCTTAATTAATTCTCTGATCAAGACTACCTGATGGGAGTTGTCATCACTCATCAGATAAAATCGTCATTTCTATGTTCATTCACATTCAGGCACCGCATGTGCATGATTTTATTCGCTACTTCCTGTTTGATTTTGTAGTCTTGATCGGGACGGATTGATGCTATAGCTATGATATTGCAGTCCTATTGCAATTGAAGAAAAAGGGATGCCAGCCACTGTTCGCTCTTATTAGAACTCGTTATCAATTGGCTATCGCAGGTCTGAAATTGAATAGCTGTAGCGATGCCAAGTTCATGCAGTTCGACAGAGATGAGGCCGTCATAGAAGCAAGTTAAGGGTATTTTTCTTCAAGGGGATGAGATATGACCATCCATATTTTTGAAGATGGGGATTTATCTAAGTTTTTTTTTTGTTTGGTAGGATGAGAATGGATAGGATGAAAGTAATTAACTAATTATAATATCTTAATTGACACAATAATAGTGAGTCATACAAATTAACAATTTTTAACACTAATCTTGCCATACTAAGTACACATTAATAGCAAAATATGTTAGTATTACTAATCGCACTCTAGTGAACTCTACTTAGCATCCTAGACAAGGTGGATATGGCTTCATCCGGCAAAAAGAGACTAATCCCTCCATTCAGAATAACGAGAGAATATTTTCTTTTCTAGGCCGCCTCATCAATCCTACCCTTTAACCAAACATCATCCAAACTTGAATGGTCATATCCAATACAGGGATATCCTTACCACCAAAAACACCATAAGCTAACGCTACATGCATGCGGACATTTTCTGGATAAGTACATTAATGCTGGTATATAGAGAGTATATACTACTAGTAGTTGCATAGTAATATAGTAGTAATTCATTGCTGTATTGCACCCAGCAGTCATCACTTAATTTGATGCACTGAAAAAAGAGAGGAGAGAAATCGATCATATAGCTAGGGAACAAAGAAAAAGAAAGGCTACTCCAGTGATGTAAGAATGCCTCCTCCACCGAGCAGATCTGCTCCAGAAAAGCAGGGGAAAAGAGAAACACAAAAAGAAAAGAGTGCAAAAGCAAGCAAGGAGAGAAAAAGTTGCTGCCAAGACAGAGGAAATGCAAAGATGTACATTTCCATTCCATGGTGTCTTTTCAGAAACTTTGAGGCGAGTGAATGAATGAAGGGATTATATATGGGGTCTAATGCAAGCATGCATGTCCTGGATATGTGTTAGTTTAGTTTATGGAGCTCCCACTACCACTATATATGGTCGGTCGATCAAATGGATGCACAACATCAGTGTGTAAGAAGACTGAAATTGCTGCTTTATTAATTATGGTTGGGTATATTCGATCGGTCCGGGCTGTCCAGGTGCCCGGATCAGGCTTTTTCCTGCTTTGCTGGGACATGCTGCTCGCCTCTGCTGCGACACACCATCATCATTTTCATTTCATGCCGTACCAACCTCTCACTCCATCTCCGCCTCTTTCCTTTTAATTAATTAAACTCCATTGATTACCTTAATTCATTGCTACTAGGAGTACTAATTACATGCATCAATCCCAGATGCACTTAATTCCAGGTGAACCTACTCTAGCTAGCATCTCCATGACTCCATCTCGATCGATGCCTCTCATGTGTATATTCAGACTCAGTCACACCTGCATTGGATATGCATGTCGATCAGCAGCAGCAGCAGTTATAATTACGGGAACAGCTGCTACTACACAAACCTTAATAGGTGACGGCACCGCCCCATGGATTATTTTTTTTATTTGTCCATCTTGTTATTGTAATTGGGCATCTTGTTCTTTCAAAATTTGTGATTCAATTTTTATGTGGGATTGATGGATGGTGATATGTGGATGTGGAGTTGCTCGATGTATCAGCCAACCTTTTTTTGTGTGTGCGTGTTTCTGAAACCTCAAAGGTGCTGGCTGGGTGCGGGTTAGGAAATAAGTACCTAAGGGGGTTTTTCCAACAGACACCCATTGCTATTTTTTAATTAGTGAGTGTTTAATTTAATTTATGGTTTCTGATCGAGCTCCTCTTGTTTTTTCTTCCTTTCAACTTTTCAAGGCGAGATCCATGATTCACAGCTATATACTTATGTATAGTAGTATCTGAAGCTAGTACTTGTACTGAATTTTGCGGGCCTGAACTTGACTGTACGTCTGAATATATATTCTGAAACATAGCAGTATACTAGTAATTAGGAGTAAGCTACTAATGAGATCGATGGTCCCCGGCCGGGTTCATGTCGATCTGTAGCTAGTTAATTTATTAACCTAATGGTGGATCTGACGCGATCATTCATGGACAGCATAATTAGCACTAGTGTCACAACATTCGATCGACTCTCACCACATGCATGGACAAGTGTCGATACATTGGACCAGTGGTCCAGAGCATGCATGCTTGCACCTGGAACTGAAGCTAATTGCTTCATATCATATCATGCTGCCTGCCTGCTGGAACTGATATCCTGCCACCATCACCATGCAAATGCATGCATGTAACTGCAGACATTCTTCTGTTTACTGACCTCATGCTGTGGAAGCTAGCATTCAGCTCATTCGAGATCCTCCACCTATTCCTCAATCCCTATCTATAGCAGAGACCTAGTTTATTAATACTAGCTTGCATTGCATGTGACAGATCGATGCATGAGACTGAGTTTATTTGGAGACAATTAAGGTGCAGTGTTGTACATGTCATGGATTGATCATATATGTATGGTTCTAGCTCAGTTGCACGGCCGGGCCGGGCAAGAAAATCTAATCTGAATCTCATCTCTGGAGATTGCATAGTGCATAGAGATCAGATATGCAGGTTGATGAGGCCGACAGGGTTGGCATCGATGTGCCATGCAGCACTAGCAGATGGCAGCAATTAAGCTAGCATATCTTCCTTAATTTGATCAGTTCCCCTGATGATGCCCTGGCTAGCCAGCAACAGATCGATTGCTAGCGCCATTTATTTCTTACTGTACAATAATGTTCGTTGGTGATTGTCGGAGAGTGATCTCCTCTAGCAGAAGGCTACGAGGCTCCCCTTCGTGAGTTCGGCCAGGAGCAGGGTGTAACACTGAGGAGCGTCTTCTCTGCGATCGAGACTGATCCGCGGGAAACGGGCTCACGTGGTGGTAGGCGAGAGAGAGAGAGGGATTATACAGGTTCAAGCCGCTATCGAGCGTAATACCCTACTCCTGTCTGTGTGATGATCTTCGTGGTGGTTACAAAGTCTCCAGGTTCTGGATATACAAGCTAGGGCTTGGCCAGCCTTTCTCCGGAATCCGGTTCTCCCAGAGACGTCCCCTTGACTTGTAGGGCAGGGTCCTCCTTTTATAGATGAAGGGGATACCACATGGGTCGCCCCCGATCTCTCCCCTCCAGAGAGGGTGGACATTGCCTATATTAAAATACATCTTATGTCTTAGGCCGGAAGCAACCCGCGCGGCCAATCTCGGGTGGCCCCCACTGGATCCCTCCGGCTGACACGGACGACATCCCCCATCATTCTTTATTAAATGTTTGGCGACTTCGTGGGCACACACGCATTAGGGGGAACGAACTTCAGGGCCTCCCACTGCGTATGACGGGACAGGGCATACCTGTCCCCACGCCGCTTGACACGAATCGGGACGTGGGTGCACTGCCGCCCATCCCATCCATCCATCGCCGGGTCACAGACCGGTCAAAAGGCGGTCACGGGCGCACGTCAATCGGCCTGCGGCGCACGTCAAATGCGACGGGGGCAGTTGCCGCGGCGCTCATAAATGCGTCTGGCGGACGGCGCTCACGCTCGCTCAAAGCTCACGTGTGGCCGCCACATGGCAGCCGAGCGAGAGCCTCGGGGGCGGTCCAACCCCTCGGACCTGAGGGGTATGACGAGGCACCCCGAGCCCGGGAGGGGGGGGAGGCAGCCGCTCTCCACGCGAGGACGTGACCCCCTTCAGGGGGACTGGGTCCGCCGTACGCGCCACACGGGAATGGCTTTCTTTCCCCTAGACCAAGGCCCCCGGCCCATATCACCGTGATGGATCGATTGATAAGATCATTTCGTTGCACCAGCATTTCCACCACTAGCTGCTAATTAAGCTACCTAAGCTATCACTGCTCATTGTCACATCTATCCATCGATCCTGTCCTGCCGTCACTTTTGATTTCATTTTTCCGGAGTACTATGCTGAATTCAGATTGATACTAGTAATATTCTTGCTTTCATTTTCATGCCTACGCAACCTTTAAGCTGTTTTCCCGAATCTCTGAATATCAATTCTCCAGCTAGCTAGTAGCTCTTTCCATCAGTTTACTGAAACAGGTTGCATTCCAGCACACTACACTAACTGCAAACGCTAGCTAATTAATTAATTTGGTCCATCAATTAATTAGCTCCATTAACTTTCTTCAGCGAAAGATATAATTTAAGATATATACACATATATATGCTGTCAGTGCCAAGTGCCAACACACTACATGCAATTAAGGGCCTGGTAGTGGAGGGCATGCAGTAGTCTTGATCGGTTGATTATATATGAATCTTTGCATATGCAATGATGTAAAGATACTACATGGTACTACATACATGTCTGCCATTATATTAGTACATATCATTTCACAACTTTAATTATCTAGCTAGCGTTTATTTTAGACCTAAGCACACACCGGCCGGGCCCCATTAATTGTGGCATTCATGATTAAGTACACATCCAAATTACCTTAGTACTTGAGTAGCCGGATCGGAGCCCGTCCATAATGTGTAATACTTCTTTGCATAATGCACGCCCTCAAAAGCCAACATTTGTTTAATAGTTTTTATTAGCGGTCTCTCTTTATTGTCATGCAAACATATTTGGTGACGTGGAAGAGAGAGGAAGAAGGAAAGAGAAAGATGGTTATTACGCATGACAACGGCATAGAGTCGTCTCTTAGCATTTATTAGAAAATTTTTCGTTGCATTGAGTCTAATAAAGGAAAGATGACTAGTAAGAAAGTATTTTGGTACATTAATGGTTAGAGACCGTACTGTCTTAACTATTGTAACGTGATAGCTTCTAATTAATTAACGTAAAGACCACACCGGTCTCTTTCTTTGTACTTGCCCTTGCACTTACTATTTCAGTAGGAATATATATATATACTTGAGTACATTGACCATATGCTTGTTGTGTGAAAAAAAAAGTTCAATTCGGACAATACAATGAATTATGGAAAAAAAAATTCCTAAGAACCCCAATTGGAGAAAAGGAATTAAGGGACTCCTATGGAACATGGAACAAATTTAGGAAAGGCTCCATCAATTCATGAACCGTGACATGGAAAAACTCCTTTGTGTCCACCTTTCTCCCTAAACCCAAATGGCACAAGTGTGTGATGAACAATATATACTTGTCGTTTAGGATATATTTGTAAGCTGCAGTAGGATTTAATATCAGATATGTCACCTCAAGTGCTCAATTGGGTTCGTTTTTAGCTAGATTCCTGCATACATTATTCGGATTAATTTTGCTGAAGACTTTCCTGCACTGCTGATTGAATTGTAAGATAGGAAGACTAGGCTTGTTGATCGAGGCGAGCAAGGATCGATGCTGGTGGAGGTATATACTCAACGCATCATATCTAGCTAGAAATTAGTAGGCGAAAATCATAGGCTGTGTTTAGTTCAGCGTAAAGTTTAGATTTTGGTTAAAATTAGAAATAATGTGACTGAAAAATTATGTGTGTATAATATGTTGATGTGATGAAAAATAACTAAAGTTTGAATCTAAACTTTGGATCTAAACAAAACCATATACTCCAAGCAGGCACATACTAGTAGTACTACATGCTTACTGCAGCAGAGTGTTTGTTCACACTGACCTGACTGTTATGTACTGTATGCATGCAGCAGAGTCCAAGGGAGACATAACACTCGGGAACTATTTATATAAGCATAGTTAGTACATTTTGATCCCCTCAGAAGCTAGAGGTTGATCGATCAGACAGCAACTGTTGACTTGGATTCATGTGTTTGTCCAGCAAATTAAGAGGAAAAAGAGTTAGCTCTAGACTTGACAGTTGACACAACTACTAGCTAGCTATTATCTCCGTGGTAAAATATAAGAATATACTCTATCCATTCTAAAATAAGCGCAGTTATAAGTCTCCGTGTCCAAGTTTAATCGTCCGTCTTATTTAAATTTTTTTTAAAAAAATAAAAAACATTAGTATCGCATAAAATACTATTCATATTTTATAATCTAATAATAATAAAAATAATAATCATAATTTTTTTAAATAAAACAAACGATCAAAGTTGGACACGGAAACTCATGGCTACGCTTATTTTGGAACGGAGGTAGTAATAAATGTTCCATCCATTATAGGTTCTAATATTTTAGACGCGATATAGTGTCCTAGTAGTATAAAGAGCAGTGAATTGCACGTAATTGCAGCAATATCCAACCAGAATTATAATGGATATACTCTTATAGAATTTTTTTTAAAAATAATACGATTTTAATGAAAAATCGTAAAAATATAAGTTGGTTGGACGAAATCACAAATTTAGCGCACTGTCAAACTGCCATAGTTTGATAGGGTAGTTGGTCCAAGGGAAAAAAACTAAAAAAAAAGTACATGCACAGTGCCCGGCAGGACATATCGAAAAAACTAAAAAAAAGTACATGCACAGTGCCCGGCAGGACATATCGAACAAGCAAACTTCGATAGACATCTTGAACTGCGCTTGTTCGATAGGTGGGTGCTAAACTTACAATTTTATCTAACCGACTTATACTTTTATGATTTTCTATTAAAATTGTATTATTTCAAAAAAAAATTCTACTCTTATATGCAACTGTTGCAAGCATATGCAACAACATAGTACTCCCTCCATTTAAAATAAGTGTAGTTTTGCACTGTTCGTATCTGACGTTTAATCATTGTTTTTTTATTGATGTATAATTCTTTTGCGCGAAAAAATTTAAATTTTTTTTATGATTAGTATTTTGTTAGTTATTACTAGATAGTAAAACATAGGCAGTACTTTATACGTGACTAATTTTTAATTTTTTAAATATAACAGACGGTCAAATATTAGACACCGATATTTACAGCTTTAGTTATTTTGGAATGGAGGTAAGTAGCGGTCGAGAAAGATGAAGCAGCTGGGAGGCAGGCCAGCAGCTTGCTAGCTCTCGGTAACGGAGCCTATATTGTAGTGAGCACGCACGCAGGAGACAGCTGGAAGACACACAGAACTAGCGATCGATTGATCGATCGAATGATAAAGAAAAAGCAAAGCAAGAAAGCCGGCAGGCAGGCTGTGTGAACTGCATGAATGTTGTAGGAATCAAAAAGCTTGGTAATTTTTACTCAAACCCCAAAGCTAGTTAGCAAAATTGAAGTAAAAATAGTAATTACTAGTAGCAAAAGTGGAATACTCCATCAAACAAGGAAATATAATGTCTGGTGAGGGACGAAAATTTCATCGCCGACACAGACACTTGATAGATCGAGTATGCTCGCATATATATGCCTCTACTCCTAGTAGCAATAGATACTGCCACACAGCTGCAAGCATATGTCGATATTGACTAATGACTTACAACCTCTCTTTCGAAATAAATTTGTTTTTTCTCCTCCTATTTATTTTATCATAAGTTCAATTTTAATAATTATTACATCGTAGTTTGTTAAAATATGAAATAAATACATTGAAAATAGATAAAGATAAAGAGATGTAAACTGGGATTTGAGAAAGTATGATTTTTTATAGTTTGTATTTTTGTGTTTGGATGGGTGAAAAAAAATTATTTTAGAATGGTACTTCACTAGCAAAACATAGCTATAGCTTAATTAATTAATTCTCCAGGCCAAACATAGGCCCTCCAAACTCCAACTCCCAACTCTAAACTCCAACTCCAGTGGGAGCTAGCTCTTAAAAGAGTTGAGGTGGGTGTGAAAGTATTTGGCTAGATATAATCTCCACACCACCACATCCCTTATAGTCATTTTGTTGAACACTTGGTTGGCGTCACCCCTCCGGTCAGCCCGTGCGCCGCCACCGCCGACGCCCACCGCCGGCACCGCCACTAGTCACCCCATGCGCCGCCCGCCGGCGCCGCCGCCGCCCGCCGGCGCCGCCGCCGCCCTCCGCCCGTGTCCACTACCATCGACGCCACCAGCCCACGCGTCGCCGCCGCCCAGGCCGCATGCCGCTGCCGCCCGCCGCCCGTGTCCACTGCCGTCAACGCCGCCAGCCTGCGCGTCGCTGCCGCCCGCCGCCCGTGTCCACTGCTATTGACACCACTAGCCAGCGCGCCGTCGGCCAGCCCGCGTGCCCCCGCCACCCAGCCCGCGCCCGCTGCCACCGCCACCGCCAGCTCGCCCGCTACCGGTCACCGCCGAATCGGGCGGATCTCGCCGACGATGATGATGATGGGAGGATAGGAGGAGAGAGAATGGGAGGAAGAGGTGTTTAGGGGTAGTTCAGTGGCATTTTTTGTAAATACATTAAAAAATTAAAAGGGTAATGGGTCTTTTGGGGGTGGAGTTGAGCTGTGGAGTAGAAAAACCCAGCTCCACCCTCGTAGTACAAATTTGTAGAACATCTCTGCCAACTCCGCCCCAAAACATATAGAATCTGTACCGTTTGGCACAGCTCCAGCTCTAAATAAGTTGGAGTTAGGAGCTGGAGCTGTGCCAAACGAGGCCATATAATCCTAACACTCCCATCCATCTAGTGAGAAGTGGAAGATTGAAAATAGTACGATACCAATATGTGGTTGTCAACTTAATATTTGGCTAGTTTGCTGCCAGGAGTACTTTAATATGTTATAATAGTAGTACCAAATATACTAGCTAGCTTGAGTGGTAATAATGCAGCAAGTCTTATATATGATGATTTACTACTAGTATAATTCTTTTGCAAAATGATCGTAGGGCGCGTGGCTTGTATGCAAAGTGAAACCGGACGGCACGCTGCATTACACAACTTGGGGTGAATAGTGTGATACCATCGAATTGGGTGCTTCCAGTTTCTTTTTTCAATTAGAAAGCACTGTTGCATAAAAAGACACGTGACAGCGTTTCGATGAGCAAAAGAAATTCAAGAAAACCAGAAAAAACGGTATGGGTAGGAGTATTATTAGCTGATGATATATAACATGGTACTAGAACTACATCGTTACAGCACACAGACACAGCAGGTACACACAGACACAGTACAGTCAGTCGGCCGGGTAGCCGGCAGCCGTAAAAGCAAGGTTAGATGATGGCCGGGCGCATGCATCGATCGCCATCGCCATGGATTCGATCGAATCCTCTCCTCCTCTGTCAGTGTCAAACAAGCAAGGTACTATGCAATCCCGGCCCTTTTCATTTTTGCTTTCCATTGCAATTGCAGCAGCAGCAGCAGATCCATCGAGGGTAGCATGCATACACTGCTTGCCGGCCGGCCGGAACTGACTTTGAACGGAATACATGATGAATATATGCATAGAGATATTCAAAGCTGGGAATGATTCAGACTCCCCTATGGGAGGCATATATATATATATATATATATATATATATATATATATATATATATATATATATATGTGTGTGTGTGTGTAGTGCATGCTTCATCGATTCTCTTCTCACTTCGATCGATGTGACCAAAGTGGAATAATCCCATCGATCATACACTACATATGTACGTACTACTCCTACCATATACTGTAACTACCTAATCACAAAAATCAGTTGCTACTAAATCTCAACTAATTAAAATTAATTGCTCATAGTACGTAGTACAAGTTTAACCTGCAACATGCATGCACATACAGGATAAAAATGGTTGGAGGGCTATATTTGGATGGGAGATAATCATCTAACTTTTGAATGTGTTTGATTAGTGGGCAAAAGCGGAGCTACTACTACATATATCTAGAGGGGTGCCCAAGAACCTGTTTCAGATTTTTTTTAAGCTATAATTTATATATTTTCATCATATATATATATACCCATCAGTTATAAACTTAGACACCTGTATCAAGTTAAATTCGATACAAACTAAGGAAAGTAACCGAGTGAAACCCCCTCTATTTTGTTCTAACTCTGTCCCTGTTGGTGGGCATGGCTGAATAGAGCGGTGGGCATGGCTGAATAGAGCGGCCAAGAGAGGGAATTTTGGAAGTTGTTGGATTGTCTCATCCACCTAACCTTGATCATTAGTATTTAATTAGCGATAATTAATTAAGGCATGTTTCTCATCCATCTAGCTAGAAAAAAATAAAAAAAGAAAGAAAAACTGATGATCATATATATCCGCTCAACTGTACCATAAAAAAATAGATCACTGTATTATGAAAAATAAGGATGTACATTTTTTATCCAACCTTAAGCATGAATCAAACACGGTCATATAGGTGCGGACAAGCCTTATATAAAAACCATACACAGGTTTAAAATCTGAATCGTCGAATCGATGAATATATCGGACACATCGACTCTTCAATTGCCGTTGAAGATCAATGTGCGGTGTCGATATAGTACGAACCTTTGCCCAAGAAACTCATTGGCACATCTAACTAGACTATCTCAAGAGATAACTGTCAACGACCAAATTTGGTAAGATATGAACCAGGTTCGATGTTAGGATCGAGGCGGATTCGATGAAGAGATCAATTCGAAGAACAGAGTATACATCGGTTGTGAAGGTATCGGCTGGAGTGTACATCAGCTGGGATGGATCGGACAGAGGATAGCCGACACGGCCGATGGAGGCAATGCAGCCGATTACGATGGAGACAGTTTCAAGGCTGTTTCTAGAATCGTTCAAAGTGCTTCACAGGGATTGCCATGATGGAGATAAAGCTCTCAGTTTAGGCAATTGTATCTATTAATTAGGATATCTTATGTAATTTTCTTAGATATATGTTTGGGCAAAAGTCTGCCGCAAAAACTTATGGTATCTTAGAGTTTGTTAGAGATAAGTGTCGTGTCCGGCAAGGACATATTTTGTATCTCGGGTATAAATATGATCCGAATCCATGTAATCAATTAACACACGTTCAATACAATCTCGGTGCATCGCCACCCTTTTACTTTCGTTTACTTTCGACGAGTTCTTACTTTCGGGTTGAGCTGCATCGGTTTCAATCTTTAACTAGAGGTAAAACTTGTTATGGCGGCTTGCATTCTCGGGATTAGTGCTTCCATCTTTATGATACTCTAATCTTGTTTATGTAATTCATCGAGTTATCATATATCTTACATAATCTTTGACAATATTGTTATTTAACCTTCAATCGGCCAACATTTATCGTTGGAAGGCAGCCGATTAGGTTAAATATCAATGTTGACTTAGATTATATAGGATATCCACCACCCTATGAAACATTCAAAAGCTTGATTGTCTAGATATTGTCCTTCTTTTCATACTTATAGCTGCATCAGTTGAGTTTGACCTTATAAGTCGTGATTAGAATCTTAATCTCTAGCCTGCTTTTTGGTTGCCGATTAGGGTAGCATCGGAGTTTTAGCCGATCTTACCTGATTTAACTACTTTATATTTTATATGCTTGATTGACATGTTAAATCCGCCCTTTATGCTAAGATCTTGTCGCATTTAGGTATATTAAGCTTTCTGTTTGATATATTTTGCTTGCTTTAATATCTTAATATAGAGTAGTATCGGAGTATTAGCCGATACATGCTGGATCTATCTGATCGGCTATGCTATGAATGCTTATAATCTCCTTGTTAATATATATTTCGACCTAAGTGATTTATACTGTCTCGGCATGACGACCGATCTATCCCAATTACTTGATTTAAGTATATATCGACGGAAGTATTATATACCATTAATATCTTCAGCCAATCAAATAGATTTAGTTCTTTCTTGCCTATTTATGACTGCCGATCGACTCAAATATGACATCGGTTCAAAGATAAATGATACGTGATCGGCGACTAGTCGATCGGCTATCGTTTATAGGTTTAACCGCTATTTTCCTGTCTTTATTTCTTGTTGATTGCAGGATCAAATCAACTGGCATGCTCACGAACCTAAAGACAAGATTTTTGGACCAGCAATGAAGTTAAGCAGGACTTCATATGCCTTCTCACTAGTGAAATATTACATTCATCGTTCACTGAGTTCACAATACAACAATTACTTGCCCTACAAACCTATCACAAGTCTAAATATTACTAGCAAGTTAAACTTAATGAAACAGTGACACACTAAGTACTAGGGGTACAAACATAACTTAACATAACTTAGGGATCTTTTATTCTTCTGCAAGTTCTGTAGCTAGCTTTTCGAGGATAGTTTCATGCCTCTTGAGTTTTGCATCACTAAAATTGGCAGCGTCTTTGTCCAACAACTTTAAATATGTCTGATACTTCTCCATCCTAGTTTGTTCCTTCTTTGCTTCCGCTGATTTGGTGGTTGCTTCTGCAGATTTCAGCACTGCTTCTGCTCTCAATTTTATAGCTTCGTTGAAGAGAATAAAATCTTGAGATAGCTGGTCCCCCAAAGGAGACGGTGCAGGTTTTTTTCCTTTCCCTTTAAGCTTGGCTTTGGCTTTTTTCTGCCCTTCAGGACGCTTCTCTTTTCGGCTGGTCTCCTCCTCAGTTTCTTGGTTGGATGATGATGTATATGTACCAGATTCAGAAATCTTAGTCCTCTTGTTCTTGCTGTCCTCTTCAAGTATCCGTCGCCATTTTGGTTGATCCTTTAATTCTCTCCACATATACTCTAATGTGAAAGTTTTATCATTGTTTTCTGATTTATATAATGCATGGGCTTTCTCCATGATCATATCATCAGAGAATCCACTGCTCCAGGTTCTTCTAGCTCGAGAATAAGCTCCACAAAATTTTGCAATGTCCTTAACACCACCCCAATGTGTCTTACATTGCACGACTGTCCTTTTGCGGTTATTGCTAGATGTATTACCATTGAACTCTGCAGCAACATCCCTCCAATAGTATTCTCCCTTCTTGTCATTGCCATTTATAGAATCTAGTGAGTTATTCAACCAAGAGCTGAGGAGTCGTAGGTTTTCTTCTTCGGTCCAGTTGACGCGTGTCCCTCTTCTCCCTGTCTCTTAGCTATTGTCACTTGACTCTTCGATGTTAACCAAATTGTTCGCTTCCTGTCTTGCAAGGTACTGAGAGGCTGATTCGGATCCATGAGATGAGGCGGACCCGACAACTTGATTTGGTGAGTGCATCCAACTTTCTTGAGGACGAAAACCTTAAAAGCTTATTGGTGCAGATTGTAACCAGCTTGCTTGCTGCTGAAAACCTTGAAAGTTTGGAGGAGAACTACCATATAGGTGATAGTTGGCTGGAGGACCAAAAGGGTTGAAGGTTTGGAAATTAGGTGGTGAGGCTTGGGTAAAATGTGGGGATTGGGGAAATTGTGATTGGGAGAAAGTTGAGGGGAATTGAGTAGGAGGGGAGTTTTGGCTAGAATGTTGGCTTGGGGAGCCTTGGTTTAACAAGTTCATGAAACCTCTCTTGGAGGGATCCATCTTAGACTCTCAGTTAGCTAAGTTTCACAAAATGTGTTTGTGTTGATTCAAAGAAATCCTGAGCTATCTCTGTTTTTGTAGGGGATGAAGATGGTAAGAAGAATAGTCCATGCAACGGTTGGAAGCAGCAACGGCTACTTGCAATTTAAAATTTGTTGTCAGAACTCCACAGTACACATTCTATTTTTTATTCCCTTCTTGCCGGCAGTAGTGCTACTTCCTGGCTTTAACTATGTACCACTCCCACAATAACTAATACCAGGTAGTAAGCAGCCATTTAATGGTTACTGCCTAGTTTTTTTACAACATTGCGGGCGCCCTAACACCAACCAGGCAGCCACTTTTCTAGTTTTCTTGTCCAACCTTGTTGTTCGATAGCCATGGAGCTCCTCTCTGGCTCTCTCTCTCCTCTACTAGCGTCTACTCTTATTCTTCAATACTAGTACTCCTTAGCCCAGCCCCGAGCCATGGCGTGGCGTCAGTGAGGCTGCAGATGGATGGGTTTGTGGCTGCCATCCACGAGGGTGGTGCCTGCGCCGAAGAAGGACAGATGCCACATCAGATAGGGAGGGAGGGGCCAGTGCCACGGTGGCATCTGACATGCATGTGTGGAGGGCGCGTATCAAAATCCCCACCCGCCATTGGCCAACCTCATATCCCCTTATCCACTTCCTCACCCCATTTCCCCTCTCTTTTTCTTGGGCTTTTCTCTACTCCATCTCCGATATCTCTCTCTCCTCCACTCGAATCGAATCCACCACACGGTACCCTCCTCCCACCACCATGGCCATGGCCACGCAAGCCTCCGCCGCCACGCGCCACCTCCTCGCCGCCCGGGCGCCGGCGAAGCCGCGCTCATCCACCCTCTCCATGCCCACCTCCTCCTCCTCGAGGGCACCCACCTCCCTCAGAGCGGCAGCGGAGGAGGCCCCCGCGGGGTTCGTGCCGCCGCAGCTGGACCCCAACACGCCGTCCCCGATCTTCGGCGGGAGCACGGGGGGCCTCCTCCGGAAGGCGCAGGTGGAGGAGTTCTACGTCATCACATGGACGTCGCCCAAGGAGCAGGTGTTCGAGATGCCCACGGGCGGCGCCGCCATCATGCGCGAGGGCCCCAACCTGCTGAAGCTGGCCAGGAAGGAGCAGTGCCTGGCCCTGGGCACCAGGCTCCGCTCCAAGTACAAGATCAACTACCAGTTCTATCGCGTCTTCCCCAATGGCGAGGTGCAGTACCTCCACCCCAAGGACGGCGTCTACCCGGAGAAGGTCAACGCCGGCAGGCAGGGCGTCGGCCAGAACTTCCGCAGCATCGGCAAGAACGTCAGCCCCATCGAGGTCAAGTTCACCGGCAAGAACGTCTTCGACATCTAGACTTCTTCTTCTTCTCTCGTAATCGACCTATTAATTACTTGTGTTTTGGGTGGATGGACATGTAATTTTAATCATCTGTCAGGCTGCTCTTCAGTTATTCATGATGGTGTAATCGATCGATGGTGGGATATAATCTCTTCTTTATAATATTGTAGTATATGTTTGGTGAATTTTGATGCGTGTTCATTAACGTGTTAATTATTGTTAATTAATTCACATGATCGAACAATCGTAATTCATCATAATTAGTTGCTGCAAGTTAAATTAATTTTTCCAACTTTTAGGTAGACTAACACTACACGGCTTTATTCTGGAAACGAATGCTCCCATCGATCATTTGGCTTATTCACGGCATATTTACAAATAAAAAATAATTTGTGAATAAAACTTTAATATATATGTTCTTAACGATCTAAAAGCAAAAACCGAAAAATAAACTTTGATGAAAGAACCTCAAAACCAACTCTAAATTTAAGTTTAAAAATTTAAATTTTAACTAATAATCCTAAGCATAAGCGAAAAAATGGAGCTAAAAATTCAGATATCTGAACGTGAACAAATCACCTCTGATCATTAGCTTCCCAACCAATCAGAAATTCTCAACATCCATGTACGGATATGTGCTTTGCTATTGATTAAGATTGTGCATGGTTCACAATGATTAGATAAAAGAAGCAGAAAATGATAAGATTAAGATAACTAAACGGAAATTTTATTGTTCATATGCAGTCCCCATTGTTCCATCCAGCTAATGACAGCCGTAACCGATCCGTTTTTTGGAAATTTTTTTCTCCTCAGAGAGGTTTACACGTGATTCAGTTGCCTCTTCGTCATGAAATATTATCATCTAATAATAAGATATCTAAAGTTCATCCCTCTTCGCAGAGGGAAGAATCATACTAGCTTGATGCTATTTGGCTTCTCATCAGCAGAGACCTTGATGTCCTGTGGTTTCTCATCACCCGAGTCCTTTTGTCTGCTCAGCAACGACATCAGCCTTGTCATCGTCCGCCTCATCCTCATCATCCTGACATACAAATTAAGGCATGGTGTTTAGCACAAGGTTTAGTGTATACTGTATCTAGCGCGGTCTGGAGCTTACACTAGCGTCGTCGTTGCTGTCGTCGATTTTAGAGTTTGCAGATTCCTAGCAAGAAGGAACAATTATTCTCTTAAAAGTTTGAGCTGAAAAATGCTTTTGTTAGTTCTGTCATGTATTACAGGTTAAACAAGAAGCAACATCAAGGTATGGCTCAGAAAAATGGAGTTTTCCTGCTTACCTCCTCAAGCCTCCTCTTCTCAGCCTCATCGAAGGCAGTTTTCTCAGCCTACACAGACAAAACACGATTTAGTTCTACACAACTAGATACTGAAACAAAGTAAAACCGTACAGTGCATTAAAGATAAGACAACACACATCTTTATGCTTGGCCCAGGTTTCTTCTGCAAATTTCTTGGCATACTCAGGGTCATCAGTGATAAGAATGTTGTCAAACAAAGTTCCCGACTTAACCTGTTACCAATACATTGAATTATTAATGTTTCAACAGAACTACAGAAATTAATTTCAATTTCAGGGAATTCAGAACGAACCTGCCACAGCTCAATGCCAATGTGGTTCGAACTGTCAAAAAGTGTAGATGTAAGGATCATCCTTGTAATCTGCACAAACAAAAAAGGAATTCACATGAGCGATAAAAGCATATATCATTGCCACGTCAAGATCCCCGGACCTGGCATAGCTCGAAATCAATGTATTCCACGTAACAACCCCTGGCTGTGTACTGCCTCATGGCGTCAAGCAGATGCCGTGCCTCCTCCCACTCAGCAGACCGGCAATAACCAAAAATCATCGAATTCCACGTGCCCAAGTCCCGGCACACTATCTTGTCAAACACCTTGCGCGCCCAACCCAAGTCTCCACATACATCACAAAGGATTACGGCAGGGAGACCCTCTATCACCTCTACTCTTCATCCTAGCGATTGACCCCCTCCAATGTTTTTTGGACATGGCCACTGAACTAGGGGTGATAAGCAAACTGCGGGGGAGAGCAGTACGCTTCCGTACTTCTATGTACGCAGATGACGCAACAGTCTTCATAAACCCGAACAAAGAAGATGTACAAGCCTTCACCGATCTCCTTGGTCGCTTTGGTCAAGCAACTGGCTTATGCACGAACCTCCAAAAATCACATGTGGCTCCGATCAGGTGCGAAAACCTGGATTTAGACGACATCCTCCATGACACGCCAGCAACCAGAGCAAACCTGCCATTGAAGTATCTTGGACTTCCCTTGACAACAGGCCGACTGTGCAAAGTCGATCTCCAACCTCTCTATGACAAATCGATGAGTCGTATTACTGGCTGGCAGGGGAAGCACGTCGGGCTCGCGGGACGTTCTACCCTGGTAAAGGCGGTGCTCACTTCGCAGCTTGTCTTCCTTCTGACAGGACTAAAAGCGTCCAAGGAGTCCCTCGAGGTTCTAGACATGCAAAGAAGGAAGTTCCTCTGGGCGGGCGGGGAAGCTAAGACAGGGGGAAAATGTAAAGTCAATTGGACGCGAACCTGCCTTCCCACTGCCTCCGGAGGTCTGGGCATCCTAAACTTAGAAAAGTTCGCGAGAGCTTTGCGTCTGCGTTGGCTTTGGCACGAATGGAAATCACCGGAAAAAGCCTGGGTAGGAACCGGCACACCATGTGACGACACCGACAAACTCCTTTTTGCGGCCGCCACCTCCATAACAATTGGAAACGGTGAGAAGACAAGCTTCTGGGATTCGGCCTGGTGGGAAGGAAGGAGAATGAAAGATGTAGCTCCTCTAGTCTATGCGGCATCCAAGAAAAAGAACAAGACGATCCAACAGGCCTTGCAATCCGACCAATGGCTTCATAATTTGGACCTGCCGTCAAATGCAGGATGGACGACGGACTTAATTGACCAACTTGTCACAATCTGGACCGCCACTCAGACGCTACAACTAGAAAAGCAAGAGGATGACAAAATAACATGGAAGCTTACCAGCCATGGCGAATACACGGCAACATCGGCCTACAATGCACAACTCCTCGGCACCACAGCCACCAACTTTAATAACCTAATTTGGAAGACCTGGGCGCCACGAAAATGCAAAACCTTCGCATGGCTAATCATCCAAAACAGAGTATGGACCTCCGACAGACTAGCAACTAGAGGATGGCCAAACGGTTCCATATGTCCCTTATGTCGTCGATCTCAAGAAACTGCCCTTCACCTCCTCGCGGGATGTAGATACACAAAGAGAATCTGGGAGGCAATTGCGGAATGGACAGCGTGTGAGGGGTTGAAACCATGTCGGTGGCAGCAAACCTCCACGGTGTTAGAATGGTGGGAGGCTACCTCAAACATCCAAGAGGCACCCAAGAAGGCTCTTCGCACACTGATCCTACTGGTCACATGGGAGATCTGGACTGAGAGAAACCGCAGAACCTTTCAGCAAAAAGAGCTATCGACCACCTCCCTTCTGGCTAAAATCAAGGAAGAGGCCAAAACTTGGGCCTTAGCGGGCGCGAAAAATCTTCATAATTGGCTTTCTTTTAGTTAGCTCAGACCAAAGGTCTTGAGCTCGTTTTCGCCTTTGTACAGTTTTACTCCTTCTCTATTCAATGAAAATTGGCAGCTTGCCTTTCTTCACAAAAAAAAAAACAAGCACCGAATTCCCAACCGGCACATCCCCATGAACCCTCTCCTGATAGCCATGGAATGGAGCGCCCTACCAAGCTCAAAGTCCTCAGCATACGCGAACGCCTGTAAAATCCTCGTGATCAAGAACCATGGTCACCGCGAGCGCGAGGACGTCACTGTACATTCCCCTGATGGCGTACCAGGCGAGCAGGTCCCTATGGCCCATTCCGTCGAACACCTCCCGTGTGTCCCCGAGCCACCCCGCGCAGGAATGCACGGTGATGAGCTTGGTCTCCGCGACGAACCGGGGCTCCTCCCTGCTGCTGCACACGGGCGTCAGCAGCGCAGCGGGTGGGCGGCCGTCGCCCTCGGCTTGTCGCGGGGGATACGAATACGAGCGCTTCTCGATTCTTGGAGCGATGAAAGCGGGAGGGGAGGCGCCTGCGGGGACGCCATGACGCGGGGTTCTTGCAGGCGGCCATGGCTGAGCTTGGAGGGGAAGTGGTGGGGTTTGTGGAGGAGGAAGAGGGAGGGGAAGGGAGGAGGATGGAGGAGGAGGAGCTTCAATTCTTGGGAATATTTTTTGTAACAAAACACCCACATATTTTTGAAACCCTCTATTAAGGGAATTTGGTTTATTTTTTGTTCCAAAAAATATTTCATCTAGTGCAATCACACTGTTTCACTATATATAGATCTAATGTTGCAGTGAACTGAAATACTCCATTGCAACAAATCACCCACATATTTTGGAAACCCTCTATAAAGAGAATTTGGTTTATTTTTTGTTTCACCTAGTATACTCACAATGTTTCACTATGTATAGATCTAATGTTGCAGTGAACTGAAGTATTCTTTCGCTATTTGCTGAAACATTGTTTTTATATAAAGTGGAACAACACCTGATTTAAACGATTTAAACATTTTCGATCTACTTAGTGAAACAATTCTGATATACTTGGTGGAACATCGTGCAACATTTTAAAAAAAAAATTCAATAAAAAGCTAAAAAAAATTTGTCGGAATATATCCATGTGTGGTCTTGTTTTGAAGATTTAATTGCAACGAATTTAATGGTGCAATTGGATCATGATTTGGATAAATAATTTAATAGATAAATCAGTTTAAAGTGGTTTTCCATGCGACCACGCATACATGGCGCTGACGTCATGCTGATTTGACCCCTTCCTAATCGGGCACCCGACCGGGAGTCGCGTCCAATAAAAATCGCCATATGGTTATAGGAATTTTAGCTTTTTTTTGTAGATTTTATTTTTTTATTACACGGAAAACGCACATGTACCCATACCGTCGGGCACGGACATCACACTATAACAACATGAGTGTAGCCTTAACACACGCTTGAAGAGACGGGGGGCTAATGACACATTCTTGGCTGAGTCCACTAAATTATGGAAAGTGCGTGCGCGTGTGTGTGATATTCATGGTCTATTAACCAGGATTTGAACTATAGTGAATGCATTTTCACTTTTGTTGGTCGTTTTGGTTTGCAACTTGACGGTGATAAAAACTTCTTCATGCTCTAATACAAACTTTCTTCTTTTTTTTTCTCTTTCTATTTAAGAGTGCTCATACCAATAAGCATCCTCACCTCTCCGTTTTTGGTGGCTTACACTATTGGATCGACTCTTGTTTCCCGCCGCCTTGTAACCGGTCTCAATTGACCCTAACATTGATACTATCCACCCACCGCTGACCTTCTTCATGAATAATGGTTCCAGTGGCGCTACCTCCACCTCACTGAATTGCTCTCACCATTGCCTATGACATGCGTCGAGATCCTCTACAATATGCAGTACTACTCATTGGTGTGTCAGTGAGCGTGTAGCAATATAGAGGATATGCATCCTCTACAACATATCTTTGTACCTGGTGCACCAACTAACTTGACCACCCTCACCCTAAACCAGTGACATAATCCTACCACCTTAGCTTGAGAAGCCATGATAAAATGCATGACATGACATTGTTGTTTGTCGGGACAGTTTGATGAGATAAGATTGTGGTTCATCCAAAAGCTCAGCCCTGCTTTTTTCTGATTAAGATGTAGATTTTTTCTTTGGTTTTCGCTAGCACTTTTCTCAAACTACTACCCGACGTGTTTCGTGCGAAAACTTTCTACGTAGAAGTTGCTTTAAAATATCAAATAAATCATTTTTCCAAGTTAGTAATAATTAATACTCACCTAGTCATACACTAATCATTTTTCAAATAAATCATTTGTCTCGTTTTGCATACGCTGAAAATGTGATGACCATTTGATTTCAGTCAGAAGGCCGAGGTTGATGGTCGAGGTAGTTGGCGGACATATAAGAAAATCTCAGCTGATTATAAGAAAATATAAGTGGTGTTAAACACCAATTAAATTTCGTTTAATTAAATATGTATAAACAAATCAGTAGAATGTTAGATATCTTACAACATAACAAAGTTTAATGGAAAAAAAAAAGCTCATACCAATTTAAGCGATGCGATTTTTTTGTCATATTCATATTTGAAAAAGTAAAAAAATCCACATGTACATGGAAGAAAGTTTTTTTAATGTAAAATTTTGTAGTATTAAATTTCAAGGATCATTTGATTAATTACCAAATGTGCCTGATTTTTATCGAAATAGAAACAACCTTTTATGCAAATACAAATAGTTTTCTGTTCAACTACTGATAGCATTATCTCAATATGAGTGTTTTTTTTAGATAATGGATCTCAATATGAGTGTTAGATACTTAGATATCCTAAGTCCTGAGTAGATCAGCTCTGATGATTAGCATCCCAACCAAATCAGAAATTATTAGACTTCTGCAAGCACATCGTAATGATTAAATTAAAGGAGAAGAAAAGGGTAAGAGAAAGATAAAGAAACTCAAATTTTATTGAACCTCAAGTTCCATTTCTCTGAAAACTATATGCGAACTGCATGAATTTTGTAGCTAGGAATCAAAAAGCTTGGTAATTTTTACTCAAACCCCAAAGCTAGTTAATTAGCAAAATTGGAGTAAAAAAAGTAATTACTAGCTAGCTAAAGTGGAGTACTCCATCAAACAAGGAAATATAATGTCTGGTGAGGGATGAAAATTCATCTTTTTTTTGAAGGAAAGGGATGAAAATTCATCGCCGACACAGACACAGCTACAAGCATATGTTGATATTGACTAATGACTTACATCCTCTGTTCGAAATAAATTTATTTTTGGCTCCTCCTATTTATTTCAAAATAAGTTCAATATTAATAATTATTACATCGTAGTTTTGTGAAAGTATGAAATAAATACATTAGAAATAGAAAAAGATAAAGAGATGTAAGTTGGGATTGGAGAAAGTATGATTTTTTATAGTTTGTATTTTTGTGTTTGGATGGGTGAAAAATGAATTTATTTTAAATGGTACTTCACTAGCAAAACATAGTTATAACTTATAATTAATTAATTCTCCAGGCCAAACATATAATCCTAACACTCCATCCATCTAGTGAAGTGGAAAATTGATAGTACTACGATACCACTGTGTGGTGGTCAACTTGAATATTTGGCTAGTTTACTGAAAGGAGTACTTTAATATGATATAATAGTAGTACAGAATATACTAGCTAGCTTGAGTAGTAATAATACAGCAGGTTTTATATATGATGATCTACTTACTAGTATAATACTTTTGCAAAATGATTATAGGGCGCGTAGCTTGTATGCAAAGTGAAACCGGAAGTAGGCGATGGAGAAAACGGGCACGCTGCATTGCACAATTTCGGGTGAATAGTGTGATACCATCGAAGTTGGTACTTCCAGTTTCTTTTTTAAATAGCATAGTCGCTCGCGCAGATTGCGCGGCTAGCATTATTATATTTTCTCTCTTATAATAGCATATATGTTTTCTCAATGTATTATTCAATATATTAAAATGACAACAAAATTTTGCACGTCTTTATAAGAGCGAACTTCCAATATTCCTTTGAATTCTAGTTATTTGTAATTGTATTTCTATTTGTACTCTAAATTCTACTTTAATTTTATTAGTTTTATTCTGAATTTTAAAATCTTATATGTATTCTATACTCTTATTTCAATATTCCTTATTTTAATTCCTAATTTCTATTATTTCTAAATTGTATTTCTATATATGGATTCTAAACTTATCTTTCAATATTTTTTTAATTCCGAATTTTAATTATTTTTAAATTCTATTTCTATATGGACTCTATATTCTTCATCCAATATATTTTTTAATTTCGAATTTTTTTTATTTCTAAATTGTATTTCTAGACAGACTCTAACCTTTACATTTAATTTTTCTTATTTTTTTAAATTCTGAATTTCCATTACTTCTATTGTATACCGATATAGACTCTAATCTTACCTTTCTATATTCCTTACTTTTAATTCCGAATTTCAGCTATTATTAAATTATATTCTTATATGGACTCTGCTTTTTCTTTTTCTCCGGTTAATGTGTGAATTTCTAGACGATGAAAGCGAACGTGAATGCTTCTTTTTCTATTTCTTTAATAATATAATAGATAGATAGATAGATTAGGAAGCACTGTTGCATAAAAAGACACGTGACAGCGTTTCGATGAGCAAAAGAAATTCAAGAAAACCAGAAAAAACGGTATGGGTAGGAGTATTATTAGCTGATGATATATAACATGGTACTAGAACTACATCGTTACAGCACACAGACACAGCAGGTACACACAGACACAGTACAGTCAGTCGGCCGGGTAGCCGGCAGCCGTAAAAGCAAGGTTAGATGATGGCCGGGCGCATGCATCGATCGCCATCGCCATGGATTCGATCGAATCCTCTCCTCCTCTGTCAGTGTCAAACAAGCAAGGTACTATGCAATCCCGGCCCTTTTCATTTTTGCTTTCCATTGCAATTGCAGCAGCAGCAGCAGATCCATCGAGGGTAGCATGCATACACTGCTTGCCGGCCGGCCGGAACTGACTTTGAACGGAATACATGATGAATATATGCATAGAGATATTCAAAGCTGGGAATGATTCAGACTCCCCTATGGGAGGCATATATATATATATATATATATATATATATATATATATATATATATATATATGTGTGTGTGTGTGTAGTGCATGCTTCATCGATTCTCTTCTCACTTCGATCGATGTGACCAAAGTGGAATAATCCCATCGATCATACACTACATATGTACGTACTACTCCTACCATATACTGTAACTACCTAATCACAAAAATCAGTTGCTACTAAATCTCAACTAATTAAAATTAATTGCTCATAGTACGTAGTACAAGTTTAACCTGCAACATGCATGCACATACAGGATAAAAATGGTTGGAGGGCTATATTTGGATGGGAGATAATCATCTAACTTTTGAATGTGTTTGATTAGTGGGCAAAAGCGGAGCTACTACTACATATATCTAGAGGGGTGCCCAAGAACCTGTTTCAGATTTTTTTTAAGCTATAATTTATATATTTTCATCATATATATATATACCCATCAGTTATAAACTTAGACACCTGTATCAAGTTAAATTCGATACAAACTAAGGAAAGTAACCGAGTGAAACCCCCTCTATTTTGTTCTAACTCTGTCCCTGTTGGTGGGCATGGCTGAATAGAGCGGTGGGCATGGCTGAATAGAGCGGCCAAGAGAGGGAATTTTGGAAGTTGTTGGATTGTCTCATCCACCTAACCTTGATCATTAGTATTTAATTAGCGATAATTAATTAAGGCATGTTTCTCATCCATCTAGCTAGAAAAAAATAAAAAAAGAAAGAAAAACTGATGATCATATATATCCGCTCAACTGTACCATAAAAAAATAGATCACTGTATTATGAAAAATAAGGATGTACATTTTTTATCCAACCTTAAGCATGAATCAAACACGGTCATATAGGTGCGGACAAGCCTTATATAAAAACCATACACAGGTTTAAAATCTGAATCGTCGAATCGATGAATATATCGGACACATCGACTCTTCAATTGCCGTTGAAGATCAATGTGCGGTGTCGATATAGTACGAACCTTTGCCCAAGAAACTCATTGGCACATCTAACTAGACTATCTCAAGAGATAACTGTCAACGACCAAATTTGGTAAGATATGAACCAGGTTCGATGTTAGGATCGAGGCGGATTCGATGAAGAGATCAATTCGAAGAACAGAGTATACATCGGTTGTGAAGGTATCGGCTGGAGTGTACATCAGCTGGGATGGATCGGACAGAGGATAGCCGACACGGCCGATGGAGGCAATGCAGCCGATTACGATGGAGACAGTTTCAAGGCTGTTTCTAGAATCGTTCAAAGTGCTTCACAGGGATTGCCATGATGGAGATAAAGCTCTCAGTTTAGGCAATTGTATCTATTAATTAGGATATCTTATGTAATTTTCTTAGATATATGTTTGGGCAAAAGTCTGCCGCAAAAACTTATGGTATCTTAGAGTTTGTTAGAGATAAGTGTCGTGTCCGGCAAGGACATATTTTGTATCTCGGGTATAAATATGATCCGAATCCATGTAATCAATTAACACACGTTCAATACAATCTCGGTGCATCGCCACCCTTTTACTTTCGTTTACTTTCGACGAGTTCTTACTTTCGGGTTGAGCTGCATCGGTTTCAATCTTTAACTAGAGGTAAAACTTGTTATGGCGGCTTGCATTCTCGGGATTAGTGCTTCCATCTTTATGATACTCTAATCTTGTTTATGTAATTCATCGAGTTATCATATATCTTACATAATCTTTGACAATATTGTTATTTAACCTTCAATCGGCCAACATTTATCGTTGGAAGGCAGCCGATTAGGTTAAATATCAATGTTGACTTAGATTATATAGGATATCCACCACCCTATGAAACATTCAAAAGCTTGATTGTCTAGATATTGTCCTTCTTTTCATACTTATAGCTGCATCAGTTGAGTTTGACCTTATAAGTCGTGATTAGAATCTTAATCTCTAGCCTGCTTTTTGGTTGCCGATTAGGGTAGCATCGGAGTTTTAGCCGATCTTACCTGATTTAACTACTTTATATTTTATATGCTTGATTGACATGTTAAATCCGCCCTTTATGCTAAGATCTTGTCGCATTTAGGTATATTAAGCTTTCTGTTTGATATATTTTGCTTGCTTTAATATCTTAATATAGAGTAGTATCGGAGTATTAGCCGATACATGCTGGATCTATCTGATCGGCTATGCTATGAATGCTTATAATCTCCTTGTTAATATATATTTCGACCTAAGTGATTTATACTGTCTCGGCATGACGACCGATCTATCCCAATTACTTGATTTAAGTATATATCGACGGAAGTATTATATACCATTAATATCTTCAGCCAATCAAATAGATTTAGTTCTTTCTTGCCTATTTATGACTGCCGATCGACTCAAATATGACATCGGTTCAAAGATAAATGATACGTGATCGGCGACTAGTCGATCGGCTATCGTTTATAGGTTTAACCGCTATTTTCCTGTCTTTATTTCTTGTTGATTGCAGGATCAAATCAACTGGCATGCTCACGAACCTAAAGACAAGATTTTTGGACCAGCAATGAAGTTAAGCAGGACTTCATATGCCTTCTCACTAGTGAAATATTACATTCATCGTTCACTGAGTTCACAATACAACAATTACTTGCCCTACAAACCTATCACAAGTCTAAATATTACTAGCAAGTTAAACTTAATGAAACAGTGACACACTAAGTACTAGGGGTACAAACATAACTTAACATAACTTAGGGATCTTTTATTCTTCTGCAAGTTCTGTAGCTAGCTTTTCGAGGATAGTTTCATGCCTCTTGAGTTTTGCATCACTAAAATTGGCAGCGTCTTTGTCCAACAACTTTAAATATGTCTGATACTTCTCCATCCTAGTTTGTTCCTTCTTTGCTTCCGCTGATTTGGTGGTTGCTTCTGCAGATTTCAGCACTGCTTCTGCTCTCAATTTTATAGCTTCGTTGAAGAGAATAAAATCTTGAGATAGCTGGTCCCCCAAAGGAGACGGTGCAGGTTTTTTTCCTTTCCCTTTAAGCTTGGCTTTGGCTTTTTTCTGCCCTTCAGGACGCTTCTCTTTTCGGCTGGTCTCCTCCTCAGTTTCTTGGTTGGATGATGATGTATATGTACCAGATTCAGAAATCTTAGTCCTCTTGTTCTTGCTGTCCTCTTCAAGTATCCGTCGCCATTTTGGTTGATCCTTTAATTCTCTCCACATATACTCTAATGTGAAAGTTTTATCATTGTTTTCTGATTTATATAATGCATGGGCTTTCTCCATGATCATATCATCAGAGAATCCACTGCTCCAGGTTCTTCTAGCTCGAGAATAAGCTCCACAAAATTTTGCAATGTCCTTAACACCACCCCAATGTGTCTTACATTGCACGACTGTCCTTTTGCGGTTATTGCTAGATGTATTACCATTGAACTCTGCAGCAACATCCCTCCAATAGTATTCTCCCTTCTTGTCATTGCCATTTATAGAATCTAGTGAGTTATTCAACCAAGAGCTGAGGAGTCGTAGGTTTTCTTCTTCGGTCCAGTTGACGCGTGTCCCTCTTCTCCCTGTCTCTTAGCTATTGTCACTTGACTCTTCGATGTTAACCAAATTGTTCGCTTCCTGTCTTGCAAGGTACTGAGAGGCTGATTCGGATCCATGAGATGAGGCGGACCCGACAACTTGATTTGGTGAGTGCATCCAACTTTCTTGAGGACGAAAACCTTAAAAGCTTATTGGTGCAGATTGTAACCAGCTTGCTTGCTGCTGAAAACCTTGAAAGTTTGGAGGAGAACTACCATATAGGTGATAGTTGGCTGGAGGACCAAAAGGGTTGAAGGTTTGGAAATTAGGTGGTGAGGCTTGGGTAAAATGTGGGGATTGGGGAAATTGTGATTGGGAGAAAGTTGAGGGGAATTGAGTAGGAGGGGAGTTTTGGCTAGAATGTTGGCTTGGGGAGCCTTGGTTTAACAAGTTCATGAAACCTCTCTTGGAGGGATCCATCTTAGACTCTCAGTTAGCTAAGTTTCACAAAATGTGTTTGTGTTGATTCAAAGAAATCCTGAGCTATCTCTGTTTTTGTAGGGGATGAAGATGGTAAGAAGAATAGTCCATGCAACGGTTGGAAGCAGCAACGGCTACTTGCAATTTAAAATTTGTTGTCAGAACTCCACAGTACACATTCTATTTTTTATTCCCTTCTTGCCGGCAGTAGTGCTACTTCCTGGCTTTAACTATGTACCACTCCCACAATAACTAATACCAGGTAGTAAGCAGCCATTTAATGGTTACTGCCTAGTTTTTTTACAACATTGCGGGCGCCCTAACACCAACCAGGCAGCCACTTTTCTAGTTTTCTTGTCCAACCTTGTTGTTCGATAGCCATGGAGCTCCTCTCTGGCTCTCTCTCTCCTCTACTAGCGTCTACTCTTATTCTTCAATACTAGTACTCCTTAGCCCAGCCCCGAGCCATGGCGTGGCGTCAGTGAGGCTGCAGATGGATGGGTTTGTGGCTGCCATCCACGAGGGTGGTGCCTGCGCCGAAGAAGGACAGATGCCACATCAGATAGGGAGGGAGGGGCCAGTGCCACGGTGGCATCTGACATGCATGTGTGGAGGGCGCGTATCAAAATCCCCACCCGCCATTGGCCAACCTCATATCCCCTTATCCACTTCCTCACCCCATTTCCCCTCTCTTTTTCTTGGGCTTTTCTCTACTCCATCTCCGATATCTCTCTCTCCTCCACTCGAATCGAATCCACCACACGGTACCCTCCTCCCACCACCATGGCCATGGCCACGCAAGCCTCCGCCGCCACGCGCCACCTCCTCGCCGCCCGGGCGCCGGCGAAGCCGCGCTCATCCACCCTCTCCATGCCCACCTCCTCCTCCTCGAGGGCACCCACCTCCCTCAGAGCGGCAGCGGAGGAGGCCCCCGCGGGGTTCGTGCCGCCGCAGCTGGACCCCAACACGCCGTCCCCGATCTTCGGCGGGAGCACGGGGGGCCTCCTCCGGAAGGCGCAGGTGGAGGAGTTCTACGTCATCACATGGACGTCGCCCAAGGAGCAGGTGTTCGAGATGCCCACGGGCGGCGCCGCCATCATGCGCGAGGGCCCCAACCTGCTGAAGCTGGCCAGGAAGGAGCAGTGCCTGGCCCTGGGCACCAGGCTCCGCTCCAAGTACAAGATCAACTACCAGTTCTATCGCGTCTTCCCCAATGGCGAGGTGCAGTACCTCCACCCCAAGGACGGCGTCTACCCGGAGAAGGTCAACGCCGGCAGGCAGGGCGTCGGCCAGAACTTCCGCAGCATCGGCAAGAACGTCAGCCCCATCGAGGTCAAGTTCACCGGCAAGAACGTCTTCGACATCTAGACTTCTTCTTCTTCTCTCGTAATCGACCTATTAATTACTTGTGTTTTGGGTGGATGGACATGTAATTTTAATCATCTGTCAGGCTGCTCTTCAGTTATTCATGATGGTGTAATCGATCGATGGTGGGATATAATCTCTTCTTTATAATATTGTAGTATATGTTTGGTGAATTTTGATGCGTGTTCATTAACGTGTTAATTATTGTTAATTAATTCACATGATCGAACAATCGTAATTCATCATAATTAGTTGCTGCAAGTTAAATTAATTTTTCCAACTTTTAGGTAGACTAACACTACACGGCTTTATTCTGGAAACGAATGCTCCCATCGATCATTTGGCTTATTCACGGCATATTTACAAATAAAAAATAATTTGTGAATAAAACTTTAATATATATGTTCTTAACGATCTAAAAGCAAAAACCGAAAAATAAACTTTGATGAAAGAACCTCAAAACCAACTCTAAATTTAAGTTTAAAAATTTAAATTTTAACTAATAATCCTAAGCATAAGCGAAAAAATGGAGCTAAAAATTCAGATATCTGAACGTGAACAAATCACCTCTGATCATTAGCTTCCCAACCAATCAGAAATTCTCAACATCCATGTACGGATATGTGCTTTGCTATTGATTAAGATTGTGCATGGTTCACAATGATTAGATAAAAGAAGCAGAAAATGATAAGATTAAGATAACTAAACGGAAATTTTATTGTTCATATGCAGTCCCCATTGTTCCATCCAGCTAATGACAGCCGTAACCGATCCGTTTTTTGGAAATTTTTTTCTCCTCAGAGAGGTTTACACGTGATTCAGTTGCCTCTTCGTCATGAAATATTATCATCTAATAATAAGATATCTAAAGTTCATCCCTCTTCGCAGAGGGAAGAATCATACTAGCTTGATGCTATTTGGCTTCTCATCAGCAGAGACCTTGATGTCCTGTGGTTTCTCATCACCCGAGTCCTTTTGTCTGCTCAGCAACGACATCAGCCTTGTCATCGTCCGCCTCATCCTCATCATCCTGACATACAAATTAAGGCATGGTGTTTAGCACAAGGTTTAGTGTATACTGTATCTAGCGCGGTCTGGAGCTTACACTAGCGTCGTCGTTGCTGTCGTCGATTTTAGAGTTTGCAGATTCCTAGCAAGAAGGAACAATTATTCTCTTAAAAGTTTGAGCTGAAAAATGCTTTTGTTAGTTCTGTCATGTATTACAGGTTAAACAAGAAGCAACATCAAGGTATGGCTCAGAAAAATGGAGTTTTCCTGCTTACCTCCTCAAGCCTCCTCTTCTCAGCCTCATCGAAGGCAGTTTTCTCAGCCTACACAGACAAAACACGATTTAGTTCTACACAACTAGATACTGAAACAAAGTAAAACCGTACAGTGCATTAAAGATAAGACAACACACATCTTTATGCTTGGCCCAGGTTTCTTCTGCAAATTTCTTGGCATACTCAGGGTCATCAGTGATAAGAATGTTGTCAAACAAAGTTCCCGACTTAACCTGTTACCAATACATTGAATTATTAATGTTTCAACAGAACTACAGAAATTAATTTCAATTTCAGGGAATTCAGAACGAACCTGCCACAGCTCAATGCCAATGTGGTTCGAACTGTCAAAAAGTGTAGATGTAAGGATCATCCTTGTAATCTGCACAAACAAAAAAGGAATTCACATGAGCGATAAAAGCATATATCATTGCCACGTCAAGATCCCCGGACCTGGCATAGCTCGAAATCAATGTATTCCACGTAACAACCCCTGGCTGTGTACTGCCTCATGGCGTCAAGCAGATGCCGTGCCTCCTCCCACTCAGCAGACCGGCAATAACCAAAAATCATCGAATTCCACGTGCCCAAGTCCCGGCACACTATCTTGTCAAACACCTTGCGCGCCCAACCCAAGTCTCCACATACATCACAAAGGATTACGGCAGGGAGACCCTCTATCACCTCTACTCTTCATCCTAGCGATTGACCCCCTCCAATGTTTTTTGGACATGGCCACTGAACTAGGGGTGATAAGCAAACTGCGGGGGAGAGCAGTACGCTTCCGTACTTCTATGTACGCAGATGACGCAACAGTCTTCATAAACCCGAACAAAGAAGATGTACAAGCCTTCACCGATCTCCTTGGTCGCTTTGGTCAAGCAACTGGCTTATGCACGAACCTCCAAAAATCACATGTGGCTCCGATCAGGTGCGAAAACCTGGATTTAGACGACATCCTCCATGACACGCCAGCAACCAGAGCAAACCTGCCATTGAAGTATCTTGGACTTCCCTTGACAACAGGCCGACTGTGCAAAGTCGATCTCCAACCTCTCTATGACAAATCGATGAGTCGTATTACTGGCTGGCAGGGGAAGCACGTCGGGCTCGCGGGACGTTCTACCCTGGTAAAGGCGGTGCTCACTTCGCAGCTTGTCTTCCTTCTGACAGGACTAAAAGCGTCCAAGGAGTCCCTCGAGGTTCTAGACATGCAAAGAAGGAAGTTCCTCTGGGCGGGCGGGGAAGCTAAGACAGGGGGAAAATGTAAAGTCAATTGGACGCGAACCTGCCTTCCCACTGCCTCCGGAGGTCTGGGCATCCTAAACTTAGAAAAGTTCGCGAGAGCTTTGCGTCTGCGTTGGCTTTGGCACGAATGGAAATCACCGGAAAAAGCCTGGGTAGGAACCGGCACACCATGTGACGACACCGACAAACTCCTTTTTGCGGCCGCCACCTCCATAACAATTGGAAACGGTGAGAAGACAAGCTTCTGGGATTCGGCCTGGTGGGAAGGAAGGAGAATGAAAGATGTAGCTCCTCTAGTCTATGCGGCATCCAAGAAAAAGAACAAGACGATCCAACAGGCCTTGCAATCCGACCAATGGCTTCATAATTTGGACCTGCCGTCAAATGCAGGATGGACGACGGACTTAATTGACCAACTTGTCACAATCTGGACCGCCACTCAGACGCTACAACTAGAAAAGCAAGAGGATGACAAAATAACATGGAAGCTTACCAGCCATGGCGAATACACGGCAACATCGGCCTACAATGCACAACTCCTCGGCACCACAGCCACCAACTTTAATAACCTAATTTGGAAGACCTGGGCGCCACGAAAATGCAAAACCTTCGCATGGCTAATCATCCAAAACAGAGTATGGACCTCCGACAGACTAGCAACTAGAGGATGGCCAAACGGTTCCATATGTCCCTTATGTCGTCGATCTCAAGAAACTGCCCTTCACCTCCTCGCGGGATGTAGATACACAAAGAGAATCTGGGAGGCAATTGCGGAATGGACAGCGTGTGAGGGGTTGAAACCATGTCGGTGGCAGCAAACCTCCACGGTGTTAGAATGGTGGGAGGCTACCTCAAACATCCAAGAGGCACCCAAGAAGGCTCTTCGCACACTGATCCTACTGGTCACATGGGAGATCTGGACTGAGAGAAACCGCAGAACCTTTCAGCAAAAAGAGCTATCGACCACCTCCCTTCTGGCTAAAATCAAGGAAGAGGCCAAAACTTGGGCCTTAGCGGGCGCGAAAAATCTTCATAATTGGCTTTCTTTTAGTTAGCTCAGACCAAAGGTCTTGAGCTCGTTTTCGCCTTTGTACAGTTTTACTCCTTCTCTATTCAATGAAAATTGGCAGCTTGCCTTTCTTCACAAAAAAAAAAACAAGCACCGAATTCCCAACCGGCACATCCCCATGAACCCTCTCCTGATAGCCATGGAATGGAGCGCCCTACCAAGCTCAAAGTCCTCAGCATACGCGAACGCCTGTAAAATCCTCGTGATCAAGAACCATGGTCACCGCGAGCGCGAGGACGTCACTGTACATTCCCCTGATGGCGTACCAGGCGAGCAGGTCCCTATGGCCCATTCCGTCGAACACCTCCCGTGTGTCCCCGAGCCACCCCGCGCAGGAATGCACGGTGATGAGCTTGGTCTCCGCGACGAACCGGGGCTCCTCCCTGCTGCTGCACACGGGCGTCAGCAGCGCAGCGGGTGGGCGGCCGTCGCCCTCGGCTTGTCGCGGGGGATACGAATACGAGCGCTTCTCGATTCTTGGAGCGATGAAAGCGGGAGGGGAGGCGCCTGCGGGGACGCCATGACGCGGGGTTCTTGCAGGCGGCCATGGCTGAGCTTGGAGGGGAAGTGGTGGGGTTTGTGGAGGAGGAAGAGGGAGGGGAAGGGAGGAGGATGGAGGAGGAGGAGCTTCAATTCTTGGGAATATTTTTTGTAACAAAACACCCACATATTTTTGAAACCCTCTATTAAGGGAATTTGGTTTATTTTTTGTTCCAAAAAATATTTCATCTAGTGCAATCACACTGTTTCACTATATATAGATCTAATGTTGCAGTGAACTGAAATACTCCATTGCAACAAATCACCCACATATTTTGGAAACCCTCTATAAAGAGAATTTGGTTTATTTTTTGTTTCACCTAGTATACTCACAATGTTTCACTATGTATAGATCTAATGTTGCAGTGAACTGAAGTATTCTTTCGCTATTTGCTGAAACATTGTTTTTATATAAAGTGGAACAACACCTGATTTAAACGATTTAAACATTTTCGATCTACTTAGTGAAACAATTCTGATATACTTGGTGGAACATCGTGCAACATTTTAAAAAAAAAATTCAATAAAAAGCTAAAAAAAATTTGTCGGAATATATCCATGTGTGGTCTTGTTTTGAAGATTTAATTGCAACGAATTTAATGGTGCAATTGGATCATGATTTGGATAAATAATTTAATAGATAAATCAGTTTAAAGTGGTTTTCCATGCGACCACGCATACATGGCGCTGACGTCATGCTGATTTGACCCCTTCCTAATCGGGCACCCGACCGGGAGTCGCGTCCAATAAAAATCGCCATATGGTTATAGGAATTTTAGCTTTTTTTTGTAGATTTTATTTTTTTATTACACGGAAAACGCACATGTACCCATACCGTCGGGCACGGACATCACACTATAACAACATGAGTGTAGCCTTAACACACGCTTGAAGAGACGGGGGGCTAATGACACATTCTTGGCTGAGTCCACTAAATTATGGAAAGTGCGTGCGCGTGTGTGTGATATTCATGGTCTATTAACCAGGATTTGAACTATAGTGAATGCATTTTCACTTTTGTTGGTCGTTTTGGTTTGCAACTTGACGGTGATAAAAACTTCTTCATGCTCTAATACAAACTTTCTTCTTTTTTTTTCTCTTTCTATTTAAGAGTGCTCATACCAATAAGCATCCTCACCTCTCCGTTTTTGGTGGCTTACACTATTGGATCGACTCTTGTTTCCCGCCGCCTTGTAACCGGTCTCAATTGACCCTAACATTGATACTATCCACCCACCGCTGACCTTCTTCATGAATAATGGTTCCAGTGGCGCTACCTCCACCTCACTGAATTGCTCTCACCATTGCCTATGACATGCGTCGAGATCCTCTACAATATGCAGTACTACTCATTGGTGTGTCAGTGAGCGTGTAGCAATATAGAGGATATGCATCCTCTACAACATATCTTTGTACCTGGTGCACCAACTAACTTGACCACCCTCACCCTAAACCAGTGACATAATCCTACCACCTTAGCTTGAGAAGCCATGATAAAATGCATGACATGACATTGTTGTTTGTCGGGACAGTTTGATGAGATAAGATTGTGGTTCATCCAAAAGCTCAGCCCTGCTTTTTTCTGATTAAGATGTAGATTTTTTCTTTGGTTTTCGCTAGCACTTTTCTCAAACTACTACCCGACGTGTTTCGTGCGAAAACTTTCTACGTAGAAGTTGCTTTAAAATATCAAATAAATCATTTTTCCAAGTTAGTAATAATTAATACTCACCTAGTCATACACTAATCATTTTTCAAATAAATCATTTGTCTCGTTTTGCATACGCTGAAAATGTGATGACCATTTGATTTCAGTCAGAAGGCCGAGGTTGATGGTCGAGGTAGTTGGCGGACATATAAGAAAATCTCAGCTGATTATAAGAAAATATAAGTGGTGTTAAACACCAATTAAATTTCGTTTAATTAAATATGTATAAACAAATCAGTAGAATGTTAGATATCTTACAACATAACAAAGTTTAATGGAAAAAAAAAAGCTCATACCAATTTAAGCGATGCGATTTTTTTGTCATATTCATATTTGAAAAAGTAAAAAAATCCACATGTACATGGAAGAAAGTTTTTTTAATGTAAAATTTTGTAGTATTAAATTTCAAGGATCATTTGATTAATTACCAAATGTGCCTGATTTTTATCGAAATAGAAACAACCTTTTATGCAAATACAAATAGTTTTCTGTTCAACTACTGATAGCATTATCTCAATATGAGTGTTTTTTTTAGATAATGGATCTCAATATGAGTGTTAGATACTTAGATATCCTAAGTCCTGAGTAGATCAGCTCTGATGATTAGCATCCCAACCAAATCAGAAATTATTAGACTTCTGCAAGCACATCGTAATGATTAAATTAAAGGAGAAGAAAAGGGTAAGAGAAAGATAAAGAAACTCAAATTTTATTGAACCTCAAGTTCCATTTCTCTGAAAACTATATGCGAACTGCATGAATTTTGTAGCTAGGAATCAAAAAGCTTGGTAATTTTTACTCAAACCCCAAAGCTAGTTAATTAGCAAAATTGGAGTAAAAAAAGTAATTACTAGCTAGCTAAAGTGGAGTACTCCATCAAACAAGGAAATATAATGTCTGGTGAGGGATGAAAATTCATCTTTTTTTTGAAGGAAAGGGATGAAAATTCATCGCCGACACAGACACAGCTACAAGCATATGTTGATATTGACTAATGACTTACATCCTCTGTTCGAAATAAATTTATTTTTGGCTCCTCCTATTTATTTCAAAATAAGTTCAATATTAATAATTATTACATCGTAGTTTTGTGAAAGTATGAAATAAATACATTAGAAATAGAAAAAGATAAAGAGATGTAAGTTGGGATTGGAGAAAGTATGATTTTTTATAGTTTGTATTTTTGTGTTTGGATGGGTGAAAAATGAATTTATTTTAAATGGTACTTCACTAGCAAAACATAGTTATAACTTATAATTAATTAATTCTCCAGGCCAAACATATAATCCTAACACTCCATCCATCTAGTGAAGTGGAAAATTGATAGTACTACGATACCACTGTGTGGTGGTCAACTTGAATATTTGGCTAGTTTACTGAAAGGAGTACTTTAATATGATATAATAGTAGTACAGAATATACTAGCTAGCTTGAGTAGTAATAATACAGCAGGTTTTATATATGATGATCTACTTACTAGTATAATACTTTTGCAAAATGATTATAGGGCGCGTAGCTTGTATGCAAAGTGAAACCGGAAGTAGGCGATGGAGAAAACGGGCACGCTGCATTGCACAATTTCGGGTGAATAGTGTGATACCATCGAAGTTGGTACTTCCAGTTTCTTTTTTAAATAGCATAGTCGCTCGCGCAGATTGCGCGGCTAGCATTATTATATTTTCTCTCTTATAATAGCATATATGTTTTCTCAATGTATTATTCAATATATTAAAATGACAACAAAATTTTGCACGTCTTTATAAGAGCGAACTTCCAATATTCCTTTGAATTCTAGTTATTTGTAATTGTATTTCTATTTGTACTCTAAATTCTACTTTAATTTTATTAGTTTTATTCTGAATTTTAAAATCTTATATGTATTCTATACTCTTATTTCAATATTCCTTATTTTAATTCCTAATTTCTATTATTTCTAAATTGTATTTCTATATATGGATTCTAAACTTATCTTTCAATATTTTTTTAATTCCGAATTTTAATTATTTTTAAATTCTATTTCTATATGGACTCTATATTCTTCATCCAATATATTTTTTAATTTCGAATTTTTTTTATTTCTAAATTGTATTTCTAGACAGACTCTAACCTTTACATTTAATTTTTCTTATTTTTTTAAATTCTGAATTTCCATTACTTCTATTGTATACCGATATAGACTCTAATCTTACCTTTCTATATTCCTTACTTTTAATTCCGAATTTCAGCTATTATTAAATTATATTCTTATATGGACTCTGCTTTTTCTTTTTCTCCGGTTAATGTGTGAATTTCTAGACGATGAAAGCGAACGTGAATGCTTCTTTTTCTATTTCTTTAATAATATAATAGATAGATAGATAGATTAGGAAGCACTGTTGCATAAAAAGACACGTGACAGCGTTTCGATGAGCAAAAGAAATTCAAGAAAACCAGAAAAAACGGTATGGGTAGGAGTATTATTAGCTGATGATATATAACATGGTACTAGAACTACATCGTTACAGCACACAGACACAGCAGGTACACACAGACACAGTACAGTCAGTCGGCCGGGTAGCCGGCAGCCGTAAAAGCAAGGTTAGATGATGGCCGGGCGCATGCATCGATCGCCATCGCCATGGATTCGATCGAATCCTCTCCTCCTCTGTCAGTGTCAAACAAGCAAGGTACTATGCAATCCCGGCCCTTTTCATTTTTGCTTTCCATTGCAATTGCAGCAGCAGCAGCAGATCCATCGAGGGTAGCATGCATACACTGCTTGCCGGCCGGCCGGAACTGACTTTGAACGGAATACATGATGAATATATGCATAGAGATATTCAAAGCTGGGAATGATTCAGACTCCCCTATGGGAGGCATATATATATATATATATATATATATATATATATATATATATATATATATATATATATATGTGTGTGTGTGTGTAGTGCATGCTTCATCGATTCTCTTCTCACTTCGATCGATGTGACCAAAGTGGAATAATCCCATCGATCATACACTACATATGTACGTACTACTCCTACCATATACTGTAACTACCTAATCACAAAAATCAGTTGCTACTAAATCTCAACTAATTAAAATTAATTGCTCATAGTACGTAGTACAAGTTTAACCTGCAACATGCATGCACATACAGGATAAAAATGGTTGGAGGGCTATATTTGGATGGGAGATAATCATCTAACTTTTGAATGTGTTTGATTAGTGGGCAAAAGCGGAGCTACTACTACATATATCTAGAGGGGTGCCCAAGAACCTGTTTCAGATTTTTTTTTAAGCTATAATTTATATATTTTCATCATATATATATATACCCATCAGTTATAAACTTAGACACCTGTATCAAGTTAAATTCGATACAAACTAAGGAAAGTAACCGAGTGAAACCCCCTCTATTTTGTTCTAACTCTGTCCCTGTTGGTGGGCATGGCTGAATAGAGCGGTGGGCATGGCTGAATAGAGCGGCCAAGAGAGGGAATTTTGGAAGTTGTTGGATTGTCTCATCCACCTAACCTTGATCATTAGTATTTAATTAGCGATAATTAATTAAGGCATGTTTCTCATCCATCTAGCTAGAAAAAAATAAAAAAAGAAAGAAAAACTGATGATCATATATATCCGCTCAACTGTACCATAAAAAAATAGATCACTGTATTATGAAAAATAAGGATGTACATTTTTTATCCAACCTTAAGCATGAATCAAACACGGTCATATAGGTGCGGACAAGCCTTATATAAAAACCATACACAGGTTTAAAATCTGAATCGTCGAATCGATGAATATATCGGACACATCGACTCTTCAATTGCCGTTGAAGATCAATGTGCGGTGTCGATATAGTACGAACCTTTGCCCAAGAAACTCATTGGCACATCTAACTAGACTATCTCAAGAGATAACTGTCAACGACCAAATTTGGTAAGATATGAACCAGGTTCGATGTTAGGATCGAGGCGGATTCGATGAAGAGATCAATTCGAAGAACAGAGTATACATCGGTTGTGAAGGTATCGGCTGGAGTGTACATCAGCTGGGATGGATCGGACAGAGGATAGCCGACACGGCCGATGGAGGCAATGCAGCCGATTACGATGGAGACAGTTTCAAGGCTGTTTCTAGAATCGTTCAAAGTGCTTCACAGGGATTGCCATGATGGAGATAAAGCTCTCAGTTTAGGCAATTGTATCTATTAATTAGGATATCTTATGTAATTTTCTTAGATATATGTTTGGGCAAAAGTCTGCCGCAAAAACTTATGGTATCTTAGAGTTTGTTAGAGATAAGTGTCGTGTCCGGCAAGGACATATTTTGTATCTCGGGTATAAATATGATCCGAATCCATGTAATCAATTAACACACGTTCAATACAATCTCGGTGCATCATCTAACTTTTGAATGTGTTTGATTAGTGGGCAAAAGCGGAGCTACTACTAGATATATCTAGAGGGGTGCCCAAGAACCTGTTTCAGATTTTCTTTAGCTATAATTTATATATTTTCATCATATATATATATACCCATCAGTTATAAACTTAGACACCTGTATCAAGTTAAATTCGATACAAACTAAAGCTATGTTGGCACTGCCTGTTACCATCCTCTCCTCGTTTTCAGCACGCATGTTTTTCAAACTGCTAAAATATATTTTTTGCAAAAAAAAAGTTATTATACGAAATTTGCTTAAAAATCATATTAATCTATTTTTCTTAAAAAAATAGCTAATACTTAATTAATCATACGCTAAATGCTACTTTGTTTTACGTGCTAGAGAATAAGGGCCCGAACGTAGCCTAAGTAAAGTAACCGAGTGAAACCCCCTCTATTTTGGTGGGCATGGATGAATAGAGCGGCCGAGAGAGGGAATATTGGAAGTTGATGGATTGTCTCATCTGGCCCAATGATATTCACCTAATCTTGATCATTAGTATTTTATTAGTGATAATTAATTAAGGCATGTTTCTCATCCATCTAGATAGAAAAAAAGAAAAGAGAGAAAAAACTGATGATCATATATATCCGCTATGTATCATAAAAAAAATTAGATCACTGTATTCTTAAACACATGGATGTACATTTTTTTATCCAACCTTAAGCATGAATCAAACACACAGCCATATAGGTGCGGACAAGCCTATAAAAACCATACACAGGTTTGAAATCTGAATCGATAGACATTTTGGAGTTCAATTGAGTGGTATGTATGTTTTTTTTTCGAGAATACGAATAAAGCTTGCGTATCTTTGTATTAAGATTGGGAAATAATTACATCCATCCAGTTACAACATGAAGCAAGATGAAACAAAGTTGTTGACAAAGGTTTATATCTCGCAGTATAGTTTGTGCGACTCTACTAATTAAGGAAAGGAAAGAAAAGACAGTAGTACAAAATATAGTGAAGTGAAACACAGAAATTAATTAATTAATTAATTAAGCCATATATGCGCGAGGTACAAACGAATAAAACATCAAGGAATGAAATGGAATGGAATGGATCCAAATAAGATTGGAATAGAAAATAATGAAGCAGCTAGCAGAGAGGCTGCTGGTAGTGGTAGAAATGAAAGGGAAGAATATAATGGAGAATAGATATAAATTAGGAAAGATACGATGGATGGGAAGCGAAGCGATGAGAGAAAAGAAAAAAAAGATCAGAAGACCTTGGCGACGTCCTTCATGAGGCCAGGGTTGGCGTTGCAGAAGGAGATGAACTCGTTGAAGTCGATGAAGCCGTCGCCGTCGGTGTCGATCTCGGCCATCATGCGCTGGACCTCGTCGGCGGACGTCGACCCCAGCGTCCGCAGCGCGTCCGTCAGCTCCGACAGCGATATCTTGCCGTCCCCGTTGGTGTCGAACCGCTTGAAGATCCTCTCCATGTCAGCAGATGAAGCAGCAGCCATCCCGGTCGATCAAACAAGACAATCTAATATATCTCTCTGATCTCCGGCCGATCGATTAATCTCCGATTTCTGATGATATTCTCTGCTTGCTTGCTGCTATAGATAGATCCTTCTTCTCCGGTGGTCGATCAACAAGTATGGATGATCAGCTCGATGATAGATAGATATAGATGAGCAGGTGGAAATGAATGTGAGGAGTGGCGCGTGTTGAGGAGGAACAACGGTGGGAGTGGGAGATGATCGCGCACCACCACTCGCCGGCGCCGCTGGAATCGTTCAACCTGGACCGTGTTCGGCCCAGCCCACGTAGGAACCAATGGGCCCAGCCTACTAGCTAATGTATTGATGGGCCTCCACCAAATCAAGGCCCAAACTCACAAATAGGGGCTTCCTCTTCCTCTCGATCCCCCCTTCTCTCTCTCTCTCTCTCTCTCTCTCTCTCCCATGGCGGTGGTGATCGCCGGCGCCGCCACTCGCCGCCTCCTCCTGGCGCCCGCCCGCCGCAGGGCCTTCTGGTCCTCTCCCTGGGCGGAGGAATCTCCGCACTCCCCTGGGCCCTCCGCCGACGAGAATAAGAAGAAGAAGCCCTCGTCCCACCACCGCCTGGCCGCTGTCATGGACGCCGTCGCCGACCGCAAGCTCCCTCCCGAGCTCCGCGGCCGCGCCAACGCCGTCAGGTATATATGCCCCCTTCCCCTCCGCCCTCTACGATTCATTCTTCCGTAATCAAGGAAGAGGGTCTAGCGTATTATCCCGTTGCTTGCATTCTACTACCAATATTATCTTAATCAGTATGATGCCAATACCAATCTCTTCTTTTGTAGCGAATTGCTTGATTTAATCATCTACAGCTTCCATTTCATTTCGAGCAGCATCAAAACAGAGTCAATGAAATTACCACTGAAACTAATATCATTCTCTTCATCTATTTATCACCTGCCCTGGCCAAGCATTTTTTTTTAATACCATTCTCACCTGGGCAAACATTTGTGGTGATACACGGCGTATCTCGATTGTAAAAAGAAAAAAAAAAGCACTGTTAGGGCAATCAATCACTACAAGGCTTGTAGTGGAACATTGCATAATGACTGCACCACTTAATTTTCCTGCCTGATCAATGTTACAGTTGTTATACCTTATGGATTTTCTTCAGTTTCGCGACAACAACAGCCAAAACTGCATACTGAATGATGTTGTTGCTTACAAGCAGCTCCAATGGACAATGACGGACCAACTGAGTGCCTATAAATGTTTCAAAACACTTCCCATCTTTCATCATAGTGTACAACGCAAATTAAAATTATCTTTCTGGTGCTACTCGTTAGTCAATAACTCAATATGTAACAATGCTAATGAATTAATTATCACTGGCCTCAACCAACAAGATAGACAATGTTGAAACTGCATACCTATGTGACAGAGTGATATTGGTTCAACAATGTCTTGTTCACAACATGTTTAAGCTTAGGTACAAGGCAGCATACGATCATTTTTAAAATGTTTCTGCTACGCATGGTCCATTTGTTAAGCTATCTTATTTGTTTCTTCCTCTGGTTACTGTAAAAAGTTTATATATCTTGTTAATGACTCTGAGCTTTTCACTTCAGAGCTTCGCCCAGCCACATGCACCCAGCAAGTTGCTATTAACAACTTTTCCATCTCTCTGTCTGAACATTTGTGTTTTACCATGTACATTAGCGTAGCAATCAATCTAGCCAATAGTTAGCCAAATTGATGCATACACTATTTAGCCAAATTGTGTAATACACACATGTTTAGGCTTGTTTCTCATTGGTAAATCTGACGTTTCTGCATCACTAATTGGATCAACTGTCATACTGTGGATTGTCACATGACTAGTAACTTTTCTTGTAATCTTGTTTGTTGCAGATCTGAGACTGATATAATCAATGTTGTGGAACAAAGAATATGGCATTCAATGGAAGAAGGGCACTTTGAAAACCTACCAGGGAAGGGAAAACCTTTAAACCTCGATTCAAACCCTCATGCTGATCCTGCAGAAGATACCCTTTACAGAATACTTTCAAGGAACGGCTGCGCACCTGAATGGGTTGAGCTGAACAAGGAAATTCGAGGCATGATTGCACGATGGAGATTAGCATTGAGGAAGGCTTGGGCGAACCGCTCTGAGGATGATCGTTCTACCTGGCATGACGATTGCAGACTACTTCAGGAACAAATTCGCCAAATAAATGACAAGGTGCTACTGGCTACCTGCCCGCCTGTGTATGCTTAATGACTAGAACAAAATGGACTAAATCTGGAGTTTTATTTTTCTCAAATGTTACAGGTTTTCCGATACAATCTCATAGTGCCCTTTGGGCGCCAAATGTTTGGTCTTAACTGGGACAAGGAGCTGGACAAATTGAAACTGAAGTAAGATGGAAAAAGGGTAGGCTACTGGGATGCAGTTTTATAGGCGTTATCCTGTATTTTGTTGTATCCAAGAATACCTTAGAACTCGAGCAGTGGTAAATAGCTTGAATAGAAAAATTAAGTATAGTTATACGCGTGACATTTTTGCAGTCATCTTGCTCTTAGATTTAGATTTTCAGATGTTAACCTGCAGTATAGGCCATGAAGCAAAGGGGGTCGAAATAATGGGTGTAGCATGCAGAACAACTAATTTTCTGCAGCAGAGCTGAATACTGAAGTTGTGTGCTATCCTATAGTAGAATTTGAGAAGGGTTTCAGATTCTTCACATTGCGTTGCTGGCCCTTTTTTGTTTGCGAAATCAGGGGCTCAATTTTCATTCATTTGTAACATTGTTACCATCTAGTAGTGAACATTTGTTCAGAAACTCCGGCACTTGTTAGCTGTTACACCATTTACTGGACGATTTTAGGATGTGGTTCATTGCTATTCTGGATATCCTGCAATCAGACTTTTGCATTGCATGTTGAGCATTGAAGAGATCAAACCAAGGTCAGGTCATATCAGTTCATGACTCAGGAAACTGCTGCACTATGCAAGCTGCATGCAATAAATTTGATTTTCGATTGTACCCTGTCACCGAAAAACCAGCTGCACCAGTACTATAATATAAAGTGAAACAGATCTCTCTCTCTCTCTCTATTTATACCACTCTGCTATCTTTTCTTATCTCATAAATGCTATGATATCCTTTTTCTTTTCTGTGTAAAAAGGTGAAAGTAGAAATTAAGGAGAAAAAGAATCTTCAGTTGGTGTCAGCATGTAGTGTCATCCTCCTCTTTCTACTGAGCAGGAGATTGTGTAATGTCACCAAGCATCTTCAATGCAGGGCAAGGGTTGTCTATTGGTACCTGTCAGCAAGAGAAGGAAAATAGATTTCAGCATCGACAAACATTGAAGAAGCCACTACACAAGTTCACCTGCCTGTCCTAGTAAGCTCCCTCCATCCCTGATCCCTCCTCCTCTCCCTATCTATCTATCACTGTTGGTGCATGTGTCCCTGCCGGCCTGTTGTCTTTCTCAAAGGCACTGTATTGCTTCTGCATGTGCTGCTATTGATCCTTGAAGAAACTCTCTCACCAGCTACTAGTACTACATGAATGCACTCTTTCCAGCTCACACTGAATCTAGCCTGTCCAAATCCTGATGGCTATGCTTGCACAAAAATAATTGCACTTGCATGCAATCAGGGTAGCTGACACCACAGGTTCCAACAATACCATTGTTTTACTCTAATATACTAGTATATGTGTTGGAATACTAGCTAGAGGTTACTACTTACCATGTGGCCAGCTCCCAGTATCCAGTAGAATTTGAGATTCTTGTAAGATTTGAGGAAGGCTTGGGTGCCAGCTGCTTCACCACCACTGCAGTAGAGCGGCACTCTGCGTGAGTTTGTGAAGTTCTTCAGACCATCCCACCTGACATCAAACAACAGGCATGCATGGGCCATTAAACCACTTGTCTTTGTAATTTGCTTCTCATGCATTAATTCTGCAGTAATAAGAGAGGGGGGGTTGTGCAGAAACTGCAAATGCTTACTTGAGTTTCTGAATCCAATCCAATGTTCCCTTGGTCGCACAGATCAGATCAAGCTGAATGAACGATTGCCAATTAATTAACTATAAGAAAGGTAAACTTTGGCTATCTTCAGATATATTATTTATTTATATATATATATATATATATAGTTGGTTGATGCGATGCTTTTGGCATTTAGTAACTATATATATATCCAGAATATGGTTCAGAAGTTGAGACAAAATGAACAGTCACACATGTTAGGGGTCATGTGTCTGTTACGATGTAGGTTGCGCCTTTCCCAACAGATGAAGCTAAATCAACTATATATTCCTGGTGGCCTTTGTGTGTTGGTGCAAGAAACAAAAGTTAGGAGTACAAGAAGAAAGCATGGAGCTGACATACACATATATTCGTCCAGATATATGCCCGTGATAAGCCTAAGGATATCACATCACATATACATACTCCGTATGCACCTAGGGTAGCCTGATGAAGATATGTATGTGAGTCTGATGAGATTGCACGAATCCGATAGATGGACTAGAGATGCTGATGATACCAGCAGGTGTGCAACATGCACTGCTGTCTGTCATGTGGAATATATTCTTGCTGGCGATCAAAGAGCATGTACTGTACTGCCACTAGCTAGAGAGTTGGCATGCAGCTAGAGCTAGTAACTTGTATGAGTATGAATTAATGTGACACTAGGCAATACGGGGACGGACAAACAAAACAACAGGTGACAACACATTCCTGACGGACAACTGAAGCATGATACTGTGCCATTCATGCAAAGCAACAGTCAGGACTCATGATGTGTAATGTTTGGGTATTCAATTGAGTGTAAGCTAGGTAGAACATGCTGACATACATCAAGTAATTGGTCGATGGATCAGACAAAGCGATAAATCCACATGTTGAAAGACCCATACATAAATGTAGGAGTAGCAGAGAGGAGAGTTGAGTTTGATACCTGTCCGCTATAGATTGTGACGTTGAGGCCAAGCTTGAGAAGCTCGTCGACCTCAAGGATTCTGGGTTTCATGAAGTCTCCTGCAAGAGCTTCGAACACATCGTCTGACTGCTCGCTCCAGCTATATATTTCGATCGTGGATAGTATATGATTAAAGTTAGATGGGACAACAATTAAATTCAGAGATCCCATATACAATACGTATATCATTTGTATGTGCATGCATTGTGCATTATGCATAAGTAAAATAATGTTGGTACACGTACGTGACGTTTTTGGGTATGATCCGGAGCTTATCCCTGATGATGGTGTTCATGATGCCCTCGAAGCCGCCTTGCGTTGTGACCTTAGAGCTCAGGTAGCTGGAGTAGCGCCTCCTCGACTGCCCCAGCGACGCCAGCAGCCTCTGCCGCTGCTCCAAATTAGCATCCGACGACGAGTCATCCTTGAGGAAATTGTAGAAGTCCTGCACCCATCATTTCTCAGTCACAAACTAATACTAACTCTGTGCATATATGTATAAATATTAGTGAGACGCACGATGTAGTTGGCTTGCTCGAGAATGATGGACTCCAGACTCTGCCATGTGTTCTCGGCCTCCAGGAACTGTGCTGCCTTCACCTGCGCCTTGATCTGCTGCGCCAGGCTGCATTTGCATTTGCCTTGTTTAATTTATACGTCGCCTTAATATCCATTTTTGTAAAAAAATAATAATAATAACAAAAGACTGAATTGGGAAGGAACAAGTTAACTGATGAATTACAAGCAACTAACTAGCCAACCATTGCATGCAACTGATATGAAGATAAAAGTAGTACTCCCTCCGTTTTAATGTCAAACCGTTTCAAGTTTGACTAAATTTATAAATAAATATACTATAATATTCACAAAATGAAATTAGTTTTATTAAATCGATAATTGAATGTACTTTCATAATATATTTGTTTTGGATTAAAAACATTATTAATTTTTTCTATAAATTTGGTTAAATTTAAAGTAGTTTGATTTTAACTAAAATCAAAATGACTTATAATCTGAAACGAAATGAGTACTTAGTAGTGTAGTAGTAAGTTAACCTGTCGGAGAGGTAGAGGCCGTTCTCGTCGAGGCGGGACACCTGGTACAGCAATGGCCCCCACGAAAGCTGCCAACATATATAGGCACCCGGCCGTTTATTTCTATCAAATCCCAAAATATCTTCTTTTCCTCTTACTAATTAATCCTTCCGTTCTAAAATATAAAGTATTTTAAACGGATAGTACACTTCTTATTATTACAAATTCGGATATAGACTCTCTATCCAAATTTACAGTACTAGAAAATATTCCACCCGTTTAAAATCTCTTATATTTTGAGACTGGGAGAGTAACTGGGAACCTATCCTATCCACAATGTTTTTCATGTACATACTATATACACCAACTAACAAACTTCATCAAAAATTCTAAAAAAGTTTGTACATATACTTTTAGTAGTAACACATTTATGTGTAACGTTCCATCTTGAAATTCAAACTATATAAGAAGCACAAAAAAAGGATAAAAAATGTGATCGATTTATACCCTTGAAATTGTAAGAAATTTTATCTTTGTTGTTACGGTCAAAATGCAATGAATTTGAGGTTAAAATTTTACGCATAAGTGTAATGCTATTGGAAATACATGTATAATTTTTTTTCTAGATTTTTCTTAAAAAATTGTTAATTGGTGTGTAAGATATATACGGTGTGTACACGAGAAGACATGTGTAAACAAGATACGTTCTCAATTTATTAACTAGTGTGATGGGAGTATTGAGCTAGTACTTACCACCGAGTCCTCGGGTGAAATCCAGCTATTACCAAGCGCAACTCCTGCATAAAGACATGAAAATTAAGTCATTGTTTACATATATATATATATATATATATATATATATATATATATATATATATATATATATATATATATATATATATATATATATATATATATATATAGACACACATACATACATTTGGTGTAGGTTTTTATAATAAATCACTGTGTATATGGGTAGAGATAGATGCAAATGGGGCAATGGTCGATGGGTGTAAGTACGTACCGGCGAGGTTGGCGGCGAGTCGGCCGGCGTGGATGGCCTTGAGCGCGGTCAACGCGGTGGTGACGGCGAACTTGCCGCCGTAGGACTCTGCGACGATGTACAGTGGGCTCCCCTGTAGCCGCGTGTTGCTGCTGCTGCTGTAGAGTTGGGAGAGCAGAGTGGTGAGGTCGGTGGCTGCCTCGGCGTCCGTGCGCGCCAGCAATGTCCTGTCGCCGCCCTCCACGTAGCTGAACCCCGTGCCCACCGGGTTGTCCTGCCATTGCCATCTCATCTAGCTCATTGCACCATTCAATTCATCCTTCACCAACCTACAACTACTCTATCTCTATCTCTATCTCTATCTCTATCTCTATCTCTATCTCTCCAAAAAATTTGTTTAAGATAATGAGATCGAAATTAAGCAAATAGATAAAATCATAGTATTACGACGAAGAGGAGGTCGGCCTTGGAGAGCCAGGTGGATGGGCGGGGTTTGAGGTTGGTGTCCAGCGGCCCGATCTCCATGAAGTTGCCATAACCCACGCCCGACGCGCCCTGCAATGCGATATCGATTGATCACTTAGAGCAGGTACAATAGCAGGCTATAAGCCAGCTATAACTATATATCGAGAAGAAAAATGAAGAGAGAGAAGAAAGCGGGCTACAGATTTGTAACCGGCTGTAACACAGACTTAAAAAAATTATATGTGTATGAGAGGTGGGATCGGGTATTAATGGTGTAGTATATTTTTACAGTTAACTATTGTATAAATGAGTTATTAGATTGGCTACAGATGGTTTGGAACCAGTAGTTGACTATACTGTTGACCTTGCTATTAGCTTGTTTGTTAACACAAAGATCAAGATGATACTACGTACGACTAGGATAACATTGGAGGGAGCAATGGCTGTTGATTAGCTAGCTGGATGATTAATTATATATATTTCAGCTATACATAATTATGCAATCAGTAAATCAATTATGCATATATGGGTGGTCGATCGATATATATCGGAACCAGCTAGCTGCCTGCAATGCAATCAATATATATAATCATCTGGATGACTATATATGTACGATTTTAATTAATGAATTGATTACCGGGCCTCCCTGGAGCCAGAGCACGGTCGGCCATGGCGTGCTGCCCTTGTTGTTCACGCGCTGCGGGCTCCGGTACAACCACCAGAACATGTGCGCCTCTGCACGTACATAGTATATACGGACCAACATCATAATCATATTATTTCGATCGATGGATCAATATAATATATACTCCCAATAATAATCATTCATAAATATCATCAAAGTAAAAGGAGGAGAAGGAAGAAGAAGAGTTGAAGATAGCAGCCATGCTTACTCGGGCGTACTTGGACATAGCCCCACTCCTCCGAGCCGTCCGGCGTGCCACCGGCGATGGCGGCGGCGGCGGCGGCGGAGGAGGAGGAGGTGAGGAAGAAGAGGGAGGCGGTGGTGCAGTAGATGAGCAAGGCGACGGGCCTCATCAGCAACCCCATTCTTGACCGAGATCGACAGGGATGCGTGAGGCAGCCTCTGCCTCTCCCTCAGCAAAAAGGAGATGAGATACTAGCTAGAAATGAATGAGATGACCTGGATGTCCCTATTTATATTTTATTTTATATATACTCGTGTGGTGTACTATTCCACACAGTTTCTGTACATTTAGAAATAGTATCTATTTAGTAATAAATAAATACAAATAGTAGGAGTAGTTAATTACCTTTTCTTCTCATCCATCTTGTTTGATCATTTTATCTATACGTGTGAACTTTCTCCGTCTAAAAAAATAACCTAGATAAGAATAAGATATAACCTAAAACAACGAATCTAGACATATATCTTATTCTTATTTAAGTTGACTTTTTCTGAAAAAACGGAGGAAGTACATACTCCCTTCCATCATCCATCCACAGATATATATAGGGGATATTAATTGGGACAGATTGGATTGCGTGCTGCCCGATCGATCCATCCATCCGGCCATCTACTGCTGCTATGCTACTTGTAGTAGCAATGTTTGTTATTTACCCATGACGAATCGAATCATCCCATGCATATAGATTGGTCGATGATCGATCTGTCTGTTTGTTTTTTTGTCGTTAGTTTTTGCTTGTTTGCTGGAAAACCGCATGCAACGTAACGTACCACAGCTGCACTATATACATATCTGCCTCTACCGGCCTGTCGATCATAACTATATCTCCTTGTTTTTCACACGCAACGCAACCAACCCAATCACGTACAGGCAAGATCGGAATCCGATATATTCATATATATAGGAATCTTTATATTCTTGTGATTTAGTATTTGAGTTGTGGCACTGCATACGTACTCTACTTGTGGTCGATCGTACTCCATTTAGTTACTCCCTCCGTTATAACTTTATCAAATATTAATTTCTAACTTTGACCATAATTTTTTAAACTATATAAAATTTCAAAAATTGTAGTCAAAGTTAAAAACAATATTTGACTCGGAACAAAGCTAACAATAAGTAATTTGAAATGGAGAGAATACTTATTGTTTGCTCCATCCTTCTATTTTATATGACATTTTGATTTCAGAAGGGTAAACCTGGAAATTTTGGGGATGTTAAACCTGAAACTATTTTAATCCCAAGTCCAAGTGGTCATAGTTTCAACACTACTTGTGGTAAATTGGGTGTAGGTCAAGTGGTAGTAGATAGCCAGGCCGAGGCGCGGGATGTGACATCGAGCGTCTGTATTGTGTTTTGTGAAAAAAAAAAGATTCAACTTGTTGTGATATACAGTTTCTTAATTATCTGGAAAAAAAAAGTGAGATAGAAAGTAGAAAAATCGTGCAGGTTTCCTATAAAGATAGGTAGGCAGAGTAGCGGCCCAGCCCGGTATGGCCTCCAGCCGCATGACAAACAAAACAAGCCCAGCACACGCTATCTACCAGCCGCCGGGAAAACCTTCTCTTTTTCTAGAGAAACACGCTACAGCTACACTACACTTGTTCACTCTTCGCTTCTTCTTCCTTGTCTTACTTGATTTCTCTGCCTTCACGTAACTGCAATCCTCCTTAGATCAATGCAGTACAATTATTATAGCTCTACTCCAGGCCCCAGCTTAATTGGTTTGGGATAAATATCTACAGTATAAGAAAGGTTTTGGTTTTTATAACACACAACTACAAGAAGGGGAAAAAAAACTTCCCGAGATTTCCCTCATTTTCCTTTATTTATGGGCCGCCATTACATTTTTCCATAAAGTTTTCCCCGTGGGCCGTCATTGGGCCGCCACGTTTCCATCATTTGTCCTAGCAGGCCAACACGTTTTCCTTAGCGAGCTTTTATTGGGCCGTAGCTTTCTTTCGTGGGCCCTTAGTAGGCCGTACGCTCTCCTTCGTGGGCTCTGACTTTCATAGTTTATAGGCTTTTTATTGTTTGTGGGCCCTTATACTAGGTTATGGGCCTTAGGTGTATGTGTTGATGTTTCTGTGCTGGGCTAACTAGCATGAGTATAACTAGGGGAAAAAATACCTCAAGTACTAAAACCTATTCATTTTGTTTCCTTTAATGATTTGCATCCTAGTTTCATCCTAGGTGACATGTCAACCCATATAAATCATCGTTATCAGTCCACATGTTAATCCTCCCACTTCCACTACGTGATCGATATCCAGCACCTACCCCTAGAATGCCATGAGCATGGAGGGAAAGTCTGGTGGCGCCGCAGCCAACGGCACGCCATCCTCGATTCAAATGGCGCCACGGGCTCTACCTCCATGAATAACTTGTTCACTACACCAAAGCCGAGGCGTGCAATGGTGTCGCACTTGAAAGGTGGAAGGAACGGTTCGAAAATGATAGTGTTGCCCGCTCTGGAGGGGTTCGTGGTGAGGCTGGGGACGCCCGGTGATACCGTGAGGATACTACGAGAATGCACACTGCTCTCCTTTAACCCACCTTCCAACATTGAAATCCTAAATCCTCTATTGGAGTTCCTATGCCGTCGTCGTTGCCACCGCAACCGTGTGCAATATCCTAAATCCTATTGAAGCTCGAATGGCAGCGAGGTGCCTAGGGGTGGACAGCGATCCAGCTCGGCTCGGTCTAGCTCGTTAAGATCCTAAGAGCTAAAAACCAAGCTCGGCTCGGCTCGTTTGAAAGCTCGTTAGGCTCGCGAGCTTCAGCAACAGCAAGCATGACTGCGTCTGTGCATGACCAGTCACAGAGGTGGTTTGACCGTTTGAATATGCGAATCTACAGTTTCACAAGTAGTACATAACCACAATCACACATACATGATACATCAGCAGTTCATCACATCAGCGGAGGAGGAGACGACGCCGCTCCTTGTGAACGACAGAGGAGGAGAAGAGTGAGGACGGTCGGATGCGGCGGCGAGAGAAGACGCTGGCGCCGCGCACACGCTCTTTCGGTGGAGAGCGAGGCAGCGAGCGGCAGTGGCGGGCGCCGCGCTCCTTCACCGGCGCTTCGCTCCTTCGGTGGAGCGCTGCTTCCTTCGGTGGCGGGCTGGTGGCTGGCGGTGGCAGGTGGCGGCTGGTGGACGGGGAGGAGTTGAGTACTCGAGCGAGTCATCGAGAGAAAGGGATCGGGAGGGAAGGGGATCGGCGGCCGATCGGGAGCGACAGTATTAGGGAATCGGGAGAGGAGACTAGGGTTTTTGTTGGGCTGGGCCTCTAGCCCTTTATTATGTGACTGTGCGGCTAACACCCAAAGGCCCACAGCTCATATGCTCTGGCTTGTTAAGGCTCGTGAGCAGCTCGCGAGCCAGCTCGAACTGGCTCGTTATCTCTAACGAGCTGAAATGCCAGCTCGGTTCATTAGGAAAATCAAACGAGCCGAGCCGAGCTTGTCACGAGCCGAGCGAGCTAACGAGCCACGAGCTTTCTGTCCACCCCTAGAGGTGTCCCCGTCCCGTTCATCTTCTCCACCTCCGACAACTCCCACGCCGCCATTGCCCCCACCTCCCACTTTGAAACCTTTTTTTCTCTTTGTATAAACAATAGTACCAAATTAATTTGTAGTGTAATGTACTGAGGAAGCTTAAGTGTTAGCTAGTCCATTTGCTAACATTATATTAACTAGGAAGGTAGCCCGCGCGTGCGAGTATATATTTTATATTGCATTTGAAAAACTTATATAGACGGAATATTTTAAGAGCACTATTTCACCATAAATTTTCTTCATCATCATTACTTAGATAATTTTTTCAAACTATTTGTTAGCTTTTAAAATATATAATATTTTAATACATCGCTATAAATAATTTATAATTATCTATGATCGATTTTGGGAGGTGAAATTATTCTTAAAGATAATTATAGAGAGTTGCAATTTCACATAGGGTGTATCTATAATACTGACATACTTATAGTAAACATTGGTTTTTAACTGTAAATTTATTACATAAATAATCAAACAACATAAACTTACACTACCAAAGAATCCGTCATAGGTGTCCGATTTCCCATCCGGGACCTAGGAAGCGGCACAGATGAGAGAAATCAAAGGTGCTAGTTCCAAAACCGGGATCTTTGAGAGGTTTTAGGAATCCAAAAAAAGGCATCGATCGAGCAACTTCCATTCACACCGCCCAGAACACATCAAAGAACATCTAAGAACGCATGAACATGAACATCAAGAATATTCTTCCCAACCACTGGGAACCATCGAAACTACTCATCCCCATCAAGAACACAATTACAAAAAAACACATCAAGAACAAATAGATAGCACAAAGAGTCGCCGCTCGACACCAACGCTGCTGCCGCCGCCTCCCCTCGGGTGTCGCCGCCTGCCGCCTCCTCCCCATGGGGAGGGTGCCTCCGCCTACCACCACCTCCCCTCCCACCAGATCTAGCAGAGTAGAAGGCGCCGCTGCCGCTACCGAGCCGAGAGAGAGGAACGCATGTGTGAGAGAGAAAGAGGAATGCACGTTCGAGATAGAGAGCGAGAGATAGGAGATCGAGAAACTCTCGGTCTTATCTGCGCAAGAGAGAGGGGCACCGAGCCCTCTCAACCTTATCCGCTCAAGACCACCGGTCGGCTCGGCTCGACTTTTTAGTGTCAGTTTTTAACTCGACTTTTTAGTGTCAATTTTTTAAAAACCGAGTGTCGGTTTTTAATTAACCGGCACTTATAGTAAAATAAAGGTGTTAGTTTTTGTTAAAAAAAGACACCTATATTATAGAAAATCGACACCTACAGTCTATTAAAGGTGGCAGTTTTTTTTTATTTTCAACCCATAGAGGTGTTTTTTTTTTGTATTTTCAACCCGTAGAGGTGGGAAATGGTATATAGGTTCCGGTTTTATCACTTCTAGCACATATAACGCCGATCTCTATATGTCTTTTTTAGTAGTGTGATCAAATCATATATGTATTTTTTTTAATTACACAGTACAACGCAGACACTCACATCACTACAGGCGTCTCGCTGTCGAGGGGTACGTCGCCTACCACTGAAAACACAATGCCGTTAAATCCTGAAAAATTCGCTCCCATGGGGAGTCGAACTCAGGACCTCAGGTGCTACTGAGGCTCTTGTAACCACTAGGCTACAGGCCCTTTCACCAAATCATATATGTATGAATTAGTTACTATATAAATAATCTAACAGCATTAGCATATTAGAATACTTTTATGATTTAAATGCTATAATTGCCTAAATGTTTTTTTTACGTAAATTTTGCTTTCTATTAGAAGAAGGAAAATAGGAGAGATAAATAGATAATAGAATGAAAAGAGAAGAATGGGAATAGGAGCGTACAGAGTACGTGCATCCGCACGAATAGAGTGGGGCCCAATTTAGAGTTAAATTAGGATGGGTGAATTACGTTTTCTTTTCTACATCTAATCTAATGGTCGAAAAAGATGGGCCCACCAATTTAATGAAAATCAAGGGTTAGATATTTCTTTACCACGTGCAGCTTAGGAGCGTTTGTAGAGTGACATGTGACGATATATGAGTGTTTGTAGGAAGTTTAATGGACTTTTAGTATATAATAGATAGATTTGATTTACTTTTTTGACGAAAAAAAAGAAGAAGAAAAACTCGAGGACGTACGGGCAAGCCATGTGGTGGGCACAAGTTATATGAGGATCGGTGGTACGGCGAATAATAATAGCAGTAGTACTCTCATGTGCTAGTTAGCTAGTCAGTGAAGTACGTTGGACATTTTGATCATATTTATCGATCGATCAGCATATATGCTGCTAGCTGCACGCCAGATTAAATAAAAACTAATCTAACAGAGGATGTAACCTCTCTTTATCCAGATATGTTGTTTTAGGAGGTTGAGTTTTTTTTGACGGATAAAATATTTATTAATTGATGGTTGATTAATTGGGCGTGCATTTATCTGTCAAGTGGTCCAAAATATAAAGATAGATAGATGCATATGCTACACAAAATATAATGAATTGAATGGAATTGCCTAGTTACCAAACTCCTCAGCCACACCCCACTTCGCTCTCTCTCCATCACTCTTCTTCAATACTACCAGCTACTCTCTCACCTGCATCTGCACGCTGCCCGGGAGTAATATAATCGTCGGTTGCTGGCCGCCACTGCTATGCTCACTGCTCACTCCCTCCGCCCTATAAAAAAACAAAAGCAAGGTAGTAGCTCTCCTAGCTACTATTAGATTTAACTTAAAAACATTTGTTCGTGTAAAGCATAAAACAAAAAATGGAGCTATTGAAATAAGTATTAGTTACTGATACCACTAAAAACAAATAAGAAATGAAACATTGCCAAATCCTATTTTGACACATTTTTATATCACAAATGAAACATCAAATTTTAACTATCGACAAAAATAATTGTTAAAACATGCAAAGAACACAATGTACAATATTTTTTTAAAAAAATAATGATATATTGGAAAACAACATGATTGTCTCCTCGTTGGAGCGTCAGCACTGCAACTCAGAAATATTGGCATTAGAGAAAGTAAATCGTCAAATCCATGATAAATCCCTAGATTTGGGTTGATGCAATGGGCCCCACTAACATGGTTGATGGTATAAAGAGCACTAGCTCCCTCCCTTCCTCGGGGCGGAGATGCACTTGATAGTTTTTATAGTAACGTCTCTCTCTAAATCTCGTTTTGGATTGAACAATGGAGCTAGAGATGTCGTGCTACTGCCTTAGTCGATGAAAATGGAGATAAAGGAAGAGAGAGAGAGTAGAGTGGTGGAGGCCACGAGCATCCGATTTTTCCTCCCGTTTAAGACACCCACGAAAGATTCATTTTTTCCAAAGATTTGGAGTGTATGGTGATGAAGAGAAGAAGGGATATTAATGAGGAACTGGAAACACTATAGCTAGCTAGTTAGTTGTCGTCTAATTTTTTTTTTCAGAAAAAAGAAAAAGAGAAGAGCTTGATTATTTGTCGTGACAGATAGAGATAGATCGATCACGGGAGCAGGGGGGATGGGCTTCAGCTTGGAGCTATATGTATACTCCGTATTAATTAATCCATTTATTTAATACAAATTAATAGTATATATATATATATATATTAGTACTAGTAGAAGGCAGTGGTCCTAGTAGATATGATAGATGGAGCTGTATCATGAGGACGCAAGCAGCAATGACGTTGGTTAATTTGGATGGATACATATTAGTATTGTATAAGCCGCCAACCTTCAGTTTGGAGTAAGCAGTACAGGTACTAGCTGATCATGGATGACGACCTCACATCACAGGCAGAAATGTTGTTTGCTTGTTCGGACTATTTTGTATCAACAGTTGCCGCCCTCTGTACCTAATGTCAATTAGTCAAGTACTAATATTACTACTAGTATTTACTAGTGGCATCCATATATGCTCGTATTTTTTTAGACTGATTATATGATCATGTTTTAAGCTGATTCGATCTTGCAATAGTAATGTCATTACGTTCAGCAGGAAGAAAATTATGCAGAGCAGTAGACATGTTACATGCTCCATTAATCAATCAAAGCATTCCAAGCTTAATTAGCTAGCTAGCTGAGAGCTAAGTTGTCGGGCGACCGGGCGAGGAGGTTAATTAGCTGAAAGGGAGGGAGCAGCATTTGGTGTGATCGTTCAGTTTGCTTGAAAGCAGAGTAGCTAGCAGACTCAATCGGTAGCATTCCGGGCACGTCAGTAGCCTTTGCGTGCCGTGATTCATCATTAGCTAGCTGATCATGCGGCAAGTAGTAATCTTTCACGCTCATGACGGAACTGTTCAATAGGGCTCCATCAGCTCAAGTTCCGGGATCCTTGACTGGTGAAGCTCAAGTTGAACTAAACACTATTAATCACTGACGGAGGCATTGACATTGTTAGTTTGTTACGCCTGAGCAATTTGCTAAGAAAAAAAGTACGAAATAACCCTTAAACTATCGCGGTCGACCGAATTATCCTCTAAACTTAAATACTATATATTTTACACCCTAAACTATACATACCGGACAAACAACTCCCCTGAACACTGTTCTAGACGGTTTTGATTTGAGCTATCACACGTGGCGTCAACGTGGCAGCCTAGTCAGCAAAAAAAATTTGAAAAAAAATCCCTGGGCCCACCTGTCATCCCTCTGATTAACCCAACTTCTCCCAGCCCCTTGCGCGCGCTCTCTCTCTCTCTCTCGTGCACGTACTCGGATGGCCAGCGGCGGAGCTCGCTCGCGCGGTTGGGGGCGGAGGCGAGCCGGTTCCCTCAAATCCAGCAGCCGCCGCCCTCTTCTTCCCTTTGGCCGCCCGCGGAGGAGGCAGCCGGAGCTCATGGTGGGCGGCGGCGCGGGAATGGGAGGATGGAGACGGCGCGGGGGTGGGAGGTGTGCGGGGTCGGCAACGGCGAGCTTCTTCGCGGCGCCGTGGTTGCGGAGCAGGAGGAGCTCCCACTAGGCGGAGGCCCAGCCGCCACCGGGGAGGAACGAGGCCGGAGGCAAAGGCGACAGAGAGGAAGACCGACGGCGTGTGGCGGCGAGCGCGGAAGGACTTGTCCGCGAGCGTGGCACGCACCAGCGCGGCGGGGGAAAGGAGGCGGAGGAGGTCATCACCGAGCACCTCGACGCCGCCCGTCGCCGGCCCTCGCGCGCCGACCGCAAGCGCCGCTCGACCTGCGCCCGCACGGCCACCACCTCGACGCCGCCCGTCGCAGGCCCTCGCGCGCGGACCCCCGCGCCGCTCGACCTGGGACCGCGCGGCCGCCACCTCAACGCCGCTCGTCGCCGGCCCTCGCGCGCGGACCGCAAGCGCCGCTCGACCTGCGCCCGCGCAGCCGCCACCTCGACGCCGCCCGTCGCCGGCCCTCTCGCGCCGACCCCTGCGCCGCTCGACCTAGGACCGCGCGGCCGCCACCTCGACGCCGCCCGTGGCCGGTCCTCGCGCGCCAACCTTCCGCGTCGCCGCCCGCCGTGCGCGCCGCCGCCGCTGCTTGACCCGCGCACGAGAGACAGGATGAGTGAGAGAGATAGAGTGAGAGAGGAGAGAGAGATGAGAGAGGATGATAGGTGGACCCACTACTTTTTTATAAATAGAATGCTGACTGGACTACCACGCGTACGCCGCGTAGACTAAAACCACCGCGGATTAGGTCGAGGGGAGGTAATTCGTCCGGTTTGCATAGTTAAGGGTGAAGAATATCCGGTTTTGTGGTTCAGGGGATAATTCGGTCGACTACGATTGTTAGGGAGGTAATTCGTATTTTTTTCTATTTGCTAATGATCGATGTTTTTTACATATATATCACGGACAACAGGATTGTGAGAATGGTGGCGGTGGAACGAGTGGCTGCATGACCAACCCGGGAGCTAGCTCCACCACTTGTACTTTTGATGGGAATGTAGGACCTGTTCAGCATGTTATCGTTTTCAACTTTAACAAAATTTTGGCATTACTAAATTCCAGCATATTCTAGATTTTAGAACTACAACTTCATAGAATCTGAAAAAAAAAACTAGTCTATTTGTAGAAGGTTCTAATTCTGGAAGAAGCTAAAAGCTCCTCAAACAAGCCCTTATAATTCAGCTCACAGATACTACTAGTACTTGTAACTTAGGCCCTGTTTCTTTCAGCTTAGGATTATTATAATCTAGATTATTGAGTCAGATTACTATAAACTAGATTGTTATAATATGTAGTAGAATAAGCGGTTAGTTGTTTTTTTCCTAAATTATTAGAGCCTAGATTATTGGGTTTGCAAGTCTAAAGAGGGAGTGGGGTGGCATGGTGGGTAGTTTTTCACCCAATAATCTGAAAAAAGCTCACCTAAATGAGCTTATCAGATTATAATAAGCTGGGCTCCAGATTATAATAAGCTACTTTAATAAGTTGTCTGTTTCTTTTAGTTTACTCCCAATAATCTAGATTATAATAATCCCAAGCTGAAAGAAATAGGGCCTTAATCCTTGTTCAATGTGCGCGTTTGTGTTTTTGGGTTTGCTTAATCTGGCTAGATAAAAATTGTACCCGTTGCCTTTTCAACCAACCTGAAAAAAAAAAGAAAAGAAAAGAAAAAGAGAATATGAAACTGTTGTGAACAGTAGTACTGCAGGTGAAGGAAGCAAAAGCAAAGGAATTTGTTGTCAGTGAGTGTCAAATCCCACAGCTACAACTTCTATCTGGAGTAGCCATAGCTTGCTGTACTGCTGCTTCTGGCCCTGAAAGCAAGGGGGGAATCCACATCGGTGAGTGCGCCGCAAATGTACATGTTGGCCTGCCTCGCTTGGCCCCACCTGCAGTGGCACGTGAACCCACTTGCCATGTGGTCCCCGGGGGCCCTACAGCAACAACCCAAATGGGTTTGCGTTAGCTGCTGCTGCTGCTTCTTTTTCACCTTCCAACCGCGACATTCCAGAGCAGCAAAGGCCGTGTATGGCCGTGCCCATCTCAGGCTTTCCTAGCTAGTCGTATTTGGATCCTTCCTTTTCTCAACACCAACAACTCAAGTCAAATTCATGTTGAAAAACCAAACGAACAACCCCATCTATTCAATTCACAATTTGGCGTTCTTTTTTGTTTCCTTTCCTTAAAATTATACTAGGTATTACCAGTATGCTGCCCCTCATCAGCCCATCTTAATTAGGTAGTACTAGATGCCACCAATGTCGATCATTAGTTAGCAATGTAAGGAGCCATCGTTTCTCTTATTCGGAAATAAAAAGTTAATTTGTGAATAAAACATTTATATACGTGTTCTTAGCGATCAAAAAACAAAGGCTGAAAAATAAACTTTGTTGAAAAAAAATCTCAAAATCAGCTCCAAAATTAAGGTTGAAAGTTTAAATTTTGGCTGATAAGCATAAGCATAATCAAAAAAGATGAGAGCCTTAGTGATGATGAATAAATCAAGGTGGGCTTTTAGATAGAGGAAAGGGAGATTTAATCAAGAAATTTCATGTTGATGCTGTTGTTGTAATGTACTCCCTCCTCTGTTTCAGACTATAAGTCGTTTTGATTTTGGTCAAATTCAAACTACTTTAAATTTGGTAAATAACATTTTCAATCTAAGATAAATATATTATAAAAATGTATTCAATTATAAATTTAATTAAACTAAAATTTAGTCAAACTTAAAGTAGTTTGACTTTGCTCAAATTGAAAACGACTTATGATATGAAACGAAGGGAGTATGCAAATAGACAATGGTATCCATGGATGCGGGTTTGCAATAAACCTAGCAAAGGACTGAAGATGAAACGGATAGGAAGGAAGCTGTTTGTACATTAGGACCTGATGATTGATAAGATATTGTAATGATCCAACGGGCAGGAAGAGGAGGAGCGGCAGATCCAAGGGGGTGCAACCAAGAGGGCGTGGGCACCGGCACAACAATGGAGCGAGCGAGGAAGAAGAAGGGGAGCACCCAACGCAACGAGCGAGTATCGAAAACGCATCGCATCGCGTCTCACACCAACTCCAATGCACGCCACGCCACAATTACAATTATACTCCACTCCAGTAGAGGAGAAGGCGATTGAGGAGAGAAAGCACCAACCAGAGACTTTGGCGTCTCTACCTTCCTTTCTTGCTTTCTCTCCTGACTAGTGTTGCTGCTGGTTGCGTCTGCCGGCATTGCCATTGTGGTGGTGGTGGGCATGATGTCGCGGCGGGAGTCGGAGGGCGCAGCAGGGACGGCGAGGTTGCCGGAGTGGCTGGAGACGCTGCTGTCGACGCGCTTCTTCCTGGCGTGCGGCGCCCACCCGGCGTCGCCGCGGAACGAGTGCAACATGTTCTGCCTCGACTGCCCTTCCCCCTCCCCGCCCTTCTGCTACTACTGCCGCTCCCACCGACACCAATCCCACCGAGTCATCCAGGTCTCCTCGTCTCTTCGAATTGCTATTGCTATAAACGAATGAATTCATTCCAGGAAGATTAATTTGGTTGCAGATACGGCGTTCTTCCTACCACGACGTGGTTCGGGTGACGGAGGTGGAGGACGTCCTCGACATCTCCGGCGTCCAGACCTACGTCATCAACAGCGCCAAGGTCCTCTTCCTCAACGAGCGCCCCCAGCCACGCGGCGCCGGGGCCGCCGCCGGCAAGGCCGCCGCCTCCCCCTACAACTGCCAGATCTGCGCACGCGCCCTCCTCGACCCCTTCCGCTTCTGCTCCCTCGGCTGCAAGGTACCATTCATCCTTTTCTTTTCTTTCACCTCAATTTCCGATTCTTTATTTCTTCACGACTACATATATAATGCCAATGCAGTTTACTCCGTTCATCTTTCTCAATCTCATCTACGACTAAAAGTACTACATTTTGTTTTTCTTTTCCTTTTTGTTCGTGTCATCGTGTGTGTGTGTGTGTGTTCTGTTGGGTCACGCTTAATCTGTTTTCCGGCTCCTCCGCCTGCGGCGTGCAGCTGGTGGACACCAAGACGGGTGGTCGCGGAGCCACCGTGCAGCCCGGCGATGCGACCAATGACGATGCCGGCGGCAGCAGCAAGAACGTTGTCGGCGGCGGCGCGCGGCCGCAGGGGAGGCGGCGCAAGGGGATTCCCCAGCGCGCCCCGTTCGGTTCGTGAGTCATCGTCATCAACATCACCAGCCAACGCAACGCAAAGAAACAAGAAACAAGAAAGCAAAAGCATTCTTGGCGAGGCAATGCCGACAATGGAAGGTCCAAAGGGAGCACGCGAAAAGTAAGCAAAGGCTTCTTCTATCTGCTACTCGCATTGCTCATCCCAACAGATTCCACTTCTTCTCTCCATCCATCCATCCATCCATCCTTCGATCGATCACCACCATCAACAGATGGAGGAGGAGGAAGAAGAAGAAGATGATGCGTCCAAACAAAAGAAAAGAAAAGATGCGCATTGCCCATCTCCAAAAAAGAAAACCCAAAAGCAACCCAACCACCGGGCCAACACCACCAAATCATCCTCTCCTACTGTCCATCTCAACACCATTGTAAGCCAAACCACCAGAAACACACACATACTACTACTACACACACACCACACCAGTTAAGTTTATTGCCCTATACACAAGATACATACACCAATACTTTTTACCCATTCATTCATTCAGTAGGTAGGTCATTAGCTTAGCTCAATCCCTGCTACCTTGTCGTCTTAGGCACTAGCAGGAGTACATTTTTAGAGGATTGACTTCTAATATTAGTCACTATTGATTCTTTTCAAGATTTTGTTATTGATTGACTGATGATGATACCGCCTGGTAATTACATTGTTACAAAATTAGCTGATTCATTCCCACATTGCTGTTACACCCTCCATGCATGATTATATATATACAAGATTCCTTGTTATTTAAAAATCATTAAATGTTGTTGTATTGTACGTCCACATTGTTACTCACTACCTCACTCACCCTGCTTAAGAATAAAGAAAGAAAGAAAGAAAGAAAGAGGAAAGATACCAGTACTAGTTTTTTATGCGCGTTAGGAATAAGAAGAAAATCCATCCATGTTTTGTCTTTACGGTTGGCTTGCTTTGCTTGCGCATCATTGTACTATACAACAAGAAGAAGAAGAATAAGTTATCAAAGTGATCGATTACACTTGCTGGCTTGTTCTGGCCTGGCTTGTTTGATAATGTGGCTGTTATTTTAATCTAATCTTTTGGAGGGAGATGGAGGGTCTGGCTGGACTTATGCTTAGATGTGAGTGATGTGGGGACGTACATAACTAGCTGCATTATTGTTGCTGTTGGGCCGGCTGCCTATCAAATCCTCCTTTCCTACATAGGAGTAGAACTAGAATGTATGTTTCTTTCTGAAACTTATTCAGAACATCAGATTAAAGCAATCCGGAATGCATCATTATATATATATATATATAAGCTTTGTCGTCGAGCATAAAGCTAAATTAATCAGCATGCCGGCGGCTAATTTAATCAGTTGATTAGCACACATGTACGTACAAGTAAGCATGTATAATTGCAGTGTATAAGAATCAGCAGAAGAAGGGGTGTGCGTTGGGATGGATGTTGATGTGCATTGTGCAAAGCAAATAATGGGTTGAACCCACCACATGCATGGAAGGGAAGACTTGTTGCTTGCTTGCTTGCCTTGTTGTCTTTTGGTTTGGTTTGGTTGGTCCATTCCCTTCTTTCTCTTCCACAGCTTGACAGAGCAGAACCAGAGACGATACTCCTAGTTAGTTGATGGATGACAAGGAAAGCTAGCCCTCCACACCTTGTCTTTCTCTCTTAACCTAATCACTTAATTAGTGCTTAAATAATACTAGTGCATTATTAGGCTACTCAAACTCTGGTCATTTCTTTGGCATGCACAAGTAGCTGCTGTTTTGTTTTGGTTTGGTGCAAAATTAAACAATAACCCTCCAATTAATGTTGATCTCTTGGGAGAGAGTAGAGTAGAGGAGAGGAGAGGTGCTTATGATGGATTGATTGACCATGAATGCATCAGATTTGTGTGATCCTATTCCTACAGCAGGTTCATCTCATACTCCATCATCATACATTTGCCACTCTTTCTTTGCCTCCTCTGCTCTGCTCTGTTTTTTCTTCGGTTTCACAAACTCTGCTCTGCATATGCTCCAGTGCTCTGCCTGCCTGATAGAAGTTGTGGGCCGTAAGTAGTTTCTCCTAATGGGCTCTCTGCATCTGCCCATTTCTCCTTCGGCCCAACCACTTTCTTTTGAGCACTCGGCCCAACCAATCTGTTCTTACTTAGGCTCCCTTCAATTCAAAGGTAATTCATAGGAATTTTAGAGGATTTTATTTTTATAGAAATTTTTCCTGCAAAGCACTTTGAATCAAAGAAATAAATCCTATGGAATCCTATGAAATTTCTATCGAATGCCTCTTCCCATACAAGTTTTGGAGGAAACTTAACAAGAGGTAGAACCTCATGGAAAAAAAATCCTTTGAGTCTAAAATCCTTTGAGTCTTTATCTCTCATCAAATTCCTGTGTTTTTCCTATGGTCCAATCAAACGGTCATTCCTATATTTTTCATGTGTTTTGCAATCCTCTGTTTTACATTTATATTTCTGACAAAATCCTATGTTTTTCCTGTTCCTCTATTTTTTCATTCATGTGATTCAAAGGGGCCCTTAAGCTGGCAATACAATATGCTCACATTGGTTCAGCTCAAAGAAAGAAGGAAAATCACTGACATTTGGGCTGGGGTTGGAGACTTGTTCAACCTCAACATCTGCATGTTTATTCGGGAAACTATTTTCATCCCTTGAGGTGATATCCACTCGTTGTTTGCATGTCACTCAAATGGTTATAAAAAAATTAAAAAAATTTTGAGAAGATGTATCAACATGTGATATATCACTCCATAAATATGCAAGTTCAAATTCAACTTCTACATCTCATAACGAAAAAAACAAATTTGACTATGAATATATGTTAACTAGTTGTAGTTTAATTTGTTTTTTTCGTTGCGAGATGTAGAAGGTTAATTTAAACTTGTATGTTTGTGGAGTGATATATCACATGTTAATACATCTTCTAATTTTTTTTCAAATTTTTTTATAACCATTTAAATGACATGCAAACAACGAGGGGATATCCCCTCGAGGGATGAAAATCCACTCCTTTTATTCAAGAACAGAATAGGCATTATTCCTTCCAATCATACACATCCTATTGGAAGTCCAACTTCTCATCCCTCTCTTCAGATACTACTACTCCCTAAATTAATTAAGAATTAGTGAAAAGTTAATCAGGTGCACCAGTTGACCATCACAAAACAACTCAAATAAAATCACTCCAATTCACACATGACAAAATGCCAAAATCCTGACGTTAGCTTGGGAGAAAACAAGTGACGTGAGCTGGGCATGCATTCAGTCATAGATAGATGCAATGCATGTTAGTTATTTTTTTTCAATTGTATAATGCAATGCATATTTATTTGTTAGTACAAATCCGATGCACACATGCCCTCATTCTCAGACGCATACATACATGCACGGATATATGCTAGTACACGTCTAAAAAGATTGAAGCTTGGCTGATTTTGAGGAGAAGTGGATTGAGAAGTTTGAAAAGATACGTAAAACGAGGTGAGCTATTAGCGTATGATTAATTGAGTATTAACTACTTTAACTTAAAAAATGGATTAATATGATTTTTAAAGCAACTTTTCTACAGAAAATTTTTGCAAAAAAACACACCACCGTTTAATAGTTCAGGAAGCGTACGCGTGGAAAATGAAACAAATAAACTCACTATCAACTCACCATGAACGCAGCCACGTAACATGTCTAAAGAGATTGGCGATCCCTCATAGCGACCACAAAATTAAGGAATAAATTAAAAAAAATGCAAACATATTCATATCAAATCTAGAATTTAAACATGTATGAGTAGGTATTCGGGAAATGTATTGTGGTTGCATACGTACGGTTGACTCCTTCGAAGCTAACTCTCGACTTTCATTTTGTTTTATACTAGCCACATTAGTTGACCCCAGCTTAATTTCAAGACGAAACACTCTATAAACTTATAGTACATGATACAAGCATACGTTGACCTGATGAATACATGCAGCCAGGGTCGTATATCACATCAACATCTGTCACCGTTGGGTTTGCGCAACGACTGAGCCAGCTGATTGATCCCATTATATTGGTTAATATCTTTTGTCATCCATCGAGCTCGATCGACAGATGCATTGCACATATATGCAATGCATTTTTGTCAACGTCTTCTCTTGATCAAAAACTTTTTGTCAACATCTCTTTCAGTTGATCAGTCCGTCAAGCATAAAACTGCACCGGAATGAACTGGCTGGGTAGGGTTCAGACATGTAAATGCGGTCAAATGTTATAATATCATTTTGTGGACGTCAACGGATAAAACTATCCTAATCTTGTATACAGGATTACTTAATAAATTTGTAGATTGTAATTAGCTATTAGTATTTTTTTTCCAACATACCAAAATGTAGTACATGCAACGAGGCGAGTGTAGCTCAGCTGGTAGTTTTTTTTTTAATGAAACATGCTTATTAGGCAGGTTTAAGTCATAGAGTACTCGTTTTTACGAGTAATTATACTTTTAGTGATAATTGACATATACATGGATAGTAAGACGTGCACACATGTATATGAGCGTGTGCCATGTTTTAGAAAAGGAAATAATACAATACATAAATGTATCATACTTATTCCGTTTCACAATGTAAGTCATTCTAATATTTTCCATATTCATATTGATGCTAATAAATCTAGACATATATTAGCATCAATATAAATGTGGAAAATAGTAAAATGAATTACATCGTAAAACGGAGGGAGTAGGCCGCTCGCGTGCGTGCTTTGCTTCAGATGGATTTCTTTTTCATTTTTTGCAGCGTGTCCGTTTTTCCTTGGCTGTTGACCGGATCCCCTTCCTGCTAGCTGTTTCACTTTTCTTTGCTTTTGGCATATATTGGACGTCGTACTTAATTGCATACCTCTCTTCCTCTTCTCGGATAGATAACGTACATCCTACTAATAGTTAAACCATAACATCTTAAACTATTAATTTAGAAAAAAAAATATAAATTAAATAAGAGACAATCCGAAAATACCATTGACAAGCGTCCAAATCCTAGAAATGCCATCGACAAGTGTGAGAGTTCAAAGGAATGCCATCGTACAAACGATATTTATCCTAAAAATGCCATCACCGTTAAGGTTCCGTCCATTTTGCGCGTTAAATACACTGTTCATCCTATAGAACTTAACAGCGCGGAATGAATGGAACTCTAACGACGATGGTATTTTTAGGAGAAAGACGTTTGTACAATGGTATTTCTTGAATCTCACAGCATTTCTGGGATTTGGACGCTTGTCAATGTTATTTCTTGGATTATCTCATTAAATAATATGCAAAAATGATATTGATATATTGATTATTTAAAATGTGTTTTAATAACTTGTATGAAAACATAATTAAAAGAAGTAATGCTAAAGCATGTGAACACGTAATTGGAGATTACGGCCTCGTTCGACTTAGAGGAAGATGAAGTTTTTTCAGCGCATATAAAATGAGAAAGGCATTAGTATATGATTAATTGAGTATTAATTATTATATACTTGAAAAAGATATTTATTTGATATTTTAGAGCACCTTACATGCATATAGGAAAGTTTTCGCACGAAACGTATTATTAGTATTTTAAAAAGCATGCTAACATGAGATAAAATATGTATCTTAATAAGAAAAGAACGATACTTATGCTGATGTTCACAATTTCATGTACTGAAGGTAGTATTACTCTCTTGCTTGTCATGAGAATATGTACATTTTGTTTCGCCAAATTATTGTTATTTGAAGATCTTAAGTTTTGACTTGGGGTGCTGCATGCAAATGTAAATAGTATTCATGTATCTCCCATCAATCAAGGTATGTAGTGTAGCAATATTTGTGAGCAGAGCACACAAACAAAATGTACGTTATCTCTACATACTGGTTAGCTAGGTTGATGATGAATGAACATTGTCTTCAATTTGAAACATGGCATCCGATTATATATTTGGAGATTCTTGAAATTACCACATTAATTAGGAAAAAAAGGAAGATGTACATCATTTGATCATGATGAGTTCAATTAGATTACAACAGATAGACTGATCGATATAATTATTTTTATGAAAACAGAAGCAATAATTGTATACACACAATACTTTTGTGTTTATAGAACAAAAGCACCGAATTGTATATAAAACCAATTATACTTTTGAAATCTGCTTTGTTCAAATTTACGTGGAATTATTCGCTTAGCTTAACTTATCGATCGAGTGAGCAGTTGAGATATGGCCGAGTCAATCCAGTCTGTCCACAATATATCCTGAGATCGACAGTATATATAAACAACATAGGAATGACAAATAAGCATGAACTCAGATAGTGCTGTACTGAAGCTTTAATTAGATGAACACTCTTTCGGAATATATATATGATGACGTACATGATTTATCAGTACTATGTACGTCAAGGTACAATCACGTTGACTTTGAAAAGTCAAAACAACAACTTACTATTTTAATAACTAGAAAAAAAAATACTACATGCATACATAGTACGCAAACCCTCGGCTGGCTTTGGCTTTTCAGACGACCAATCGATCGATGAGAACAAGGCAACTTATATATGGATATTATTATTAGCTAGTCAACGCGCGCCAATCGAACTGTTGGGAAGGCAATTAAACTGAAAAGCTAGGTTTGACCGGTCAAATCCTGCCTCGCTCAGGGAGTTGGGCCCTGCTGTTGACTTGTTCTCTTGTCGATCAATCAATCGATCGATTGATTTGATTTAATTTTACTCCGGCAATTAAGCTGGTAATAGCAAGCTAGCTATATAGGTGAATATAACAGTTATATAATTAATTAAGTGAGATCGAGATTGATCAATCATATCGATGATATGTGGGCTGTGTTTGGAGCTAACTTAGCCGAGGCAATTATAATTACTGGGGGGTGGATGATGAGTAGTAGTAGCTAATACAGTATAATTATAATTACAGGAGTAGTCCGATCCAGTTAATTATAGTAGAGATGATCCAATTAAGAATGGATCGATCAGTAGAGCCTCCTGGAGTGGAGGAAGGACTTGTGGTTGCCGGCGGCGGAGGCGAGGTAGGCGAGGAAGGTGGCGAGGTCGGTGTCCATGTAGCGGCGGGGGTGGCGGTCGTCGATGAGCTCCGGCGCCGGCGACACCACTCTCTCCGGCGCCACGCTGTGGAACGACGCCACCGACACCCGCAGCCTCCTCGAGTTCACCTTCACCCTGTGCAGCACGCTCCTGTACCGTCCATTGCTCAATATCTGCATCCATATCCCATCATTTCAATTTCATTTCATTTAGCCACTACTCACTAGTAAAATAATATTGCAACTATAAACTGTAGCTTTGGCTGCTGATCTGAGTTGCATATATATGCAAGTCGTCTTAAAATACTTAATTTAAGGAAGGATATTTTGCAGTGACAAGATCGATTGAGTTTATTTGTCATGTGTGACGTGTGTGACACATGCAGCAAAACTAGAGGTCGTCCCACGATACTGAAAAGAAAAACCAAATTACTATATACTAATTTGGAGGCTTAGGTTTTGCCACGTACTTGGACAGCAACGACTAATACTAGTCTACTGCGTACAGTAGCTAGCTACCTAGTTAGCTGAAAAGTAAGTACGTACCTCCAAGTGGTCGCCGACGTTGACGACGAAGGAGCCCGGGAGCGGGTCGACGGTGAGCCACTCGCCGGCGTGCATCACCTGGAGTCCGGCCACCTCGTCCTGGAGCACCAGCGTGAGGAAGCCGTAGTCCGAGTGCGGCGGCATCCCCAGCGTCAGCTCCGGCTGCGGGCACTCCGGGTAGCAGTTCACCGTCATCATCTGCGTCCCCGCCGCCAGGTCCTCCATCACGCCGCCGCCCGTCGACGAGCCCACCCCCAGCGCCTCCAGCGCCGCCTCCATCACCTCCATGAACACGCGCTGGTTCGCCTCCGCGTACCTCGACGCCACCTCCCTCAGGTCGGCCGGCGAGGACGGCCAGGACTCGACGACGGCGGCAAGCGGCATGCAGGCGAGCTTGAGGAAGTCGCGCCAGCAGAGCACGGCGTCCCTCACCTGGTTGAAGCTGGTGCCGTACCTCACCGGCGCCCGCACGTCGGCGGACATGTACCGCTCCCGCTCCGGCTGCGGCAGCTGGAAGAAGCGGCGCGCCACGTCCAGCATGCCGCCCACCACCCCGCCGCCGACGCCGTGGTTCACCACCTGGAAGAACCCGTACTCCCGGCACGCCGCGTCCAGCGTCCGGAGCACCGCCCCGCGCTCCGACGGGATGCGGAGGCGCGACAGGTCCACCACGGGGAGCTTCACTGACCCCCCGGCCGCGGCGGCGGCGGCTTGGCCAGGGCGGTCGGAGGCCGGGAGGACGTAGTTGCCGGGAAGCCTGGTAATGCCGCTGTCGCACAGGTGCCGGACGCCTCGCCGGCAGTAGTACTCGCGGCTGTCGTCCACGCCGCCGTCGCCATCCTCCTCCGCCGCTCTCTTGCTGCCCATCTGCTGCTGCTCTCCGGCATTGACCAAGTCAACGATCGCCATTCTAGCTAGTAGCTTAATTAGTGGTCGCTTTTCCGGCAAAATTTGAAGCGCAAGTGCACTTGTACTTAGCTAAGCCTAAGCCTAAGCTACTTAGCTATGTTGTGGTGTCGTCTGTCTGTAGCTGGATTGCTACACAAATTAGCTGTTTGCTTTGTGCAAATGGAGGGCAAGTGTTGTGCTACTTATATAGGCAGCATATGCTGGCAACGAGTGCTAGTTAATTATATTAGTGGTCACATGTAAATTGATTAAACTAGCTAGCTAGTGACGAAACCGGCAACAAGATGGAGAGCTAGTGGTTTTCATCGTATCATTTTCCTGTTGGTGTTGCTGCCTGAAGGCTACCTCGATTCAATTCTCTCTCTTGCTTTGTTTAGTTTCTTTTTTTTTTCTTTTCCCAATCAATTCGTGCGGGTCTTGATCGATATGAGCGTCACATTCCGTTGACCCGTACTAGTTTTAATCTATCTTCAATTGCACTCTATCGGCAGTTATACTATATATATCCATCTATCTTCAAATGCATAAACGTATTCATCAACTAATAAATATTACATAATTTTAGAGTATAATAATTATATCTATATGCAAAGTTTTAACTTCAAATTCATTATACATATGGAAAAAAGATGAAATTCTGATAGATTTATACTTTAAAATTGATAGTTTTTTAAGCTAAAGTATAATGAATTTGAAGGTGAGATTTTGCACGTCGTATAATATTATCGTAACTACATGTACAAATATTCTAGAATTTTCGGTGGCATTTGTTAATTAGTGTGCACAGTATGCACAACCAAAATTTATGTGCACATGATAAGTTCTCATGTTTCGCTCTAAAATTGGGACTTATTTTTTCCTACACCTAGATATATATAGTGTAATTAAAAATACTTGATTTTATCTTAACTTTATATGTGGACCGCAAATAACAAACAAGGGCGAGGGCTCAAAAAAAAATTGTTTGACAAAGAGAGCAAGAGCTCTCCCATTCCATTACCTGACAAAAGTGTTAACAGAGTTTAACTAGCTAGAGAGCAGCAAAAGAGATGCGAGGGCTCTAAATAGTTTTCAGCTAGGTTATGTGGAGCACAAGCAGTGCTCAATTTGGTTAGAGAGGAATGCAGACAAGACCTTCTGACAACAAAATCAAGACAAGTGGCCTTAATTAACTACTGTTGGAGACATCGATCGACACAGGACGTGCCCCTGTGCTGTCCAGGTGGAAAGCAGCTATCTAGTCATACTCAAACCTAATTAAGTGCCTGTATAACTCCATCTATATATGTCGGCCAATTCTGTGCTTTTCTATGTGATGATTTTTTAAAAAATATATAATCATGACCATTTAGATTAATTATATATGAAAAATAGTATTATACCACCAGTATCATTAGGGGTAAAATAATAATTTACTAATACAATGATTAAGAGTTACTTTGTCATTTTTTTCCAAGCTAAATTTATCTATGATCATGCATTGCACTGGTATCGCTCTTATTTCATCAAAAAATTTAAAAAAGAGGAAAATAGTTTAGTCACTGTTTAAATGACAATTATATCCCTCCACACCTTTTTTTAAAAGTAAATTGCATTGGTGGTATACAAACTTATAGGTGGGTGCAATTTAGTACATAAACTTGTAAAATGCTCATTTCAGTACATAAACTTGTCTAGTTCGTGCGAACGAGGACCAAAATAACTTGACAATGTTAATTTATGAAGTTGGTGTTGATTATGATGTTACGTGCATACATGTAGTGAGTATGCATAAGACATGTAATATTTATAAATTTCATCTTAACTTTATCCTTCACCATGGAAATGATGAATTTCATATGTTTCTAACCCTTATATCAGTGCTGAGTTTTTTTTAATCTTTCTGATTTTTATTGAATAGGTATGTCTAATGGCAAGTTTCTCAGATATACGTTACATATATAGTATCCTAATCAGCCCCTAAATCAATAAAATTAGCCATGTAGTGTCTTTTTCGCCTTCCTCCGCATGCACTCAGACAAGTTCGTGCACCAAAATGAGTATTTTACAAGTTCGCATACTAGATTGCACCCACCTGACAAGTTCGTGTACCGTCAATGCAATTTACTCTTTTTTTTAAATAATGCCCCTCTTTTTGCTATCGCTAACTGGGTGGTAATATAAATAGATTTGAACCCTTCGATCAAATGTGATCAACGGTTTAAATTGTGTTCTACTACTAGTAGAGAGCATCGTAGTGAGGCCCTTTCGCTTGATGTTCGGTGTTTTAGACTTAGTTTGTTGGGGGCAATGAACGATTCTACTTTCTCTCTTACAGAATTTAATTATTTTTAGGATTCAAAATTTATACAAAAATTTCAACCAATAAACAAAAATCCATATATTTCATCCAATCGGATGTTTAGGAAAAAAAGTTTTCGTTAACCTTGGTATATGCTAAACAATATATAAAAAAGTTTATATTATATAAAAATAACAACATGCATTCTAATACAATGATGACATGTGCTAAACGGCCCTGCATATTATGCATGCATGTATGCCTGTTCTAGCTCAGAGAGAATATATCATCAGGCCGATATTCCAGCATGATATTCGATCGACCGATGTAGAGGCACATAATTTTTCAATGTGCAAAACAGGTATCAAGCTACAGAAAACACACAAATAAACAGACGCACACGCTATACATGCATATTCGAAATATCTGCTCCATCCGTTAAAAAAAAAAATCAATTTCTAGAGTTTGAATTTTGTTTCACAAAATATCAACTTCTACCATTCTGCCTACTTTCAGCACATAAAACGAGAAATTTTATCCCTTAAATACCTTTTACCTACCTATCACTATTAATACGTACTTTTTCTAATAATACGGGATATTTTCGTTACTTTTACTCTCCACTACTTTTTTTTGGAATCTAGGAGTTAATGTTTTATGAGACGGAGGGAGTAGCTAGTTAGGGGTGTAGCTAGCAAAGCTAGGGTTTTGCTTCGTCTTCCATTATATGGATGGATATATATTCCTTGTTGGGATATTGTCGGGCGCGGGAACACGATGCCTGTGGGTACGTGGATGACATGCACGCTATGCATGGATCGACAAGTGTTTTTTGCCCCCCAAAAAAACAATAAAGTGCCGAGGTGTCGATGCCCGGCCTAATTAAGTGGACATATCATATCGTGCTAGCTACTGTATTTTCCAACCATATATAGATACAGAAAATCTCCCCAGCTGCTTATGGAATTATCTCTCTATATATATGTTTCATGTTAAAAAACTTTTTAGCATTATCCATATTCATATATATGTTAATGAATCTAGACATACATATGTGCTTAGATTCATTAATATCTATATAAATGTGTGTAATGCTGAAAAGTCTTATAATCTAAAACGGAGGAAATAACTGTTTAGCAAGACTTCAGCTCTAGCTCTATCTTCCCTAAAACTAAAACACAACCAAATATATAGTTTCAGCTTAAAAGATAAACATATCAACTTCGACTACTATATATATGAAAAACATAAACTAATTAAGGTCGTTCGAACTACAAGTTAGATTAAAAGTTAGAACCCTACTAAACATGTCCCACATATACATCGATTTGGTGCTCGATATGCATGTATGCTGCGTGCGTATCCATCCTGTTACAGCTAGCCAGCTAACTAGATAGATAGGATCCAAGGACGACAAAACTACAAAAAGCAACTTAATTATATATTAGCTTCATGAAGTTGTATGGTTGCTTTAGGGTCTTTTGAGGTTCTGATAAATAGAGTTTTTTTCAAAATTAAAGTTCTATCAAATAATTTAGTTTTTTTATTTAGATTTTAAGAAATTGTGGATGTAGAATCCATAAATGAATTAGATCAGCCAAAAACTTTTCTCAGCTTCTTCAGACTTTTACCAACTAAATTTTCATCAGTTGCTTATGAAAATCTAAATAAAGGTCCCAAACATACCCTTAAACCTTGGAATTCGCTGTAGCTTTACCACTTATATTTAGTCGTCATTTGTAGCCAAGTTTTGTCGTGATGGCAATGATATATACTGATATATATGATCGGTAGTGTGTGATTTGAAAATTATTAGAGCCCATATCGCAGTCAGCCGCTCATCCTCTTCCTGATCTCTTTGACTAGCGTACAGCTGGGACGCCCTAGCTTAATTAGACCACTACACAACTTCTTTCCAATCTAATATTTTTATATATATATATAAAAAAAAGGAGCTGATCAGAACTATGATCATGAATTCAAGATACTGGCTTCATCTGGAGGTCAAATTAAACTACTTTAAGGCCGGGTTACTTGATTAACCGGTTTCACTTTTTACAGTAAAATATCTGATCGTATATCACACTACTTTTGATTTTTTTTAAATAAATTAGTTATTTCTAAAGAAAAAAAACAATAATGTATGCACAATATAATAGATGCGATACGATGGAGTTGTTCTTATATTCATTTTTCGCCCAGTACCTCCTTGCCTCAGCAGAAAAGTTTGACGATTGCATCACGCATGAGCGCATATATATGTAGCTTGCACCAAGCTGACATATATAGGCCCCTGTTGGGGAGTTTAAGATTTTTAAAAACAACAGTTGAGAAACTAGCTGACGAGAGTACGGAGAAACTGACAAATGTAGCTTTTATCTAGGGCTTATTTGGAGAAGCTTAAGATTTTGAGAAGCTGGTAAATTGGTAGCGAGCCAGCTTCTGAGAATCTAAAAAGGCTGGGTTTTCTAGCTTCTGGCTTCTAGTTCATTTTCTGAATTATACAACTGCAACTTCTCAGAATCTGGACCAAAAGCTGGCTTGGGGGAGCTACTGATTCTGGAAGAAGCGTATACAGAAACTAGAAACTCTCCTAAAATAGATAGTTTATTTTCTAAATTCTATAACTATGGTTTTTTGAATCTGGTATAGTTTAAAAAAGCTTCTGGCAGCTGAAGATTCTAGAAAAAGTTACAGCTACTATAACCTTCATCGAGCAGCTCCATAATCGCATTTATACTACTACTGTGCATGCATAGTGATCTAATCTAATGACATGACTAACTGTTCGATCCAAGAGGCCGCCCGGCAAGCATGCATATGTGCTATGTCTATAGACCGTACGGCTGTGTTGGTTGGCTATAGTTGCAACCTTCTCCCGCATAAAAAACGGAGCGATTTATTAGCGTGTAGCTATTTTTTTTAAAAAATAAATTAATTTAATTTTTTTAAAGCAACTTTCGTATAGAAGCTTTTTTTTAAAAAAAACGCACCGTTTAGCAGTTTAAAAAATTTGTACACAAAAAACGAGGAAGAGGGGTTGGAAAGAGGGCATCCGCCACATGGTAGTAGTAGTATATATAGTATAACTATGTAGTTAGGATGTGATTACCATGTAGAAAGTGTTGTCTTTGTCAAAAAAAAAAAGACTAATCAACTATATAGGTTACCATAAGTGTTGCCTTTAATTGTTGGCCATTCTTTTGCCATGAAACGTAACACACGCATATCCTAGCTATTGGGTTCTTGCACATGTACCCTTCATCCATCTCAATGTCAAAGTGGGGAAAAAAGAGAGGAGGAGCTAGCGTATACACACGTGTCACGCTTGGAACAATAATATAATTATGACTCTAGCTACATATATTTGACCAATATTGTACTATATGCTTGACCAGGCGACACGCGTATGTGCTCGTATGTACTATATAAAAGCTATATATACTTAGCTAGCTAATATAATGGAGATGCCAAAGGCTAATTAACTAATAGTATAGCTACTAGCTAAGTTTTCTTTTTTTTTCTTTTCTTTTCAAGACAAGCTAACGCTGCATGCATGCATATATATTGAAGCTTAATTACGGCTTAGCCAGTGATCAGATATTGTTAATGCGTCACAGTAGTATATATGATCGCACAACTAGCGGTATCTGTATGCCACACCTTAATTAATTTGCTGAGATGCACCGTACGTGGGCGTCCACGTAAGTGTACATTACCTAACCATCTGGTAACAAATTAATTAAGGATTCTTGGAGGGGATTTAATCCTATGCTTTTTCTTCTATATGGTTATTTAGATCAAAGGAATATCTATAAAAATTCCTATAAAATTCATTTGGATTATTGACTCAAAACATGAAAATTTTGAAGAGATTCTAACATGAGCTTCAACCTCTTAATTAGGGAAAAAAAATCCTCTGTATATATCTCTTATATTTCCTGTTTTCTCCTGCACTCCATCAAAATGATCATTCATGCAATTTTCCTATGTTTTCTTTGATCCGCGGGATTTGAGATGCTAGGACATTACCATCCTGCATTTGTCCTATTTTTGTGTTTTGAGAATCCTACATTTCAAAGAAGCTATATTTCTATGAATAGCACTGAGATGGATTTCCACTAGCTAAAATTAATTAATAAGGGCCCTTTGATCAAAGGATTTATGTAGAAATTCTATAGATTCGAATCCTATGGGAAATTCTCCTATTGGGCCCCTTTGATATATACAAAGGATTTGGAGCTTTCAAATCCTATGCAATTCCTATGAAATAGCTTTTTGTCTGTAGATTTTGGAGGAAACTTAACAAGAGCTTCAACATATTGAAAATTTTCCTTTGAATCTATCTCTCTCATCCGACTCCTCCAATTTTCCTGCAGTCCAATTAAACGGTAATTCTGGTGTTTTTCCTATATTCTGCAATTCTCTATTTTGTACTTATATTTTTATTAGAATCTTTTTTATATATTTCTCTATTTATTCATCCCTGCAATTCAAGAAACCCTAAATATATAATCATTAATTGGTGGAGAACGAGAGAGCATGGAGCTAGCTAGCAGCAGTGTACTTCAACTAGAATTAATGGTGGCCACAGCTTTAAAGATGATACATGTCACGTGGGACAAAGAGTGAATTACACATTGAACCATGTATTATATGTAACGAAAGTTTTACTTTGGATTAGCCGACTAGGTTAGAGCTAATGTTTTTATTTTGGACCAGTATTCTCACTTTAAGGAACTGGGCGTCGACTACCGACGCACTCGGTTGGCTGCCAACAGCACCGGAGCTTGAGCTTAAGCTTAATTAGCTCGAGCTTCGCACAAATATATATATATATATGTAATACACAATGCTGATGGAGGCGGAGCTCGAGCGCAAGCTAGCGTTGCGTCGGCGTATGCAGAGCCTGAGTTCTATCTAGAAGAGCTTAATTTGCCTACTAAATTAAATAAGCAGAGGTTAATTAAGGTCAAGCATAGTGTAGCAAGAACAGAGCCTGAGCTGGATCGACGTACGTTCGGGAGCACAGGCGGCATGGATTAATTCATTTCCACATGTTTTTTTTAACGCGCAAAAAAATTACACGTCAATATATTAGAAAAATAGAGATTTGATACACGACGCACTCAGCCAGACCGGCCTATGCCAAGGAAGGAAGAAAAACAAAGAAAGAAATTCATTTCCACATGTGGAGAGAGAGAGAGATGATCTAAGTGTGAAATTATAACAAATGCTATTTCCTCCGTTCCAAAAAAAAAAGATAAACCTTCGGTTTCCATGTCCAACGTTTGACTATCCGTCTTTTATAAAATTTTTTTATAATTAGTATTTTCATTATTGTTAGATGATAAAACATGATTAATACTTTATGCGTGACTTGTCTTTTTAATTTTTTTCATGATTTTTTTCAAATAAGATGGACGGTCAAATGTTGGACACGGAAACTAAGGATTTGTCTTTTTTTTTAACGGAGGGAGTAGATTACTAGGTATAGCTCGTTCAAAGTAAAAATATTGTTTATACACCATATAAAAAATGAGAAGAGGATGTGAAACTGGCCTGGTCTAACATATGCATGAGACCTCTGCTGAATTTTTATAAAATATCGCGAAGACAGACATGTGAGTAGTAGTAGTTTATATATATATATATATATATATATATATATATATATATATATATATATATATATATATATTACTATTAATTAGTTTCTAGCTATAGTTAATTAAGATGACGCGAAGGTATACAATCAGTCCTTTTTAGTGATGTCCTGCACTTGGGACTGCCCTTACACCAGTTACTAGCTAGCTAGCTAGAGCACTCCATCAGTCCTTTTTATCTATGAATTGGTGGTGGCAATGAAAAATTAAAACGCGCGGTAAGAGAAGGAATGTCCTACTATATATATGTATACACATATTCTCTTATTATTAATTATGTCCTAATCTCTGCACTAGCTATCTCTCCAATTATTTTCACGTTATATATTAAGAGATCAATCAAAGGTCAAACCTGGTATATATGTGTATAAAGGACAACAGCATCTTAGCTAATTATAATGATTTTATAGTTTTGCTGGAACACAGCTAGCATATATATGGAGAAAGAAAACCACGATTGTTTATCACACCTAGCCAATTAAGGTTACTATATATATAAGCTATCGATCTGGTCGGGATAGCTCTTTATTCCGTGCATGCATTTGTGTTGTGTTGCTAGCTTTCCTTTTTGATCTCTCAGATTAACAAAAACAAGCCTAGTAACTAATGGAGTATATAGCTAGGGTACTCGAGGATATAATTTTTATTAGTTGGAACTGATCATCGCATGCATATATATATATAACTAGTTCTTGATATGAATAAATAAATAACTACATTTGCCCTGCTTCTTTTTGGTCTCACCAGTGTATATTCACGGATGCATGCTAATTATAGGGTTATAAGTACGTCTCCAGATAATAATAATGTGATGTGAAACCATGAAGTGCGATCTGACAATCTACTGTACAATATAATTGCAGGTAATACTTCCTCCTTTTCTTAACAGACGAAGGCATTAACTTTTTAGATATGTTTGAATATTCATTGTATTTAAAAAATTATGTAGTTATTAATTTTTTTATTGTGATTTGATTTATCTAAAGGTTATTTGAATAAGACTAAAATTTTATATATATTTTAAAAAATTGAATAAGACAAATGATCAAATATATATCAAAGGAAAATATATATTTGTACGTATGTATGTATTCATACGTCGTAGTCTTGTAGAAATTAAACGTACGGCTCTAGGAATCGGTGGTGGTTCAATCAGGGCATTAACAGTTGACAGTGAAGATTGCAGCTGAGTAATCTGATGTGCTATATGCTAGTGGCTGATCTAGTAATTAACTGCTGCTTCCTGTAATTAGCTCTTATACTCGCTGTCAACAAGTCCTTTTTATGGCGTTTTTATGTAGCTAACATCCTGGCGCTTCATTGCAGCTTCTACAAATTAAACGTGGTTTTTTTTTCCTTCTTAACGACAATATAATTCTCTACAAGTGATTTATAATTCAATCAAATAGTTCTTCCAAGTGTACTACGGTACTACCATTTAATCGATCTCTCGTTAAAGTAAAAGGCAGATGAGATAAAAAGAACTAGAAAAGGTAAATCGCAATCTATCGATCGATGATTGAGCATCTAGTTAAATTGATGCATATGCGTGCCAGTATTGTTGACTTGCTGGTCCATTTTAAGTTGTCTTTCGCGCCATGTTCAGTGCATGATTCCACATCAGCATTTATACTTAGCTAGCATCCACACCATGATGTCTCCATCTCTCAGATTTGTCAAATCACCTTACATCAACGCACTAGTAACAACATCAAGGCTGCCTAGCTACTCTGTTTTCAGGACGAGCTAGAGGCAATTAACAATGCAATCGAGATCAGAATCAAAAAGAAGGAAAAAAAAAAGCAATGCGATCGAGATCGATAATCATCGACTTTTATTCAATTCTCCAGTAATCAATCACTACCACTTTGGATTCATTCTGAAGATTTACAGCATGCATATGCATGCAGCTTGCAAAGGAAAACAACCGCAGATATTTTTTCTAGCTGATTAAACCCCTTTGGAACATTGAATCATCATTGATTCACTGTATCTATCTACAACTTTGCCTGTTTGACAAGGATTGCTTTGTCTTTGCAGGTGCAGAAATTAAAGAGAACTTCTCTTTCGATGATGTGCATCTGCATCAAAACCAAAACATCCAGATGGTTCCATGGCAAAAAACAGAACGGCATACTGTTCACTCTCCCATCGTACTGGTACATCATATGCTTCAGGTATGTACAGTGCAAGCAAGGAAAAGTGAGGCATATTATTTTTCATGTCATTTTCGTGCAAAAGCTCACCTTGTCTGGGTATTTCCATCGCATCAGGCAAAACACGAGTGATGATGGAAAGCATCTTGTTCCGGGCTATGTGAGTTGCATGCAGTTTCCATCTTATCAGGTTATGTGGTCATCAGCAACACCAGAATTGAGATTACCATGGGCGGCAGCTCCAGTTTTTGCTGATACCAACAAACCTGGAACAGTCCCAGTTTATCAGCTGATACCCAACAAACCTGGAACAGCTCATCCATACCTATCACCAGCAGCAGTGCAGATGTTGCCATTTCTTGTCCATGAGGTTGCTCTGCAGTGGTGGATGCTTAGCAGAGGAATAACATGCTGATGCAATGCAGTTGCTTCTTGTTGTCTTGCTGGATATTTTTACTATTATATATAAGCTAGTACACCAAGGGATTCATCATCAGCATCCATCAATCTTGCATGACTGACAGAATTTTCAACAGCAAGCTTTGCAGCACACCTCTCAATCTTGATCCATGACAATCGTGAATTCTTCTTACCCCCACTTGCACAAGGAAAAATGAGAGCTCACAATCTGCGGTGACAAAACTAGGTGGCAGAGTCAGCAGCATGGTTTTGCCAGAACTTTTGATAGCTATGCAAAATCTGCCTCTCTATTTAATTTCTTCCCCAGCACATATATGACAACACAACTAAATTTTACAACAAATCAACAAATTGATTTGCACCAGGGTACATGACGACGGTGTGAACTTCCTATCTCAGAAACATTACCTAGTTACATTCTCATACTGCAACTGTCATCTCCTGTAATATGGATAGGTTCCATAAGCCATCCTCTGTAACGCTATATTCTCGTTATGCTGAATTAGCTGGGCCAAATGGAAATCATATGGGTGAAAACCATTGATCACAGGTTGCTGTTCTAGTAAAGGGACAAACATATGTTGGGCTTGCTGCTGCGGTTGGATTCCAGGATTCAGGTGGATGAAATTACCCTGCTGTTGACCTAGTAACCCCTGACTATAAAGGGGAGCTGAATGTAGATGCTGTTGTGGTGGTAACCCATAAGCAAACATAAGGTCAACCAAAGGTTGAGGTATGTGGGCAACCTGATTAATTGGTTGGATGGGCTGTATTTGAGGCACAAATGCGGTAGGACGGTGTAAATTAGTGGCAGATCTACTAGCAGCCGGTCCAGGGTTTACAGTATGCTTCACTTTCTTTTGCTGCTTCTGGTTGCTTTCTGGGCCAATAATATGCTTCGCTTTCTTTTGCTGCTGTGGGTTGCTTTCTGGGCCATGCGTTGGGTGGTCCTTCCTCTTAGGACGCTTCAGACTGGGATTACTGATCAGCTCATCCTGACGAAGCGGCTCAAACAAAAGGTTCTTCAGCTTTGGTGCATCAATTTTACCCCTAAAGAAATTGTTCAAATTCAAGACAGCGACCCTTATGCATTCGCTGATTCTCTGCATCTCCTCCTTGCCTACTGCTCTGGCAAAATTCTGTGACCGGTCCAAGAAGTCCTCAATCTGCATGAATTGCTTGTTGTGTATAAATAAACAAACTTTTGCAGAAGTAACTAAAAAAGCACAATGAATTCATGGAAAAGCTTACACTCAAGTTACCAACTCCTCTTTCCCAGGTCTTAAAGATCCATGACCCTTCAAAATTGCTAACACAGAGCCCTTGCTCCCATAAACCCTCCACTGATAGTAGCTGCATGAGAGAAGGCCAATAGTGTCTGTCAGCATAATGAGTTCTGACATTAAGAAGGAAGGGCAGGCTTTTGTGGAAGTAATGTTAACTAAGTAATCAATGAACAGCTTACAAACCGTTCATACGTATATACGACACCAAAATAAGCAATAACTTTGCCTAGCAACAAATTAGATGGACTCAGGTGGTATAACCCTCTCTAACTGTGTAACAAGATCCCTTAATTAGATAATGAAGTCGATGATGCTATACAAGAGAACAATGTTTAGAAGGGCACAAGAGAACAGTGACATGGACCAGGTGAACAGGACTGTCCCGTCCCAGCTGGGTCAAACTGGGAGTTTACTGTCACAGATTTTTGACTTTAGTCACGGATTATTAGCCTCTAAAAATATGTTTTCTCAAAAACCTTTCTTCTACTGCATTGCTTAGATTCCTTGTTCTAAGCTTATTATTTATTAAGTTTTTTTATCAAAATATTTAATTTGTATTTATCACCGTGCAGATAATCCACTACAATAATCCAGTCAATAATCTTTTTCAAACTGGACATTTGTTCAGACATTTGCTGGGGTTCAGATCAAGTCATGTGCAAGGGGAGATATCCCTTTGTCAATCAATGTAAAAACTCTAGGAAATGAGGGAAAAACAACCATAACTCAACAATATCCATATGGATTCAAAATAGAATATTGGCCTGTTTGTATATTGGCCTGTAACAAACATAAATGGAAGGTGCATTTTTAATTCACTTACTTTACTCATAAGTGACACAAAAAGCTCGGCAACTGATTCTTTATTTCTGCTCCCAAACCCCTCAACTAGTGAGACATTTCTCTGAATACTTGGAAAGTCTGGACCATCTACAAGACGATGGAAATTATCTTAGTTTCTTCATATAAGTTTTATATCAACGACAGAGAAACCAATCCCAGGAAAGCGTAGCAGTGAGAATGACATACACCTAAAAATAGAGAGAGTACCTTTCAACAAGGCAGAAAATGCAGGTAAGATTGGAGGACGCCGGGTCTGCAATCCACATTGGTTAATAAAAAGTGTGTTTATTTCTCTTTTTGCCAACAGAAAGAAGGACTTAGGTATTAACTGCAAGCTTATACATACAGGCTGTAGAACTTTAATGGAAATTCCATGAGGCCAGTGAAGCTACCCTAACTACTTGATACTCATGACTAAAAAGTCCAATAAAAACTCAAGTCAAAGTAACAAACCTGTAAATGGAAAGCAACTAAAGAGATAATCGCCATTGAGCTCATTGTTCGATCTCTGGGGCAATTAACATCATGTGCCTTTGCCCAGAATTTCATCTGCAGAATTAACAGAAACGGTTGGTGTCACATATTTTAGAAGGCCACTTTATGGGGATTCTTGCAACAATTTTATTGCCCATTGGAACGAAAAAACCGTGACAGAGAATTGCAATACCAGATAACATAGTATCTGAAATCTTTCATCAATGGATGAAATAAGTTTAAATATCATTGATCTTGACATGCCATCTTTGTTCTCAACTGAAATATCACACTCAACCCCAGTTCCCTTATCAATAACCTTCAGTACAGGAACTTTAGCAGTTACAACAGGTAAAACCCCATGACAACGGCCATTCCCTGATATTGACAATATAAGGACAAGGAAACGAAATCACATTAAAATTGGCATCAAAAGGTTCTATTAAATAGGTGACATATATCAAAATGAAGTTATTTATGTCCAATTGTCAACACCATGTCAAGGAGAATACACTTCTTATCAAACATACACCGATAATTTGATATACTGTTAATAACAAAACTAATTTAAATTCTTCATTTAAATTTTAGATATTTGGTGTGTGACACATATTGCAACATATATAAAGGGACACCATAAATATATGGATAGAAAGTTGACCCTTTTGGATCTGTTACATAAACCTAGAGAGTGTAGATAATTACTCTGATGAGCATATAGAACTTTTGCGAGGTTCCGAATAACAGAAATCTTGTCCTTGCGAGCAAATTGACTACCAAAATCAGCATTAAAGTTGACAGAGAGGTCAAGGTCACTTTTGGAAGTAAATAGATCCATTGTGAACGATCCAAATGCTTCCACAACTGGAAACCCCTTCTTTTTACCTGGAAGGAGGCATCATAATCAGGAAACAGGTCATAATATCACGCAAATTTGTAATATTCAGGCAGATACTAAGTATTCATGGTAAAAGAAGGAATCTTGCATGTAAAGAAAAGTGTATTGCAAAAGTGTAGACACACAGAGAAATCTGAACAATGCATTTTGAAGTTAACTGATCAACTAACAGTCAAAAGGAGGTTAACTAGGCAGATTTGTAGTACAAATCAAGCCAAATTCATATAATTTTCATGCTTGTGTTTCCAAATGCATTCTCCTTTTCACCAATTCTCTGTTATGTACAAGTTTCAACACAAAATTTTGCACTATGCATCTTTCTAGCATCAGAAGCAAAAGTCTTTGCTTGACCATTAGGTGTCAACAATCCATAACTGAGGTGCACAGAAAAAGCATATTTTGCTGAATGCTGATGCATATGAATCATAACTGCAGGTGTTTAAAACCCTATTCACACTATTGTTGAACTGCAAATGAATTTCCGAGATTGCATATGTGTACGAATTACAAGAAAATGCATCTTTTGCAACTCTCATATTATGGTGATTTCAATCCGTATGTATATCTATACAATTTATATTTTCAAGCATAGTCAGCAATTACAATGATCAAAAGCGCATATTTTGAAAGCATAATTCATCGACCCATGATAACAGATGAAAAATAACTCTTACCATATATCTCTTCTGCTATTTTGTTGAAGACATCGATCATCAAATGCCGTTGCTCATAGTCGTCAGGCTTTGGACGCAATATTGCATATAATTCTATAAGTAAATCATCGAGAACTGGAAGCAAAGTAGGATCGATAGAGAGTGCTTCTGCCTCCAACTCGCAACTCTCTGCACGCTTGCATAACGCTGCTAGTAATTCAAAATTTAAATAAAAGGTATCAGTTGCAGCATACGTGAAAGTATTCATTAATGGCGCAGAAGTCCGTGTAATTGGTGTCAAGCATGGTAATTCACAACTGTTTCAGCATTTACGTGCCCAGAGATAAACTCCTTCATATAAAGAAGTCATGTTTGCAAACAATCACAGCCACCACGTATATATTTAGAGCTGCCAGCATTTGCTTGCGCAGAGAAGCTATTGACTTATTTCTAAGTAGTCAGGAAATCTAGAGAAGTGAAACATGACAAGAGGCTACAGGATAACTTTGTGGACGGAAAAACAGACAAGCAGCTATCTTTGCCACAAAATGAAACTGTCATTACTCATAAGAAATATAGGAGTATTAGTCTAGGTCCACCAGTTGTATTGAGTGCAGAAGATATAGCATGCTGCTTGCATGCATCTGACATGGTCACATGATACAGTTGTTATCTGTGATGCCCTGGTGTACAGAAATGATACCGTGGCAGAGGAATCTAACAGGAAGGTTGGTTCTTGATGTGCTTGAATCGAAGAGCAGCATGAGGCAGGAAGTAATATACACCAATAATAATTAAAAAAAATTGGGAGCAGCAATAAACAGATAATTAAATAGTAGTACCTTGTGAATCCCATGAGATTTCCAAGCTCTGCGGCCTGCAGGATGACACCAAAAGGAAAGAAATTTTAACTGAGAGGTCATCATAAACCGGGGCAAAAAAAATCGGGTTGGTCCGTACCAATCCAGAAAGCTAGACATGGCAGCAAATTCTGAAGGAGAGGGTTAAGCTTAAGCACATAGCATCTACAAAGCACAATCCCCTCGCTCTCTCGTCTTATAGAACTACTATGGTACCATGAGCAAGAAGAAGAATCCGAGTAGAATTTGGTCGTACGCACGCACGCGGCGACTCCAATTCCCCCCAAAAGCACAAGGGGATCAGCGGAACACGAAGGGGGACAGAGGCGCGAAGAATGACGGACCTGGGGGAGCGGTCGGGCCGAGACGAGGCGTCGACTTTGGACGGGACAGGAGGAGAGGCGGCGGCGGCCATGCAGATGCGGCGGCGGCGGCGGCGGCGGCCGTCGGTTTCTGGCGGTGAAGACGTGAAGTGGTCGGAACGCAAGGCGCAAGAAGAAGGTAAGGCTGGTGGGGCCCACCACCACGGTCGGTTAACGGTTTTGCAAGGCCCAACTCAGCTTCAAGGCCCACCACCACCACGATCAGGCCCAAGAGATGATAAAGCGGCCCATTGCCAAGAGGAGAGTAGGAGGCGGAGGTGGTGTGGGAGATTGATTAGTACCACCTCGGCTAGCGGAGAGGAGGAGGGGGTGGGTGGGTGGGTATAAGAAGGGAGGCGATGCGAGCGGTGAAAGGGCACGCAGCTGCGCGGTGAGCACAAAGCGAACTATTCTTTCGCCTTTTACTAAAGAATACCGTGTGCGCGCCGCACATAGCAGCATACGCTTATTTTTGGAGGGTGCCCTGTACAAGGGCCCCCAACAATTCTCAATTTCAAAATTCTTTAAATTTCAAATTTCAAATAATTTTTTGTACCCATTGCAATCAGTGAAAATTGAAACATCCATCCATAATAATTTTAAATTTGGCTGTCTAGTACTTCTAGAATTTAAATTTTTCCTGTCCCTCAATAAGATTTAAAATTGTACCATCCCATTCTTTTCTCCAACAAAAGTTTCAACAGGTCCACATTGTCCCCACTTCTATCGATCACCTTACATTCGAACTTCCTTCGTACTACTCTGAACATCCTTCCACTCTTCTTCTCTACTAGGACATTTTCCTTTCCTGATAATTACCTTTTAAATGCTAGACTAGAAATGCACTTAATATGGGACTATAGGGCATGTTCGGTAGAGATTTTCTGCGGCTGTACAGCCACAACAGCTGCAGCTACAGTATAGTAGTAGAAATTACATTGCTCGTACTGTTGAAGCAGTGCAGCTATCGCGGCAGCCGGCTACAGCGTCCAGCTAATGTAGCCAGCTAACGAACAAACCCATAATCTACCACTATATTTTTCTACCAGCCGAGACCAGTTTAGTGAAATTTAAATGTCGAATTTTCCCGGCTCACTGACAGAAACTTAAGTGAAGGGCAGCAGTACACTGTACAATGTGCTAAAGAAGAAAGACAAACTCCAACTACTCTTCATCAGGGTTTTCATTGACTGTTAGCTGCATACTTGGGCTTTTCTCCCACATAATCAATCTCATATTCTGCATCAGTTACCTGCCATGGATTATCAACCCAAGGTTACCACCATGCACAAGATAACTACCTCGCTCCGCACAGTTCACAGGATCTTAGACAGCATCCTGGATAGAAACTACGACGACAAACTAGACAGGCTATACGAGAGCGTCAACAATGATGATCAAAGGGGTGGCCTCAACATTCTAGCATCACAGGCTCATCACATACATGAGCTGGCAAAGGAGGTTCAGATCAACTTCTCAGGGTACATGGAGATGCAAAGAAAAGAAGAGAAAAGGTTTGGGAGTATGATATCAAGCCTAAAGAAGGAGAACCAGGATATCAGAAGCATGCTGAAGATTGCTGTCACTGAGAAGGAGGCAGCAGAAAACAGGCTCTGTGTACTGAAGGGTGACAAGGATCAGGGCAGAAGTGCAATCCTGCAGATTGCTGAGAAGGGATTGCACAAGGTTGGCTTTGGCTTCCTCATGGATGTGATCACTGGAGAATCAGAAAGAGAGGAAAACATGAGCAGCAACAGTGCGACTGAAATATCCACTACTGGAAGAGAAAGCGATCAGGGCGTTGACAGTCTGGTAAATAGTTGTACATCACTCCTCATTCTTCCTCACTGGCTTATGTATTCATTCTTATGAAATAAATAATTTCCAGTATATCTGTTTCTTAGATATAATCCTTCTAAACTTACTGCAATATATAACATCAACATTCAGTACCTGTGAACTAATTCTCCTGCAGGCTTCCAATAAAGTTGACAGACATTATTCTATGACAGTGAATGCAAGTTGATGAGTTGTCAGTAAAAAATTTCCTGATTGCAGAACTTGATTAGCTAATTATCCGTCTAGCTGTTTCGTTTCAGACTTCGGTAGTTGGAAAGACGATGGAAAATATGCAGAATGAGATAAACGACCTAAGGCAGGCCTTGCATAAGTCCAGGTAAACTACAAAAGTAATCGAAAAATATGTATATATGATAGAAAATTTGATGAAACGCTCGAAAGTTTTTCCATTAATTGACAATATCAAATTGTTCCAACAGGTCAGATTGTGATCGTTTGCAACTTCTTGCTGCTGAACAGACCCAGAAAATAGTCAAATACGAGTTGCACATAAAAGATTTGGAAGAAAGAGAAATATTCCTACTTCACAGTGTATAAACAGATTTACATTTTAAGTTTCTTTATTTGCTAGCCAGGTAACTGAGAAGGCCCTGATATTCTTTTTTGCAATGCTTAAGGTTGAAGAACTCACTGTAGATCTAAAAGAAGTAGAACGGGAGGCTGCAAGATGGAGGGAAGCATGTGAATTGGAGGTAGAAGCTGGAAAGGATGCCATCAAACAACTCAACCAGGAGGTAATCTTTCAATAATTACTTTGACCTAAGTTCCCTCAAGATGATCTCCTGAGGTCATGAGGCTTGTGCCGTCTTTTCAGACTCAGAAATGTTTTACAAATTTAAAAGGATGAATCATGCTCAACTTTCATTATGTAAACAATCATAAGTTTGGAATTCTTGGGTTTGCAGTCACTCCAGTTGGGAAAAGCAGTACTTTCATGATATCGCAACAATGTGTTACACCTAATAACAGTGATTTATCATGGGAATTCTATCATGGGAATTATGCATGTTCTCATCAGTTAGGTCCCTTTCAGGTCGCCTTGCTCACAGAAGAACTGAGAAGGGTAAAAGCAGACTTGGAAGCTGCAAACAGTAAGCTACAGCTGAAAGAAAAACTAGCTGCCACTGCAATGGCAGCACAAGCTGCTGCTGATGAATGCCTCAAGCTTGCTGACAGTAGATCTGCTGGGCTACAACTGAGGATAGAAGAGTTGACAAAGCAGATAGAGCAAGAAGACGAGCATGCAGGAAAGGAGCGAGGGAGTGCTCACAGAAGAACAAGATACGCTTGCTGGCCTTTGCAGCGACTTCGGGTCATATCAGCATCCTCTAGTGCCAGGAAATGGTTTGTTGATCAAAATGGCAGGTTGCCACCTGGGACAGAAGCACTACTGCAAATAAGGATCTAACAAATATTCAGAGTTTCCTTGTGCTAGAGATATCATGTTATCCATTATGTTTTGAATGTTTGCACATGCATATCTAAGGTGTTTTGAAACATGTTTATATGGTCTTGCCACTGGATATGGCTTGTTCAACTATAGTCGTCCAACTTTAAGTAATTTTGCATATGGATATTTACAGAAATGTTTGGCACCTTATAAGATGGCCAAAAAAAAAATATTCAAGGGAATACTTTTTTTTTTTGCCAGGATGGCCAAAGAAATGGCCATCCAAATGATATTAAGATCGAGGGAAAATATTACATGAAAGGGAACACGCAAATATGTATACACTATACAATAGTTACAGGGTTACAGGGTTTGGTCTTGTGCAATGCACCAGCATGAGGTCATTCATTAATCTGAAGCTTGAAGCATGGAGGTATCACTGATTACAGGCATAACAAACCTTGCAACTCTCTCCCAAAAAGAAAAAGATATAAGAAACCTTGCATTTCTAGCCTTAGAAAAAACCATCTTATAAATTATAAATATACTTCTCTTGGTCTCTTCCATGATCTAAACCAATTTAGTAGCTGAAAATTACAAGGCTATTCAACTATTCAACTTCGGAATGACCAACAATATCCAGAAAAACCATCCACCCTTACGTTCAGCAATTACACAGGGTATAACAAACCCATGGTAATTAGTCTAGCAGAATGTGAATACTCCGATGAAAGATACAGACATGAATATGAACACACTACCTGTCACCTGGCCTTCTTCCCCAATGGCATGGCAGTAACCGAAGGCGCCGTCCTCTTCTTGCTAAAGGCACTAGTTCTGCTTTCAGTCTCACCACTGTCATCATCACTATCGTCATTCGCCTCCTGAGCAATTGTCTTCTCCTCCTCGGTAGCCTTTCTCTTTTGCGCGTTAACCTTCCCCAGCAACCTCCTCTCCACTGGATCAGTGGGAGCCGCACGTTTTACATTAGGTGCCACTTTGGCACCAAGACCAAGCCTACATCAATTTGCCAGCCTCACATATATACTGGGATTTTATATATCCAGGAATGCTAAGAAGAAATTCAATTCGTTGAATTGGTTATACCCTGGTGGGCGACCCTCAAAATCCTTAGCTTTGGGTTCATCCTGGTCTGATGCACTCATTTTGTCCACCCATGTCTGTGCCTGAGAACGATTAAATCTGCGGGTTAGTATGCCACATAGAACTAGTTCATGAAATACCATTGCACTCGAAGAATTCGATCGAACACTAGGAAAAACAGGAAAAGAAAAAGAACCACTGCTTTTAGGATAAGAGAGTTCAACGGCGAGGCACCCTCTAAACCTAACTAGCACGGACTGCATCGTGCGCTTCTAGGATGGAAAGAGTAACAGAGAAGAGAGCATGGGAGCGGTGGAGACGGAGCTGACCAGCTTGAGGGCCTTGTTGAGCGTGACCACCTTGGGGAGCGGGGCCTTCTTCTCTCCTCCCGATGCCGGCGGCTTCTTCTCCGACGGCTGCTCGGTTGCCATGGCTGGTGGTCGAAGCGGCAGAGCCAGAGACTGGAGATTTCTGACCGGATCAGCGGCGGCGGGAAGAGCTGGAAGGAGGAGGCGGCGGCGAGCGAGAGAGCAGAGCAGGCGGCGGCGCGACGGTGAATCGGACGCCGGCGCAGCGAGAAGAAAGAGGGAGGCCGTGGTGGCCTCGTGTGTCTTATGGACTCTCCCTGGGCTGGGCTGGGCTGATCTGATAATTGGGCCGTGGTGGCCTCGTTGTTACGCAGCTGCTACTTGGGCCTTAACGGTCGGTGTACAATACGCTTTCTATTCAGAAAAGCGTATTTTCATAATGGCACAAGTTTACATAACGGATATACTCTGATGCAATGACAGCGAAATGAAATTAGTTGGCAGAGCTCATCGGATCAGATTGAAAATGCAACACAAATCTGTTAGCTCCTGGCTGCATTCCAGTGATACACCATAAAATTGCAGTACCAGTTTTTTTTTTTTCGCTCAAGCATCAGGCGATTTTCAGACAAAAACTTGTCCAACACAGCAACAGACAATGGATTATTCAGCAAGCAGTTCCCTCGGCATTGCTTGAGCACCTAGGAAACTGCCATTTTATTGAAGGGAACTACCATCACAATCAACCTTCACCAATCACCACCATGAACTACTGTTACATGAAAACTCTTCCTCAAAAACCTCCTCCTATTCCTCCTCTTTTTTATTTTTTATTTTTTACTCGAGCAGCAGCAGCACGATCTACTCATCGGTGACGCATCCTCTTGATGCAGGGGACACTAGCTTCGTGTACTGCAATGATAAAAGGATTACAGCGATGTTCATTACCAAAGGCCAATCTTATGCGACCAGGAATGTTAATGTGATATAAAGTATGTAGTAGTACCTTCCAAAGCGCTCCACGGGCAGCCTTGTGTGGCGGCGGCGTCCATTTCCTCCGTCTTTCTTCCAGCTCAGCTTCAGTCAGTTCAACATCAATTACTCTCTTCACAACATCAATGGTAATTTTGTCACCGTTTTGAACAAGACCAATTGGACCTCCCTCCTGAAAAATATTCACATTGTAAACAACACCAACCAAAACAATCGTTGCTGCACTTATCTTTCCCCTAGCTGGCAGCGCCGTGAGGAAGAACAATTTGAACTACTAGCAGAATGTTACATGTTAACAGTACTGCAACGCAATACCTGTGCTTCAGGACATATGTGGCCTACAACAAATCCATGTGATCCTCCAGAAAATCTGCCATCGGTCAGCAGGGCACACTCCTGTCGTGATGTTTGAATACAAGTTAAATATTGATCAGCTGTTACAAGGAAAGTTAACAGGCATTCAGAAGAAAGCAAGATAACTACCTTCCCAAGACCAGCACCCATTATTGCACTAGTTGGAGTCAGCATTTCAGGCATCCCTGGTCCACCTTTCGGTCCTTCTCCTCGTATCACTACTACTTTCCCCTGTTGTGATTGCATGCCAACAGAGTAATTCAGAAAAAGACTATACATGGTTGTCCCAGTGAACTAATGCATTCCCTTGTCAAGAGTGTAAAAGAAAATATCGATGAAGCGCATTAGTTTGCAAAACAAATTAAAGTTGACTACTGTGTCAACTGGAATAAACGAAAGTTATATTAAAATATAGGTCCAATCATTAGCAAAAAAAAAAAATGCAATTGCACAGAGATTTCAAAACGATATCTGTCCCACACATATATTAGCATTCCTAGGTGCAAATATATATATATCTGCATTCTTAAGTGCACCAGAGTACAATTGTTTTTATTACCGCTCATACAAAAGATTTATTTTACAGTTCTCTGTTTCAGCACAAAGAGCTGTGTTATAAGCAAAAGCTCAGATATTAAATTTACCCAAATACTTGGAAAACTTGTTGCTATGAAAATTTTGTATTTCAGGCCTCTGAATTTCAAAAGAATGTGTACGAATTTCACCTTTTGGATTAATCATATTACCTTGAAATTCGCTGGGTTTTCTGATATAGCTGTAATCATAGATTCTTCACCCTCAAACACTAGTGCAGGGCCTGCCATTTGACCATACAAAAGTTAAACTTTACACGTAATGTGAGGAACTGAGGCTCTAAGGATTAGAAAAGGTGAGCAACAAAAGGCACCTGAGAAAAACATCCCCTCTTTGCCAGTAATTTTTGCTACAGAACCTTCTGGTGCAAGATTGCCATAAAGTATTTGTATATGACCAGTTGATTTGATTGGGTTGTCCAGGGGCCTTATTATTTGCTGAAAGAACAAATAAAATGTGTAAATGCTACTATACAAAGAGCTAGATAATAAGGCATGAGAATTCAGGGATGAGCTTTACCTGTCCTTCGGACAGAGGAGGGAAGATTTTAGCATTTTCCGCTAGAGTTTTCCCAGTGACTGAAGATGGAAAAAAACGAATCGGTTAGTACCCAAATAAAGGAGCTTCCACACATTATTATGAATAGAAATTGATGGCACACACCGGTCATACAATCACCATCAAGAAGACCTTGCTCCAGAAGATAATGAATTACTGCAGGTGTTCCACCAATCTGCAATGTGCAAGCACGAATTTTTGTGAGCGCTTCACACAAACACTAATTGTAAAGATGAAGTGAAACCAAGTACATATTTATAGCATCAACTATTTACCTTATGCAGATCCTCCATGACATATTTGCCACTAGGCTTAAGGTCCGCAAGGAAAGGAACTTGATCACTGACCTTCTGAAAATCATCAAGAGTTAATTGCAGACCTACAGACCTGAAAGAAGAAAACAATCAGCATTTGTCTATCCAAGACATTAAAAAGCAGACAAGAGGAAGATAACCCACCTAGCGATAGCAATTAAATGCAATACAGCATTAGTAGACCCACCAAGTGCCATGACAATGACCATTGCGTTCCGCAAAGATTTCTCAGTGATAATGTCTTTAGGCTTCAAATCCATCTTTAACAATTCTAAAAGATACTTCCCAGCAAGACGGCATTCCTCTAGCTTTAGTGGGTCTTCAGCAGGGGTTGAAGAACTTCAGAAAATAAAACACATCACAACTGATAAGAGTTCTGTTCAATTTCTGAACTCGGAACAAATTGATTATGCAGCCTAAAAAGAAAACAAGACAAGGTTCCAGCATATTGTTTGCACCTGTACGGAAGGCTCATACCCATGGTCTCAATAGCGGATGCCATTGTGTTCGCAGTGTACATACCACCACAAGCACCTGCCCCTGGGCATGAGTTGCGGAGCACATTCTTTCTTTGCTCATCGCTGATTGATCCAGTAACAAATTCTCCATAGCACTGTACATCATAACACGACAAAGTAAGAATAAGCTGAATACTGCTGCATTAGAAAGTACTAGCAAATAAGAAGCAGAGTACCTGGAAAGCAGATACTATGTCATAAGAATTACCCTGAAAATGACCAGGCTGCATGAACAAAAAGTGCGTCAAAAAATGCTCAGCAAAAAGTGAACGTAATTCAGAGCTGGCATATATTCACCATGTTTTATCACTGGTAAATTACTCCAAACCCATTATTATTAAATTAAAAGGCAGTCCACAAACATTGTGCCAACCATATTGAACTGTTTTGTAGCATGAATTATTTGGTATGCATAAAGAGGTTGTTTTATCGTATCTGGCACTAACATCTTCAAATTACTTCAAATATTAATACAACCCTACAGCAAAAGAACAGGGATGAATTACCTTAATAGTCCCACCATATATCATGATACTTGGTCGGTTCAGCCGCCCCATTGCCATTATTGTTCCTGGCATCTGCAACGGATTAGGACCATTAAACTCAAATGCAACAAAGATCTAAATGCCCGCAGTTATCTCACAAGCTCTAATGTTAAAAGCATCATGGGGTAAAATGAAGTACATAAAACTACAAAATTTAGACCTTTGTAATGTTCTTCAAAAGAACATAATGGATTTAACTGAATGTGCAGGGATAATGGATTTTTTCTATCATCGGTTTACTTTGTACTGGCGAAAAATATATATCAGAACCAATTGGGGATGAAATCCCCAAATGTTTAAAACACCTATGGACAAAGCGGACATCACAGCGCAAGGTCTACTTTGATGATACCACAGTCTGATTTCTCAGCACAGATTGCATTTTGAATTGCGTCTAGGAAGCAAACTAGCAGGATGGAACAGTGAATAGAAAGATGCGGACTTCTGTTTGTAGAACGGATCAAGCAAAAGGAAAAGGGGGGGAAAGGGTGGAGGAATGATACAGACGTTCTTGTCGCATCCAGGAATGGAGATGTTGGCGTCGTAGTGCTGCGCGCCCATGACGGTCTCGATGCTGTCGGCGATGAGGTCGCGCGACTGGAGGCTGTAGCACATGCCCCGGGTGCCCATAGAGATGGCGTCGCTGACCCCGACGGTGTTGAAGCGGAAGCCCACCATGCCGGCCTCCCGGACGCCGTCCCTGACGGCCTCGGCGAGGCGGAGCAGGTGCATGTTGCAGGTGTTGCCCTCGTACCAGACGGAGGAGACGCCCACCTGCGGCTTGCGGAGGTCGGCGTCGGTGAGCCCCACGCCGTACAGCACCGCCTGCGACGCCCCCTGCGACTTGGGCTCCGTGATGCGCGCGCTGTACTTGTTCAGCTTCGCCTCGTCGGACACCGCGGTGGCGCGGATGCGCTCCAGGCGGCGGCGGCGGCGGCCGGATGCGGTCGCCGGCGCCGGAAGGGAGGGGGAGGAGAGGGCAAGCGACTGCATGGCGGCGGCGGCGGCGGCGGAAATGGGAGGGAGGTTTAGGGTTTTGGGTGGCGAGATGAGATGGATATCGATGGATGACTGCCTCGGTCGGATTACTCTAATTAACCATTCCCCCTTTTTTTACTGACAAGAACAAAAACAAACTTGTCTTTTTTTCTGTTGTTTGATTTGCTCGATATAAACTAACTATGACTAATCTGGTTGTTCAGTGCCATGATAAACTGTGTTCTGGTGTTATGGCCTTGGAAATGAAACTGTGTATTTGCATTGCAGGCGCACATCGAAAAAAGTTTTAAGCTCATATGATCAAAAGTTCAGAACAGCTGCATACGAGTATCTATTTTGTATATGCATCCATTGGCAAAAGCTTTGTGCATTAGTGCCCGCTTTTATAAAATAATCATTTGTAAAGCAATCGGTGATGCAACCGTTTAGCTTTTCGCATGGCCTCCATCCAAATCCATGTTATGTGTAATGTAATGTAATCTGGCTCCAAGCTCAGCTGTTGGGTCCCAACCCAAGAGCCAACGAGGATAGTGCGCTCGCTGGAGAAGTTCAGTTAACTCTCCAGGCATGAGCGTCTCATCAACATGTTATGGCATTTGGCTGCTGGGATCTTTATCTTCTTCCCCAGCCTCTCTCTACTGTACTTGGTGTTTGTCTGGTGATAGAATTGTAGCTGATTGAGGCCAATTATATCTATAGATTGCAGTAATGTAAGGTTATACCCTGTTGTTCTCGCAATAGGAAACAAAGTTGTGGTAGCACATTATGACAGTAATAAGAAAAAAGTATCCTTGATTCTGTCATGGTCGATTACTCTATTACTTGAATGTTAAAGCAATGCATAAGCTGGGTGCCACCAGTGATCGATTGGTTTGCATATAAGTATATGATGAAGATTTGCATGCTGCAAAAATTGAAAGAAAAACCTGAAGAGAAAAACTGAAGAGTTGCATGTTGCAGAAAATAAAAACTGAAGAAAATAAAAACTGAAGAGTTACATGTTGCAAAAAATAAAGCAAAAAATAATGTCTGAAGAGTTACATGTTGCAAAAATAATGTCTGAGCCCAGGTTCGAACTGGGGACCTTTAGTGTGTGAGACTAACGTGATGACCAACTACACCACCCAGACAACTTGTGTTTAGCTAGAAAACATTCTTATACATACCACATTCTTCTGCTGTGTATTTCATTTCAATTTTATTTAGAGTGGATTACCCTTTGGGCCATATTTTATTACCTAAGTTTCACTTTGGACCACCCTTAAACATATCTTTTCACTTTGGACCAGATAAATTTGCCATTGTTGTGATTTGGACCACCACAGATGATTTTTTTCTCATGCAATCAACGACCTTAAACACATCAGCTCTAGTATACGGCCGATCTCCTCTATATATGGTTCGTATGTTTGCCGAAAGGGAAGTTAAACATGACGAAAAAAGTTGGTTATGGTAGTCCAAACCGCAACAATGGTAAATTTACCCTGTCCAAATTGAAAAGATAGGTTTAAGGGTGGTCCAAATTGAAACTTGGGCAACAAAAGGTGGACCAAAGTACAATTTACTCTTTTATTTATCTGAATCTCCGTGTTCTCGCCATCATTCCTGATGTTTTTTCTAATAATTGAATGAACTTAGATATTCCCTCTGTCCCACAATATAAGGGATTTTGCGTTTTTATTTGTACTGTTTAACTACTCGTCTTATTCAAAAAAATTAGGAATTATTATTTATTTTTTTGACTTACTTTATTATCTAAAATACTTTAAGCATAACTTTTCATTTTTTATATTTGCACAAATTTTTTAAATAAAACGAGTGATCAAACATTATAAGAAAAAAATTAAAATCCGGGACGGGACGGATGGAGTATATATAGCAAAGAAATTAAACAAACCTGCATGATGAAATGGGCCAAACCCAGTTGTAAACCCAGGACAGAAGAAGAATAAGGGCCGTGAACAAGCTAAAGGCCCATTTGTGGCTTGTCTTTCTAGTGTCTTCTTGTTGAACTTCTTCGCAGTTTCGTTCCGTTCCAATCAATCGTCAAGTGAAGAAGAGGATAGTGTCGAGTCCACCCCCCATCAACGAAGCTTGGGAAAGAAAGATTGATGGATCCAAGGTCAAAAACCGACAGAATAGTCCGGCGTACGGCGATGATCGGCGCCGCCACCGCCGCTTACTTCCTCCTCACCGCCGATTACGGCCCCGACTACCCCAACCCGGTAGGTAACTAGACTAACTTCAATTTCTTTTCCTGTAAAAATGTGAAATTGCTGCTCCACTGTAGCACAAGTCCAGTGCTACCAGTATGTTGGTGCACAAAATTTGTGAAGTTTATGAAGCTATGAGCTTTTCTTGCCTATAGCCTCCGTTCATGTGGCGCTGATGTCTGACTGGTTATATTCAATATGAGTATCTACTGCATACTACTTCATACTATTGAAGTACTCCTACATACTGAATATTAAGGAGGGATCTTAATTAGGCCTAGTGTTTTAAAAGTGTTTAAGATCAAAGTGAGTGCTGAGCTGATGACAGCTACATCAAAGAGCTTATGTGTGTGCAGATTAGGAAGGCCATGGAAGCATCACCGCAGTATATCAAGCACCTCCCCATATTCAAATATGGCCCAAGGAACAACAACAAGAACCAAGAAAATGCAGAGCCGGAAGCCACCAAAGAGTAGTACTCCGTCACTGTATGCATCCTATTGCTGTGTATGTTGTACAGTGGGCACTAAATCTGAATGTCAGTCACTGTCTGCATCCCTATTGCTTTTTTAATTACTGTACTATACGATACGAGTAGTAGGAGACTCGATCTGTATTAGCACTATCTAGACATCTTCGTTTCTGTTCCAAGTGGTACTATCTAGGAGTATGTACTATATCTATCATGAATGAATAAACTGTTAGCATTTTCACTTTATATACTCTTTGAACCAAAAGACAAGCGGCCCAATTGTTCGTGGAATAAGTCAAACGGCATATTTGTAAACAAGAAATAATTTGTAAATAAAACTTTTATATACGTGTCTTTAGCGACATAAAAGTAAAGGCTGAAAAATAAACTTCAATAAAAAAAATCAAAATCAGCTTTAAATTTTGGCTGATAAGCATAAGTGAAAAGAGGGACCGAAGGAGAGCAACAAGTTGAGTTCACCTGTTTGGTTTCACTTTTTTTAAAAAAAATCTCCTCTTCGGTTTCAGCTTCAAAAAAAATATTAATTCGTATACTTGGTGAGGGGCTTTCTATAATTTATATTGTAGGAATTATGGGGCGTTGCTAACTTGCGCGCGTGCCAGCTGACCCCCGGCCCACAAAGCCCATCAGCTTTTTTCTCTCTTTTATTCGCGATTTTTTCTTTCTTTTTTTGTGATTTTTTTCATTTTTTCTGATTACTTTTTTTTAAATCTTTAACACACTTATTTTTAAAAAATATTTTGAGTTGAAAGTTTTTAAATCTTAACTTGAAAATTTTTAAATCTGATTTGAAAGTATTCAAATCTCGAGTTGAAAGTTTTCGAATCGAAGTCGAAAGTTTTCAAATCTCAAGTTGAAAGTTTTTAAATCTGAGTCGAAAGTTTTCATATTTTTTTAAATCTTAACTTAAAAATTTTCAAATCTGTACTTAAAAGTTTTTGAATCTCGAGTTGAAAGTTTTCGAATCCGATTTGAAAGTTTTCAAATCTCGAGTTGAAAGTTTTCGAATCTGAGTTGAAAGTTTTTAATCTCGAGTTAAAAATTTTTTAAATATGAGTTGAAAGCTTTCAAATATGAGTTGAAAGTTTTTAAATCGAAGTTGAAAGTTTTTAAGTCGGAGTTAAAAATATTTAAATCTGGGTTAAAAGTTTACACATATATGAAAAAATCCGTCTATTGGGGCATGTGGGCCGTCGCGTGCGCGCGCCGATTCCTGGGAATTATGTAGAGAAGCCCTCGTATTTGTGGCCTCCCCTCCTCGTCCTCCGAGAGAAGGGAATCTCTCCTCTTCTCGCGCCGCCGCCGCCGCCTCTTGCCTCGCCGTGCCCAGTGCCCAAGATGTGGGGCAGCGCCGACGGCGGCACGCCGGAGGTCACCCTGGAGACATCCATGGGCGCCTTCACCATCGAGGTACCATTGGCTCGGGTCGGGTCGGCCGTCTCTCTCTTGCGCTATTCTTTTCGTCGGCATATGCCGAGTTGATTTCTTGCTCCATGATTTGATTTGGTTGTTTCTTTCGTCGATCGGCAGATGTACTACAAGCACGCGCCCAAGACCTGCAGGAACTTCCTCGAGCTCTCGCGCCGCGGCTACTACGACAACGTCATCTTCCATCGCATCATCAAGGTTTCTGCCCACTCCTTGCTTGCTGCTTTGCTTAATATTAATCAATCCGGTCAGGTTTTCTTTACTGTTTTTGTTTTTGCGGTTTAGGATTTCATCGTGCAAGGTGGGGATCCTACTGGCACCGGAAGAGGCGGCGAATCCATCTACGGGTGAGCATATTTCTTGCTTTCCTCCTCTTTCAATTTGTAAGATTGCATTGCAACTGTAACACTCGATTTTGAACTGTATTTTGAGCTCACATCATCAACCCATGATGGATAGCACTGTATTTCTAGCTGTTAACAAAATAATATGGAATTAGTACCTATTGTATAGCAAAATTTGGTAGCGATTGTACCATTGTTGCTGGCAATCTTGTTTGTAAAAGTAGCTAAATTTATTATTCGTTGTTATTTTCCACACCACGCCGTTATTGCATTCTATTTGGGGCTCTGTTTGAATCCTTACAAATGTTTGTGTTCTTGCTGTGTGTTTACAGAGCAAAGTTCGAGGATGAGATTAGGCCAGAACTGAAGCACACCGGCGCTGGAATTCTGTCGATGGCCAACGCTGGTCCAAATACAAATGGAAGCCAGTTCTTCATTACTCTTGCGCCTTGTCAATCACTTGATGGTGAGTCTACCGTACTGTCTCATTGTTGCTCCAGTTCTACATTATGCTTTCGCTTGTTTGCTGTCTATGAATGTTCTTTGCATTGCCCTGGAAAGCTGAAGTTCACTCTGTAGGAGTTAATCAACAATTTCTCAGATTGCAACCTAAAAACTTTACTATCAAATCACTGCAAGGTTTTTTTTTTAATATTAGATTTGGAATAATTACAAGAAAAACTTGGGACTAGCTTTTGAAGAGCCTATTGTAGAGTGACTTTGAGTCAAGTGCAATCACTAGGAGCGTGATTCTTGGAGACTTCGGGTGGATTTCTGAGACTCCTATTCTTCTGTATTGTGATGTTGGTACATTGAAATGCATTGTTGTTAATGTGTAATGCAATTGTGAAGGACTTCTGCTAGCACCATCACTGTTTTTTCTTCTTCTAATTGCCAACCCTCGAAGATTTTGCCCCTCAGGATGTCAATGCTTACATCTGTTTTTGACATTGTATTTCACACTCTGGATTGCTTTTACAAATATGTTCTTTTCAAAATTTCCACATTGAAAGTCAGGTACATTTTCATGCTATTAAGGTTATATGGTTTTTCTATTCCAGGAAAGCATACAATTTTTGGGAGAGTATCAAAAGGAATGGAAATTGTCAAGCGCCTTGGAAGTGTCCAGACAGACAAAAGTGATAGGTAACACCAAAACTATATATCCCATGGTTGTACATATCACATACTGCTAGATATGGCGTCAGATTTGTCCTGAGGGAGAGTTGTGTGAGTGCAACGCCTCACTATTACCATGCATATGCGATGGCAAACTAGGTAGCAGGATAGCAGCAGGAGGGAAATATTTGGGATGATGAGTTGTGGCGTTGGTAGATTTGGCTAGGATCAGAGGATCTACTCCCTTCGTTCCACATTATAAGATGTTTTGGCCTCTCCATCCGTTCGCTAGATTCACTGACATCCATTAGCAGTTTAGCACATACATGGATCCATGCATTAATCTATCCAAAACTCAAATCATCTTATAATTTTAACTTATAATGTGAAACGGAGAAAGTATTCATCAAGGTAGAGAACAATGAGAGCTGTGGGTGAGTGAGGGCGAATGGTGGGAGGGAGATAACCAAATCATGTGTGCAATCCATGTATGGTGCCTGTAAAATTGAAAGGGAAAATGATCAATATGCATTTTTCCTGTTGAATTTATTCAGACTTATTATCTTTGTTGATTCAGGCCCATCCATGAAGTGAAAATCCTGCGGACTGTGGTCAAAGATTGAGGCACAGCGGGTCTACTCCGTGTCACTCATGACTTCTGGTATTTGGAGTTGTAGCTGCTGTCAGTTTCAGGGATTGCTTCCTGTTTGTTCCGTGCTTATGCAGTGGTGTATCGTTTCGTATGGGCCAGTTTAGTTATTAACAACTCAAGAATCGTGATCTGTCTTAATTATTCTCACCTGAACGAGTAGCAGTGTTCAGTGATTATCAGTGGAAATAACTTTCGAAATATATGAAGTCATTTTGAGCACATGATGTAATTCAGCTGATATTCAGCATGTTACATGCTGTACCAACTCAGGGATTTTTTTTTTATGTTCAAAACATAAACTCATGCGCTTCAACAGGCCCTGAAAAATTGACGACTCAAGCAATCATAGGATCGGTGTAGAGCTCCGCCAGTCCATGCTTCTTAGCATTAGGTCGGTGATGCACATCTAATTCCAGAGCACAAAGAACAGGGAAAAACAACAAAACAAAAGGGCTGCTCTTGACATAGTACCACCATTCATGGATTTCTATAAAACCTGCAAAATTGCAGTGCTAGAGAAACAACTTTTTAGACGAATCTGCGTATGGTTTACACGCATCAAATCTACATATTTAGAAAAAAAATATATTTATAAATTGGTGTTCCATGATTTGAGAATTTGACTTGATGCATGTAGATAATAACATGATTTTTGACAAAGGGGGTAAAAAAGCAACCATTTTTCTATCAAGCATACTATGGCGACTGCAGAAAGAAGAAAGAAATAACAGGCTCACAGAACTAGAAGATGTACATCATGACACAGCCTGTTGAAATGCCGCCGTCAATTGATTCTAGTAGTTTTTCAGTTCTGTTTTTCTGCATTTACAACAAGGGCTTCCTCCTCTTTCTCTGTTTCTTCTAACATATGGCAACTGAAGCCATCATGTTCATAAACCTACACAGGGGGTATACCTCTACAAATCAAACTCTATAAGCATATCCCCCATCAATCTTACATTTGCTACAAAGGTCAAAGTGTAACCAGAGAAATCACCGTCGGATGGCACAGAAGTGCTCTTCTTTCTTATCCATTGTGGGTGTCAGACAAATGAGACACCCAGTGTAGGCCTGCAAAGCGTCGAATTCTGTAAGAACAAATGTCCACCACAGCAATGGTGCATCTCAAGCTACAGTGGGTCAGTGTTTCCCACATCAATGGAGTATGCTTGACTCCCCTTGGTCACCGGCTTATGTGCCCATTTGCTTCAACTTTCCCAGAAGAGACAGGTGAACTCACACCATTCACCATTATTGGGGCCTGCTGAACTTCCCCTACTACTGCAGCATGCGCTGTTAACTGGGATTGCTTGTCTCCATCTACCGCGGCATCCACTCTCTGTGCTTTCAGATCTGCGAGCTTTGCGACCTGATTGTCATCAAAATCTTGCTTATTGTTATTGGAGCATGGCTCTTCTTGTAACAGATCCAACCGCCTGAGGGCAGGTGCATCCCCATCACAGTATCTGCGCCACATGTTTCTGTATGCAGATTCCAGACCACGTGTGAAATTCTCTCCATCACACACTGGTGATTTCGTCATCAGCCCTCGGAGGCTCATTCTCAGTTCTTGCAAGGCAGTAACATCTGCCGCTAAATCCAATGCTAAGCTAACATATTCGTCCTCAGACTTCGCAACCAGCCTCCCCAGCCCTGCAAGAATAACAGCAAATGTCAACCAACAATTCGACAAGGAGAACATATAGCCGACCTGATTCAACTGTGTCAAGGAAGGACAGATTCAATAGCTAGAATCCTTGCTCCAATCATCAAGTTATATGTATCAAAACTCAAAACCAGACAGCACAATAGTGATTTTTTTCCTGAGTCCTCGCATGGTGATGCAAGAGAAGAAAACAAGTCGATCAACAAAATAGCATGAAAATAAAACTGTACAGCAATTCGATATATTGCTACATACACCACAGAGTTAATAGACACGTACCAACTTTAGCGAGTAGACTAACACCAACATTATGAGCATGGACTGAGCCAGCCATAGTAACACATGGAACCCCCATGTATAGAGATTCGCATGTAGTAGTAGTTCCAGCATATGGAAACGTATCCAGGCTGCAAAGGAACCGACCAAAGTTCAGACAATTTAAGATACAATGTAGTAGAATGGATCTACTCATTTACATAACATGTTTAAACATAGGCTAAAAGATGTACTCCCTCCGTTTCATATTATAAGACTTTCTAGCATCGTCCACATTCATATAGATGTTAATAAATCTAGACACAACATCTATATGAATGTGGACAATGCTAGAAAGTCTTATAATATGAAACGGAGTAAGTATCAAAATAACTGACCTTATGTCCATTAGGGAATATGCTTGCATGTGATCATGGTTGAGATGGATGAGTGGCAGCAAGTCAACTCGTAACGGCTCCAAACCCAATTCTGCTAGTGTTGATAGGAATTTCTGTCTAATACTGTCACAGCAGAATGGCTTACACTTAACCACAAGACGGGAGTTAGGGACTGCACACAAAATTTTGGCCCAAACTTGCAATACTTTTGGTGTAATCTGCCAAAAGAAAAATCAATAAATAGTGATCCAGTAAAAATGAACTGATTACTCAAGTTTTATGTGTCACCTTTGCTAGATTATTAAAACTCCCAAACGTGATGAAACCATTTAAAATTGCTGGAGTGGGACAAACTGGCCCAGCTTCTGGGGAAGGACTGTAACAAAGAAAGCTTTCAGGAAGGCGCACCAACTCTTCAACATGCCTGCAGATAATTCATAATTGTCACCACCACGTTCTAGATGTGTGGGTATAAAAGTGCATGCCAGAAAGCTATCACCGCAAGAAAAGCAGATGACTTACTTTTGGGTTGTATCAGGTGGGTCAGCCAATGAATCTGTTATTCTGTAGTCAATTGTTGGCAGACCTGTTGTATTAGGGTAGCCAATCCATGTAACCTGTGCAGGCAATTCAAGTAAAAGAAGCCCCTGTCAGTTCAATAATCACATAGTAGAATAATCAGATAATCATTTATTGTTAGACACTTGAATAGTTTCATTGAGTAGAGTGAAAAGGAAGCAATCATGTTAGCAAGATCAGAAGAAGCTGGTTTCAGAACATAATGATCTGATGATATCACTTCTGTCCAAACAGTTCTGAAATTAGGTAACGTGACAGTTATGAATCATGGGCACAAAGGTACCTGAATAGGAGCAGGCCTGCATGCCATTGTTCCTAACTTGTTATTTGCCGTATGACCAGTAAGTTCCACAAGTATGTCCACTTTGTCCTCTCTTACCAAGCTAGCAACCTTCTTTTCATCAATACCATATATATCTCTCCACAACCCACCCTTTTTTAATACCTTATCCTTGAATCGAAGGGTCTTGGCATCTGCCTAAATAATTTTCAATTCAAGAAAGCATGAATGAACTGTGATTAAAACAGGTGAGACATTGCAGATAAATTGGGCCTAATTTCTTTGTACAAGTAGTGAAACATGCAGGTTGGAAAATAACTGGTATGTCACAAATAAATGGCCCCGAGTTGTCAGCCACCTTGGATGATTTCCAATTATATATTCGCTGTTACTGGGATAATCTTTCTTGGGGGGTTTCAGGATATGCATTTTAAATCTCCGGCTATAGCTGCCGCTATCTCCGGTTATAGCTGTTTGAGAAGGGTCTAGCTATTTGCTTTTATGTACAATTTAGCCGCTATAGCTCCATTTAGCCCGCTATAGCTGTTTGAGAAGGCTAACCACTAAATGTCTTAGCCCACTATTTAAAACATTTCAGTCTAGGCAATAATAAAGTGGTATATCCTGAAACTGGACAAAGTCTAGAGGCATATCTTGAAAAATAATTACAGTTCACTATCCTATTGACCATTGGACTACCATTTCTGTTTTCAAAAGGAATATTTTTGCATAAATTATTTCCATACATATTTTAAATCTTAATGAGGCGAGGCAGTCTAAACAAGTTTTTTGGGCCACAATGTGAAAATGCAGGAAAATAGAGACAAGAAAAGGAACGGCTATATCTACCTTCACAACACCAGAATACACAACCACCTTGTAATTTGAGTAGTCATGGTGTGCAAGGGGAGCTTCAATGAAGTACGACACAGAGTGAGTAAAGTAATCAGGAGACACATAGCCAATGACCAGAGGACGATCAGCAACTTTTGGGTTATCCCAACTAGTATACTGTGGATACAATTTCAGGAAGCGCTTTCCCCACTCCCTGCAAAATATAAAATACAGTGAATATATAGTTGAGAATTTCTTACACATAAAAACAGAAAAAACAATCTAACATAAATATGACTGTATATTGTGAAAAAGTGCTAAATGACCTGTGAGCTTGATAAAGCTTGTCGTCAGAGCCCTCATCAATATAATTCAACGCAAGCAAACGATTCTGCAGAACAAGCTATATCGTAAGTTGAATGTTACAAATATAAATCATAGCTATTCCACAAATATTTTTTTTAAAAAAGCAGCAAAACAGATACCGTGGGCAAGCAACAGCAAGGTTGGAACAAATTATGAACATGCAATAGACGAGTATTTGTCTATTTATACAAGGAAGAAACATTTGTATGGTTCCCAGTTTGCTACTAAATGGATAAGTATAATTATTAGCTGTACCTGCTTAAATAAATTTAATTCTCCATGCAACACAGAAAGATTCCACAAGTTTTAATTAGCAAGCTTAGGACAAAGAAAATACCTGACCAGCATTTCGTGAATCAGGATCAATTTGAAGGCATTTCTCATAAGCTTGTACGGCTGAAGTAATACTTCCTGCATCTCTGTAAAGAACACCTATGGTGAAAGCAGTGATGGATTGTCAGTTATGTATTAAAGTCTCATTCCAGCTATCGAAAAGAGAATTATGCAAAGCAATGAAATGAATTACTGATTAGTGCTTATATAGCTGTTATGAGTCTCAGCTGGAAAATGCTGTTTCAAATTACATGGCAGAATTTAAGAGGCTCTCATGATGTTGGTTGGTTAAACATTACCCAAGTTATTATATGCTTCAGCATACGTGGAATTTGCAAATATGGCCTTCTGAATCATGCTTGAAGCAGCATCCATCTTTCCCTATATATGAAGAACAACATATTCAATAAGCTAAAACATGATACAACCACCCAATCCCAATAGAAATTGTGCAAGACTAGCAGAGGGGCATGCCTGGACGGTGTAGACAACTCCAAGGTTATTCAATGACTGAGAGAAATTTGGCTTAATTGACAAGGCCATCTACAACAGAATAGAAGATAATGAATAATCTGTTGCGAGACTTATGACTATCTGCAGATATTGCATACTGCATAATTAGTTCCACTTACTTGATAACATTCAACAGCTTTGTCAAGATTATCCCTGTCCTTGTATATTACTCCCAGATTGTTGCATGCCTCCGCACAGCGAGGATTGAAGTGCAGAGCAAGCTCGTAAAAAACAATAGCCTTTGGAAAACAGAAAGAGTGTCAGCAAAGAGAGGACATTATGTACAGAATATTAAAGATTTTTTTTCTTATGACTGACCATCTCAAAATTCAACATTTCACCATATGCGACACCAAGATTATACATGGCATCAGCGTAGTGCCAATTGTAGAACAGAGCTTTCTTGTAATATGCCACACCTTGATTAATGTCACCCTCAATTTTTACCTATGAAAAATGTCAATTGATAAGAGAAAAATACAAAAATCACCACCAAATGCCAGCGTTAACAATTCTTAAAGGTATACCAAAGTGTACATTAAAAAGGTCTATTTCATATGATTCATTCTAAGGTTAGTCAAAATTAATTATATTGCCAGAGTTGCTATGCTCAGAGTTAAAAGTGAGCGGACAAGCAACGAAAAAACATAGAGTTATCATGATGTTTCCTCATTAACCCACATGATTGAGACAATTTTCAAATCAACACTTGTCTTACTTCAAGCCTGTCACGCATGACTGCTAATATAATGGGCAAGTGATGGCAACCATTATGATTGACACACAGGACACCACAAGAAGCAATGTGTTGATTTGGTTGAAACAAAAGGTAGCAAGACCACACCTTTGTACCCAAGTCGGTTAGTGCTATTGCCATGTTATTCTTGGCAATCTCAAAATTTGGGGAAATAGTCAAGCACCTGGGATACAGTAAAGATAAGTCAACATTAGTTTTCAACAGTACTTTGGGAATCAGCATAATTTGTACGAGCAGAAAAAATAAAGCTTACCTCTCGTAGCAGGCAATTGCTGCTTCTAATTCTCCACGATTCTTGTAAATAACTCCCATGTTGCAATAAGCTTCAGCATACAATGGCCTCTCCAAAGCAGCTTTCTCATAACAAGTAAGAGCCAAATCAAATTGCATCATCTCCGAGTAAACCACACCAAGGTTGTAATAAGCAGGCTGCATTAATCAGATGAACACATTAAAAAACTTAAATGGATAACAAAAACAAAATAATAGAGATCTAGATATAAATTATAGTTGGTGATGGTACCGCATAGTGGCTGTCAACTTCCAAAGCTTCACAATATTTTTGAATCCCCTCCTCTGTATTACCTGCAAGCTTCAAGCTAGTTCCAAGGTCGGTCAACACAATAGCAAGAAACTCTGCAGCAGGTTTGTAGGAAGGATCTGCATTTCGAGCTTTTTGATAAGCCTGTTACAATTTCTCTCCATCAGAACATTTATGGATAAATATATCACATAATAAATACAGAAACAATGTCGAAATTCCAAGCTTTTCCGAGAGAGAATTTTTGGACTGACCAACTGTTTTGATCTTATATGTTAGATTGGTTAGGAACTTAGGATTTTTACAACCTTGCCAATTAATAGGGACCACTATTCTCCAAGGGGCAAAAGTATTACTCTTTTTGCAGCTCTAGCTGAGCCTTAGCTCATTCACGTGTCATTCTATCCACCAGCTAGGCACAAAATTTTACGATGCTAATAATTATGTCATGGAGATAATAAAAAATCTTCAGCCGGAAAATTCTTGAGTGATTATCTCGATGGTTTTATCTCTTGCATAGTATGCTTGATCAAGAACCTATCAAACTAGTTGTTTTTGTTTCTAGTTACAGTTCTTGGACACAAACCACTCAAGATATAACTTGGTGCTAAAAATAGGTCTGCAGTACCCTCAGAAGTCAGAAATTGGTAGTTAAGTCCAAGTCTCATTGCGACTGTGCGAGGCAGTTACTTAACCATTTGAGAATTTTGCTTTCAGAGAATGACATATACAATATTTGAGACTTCTAGTGTTTATGACAACAAACTAAAAAGAAAAACTATCAGATTTCACAATAACAAGTAAGCAAACAGTAAGAACGGGGAATGCACATGAAGAATCTTACGCATACCTCTGCAGCTTCAACCAAGTGACCCTCATCTTTGTATATCATCCCACAATAAGTGAGAGCACATGCATTCCCTGGGTCGATCCTGACAGCCTCGTTGAAGCACTCAATGGCCTGCATAGGTAGGCTCTGTGCCTGGAGGCAAATCCCTTTGCCAATAAGGGCCTCCACATTGGCTTCATCCTTCTCAAGGACATTATTGTACAACTGGAGTGCTTCGGCAAATTTGTTGCGGGAGCGGAGGATGTTGGCGTACCGCAAGGTGTCCTTCCCGTCCAAGTGCTGTTTTGCAGGGACTGCACCACCATTACGTTCAGGAACAACGCCATTGCTCTCCCTCCCTTCGGTGGAGTCCATCCCCGGTCGCCCCATGGTACGGAAAGTCACCTACTTGTTCTATCTTTATCTCTTTTTTTTTCTGCAGAAAGAATGTAACGATCATCAATTTTAGAATGGTTCGTTAGGTGTGAGATTTCAGTTGCGAATATTAGCGTGAAGAAAACGCGTCTAAAAAAAGGAGAAAAATTGGAGCCAAATGCGCGTAAAGACTAGAAAAAAGGACGCGGCTTTGGACTACCACCGAATTGCGTAAAAGCCGCAGCTTTTTAGTAAAAACTCAGGGAAAAGAACACCAAGATTGCAAATTTCAAAACCCTAGCCAAAAAAAAAAAGAAAAAAGAACTTCTGCAAACAACAGATTAAGAACACCCCCGGAAAGAATCCAAGAACAAGCACTAAGAATTCGCAGGAAACAGTAGGCGTTCGCAACGCAAGAGAACTCTTCCAGCTCAAGAAGCAAGAACCCTAATGCCGCGGCGGAAGTAGGAGGAGCTCACATTGGATAGGCGCAGTCCACCGGCGCAAGATCATGGCGCGGCAGCCGGCACCGCACCCCCCACCGCCACGCCGCAGCGAGGGGGGGGAGACGTTACCCCTCCGCGCCGCCGCAGGGAGGGGGGACCCGGTACCCCGCCGCGCCGCGCGGCAGCAGCAGCGAGGGTTTCGACGGCGACGGCGGCGAGGGTTTCGGGAGGAGGAGAAGAGAAGGAGAGGGGGGAATTTTGGTGTTTAGCCCCCTCCGTTTATTCCTTTTTGCTTTTCGGATACTTTTTACAGGTTCATCGTGCGCTCGCTTTGCCTTTTGTACTGCCGACTCGCGGGCTATTGCAGTTGCAGCTGGCTGGACTCCTTCTGCAGCCTTTTTTTTTTTTCTGCTGTATCTTTTGGCTGCCACCCCTCAGTTTATACTTTATTCCTTTATTTACTTTCCTTGTGGGAGCAACAGTCTGCAATGATTTTTAGACAGTCCACTAGTAATTGCTTGACAGAGAGAAATTAATTGTGTTTCTGAAGGGAAGATATGAGGATGAAATGTTGACCTCTAGTGGGTTTCTATATTGGTTATATTGACCGTGGTTAGTCAATCCCGTTAGAACCTGCTCTAATAACAATATTGTATATCTTAATATAGTCTTATAAATCTATATTTATTAAGAAACACTTCTATGCTTTAAAAAACCAATGCGAATATTAAAACTTACTAGTAGTAATCTAAATTTAAAAGTTATAATTGACATACTAAACCTCATTAGCGATGGACAATTTCATCCCAAAAATTCAACCCATATTAATCTCATTTGTCTAAAGGGGCCACATGGCATGCAAAGGAAGGGGATGTGGCGTGGAATGGTGTGCTGGCGGAAGAATAAAGGAGATGCGAGGGAGGCACAAGTGCATGTCATAGAGGTCACTTTCGTAGTCGCCAACATGGAGGGCATGGCGGTAGGGTACATAACGGATAGTGGAACGGAAGAAGTAACGGCATCGTGGCTAGTGGAGAAAGGGGATGGACTATTCACCGAAGGAAGCAAACACAGCCAAATTGCTCAGGGGAGGAATAATAGAAGCGGATGACGCTGCCCATCAGAGCTAGCACCCGCCATCAAAGGCAGGCGTAAGATTTTGATGGTGGTTATTCAATCTTTATTACACTACAATATGTCATTGATGAAAAATAAGATGTACTTCTTAAGTTTTATGTTTGCCTATGTTTAAATAGAAAGCTATTTTCTAAAACATGGGTATTCAATCCCCTCTAGACCCGTCCCTACCCATCACATCACGATTGACCCATCACTGTAACCTCCTATGTATCAAACTATCAGTACAAGACCCCGCAAAAAAAAAACAAAACTATCAATACAAGAACATGTGCATTAGTTTTGGGTAGATATGGGCTTCACTTCCTAAACGATATTGCCCCTCACTTATGATGAACAATTAGCCGAGTAACTTTAGTCTAGACCATTCTTGAGCTTTAATATCCATGTATGTTTTTAAGCATGGAAGCACGCCATATTTGTACCATTTCTATACTAATCTTATACTTAAAAATGTAAAAGGCTTCAATATTATGCGCATAAAACTATAAATTTAGCGTTTTATCACAAAAAAGGGAATTTTAGTGAATGGTTAGTTGATATTTGCTACAACAAATTCACCGCATATGGCTATATGGTTTTTCTTTTTTGTAATTGGTCAACGCAATGTGTGTTTTGACATATTACTTCACTCACCTAATGTTTCGCCCTCCATTATTCCCACGACCTACATGTTTCAAATGTGCCTTAATTTTACTAATAAATTTAGTTTATTTTGTCATTTTCTAATTTTCAGACTCAGTTTTTGGAGCTAGTGTTTAGCCTATCTAAAATGTAACTCTTATGCTTGTTTATAGCCTGCCCAAGTGCAGATATACTTGTTTCTAGTAAGGTAGGTAGCAACAATAACACCACCTCTATATGTATAAGCTGTACTCAAATATATGTATTCATTTGTGTTAGCTATAGCTAAAATTTCGAATTGTAAAACTAAGTCTGAGTCAAATTTGAGGTTTTTTCTAGGCTGTCTCTCTAGTGATGTCTTTTTCTTCGTTATTTTTGTGAGAAACCAATGACGACTTTTAAACCGTGAACAAAAAATTTTACCCACAAATTATTTTTGTCTACTTCGTTGATATTTCTACAGCTTATTGGTCGTAGCTCAACAAATCGAATATGAATAAGTGCAATTCTAAAATTATTTCTTATCTTGTCTTATAGCCTTGCAAGTCGATTCAATATAAACAACTCACGAGAGAAAAAAATTCAGAATTTGATACTCAAGTCACATGCCTCATGATATTTAAAAACCCAAATTACGTGCATTCTATATTTTTTCGACTGAGCGTATGAATTGTTTTCGATCATGCCATTTAATCCCATTTTCTCATTTTCTTTCTCTCCTTTTATTTTCTTTCCTGATGTGAGGGGATGTTTTTGCCTCTAGTTACGGGGAGATTTTCTTGGGAGGGTCAACCCGATCGACCAGACCCAACCGCTTGGAGTTGTTCCTCGTCTCGCCCTTTGCTCATCTAGTATATCCTTTGACACGCCCTCGCTCTTGTATCATAGCAACAGGGCAATTGCTGTCACTCCTCTCTTCTTCCACAAACCCTGGAGACAGCCACGCTTGACACTGCGTGGCTCCTTGGTACAATGAGCGTTACATGTGCATGTGGCTTGGTCCGCTTGGAAGCATTCCTATATAGTTATGGGCAAAAAATTGACTCATGCAAAAAGAAAAAGCAAAACACGAGGAAAATACCAAAAATGGGAGAGAAAATCTGAATGAGGTATGAATTAGATGTCAAATCTGAAGTGTTGCTAGACTTGTAAATTGAGTGGCAAATTCTAAAATTTCGCAGGCCTCTGTTTAGGTATCTGTAACTGTTGAGCATGTGTACGTGCTCAGCTGGCACTGCAAGTTTGCGGCATGTTGTGTCCAGAACGGTGATCTTGTTTCACTTTGTTCTGAACGATTTTGTTGAATACCTACAACGCACACCCTGATTTTATTCAGGACGTACACCACATCCAGTCATTATTAACAAACCTACAATGATTTTATTCTGAACGATTCTGAATTTGAATCCAACAAAATTGTTCTGATCAACCGTACACCTAGACCACGTTCAGTCACTAAAAATGTCCAGAATACCGTGACCAACGCCAATGGTAGAATCTTTGCCAACCAAACTGTCCATACACAACATTCCACAACAAAGTGAAACAGCAAAACCAAACTGTCCATACACAACATTCCACAAAACATTCCACAACAAAGTGAAACAGCAAACACTCTAATGTCCAGAATACTGTGACCAACGCAATGTTAGAATCTTTTTCCAACCATACTGCCCATACACAACATTCAGTCATTCAAGTTCAGCAATGGTCTCAGACGATCTCGCTGACACTACCAATCTAACAACTGTTTTGAACTCGATTGATGAAGGCGGCATGGGTTGAGAACAACCGCACTCAACCGAGCAAAGCATTGTTTCGCGGACAGACGAACAAATACCAAAAGTACCGTAACTCAATTATACCGTCCCAACAAGAAACACCTATGATACCAACATGATTCAACCAGTCAAGCGAACACCGAGAGGGAGGGCGGAAAAATTTATATAGGGCAAACAAGAACAGTACTCAACTAATAACCAAAATCTCTGAAATGTTTCAGCCATATAGAGATGCTGACCATCACAAGTAGCTCATTTAACATAACATTAGCAAACTCGACAAAGGTAACAGCTGTTCTAGAGTAGGCAAGCCCCTCGTACACATTCAGGGCAAACAAAGATGCATGTCACCCTCACACTTAGGTGTTGGTTGCCCTGGTGTAGATCTGCTGGCTTGAGTGAACCGAGACCATGCGGATTAGGCCCCGTGTCATCAAATCATTGATGGCCCTACGAGCCAGGGACCCGTTGATCTGCAAGGAAATGGCAAGTCACTTTTAGTTGAGTAACTATTGTACAGAACAAGATGCAAAGCAGAGTATTGGGATGGTTCAGAGATCAGCAAGTGCCCAGTAAGCTAAGCGTTAGATCATACAAGTATGAATATGCAATTAAAGTCAGAAGCATACACCTACACTAGGTGTACAGAAAAAAAGTAACAGAAACTGGAAACAAAGGAGGCATATATGAGCCAACTTAGATACCATCTATCTTTGCTGTATATTGTGGCTACAAATTTGAAGGCATGAGCTAGCTAGCTATTATATGGGAAGAGGAAGTAGTAATGTTGTATGATCATGGTTCGGAATGACAAAGGAAGTCAACAATGAACGTCCCACATGAACAAGATTATATGAGCAGACAATAATCATACAGAAAACACAATGCATGAATTTATCACCGGCAAACACAAAAAGCCATGCTGAGTACCATCCACAACATGTATAAAAGAACATTTAGCATGCACAACACACTTTGCAATACTCGATATATAACTAGGAATGATAGCATACAGGCCATTCAATAAACAATCAACATGCCAGCATGAAACAAATAACATGAACCTTTAGTAAGTACTGTATTCAGCTGTCAGGGATTACTGAGTAGGCAAAAGGCATCCAAAATGACCAGACAGGAGGTTACATACTACATCGATCATAGTTATTAGCCACATTGCAAAATACACAGCACAATCATCAGATAATTTATACAAATCCATGATATAACCAAGAGAGAGAGCTGAACGAACCTAAATTCCTACAACAGTAGCAATCTGATAAAAGAGATGTAAGAGAGGAGATGAATTACCCTGAGTCTCTCAGAGAGAACGGAGGGGGTGATCTGCTTGTACTTGGGCACCTCGGAGAGCAGCTTGTCGTAGGTGGCCTGGTCGAACAGCACCGAGTTGTTCACCTTCTCCTTTTGCTTTCCCTTGCTCCACTTCTGTACCAATCAACAACATATGCAATCCACCCATGAGAACCAACCAAATCTAGGAACAATCGAGACAGGGAGACAGCGTCACCTTCTTCTTCTGCTTGCCACCACCGGACTTGGCCGGCTTCGACGATGGCGGCGGGGCCTTGTCCTTCTTCGGGGCCTGCAGCGACAGAGACGAGAAGAGCTTATCAACGACACGCCGCGTCGAACAAGTCCACTCCACAGGCGGCAGGAGTGAAAGAGATTACCATCTCGGAGGCGGCGGTGGCGCGGCGGCGGCGGCGCGAGCGAAGGGAGCAGAGGAGAGGGAGGCTGCGACGGCGCTAGGGCTTTGAGAAGAGAGGTGGGAGACTCTTATATAACGAGCCACGTGCCGTTTCGACCGTCCGATCCGATCGGACGGCGGGGAGTTACCCCAAGGGCAAACACGGGACAGAGAATGGGTGGCCCAACCCAGCACGGCCCGTTATGCATGCAACTGTAGCGGGCCGTGCCGTGCCAGCCCATGTACTAAGGCCTCAGACCAAGGATTTTGTTGCGGCAAGTGGCCGAGTGGCCAGCCCACCAGCCCACATGGCCCACTAAAATCTGAAATCTGAAGCAGAAAAAAGAAAAAGCCAAAAAAATAAAAAAATAATCTCTACTATTATAAAAATTGAAGATGTTTTTACCGAGATTTTGGTACGTTATCTATGTATGAGTCGGTCTTTAAGTTTGTTTGCTTTTGGAAATACATATCCGTATTTGAGTCCGTTTTTAAGATAGTTCACTTTTGGTAATACAGAAAGAATCTCTACTATTATAAAAATTGAAGATGTTTCTGTGGTTCGTCATCCGTGTTTGAGTCGGTTTTAATTTTATGTTTTGGTTTTAATCTATATCTTTTCTCTACTATTATAAAAGTTGAAGATGTTTTTGGTACGTCATTTATTTATGAGTCGGTTTTTAAGGTCGTTAGCTTTTGAAAATATATATCTGTATTTGAGTCGGTTTCTAAGATCATTCAAACTTTTGGTAATACAGAAAGAATCATATTAGAAATCTGGTTAAAAAAAACTCGCATACTAACTTGAGACGATCGGATTTCTAACTACAGCTCATGATTTTCTAAAAATATATATATCTAAGCAAACTCCCATAGTAAATTTCATCTTAACTAAACCATATAACAATAATAAGATTAAAATAGACTTCACCCGTTGTAACGCACGGGTATTTTTTCTAGTGATAGTAAAAATTGGAGAAAAATAGCAAAAACATGGTTTAAATTTAGTGAAAACTAAAAAAATACACGTGCGTTGCAACGGGTAAATGCTATTTTAATTTTATTATTGTTATATGGTTTAGTTAGGATATTTTTTCAGAAAATCATTAGCTACAATTAGGAGTTTGTATTTCATCTCAAGTTAACATGTGAGTTTCTTTTAAAATATTTCTTATATGTCTTCGTATATACTTCCAAAAGGAACAAGCTTAAAATCTAACTCAAACACGAATATATATTTCTAAAAACAAATGGACTTAAAACCCGAATCAAATACGGAAAATACCGGAAAAAATATCTTCAATTTTTATAATAGTAGAGATAAGGGAAAACATGAAATACATGACAAAATATACGGGAAAAAAAGAAAAAGTATGAGGAATACATGGGAGAAAATAAAATAAAAATAGATGGACTGCCGGGCCGTGGTCGTGCTTGGACCGTGCCGAGTCGGCCCATGGCAACCGTGCTGGGCCAAGCACGGCACGGCCCACAGCCCAGCCAGATACGGACAGGCTGGCAATCGTACGGACAGGATGGCCTCCTATGAACTTGGCCCTCTCCTCCTCTGCTTTCTTCCAACGCAAGAAGAAGAAAAGCGAGAGAGTGGGAGGAGGAGAGCAGGTAGAAACAGAGCAGCGAGAGAGAGAGAGGGAGAGAGAGCAAGCGTCTCCTAGGGTTTCTCGCGGCGCTCGGCTCGATGGCGATGGCGGTGGTGGCGGCGGCTTCCAGGGTTCAGGCGAGGCTGGCGGCGAGGCTCGCACCGCGGCGGCTCCTCTCCTCCGGCGGCAAGGTGCTCGGCGAGGAGGAGAAGGCTGCCGAGAACATCTACATCAAGGTATATCCACCCTACTCGCTTCCCTAATCTTCCTTCCCCCTCGTGATTCTTGCTGTTCTTGCCGCGGTAGATGTGCTCTAGGTGCAACTAGAGATGTATTGGTGTGCTGTGTAGAGGTTTATGGTGCCAAGTGGGGTGTGTGTGTGTGTGTGTGTGTGTGTTGCGGTGGGGGTCGATTTCTCTTCGCTTCTTGCTCCGTCGCTTCAGGGATTTTGGCTGATGGGACACGTGAACCGTAGGGTTTTTTTGGTAGTATTGTGGGTGCGCATGATTTTGTTGAGCGGTATGGTTCAGGGAAATGGATGTGCTCCTAATTGAAATGAGGCTGTTTTTCCTATGCGAATTGCTGAGTTTGCTTCAACTTTCATCTGTTCATCCATCCTTGTGCTGTTGTGCACCTGTTGGTGTAATGGTGTTGTTTAGGGAAGTTTCTGAATTTGGTGATTAATCTACACATATGGTTGCCTTTTCTTCTCTGTGGGTATGTGCAATATTTCTTTGTGTGGTGGTATGTGAGTATCTGCGATTCAGAAAATTATGCCAGTGTGTGATAATGTCACATGTGCTTGCGTACTAGTCATGAGGGATAAGTTTGTCTAGTTTTTCTTTCATTGTTGTTCAGATTAGTAATATGTTCCTCGTGAAATTGCGCTTGATCTTTTCTTGGTTTTGTTTTTCTTTCTGTGCTGTTCAAATTAGTGATATGTTCCTCGTGAAATTAGCCTATTGTTGTTTGTAGTTTTAGCAGTGCTAGCTGTTCAAGAAATTTCTAGTTCATGTTTTTCTTGAACCATCTTCTTTCATAATTAGTGCGATTGATGGTGGTATTTTAGGAAAAATAAACTATGGGTTTTAATCTAGTTATGTTACCATGCGTGGTTAACCTCCTAACTAGCTATGTGTTGTCTTCCTTTCTGCATGTGCTTATAGTTGGTTCAGAACCCTATGTCAGTTTGCTGCAACATGATGTGGGGTGGATCTGATATCATTATCTGTTTGTTACGATGCAATTTCATCGTATTAGGAGATGTTGATCATCATAATCACTTAGCATGAGTGGTGAATCGTATGTTTGCTTATTCCCTAAGTTCTGTAGGCTGGTTGCTTTGGCATATTCTGTTAATGGCACTTGATACTCTTGCGGGTGTAATATATCTGAATGTTCTTCACTGTACTGCAGAAAATGGAACAAGAGAAGCTGGAGAAGCTTGCACGCCAGGTATGTGAAGCACATTATCTTTGCCCCACTTAAAAGTGTGCACTCATGCATTTCTGATTCTCATAACTACTTTCCATTTTATTCCCAGCTTAAAACTACAGATCAGTTTGCCCTGCAAAACTTTGATCATAGTGTTATACTTTTATACCAGTTTCATTCAATATCTGCCCTTGCTCTGAGAAGAGGCAATTTGTTTATGCCATGCCTTGCTTTTACCAAATTATGTAGAGTTTACAGGCCATGAATTTGCTGTGTTTTCTTGTTATGTGGGTTGTGAATTTGTGAACCTTTTAATCATTTGGTTGTTGCAACTTACAAGATACTAAATGCTTGCAGGGTCCCAGCCCAGGAGAGCAAGGCTCATCTACTCCTGCGGCTGATGTGAAGGCCGAAGGTGGCCCAACTGCTGGTGCGTCGACCGTCAAGAACAAGAACTACACTGTCATCGCAGGTGCTGTTGGTGTTCTAGGTGCCAGTGCCATAGCGTGGTATCTCCTGTCAAAGCCTGAGAAGTCAGAAGAGGTTGCGAACTAAGTTGGGGCTTGCTGATAGAGTTCCTGTCCAGTTTCTCCTTTCTTTTACTCACCTTGTGCACCTGCACTACCTTTTGGAACTAAACTGAGGAAAACCATGTGACTATTTCGGGGATGTAAGTAACACCAGGCAAATATGCTAGTTTTCGCGTAGTTTCTACCGTATGCAATCTCATGATAGGCAAGAAATTTTTGTGCCGTTTGAACTCAGTTGCTGGGTGAGGTATAACTGCCGTTTTTTGGAGGGTGATCTTTTTGATCTGTAGAAGATTGTGCCTTTTGTCATAGCAACATTATTATCTGATGAGAGATATATGAATGGAATGAATCAATGATCTATATGAATGGCTCTTCTTTTGCTGTGTTTGTTGTGTCAAGTTAGCTGGTGAAAATATGCTCCATTATTTTCTTCTAAGTGTGGCATTTTTTGACTTGTCTGGTATACTGCTACATATTGCCTCTTTTTTCTTTTTTCTTTTTTGCCCTCAACCAGAGAGAATGGAGCAGCTCTTGTGTGAGCTCGCTACTGGTCTGATATCTGAATGGTGTATGTATGTTACAATCAACATGTACAAGTCTGAACAGCGTATGCTACTTGTAGCTGCAAATATTGTTGTCAAATGAACCTCATGCCTTATGTACGCATTCTCACGCCGCTGCGAATGAGTTGCATATAAACCGCATGTCTGGAACCGCAGCAGCACGCATGTTCTGCATATCTAGGTGCGCAACAAAATGCAGAAAGGGAACACAGATATACTTGTCCAACACAATAGAGCCTCAAAGCATGGATTCAATCATGAACAAGCACCGGAAACCAGAGCAGATGAATCTAGTTCTGCCAATGTTTTACAGAATTTATTCTTTCATTCTAGGACATGTATGAACACAGGTGTCCAACATAGGCATGTGAAACAAGTCCGTCTTCAGACAGAAGCACATCACTCCTAGTTGGATCCCCCCTCCGTCTTCTGCGAAGACGAGCAATTGAGCAGCATTAGTAAATAGTCCAAACTATTGTTCCATAGAGAGAATTAAAGTGCAATAAGCTGAAAAATGTATCTCCATACAAGGAAGCAAATTCTTAAAAGCATATAGAACTTGAAAAGGTACATAGGACCATAAGAAGCCTGCCATGTCAGGTAAACCAAATTAGATGCTATTCTACACTTTTGTGCCCAAGACACATTAGAGTATTTTGCTTTGTTAACGTTTCCCTCTAGTAAGTTGGCAGGTGCAAGCGAAAATCTGCTGCAACTACATGCCCAAGTCCCATTTGGGACGAAAATCCACAAAAGTTCCTATAAGGTGGTTTGCAAGTTGCAACATCAAACATTATAGCATGTAAACCAAATGAGTATAAAATTGTGAGAAGGGCAAAGTAATATGTAGGAGTATCATCTAATCCTAACAATAGGAGTAAAAAAAGAAATGAGTCATGTTTCAAACACCGCAGCAAGTTAGCAAGGCCAACTGATGCATTAATTAGAAGAAAATAATTCATCAGATTATATGTTGAGGACCAGGTGTGTAAGTTGGATGGATCAAGTAACACGGTTATCATATTCCTATGGCCGTATGGCTACTTCTCTGAACTAGAACAGATAGTGGGTATGAATATTCATGAAGATATCATTTGCCCACTACTGTTGCTCGGCTCAAAAGTGAAAAACCTTACCCTTTACTTTTACAGATCCCCTCCCCACACAATGAATTTAGCAAGCCATATACATAATCAGAATGAACTTATCTTCAATCCCCACCCGCCAGACGCTTGATGTAGCGATTTCTGAATGTCCCTGTGGCTACACTAGACATTTCCCCATCAATCCCAATATCATCAACACAAGTGTGCCTTGCCCCAGTCAGATAATTTGTACTCCTAGATGTTTGCAATGTAATAGAGTGTGTGGGGGGATAACCTTGTCGGAGGCGGTGGGATTGGACTTGTCTGCCTCCGCCTTCTCCATCTCGAGCTTCTTCTTGCGCTTCTCCATCCTCTCCCTCTCCATCTTCTGCTCCGCCAGCAAGCCGGACAGAAAGAACACACAACAACAACAGCGTGAGCACCGGATCGGATTGGATCTGAGAGAGCACTAGAGCAGAGCAAAGGAGACGAGGGGAGGGAGCAACCAAATAAACCTGGACGTAGACGTTCTCCTTGGCCCGCTCCTCCTCGCTCAGCACGCGCCCCTTGCCGTCGCTCATCAGCCGCATCCCGCCGCCCGCCGCCGCCGCCGCCGCAGGAGCAGGGGAGCGGAGGCGCGCCGGGAGTGAGGTCAGCGCCGATCTCATCGCCATCTCGCTCGCGCACTCTCCTCGACTCGCCAATCTCTCGATCGATTTCGCGTCGCGTCTCCACAGTCTCCGGGTCTCCGCCGCCTTTTTTGTGGGCTGCATGCCACGACCACGAGCCCTCACCTCCCATCCAGACCGTCCATTCAAAATCAACGGCGGCAGAGGTGTCCTCACGCTTCAAGTCTCGTTGACTAGACTAGCCTTCTTTTCTTCTCCTTTTTTTTACTTTATCAAAATATATTTAAAGTTCAGAAAATTTTCGGAGATTTTCACAATGTTTCACCAAACCCTAAACATGTTTGCAAAAGTTCACAGCTATGGATAAACCCTAAACTCTGGAAGCGCGACAATTTAACAAGCCCATAAACCTTAGGATAAACGTACAGAAGCCTTAAGGGTTGGGCATTGTGGTCTAATGCTAATATTACAACCACCACGAAGTACGAAACAATCCGAATGGTGTCGACAAGCAACACAGAAGGCTCTCACAAATTTGCCATCGAAGTATGATCATCAACACCACCAAATAGCACCAATCTTTCAAGGTAAAAAGGCTTATATGTAGGAGCAGCATAACACACATAGAATTTCCACATTAGAAGCTAGGTAGAATAAGTTACTCCCAAATAAACACGCTACAAAAATAAGGTCCACATATTTCTTTGATATATATTCGCTTGCACTGACAGACAAAAGCCGGTCCCAGAGCGACAGGTCTATTTTAAGAGGAAAAGCTTGGTTTCAACTGATCCTTTTCACTTCTAGGTGGAACACAACAACTTAGAACACCCTGGTTGGTTTCCCCATGGTGCTCTTGATGTAAAGGCACCTCACCTGCCAAACACAAAAAAATCCAGGTTATCATCAGCCTATTATTCAAAGGATGGCCAAAACTTATAATTTTCAATATTGTTCTTAAACAGACTTGTGCTCTAAGTTTAATTGCATGCAAACAGGTTCAGAGCAGAGAACTCACATTCTGCCAGTTCTTTTTCAAAAGGGACACGAGGAAGTTGACGCTCATTTGGATGTTTTGCTGGATCTGCTTCTCCTCCATCGACAAGTTACCCACAGCAACACCCATGCACAGAACCTTCTTCAGCTGGAACTTGACTGTAGCTTTCGTCTCGTTGACCTTGGATTCAAGAGACTCCTGGTGAGTAACCAATGTAGGGAACTTGCCTGCAGTGTGATAAAAATGATTCAATTAACCAATCTGCCTTGGTAAACCCCAACTAGCCAGAGTCTAAAAAAACATATGGGTAAACTTCACACAGTTACTAGATTAAGGTCCAATTGGACAGTTTAGGTCCTACAACAGTTAACAGTTCGCATGAAATTAGCATAAAAAGACAACGCTGAAATATAATGTAACAGCTATATGATAGTTATGTTTTACTGCAGGTCAACTATAAATTTGTAGTACTATTCAGGTAGCAGTGAGGCATATGAAACAATACTGTACTCGTTAGAATTCAGAACTACACCAAGAAAAACTAGCATGTACTCATTAGAATTCAGAACTGCACCAAGAAAAAGCAAGCATGTCAGAAAATGGAATACTTGCCTGCCTTGTTGAGACCAGGACCAAGGAGACGAGGAATCTGCTTGATGATGGCCTCTGATGCTAAGAAAGCATGGTACTTCTTGGCGAGCTTCTTAACCAGCTTCTTGTTCTTGTTCATTTTCTTAAGAGCCTCAACATCCATGTAGTCAAGCCCAATCTTCTCAGCCTGCACACAAGCCAAAATAAATTGATCCACAAACACCGTGTGAACATTCTTAATTTCATACTCCAGCCAATTATAAATAGCATACAACGCTTGAGATGTAATGGAGAAGGACCCAGACAATATATCAGGCAAGGCACAATCATAATTCAACCTAACAAATTAAAAATATGAAATGTGTTTCAGTTAAGATACTACAAGAATGTAAAACAAAAACTTACATGTGAGTGAGGAAGGAAAATCCTCAATTTCAATCTATCTAAACGGAGGGTGTACAAATATTACAAGATCAAAATGGGTATGGCATCATAATCTTACCTCCTCGACATGCTGGGCATCACCAAGCATGCAGACCTTCATCTTGGGGCGGGGGATATGGGGCAGCTTGACGGAGCCGCTGAAACGTTTGTCCTTTTGCGGGTCATAGTTCTTGAGACCAATCTGAAGCTCAACGGTCTCGGTGAACTTCCTGCCCTTCTCCTTGGATTCCCCAACAACCTGGGAGATGGCTTCCTTGAGAACCTCGCTCTGCAACTTACTGCAATTGATCACGCAAGCTCAGCACACGAATTTTCTTCAGGAAACAAAGAACGAACATTTCTTATACCGATCAGTAACCAATATTCAGACATAATCTAGCTAGCACCACTCATCTCTAGCGAGAAACAGAATACTCTAGATAATGCAAGGTGTACAGCTACGTGATCCCAGTCTATCTCGAGATCCATCGCCTTAGTGAGACATAAAGTAAACAAATCATTCGAATTCCATATCATCTTACATCTTAATACGAGCTTTGATCTAACAAGCAAGCGGGCAGAATCACAGAAGGCCATGGCGACAGAAACTAAACAATAGAAGAGATTCGTTAACCGTAAGAAGGGAAGTAGAGATTGGGCGGCGGGAATCACCTCATGATGATCGGCGGCGGAGGGTCAGGGAGCGAAACGGCGATAGAGAAGAGAGACAGAGGCGGCGACTGAGGATGCGTGCTCCCGACCTAGGGTTTTTGTGGCCGCGTGCTCTGTGCCGTTTCGACCGTCCGATCGGATCGGACGGTGGAGATTGACGCCGGTGGCTTCCGTTCGTCGTGGGCCGAAACATAAAAGGCCCATTCCGCACATGGCGGTCGCCCATCTCAAAAAAAAGAAAAGAAAAGAAAAAAGAAAAAACACCGCTACGCAAATCGTCGTCGTCTTCCTCCGCCGAATTCCCCACCCCACCGGCGGCGCGACCGGGCGGAGATGTACCACCCGACGAGAGGCGGCGTCCGCGGCGGACGGGATCGTAAGCTCTCTCCTTCTCCTACCTTTCCCAAATCCACTCGCCGTGAGATCTCAATTGCTGGCTGCGGGCCCTAATTCTGCCGCGTAATTTTTTTAGTTTCGTGCAACACTCGCTAGGGTTTCGATGATGTTGCTAGAGACTCGCTGTGGCTGCTAGGTTCTAGTTGTTGATTCGTCGGTGCTCCGTCTTTGCGTTTGAGTGCATCTCGTCCGGTCGTACTTGTTGGTTCCAACTCGTTTGTGTTGTGCTGGATTCGATTGGCTAAGTGCATCTCTTGTGTCTATATGGTTAGGTTGTTGGGATTTTGCCTTCTAGCTCATCTGTTTGCATGTAGGATCTTGCAACAAAAGGAATTCTGTGTTTCGCATATTGTTATCCAACCGTGTTCCTTTGAAAGGTCATGAGATGGAAACTGACTGTGCGTAGCCAGCTGGCCAGGGCGCCGTCGTTCATGTGTGCCTACCCGCATTCAACTCCCTCCACCACGCGTGTTCACCTTTATCTCTTCTTTGTTCAATTGGTACCAAGTTCCTCCTTGTTATCCAACATTCTTTTTTAGTTTCAAAAGAAAGGTCATAAGATGAATGGATGATCCCACTGAAGGGGATCCTCAAGAGATAATAACTACTGGGGATACAGCGTACCGCTCTCAAAAATACCTTAATGAATGGTGCCATTTCACTTCAATATGCTGGATGTATGAGCTTTCCAAAATTTACACGAGGTTTTCAACTTCTGTGGGCATATATTATGGATATGCATTTGTTTGCTGCCATGTACGGCACTTATTAATGTGCTCCAAGCTCTAGGATACCATGGAATATTCAGTTAACTCTCTGTATTTCATTGTGTTTTATGCTTCTTAATGGTAACATTCATCCTCATGCTGAATGAGCAAAAAGTTGCTAAATAACTACAAGATACAATGAAGTGAGAAAATGATCCAAATTACTTAGATTGCAGTTGCTGCATCTGAAAGAGAAAATCATCACTTTTGTTTTTGGGGCAGTTTATCGGTTGTAGGCTTGTACCATATCAACGTTGTGTATGATAAACTCACTAGATTATCATCACTTATGGGCATCAGTGCCCTAATTGTACCTTACTACCTTGTGCTTGGCATTCATCAAGTACTAGTACAATTCTACAAGCTCTACAATTGATGAGTGCTCTACCTCGTTAGCTACTCCTATTGCGCCTGTGGTTCTTCATTTTACATTTTGAACATAAAGCTACCTTTTCTGAACAGAAAAGTCTGCACTGGACTATTCCTACACCTGCCAACATGAATAGGCCTACATTTTGATCATTTGTTTTTCCTATAAGCTCTTCTACATGTTGCTCTGTTCCACTGCCACTGTGTCATCTCCATCTTGCACTTCGCATTGTAGCTTACAAGCTTTTTTGTTATGTGGCTTGAACATATAATTATTAGAAAAGCATACTAAATCTAAATACTTCTTTCCTTTGTTCCTTGCAGAATTCAAATGGGATGATGTTAAGGTTGACAAGCACCGAGAGAATTACCTTGGTCATAGCATTAAGGCTCCTGTTGGAAGATGGCAGAAAGGTAAATATAACAATACCCCTTGTTTACATCCACTTTTGTTGGCTGGTTAGTCCTTGTAAAACAACACTTTTTACTGCTCGACATGACGTAGTTTTTCTTATGTTTTTTTTTATGTCACATGGTCTAATTAAATTTGTTAAAAATATCTGAACTCTTACTATAGTTTCCTGATTGACCTTGTTCTCATTTATGCATACGTACATGATATATATCTAGCAAAAAGCACATTTAGATTTAGCTGTACTGTTAGTCTACTTGATTAGCAAATAACAGTTGCACTTAACCACTTGTCCCATGTCCAGAAACCAAAAGTGGCTAATCATGTATCCCTCAAGTTGTTAACACTATCATTTTGTGTATACCAGGACATTACCTTTGATGTAATTGAACTGGAATATGCATTTTCAGTGCGACAAGTGTGTAACTGTTAAAACATAAGCAGGCAATTGTCGGGGGTTAGCACGAACTAAACAAAAGCACTGGCATTCTATTTATTGACCTTCTAGCTGATTCAAATAAACGGCTATGGCATCCTTTTTAATTTTATGGATTCCAGATACAAATAGAAATTATTCAGTCATGCATTTCGACCTTCTAGTTATTTATCAACTGGAAGAAATATTAGTCCTGTGAGCAGTGAATTGTGAACCGTAGGTGCATTCAGTGAGTTCGATACTAGCATGTGTCGTTTTGTTACCAGCTCAAGTGAGTTTGTAATTGTACCTTCGGAAATCTCATGTTTGCTTGATAGTTATAGGCTAGTAGCAATAGGTCTCTTTTTTTAAGCTGGGGTTGGCCAAATGTTCTGACAAGACTTCAACTAAAGTGGATTGGAATGGCAATGTTTGTTTTACTTTCTTAAGGCCTGTGATATTAATGTATAACCCAACGGATTCTATGTTATTGATATGAGAGACTGACTATCTTGGCCAGGGAAGGACCTGTTCTGGTATACAAAAGATAAGAAATCTGACTCAGAAGATGCTCTCAAGGAAGAAATCAGGAGAGTGAAGGAAGAGGAGGAGCACTCCATGCGGGAGGCACTTGGCTTAGCTCCTAAGCGTAGCAGTCGCCCTAAGGGCAACCGGTTAGATAAGCATGAGTACGCTGAGCTTATTAAGCGAGGATCAACTGCAGAAGACTTGGGAGCAGGACATGCTGAAGCAGCACAAGTGCAGGGTCTAGGTTTATACAAGTAAGTTCATGCCACAAATAGTTTCAAACCCACTTTAAATCCTCCTTGATATTTGGCATTATTATATAGTGGCCATCTAATCAAACTTATCTGAAAAGTTTTTCGAGTGATATTTGATGAAATACTAATAATATAATCATAATGCACATTATCTCAGGGGTCCTCGCAGAGAGGAAGAATCGAGCTCCTTTAACCTTGATCCTCCAGAAATGGTGCCCGCTGAGCAGGCTGACAACCCTCCACCGGCAACCAAACCGGAACGTGAAGATTCCGATGATGATCGTAGGAGCAAAAGGAGGCGTGAGGAGAGGGGAGGGGAGAAAGAGCGGAAGCGAGAAAGGCACTCGGAAGGAAAGGAGAGGAGGCGTGACAAGCATGAGAAGAGGAGTCGGCATGAGTCGGACGACAGGTCGAAGCGCCACCGCAAAGACAAGCACAAGAGGAGGCATGACTCTGATTCCGACTAGTTACTGCGGCTCTTTCAACCTGTCTCACTGTATCCTGCCATCATATTTCATGCCTCGCTACGTTTGCTTGATGATGATGTAGTTGTAAAAACAGCTTGTATACTCTTCTTGAATACATTGTCTATTTTTAACTTGCACATGAGAAATATGTTGAACCTGTAACATCAGCGGTGCATTTTGGCAATCTTCTTTCTGCCTATCCTTGTCTTGTGCATTTCCACCTTCACGGGATGTTAAGTGTTAGGGTGTGTTTAGTTCACGCCAAAATTGAAAGTTTAATTGAAATTGGAACAATGTGACGGAAAAGTTGAAAGTTTGTGTGTGTAGGAAAGTTTCGATGGGATGGAAAAGTTAGGAGTTTTAAGCAAAAGTTAGGAACTAAACAAGCCCTTAGATTGTTACATATATTTTTGCTCTGCTTATTAGTTATTTCTTCAACGATCCAGTGAAAACCATTTTTAAATCCTATATATCTATAAAGTTCATCCTCACTAAGTGTAGTTAATGTTAATTCTCTTTTCTCTTATGAAGCCACATCACCTCAATTGTTTTTACCCTTTGAATGATTCATCAATGGTGTAAATTGCATCTCTTCACATCACCTCAATTATTTTTAAGCTTTTGGATTATTTTTGGATTATTCATAAAGGGTATAAATTATAAATATTCCCTCCAAAAGACACACCATACAGCCCAATCATTTATTTATAACCTATAGATAATTGATAAAGGTAAAAGAAAATATAAACACATGAAAAAAATCGTATAATAGGTAAGAAAGAAAATTTTAAAACCTATAGATAATTGATAAAGGTAAAAGAAAATATAAACACATGAAAAAAATCGTATAATAGGTAAGAAAGAAAATTTTAAAAGTAACATGTATTGTATTATCATTCTCTCGCAGCAACGCGCGGGGTATCACCTAGTTTAACTAGAAACGTTTAACACGTTAATCGGCTAATTATCCAACCAGAATTTCCCAGGAGGAACACGCAGATTAGCAAAGGAAAAATAAATAAAATTAGCTGAGTCAACTCTCTCTGTCGTCATCTTCTTCGTGTGTGCAGTGTGCAAGTAACTCGACTCGACGAAGGGCAAACACGTAACTTTCTCGGCAGGAGAGGAGTTGGGTTGATTCGCAGCAAAGGCACGGCACGGCACGCACGCACTCGAATTCACCTTTCACCTTCAGCGCGAGCCGCGAGCGAGAGAGGAACAAGGGAAGCGACGATCTCTGCCCTTCTAGAAGGTTCGCCTCGTCGGTCCCCTCCCCCCCCCCCCCCTCCCCTCTCAAGCTTCAGAGCCCTCTCTCCCTTCCACGAGGCGAGATCTGCTCCCCTTCTCCCGATTCAACCACCACCTCATCTCCGATTCCCCCTCTTCTTCTTCTTCTTCTTCTTCTTCTTCTTGGTGGGGTTAGTTTCTGAATCGTCTCTACTGCTAACCTCCGACTCTGATGCCGCTTCCTCTTCCCTTCTCTCCTAATTCACATTTTATTCAGATTTCCTTTTTGAGGGTACTCTCACTAGTGGGGTAATTGATTGGTTGATTGGTATTGTTGTTGTTGGGAACACAAATTAGGGTTTGGGATTTCTTGGCTGTACGAACTCGTGCGATTTCGGGAGGCAGGAGCCATGAACGGCAATAAGCAGTCCCTGATATACAGCTTCGTGGCCAAGGGCTCCGTCGTGCTGGCCGAGCACACCGCCTTCTCCGGCAACTTCAGCACCATCGCCGTCCAGTGCCTCCAGAAGCTTCCCCCCAACACCTCCAAGTCCACCTACTCCTGCGATGGCCACACCTTCAACTTCCTCGTCGACCGCGGCTTTGGTAACATCTTCTTATTCTTATCTTTATGTGGGAACTGAACTACAGTAGTTAGTAATTGTGATAGCTGTTGAGCTCACTTGGGTTATTTTGGGGGCTGCAGTGTTTCTCGTCGTTGCGGATGAGGCCGTTGGAAGGAGCGTGCCGTTTGTGTTCCTAGATAGGGTTAGGGAAGACTTCATGCAGCGGTATGGCTCCAGTATCGACGAGGAGGGTCAGCACCCGCTCGCCGATGATGCAGATGATGACGACTTCCTCTTGGAGGACCGATTTAGCATCGCCTACAATCTTGACCGGGAATTCGGGTATGAAGTCACCATATGCTGTGTTACTACATTTCGATGTTTCTTTTACTAGTATCAAATGTGTGTTTAACAAGTGTTTTTGTGTTTGGGTATAGACCAAGGCTGAAGGATCACATGCTGTATTGTATTAATCATCCAGAGGAAATTAGCAAGCTCTCCAAAGTGAAAGCACACCTCACAGAGGTCAAAGGGATTATGATGGACAACATTGAGAAGGTATGTGCTCAAAACAGTGCTTTCTTTGCTGAAAGAATATAGTATATTGTGTACGGAAACAATTGTTGTATAAGTAAGGTTTCCCAAAAACTCTGGATTATATTGTTCTAGACACCTAACAGTTCCCCTGTTCTATTCATATTTCTGTGTGATTTATTTCTTTGATGAAGTAAACGTGGATATCATGTCAGAGTATGACGTAAACATGTTTCACCTTTTCTGCTCAATGAAAAATTGCAAATGGAAACATTTTCAATAGTTCATGGGCCACATCCCATGCTGCTTGGAAGTTCCTGCGGAATATTATTACTGTGTGCTATTGTCTATGTTTCTATGCATAGAAGTGCTCTGGCGTCTGTTGGTGTGATTAATTTACAAATTGAACAAGTAATGATGGGATCTTGAGTTTTAAAATAAAGATCAGTCCCCCCCCCCCCCCCCCTTTGTGAGTTAGTACATACTGTTGTCATTGTGGTGATGAATCGTCTGCTTATTGTTTTGCCCAGGTATTTGAACTTTTTTTTTGTTACAGAGTCTTCACTATGACAGTATGGTTATTGGCACGCTAGTTTCAATATCTTGGGATATAGGAGTATCATTTTAGTTATGCTGACTTTCCAATATAGAAACCCATGTCTAGTACTCCTACCCAGTATGCAATTAGTCACTCTGGCACTTTACAGGAAGCCAGAGAATGCAAACAATTTTTGTGGCCTCATGTCATTTTAGTATTTAACTGAATATAGAAAAAATAAACTCCTTTCTTGATGTTTCATACTACTGACTCTTACTGTCCTGGATTTTGTATAGATATTGGAACGTGGAGAGAAGATTGAGCTTTTGGTTGGCAAGACTGAAACCTTACAATCACAGGTATGGAAAATCTGTGTGAAATTTTTGTTTCGGTAAGAATGTTTAAGTAACTATGACTAAGTGGTGTGTTTTCAAATAATCTTCAGGCTGACAGCTTCCACAGGCATGGAAGAGAGCTCAGGCGTAAGATGTGGCTTCAGAACCTGAGGTTTAAGTTGATGGTGGGTGGTGCTGTTGCGGCGTTGATTCTCTTCCTCTGGCTGATTATTTGCGGGGGCTTCAAGTGCTAGAACATTGAAAGCCTTTTTCCTTTTTGCATTCGATGTGTTTACCGTGTCGTGTGCATATATAACGACCAGCAAATCCTGCTTTCGATATGCTTCGTGCAGAGTTAAATCTCCTTATGGACCTTTATTCCTTGTAGCATGTTCTCATGTTTCATAGCATTACAATAGGGGGGCTCTGGAAATGGAATACTTGTGTAAACAAACCTTGTGGAAGGAGACAACTATCTGTATTATGTACATTCTGAAATGCTAATAGCTTATTTCAATCTCATTTTCATTGGTCACTCTCAGCTGTTGTCCTAAATGTTGATTGCGTACTGCGCGTCTGCGCCAGATCATTTAACTGGCTATTCATATTCTGCAATTAATCGATTCTTTGAACTGTAAGGATCTATCTCAAGATTAGGATGGCGCACCGAATTTCTGATTGCATGAAAGATATAGTTTATCTTCACAATTTGCTAAGGGAGAAAGGCTATATATGTTGATATGCACTCTGCTTCTATCAATCCCTCCCGTGCTATGTTTAGCGGTGAAGGAGGTGTGGATATAACTCAACTGACAGCATATGATCAGTCGAACTGAATTTCATACGGAACGAGTTAGACTGACTACGCCTAATCATTTTCATTGCTGCCCCTTTTTTCTCCCTCTTCTAGCGTTGCGAGGTGAATGTCTTAGTTAGAATTTGAGTTCCTGCTATATAAGTTTATAAAATTTCAGAAACGAAAACAACGCAAAGGGTGTTTGGTCTAGTGGTATGATTCTCGCTTCGGGTGCGAGAGGTCGCGAGTTCGATTCTCGCAACACCCCGTTTTTTTTTACCCAATTTTGCTTCAACGGATGATCAATTGCCTGTGCCATTTACCTGAGTCTAATTAGCAGCTATTTTTTATTTTTATTTGTATCGCCAATTCTGAGATATCACCATTTTTTGGTGGAAATAATAGTAGCCAAAATTGTCTAAGTACGAGTCTATACAGCTTCGACACCCTGGTGCTCCTGGTCTCTTGGCGTCTGTGGAAGGAGCGGAACTCTAGGGTTTTCGACCCCGCTCTCTCTTCGGTCTTAGTGGTTCTAGAGTCCATCTATTCGGAGGGCCATTTATGATCTTTAGCGGACGTTGCTGCTTTTGGGGATTTGTTGGGAGTCTAGCGTGGGTTGACCCCTTCCTGCTGCTTGGAGTCTGTTTTTAGCTACCGTAGTTTCTCTGAGCTTCAGCTTTTTTCTTTTGCTTTTTCTCCCTTCCCCTAGTATAAGCTGGTCTGGCTGATTACGTCGTGTAACTAAAACTCTTTTTCTTCTAGTATATTGACGTTTAATCCTTTTGCGCGTTCGTGAAAAAAGAGCCTATACAACATGGTACAAATTGGAGGTTAAAGCAAAATGGTTAGGGTCCATGGGATAAACATCATAGGGTACGTATGTTTGATGGTTATAAAGAAGGTACCCGTGAGATGCAAGACTTGGCAATAATCTTGTGTATAACTTTGTTATATCCGTGTGGATATTTGTGTGTGCATGAGTATGTGTGCACGACTTACTTGTACTTAGAAAACATCTCGCAATCAAGCTACCTGCACCTGTCTGGTCCGATCATTTAGCGGCTCTTTATAAGAGACGGGAATGTAAATAGAAAACATCCCCTGTTAATTGTATTGTTACTTACCTTTGTATAATGTCGGTGACTACTAGGATGGTGACAATAATATTGGACTTTGTGCGTAACAATAGGATAAAGCTACTAATGACGTCTATATTGTAGTGAAAAAGCAGGTAATAAACAATAATGTATGCTTTCTTACTTATTAGCATATGTTGTGGTACCTAATAATAGCTACTATCAAGCAGTATGCTTGCTACCGACAATAAGCAGGTCAAATATATTATTTGTACACATCTAATACATGGAATGGATGAAATTTGTTGGTGTGCGGGTCCACCTTATTTACCACAATGGGCATCAAATTTTGTAGTGTGTATCAAGTTACTATTACTTGATAATGGAACACACTATTACCACCAACCTAGACAGGAGGGTTGCGTGTGTGGAGCTAAAGGCAATAGTTAGCTATAAGACGTTATGGGCAACTTTGTGACGGTGTAAAAGCTTGGAAAAAAATTGTGATTGTGCAAGTTACAAGGCTATGATAAAAAAAGCGATATTATAGACCAAGTATTTTCTTCCAATTTAATTATTAGCTGGACCATTCTATATAAATTATATAAGACTATTAATTTTTAAAGGGTTCATATAAAGAAAAATTAATTAAAAAACTCACATGTTCTATAGAAAATCTGAAGGGCATGGATGAAAGCTTGTTTATAGGTCCAAAACTTGTGTGAAATATTGGTTCATATTTTTTTCTCGAGTTTGGCTGGAAAAGAGACCATTACGATCAGAAAATAAAAATCTCCTACCGAGGCCATACAAAAAGACAATGAAGTTATGCTCGCCTCATCTTAAGCACGCGAAGCGGTAGCTCACTGAGATTCTAGCGTATTTCGTTTAAGGAAAGTAGGGTTGTTCGGAGGCTCTTATTTCTCCAGTAAAAGGTAGTCCCTTTATTTGTACCTTGTTTTGAAAACGAAACACATTGCCCTCTAGCGAGCGCTAGAACACCACTTACCTCTTTTAGAGCACATATATTGCTTTTGTTGCCTCATTATCCCCTTCCTCCTCTATGGCCACCGCTCTCCTTGGCAGCGAGCTCCCACAAGATCATGGCATATTGCCTCAATCAGTGCCTCCTCAGCAGCAGCCGGTCGACGAGGTGTCTGCTGTGAGACTTGTATAGATTCGATGTTTCCGGATCTTGGGCTGGTCGCACTGGATGTGTTGCAGCGTATGTGCAGACTGGAACAGTGGACATTAGCTTGGTCACTTCTTTCGTTTCATAAATATTCAACTTCTTACAATTCGTTTCATAATAGAAGTAAGTTTTTTCTTATAAGATGGAGGGTGTAGGTTCTTCCTCTTGTGGGCGGACATCCTATGGCCTCCTAGGCCACATTGCCAGCTTCATCGACGGTGATAACCTAGTCTTCGTTCGGGGGATTGCTGCTTGATAATCCCCTCACGCTCTTCTGTTTTCGGTGAAGAAATTTATTGTATACAGTGTTGTTTGTCATACCCAAACACTCCACTCTTTTTACAGGGGTGATGAAATACGATTTTATTTTTAGTGAGCATCAAATTACATATAAAAATATTTTATTTTCGAGAACAATTAGTAATGACCAAAGCATACCCTAAATTATTATGTCCTAGGAAGATTGAGCTGTTTATACGGCAATCGATGGTCCAAGGCCTCCAGTCCAGATTTTTTTAGTTTTAACACTAAACTTTATTTATAAATCTGAATCTTTTAGCCATGTCAGCCAGACTGACATGGCGATACAAAATGTCCACGTGGTATAGCTAGCATGACAGCATTGTTTTGCAACACCACTTAGGCTGACGTGGCAACATAAAATTGTCTGTGTTGTTTTGCCACATAATCAGGATGGCGTGAAAAAAAAATTCATATTTTGAAAATAAAGACCTTATTGGTTCGTCTAATAAACTAAAGCAAAAGTCAAAATTTGAATTTTTAAACTTAATATTGAAGTTAATTTTGAGATATTTTCAATGTATATTTTTAGTATTGGTTTTTAGGTAAAAGTTTTATCTAAAAATTAATTTTTATTCCCTAATAGACCATTTTTAAAATTTAAAGTAAAAAAAGGTTTAGAAAAAAGGCCCGTCGAGAGGCATAAGTAAACGCAAAAACTATTTCGAGAGGCCTCTCGATCTGGCGCTATCGCGCGACGCCAGTAAAACCGTCCCAGCCATCCCACCACGCGTCATCCTCCTCATCCATTAGCGTGCAAGAAAAAGATAGACAGAGAGAGAATGAGAGAGACAGACGTGGCAGGTTTCCTCAGACATGGCGGAGGTTTCAAATAAAATTTTCTCTTAAACTACTCATCCGATCTACGATCCGATTACACCGTTGTGTTCGTAACAATTAAATCTTTATAACAAGATCTCACATGATTATATTTTGATGAAAAAAATATAAATTACTTTTATAATATATCTAAATTACTTTTAGATTTTACTAAGTTACTTCTTAGACATATAAAAGTAAATTTAGTAACTTTAAAAGTAATTTACATATATATTTTAAAAGTAACTTAATATAAAACTGAAGTAACTTTGTCCCGGCATTAGAAGTAAATTCGTTGTAGGGATAAAAATATGTCTCTATATAGAAATTAAATTTAATCAGCACATATCAGCACATGTAAGTTTAACAATTTTTAAAAGTAACTTCAGTGCTAATTGGAAGTAACTTTTGCATTGTTCAGAAGTAACTCTCTATAAATCTGCTTAATCACATATTGTTTTTTCCTTTTATTTTTGTTTTTCATGTAGAATGAGAAAAAAAGATAAAACCTTTGATGGAATATAAATAACATTGGTGGAATAACTAAAGAAAATTAATCATGTATAAGACGTAATAGTTACTTCATGATAACATGGATGTTACTTTCTAACATGTAATAAATTACTTTTAAGTTAATAAAATGTTTGAATATATTCAATATGGATGTCGTTTTGTCACATATTTTGAGTGGAGTACAATAATGCAAATAGATCTTAAAAACAATATGTGATTTAAAAGATATAAGTAATTAAAAAGATTAAGAAAAGATACATACTATTGCAATTTTCAAGTTCAAAGGAGACACTGGATGGAGTGGCTACTACTAGTTGTGTAGTCACGTTGAATGAAAAAAAAGACATGCATTAAAGTTACTTCTATAGTATATGTAAATTACTTTTAGGCTTTATTAAATTTACTTTTATAATTTAGATATATTATAAAAGTAATTTACAATTTTTCATCAAATATAATCATGTGAGATCTTGTTAGAAAGATTTAATTGTTACGAACACAACGGTGTAATCGGATCGTAGATCGGATGAGTAGTTTAAGAGAAAATTTTATTTGAAATATAGGTGGATAAGATATCTCATAGATAGAGTGGTAGCTAGTTTAGACAAACCAGCTATCACTAGCTGTGTAGTCACGTCCATAAGTAAAGTGTGCACCGTGGACGGGCCTTGTCCTATTGGGGTTGGGCCGCAGCCCACAAGGGTGCCTCGAACGTCGTATCCCGTTGGATGATCCAACGGCCAGAGCACTTGGATAAACGCCAAACCTCTTCTCCTCCCCTCCCCTCGCCGCAGCCACCCTCTCCAAAGTTCAAATTTCTCCCTCCTCTTCCCCACCGCCGTTGGATGATCCAACGGCCGGAGCACTTGAAATGGCCAGTCGAAGAGGTGTCAGCTGTGAGACCTTTATGGATTTGATGTTGTCGGATCTTGGGCTGGTCGAACTGGATGTTGCAACGTACGTGCAGACCACGAGCAGTGGACAATAGCTTGGTTACTTATTTCCTTTCATTTCATAAAAAAAATCAACCTATTACTATCAGATACATGGTTAGAAGTCAATATTTTTTTATAAGATGAAGGGTGTATGCTCTTCCTCTCATGAGACGGTCATCCTATAGCTTCCTAGGCCACATTGTCAGCTTCATCGGCGGTGATAACATAGTCTTCGTTTCAGGGGACAACGGCAATTTCTGCTTGATAATCCCTTAACGCTCTTCTATTTTCGGCGAAGAATTTACAATGTTGTTTATCATACCCAAACACTCTTTTATAGCGGTAACAAAAATATGATTTTATTTTTAGCGAGTATCAAATTACACGTGGAAATATTTTATTTGCGAAAACAATTACTAATGACCAAAAGGAGACCCTAAATTATGTATATCCTAAGAAGATTGAGCTGTTTATACGGCAATCCGTGGTTCAAGGCCTCTAGTCCAGATTGTTTTAGTTTTAAACCTAAAATTTATTTCTAAATCTGAATCTTTTAGTCATGTTAGCCGGATTGACATGACAAAACAAAGCTTAAATGTGATCTAGCTGGCATGACAATCTTGTTTTGCCACGCCACCCAGTCTAACGTGACAACACAAAATTGTCTGTGTTGTTTTGCCACATAATCGGGATGACGTGACTACAAGATTCAGATTTTGAAAATAAAGGCTTCATTGGTTCGTCTAATAAGTTAAAGTAAAAGCCAAAATTTAAATTTTCAAACTTAATGTTGTAGGTGGTTTTAAAATATTTTTAACGTAATTTTTTTTCCAGTATTGAATTTTCATTCATTAAGAAAAAAATATAAAAGTTTTATCTACACATTAATATTTATTCCGTAATAAGTCATTTTCAAAATTAAAAAGGTTAAAAAAAAAAAAATCCCCGTCGAGAGGCATAAGTAAAGTGTGTGCCGTAGACGGGCCTTGTTCTATTGGGGTTGGGCCGCAGCCCACAAGGGTGCCTCGAACATCGCATCCTGTTGGATCCAACGGCCGGGGCACTTGCATAAAGCCGAAGCTCCCCCTCCTCCCCTCGCCGCAGCCACCCTCTCCAAAATTCAAATTTCTCCCTCCTCCTCCAACCCCCCCGCTCCCCTCAAAATTTCCAAATCCCACGCCATTTCGCACAGATTTTGAATTCCCCTCCTCCTCGCCGCCGCCGCCGCCATGTCGTCGCGGCAGGACAAGGAGAAGGCGGTGAACGTCCAGGTCCTCCTCCGCTGCAGGTACGCCCGCCGCGCGCTCTCCCAGATCTCCCCAGATCCGCCGCCCCTAACTTCCCCTCTCTCCCGCGCAGGCCCTTCAGCGACGACGAGGTCCGCAGCAACGCGCCCCAGGTCATCACCTGCAACGACTACCAGCGGGAGGTCGCCGTCACGCAGACCATCGCCGGCAAGCAGATCGACCGTGTCTTCACCTTCGACAAGGTCGCTTCCCATCTCCTCCCAGATCTGCTACATTTTTAAATACTGGATGCCTCGGTTTACCTGCTCTCTTGCGCTCTAGTTTTAGTACCCTTTCAAACTTTTAAATTATTTGGATTGAGTCCAAATTCTGCGAAATGCATACCGAGGTTTTTGTGATTGCTGCGGCGATTTGGACGGTAACTATTCAGTGGCTAGGGTTTCTTCGGTGCATTCTAACGGGCTGAATCTGCATTTGGCTGGATTTGGTTCTCAATTAATAAAGCATCTGGTTTATACAAGATAATATAAGAAAAAAACAACACAGGAATGTGTTTCCCCTTGTTGGAGTTGCTGTGGAATTTATTTCATTTCCGGTTTGGCCGCACAGTACATAGTTCTAATATGCAGCCATTTTTCTTTCAGGTGTTTGGCCCGACAGCCAAGCAGAGAGACTTGTATGACCAAGCGATTATCCCTATTGTAAATGAAGTCCTCGAGGGTTTCAATTGCACCATCTTCGCTTATGGCCAGACCGGCACAGGGAAGACATACACCATGGAGGGTGAATGCAGGAGAGCCAAGGCAAGCCTATGCTGCTGTTGCTCTTTCATCATGTGTTTGCCTCTGGCAAGGGTTGCTTATTGTTTGTTTTTCTTTCGTCGAATTGCTTGCAGAGTGGTCCAAAGGGTCAGTTGCCTGCTGACGCTGGAGTCATTCCTAGGGCTGTTAAGCAAATATTTGACACACTGGAGAGCCAGAATACGGAGTACAGTGTTAAGGTCACATTCCTCGAGCTGTACAATGAGGAAATAACTGATCTTCTTGCGCCAGAGGAGATATCTAAGGCTGCCCTTGAAGAACGGCAGAAGAAGCCCTTACCTCTTATGGAGGACGGGAAAGGCGGGGTGCTTGTGAGAGGCCTGGAGGAAGAGATAGTTACGAACGCTAGCGAAATATTCTCTCTTTTGGAAAGAGGATCTGCGAAGCGCCGTACTGCAGAGACTCTGTTGAACAAGCAATCCAGGTTAATCCTTACCCTTGTCTTTTTAAACTTTGGTTTGCTTATCTCAAGAAACTCTATGTGCTTATTACCATATATGTAACATTTCAGTCGTTCACACTCCCTATTCTCAATCACCATTCACATAAAAGAGGCTACTCCTGAAGGAGAAGAATTGATAAAATGTGGGAAGCTTAATTTGGTTGACCTGGCTGGATCAGAGAATATCTCCCGTTCTGGAGCTAGGGAGGTAGGTGTATATACACCAGCTAGAATGCTACTATTTCATTTAACATTCATTTATGTTTTGGATATTTTATTATACTATTAAGTTAGACACTTGAGCCTGATTGTAGGGACGGGCAAGAGAGGCTGGTGAAATAAACAAAAGCTTGCTTACTTTAGGTCGCGTTATTACAGCCTTGGTCGAGCACCTTGGACATGTTCCTTACAGGTAAGTGGTTAAAATACCTTGCAACAGTAATCGATTTGGCCTTTTGTACTAACTGATTCGATCTTTCTCACCTTTCAGGGACAGTAAGCTTACAAGGTTGCTCCGTGATTCACTAGGAGGGAGGACCAAAACTTGCATTATTGCTACTGTTTCACCCTCCGTACATTGTCTAGAGGAAACATTGAGCACTTTAGATTATGCTCACCGAGCAAAGAGCATCAAAAACAGGCCCGAGGTGATCTAGCTTCATTTTCTCACATCTACATAGTCAATGTGCTGATAGCAGTGTGGTGTGTAAACAGAACAGCTTAAAATAGTAGTAATCGCTTTATTCATATTGGCTAAACAATTGTACAAAAACAAGTAAATAGTTCAAATAGGAGGTGCCTAGTACATACCAAAATTATAATGGGTTTGAAGAGTACAAGACGAAAATTTTTACTAACTCCTTAAAGCTTGTAATTGCATAGTGTGGCCTGCTATTAATATATCGTTTATTTTGTATTCCAGGTAAACCAGAAAATGATGAAATCAACATTAATCAAAGATCTTTATGGAGAAATAGATCGACTTAAAGCAGGTCTGTAGTGACTTGACAGTCAGTTCTAAGTAATTCACAATGGTTGCAGAATAACCTCACAAATTTCTCTATTCCCAGAGGTCTATGCTGCTCGTGAAAAGGTTGGAGTCTACATCCCAAAAGACAGATATCAGCAGGAGGAGAATGAGAGAAAGGTAATCTTTTGGATTTAATGGATCTGAATGGGGAAATATTCACAAACCTGAAATATGTACTGTCAACATATCTGTTATGTAACTCTAGATGTTATTATGGTATTGAGAAGATTTGGAGCAGTTTGGCTGACGATGCTAACTTTTCTTATTTTTCCTTTTTAAGGCCATGGCTGATCAAATTGAACAGATGACTGCTTCGTTGGAAGCAAATCAGAAGGTTCGTAATGTGCTCGTTGTGTATATTTGATATATGTTCTTGTTTAAAATTGATCTTTTGCTTGGGTTTCAGCAAATTAATGATCTTCAAGAAAAGTACAACTCAGAGCTTCAACATTCTGCCGATCTGAGCAAAAAGCTTGAAGCCACAGAGGTAATCATGATTGCAAGTTAGTTCCTTTCTCCTTCTTGCTATTTTGTGATCGAAGGCTTATAGTGTTGTACCATGATAGAAATGTCTGGACCATACAAGCAACTTACTATCCACAACCAAAGAAGATTTGAAACAGGCCCAGTATAATCTGAAGGAGAAAGATTACATAATCTCTGAGCAGAAAAGAGCAGGTTCAATTCTTTGCACATTTTTTATTCCTGCTGGTCAATTGTTAATAATTCTAACAGTATTTTCATCCATCTGTGTTGATCAGAAAATGCTTTAACTCAACAAGCCTGTCTTCTGAGATCAGACCTGGAAAAATCTAACCGTGAGAATGCTGCACTCTATTCAAAGATTGGTAAGCTCTTTTGGCTTAATTCGATGACTATTCCAAATTGTTGCTTACTATCATCTTTGTCATTGGTTCTAACTGAATGATTACCATGACAAAATAGCTCGAGGAGATAAACTAAATGCTGCAAATAGGTCAGTGGTGAACTCATTCCAAGCTGACCTTGCTTCAAAGTTGGATATTCTCTCCACTACCCTCGCCACATCTATAGATCAGCAAAATAAACACCTTAAATCTGTGGAGAACCTATGCAAGTCTTGTGTTGATTCCCATGACACGGTATGCATTGCTACTTCTTAAATCTCCATGCCTAATTTTGCAAATTAGTTGTGTGGGCTCAGTGGTTCAATATTATATGTTATTTATTATTTTCTGTTCAATGTTTAAGGCTACTTCGGAGATAAAAAAGAAGATTTTGGCTTCAAAGGCACTTTATATGTCACACATGGAAGCCTTCCAAAATGTTGTGCTCCTGCATAAAGCAAATTCAAATTCTACACTAGAGGATATATCATCCCTGTCTGCTGCAAGCTGTTGCAGCCTTGATCAGGCAAGCAATCTTCTTAGTTGTCCAGCAAATACAGAATCTGATGCTCTTTACTCTGTGACTACCCTTTGATTGAGTTATTCTCATGGCATTATTGTTAATGACAGCTTCTAGCTTGTGTCGAGGGAGAGGCTCAAAAGATATTTGGTGATATCCAGAATTTGTTAACTGATCATCGAAGCGAAGTGGCACATTTCACTCAAGAGTTGCGGGAGGTCAGTTACTTGATCTGACTGTTAAACTTTCTGAATTGTCAACATACTTGCCTATGATCAGCTCTTAATTGAAGATTGCTCCTGTTATTATGCAGAGTTTCCGCATTAGCTTGGATAGAACGAAGGACATGTCTAGTTTCATCCTTGGGCTGTTCGACAAGTATGTGGAGGAAACTTCGAAGTTGCAGAGCCATTCCAATCACACACACGAAGCACAAGTCAAAAGCCTTGAAGATTTCCAGAAGGCTTATGAGGTGATCGATCTCCCTTTTGTCTGCTTGATTGGCAAAATTTGGTTGCTGTATCTAACATCAATTTTATGCAGGAGCAATCAAAATCAGAAGAACAAAAGCTTCTGGCGGACATCACCAGTTTGGTTTCTAAACACGTTACTCGACAACGAGAACTGGTGCGTTGCATATTTCAACTCATAAATATCTCTTAGGTATTTGGTTTGGATCATGACCATTTGGTAGAGAGGCACTCGTAATACACCTTGATATCTTCACAGATACAACTACCAGTGATGTAACTGTTTCTCATATCTGTTGAGTTTAATAAGTCTGGCCAACCTTTTGAGGCATGCTTTTGATGTGTGATCATAATTTTGTATCTTCTCAAGATGCTTCTGAGGCGTGTGAATTCAGTTGTAGTTTCGTTTTGAACGAAGCCTGGTGTATTTTCCTGCAGGTGGGTGGTAGACTAAACTCTCTTGGTGACGCCGCTCGTGGAAACAAAGCATTTTTGGATGAGCACACGTCCGCCATGGAGGTGGTCACGAAGGACGGCAAGAGAAAGTGGGAAATGTTTGCAGAGCAGGCAGAGAATGACTGCAAAGTTGGGTCCAACTTCTCTGCAGCTAAGCATTGTCGCATGGAAACCATTCTGCAGGAATGGTATGCCTTCAGTTGTTGCTTCTTCGATCCTTCTTCCCATTTAGTTTGATTGGCTTTCTCTAACTAATGATTTGTACTGGACTCAGTGCGTGCACCGTCGACACTGCTGCTCAACAATGGAAAGCATCACATGCAACTGTTAACGATCTATGTAGAAAACAAATAGCTGAAGTTGAAGCACTCGTCAGGCAAGTTCCTTTGTTCACTTACCTTCGTGTCAAGTTCATAGTTTCTCTTAAGCTAGTTGTTGGTTACAATTGGTTAGGAAATATTGTTTAGTGCTTCTCCATCAGATTTCCATTTATCGAGCTAGCAATTCAAGCAATCCATTCTTTTAATAATCGTGTTTGCCAAGTAGCAAACACTTCTGAATTGGTTGTGAATGATGGCAGTTGAAGTTTTGAAAAGTTTGAAATCTAACCAGCGTCTTTATGTTGTATATTTCAGGAGTGCAATCGAAACCAACGAGCAGCACGAAGCAGAGATTGCATCTTCCCGTGCCACGGCCGAGGAGCATGCGTCCAACAGCAGCAAGGACCTACTCCAAGATGTTGACAGTAAGTTCTGAGATCTCATCACAGTTGCCTACTTCTAAAACACGGAGTTGCGTAAAGCTAATCCCAACCTGTTTCCCATCTGCTCGCATCAGATATGCTGCAGGAGGCGCGCAATTCGTCGTCGAGAGTGGTGTCGACGGTGGAAGCTCATTTGGGAGAGATCCAGCATCTACAGGAGAACCACTCCAGCCATACCGCCGGCATCAACACCCACGCCGACAATTCTTTCCAGAGCAGCTACAAGGTGAGCGAGACTAGTACACTCAATTCTTGTCTATTGATGACAATTTCATTTCACCCGACCAGAGCCTGATGAACAACTCCGCTGTTGCAACGCTGTTTGTTGTGCAGGACTACGAGCCGACCGGCGAAACTCCGGCGAGGTCGGAGCCGGAGGTGCCGAGCAAAGACGCGATCGAGTCGCTGCGAGCGATGCCGATGGAGTCCCTGATGGACGAGTTCCGCGAGAACCACCCCTACGAGCCGAGCAAGGACCGCAGGCCATCGCTCATCCCTCGCTCGCCGCTCGCAACCATCAACAACTGATGAAAATCCATTGGAAACGCAATGCAGTCTGTCTCTGTGTGTGTGTACTAGTGTAATCTTATTAGCAGTAAGTAGGTCATCAAATGCTGGCTTTTGGTGTCCTTTGGTTGTTGTGGGTGGCTGCTGCCAGTGCCAGTGCCAGTGCCCGTACCAGGCCAGCTTCTTGTTGTGGGTTGCGAGCTATCTCAGCTTCCCCCGGCGCCCTTCCCTTCCTTTCTTTCCCATTTATTATCTTGATGTACCATTTTCTGTGTGATTATTGGAGCTGCATAAGAGATTTGTTGAACATTTGCATTCCAAATCTCATCTCATTGCATTACACTTTGACCACATGAGAAACAATCGACGAGGTTTTTGTCATGCGATGAAAGATAATCTAAATTAGAAAGGAAAATGAGATGGCCTCACATCAGGTGAGGTAGAGCTGCATCTCGGAGTGGTTCTCCTGCTCGATGACGTCGAGGAAGACGGGGTCGACGACGATGTGGCTGTCGATGCGGACGGAGAAGCGGCGGGACCACAAGGCCACGGCGGCCTCGCCGGCGATCTTGACGGCGGCTTCGAGCTCCATGTGGCGGCGCGCGGTGTCGGCGAGGATGGAGCGGGCGTGGTGCGCCAGCTCGACGGCGTCGAGGCGGGCGGGGAGGTGGAGCAGGCGGCAGGAGGTGGGCGGCTGCTCGCTGGCGTCGAGGCGGGCGGTGCCGAGGTGGGCGCCGCCGTAGAGGATGGAGACGGTGGAGGGCCCGTAGCGGACGGGGACGACGTTGGGGTTGGTGGCGTGGACGGTGAGGGTGAGGCCGATGTCCAGCGCCGCCGGCGGCCGGAAGTGGAACGTGGAGAGGCTGATGGAGATGAGCTCGAACGTCGGGTCACGCGGCCGGCACAGCAGCACGGCCGCCGCCGCCGCCGTTGAGGCGGCGCCGACGAGTGCCGAGCCCCAGCTCCACCGCCCCCTGGACGCCGGCGCCGGCGCCGGCGAGCTGTCCATGTAGTAGTATTGGGGATTTGGGTTAGCCACCTTTTTCCTTTCCTTTTTGCGCGTGGCAACGTTATCTTGAGGTTGTTTTGGCCTGCTCCTTCGGAGCTGGAATCAGGTTCTTCGCGTGCAGATTTTGTTACTTCTACTCAAGACTTGATTAGCTTTGTTAATATGTGATGAACCAACGGCTGGCATTTATTTTGGTAGTTGAGATGGAGAAGGTTAAGCTAAGAGTAAACTGTGGCAGCGGTACAGGAACTTGTAGGTGGGTGCGATTTACCGTAAAAACTTGTAAAATAAGCAAACCGGTATATAAACTTAACAATTATGTGCATTTTGATAAAAACACTGTTACATACCAATGGTTCATCATATTTTATTGGTTGTATTGTAAACATAACTGCTAGATTAATTGTTGGCAAAATGTTTTGCAGTGCTCATCAACGATTTTTTTTGGAGTAAATTTCACTTTGGGCCAGTTTTAATAGCCAAAGTTTCACTATAGACCAGGCTTAGGCCCATATTTTCACATAACACTAGGTAATATTACCTTCCATTGCACTTTGGACTAGGTTGCACTGATTTGGGCTGCCACGTCGTCTTCAGCCCGATCCACGTGAGCAGTGGCTAGTGGACTCAGTTCACGGAAGAAACATACGGAGCCACCGAGACACGACGCGTATAAAAGTAGCGCCCGGCCTCCTCCGCTCGAGAGAAAACTAGCGCGACACAGAAGGCTGGGCGCCCCGCCGCCGTCGCGGTTGCCGCCACCGCCAGCCCCGCCGTTGTCATCACCGCGTTGGCTACTGTCACCGCCGTCGTTGTCACCGCAGCCACCACCATCACCGTCGCCACCGTCATCGCCACGGCCACCACCGTCTCCATCGCCGCCGCCGAGGGGACTACACAAGTTCGCACGATGGGAGCACTACTCAGCAGCCATCAGGTGATCCACTTTACCACCCTTGATCGATGTCCAACACCAGGAGAGAAGAAGATTAAAGTAGATTACCTTTACAATCCGTGCAAGAATCAAGAATGATGGAGCCACTGCTACTTGATGGCTACAACAGATGACCAAATCTTGATTAGAGGAGAGCAGCCGAGCGGCCACACTGAGCAGCACTGGCGAAATCCTGATTTTGCCGACCAAATCCAAATCAGGGTAGTGCTGTAGCGGGGGGGGGAGGGGGGAGGCGGGGAGGGAGGACTGCCGTTTGCTGAGTGGGTGGCGGCGCTGCCGGCGGCGCAGCGCTGGAACCCTCGCGGCGTCGGTTTTGCGCCCTACCGTGTGACTTCCCGCGCGGTTCCTCTCGCCCTAAACAGAGTTTTCCACGCCATCTGTTTTACAGAGTTTTCCACGCACCGTGTCTCGTCGGCTCCGCATGGTTCTTCCGTGAACTGAGTCCACCAGCTGCTGCTCACGTTGATTGGGCTGACGACAACGGCCCAAATCAGTGCAACCCGGTCCAAAGTGCAATGGAAGGTAATATTATCCGGTGTTATGTGTCACGCCCGGAAATTCACTAGTAATTTCCGAACTGATTTGTGCATAAAATCCTCGTCCAGGAATCAACCGAGGTACACAAATTGACAATTTAATATACAGATTCATCAAATTAACTAAAACGATAAATACTTACTTAAGAGGCACTTAGTCCTCACCAAGAAGAAAATTGCAGCGGAAAATAAAATCTAGCGAAGCTCCGGCTCCACTCCCACAGGCAGCTCAACTGGGGTATAAGCCAAACGTCTTCTCCTTCTGGATCCTTTTTCTTCAACTGAGGTTGATTGATTATTGCAAGAATGAGCATATGACATACTCAACAAGCCACACAGCAAATATGCAAGTGCACAAGGATTCCAAAGGATGGCATAATATAGGCTCATTTGCAAAAACAGCATTTAATAAATATTTAAGAGAATAATAAAACAGTTGAATAATTAATCAATATTAAACAATCACCATACAACACACCCGTGTTGCATAGGCCCGACCACATTTGAACAACCAACCCCGGTTGAACAAATTAAACCTCCAAACCAGGAATCATCCATTCCAAACCAGGAATTAAATTAATTATCACCTTATTATCATTAATGAGTAGTGTGAGACTAATCACGAAAAACATTGTTCAACTCACCCATAACCGCGGGTACGGCTATTCGAATAGTTTAAACTCTGATCAGAGGTGTACCACTGTACCCACAAGACACAACCCCACATCATGTCACCATGTGCCTCAGTACCACCACGATACCTCGGAAAAGAGTTGTGACAATACCCCTCGCACAACATAACCCATTACAGTGCACCTTTCCTGGATCATAATCACCCCCTTATAAACAAGGCATGGACTCCCCAGCGACCCCCATGGACTTCTCGCCACTTCTCAGTCTGGCGCACTATAATGAATCACGCTATACAAAAGATAAAGCCGTTGCCCACGCTGGCTTGTGGTTGGCACGATAAATGTTTCACAACAGTAGCTCGCGAACCGGTCCTTAATTGTCATGAGCACAACCAACAAAACCATATGCTCACAACCCACCTTAGTCAGGTTTTAATTATCAAATCATTACACGATTGACCATCGTGAGCTACCATTTAAATATAACCATTATTATCAATAAGAATTATGTAATATAATTATATTTAGCCCCTTTTAGTTAGCTAATGTTTCTAAGCATGGCTAAGCAAACCTATATATAGCATTTAGCTGAACCAATCCAATATATAAGGTTCATGCTAATCAAATTATAACCCATAGGAAAATAAAGTCATCTTCGGCCATTAAATAACTGGAAAAGGTTCACCACCCGATGACATTCGAAAACAATGCATAGTTGAAATAAAATAATAGCTTTAAACGGGATCAACATGCTCAAAGGGTTGTTTGGGATCTGTGTGACTTGCCTTGAGCTTCCACAAACACTTCGGAACCTTCCGCAACGGAAACGCTCTCCTCCGGAACGTCGGAAACTAAAGCAAATAAACAAAATCAACAAAACAGTACAAAAATAAGCATGAACAGTACATGTGGATATTTTTAACATGTAGATCTTGATTTTAGAAGAATTTAGAAACTTGAACCACCTAAAACGGATCTATGGTTATTTAATTATGATTTTCCGAAGTTTTAATCTATTAGAAAATCGGGAAAAAGGAAAAAGAGAGAGAGATGACGTCAGCCCTGGCGATGATGACGTCAGCCCTAGGGTTGACGTCATGCTGACGTCAGCACGGCGGCCGGCTCGGGTCGACGAGCTCGCCGGCGTTTGGAGGGTCGGCGGCGGAAACGGAGGGCATCTACGCGTAGAGGACATCGAGACGAACCCGATGGTACTCACCACTACGACAAACGATGCACGACGGCGGCCGGCGACGAGAAGGAAGGCGGCGGCGGCTCGGGTCGACGGCGGCGAAGGGGCTCCGGTGGTCGGCGGCGGAAAAGGAGGGGCGGCCGAGCTTCCTTGCACCACGGCGCACCTAACGGTGGTGGCGGCGACCAAAGGCGACGGCGGAGACGGCGCGGCGACGATGCCGAAGACGGCCGGCGGCGGCGGCGGAGACGGCGCGGCGGCGCGGCTGCAACTCGGCCGGCGGCGGCGGCGAACTATGCGGCGACGGCGGCGAGCTACGGGGCACGGGAGAGGACGGGAGATGGGGCAAACGAAAGAGGAGGACTAGGGGGTCCTATTTATAGCCTTGGATTGAAGAGATCGGACTCCTCCCGCAAGAAATCGACTCGGGAAATCAAAAACTCGGTTTTAGAGATAAACTCGAAAACGAGTTCGATTCGGATAAAATACCCAACGATTTGCTCCGATTTTTGAGGGTAAAAATAGAGGAGAACGAGAGGATAAAAATCCCTCAAAAATCCGGACTAAAAGTGGAGAGATTGGGGCGGATTCGGAGGCGGAAGGCGGCTCGGTCGGGCAGCTCGGGCTCGGCCTGTACCAGCGGCTGGAGGTTGAAGATGCACTGTAGCAGGGAGGCAAACTAGACTTCGTGCCGGGCTTCATTTCCTCGGCCCGATTGAAGGAGGGAGGCAAAACAGACTTTGGCAGAGAGAGAAGGGCGGCTCGGCTGCTGGGCCGATTGGGCCGGTTCGGCCGCGCGGAGAGAGAAAGATGTTGGGCCGGATTCGGCCCAACGACTTAGGGAAGGATTTAAAAACTTTTTCTAATTAAAATAATCACTTAAATGATCTTTCAATTGTTAAAAATACTTCCAATGCTCAAATAATTCCAAGAAAAATCTTGAAAATACTTGGACACTAAAAGTACTTAAAAAAATTATAATTAGACCATTTAATGATTAATTTAATATGTGGGTAATTACTGAAATGCTCTTTGTATGATTAAAAATTAATAATTGAGCTCCGAAAAATCCGAGAAAATTCCAGAGAGTATAATTAACCATGGAGAATTTAATAAAAATTAAATCCATCCATGCTTTATATTTAGGAAATTTTATTTCCCACATTTAACTTCACTTGTAAATTAATGAACATTTAATATAAATTCTAATAATAATTTATTAAATAATTTATAAATCCTGAAACAAAAATCAGGATGTGACATTATGTGAAAATATGGGTCTAGGCCTGGTACATAGTGAAACTTTGGCAATTAAACCTGGCCCAAAGTGAAATTTACTCTTTTTTTTTATTAGTTGAATCGCTCGGAAATTTTGTTAGTTGGCATGCACTTAGTTTTGATAATCATTATTTTTTCCAATTTTAAATAATAGGTTATTTTAGTATGATAACCGAGCAAACGCAATATATCTAAAACCTTTTTCAGAACTCAAGATGATCTGGCTGCTTTTTCTTTACATGGCTGAAAAAGTATGGGTTAGAAGAGAGATCTTTTAACAAAAATGCACGCACTAACCAAGTTGTTAGACCTGTATAATTATTTTTCAAATTCTTGCACTAGATCGTACCCACTTACCAAGTTCGTGTACTATAGACCCAATTTACTCTTAAGCTAATTATGATTTTTAGGTCCCAAATAACTGGACAGAGTTCTTTTTAGCTTCCTTATTTGATCTGAAAATTAACTGGGCATAAACAGAGAAGCTTCACTGCACCTCTTCTACAGCCTCATTTCAGTGTCATTCACTATAAAACAAGTAAACAGGGAGTATAAATTCTTTTACAATAATCGTTTCAATAAAAATTCGTATACAATAAAATGAGCAGTGTTATGTGTATGTGCATGTACTGCATTATGAATTCGCCGATTCCTTGTAAAGAATAGAGAGAATCGACAACATAAGAATGCATATTAACACTTGAGATATGTCAGGTTATCAGTGCATATTGACACTTGAGATATGAGAAGCAGAAGGGATTCTCAAGCCGCGTATGTTGCCCTCAGGTAGTCTATGATGTCAGCGCTCTCGAACATCTTGACCCCTGTGTTAGGATCTTCGATATAAGGAGCCTGCCACAGCAGTAATTCATGTCAAGCACACAAAAGAAAGAAATTTTACAATTGAAGGCATAACACTTGATGGTTGCGAACCTGGAAAATGCCGTATTTCTTCAAAAATTCCTGTCTCCTGGGGCTGCCACGTGCACAGCTGCAGAATTTTCAGCTATCAGTTACTCCAAGAGTCTAGTGCTTGCAATTGCAAGCCTTTGTGATACAGGGATGTGATTTGTCTACATGAACAATGTTTCTTAGGGCTTATTTACAGCAGGAAAGAACACTGATGATAGCTAACAGCATATCCAGCAATTTTGTCATGGGTGTAAAGTTATAAGCATCTGAGTACCTGTGTAGCAAGTGTGGCAACTCTAATTCAACAAGGGTCTCTCGTACTATTTTACAGAAAGGAGATCCCTGATGATAAAGCATGCACCGGTCATATTCTGGATCTGGCAGTATGCCACAGGATACGGCAAATGCAAATGTATCAATATGCAGAGGATTCAGACCTCATATGCCCATAGTTCTATTGGCTCGGGGGGAAGCTTTGCAGGAGTATACTTAGAACCCTGTAAACAATAACTGGTCAGCCCTGGATACGGTTCATGCAAAACAAGACTATATGGCTTGTTCAATATGTACCTTCCCACTACGTCCACTCATTGCGAGCCCTGCTGTTATAGTCTAGGAAAGAAAGAGCATAAGGTTATTTAAACTGCACAACTGACTGTTAACTGGCCAAATAAAGGTTGCTGAGTAGGTGTGAAATTCAAGAACCATATATCAAATAATAATCGATTAGACGTTAAGATAAAAATAGTGTATTTCAACAAAGGTAAAAGGACAGAACCAGATCATAACTTACTGTTAATATACCAAGTGATAGCATAATTGGAACTGTTCCATCACCTGAAAAGCAAGGGCAAATGCAGGAGGTTAGTAGGAGGCCCCAGGGACAGGGAGATGTACAGATGAGAGATGAAATAGGCACCATATTTGTCGGCCAGGTATTTTATGATGGCATCAGATTCATACATGGCAACCCCTGTGTTTGGATCCACCTGCAGCATACGAGTACCTTAGATGATGATAAAAACAGACTGATTTCACACTACTTCTTCCAGACAGAAAGAACACCCAAATATCCTAAGTGAAGGGAAAAGTGGAAAACAGACACATCGCTGTAGCAAAGTAAATCCATACGACAAATGAAAATACCATTTTGCAAGGTATTCAAGACTGAAAACATGAATACATGGTAATGGTGAGATTCTGAGCATGCTTGTTTGTCAAATATATTTCCATAACAATTTTTTAGTAAATCATAGCTGTGTAAAAGTAGAACAGAATTAATTGAGTATATGACCTAAGAAACTGAAGAAATTATGGAGGATTACTTGCATACCATGTAAGGAAATTGTTGCTTTCCGCCCATCTCTAAAACCTTTGGACGGAAAGTGGGGCCATTTTTAGGGCAGGGGTAAAACAAAACATCAAGGTCCAAGACGGCCACCATCTCTCTGACCTGCAAATTTAAAAAAAATTGTTCATACATGACAGAAGGTAAAGTGAAAGATGCAGATGTCGAAGGCTAAAAATACTAACCTTTCGGCAGAATGGGCAACTGAAGTTGAGGCAGAATTAATACAGCAACAATTGAATGGACGGTACAAATTAAGTTAGCAATAGCATGAGAGAATACCCAGGAGAAGATTATTGGGTCTGAACAATTCATGTATTGATAGAAAGAGAGAAAAGATGAAGCATATATACCCTTCAAACTCGTAAATCTCGATAGGCTTTTCTGGTCTAGGACACTGCCCTATCTTTGATGACTCCTTAACCTTCCGACCTAGAATAAGAAATCACACATGTACATGTGTTACTACGTACTGGTTTGAAGTCTGAACCCAGCAGTTGGGCTGGTAATACAGTAACAATATAGTGTCTGTTTTACGAAGCAATTGAGAATAAACTAGGTCGTTGTATGGTGCAAAATGACGACCTTGTGTGTGTGTTCATCGTTGGTATTTGCTTTGGGGAAAAAAATAAAAAGATTGTACCTTGGAAATCCAAAGCATATTCATCTGGTGCCACCTCGTCAGGAGAAACCAGCGATACCGAATATCTGCACATCAAATGAATCCAAGGCCATGAATATATGAATCGAGTAACAATAAGATTTAGAAATAAAATTCAGTAGGTATTGGATCGAATAAATTCAGTTGGAATAAAATAGAGTACCCAAGGGCGAAGACGCCGGTGCCGAGGCGGAAGGGAATGGCGAGGGAGGCGGTGGCGATGTCGTCGGACTGGCCGGGCTTCACCTCGAAGGTCTTGGGCTCCGGCGGCTTGAAGTCGGGAGGCGGCGCGAAGGAGGCGGCGGCGGGCTTATCCGAGGTGGAGGTGGAAGCAGCGGCGGTGTCGTCGAGCTGCGCGGAGAGGCGGGTGGTCCTGCGCGAGGTAGACGTGGAAGCGGCGGCGGAGGAGAAGCGGAGGCGGCGCGCGAGGAGGAGTGGCGGGAGGTGGAGCGCGGTGGCCGCCATGGCGCACACAGGAGGAATCGAAGACGACGCAACAAAAGAAAAAGAAAAGAAAATCGGTGGCTCACTTCCCTGCAGCCGGAAATATTCTGTGCTGCTGAATGCTGATACGATACGATACCACACGTGGGATTATTTTGGATCACCGGTCCGGGTGATAAGTACAGACAGACAGGCACTGTACTTATCACACTCTGTATGAGGCTTGACAGTGATTGGCACTTGGGCTTAACGTAAGCAGACGACAGATGAACAAGAAATGGACATTCTATATTTCTGTCACATTGTTTAGTACAATCATAATGGAGTGGCCAGTATAATGTCACTTGTTTGGTTCAGGCTTCACGGTGCATTGTTTTTGCTAGTGGGGCATGTATGTGCACCTAGTGTGAAGTTCCCTGGTGTCGTCAACAATTATCATGTGTTGAGATACTAGTATTTCTGATTTCCTTATTAAAATAAATGTGGCAGAGGGTCTTCAGCCTCTGATGGTCGGATTGAGATCCTCTTTAGGATATTCTCAGCCGTCCGATTTGCAGCGAATGGATGAGATCGATCGCTACAGTACAATATAGTAACACGCGAACAGTACCTTTGTACAGCATATTTTTCTGCTTATCACTGTTGCTACAATAAACCACTGCAGACTACTGTTTCGTAATGTAGCACAAGACACGCTTTATTGTTCTCCTCTGTCTTCAGCACCTAAAGTCACAAGAGTTGGATCCATGATGGTCAGCTTTGAGTGCTACCACTCTAAAACCATACTATCCTCGGTAGAGTACTCACTTGAAGGTCTGAGGGTGAAACTTCCATGCCCCTCTTTAGTGGATAAACCATCGGGCCCCTTCTCGTTTACAATCTCGTCGCCCTTATTCTTTTCCCTAATACTCATAACACCCCCTTCCCCCTCCTACCAAATCTAGAGGTTTAGATATAGTGAACAAGTTGACATTAATTATCGGGTTGTGATGATGAATGTGAGGGCATTGGGGATGGCTATGACAGACACTAGAGAGACCCGATGAACTATGGGGCTAGATGTGCGCCAAATTGTGTAGGCTGCATCTCCAAGACACGATGGGCAGTGGTGTGTATGAGGGCTTGGCGAACAATGACAGCCACATGGCTAGTGGTGCATCTAGTTGGCCTGGCACCCGTTTCGGCCGGTTTGACTCCCTCATGTGAAAGGTTGGTGGACGTGGCTTCTCCTTCTTCTTCAGGATGTTTTCCACCCCAACCAACAACGTCCACCTATGGCCACAGTTGCCAGCGGCTACCTTTCCTATGTGCCTCCTCTCTTATCCTCTTTTAACCCTAGATCCGTTTGCCTCCCCGACGACATCTCCACATACCTTTCTTCATTTGCCAACTCCTTTCCTCTTCGTTTTTTCTATTACGGTCCTGGAACTATGGTCAATGCATTTCTTGTGCCATTGGCCCCTAGAAAGTCCGCTCCACTCTTCCCTTTCATCCTTTTTTGTGTAAACTTTGTGCCAATATTGGCATGCCTCCATGGTTGGAGTCCCTAGAGCCATTGTTTTTACCGTTGCTTCAACCAATTTAGCTCTGCCCTGTTGTCTAGGAGTGTGTCCAATCACTTTAGCCTTGTCCCCTCCTTTGGATCCGCTCAATTTAGCATGCTCCATGTTTAATAGCTTGGGTCTCCATGTTGGTTGAGGTGTAGGGCTCTAGGCTCTTCCGGTGGTTGTGGTGACTAGCGAGTTGTGACTTTCTTCTATCAGTGTGATTTCCATTTATATCCTTTTGTCTAGATCCATGTTCTTCTACATCTTTCTTCAATAGCCCTCCCTCCTTTTTGTCTAGCTCCCTGCTAGTTTACATCCTCCTTCAACAACTCTCCCTCTTGTGGGGCTCCTTTTCCCAAAAGGGTGTTGGAGTTTATCACGCTTCTTGTTTGTCTACATCTTCCTTCAACAGCTCTTCCTCCTTTTTGTCTAGTTTCCTGTTCGTCTGCATCCTACTTCAACAGTCTTTCCTCCTTTAGGGCTTCCTTCCCCCAAAAGATGTTGGAGTGTATTGAACTAGATGACAATTTGATGAAGTTTGATTGAAGATAATTGGATGCGGGAGGCCTAGAGAAGTAACATTTAGTGGAGTGTGGACCCACAAGTGCATCGGTGGGCATTGATCCAAGCAATAACATGATAAAGTGGGATTCTTGATGGCTTGGTGTTGGTGGCGTTAGGCAATCACAACCTTCGATCACCGGGATATCGAGCCAGCTTCCGAGTGGCAGAAAGCCCTCCGGTAATATTCGATACACGCACATCATATCCTTGTGAGCACCTTTAAAAGGCTGGACCGACATATCTTTAGATTGGGTTGTGGTTACTCCCTTCTTCTTCTTTTTTTATTTCTATGTATTCCTCACTTTATTCTTTAGGACTCGTGCGCTTGCACAGCCGAAGTAGGTCATAAGAACGTATGGTTTAAAGATAATATATTTAAAGCCGTGATTTTTTTGGTGTTGGGAATCCTTTCACTCCGTATGTAAAATAGAGTGACAAATTAACGCATGATTAATTAAAAATGGATTATATGATTTTTTACAGTAATTTTTCTATAGAAATTTTTTCAAAAAACACATCATTTAGTAATTTGAGAAATGTGTACGTGAAAAAAAAGTAAATAACAGGTTGTGAATCTTAGTTAAAACTTAAAAGCACCGTCTAACAAAACTCCAATCCTTGATTCCTTACTAATGCATACTCCGCATTAGTAAAGAAATTGCTTAGATCTGTTTTGTGGAACTGGTGGTTAGATTCGCAGCGTTGACCAGCATTCATATTCCGAATTCCGAGCCGCGTGAAACTAACGCGATCCGACGCGACATGTAGAAATATCCATGGTCGGCCGGGCGATGCGCAGTGAGCCGCCGCGGAATTGAATTTGGATGAGCAACAACACAAGACAAGACAGACTTGTTCTTGGTTGTGTCCATGTAAACTTCCATCATCAAACCAGCACACGTACGTACATATTAGGAGTATTTGATACATACGCGCCTTCACAATTTGCAATTGCCAAGAAACGAAACGAAACGAAACGAAACGCAACGCAAAGCAGATTTGAAAGGAGGAGCTTACTTAGGCTGCTCGCTCACGACTTGTTCCTTCCTTATCTCTCTACTAGCTGCTTCACCACTCTACTAATGCTAATTTGTCTTGTCCTGTTCTCTTCTCTCTTTCTGTTTGTGCTGCTGGTGAAACCGCTCGCTTAGCAATGAAGCAACGAGTTACAACAATCTCTTTTTTGATTAGTGGTACTACAATTGCTTACGACGACTCCTAATACAAATAGTATCACCATTGATTTCTTCCCTGTTGCCGTACACCTGCAGCTTTGGAAGCTTCCAGTTAATAGCTCCTCCTCCACTCCTCTCCTCCTCCTCCTTCCCCGATCGAGATCTTCCCAAAGGCCGCACCTTTGCAGTTTTCACTGCACAGGCATAAATAAAGGCCACGCCTTTGCCTCGTCACTTATCTCTCCGTTTCTTCTTCTTCCTCCTTCGACGAGAGCAAGCAAGAAGCCATGGCGGACTACAACCGCTACGGCTACGGCTCCACCCCGTCAGCGCCACCCGCCTCCTCCTACGGCTACACCACCACGCCCTCCGCGCCACCGGCCTCCTCGTCGTCGTCCTACGGCTACGGACATGGCGGCGGCGGTTACCCGTCCTCCACCTACCCGCCGTCGTCGCAGGCGTACCCCATGGGGATGGGGATGGGGATGGGGGGCTTCCTGGTGTTCCCGGCGGGGACGCACCCGGACGTGGAGCGCGCCTTCAGGGCCGTGGACCGCGACGGCAGCGGCTCCATCGACGAGCGGGAGCTGCAGGACGCGCTCTCCTCCGCCTACCACCGCTTCAGCATCCGCACCGTCCGCCTCCTCCTCTTCCTCTTCAACAAACCTGCCTCCCACTCCCCCTCTCGCTCTCGCATGGGTAAACCCGAATTATCCTCTCTTCATCGTTTCAATCACGCCCGGAAAATAAAATTTTCATTTTCTTTGTTTGCTGTTTTCATGTGAGCATTGAATTCCAACAGTAAGGTGAGGTCTATGTTTGGCTGGGATTTCCAATTCCTTCAGTATAGGTAGATTGGAATATTGGATGTTCCTGGGAGCAATTTGTTGCAACTTACTAGTATCATACTGCTCGCTGCACCGAATCTGAAACGATAGAGCACTTATTACTGCTATCACTACCAGTTTACACAACCTTTATAGCTATACTTATTGCTAGTACAACTGAAAGATAGAATCATGCAAGTGCAAATCCTTTTGAAGCTTTCCTCTCCTTCTACTACAAGGGTACATGGGAAATTGGGAATGTCTGTTTCTTTCTGTAAAAGCTTCTACCGTAGATCATTCTCTTCTGTGCCCATGGCCCCTTGCTCTTAGATTGGATATTCACCTTTTATGAGTGTTACCGCTTCAACTATTGAAATTCTATATCAGGATTGCTTACAAGCATTCGTGCATTAGTTTCGTCAATGCAGCTCTGCCATTTTAGTTGCAAAAGTGACCGATTTCTCATTGCCACCTGAATTTGCAGGTCCAGCAGAGTTCGTGTCACTGTGGAATTGCCTTGGGCAATGGCGGGTGAGTGCCAACAGTATTACTATAGTTTTATCTACGAACACAACAGATAAATTACATTCTCAATATTGTTAAGCATTTAGTTTTTGGTGTCTTTGATTGTGTTTTCATCATTGCTTCAACTGGACACTTAATTGTAGACAGCAGTACAACCCATCCAACCTGTCTCTCGGTGTTAAGAAATCTGCTTAATAATGCAAGTGGGGTTTTTTATGTTTGTATTATTTAAAAAAAAACACAGAGAGAGGAAAGAACAATGCTAGTGGAGTGGAGGCCCTATTACCTGTTTCTGTCTGGAAGAGCTGGTTGCAATTTTGTTTTTGATATTGTAATTGTCGTCTGTTAACTTATCTAAGCAAGACTTTACAAGATTATGTGGTGCTCAAATAATCAATAGGTGTCATGCTGCCTATTCTTCTGTTCTTTCATTTGGTGTTACATATTGGGCTAATTTCTGTTCTTGGTGGCAACATCCAGGGCATTTTCGACAGATACGATAGGGATCGGAGTGGAAAAATTGAGAAAGATGAGTTGAGAGAAGCTCTACGCAGTCTTGGATATGCAGTTCCACCTTCTGTCCTTGAGCTTCTTATCGCGAACTACAACAATGGAGTCTCCAGCCGTGGCGCGTTGGACTTTGACAACTTTGTGGAGTAAGTATATTTCTCACACAAAATGAGCTCATCAGTCAGTTTATCATCTGAATGAAGGAATCTGACTATTGTTTCGTATGCCTCTGTAATTTTGATTCTGCAGGTGTGGAATGATTGTTAAGGTATGCCACTTCTCTTCCATTTGCAGCCCTCCAATTATGATTGGATCATGCAAAGAAGCAGCAAAGAACCTAATGACTGATTTTCTTTTCTTCTTTTTTTGTTCCGCGTAGGGTTTAACTGAAAAATTCAAAGAGAAGGATACACGCTACAGCGGCTCGGCAACTCTTTCATATGACGGGTTCTTGTCAATGGTCATTCCCTTCATTGTCCCTTGACTTCTTCGGGTGTCTCAAGACCAAAAGAGCTTTGAATTTGTACAGCTTTTCAGCTATTGTTTCTGCTTCCTAGTTGGATTTGTTTGTGCAAATAGGCCTTGGTGATTTTATTGGCTGTGTGCCGTACTGTGTACTTAGTACCATTTTGTTTTCCCTATAGCCTATATCGACTGTTACCTGTGATTGCGTCTCGGTTCTGACATGTTTTGATCTTAGTTATCCTCAAATGTAATTGCCTTTTGATGCTAACAGATAATATGGGAGAGTAAACTCAGCATCTATGATTCTTGCGAGCGGCAACATTTGCTATCGATTTAAGGTCAAACCAGAACGAACGGTAGTTGGCACAACAATTCTCCCCATGAACGAAACTATTCATAAATAACACAAGCCTCATTTGCATAAATCCGAAGCGCACTGAATAAACTACTACAAAATATGATAACATATCTCGATGTTCTCTTGGGTAAGCACAAAACTGATATCAGTGCAAGCAGATCTAATGTAAGGACAAGCTCAGTTCAACCGCCCAGCATCTTATCAGCTTCAATGTGGAGCAAACCAGCTTAGAACACCCTGTACGGTTTCCCCATTGTGCTTTTGATGTACAGGCACCTCACCTGCAAAGCACAAACCATTACAAGTTAGACTGAATTGTGTTTGCTTGTTGGGCTTACACTATATAAATTTCATTACATGTAAACATCAGAAATGTAAACTACTGATGCCATGAAGTTGAGAACAGAACTCACATTCTGCCAGTTCTTCTTCAAAAGAGACACGAGGAAGTTGACGCTCATTTGGATGTTTTGCTGGATCTGCTTCTCCTCCATCGACAAGTTACCCACAGCAACACCCATGCACAGAACCTTCTTCAGCTGGAACTTGACTGTAGCTTTCGTCTCGTTGACCTTGGATTCAAGAGACTCCTGGTGAGTAACTAGTGTAGGGAACTTGCCTGCAATGCCAATGACATGACCCAGTTAGCACAGCTGTGCTAGTAAGACCATACATGGGAACAGTGTGCATAATCAAGAGCACACAACACTAACAGTTTGTACTTTAAACAAGATACCGACTTAATATCTGTACTATGAAATGTTCAGAAAGCCAAACAAAAGCTGAAAAATTAACTTAACATATAAAGATAGTGGGACCTCGCAACACAAGCACAATAATTTGATCAGTTTAATTGCCGAGTGCCAAAAAATTTGAATGTGCATACAGGTACATGGAACAACAGGTATTCAAAACAATAATCATGAAAAGAAGAGCAAGGATGTCAGAAAATGGAATACTTGCCTGCCTTGTTTAGACCAGGACCAAGGAGACGGGGGATCTGCTTGATGATGGCCTCTGACGCTAAGAAAGCATGGTACTTCTTGGCAAGCTTCTTCACAAGCTTCTTGTTCTTGTTCATCTTCTTAAGGGCCTCAACATCCATGTAGTCAAGCCCAATCTTCTCAGCCTGTTTAAATGCCATGGTGCAGCATGTTAGTATGACGGAAAAAGTCTGAATTAAACAAAATGGCTACAGCATCATATCTTACCTCCTCGACATGCTGGGCATCACCAAGCATGCAGACCTTCATCTTGGGGCGGGGAATATGGGGCAGCTTAACGGAGCCGCTGAAACGCTTGTCCTTTTGTGGGTCATAGTTCTTGAGACCAATTTGAAGCTCAACGGTCTCGGTGAACTTCCTGTTCTTTTCCTTGCAATCAGCAACAACCTGGGAGATGGCTTCCTTGAGAGCCTCGGTCTGTAACTTACTGTAATTGATCACACAAGCTCACATTCAGAATTTGTTGTGGAAAAGAAAGAACATTTCTGATACTCATACCCTGGTATACTCCAGAAATCAGCCATCTCTACTGCCTACTAGGCAAATAGAACATTTTTTATGATGCAACCCAGTGCTTAGTTACATAAGCAATGCTACAAAATACACACACACACACACACACACACACACACACACACACACACACACACATATGGGGCACCATGGTATCAAATGCACAAAATCACTCAAATTTTTCAAAAATTTCAAATTGTGAGTATATACCTAGTTATAATAATTCGATTCATACCTATACCTATCAACAAAACAACTCAAATTTAACTTTATTTCACAATCCATGATTACATACCTAACTAATTATATGTATGGATGCTATATACCTAGAATCAAAATCTAACAAAAACAAGTTCAAATTCAGTTCAAACTTGCTTTGAACTAGTTAGTAAAGTAGTTAATGTTAATACCTAAGTAATTGAAAAAGTTTCATACTCATTTGAATTGGGTATATACTCAATTTCAACAATGGTGTGTGTGTGTGTGTATGTATGTGTGTGTGTGTGTGTCTATATATATATATATATATATATATATATATATATATCTCAAGTAGTCACCTTTGTTGATAACTATATACAACTACTGGATCCCTCTTTGGCTCTTGATGTCACTCTGAAGGTCTACGTATGAAATTCGGCATAAACTAAAGACCTCCTTTTCCTCCAAATTGCCTAACGCATCTTAGAACTTTTTTTGATAAATAAAAACATTCAACTATCTAACAAGAAACGATCTGTGACACCAGTATCCCCCAAAGCAATGCTACTACCGGACTAAATCAACGAAAATAACTAATCAGTAAGCAAGTTGGGAGGAGTAGAGTACCTCATGTTTGCGGCCGATAACTCAACAACACTCTGCAGTAGAATAAAATCAGAAAAAAAAACTAGTGAGAAGAAGCGAGGTACAGCGCGTAAAGACAATACAATCAAACAATCGGAAGAGGTGAGGTTGCGGATCGAGGAGGGAGGCGGCCGGAGAGGGAGAGAGACCTCACCTAGGGTTTGGGCAGGGGCGGCGCCGGCGGAGGAGAGGCGAAGAGGGGACGAGGTAGAAATGGCGTCTCTGCTTTTATCGCCTAGAGCTTTCGGATTCGACGACACGTGGCGCTCTTCTGAGCCGTTGGATCTCGCTGTGGACTACTGGGCCTTTTGGGCCGCAAAGCTATCTAGGCACTAAGGCACATGCTTAACTGTGGCCCATGTTAAGTATGGGCTTCAACTTGAGTTAATTGGGCCTTTGGCTGCCGTACCTCTGAAATCTCTGAATTCCTTCCAAATCTGAACCAGGACTACTGTTTCGTCTGCTCTCTTCAGCATTTTTTTTTAAAAGAAATCAGAAATGTCACTTCAAAAATGAGAAATGTAAGTTTAATTTGTTTTTGAGTTGAAGGAATGGGATGACAGATTGACAGTACGGGTGTAGGATAGACGTAGGTAGCTTTAGTTTACATCGCTCTGGAGTTTGGACTTTGTTTTAGATAGATAATGTTGCTGTCTGGATTAATTATGAGTAGCAAGCTTAAGTAGATCCAATCCACTTACTAATCGCTATGTACATATCACATGAATTATTAGAAGAATATTTAGAATAGTAATATGCCTGACAGACACCTTGGATCCATCATTGATGATTTGCAATATACATGTACTAGTTCCCTTGGAAACACAGACAGAGGCATATGTTAAGCATGATCGCCGCTTCCGTCCAATTATATATCATCGTGATATTCCTATAATCCTATGTCTATGTGGTGGCGATGCCCATCGATTGAAGCGATCACATGATCGATGATGATTCTGATCACTTAATTTCTGATCTCAAACTACTAATGACAAGACAATATAGTGTAAAACATTAGGAAGAAAATTAATTAAACTGCATGAATGCCTGCATGTATGGTCCTATATATAATACGGTTGTTGCAGGATGAGGATGAGGATGAGGACGATGACGAGGAAGATCATCGGTAATTCGGTAGGTAGCTAGGTTGACAAGTATTCCATTCGTTAAAAAAAATTAAAATTTTTATTGTATTAAGATGGGACACATTCTAATTTCATATTCTACGTATAGATTTGTTGTATTATGATGTATTATATTTTAGTATTAGATTATTATTTTTTTTAATGGAGGGAGTATACACTACTACATCTACATCTATCTATCCAGCACGCACGAGCAAAACTGAAACCGAGACGTACGTACAACAAAGCAGATCATGCATTTTCAACATGCATTATCATATTATTCGTTATCTCAAACTGAACTCAACCGCAGAAATTTAATTGCGCCACATACATGCATCTCCATAATTCGTCCATTTTCTTTAGATATTGGAAATATTTTCGGTCTTTGGCTACAAACAAGTTGCAACCACTTATTACATAATTTTTTTTCGGGGATAAGGGAATAGATCACTCAGGAATTAAATCACCTCTTACAAGATTGAAATCAAAAGACAGCTATTCCCACACCAAACACTAGACAAGCCATCGCTACGGCCACTTATTACATAATTCAGTGAATGGAGAGTATAAAAAACATCGAAGCACTAGACAAGAACAAATAATACCAACACAAAATAGATAAACATCTATTGAATTCTATTTATAAATCTTCATCTGAACTTGAAGTTGTTGGCAAGTATCTGCACGACACGTAGCATATATTAGTTCCTTGTCGTCCATAGCAGAAGACACAGAGCAGACACAGAGCAATTTAATTTACTCGATCGATCGCTAGTAGGATATATACTATTATTCTCAACGTGTATATATAAGCCGTAAATATATATAGTAGGTGGATCGATGGATGTTCTAATTTAATTACTCGATCGCTAGCTAGGATTATTGTGAACATCGATCAACTGTTAATTACATCCGTGAATCAATCAATTAAATAACGCATATGCACGATCCTGTGTCGTTGCCGCGTCGAGCATCAGGTAATAGCAATACTACTGCTGCCTGTCGGGCGCTAAATAGAAATAGAAATGAAAGAGAGAGGTCATGCATGCATGCAAATGCAATGGATGAACACCAACCGAATCTTCAATTCTCAACAAATACTGCACTGCATGCACCACGTTTTCCTTCTGAATTATAAGTATCGGTCAAATTTGAATAGTCACTACTCGATCTGAATTTGTGAAGATACTTATAAGTGTAGGGTTTACATGCGTGCGTTCATAGAGATGAGTGTGCGTATGTTATAGATGTAATTTTTTTTTTTAAAAAAAAAACAGCCCCTTCCGAAGGGCAAAACAAAAACAACAAGCGGCAGAGATCCAAACACGTGGGCGCCGACTCCGCATCCGCCTCATCCACGTGTCGCGCCACTACCCCTTCATCCGAGGGCTCTCCTTCCTCCGGCACGAGATCGGACGGCTGTCCGGCCACCAAGATCAAAGACGATGACGCCCTTTTCCCCAATCCTAAATTAACCAAACCAAACCATGTTTGTCATCGCTAATCAATCCACGTGCATCGTGTTCGACCGACGTCATCTTGCCTCTCCTCCTCGTCGTCGCCATCGTCATCGCCATCGTCGCGGTCTATATATGGAGGCGAGGAGAGGAGAGGTGTCATTTCTTGCTGCCAGAAAGAAAGCCCAAGTCTGAGTTGGAACTTACTTGGAAGGAAGTAGTAGTAGAGGTTGCGTCCTACTGCTACTTCTTCTTCTTCCTCATCGATCTTCCTCTACTTGAGGAGGAGAGAGAGAGAGAGAGTTTTGGGTGGATTTCTGATGGGGTCGAACGAGCAGATCCACCGCGACAAGCTCATCATCGACACGGATCCCGGCATCGGTGAGTCTCACATCTCATTGCGCTCATACTAATTTCTTTCTGATTTGATTTCAATTCTTGTGTGGAAACATCTCCTCTCCCAACCGACAACAATGGAGTCATGGGGATAGAAACGAGAGGCCATAGTCCATAGTCCATAGATGGATAGATAAGATGAGGAGAGCGAGAAAATTTCAATCCCTTTTTGGTATCTTCCCCTCCTGATCCCCTCCTCCTCACCTCACCTACTCCTCCAAGAAAGGAGAAGAGAGGAAGGACAACCAACTGAAATTCTCTCTCCTCACACCACCCATGTCATGTGGTGGGGTTCCTCCTTCTCAATCCGCCGTTTGGACGGATCCCCACTATCCGGCTTTGTCCATGAAAACGATGGATGGATCCTGCATGCACAAGCACCAAAAAGTTGCAATCCTTTAGGGAAAAGTTGCAATCTTTTTTTCTTCTTTTTTTTTTGGCTTAAGCGACTGGTTTGTGGTTTTGTGCTTAGCGATGCGCTAGAAACTGGTAAATCGAAGAGCTGCTGCTGATAGTTCATGACTATTGTCGTAATTATATCTTATTAGCATCTTCAGTCTAATGGCAAAGCACCTAGTTAGTGCCAGGACTGTGTGCTAATGCGGCCGACAAGTGTCAACACTACGCCATGATTCCTCTCAAGTCTCACCTAGGTGTCGTTCGTGGGGGCCACCTCTTCATACTTTAACTACAGTGAAGAACCGTTTTGTTTCCTGATTTTTGCCTAGTTGATGGTTAAAATAGAGCAGCTTTACGAGAGTGTGTGTGTCACACTTTCAACATTTGAGTGTAAGTTGAGAAGTTACAGATTCCCCTTTCACATACATTCACCTTTTCCTGATCGTGCAATAGAAATGCATGACATCTGATGCTTGTGCTAGCCAATTCCAATTGACCTTCTTATGTTCAAATTCTAAATGTTCTATTTAAATTGGACGCAAAACAATTCAAGGTTAAAAGAGAGATAGTGTCACTCCTGTTGCAAAACTACATCCACTTCTTGAGAGACCAATAGGACACAAATACTAGACAGATAATTTTAAGAAGATTTTTTTGTGAATCTATTGCCTCAAACTGCGTGCTTTCTGATTTCTATGCCTTCAGAAAATACATCTGAATTTCAACCTTCTAGGAACTACTACTTGTTAATTCTTTTCCTTACAAACTGGTTCCAGATGATAGCATGACTATCCTTATGGCGTTCAGAGCTCCAACTGTGGAGATCATAGGGCTCACAACCATATTTGGCAACACCACCACAAAGAATGCGACTCAGAATGCGCTCTTGCTGGTGAGATTTGAGATGGTTGAATATCCTTTGTTATGTTTCTTGCTCTTGGCCTCTTGTTAACAGTGGCATGTATTGAAAATGACAGTGTGAGAGAGCAGGACATCCTGAGGTTCCAGTAGCAGAGGGCAGCGCAGAGCCTCTCAAGGTACGCTGGTTCACGATATGCTTATACAGTTATATGTAAGACAGCGTGTACGACGAGCAACATGAATCTTGATACATAGAGTTCTCCCGCACAAACCGATCTTCATGGCAGCTTTCAAATTTGATGGCTTTTCCTTCGTTTATGCTTGCTTACATTGTCAAATATCAATTTTAAATGGCTCTTGAGTGCTGACTTGATTAGCGTCAATCATAAATGCGTAGCTAATGTGACAGTTTAAAAATAAGACGAAAACAGTCTTCCTAGTTTATTGGATGTACAGGGCACACACCTTTTTTTTTTTTTTGCCCGTGGGAGTTAAGGCTTAATATAATATTCATTTTTCTATTTATAATATAGATTGAACAGTTTACTTATTTGCATAAGCGTCAACATTTTATATGCCACTGATTCAGTTAAGACCGCATACTTCCGATCATACTACATTTCCTATTCAATTTCAGTCAACGCCCCATGCTTATCTGGATGAGCTTGTTAGTGATGTGCTCTTGTACTTTAGGGAGGAGAGCCACGTGTTGCTGACTTTGTTCATGGGTCTGATGGCCTGGGGAATTTGTTTCTTCCTGCACCCACTAGTAAGAAGGTTGATGAAAATGCTGCTGAGTTCATGGTTAATAAGGTCTCTCAATTTCCTGGAGAAGTTTCTATACTCGCATTGGGACCCCTGACAAACGTGGCGCTGGTATGCTTCCATTTACAGGATAAACCTGTTTAGCATGTTGCTTTATATGCCTTGACAGAGGATAAGTCTGTCTGTGTTCTTTCTTAGGCCATCAAAAGGGACCCTTCCTTTGCAAGCAAGGTGAAGAAAATAGTTGTACTGGGTGGTGCTTTCTTTGCGGCTGGAAATGTCAGCCCGGCTGCTGAGGCAAATGTAATGTCATTATTGCATATTAGACTAGTACTTGTACATGGACAGGAAAAATACATTGACACAAGTATTAAGTTTTCGCTGCATAACTCTGCAGATATATGGAGATCCAGAAGCAGCTGACATAGTTTTTACCTCAGGAGCAGATGTTGACGTGGTTGGCATTAACATAACAACTCAAGTCTGTTTTACAGGTTTGTTCCTTGATAGTGTCATTTGCATGGTTCGAGTCCAGCTGTGGGGTCAATTACTGATTCATCAAGTAAAATCTGTTTCTTTCAGATGAGGATCTCCTGGAGCTAAGAAACTCAAAAGGGAAGCATGCACAGTTCTTATGTGACATGTGCAAGTTCTATAGAGACTGGCATGCCGAATCCGATGGCTTTCATGGTATATCAAGATCCTCTCGTTTTGGTATTATTCTGCTAGTTACCATTCAAACTGAAATATACTTTTAGCTGATTATTTCTATATGTTCAGGAATTTTCCTCCATGATCCTGTGAGCTTCACTGCTCTAGTTCACCCTGAGTACTTCACGTTCAAGAAGGGTGTTGTGAGAGTAGAAACCCAGGGCATTTGCATTGGTCACACTTTAATGGACCAAGGATTGAAAAAGTATGATATTGTACTTATTTCTAAGTTAATCACAACATATTTACCTTTCTAGCGTCATGACATTTTGACAAGCACATCTATCACTGATATATGGCTACTGTAATTGTTACTGATTGCTTGTTCCAACTATGACGCAGGTGGAATTCAGAGAATCCATGGTCTGGCTACAAACCAATCTCAGTTGCATGGACAGTTGATGTGCCAAAGGTTCTCGCATTCGTGAAGGAACTCCTCATGGCTCCGTGAGCGATTTTACGCCTATTTCTTGTGCTTTCGGATACACTAAGCAAATTTGACAAATACAGAGTTGTAATTAGATCCTGGAAACCGGAAGCTTTCTATTCCCCTATGAATAAGAAGATATGGTTGTTTTGACTTCTTGAGTTCAAGTCTGGTGGCTCAAATCAACCCGGTTCCACCTAAGAACAGAATAAGGACTGGTTGTTCTGGGCTAGTAGGCATCAGACCTGAGGACCAAAACAGTCTGTTATCTTATTATATGTAATAGGAGGATTAGAAGTTTGCTTCCTAGCTACAAGCAAAATATATGTAGTAAATTGAAATTCTGCATACGAAAGACAGCATTGTTACAAACTGTTTCAGACATTTGTGCCACAGATATACATTTCAAATTCGGAAATCAGTTTGCCACTCGCCGTGTTACTGTGTGCTAATTGTGTCACAACTCTCTCGGTTGTTGGTTGCGTTTGTTCAGTAATTACTTGAAGCTAAAAAGTATAGCAGCACCACGCTTGAGTGGAGTAACTTTTTGACTTGATTTCACTACATGGTGAAAGAGATAGCATACTGGTAAAAATACTAATTTTCATCGTCAGATTGCAGATGAAACCCAGAGCACAAGCAAAGACAAGTAAAGCTGGTAGTAAATGACACAAGCACACAGTGTATTATTATTGATTAAGATATGGTGATTCTTCTCCGATACAAGCATTACTTATAGTCTAGTAGTTGACACTTGACATACATTAAAGACTAATTCTTTGAGCAAGCATGCATATTCCCATACAAGCTAGTATCAGCATACTTAGGTAGATTGCTGGCATTTCTAACAGGGAGGAGCAGAGCCAGAGTACAATACTTATGTCTTCTTCATCCAGCTGTTATACATGATGATACAATCCATCATCATCCATGTGTGTTTTACTTGAGGATGTACTTGAGCACACCGGGTATATGGATCCTGTAGAAGTAGTCCTCCCAATCAATGGTCTTTGGGTCGAAGTTGAACATTTCATCGTCTTGAGGGTTCCTGCTCTTCCCCATCCTCTGCCTCAGCCTCTCCAAGTTTATGTCGTCGAAGCTTCATAATCCAATCAGTAATAATTGTTACTCCCTCCGTTTGATAATGTAATTCATTCTAACATTGTCCACATACATATAGATATAAACATCAATTCATTAACATCTATATAAATGTGGGCAATACTAGAATGACTTACATTATGAAACAGAAGAAGTAGTAGTAATGTACTAGGTATTTGTATACGTATAAAAGTAGAGAAATACGTAGGTACTACGTACCATCCTTTGAAGAAGGCGAAGGGGCCGTAGACGTCGACGAGGTGCATGACGTAGCGGTACTGGCGGGCGAGGTTTGAGTAGAGGCGGGAGAAGAGGCCACAAAGGAGGAGGTTCACCAGGTGGAGGATCTCCAATGGCAGCCTGTACTTCACCAGCATGTACACCTGCAAAAATCAATACCAATTTGATTTTATTTTGTGATTTTGAAGGGTGTCATATAATCTAAAGAGGTTTAGAATGATAAATGTCTTCAATGTACAGTTCTATTTTCTTAGTTTCATATGCTATACATAGGAAGAGGATTTTGATCCCTCGAGGAGATATCCCCTCGTTGTTTGCATGTCACTCAAATAGTTATAAAAAAATTTAAAAAAATTTAAGAAGATGTATTAATATGTGATATATCACTCCACAAACATATATCACTCCACAAACATGCAAGTAAAAATTCAACTTCTACATCTCGCAACGAAAAAAACAAATTTGACTCTGAATATACGTTAACTAGCTGCGGTTCAATTTGTTTTTTCGTTACGGGATGTAGAAGTTGAATTTGAACTTGTATGTTTGTGGAGTGTTATATCACATATTAATACACCTTCCCAATTTTTTTCAATTTTTTTAATAACCTTTTAAGTGACATGCAAAGAACGAGGGGATATCCCCTCGAGGGATTAAAACAGTTTCCCGCTATACATATAGCATTTAAATATTGAAAATTATCGTGAAACTATTTTCGTTTCCAAAATTAAAATGAAATGATTTAGTCACAATAGGGTTTCATTTTATTTCCCAAGACATAGACAAGTGTGTAAACCAAGTTTCATCTTCCTTCTTTTTTCATAAAGTTCATGGCATATTATCAGTTTAATTAGCCTATGAGACATCTTATTTGATAAGACAGAAATTCTTGTGAAATGTGAATTGGGAATCCTTCTTGTATTTTTTTTATCTTTAGGTCTGCCTGTGTACATTCTATAGAGGTATTTTAGCATATATAATTGTATCATATTAATGTAATTGACTGAATTTAATATAAAAAACTTTTATTATCAAAAGTTAAAAAAGAAAAGTAAACCTGGAAGCTGGCGATGGTCTTGAAGAAGTGCATCTCCTTGGTGGGGATGACCTCGCCGCGCTTCCCAACCCTCGGCTTCTCCGTGAAGTGCCGCCGCCCGGCCTCGTACAGCACCGAGTACGCCGCCGGGTTCCGCAGCGACGAGCTCACGTGGTACACCGCCGGCTTCTCCCGCCCGACCTCGCCGGAGTGCGCCACCGCCGCCGCCATCATCGCGTTCACCACCATGTCCCCCGGGATGACGTCCATCACCAGGTCCAGGTCGCCCAGGAAGCACGACAGGTTCTGCTTCGCGTACCCGATGATGAGCGTGTCGATCGTCCGCGTCCCCTGCATCCACCCCGGCACCGGGTCCCGCTGGATGCTCGTGATGATGCTCGGCCGCACCACCACCACGCCGCCGCCGGTGATCGCCGCCGCCGGCGAGCTTTGCAGCAGCATCCTGGACAGCACCATCTCGCCCATGGCCTTGGTGAAGACGTAGGTGTTGGACCACCCGAAGTGGCGCGCCCTGGCGAGCCCCAGCTCCTTCATCGCCTTCCTCCGCGCCTTGTCGTCGTCGTCTTCAACCTCCCGAAGCACGTCGGCCACCAGCCGAAGCTCCGCGTCCACGTCCAGGTGCATCCCCTCTCGCAGCGCCCACCCCTCCTCGAACGCCCTCTCCTGGATTAGCCCCTCCTGCTCGCCGCCCGCGTAAGCTGCAATTAACTTCAATTTAATTACTAACTGCATCTATATATATATCGAGCTTAATTAGATCAGCTGATCAGTGGTGCAGTGATCGAGTGACTGACCAGTGGAGACATGGAGGAAGACCTTGAGACCCCTGCATTTCTTGGCCAATTGGCACAGATGCTTCACTCCCAGAACATTCACATCCAGCGACACATCATACCTGCATGATCATTTCATCATTTGCAAGGCAATTTCATTCCATTTCATCAATATATAACTGAATTGAATGGATTTGTATATTTGAATCGATAGTACCGACCTGCCGTAGAAGTTGGTGGTGGCAGCGCCATTGACGATGACGTCGAGGTTGTCGGCGAGGTGTTGAAGCAACGGGGGATCGAGGCCGAGGTCGTCGTAGATGATGTCGCCGGCGAGGGCGACCACCTTCTCCTCGATGAATCGCTCGAATCCCTTGCCGTGCTTCTCCTTCACCACGCTGAACAGCTCCGTCTCCGTCACCTGCACAGCACGCATATGTTTTCCTTTTTTACATTAATTAATTTATTAATCGCATCATTTTAATTAATTTCCTAGTGCGTCTATAAGTTAATCTGCGGCATGTAGTTTCGCAGCTACTAGCTGTAACCAGGACAAGTGTGCAGTTATGGTAGTACTAATTAATTATTCTTTCTAATAACAGTGCATATGCCTCCTCCTGTTAAACATGTTGTCAGTGTCAACATGCATGCAGGCCTCATGCCTGTACTCATGGCAACAAACACACGATATTTTTCATTTCTTCTTACTATATCATGTACCAGGCATTGTCAGTAAATGTTACTAGCAGTAGTAATAATTTTTTCCGGTGACAGCCTCATTTCTCGCTTATACTTATTAGCTAATTTAAATTTTCAATCTTAAATTTAAAGTTATTTTTTGGATTTTTTTCATTGAAATTTATTTTCAACCTTTGTTTTTAAATTACTAAGAACACGTATATAAAAACCTTATTCACAAATTATTTTTCATTTGTAAATATGACGTTTGGCTTATTTCTCGAATAAACGAAATGATAAGACTGTAATTTTTTTTTTATAATGAGCAGCGCCGACCTCTGCCTTATAAGGTGAATGCACACGGCGGCCAGATGGGGCCTTATATGTCTGCATATGCAGAGTACAGCTAGCTCTGCATTGAGTATTTGAGTAAAGTGTTGCTGTGTAAGATGGATGGCTGGATATATTGGACCATACACATGAAAAATACAGTATACTAGTAATGTGCATTATTATGCACGGTGCAGGTTGCAGCAGGATAGTACGTACATGCTGCAGCGAAATTATTTAAGCAAGGAATGAATTCGACTGCAGGCAACAACCAATAACCAACCATGCATGCATATATATCGATCAGAACAGCATATGCATATGCATGTACTACGTGCAGCTATAGCTAGATTAGTTCCTAAAATAAAAATTTTCACGCTGTAACATCGAATGTTTGAACATATGTATAAAGTATTAAATGTAGGAAAAAAATTAATTACACATATTGCGTTTAAATTGAGACGAATTTTTAAGCCTAATTGCACCATGATTTGATAATGTGGTGTTACAGTAAACATTCGTCTTAATTAGGCTTAATAAATTCATCTCGCAATTTCCTGGCGGAATCTATAATTTATTTTGTTATTAGACCATATTTAATACTTAAATACGTGTTCATATATCTGATGTGATAACTAAATCTAAAAATTTTTCACAACCAAACAAGGCCTGGATATCGCAGTCTTGGGCGTGGGTTAATTGTTACGAGAGGAAAAAAAAATCATTGGATCGAAGAGACGAGGCAACAGCTGCAAACAGCAAAAACCTGCCGCAATGGGCCATCAGGCATCACCTCATTATTACTACTACCTCCCTTCCCTTTTACTGCTTGACACTGTTAATCGGTGTGAATTTATGTTTGACTATCAATTTTTTCAAAAGAAATACAGTATTGTCTTTATGAACATAACTAATATAGTTATATTTAGCACACAAAGTAAGTAGTACTTAATAATGAGCCTATTTAGATTGGTGTTATTTTAAACCATATCTTGTTTGATAAAATTGATAAACATATGGTATTTAGTTTATTACCTAGAGAATTCTGGCAACATCACATTTAGTCTATTCTATTAAAACTTGGCAATATATGCTTTCAACGTCAAACTGTTTTTCATTGCAGTAAATTAGAAACATTCCCATCCTTGCACTCTATCACAAATATACCCGACCCTGTTTTTTTCAAGGAATGAAATAACAGGATAACTATAATGATTTTTAAAAATCAGTTATATTTGTTTATATTGTCCAAGCTTCTAAATTGTATTTTCTAAATTATATTTATTTCAAGGAATGAAATGACTTAATAAATATACGCCTCCTGAGTTTCTAAATGGTAGTGTAAACTTTTGCTATAAAAGAATTTAAATTTATTTTTCAATTTTATAATATTTTATTAATTTGTTTTTACCCTCGAATGATTATCACGAATCATCAACCTATTCAGCGTAAAAGGACATGGCTGTCACCTGTCACATAGGCTGTGTTTAGTTCACACCAAAATTGAAAATTTAATTGAAATTGGAACGATGTGACGGAAAAATTGGAAGTTTATGTATGTAGGAAAGTTTTGATGTGATGGAAAAGTTGGAAGTTTGAAGAATTATTTTGTAACTAAACACTGCCATAGTCACATATCGAATTAATCAGCAGGAATGAGAAAGCTACACGGTTTCCATGCATCTATATATATATTGCTAATAACGAGCTGAATTTCAGCTATATATATATATTATATTATATATATATATGTGTGTGTATGTATGTATGTATGTACTAATACATGTTTATTTATGTTCAAAAGATTAGTCATATCAACACAACTATATATAGTATGAATTATATATACCGTTGTAGTAACTTGTAATTCCAGCGGACTACTAATTGATCAGAGCGAGTGTGTGATGACTTTCTATTTTTCTAATATTTTAACAGTAAAAATAGTAGATTTGCAACGCAGTAGGTGAGCTTATTACCTCTGCTTGTAAGTGACAGTGATTGGATGTGTCGAGGAGTACAAGATAAGAAGACCATGCAGACAAGTTGGTTTCTTGGCAGACCGGCGAAAAATACAGTAACAGGCCAACCAACACATATTATTTTAACTTACAGAAACTGGAGCAAGAAAAAATTGACAGCACCAACTAGCCAATCAACTGCAGCCATCTACGTATTTTAAGGCTGTGTTTAGCTCACGCCAAAATTAAAAGTTTGTCTGAAATTAGAACGATGTGACGGAAAAATTAGAAGTTTATGTGTGTAGGAATGTTTTAATGTGATAAAAAAGTTGAAAGTTTGAAGAAATATTTTGGAACTAAACACGGCGCGGGCGATATGCGTCTCGTTTTAAATTCTACCTCCATTTATTTTCAACAGATGACACAGTTGGCCTTTTTTAAGTTTATTTTACTATTGGTCCATTCTACAATTAATATTTATACAAATAGATACTATGTATACTTAAAATACTTTGGGTGAATAGCTAATATGGTCCCTGAAGTTTTGCTTCGGGCTCAGTTTAGTCCTTTAAGTTTCAAATCGTCCAAACAAATCCTCTAAATTAATCATTTAGGTATTAATCATTTAGCTTAATATAGTCCTTTGACCCACAAAAGTGTCACGCGAGCATGTCAAGTCATTCTCGCATACAACGATACGAATGAAATGATCATTCTACTCTTATATACAATATAAAAAAGAAAACAAATGTTTCACACATGTACGATCGTTTTGGAAATACCACTTTAATTACTGTTTTACATATGTATGATCGTTTCAAACAAATGTTTCACACAAATAGGAAGAGATGCATGGATGGATGAGATGAATCAACCTCGGATTGGACGCGTTGGTTTGCAGATGCTTGGTCGATGGCGCGAACGAGCAGGTAGATCTTCTTGACATCAGGCTGCACCCTCAGTATCTTCTCCACAAGAACTGCACTCATATGCAGCAGCAGCAATGAGCTCCATCAGCAATGAGCATTCATATCCAGTCCTTGCAAGAACAAGAACAATAACAAGAACAGATCTAGCTAGCTAGCTAGCTATTATATATATGCACACACAATTAACGTACTCTTGCCAAGAAAGCCAGTTGCTCCAGTGATGAGAATGCTCTTGCCCTTGAAGTACTCTATGATCCTTTCTGCATCCAACCTATCAGCAGCCATCATTTTAATTAATCACTGCAGATAGCTAGATCTGCTTCTCCTTCCTCCACTCCTCCTGTGTTTAGGTAGCTATAGCTTGATTAGGGATAGAGAGATGGCCTGTGATATATGTGTGCGCTAGCTGCTGGCTTATGAATGAGAAGGAGCAGCAGCAAAGCTAAGCTAAGCTAAGCAAGCACCTGTGACTGTGAGTGAGGCACGCAAGAGGGGGGCTCATGTGCAGATATATATAGGCAATTAGATAGGCAAATCGATCTCTTGTTGCTTCCAATATAAGCTGGACCAATTCGGTCAAAAAATAAATAATAAAAAAAGGAGCAGGATTATCACTAGTGATTGATCAGACGATCACCTAACATCCTGCTAGGCGTGTCAGAGTATTACTGGATCATCTGTGCATGTGTGCCCGGAATTACTGAAGAGTTAATGCAGCAGGAGGGAGATAGCGCTGTCCATATGCACAGCTGCAGCCGAAGGGAGAGTTACATGGTTGATCAGTACACACTCCTGAAATACGACTTTTTTTTTCATTAAAAAGAAAAGGCCTCAATAAAATGGTTGGTCTTTCACATGCGGAGTAGCTTCTATGGATCGGTTTTTAACCCGTTCTTTAAGACCCCTGCCCCATAGAACAAGAACCTACCCATAGATCAATTCTTAACATATATTTTTACGGGAGTCAACAAGTAACTTTTTTTTTAACTAAGGTCTGAAATTTGCTTCCGCCGGGAGTGCATCGAGGATCTAGGGATTTTAACCGCTAGATTACAAGTCCTTTCACTCCACTCCTAAATTACAACACATAGATAATTAATATCAATTTTTAATTTGAGAAAAAAAATGGTTACTTAATTACTTCAGTATCCATCATATATACCAAAATTCACCGGTATGAGTTTGATAAATTCATCGTTCCAAAATAATTTTTAGATTTATAGCTAGTTAGGCTGTATTTAGTGCACACTAAAATTGAAAGTTTGGTTGAAATTGGAACGATGTGACGGAAAAGTTAGAAGTTTGTGTGTGTAGGAAAGTTTTGATGTAATGGAAAGTTGAAAGTTTGAAGAATTATTTTGGAACTAAACACGGCGTTGTAAACTTGGATAAGTTCCTGTCTATATTTATAAATAAAAATGAGTATCTCTAGATTTATAGCTAGAAATGACTTTATTTTTGGACGGATGTATCTTTGGGTATGTTTAGTTCACGTCAAAATTGGAAGTTTGAATGAAATTGAAACGATGTGATGGAAAAGTTAGAAGTTTGTGTGTAGAAAAGTTTTGATGTGATGAAAAAGTTGAAAGTTTAAAGAAAAAGTTAGGAACTAAAGCAGGCCTTTGTTATTTTTTTTCGCCGGTCGGCGGCGTAGGAAAACCCCGACCAATTATATTAAGAAAATGAGGAGATGTTACATAAAACAACAAACATGTTTGTTGTGAACACATCCCAATGGACAAAGGTTTTTGCCAGCAAACGCCTAACTACATGGCACAACTATGTATACATGGATTTTATATCTCTTCAATCGTGATGCCTCCAAAGCCAGCAGCTCACCATGCCCACCATTCTTCAGAAATGCACCAGAGACCTCGGCGACGGTCTGACCGACTCCTTCAAATATCCTGGCATTTCTCTCCTTCCAAATCATCCAAGTAATCAAGATGTTTGTGTGTATCTTTGTTATCTAAAATATGTTGTTTGTGTGTATCTTCTTTCTATTGGTTGTGAATTTCTGATTGGTCAGGAAAATCACTGTTTTGCAATAAGATGAAACCATGAATGCCGCCAGAGGACCACATTCACATGAGCACTGCAGTCTTGCCTCCTCCTGCTGCTGCTGCAATTTGCAATGCTGTATGTAGTTGCAACGAAATGATCAAATCTTAACCACTGCAGCAAACAAATTAATCACAACGTCTTCAATTTAACAAAAGGAGTATGGGCCAAATGACCAGTTCATACATAATGGTGCTCTCCATTGATTCTGATCTCTCAGCTGCCTGCCTTAATCTGCAGTTGACTTCAGTCCAACCACACTGTGTTCGACTTAACTCGAGCACTTTCGGGAAGGATCATTTAATCTTATTGTACGTGCTGCATTCTTCCTTCAAGGCAATGGTGATTAATTGACCACTGTGTTATTATCTGATTTTGTCCCCACTAATAATCAGAAGAACAAAATAACGACAAACAAAAGGTATCTGTTACACCTACCTAATCAAACAAATGTAGTTCTAGAACTTGTTCATTTGACTAGTTTGAAGTTCCGTATCCGTATATCCGGATTATCCGAGCTACTGTGGCGATCCAGGGCCCCCTCGCGTGTGCGTTTCTTCATGTGGCTTGCGTTGAAGGACCGATGTCTCACCGCCGACAATCTTGCGAAGCGAAATTGGCTGCACGACCCCCTCTGCTCGCTGTGTCAGAGAGAAGACGAGGATTGCCACCACTTGTTTGTAACTTGTCCTTTTACGGCGGAGGTATGGCGAAAGATCAGAAGATGGTGCAATACAAACTTTGCAATCCCGGCAGACGGTGACAGCAGACTTGCTGACTGGTGGCTTGCAACGCGACGCCGTTTTCGGACGAGCTACAAAGTGGACTTCGACAGTGACTTCATGTTAATTTGCTGGCTTATTTGGAAGGAACGAAATACTAGAATTTTTCAGCATGTGTCGATGACCACGGAGCAAGTAGCCGAGAATATAAAAGAAGAAATCACGGTGTGGAGGGTAGCTGGGATCTTCTCCCAATTCGGCGAGTAATCGTCGTTGTATTGTCTCTTTCTCCTTCGTTTGTTCACGCTGTGTCTGGGATCTCTCCCGGACTAGCACGACATTGTAATGTTGTTGTAACTTTCCTTTGTTTTTCTCCCCAATCTTAATAAAATTGGTCGGCCAACCTTTGGCCGACCCAGCAAAATATATCCGGATTATCCGTTTCGAATTGTATCCATGGTTTCTTTTTCTTCGAAGCAAATGGAATCTATCTGCTCTGTTTGTGTCCCTAGTTTAAGCTATACCAGCTAACAAAAATGGATCCGGAATTCAGTATCTGAATGTAGTACTCCCTATTAGGACACAGAACAGTAAGTGGTAAGAATGCATGTAGTGATCAATGAAAAGCAGCGTGCTTACTCCCTGCTATTAGTCTTGCTTATATGATAAGCAAATTGATTTGACACATGCTATTCACCCTGCTGCTGGTTGCTGGTTGCCATTCACCTTAACACAGTTGGGCTGGATTGGTTGGTAAGCAGCATCAATTAAAAACCAAGTATATCCATGGGCAATGCCATTGGGTAGATTGGTGTTGTGATCTGTTCTACATTAAGGGCCTGGTTGGCACAGCTCCAGCTCCAGCTCCACCCCTCCTAGAGCTGGAGCTCAGCCAAACAGTTTCAGCTCCACCAAAACTAGGAGTAGAGTTGGGTGGAGCTCTCTCACAAAATGTACTATAGTTGTGGAGCAGGGTTTAGGCAGCTCCACAACTCCACTCCAGACTCAACTCCTGAAGTTATATTTAGGAGTTGGAGCTGTACCAAACAGACCCTAATTATTTACCATACTTGGGAGGCTCATAAAATTGTCCAGCGTTCAGCACCCTAAAGGAGAAGTGAACACTAAACTGAACAGGGCTGGTACTGAAAAAGTTTACCCGACCAGCAAATAATGGCAAATCCGTGTTTGTCTCAAAGTAAATCAACATATAGCTTCAGTGTGGAAGATCTATAGTTCATTGATCCATATGCAACAATCAGTTATGGGTGTAGCATATGCATTTCTGCACAATGAGCTAGATAAACCAAAATCATCTTGTATTTTGGAGCTTCAGTTCAGAGTTGAGCCATGCATTATGAAAAACAAAGTTCAGAGTTGATCTTAACTGAACTGTCTGAACATGGCCAATCAAGCAAAACTGCATTTCCTTCTTGCTCTGTTTCTGGTATTTCCTGTCACAAGGCAGGCAGGAATGTATCCCTGGGATCATGAAATTTCAGATAGTATAACGGATCTTGAGGAGTGCACATCGAGAGCTACTGCTAGGGTTGGTAAAGTACAAGAGGAAGAAGGTGCAGCTCTTTGAATGCCTCTTGTTTTTGCCCTTGCCATTCTTCCACTCCTCATCACTGAATTCACAACTTACTATTGCTATGTCCTTTTTGTACTACTGATAATTGATCTTTACACTGCTTTATCCATCGGTCCTGTAATAATCTTGTTCATCATCTTACCAGCAGGATCACCACCGTTCTATCTATCTGTTGGCTGCTTGGCATAATTCTATTTGCATTTGGTGAGTAGTAGAGTTTAAGTTGTACTGCTGCTCAACAAGGCTGCAAAAGAAGAAGACACAGAATGTATGACAAGGGGTGTTGTTGTCAATGAGTGATTGCACGAAACCAAGCATGTCGACACTTGCGAGCAGCAGCTGGATTAGCTAACAACAAGAGGCAGATTGGTTACAAACAGCAGACCCTTTTTCTTGATTTCAGCACTGGAGACTGATAGTTCCATCAGTACCACTCAAGAAACTTTAGCCACCAACTGCATTTCATGCATGTTGGATGTCTGCATGGATCACATCATCAAAAAGATGGAATGAGTATGTTAGATTGATACTACCAGTGCAATTCTGAAGATACTGTTGTAGCAAGCCCCAGTGTGTGGTGCCAGTGAAGCAGCAGCAGCAGCAAGTAGACGGCATGAGATGCAAATGCTGCTAGACCTACTCGGCGTGCCTTGCATTTATTGGCATTATTAGGCCGGCAGGGGAAACAGATTTCCTGCAAAATAACAACTGCCTGCCTACAATGTGCATCCAACTTGCGCTCCTTCAGCTTCAGCATTACCATCTTTTCTTTTCTTTCTCAACACACAGCATTGCGATTCAAAGGGTGCCATTAGCTGTCAGTTTTCACCTCTCTGTGCTTTTCTTCCTACCTACTCCCCTCCATAAAAAAAAACACTTGATTTCAGGTTCGAAATTTATCCAAAAGACAATCGATTCCTATCATCTTATATCTATCCTTAATCGAAGTTTTATCCCTTCAATACCTCTTACTTACCAGAGAGACTCTGGTATTTCTCCCTTACTAGTAAATTTTCTTAGGATGACTGAAAATATAAATCTTTTCAGGTCAAAGTGAGAAGGGAAAAAAAAAACTATTCTACTTACCGGGACCCTGTTTGGAACACAAGAATTTTGAAGGAATCACGTGCAAATTCCGACGGTAAATGTAAAGACAAAAAAAAATCTGAGGTCCAAGAAGGGAAAGAATTTGTTGTAATCGCCTCCAAATTTAGACGTATAATAATAATAAATGAAATGATTTATTCCATGACAGTAGCTAGCCCAACGCTATTATACATTTATTCTCCTAAGTAGGAACAATGTACGAGTATTTAGGACCACTTTTCCTAAGTCTAGTAGTACTATAGTACATGAATGATGAACAAGTCCACCTAAGCTTAGGTATAGCCATCAACAAGGGCCAGTTCCAACTGTTCAAGTGGCACAATGCATGTGACCTTGATTTATTGCTGTTCTCAATGCCTCAGCAGTGCAGCAATTGCCTTAAAAAATAAATTCAGTGTTGTGTGCAGCTAAACATGAATCTGTTGTACATTGCAGGGAGTAACATGTTGATGTTGGCCAGCTAATGCAGCAATGATACCAAACCTACAGGTCCCGTTCATTTGGGTTCCAAGGATTCATCTTCACAACAACGGACACAACTCACCCATTTTTCACCTAAACTCCCCAGAACCAGTTGCAAGTTTGCATGCAGTGTTTCAGGATAAATTTCTGGGGTAGCTTGCATCAACCGCAAGAGATATAGGATATGGAAAATCATACCAGATGATGGAAAGGCTGGATTGTAGATGTGTTCTTGACTGTTCTGGTGCATGTCAATCCAAAAATAATTCAACTTGACCTGAGCAAGATGATAAACAATGCACGGTTCACATTCATCCCACAACACATGGTTTCAAACAACAATTATATCGATATTAAGTATCGCTTTGTTCTCAACAACATACCACAAGCCACCCTAATCAACCAGCAAAATGCAATTTTCGCGAAATTGCACAGCTGTTGCATTTCTAAACGACCGAAAAAAACTATAGCTGAGACACCAGATAACAACAGATACTACAAATTGCTGGAAACGGTTGTCCCCATCACAGAAACTGAGAGCGACTACTCAGTAATGAAGGTGCCAAAGCTAGATCAGCTTGTTGCTAAACAGCTACAGACATCCCAGAAACAAATGACTCCAAGATAAAAGCTAAACGAGCATGTTCTACAACTCCAAAGGCACAGTAGTTGTGTAAACATGCAGCTCCACTGTCGCGCCAGTTTAATGTTTAGGGTAACAAGCTTGGATTTGCTGCTCCAGCTGCATTGGAAAGCAAAATAATAGATCAGTTCTATAAATGGTTAAGGTAAATTTGCATCGTCAGGTCATAAGACTAGTAAGATTTGACAGTCCAAGAAATCGAAAAATGCAAGCCAGAATTAAATGACCATTTTCCATTCAGAAATGAGAAAGGGCCAAACTGGGGAGGTAAAAGATCAGGTCTATCCATATTATGAGAAGAAAAATACAAGTTGGGGACCAAACAACTCTAGGCCTCTTGGAATTATCCCATAGAAATATCCACACGCAAGGATGGGATAAAATAAAATAGTTATAAGACAAACAAGGTTTTTGAGTGCGATATCTGTAAGTCATAATTATTACCACACCAAGTGGTACCACGTAAAGGCTTAAGTACAAATGTAGCACTGGAAATGACAAAGAAAAAAACCAACTTTGTAAAGAAATAAATATACCATGTTCATCTTCTGCCGACTGCCATTATCTCGCATGCTATTTAATGCTTCACAGCAACTATACCACTGTACTACCTCATATATGTGTCATGAAAAGACTAATGCTATTCATTCAGCAAACAGACTAATCATTGTTGATTGTTTTTGTGTGTTGCACGGAAAGTAACAGTATTAATTCCATCATATCCAACCATCTCTACAATTTAATGTTCCAATCATAAAGTAAACCTTACAAATCACTTCCAAACCTTACACAAAATCACTTACTTTTAAGATGTCCACTCCAACTCAGTGCAACACAACAGGGAGTATGGGATGAAATTTGAGAACGCAAGGTAATACCTGAAGCATAGCCTGAAACTTGTTACGAAGATCATAGAATTCAGTCCTCACCAAATCCAAAGTCTTGAGGCACCTGATAAAGGAAAAGGCCCAACACAAAGAAGGGGACAATTGTCACAAAAATAACATATTTTATTTTAGGCTATTACAGAATTGAAGATATAAAGATCAATATAATGTAGATTTAGGGCCGTTTTGGTTTGAGGCCAATTCCTGCCCTACCAAGTATTTGGTAGCCTTGAATAGTAGTACTTGGTAGCCATTTGGATTGGAACCAACTTTTGCTAAATCTATGGAGTTGAGATAAATCTACCCTACCAAAAAAATTGTAGTGCCAAAACTTGCCCAAAAATTGGCACTACAAATATTTTGGTAGGATTTCAAACCAAAATGACCCTACTTTACTGAATAGCTGCACAACATACAGAGAGGATGGAACAACTTGGTTCCACTACAAATCTGCATGCTAAAATATTTGGGGGAATATTGGACAACCTGCAAAGCGCAATAGTTATCCGTCACGTTGCAACCACCCCAATGACCCTACTAGCAAAAATCAAAGAAGAAGCCTCGGCCTGGGTAAAGGCAGGTGCGGTCAAGCTTAAGGAGATAAAACCCTGGGAGCAATCGACTAGCAGAGTGTAGTGTTTTTTGGGCTGGTGCGCGAGCATCACATCCCCTGTTTTTCCTTTTCCCTTTTGTAAATGTTTTTTGTCATGGCCCTTCTGCTTTATTAATACATAAATGGCAAAGCTTTTGCCCTTTCTTCAAAAAAGAAAAAAAATACTGAAAAATCTACCAGTTCTGTATAAGAATCAAACTATTTCATTTCAAATCAAGGCATGCCTGCCATAGAGTTTACATTAGTCACACCTTTTAAAGTGATTCTATTATCTTGGAAATTGGAGTGGAGCAATTACAATCCTAAGTCAACAGGCAGAGTAGAATCAGCCAGTTGTTGCTTTCCATGAAGATATGTTACAATAGAAAAAATAATGCAAGAAATTATGTCAACATTATACCACAGAAAACACTAACAATAGGAAAATGTAATAAAAGAGTGCACTAGATCATCATTAAGATATGCATATCACGATATGTGCAATAATATGATAAAAAATGGGAATACTGTATTAATAGGTACTAACCCATCTCTGCTCCTCTGCTGGCAAAACTCACGGAACTGAATGCAAGTGTTCTTCACTTTCTGAGCACCAACACTGCAAACATGCAAGGATATACAGTCAGGAAGGCCCCTCAAATGCTTTAATGGAAAGACGAGCAACAAATTTGATTATATCTTCAACAATGCAATATTATCATTGACCTACTAGAAATTCTGGGACAATGATGATATTTTACTATCAGATTTGCATGTTTTTATTGATCATTTCCATCTGGCTTGTGAGTTGCCTACTATCAACAAGATTTAATATTTGTAGTGATGTGTATGAATGCCAATGGGTAGTTCCAGTTCTAAATATATAAGGAGATCTAACATGAAGAACCATGGTGACTTATTTTCATACATAATTTGATTCTGTAGAATAACACTCCAGTACATAAATATACCTGAACCCAAATTGAATAGGCGAAAGGATTTGTTTGTCAATTTCTTATTTAAATTTCTGTTTCCAAAAAAAAAAAAAAACTAATCTGGATAAACTCCAGACAACCTGTCTGAATAGGTTCAGTGTACCCTTACAAAATGTACCTTAGCACATCATTCTGAGGATATACTGATAAAGAGCAGGATTAAATTCTAGGTACTATTAAGATCTGGAGCAAGAAGAAAATTTGATAGCACCTGCAGATATGATCAAGTAAGGAGATCTCCAAAATTCAGTAAACAAAGTTCAAATGAAACATTTTTCTTTTGTAGCCATCAGGAAGATATCTTCAGGTATAGGGAAATTAGGGATCTCAAGGAAGGAAGGTGTAAAGGTACCAAACCATGAATACACCAAAAGAAAAAAAAAAGGCATTTAAACAGGAATTTTACATGCTGTGTGTCATCCTACTACTGTTTGTGCATATGGTGCATAGAGGCTCTGAAGGACCATCCATGGTGAAGTAGTTTATGGTCTATACACTTAGGAGTACCATTAGACCCTTCTCTCACTAACCTATGATATATTCTCTAGCAGCCTACCTTTTAATGACCAACTAATCTAAAATGTAATAACACTCCGGGTTTGAAAAATAACAAAAATAGAATTCTTAAGTAAATTTAGATACAGTATTCGTAAATATGAAGCATTTCAAATTATAGGACTCTCACGTGTAAACCAAGTCATTTTGGAATGGAGGAAAGTTCTTCGAACCATTCAATAAGTGTGATGGAACATCAGCATGTTTTCAGATCTATGTCAAGGAATGCTGCAACAATGAAGCATATGACAATCCTCCTTGAATAGATCTGGAGCACCACACGGAACAGGAGAATATGAATGCTACTATTTGAACCGTCTGATCAACATGGGAGCGGGACTGAATTTGTCATATCTACATGATAGAATGATACAGCTATCAAACGGACGACAACCCATCCCAAATTGCTCAGAAGTGCAATTCATATGATAGAAGAATGTGAACCACTGCTCTTCGAACTGTCCAATCAGTTTGGGTGGAATGAACCATTTTTTGTCAGATTCTACGCCATAAAAGATGCAATAATCAAACATATGACAATCCTCCCCAAGTTGACTACATGCTTCGCACAACGCTTTAAATTCTCCCATTCGAAAGGGATCTCATACCCAATTTCGTGCGCCAAGCGACAATAACAGCAATAATTATCCATAACTACAATAATTTTCATATCCAGAAAAGGACAGGGGAAAAGCTCACCTTGCGCTGCTCCCCTTGAGCTGATGCACATACGAGTCCACCCTGTCAAAATCCACATTTGGCTTCTCCCTGCGCGCACGCACACACAGCAATCAAATCTCCCAAACCAAAATCAAGCCAACCCCCAACACGAACACGAACGATCCGATCAAAAGCAAGCGAAACAGTTACACGCACAGCTGCCTGGCGAGCTCGCAGATGATCCGCTCGCCGTCGTCGCAGAAGAGCGTGACGACCTCGGAGACGAAGTCCGGCGCGGTGGAGTCCTGCAGCATCTGCAGCTGCTGGAACTGGTCGTCCAGCAAACCCTAACCCCCCCACACACAATCCAACAATAACATCACACATGGAACCCCAAAAAAATCTCTTCATCCACAGCCGGAATTCCGCCAAAAATGGCGCAAAAATTCGTAAAAAGAGCGTGTGAAGCGCCTCACTCACCATGGCGAACATGTTGTTGACGAGGGCGTTGAGCTGGCTGGTCAGCGCGGCGGCCGCCATGGCAAGCAGCAGCAGCAGCGAGCTCCTCACTCCGATCGGGAATCGGCGAGGCGAGCAAGCGAGAGAGCGAGAGAGATGGATGGAATGGAAGCGTGGGGAATGGGAATCGGAGCGATGCGACGGGTGTGATTTATATGGGAGGAGTGGGAATTGGATTCCCAAAGGCAAGTTTTAATTTTTCTTTTGTGCTGTTGCGAGCTATTGGAATTTTAATTCTAATTTCTACTACAGTACTACTTAATTTGAATTGATGAGTATGAGCTGTAGTTGGAATAATAATCGCATAAATTTGGTTAGATTTTATTTTTCCAGCCCTTTCCTGTAAAGGAAGGAGCCCTCGGTATAGGAATGATTAAATGTGTATATTTATTTCATGTTTACTGCAGGTATAATTCGTGTATATCTGTTCATTACTGTGATCACACAGCTATGTGTATGAAGTAAATTAAGGTGATATTAAAAAACTACTACAAGTAAAAAGCCACCAAAAGCTGCCTTGTTAGTTGACTTAGTTCATCTCAAGCAACAGCTTGGAGGTTTTATTGCATAATTAAAAAGTAACAACTGGCATTTTCACTTGAAAAAATGTGCCAAATCTTTACAATTCGTATAATTTATGTAATTACAAATTACAAGAAAAATAGTAGACTTTACTAATTGCAAGAAAAATAGTAGACTACTCTGTCAGTCTCAAAACATAAATACTTGAGATTTTTACGGATATTAAAGAGATAGTAAAATTAAATAAGGGATTGTTGTCACTGGTTGAGATAAGTAAAATATGTGAAAAAAAGTGATAGATGATTGTGTCTGATTGAGGTGAAAAAAAGTTGCTATGCCTTAGCACAAATTTTAAATTGCACTTCCTCCGTTTAACAATGTAAGTCATTTTAGTATTTCTCACATTTATATTAATGTCAATAAATCTAGATAGATATATATGTCTAGATTTATTAATATTAATATGAATGTGGGAAAAATTATAATGACTTGCATTGTAAAACGGAGGGAGTAGAAGTTTTAGGAGGGGTGCCAATTAAGGAACTGTATAACATCATGTGCACTGCGGTTTAGTGAATGGAAGAGCAAACATGAGTGATGTTGAAGCAGCAATCTAGTTGGTGGATACTATACCAATTAGTTAAGGAACGATAACATCATGTGAGTACCAATTATTTTACCAGAATCTAAAAATATCCTATGATTGCAAATGCAATGTCAACGGGGTCGTACAATCCTAGACATTCTTATGCGTGCTACCCTGAATTGTAAATTCTAGCAATAACGTAACTATAAATATTCAAACTTACTAGTAATAATCCATAACTCCATATATGCTTTGCGGTTTAGTGCATTATTGCAAATCAATAACAAAAGAGAAGAAGCGAGTACTGATAATTAGCAAGCTCGTAGGTTTAACTATCTGTTGCTGTTAATAAAATCCAATAATATCCCAACAATGTAAATGTTATGCCAAAGGGGCTGTACAATCCCAAATATTAATATTTTGTCTATGACAATTATAAGTTCCTATAAAAATTATAAATCCCGATAGCAACACACCGCGATAGATATGTAGAATTTTAGAGTGTTCAAGTTAAAATGAATTCGTTTCGTACTAACTCAAACTCACCAAATTAAGGCCCAGTGTAAAATAGGTTATTAACCAAAATTATTGTAGTGGATTATCTATACAAATTATGAATAAAATATTTTTGAAGTATGGAGCAAATAATCCATAATAAGGGTTTATTTGATAGAGCTTTAGCTCTCACACTATTCTGAAGCAGAAGCCCGACCAAACAGTTTCAGCTTCACCAAAAATGAGAATGGAGCTGGATGAACTAGGGAGGTGGAGCTAGATTTAGACTGCTCCACAACTCCACTCCAAACACGGGTCTTGAAGTTAAATTTAAGATTGGAGTCCCTACCAAACATGCTCTAATTGAGTAGCTAAAAAGAAGATGGCTTAAAACTGTTCTGATTTCATTTGTCAAATCTTCGTAAGTAACTAGCAAAGAACAGCCTAATCCGTGATAAAAAAGAAACACAGACTATACACAGGTTTTTTTAAAAAGAAAACAACTAATCACAGAAGCTACAGAGTACAGACATTATTGGGACCACGCCACAGTGACTACATCACAAATTCACAATGAGAAAAAAAAAATCCTCCATATATAGGATCGGAGCTATCAAAATCACTACGAAGTTCAGAATCGAAAAGATGGCAGCATCACAGTGTCCACAAAATGAAATGCGTGTGCATAGAGAGGTTCAGACTTTGGCAGCGAAGTCGAGTCCTTCCTTCTTGAGAGCCTCGACGTCGGCCACCGGCGGCTGGGCTCTGGCGACCTTGGCAATGGCCTGATTCTCCTCCGCCGAGCCGCCCTCGAGGAAGACGCCGACGACCTTGCCGTCCTTGATCCAGTACGAGCCGAACTTGGGCTTGGCCGCCGTGGGGTCGTTGTCGCCGAACAGCACATCCTCGCCGACGTTGTCGCCGTAGAACTGCCACGAGAGGTCGAACGACCGGGAGTAGAAGTATGGCAGATAGTCGTACTCCGGCACCGACTCGCCGGCCTCCTTCGCCTTGATCGCCTGCAAGTTCATTGATGCCAGTGAATTTGGTTATCACAAAGAACTTCTGAATCCTGATCAATGGCGGCAATGAGGATGACGAATCAAGAACGAACGGATGGCTCACCTTCACGGCCTGCTCGGCTGATTTGCGAGCATGGTCAACATGCTCCACTCTCCTCATCTCGTTGTATAGCTTCATCGGGAAGGCGGCCACGTCGGCAATGGCGTATACACCAGGAACGCTCGTTTCGAAGAATGCATCAGTCTGGAAGACAAATGCAGATTTGAAATGTTCAGCAAATTCGAAGGTAGCAAGAACAAGCTCAAAACAAGGTTCAGTTGCTAATTAGGGTGACTCAAATGGACAATAGCCTGAAATACAATCAACACGCAACAAATGTAGCATATAGAGCAGAATCTGAAAGATGAACAGAAACCGGACAAACCTTGATTCCACCCTTCTCCTCTGCAACTTGACCCTTGAAGAGATGAGTCAGTGGCCTGCCTCCGACACCGACAATAACAATGTCAGCTTCCAGCACGTTTCCATTCTTTAGCTTCACTGCAGTAACCTGCCAACAGAAAACAGATTTAACAAGGTGAACATTTGCCTTCACAGCAAGATGCTACTGGACTAAGCGGTAACTACAGAGTGCTCACATCTCCATTGGCATCAGCATCAAAACCAACAGCCACGGTTCCCTTTATGATATGGATTCCTTTGTTAGCGTAGTAGCCCTCGTAGAAAGCAGCAAGGCCAGCAGTGAAGAGACGGGGCACTACAACAGATGGCATCTCCAATATGAGATTTCATCGGCAAAATATGTTTTACAACTATAAAGATGAGAGGTATTTGTTTTCTTGCTGTTTAGTATTCAGAAAACACAATTTATAGTAGTAAGCGTTCTGGATGCAAAGAATAAGGAGACTTACTGCACCAAGGTTCAGGGTACACCATAGTGACATCAAAATTGTTGGTCTTCAAGGCCGCGCTAAGCTCAAGTCCTATGTAGCCACCTCCTACAACCACAGCCTTTCCATCCTTCTTGGCTTGCATAGCCGCGACCAACTTGTCAGCATCATCAATATCCCTCAGGTACAATATGTTGTTGGCCTCTGCTCCTTGAACACCAAAGTCAGTGAGCTTTATGACCTGATCAAGCAGACAGATGTTCATGACATGAGCAACATAGCTTTGGAAAAACCGATATGAATAAACAAACATTACAAGTTCACAGTCAAAATTTACTAAAAAGAACACCATTCCTCTTCTGTTTGTGGGTTAAAGCTTAAAGGTACAGTTGAGAACTCACCGAGGAGCCAGTGGCAATGAGCAAAGTGTCATAGGTAAAGATTGCATCAGCTGAACTGGTCAATGTCTTGGAGGCAAGATCAGCCTTGACAATTTCGGTGCTCAGGATCAACTCAATACCTGCAACATTACAAATGAAACACAGTATACTCTCTCATTCAGTTTGCCATCAATCTGTCAGAAAGACTGCGGTATTCAGAAAATGGTGACTTTTGGCAATTTTATTTATAGAGGAATATTTTTGGCCATTTAAATTAGCTGGCATTCCTTTGTTTACTCGAAAAGGATCAGATATCAGAGGATAGAATTAATGAAACGACACTTGAGTTATAAAATACTACTACTGGTACTTTTCAAGTTTTTTGAAGGTTTGGTTAGATTCCAAGTTAGTACTACTGGCAGTCTGGCACTGAAAGCCTGTGAATTAATGTACAGCAACGGGTTTGTGAAGTGACCAGAAGAACTCATGGATAACCATTGCATAGACGATCACCATTGCAATTTGCAATCAAAAAACAAATTACTCTCGCATGAAGATCGAACAGCAACTGCAGATTGCAAATTATATGGAAAAGAAAAAAAACACAAACAGTAATTGTACCTTTCTCGGAATACCATTCAGGCAAGAGCCTCTCTCCGCCGCTCCCCACGCAGGTGTGGAATCCCGGAAGCCTCGCTGCATCTGTAGAGAGAAAGATGGATCGGAATGAATCAGCAGCAAGAAATGGAAGAGAGTAATTAGTAGTATATGTTGACAAAATAAAATAAATATGCAGGGGAGGGGAGGGGAGGGCGTGACGTACTCTGAGGAAAGAGGTATCCCTTGCTGAGAGCAGGACGCTCGTAGGGAGCCACCTGCAGCAGAAGCACGAAGAAGAAAAATTAGGAATTACTAGTCCAGTATTGAGGAAGGAATCGATGGATGGGTGGATGGTTTACCGATTCCTTGGAGATGATGGCGAGTTCCCCGGGCTTAATGCCCTGCTTGGCGAACTCCCGCGCAGCGTATCCCTGCACAAATCAAAATGAAAATGAGTTCATCGATGGTGTGATGGCCATGACAAGGCAAGCGCGTATTGAAATTGAAGAGAGTAGAGGAGGAGGGTGGCGATGTTACCGCGGCGACGCCGCCGCCGAGGATGACGTAGGTGAAGTGCTTCGCGGCAGCCATGACGGAGTCGGAGTGGGACAAGAGGTGGGAGACGACGATGGAGGGGAAGGAGGACAGGTGGTGGTGGTGGGGTGGGGGGGGGGGGGGGGGGGGGGGGGGGAAGGGAGGAAAGCGCGGAGGCCCGGCTCTCTCGCTCGCTTGCTTTTTATACGACCGGCTCGATCGATCGATCGATCGATCGGAGGAAGGAAAGGCTTGCTGCTTCCGTCTCGTTTCCCCCGCCAACTAATTTTGGCGCCCACGCGGCGCGCTCTTGTTCGTCAAACAGCGAGAGAGGGGAGAGGGCGGCTCTCGCCGGCCTAGTCGCATACATACCGGATCTACGACCCAGTTGACCGTTCTCACCCCCACCCGGAAAAAGGGCAACAACGTATGCGCACACGCCATTGCTGACGCTCTCTGGGCTGATTAGCAGCAGGCTCATGGGAGAGGGGAGAGATTTTGTAATTAGCGCATTATTTTGATTAATTATTATTACTACCTCAATTGCAAATTATAGTAAGATACTATAAATGTGAACATAGGTATGTTCAAATAAATGGTTCTAAGTTGTGTCTTATTCAGTCCTATGTTATTATAGGAGTAACTACTACAAACTCTACCAAAGATTGATAAAAGTTATTTCTGCTTGCTTATTACTCTCTCCGTCCTATAATATAAGAGATTTTAAGTTTTTTCTTACAACATTTGACCACTCGTCTTATTTAAAATTTTTTAAAATTATTATTTATTTTATTTGTGACTTACTTTATTATCTACAGTATTTTAAGCACAACTTTTCGTTTTTTATATTTAAAAAAAAATTAAATAAGACGAGTGGTTAAACGTTACAAATAAAAACTTAGCATCGCTTATATTATGGGATAGAGGACTACTAGTCCTTTCGCTTTCAACGCCACGGGGACAACCAACGCTACGCTACTCCTTTCGTTTTCTAACGCACCGTCACAGCCATCACTAACCTCCTTGTGCAACACTATTACAATAATACGATCTTAACCTCAGTGGACAGACAGCGTCAGATGGGAACACCTAGTAGATGCTCAGGATGCCTAACCTCCTCTCCGTGTCCAGGTTCACGATGCACATGCCCCACCACTGCAGCAACAATTCTTTAACCCAATTCCAGCACGCACCGGCCGGCCAAACAAACACGGGATTGGGATTCCCCCTTCCTTGTCTGTTTACACGGGCATCATCACCATGTCAACATCACTACCTAGACTGACTCATCGGTTAATCAAGACTACAGAAAAAAGTTAGCCGGCGCCAAAAAAAGACGCCCGCGAAAAGCCATCGTTCTACACGGCAGCTGAATGACGGTTACTCAGCTCAGGCCCTATTTAGATTTCAACTTTTTTCTTTTAAACTTCTAATTTTTCCGTCCCATCAAACTTTTCTACACACACAAATTTTCAACTTTTCCGTCACATCATTCCAATTTCTTCACAGCCTCAGTCTAATTGGTATCAGCATTCATTGGCTAGTCAAAATAAAACTTGCGCCCTTACACCCATGCATGGAAAAATCGTCCATGTATCCTCATCTAACTGGCTCGTTACATCTTTTCCATTGTTAAATTGCAATACCAATCCCGTGTACAGCAAAAATGTTACAGCCCCATTGCCCTTGGGTTATGGATGGGAAAGCTAGTTAAAACTCGGAACACATACCTCATCAAAGGCAGTGCTTTCTAATAATACGGTGCTGCCTCTGGGTTGAGGTTTGAAGGACCAACTCGATGCATCACAGCAGCACATAAAGTTCAGAACATTTGTCTTTCACAGGCTTGCAAAGGGTGGAAGAACCTCATGCGTACAATGTCAAACCTGCAGAAGGCACACGAAATGACCACATGAGAGCACTGGTGATACAAGAAATGGAACCGTTCTTCTTACAGTCAACATGAAACTGGTGATACAAGAAATGGAACCGTTCTTCATACAGTCCACATGAAAAAAAAAAAAGAGAGAGAACAATCCCAGGGCATGATGGCAAACAGGAGAGAACACAAGGTAATAATAAAGAGAACCACTGGTCACTGGATGCTTGGTTTTCCTACAGGTTGTCTAACAAAGATGACCTCCTAAAGTAAATTTAGAAGTATTTAGGTCTAACCCAACAAACCATTATGAAATTAACTTTGATAACCACATAAGTAAAGCAGGCCCATATCAGAATTCGTAGATAAAGATTCAGAAATCGTTGTTGCAACTGGCAGTATTATCTTAATGTATGTACTATATTCTCTCCAATAATATCACTTCTAGGATTTTAACAGAAAATAAGGTTTAGGTGAAATTAATTTGATGCCCCTGGGACTCTACTTGATAGGGAAAATATCATGCCTAGCAATACAACTAAGTGAGCAATAAATGCAGCGGATGGTTGGATTGGGAAAGTAGTACTCCAGAAATGTACAAATTTCAAATGCAATAAATGCTTATATTTGTGGATGGAGGTAGTAGGTAACTTTAGAAAAGGGAACAATTAAAAAGTAATAATGTTCACAAGACATCTGTGCCAGTTAAGGATTAGTTTGCATTGCATGTATTTTGTAGGGAAACACCAAGCAAAGTCACTTGTTCAAGACAATCCCCAAAACAAAATGAATTATGAGGTTAGATTATGGTATCAACAGCAGAAAAACTGACCAATTGCTTGAGCTTATGTCTTCGGAACTGTAACGTTCAAGATCTTCACATCCTGATATGGTTTGTCATTCTTGTCGGTCTTGACCTTCTCAATTTGCTTTTAAGTTTAAAACAAAACGTATTAGGAAGCACAATAAAGGATATGAAAATTCACATTAAGTCACTAAGTTGGTCAAAAAGGCTGGTACCTGAACAACATCCATCCCTTTCACAACTCTACCAAACACTGTGTGTTTGTTGTCTAGCCATGGAGTTGCCACAGTTGTGATAAAGAATTGGGAGCCATTGGTATTTGGTCCAGCATTGGCCATTGAAAGAGTAAAAGGCCTATCATGTCTCAAGCTGCAAGATAGCCGCCATAGCTGTCAGTTGTCGCTATAAGCATATTCAAATAGGATCATTCATATGGATTGTGTTCTCTTCAACAACAATAAGCACAGTGCATGCAGAATTGACATGACTATACAGATATCTTTCCTGGACCTTGCATAGCCATCGGTCATCTAAACAGTACATAAGATGAAAAAACAGCATTGTTTTCTGCAAATGAGAAAAGAAAAAACAGGAAAAGGCATACAGCTTATATACCTTTTGTGAAATTCATCTTCGAACTCCCTTCCCCAGATTGATTGCCCACCAGTGCCATCCCCCAAAGGGTCTCCAGTCTGAATCATAAAGCCTTTAATTACACGATGAAATATGAGATTATCATAATAACCATTCCGGCAATGGGTAGTGAAATTCTCCACAGTTTTTGGACACTCTTCTGGATATAATCTCAAGTGAATATCACCCATAGAAGTATGCATCACCTGAAATAGGAAATACTCATGTAAATAAATGTGACCTAAAAAGGAAAAATGTTCAAAGACTATCCCACCAAGATATCAAATTTCCATAAAAACAAGAGCAGAAATCACCATTTTTAGAAATGATTGAGAAACCATACCAAATTATCAGGGAGTGATGTTGTAGCAGTCTTCCCTAAATCTGATACAGCCAAAAGCTCTTCCGGTGGGGGTTTTTCATTGAAAACATCCCTACCCTTGGTTGCGTCTTCAGGCTCCTCAGGTTCTCTACGACTGTATAATGAAAAAAGAGGATTGAGAAGCAGGATATTAAAATTTAAGAAATACCATCTGGAGAGAAAGGCAGTCTACAGAAGCAGCATGCGGAATCAGCCAATATGACCTTTCCAAAGATCATTGAATTGATGTACCTAAAGAGATATATTCGATGCTTCTTGAAGGCACAGCATAGCAGCGTTGGGTCAGATAAAGGCTCCTTGCTGTCATTGACATTGGCAGCTACTGAAGGAATTTTTCTAACCTTCTTATTCCGTTTGTCACCTTGGTATAGAGCAATCCTCAGAAACCGTTCATTGTTTTCTACCTTCCCCAGGATTCGTGAAACCTTATTTGTGTGCAAATTTATAATCTGCATATTTATGGGAAATCAGAATTAATCATACAGAAATATGTTCAACAATAGCAACATGCCAGATATTTACATGAACTCAACAGCTAGATAGGAGCATAATGAATACAAAACAAGCTGCTAGAAAGCTAATACAAAACATGCTGTTTGACTAATCCATAAGATGGAACCACAAGGACAAATATTTTCTTGAGCAACATTTATCATTCCGAACATAAAAAATAATTATATAAATAACTGAAGTACATATAATGATATCAAACACATACTACATAAAAGAAAAGATGTGCAGTAAAAAAATAGCTTACCTTTATGCCCAAAAGGGTAGCATAAATAAGAAAATTGCTGCTCTCATCAAATACAGCATTAGGCTGTGGAACATTTTCGGTCTTTTCTATTTCCTTCTCAACAGCCATTCTTCGCCCAAAATCAATAGCATCAAGACGATACATCGGGATATCACTTTTCTGCAGATCTTGTGCCACCTATAATTGACAGCATTCAGTTGGGGATTATAACAGAACATATTTATCTGTACCATGCATTGTACAGATGGAATTTCTTACCTCAAGGGACTCATCATATACACGTCTTAGTTTCCCAGTTTTGAACCAAAATACCCGTATCCTACGATCAGGGGATGTAACAACAAATTGAGTGCCGTCATTGCTCATCTGGACAATACAAGCTCGTTTATCAGAGTAATCCTGTAGCTCTATCAATAATGAAGCAACAAATGCAAATAACTTGAGAATCAAATAGAAGTACCTCAATAGCAGACACGCTAGTCTTGCATTTTGCGATTTCAAATAGATTTGTGTCTGTTTTTAAACGAAAGTTCACCCTGCACAAAAAACAAAGGCAATATGCATTGATAAGATGATGGATTGATGCATTCACCAAGAGGGACAGAACAGAGAGGGACAGAACAGCTGTTAACATATATAAATATAGCCATTACAAAAGGAACCAACCCAGAGCTTATACACTGCCAGAGTGACAGGTGAAATGAAAAAACAATCCATAAATACTAAAGTAGGATAATATGTTATTATAAGAAACAAAAGTGAATCAGAAAATATTTTAAGTTAAGTGCATCTTCACCAAACATAATAGTACCTAACTTTTTTTAAAAAAAGCTGGTTCATTGATTAATTAGCGCCTAGGATTGTTCCAGCTGCAGACATAACAGAAAAGGAAATGGTAGGTGTAATCATGGCTCAAGTACTTGGTGGTTCAGTGCAATGTTTTGGGAAGACAAAACCACAAGCTACACAAACGTTGAAAATAACTCCCAAGAGAGAAACAACATACGTGTCTTCTGGAAATTTGAGGGTAGACGGAGACCAGTATTCCAAGAGTCCTTTGGCATCAGCAGATATCACAACATCGTGAACATGGTTATATTTCATAACCTTTACTGGGCCAGCATGAATCTGCATAAAGAGGCAGCTCATGCAGTAAGAATCATTTAGTTACTTTAATTCACAAGAAATACACATTGACACACAGAAAGCAACAACAGATTACCTCTTTGGAGATGATGGGATCGTTTGAACCAGAATGAGTATCATATATGTGAACAAAAGGTGTATTACGATCACTGACAGCGAGTTTTGGTTTAACATCTCCTTGTCGATAAACCCACTCAATTGCACCCGGAACGAAGGGGAGACGCATCATGAACATCATGTCATAATTCACAACGTCATATATCTTGACAGACCGATCGCTGGAGATCGTGCAGCAAAGTAGGCCATCAACACTCACCTGCATTACTGAATCACGCTATAATTTGAGGTTGTTCATAGTTCCACAGGCAGGAGCTGTGACTAAGAGTAGCAACTAGCAAGATAAATCTCTATCTCTACTACTTAAAAAATAAGAGGTGCTTCCATCGTCTGTCTAAAAAACCGGACGAAAAAACCAAATTTGTCCGATCCAAAAAAACCGGGCGAAAAAAACATGCGAAAAAAAAAGAAAAATCAAATCTGTCCGATCCAGAAAAAAGAGGCGATAAAAAACCAAAATTGTCCCAAAAAAACCAACGTGCGAAAAAAAGAAGAAAAACCAAATCTGTCCGATCCGAAAAAAGAGGCGAAAAAAAAAACCCAAAATTGTCTGATCCAAAAAAAACCGGGCGAAAGAATAAGTTTTTGTCCGATTAAAAAAAATCGTTCGTACCGGGAAAAAATAAATACGCGCGAAAAAGGTCTGCCCGATTCCAAATTAAAACGCAAAAAAAATTTCTGTCCGATTCCAAAATAAAAAAAAAGTCCGTGCAAAAAAAGGTTTTTCTGTCTGATTCCAAAATAAAAAAAAGTTCGTGCGAAAAAAAAGGGGTTTCCCTTCCACCAAAAAAAGGGAAAAAATAGTGCAAAAAAAGGTGTATGTCCGATTTATTTTTTAAAAAGAAGTCCGGATAAGCCGGTCCTCCCAAAAAAAAAAAGTTAGTGGAAAAAAGTTCTCATGCTACTTTGTCCGATTTCACTAAAACAGTTGCTTTTCCAAAAATTCCTAAAACAAAGGAGTTTGGTGGGAAAAAAAATGTTCCGCTCAACGTTAAAAAAGAAGTCCGATTTTAATTAAAGAAACCAGTTTAGCATTTTCAACTTTTCCAAATATTCCTCAAAGTAGATTTGGAAATTTAAAAGCGAATTCAATTTTCCCCTTTTGAATTTACTTTTTTTTATTCATTCAAATTATCATATATCAAAATCCACCTAAAGATGTCAGAGTTTATGTAAACCGCGAGGCCTTATAAAAAAAAGCACCGAAGAAATTGTTAGAATAAAACGCCGTGTATAAAAAAAGGATAAAAAAACCATCTGACTCAATGCGAAAAAAAAACCACTTTTTCTTTGAGAAAACCGTACGATTCAACGCGAGAAAAACATCGCCATTTATAAAAGAACTGCTTAAAAAAAAAACGTCTGACTCAACGTGAGAAAAACGGTACAGTTTGTAAAAAGACCTAGTTTGGCACTGTGCAATGCCAAAAAAAACTGTCCGAATTTAGGAAAAACACAACCGATTCCATGAAAAAGATTCATAATGTTTGTATCGTCCATCGTTACCATGTCGGTTTGGTTTTTTTTTGAAGTGTTGGTCAAATGTTCTGACATCTGGAAGTAAGACAAATCTTGCTTGGGCTTTTTTTTTCCTAAGAACGAGATCAAATTGATGGACGTTTGGGTCAGATAGGATTCATCGATTTTTTCCATCTCCTAGACGGCTTTTGTTTCCTCATCTATTCTCCTATATTGGTGGCCCTGCATGTCTATGTAGGATTTAAAGAGAAGAGTGTATGGTGGTTCTATTTTGTGTAGACTTGACCATGCGAGACAGTGTAGGATTTAATTGATCCTATTTTAATTGCGAGAATAAGATTAAAAGAGTATTTTAGATTATACGTATGCTGCCACATGAATGACCAATTCTTTTGGGTAAATCAAAGCATTGGTAAGGTTGTCACCGCCGATGTTGAGCCCTTAGTTGAAGATTTTCTAATTTTTCTTATGATATGTTTTAGCTCCAACGACCAATACAAACATTATTATTGACAAGATTATTCATGAAAGGCATATATTGTCATTGAATTTTTCACCCGTTGCAACGCACGGGCATTTTTGCTAGTAGACTAATATATATTGCGAATGTAAATGTTTTCCCTGGATTAGGGAAGTCAATATAAGAATCTGAACACTCACAGCTAGGCCTTCAATGGGACTGAGATGAGATCGAAAATGTTTAGCAAATTCGATCCCAGCTGGTTTCTTCTTCCAAAATTTCAAATGCCCTGGGTAGAGAGGAGAAAAGGATGGTAATTAAGCTCCCATTACATGAAAACGAATCAGCTTATTATTGTATCATACCACAGGATTTGATCAATCCATAGATCTAAAAGTTTTTCAAACAATACTATTACGCAAGTCTATTAAGCCCGTGATTATGGTTCAGTGAAGGACTATCCCTTATGCAGAAGGGCTTGACATTTCCACAAGATACCATCCGAAATCTAACACATGCTGCGACAAGCTAACAAACTACCACAAAGGCACAAACCACTAGTATCGCACACTGAAATACGGTACGATGCAGAGACGTGAGCGCGAGAGATTACCATCTGCGCTCCCGGTGATGAAGTAGTCAGCAGGAGAGACGGCGACGTGGGTGACGACATCCCGATGCATATAGCTCTTCTCGTACCTGCAAAACCAAGCCACGGCCGTCAGCCACCCAGCCGACGCACCCCCTACCAAATCCGAACCTGAAACGGCGAGGAGAACACTCACATGGCCGCGGAGGGCAGGGCGTCGAGGAAGGCCTGCTCGAACTGGAGCGGGCGCTTCTTCCTCGGCCGCGGCGGCACGGGAGCCGGGCCGATCATCTCCTCCTCCTCAGCCGCCGCCTCCTTCCCCACGGCGGCGGGTGCGGCTGACGCGGCGCCATTGCCGTTGCCCTGGTCGCGCTCCACCTCGGCGTCGTCCGTGGCGGTCGTTATCGTGGAGCTCGCCGGCGCATCGCGCGCCGTCGCCATCTCGAGGTGGAGCTCCGCTAGGGTTCTGGGGATTTGGGGGAGAAGCCTCGTCGACGCCTCGAGACTCTTCTTCTGCTTTGTGCTCCGGCGACGGGGAGCAATTTGCGTTACGAAGCTAATTACAGGAGGGTTTCAGAAAAAAGTCCTTAGCACCACCGTCTCTCCGCCTCGATCGTAGCCGCCAATGGTCGATCTGACGGTCACAGTGACACACAAATTTAGATGGCTACGGATTGGTAGCGATCCAAACTTGGGAGGATTCAAATGAAACATAAGTATTTTTGTTGGGGATTTTTACGCAGATGTTTACAGTAGCAGCCCACAGGCCGTATGCCATGGCCCATCTGAATACGGTCCAGTAAGCCCAGCCCAACCTTATCGATATTTCTCTCTCTTTTTTTCTTGGAGGATTATTGGGAGTTTTCGGATTCAAAGGCGAGCTCGCTCCACTCCAGTTGCGCTTCCGCGGCGCGAGCCACTCGTCGCTCGAATTCCCCCATCCACACAGCTCCCCCCCGCGCCGCGGCCGCGCGCGAGGGAGCTCGTGGCTCCGGCCGCCATGGCCGGAGGAGCAGCCGCGGCGAGCTCCACCGCCGCATGCACCGCCTCGCTGGCTCCGAACCCGACAGCGCGAGACCCGGTTAGGAGGAGGCGCGTCGTGCCGCGGCCTCCTCCACTTGTGGCAGCAGCGGCCAGTCGTCGTCACGGCTCCAACGCTTCGCCTTTACTCTCCAGTCTCCCTCGCGATCCGTTTCTAAACCCTCGCCTTCGATTTGCGGCGGCGGCGGCGGCGGAGGGGGAGATGGCTGCGGAGGCGAGCGCCGCGGCGGCAGAGGGGGCGCAGGCGAAGCCCTTCTCCGTCCTCTTCGTCTGTCTCGGTAAATTACACCAACCCTAGCTTCTTATCGTTTCTGCGATTGGCCATGACCTGATTGGGGAACCGCTTGATAGCGCCACCCGATTTGATAATTGTCCATGTGGATTGAAGTTGCCTGTGATTGTTTCGTCCCGCTGATTTTGGGTGCTTCTGCGACTGTCAGCCTACTGTGTCCGCAGCGTGCGTGCCTGATTTGGGGACGGCATTTTATCTCTCCGATTTTCCCATCGCGTGTGCCTGATTTCTCCATTGGAGTTTGACCGTGATAGTCTTATCCACATTGGGGAGTGTGGGAGTTTTTCTGGCTGTACGTGATATGGTTATCAAGTTTTACGGATATGCTCGCATGTGCTAGTATTAGTAAGCACCAGGATGGGTTCTCACAGTTTTTGTTCAGCTCAATTCGGAGATTTTGGTCAGTTGGAATACCAAAATGCATTCTCTCAAGGGTTATGTGTGCACTGTATAAGTTGCAATTTGGTTTAGGGACTATCTGCTTTCAGTTGTTGCGTTATTCTGATCATTTGATTACGACAATCTGTTCCTGTGTAGTGATATATAGCTCAGACTTCAGAGCTTCAAATTTCTAGTTGCTTGGTTTATCAGGACGAGCTGTATAATTTTGTGTCAGGTGTTTAGTACGTGTGAATTTCGACATCTTTCCATGTACAAGCAATGTAGTGTTTGCTTTATCAGCGTATAAGATTGTGCACTACCTTCTTTGACATGTTTATTTGTCTGTGTATATTTGCATGTTTTCACGTGCATTGGTGCATCTCCCCCTGTTTTTCAGAAAAAGGATAAATTCACCCCACTGCCTTATCTTACCTATGTGTATTACAGCCTGAAACGTGTGGTGTTTGTTGCCTGTGTTGATGTAAATTGTGTATACAGGCAACATCTGTCGGAGCCCTGCAGCTGAGGCTGTGTTCCGGAACCTCGTGAGCAAGCGTGGGCTTGAATCCAAGTTTCTCATAGACTCTGCTGGTACAATTGGTTACCATGAGGTTGTATTCTGTAATATCATGCTTGTTTTTACATTTGCTGTGTTCAGTGATGGCATCATCATTGATAAGGTGCTGCTTGGATTCAGGGTAATAAGGCAGACTCAAGGATGAGATCAGCTTCGAAGAAGAGGGGAATTGAGGTGACCTCCATATCCAGGCCTGTCAAACCCTCCGACTTCCGAGATTTTGATCTTATCCTTGCAATGGACAGGCAGAATTATGGTACTCTCTCAACTCCTCTCATCTGTGTTTCAGTACCTCTTTTTTTTTATTATGTTCTGCTGCCTTATGCGCTTTTATTTGGAGCAATGTGCAGAAGACCTACTCAGTTCATTTGAGAGATGGAGACACAGGGAACCCCTCCCAGACAGTGGACCCAAGAAGGTTAGAATGTTAATATGTTATAAGAGTTCTTGACTCATTTATAACATGAGGTTATTTCCCCAAGTTCTGCGTGAATTTGCTGAGTCCAATTAATTTTCCACAAAATTCGTGTATTGCAAACATTCCATTAATGTTCATCCTGCATATACTTGTTTGATCATTTCTATTTTTAATTTTGTTGTCTTAACCCCAGAACCTGAGGTCTTACAGAGCTTAGGCATCTACGGGAACCCAAACAGCATGTTATATGCCGTTATATGTACAATCTGAAGTAACCGCATTTGCTTTCTCCTAATACATGTTTTCCCCTAAAATAATCAGTGATATGACCAATTGACCATGCCCTTTGTCTTTCAATATGACATGGAAGGTGAAGAATTAATATACTGCAATTATTATTTACTCCCCTCACTTGATTTTCTCCAACATTCCTTAGCATGTTTCACTTACAGTGAAGTGCACTTTCTAAGTTTGTTTCGGGCAAATGCTGAATTCATCAATTTCTACAAAGTAGTCTCTTGCATTGCTCTTGCTCCAGCTGATGATGACTACTTTGTTCTAGCAACTTGACTGATTCACCATATCTACGAGTTAGATTTCTTTTACCAGATACTCTCTTATTTCTGGTAGAGGGGTGGCCACATAGCTGCTTGATAATGGATAGTGTCTGGCCTAGCGTTTATTCTCTTTCTGACACCCTTATACAACTTTACAGTAGTTAGTTATCTCATACTGCAATCTGGAAGTCCAATTAAGCCCAAACTCAACCAAACCAAAAAAAAAAAATGGCAATCCAAAAATTAGTCACCCATTTGGTTTGTGGCCAAAAATTGGCATTGCCAAATTATCTGGCTTGGTTGAATTGAGTACATTGCCAAAATGCAACATGGGTAGGCAAGCGAAACAAAAGCCCAATTTCCAAAATTTTGACAATGCCTATTCCTGACATTGCCAAAAATTTGGCAAAGGCTAAGAATGGATAAGAACCAACATGCCATATGGTTAAGCAGTTAAGCTGATGTTGGTATTCATGCTTGAAAACTAACACATATGAAATGTTCTTTTTACCTTTACTAGGTTAAGCTGATGTGTTCCTATTGCAAGCGTCATACTGAGTCAGAAGTCCCAGATCCTTATTATGGAGGCCCTCAAGGATTTGAAAAGGTGAGATGATGAAGTGCACGATTGTTTTGAAGTCTGCAAATTACATGTTAGATATGTTCCATTTTTCTGACTGAAGTTAGATCTGTTTCATTGTTTGACCCAGTGGGGATGAACATGAGCATCCATGTGTGCATGACAGCATTAAACAATAAAACAATGTTTTCTGTTCAAGCATAGTATTTTATGCATGAAAGTGTACCTCCAGTACTGACCTGTGATCTTCATTAACTCTGCCCAAAGTCTTTGGGCCTGTTTGGTTGATGCCCTCACTAGCATGCCTGAGAGGCATAGAAGAAGTTGATGAAAATTCTTCAGCAAGGCTTCTAAAACATATAGTGCCAAATCGTAGACAACTTTGAGCCTTACTTAGAGTCCTTTGCACAATAATTAATTGCTTTAAAATTTTCACCTTTGACTATCAAGATCATAAACAGAATAACATAGAGTGTGATCCATGAAGAAATTTTGAAGTGATCCTTTTTCAGATATATAGATGACTCCTGGGTTTAAGGCATTGTTCAAAGTAATCCCGATGGGGTAGTATTAGTAGCTAAGTAATATTAGCAGCAAAAATGAAAGTCAGATTTATTTAAGTTTTTGCCAATGTTCCTTCATTTTCCTTCTAATAAGGCTGTTGCTGAATGCCTGATTAATATTCTTTCATGCATTTGACTTAATATGGTTCTTCCTCAAAGCCATTAAGTGTACTCATAGTTTCTTACGTGCAAGCAACGATGATGTTGTCTGTTGTGCCGATTATACGAGGACAAGATTTTACATGACAAAGATATGCGTGATGTGCATTCTCCAGTAGTAACCTATCTTTGCACAATGTTTTTCAGGTGCTGGATCTGCTGGAAGACGCATGCGAGTCATTACTTGACAGCATCGTAGCAGAGAATGCAGGCGTTTCTGCTTGATCTGAATGAAGCTATCTTGAGGCAATGTAAGCATCATTTTTCCATGTAACCATGTTCAGTATCTATCTAGCTTCTGCCATTTGATTGCGATTCAGATAACCAGAAACACTCACATCAGCATGCATGTACCCATGCTCATACAATGTCAGGCTGGAGACATATACTTATATCTTTCATGTACACCATGATTTACACTGTAATAAAATCACCAACTCGAATTAGCGAAGCTGATTGGCACGGACTAGTTTTGTTAGTAACACATTGCACATACATACTGTCCAGTGACGTCACGTCACCGGCGGTAGCATTGCACATGCAGGAAGAAGCCACCCCTCGCCGGCGGCTGGTCGGCCATCCACAGCCTCCCCTCCTTCTCCGCCCTCGCCCTCACCATGAACTGCGCCCCAGCTCCAGCTCCGCCGCCGCCGCCGAACCACCAGTCGTGCACGTCCCACATCACGTCCACCACCTCGCCGTCGGCGAGCACGGCGGCGCGGTTGCCGCGGAACCCCCACCCCACCCTCCTCACCTCAGCCACCCTCTTCCCGTCGATGCTGACCCGCACCTCCCCCTCGCCGCCGCCGCCGGCGCCGCGCGTCGCGTGCACCGCCACCTCGTGCTCCGCCCCGCCCTCCCGGAACCTACACCGCGTGGTGTGCGCCGTCGCCGCGCCGCGCAGCTGCTCTCGCCGGCTGAGGACGACGACGGCGCCGCGCGGCGGGCCACCGCCGCCGCCGTCGCCGAACCGGCGGGAGAGGTCCCGCGCCGCGCCGCCCGCGCCCAGGAGCAGCGCGAGCTCGGCGTCGGCGACGACGGCGAGGTAGTAGTCGCCGGCGGGCTCGGGGGACGAACCCGACGCGTACGTGGCCTCGGCGGTGTCCCAGTGGACACCCATGGCCGTGCCGGCGGCGGTGGCGAAGGACCGGCTCCCGCGCTTCTTGTGCAGCACGTGGTGGGCGCACCTCGACGACGGCGAGAGCGCGTCGTCGAAGGCGACGGCGAGGCCGGTGGTTCCGGCTGCGCTGCGCGTCCACGTGACCCGGATCAGGAGCTCCTTCCCGGAGTGCAGCGACGCACCGTACACCGTCGTGGTCGCCGCCTGCAGCGAGCGATCCAGCGCGCCGCCGCCGCCGGAGTCACCGGCCGCAGCGGCGGCGATGCCGACCGAGCTGTCGCCGAAGCACGACAGCTCCCTCATCGCCTCCGGCTTTGGTTTTCCTTCCGGCGAGATTAGCTGCTGCTGCTGCTGCTGCTGCTGCAATAGAATGGAATGCACTATGTATTGCACACGTACGCGAGGGGAAGAAGAAGAAGAGGCCAAAAAAGAAGATGGATTTGATTCGAGACGCGTTGCGTTTTGATCTGCTACTCTACTTGTGATGCCAAGTCGATGAATTTTAATTTGTTGCGAATTTCTTCCTTCATGTTTATTTTGGCATGGTCGTGTGGTGAGCTTGCAGAGAGAGGTGGCATCCAAGGAATTGATTAATCGATTAAAGTATGCACGTCAATGGCCAGCGGCAACCAATATCTGCAGGTCTGGTCGATTTAAGGATGGATCTCATCATCTCCTATAGATGTATGGTTGGTTGGTGATTTGGACAAACTGTACACACCCAATGCTAGCTGCTTTGGCCATCTGATTGATAATCCTCATGCCATTGGTGGCACTGCTACTTCCAGTTTTTCTCTTTTATTATCTTACCACACGAGATCACATGAGATAATGAGGTGTTAACCTTGACATGCTGATGCTTACATCAGTTGGGAAGACATGCTTTCACGGAAATTTTTAATCAACACGCAATCTCTAGCTGTATATCAAGGTCCAGTTCGATGATGGGCAAGTGACAGGACGATCGTATCATATATCCTGAGACCGACCTGACACCCTAACCCCTAACAATGCAATTTAATTAGTATATTCCATTGAGATATATTGCTACTGTTTGAAGATTGCTACAGCGGGATCACCATTAGATAGCTTCCTAATCAAGTGGTGATGGACAGAGTAAGCATGATGATTTCTTGCAATAATCCATGTAACCCAACTATGCTGACAGCGTGTTCCTGCCTACCATCGCTTCGACACATCACGATTCTGCATCCGTGCAATAATCTTTCCTAGTCTTGTTCTAACACTTTTTCATGCTGATGAAGACCCCCAGGAAGTTGGTTATGTTTGGTTCTTCACAAAATCCGGTTTAATGAAATTTTGCTGTTTTTCTTTTTAAAGAAGGGTTATGGCATCAATGATGAAAAAGAATATTAATAACCCTCGCACGACAAAAACGAAAGAAAAAAAAAGTCCATTTTAGCTCCCTTGCTATTGGTTGAATCTGATTTGTATCTCTCAAGTCTGAACCGTCGTAAAACTGGGTATATCACCGTCTCCTCTGATACTAAAATCAGTTTAGAATGACTCACTTGGCTATTTTGAGATTGGTTTTGGTTGATGTGATGCCCAATCAAAAAAAATAAAAAGTAGACGTGAGCCCTCCTCGTGTAAGGGCATGCCCAATGCAGGGTGCACCCCCACCATCCACATGAGCAAAAGTGACCAAGCACCCAGCTAGGAATATACCTCACACAGTGCAAGCCATACCCCCATGGTATTTTTGCGTTTCAGCACCTATCAGTCCATCACATTTTACATTTAAACCCTTAGATTATTTGCATATACATCCAATATTTGCAGTATACCCCCTAAAAATCACAAAGATATATATACATCAACCCCTCCTAAAAATCACAAAGATATATATACATCAACCCCTCCTCAGCCCTCTCTCCCCGGCGCTCCCCTCCCTGGCGACGCCGCCGGATCGAGCAGCGGCGGCGGCGGATCGAGGCAGAGGTAGCGGATCATGCGGCGGCGGTGGATCGAGGCGGAGGCGGCGGATCGAGCGGCGACGGGTGCGGATGAAGCCGCAGTGGTGGCGGATCGAGGCGCCGCGGCGCCGGATGGAGACAGAGGTGGCAGATCGAGTGGCGGCGGGGGCGGATCGAGGCGGGGCGGCACGGATCGACGCGGGTGGCGGTGCGGATCGACGCCCGCGGCCGCAGATCGACGCGGCGGCAGTCGGGATCAACGCATCTTCTTCCCTTCTCTCCAGTCCATCCCCACTCCATCTTCTTCCCGACGCGGGAGCAGCAACGGCTCGGGGCGACGCCTCTCCCCCAACGCGGCTCCTCGCCCGTTCCTCGCCGAAAAGCTGCCGAAACCACCCGACGCTCTGCAGAGGGTCGCGGCGCTAGGCGAGGGTGCGGTCCCGGTCGACGTGGCGCGAAGATTCCCCTCGGGAGCGGTGAGACCACGTTCCAACGTGGAGCGTTGAACATGGCCTGAGTGACTACCTCCCATCTTCATAAGTCCCACATGTATACCTCCTCTTCCTCTCCCCTCTTTCACTACATGACTTCATCTCTCTCTGGCAGCTCTCCGCGCAGAGGAGTCAAAACAGACTTTTTCCAAACTAAAAACTAACAAATACGTGGACCGTATTATGATGGGCCGACGCTGTGAAAATGGAAATAGGAGTGTAGGAGGAAGAAATAAGTTCACTTTTGGTCCCTCATGTTGACGTCGAGGTTGAATCACATCCTAAACCGTAAAACTAGGTACAACGCATCCATCATTTTTCAAAACCAATACAAAATATAGTCTTAAGATAATATTGAAAGCGGTTTTGAGTGACATGGTGTTGATGTGGCACAAGAAGAAAAATAAAAGATAACGTGAGACCCCACATGTGAGTGAAACAACAATCTTCTTTTTTATCCCCTTTCTCACTCCGTCAGGTGGCGGCGGCGGAGCCACGTGGACGACGAGGCAAACCATACGTGCAGTGTGGATGTTGACATGGCTGGTGACGGCGATGCTCAAGCCGAAGCAGATCATCAAGCTGTTTCACTTACATATGGGTCCCACGTGGTTATTTATTTATTTTTGCTTATTGTGCCACGTTATCCAAAACCACCTTCAATATTGTCTTAGGACTATATTTGTACCGATTTTGAAAAATAAGGGATGTGTCATATGGTTTAGGGATATTATTTAAACTCGACGTTAAGATAAGGGACCTAAAGAGAACTTATTTATAGGAGGAATGAGGCCACTGCCAGTGATTCTAACGCCTAAGCGGATGCAGATACTATTTCAAATTTTTCTGGTTGATCTTTTTTGTTGAAATAAAATTTCTAGCTGAACATTGTTATTACTAGTACAATTTTTTTTTCTAAATATTACTAGCCATCGATTGTGCCACGTGATGGCCGGACCACCGCCCACTTGCACTTGCTTTGTCGTTGCCTCGCCGGCCATCCCCGGAAACGAGCGGCGGATACTCTTCTTCCTCCTCCCCTCTCTTGGTCAGGTCAGGTCACTGGTCACAGCTCGCCGGAGAGGAAGACAAGCTTGTGGTGGTCGCCGGCCGATTGGCAATCATTCGGCAACGACGACCGATGCTGGTTCAGCCGCCGAACGCCGTGGCGGTCCGGGCGACGGCGGCGGGCAAGGAGCCGCTCTTCTCGTTCGGCGTCATCGCCGACGTGCAGTACGCCGACATCCCCGACGGCCGCTCCTTCCTCGGCGTCCCCCGCTACTACCGCCACAGCCTCACCGTCCTCCAGAGAGCCGTCCGCTCCTGGAACACCCACAACCACAACCATCCCGTCGCCGGCGGTGGCGGCGTCCGCTTCTGTGTCAACTTCGGCGACATCGTCGACGGCTTCTGCCCCAAGGACAGGTCGCTGGCTGCCGTCCAGGCCGTCGTCGCCGAGTTCGACCGCTTCCATGGCCCGGCCTACCACATGCTCGGCAACCACTGCCTCTACAACCTTCCCCGGAGTAAGCTCGTGTCGCTGCTCAGGATGCCGTCGGCGTCGGGGCGCGCCTACTACGACTTCTCGCCGTTCCCGGGCTACAGGTTCGTCGTCCTCGACGCGTACGACTTCAGCGCCGTCGGGTGGCCGCGCGACCACCCGGTGGCCGCGGCGGCGAGGAGGTTCTTGGACGAGAGGAACCCGAACGCGGACAAGAACAGCCCGAGCGGCCTCGCCGGCGTGGACCGGCGGTTCGTGATGTTCAACGGCGCCGTCGGCGAGGCGCAGCTGCGGTGGCTGGACGGCGTGCTGCGCGGGGCGGCGCGGCGGCGGGAGGCCGCGGTGGTGTGCAGCCACCTGCCGCTGCACCCCGGCGCGGCGTCGCCGTCGGGGCTGATGTGGAACTACGAGGAGGTGGTGCGCGTGGTGCACCGGCACGGCTGCGTCGCGGCGTGCCTCGCCGGCCACGACCACAGGGGCGGCTACGGCGTGGACGCCCGCGGCGTCCACCACCGCACCCTGGAGGCGGCGCTGGAGTGCCCGCCCGGCACCGACGCCTTCGGCCGCGTCGACGTGTACCCCGACGGCCTGACGCTCGTCGGCACCGGCAGGATGGGCAGCACGGACATGCGCCTCCAGCTCCACTCCCCAGTGACTGAGCTCAGCTAGCTACCTCCCTTCTGCATGCTACGATGCAACTGTGTACTAGTGGCAATGTGATTGCAAAATATTTTAAATACTCGGGTGGACGTCGACCCGTTTCTTACATGTCATCTAAATGGTTATGAAAAATTTTTAAAAAAATTGACATGGGTTAATATGTCATAAACATACAAATTCAAATTCGACTTCTACAAGTTATGACAAAAATAACAAATTTGACTACGAATATATGTATACTAGTTAGAGTTTGATTTGTTATTTTTACTACGACTCGTAGAAGTCGAATTTAAACTTACATGTTTGTGAAGTGATATATTACATATTAACCTATCTTGTGATTTTTTTTTGAAATTTTTTCATTATCATTTTACATGCAAGAAACGAGTGGACGTCCACACGAGAAATTAGAATCCATCCTCGCAATGTGATTGACAGTTCGTTTCATGCATCCCTAAAAAAAATAATAAGACTACTAATACAGCTCGTATCAATGTCTTGTGGTCGTCCATGTCGCGCGGTTAGAAATCGAAGTCGTCCCGAGGAGGAAGACGAGAGGCGGCGTCGGCCCGATTCGGCAGTGAGTGCGTTGACCGGTCCTAACTCAATTTTGCTATATATATTTATCGATAATTTTTTCTAAAAATTTAATAGTTATTGTAACAACAGTTTAATCCTAGTATAATTATACTACAATTTGTAACTTTCATATAATTTAAATTGTTGGATTTATTTCAAGATTTGTGCAAGTGAAGATGGAAAAAGTCAGGATTTGGTTCCACGATCTCCGCTTCACATAAATAGCATGTTACGGTTAAAAGTTTCATATAAGTTACATGTAAGTTACATTATAATTACATCACGATTATTGCCTGGTTTAGTTCTCAACTTTTTCTTCAAACTTTCAATTTTTCCATCACATCAAAACTTTCTTACACACACAAACTTCCAACTTTTTCGTCACATCGTTTCAATTTTAATCAAGCTTTCAATTTTATCGTATTACACCTGTCAAAAATTTTAAGAATTGTCGACGCAATCCGTCCAATTTATCCTGGTGTCATACGTCGGTTGGCTCGTCTCCGTTCCGAGCAATGGGCCGGAACGGACAGTTGGACGTGGAAGGCCCAAAATTAACTGGGCCCATTATACGGTCCAGTAATGAGCCCACCCTACGTCCGCGGCGGATAAAGAGGGGGAGGGCGACGAGTGCCTCAAGCTCCAACAGTAGCGCTAGCTTATCCCCTCCTACTCCCCCTCCCCCTCATCCTCCTCCTCGCTCGCCCATGGCCATGGCCACCACCTCCGTCACCTCGCTCGCGATGGCCATGGCCGCGGTCGCCTCCGCCGACGCCACCCAGGCCCCGCACAAGCTCTCCGCCCTCCCCTTCCACCACCTCCTCTTCTCCCGCGCGCCGCCCCTCCTCCGCGCCTCCCGCCGCCTCCCCCTCGCGCCCCTCGTCGCCTCCTCCGACGCCGCCGCCGCCGCCGAGTCCGGAGTCGACTGGAGCGAGACGGAGGAGGCCGATGAGGGTTCCCAGGAGGAGGAGGAGGTGGTCGAGGAGCAGGCCGAGGCGGAAGAGGAGGTGGTGGCCTCCGTGGAGGAGGAAGAGGAGGAAGCGGTGGAGGAGGAGTTCGCGGCGGAGCCCCCCGAGGAGGCCAAGGTGTACGTCGGGAACCTGCCGTACGACGTCGACAGCGAGGGCCTCGCCCAGCTCTTCGAGCAGGCCGGCGTCGTCGAGGTCGCCGAGGTTAGCCTACTCGCGCGCCACCCCACAATCAATTTCCCCCTTCTTCTTTTCAACACAAGAATTGCAAAATATTATTGCCAATTGCATAAATTCTCAAGGCTCAGTATTTCCAATTACCCAATTATTATTGTTTTTATATAGGTCATTTACAACAGAGAGACAGGGCAGAGCCGTGGATTTGGGTTCGTTACCATGAGTACGATTGAGGAAGCCGACAAGGCCATTGAAATGCTTAACCGCTATGTGAGTGCATTTCTGAATTGTCGTTTCTTAATCCATTGAAGTATTTTATTTTCACAACTTTCACCATTCGCACATGCTGCCGTGGAAGTACCTTGATAACTGAAACAATTTATATTATCTGATCAAAGGGTAATATTATACTGTTGGTACATCTCATTTAGGTTAACCATTGTGAAATGTTCCCATACCTGATGAACTGCGTTCGAAGATATTTCTGTCATAGTGATAGAATGATAGTACAGCAGAAATTCAGGCTGGTGTCGATAACACCCGCTGTAGTTTCCCTCAAAAAAAATAGTACAGCAGAAATATTATAAGTTGCACAATGTTCTCAGCTGCTGGCTAATAAATTTGTGTTTTACAGGATATCAACGGAAGGCTTCTGAACGTAAACAGGGCGGCTCCAAGGGGCTCTCGTGTGGAGAGACCTCCCAGGCAGTTTGCTCCTGCTTTCAGGGCTTATGTTGGCAACCTGCCATGGCAAGTGGATGACTCCAGGTTGCTGCAATTGTTCAGCGAGCATGGAGAGGTGGTTAACGCTTCGGTCGTCTATGATAGAGAGTCTGGGCGTTCTCGGGGATTTGGTTTTGTATCCATGGCCTCCAAGGAGGAGCTCGATGATGCTATTTCTGCCCTTGATGGACAGGTGAGGACAGCACCATGTACATTAAGCATATACACTTGCATACATTAAGCATACACTTGAAATATCACCATTATGACATGAGTATGGCAAATATAGAGGCTCTATAAGCTAATACCGTTTCTTTTATCATGCTCAATTGTTCATGATGGATTACAGGAATTGGATGGCCGCCCACTTCGAGTGAATGTGGCAGCTGAGCGACCACAGCGAGGCTTTTGATTCCATGGTGTTGGGGAGCATGTCTGCACGTTTGAACAAGAATGCCAAAGTGTTATGCGTTAAGGCGGAAGCTGATGGTTCTAATTTACAGAGCGCGCGTTAGCTTCCTGATTTTGAGTCCTCCCGTCCTTTCTATGTGTCTTTCAAGCTGATGTTATGTTAAATTGTTCTAAAAAATATGAGTAAACTTTCCAAGTAGGATATTTATAATGATGTCCTTAGTATATTTTTTTTCCGTGATAATCCAAAAGTTCACTTGTCGACCATATATCTGAGACAAGGAGCAAATGCATGGCAGCAGCCAGTGCTAATCCGTGCTTACCCCTATGCATTATGCTTCTTTTTTTTTCTCTTTCAGAAATGTTGTTCACTGGATTTGCAAGAACCCAATCCTTTGTTTCAAACTATTGTTCATAAAATGCACAGGAAACCACAATAATCATGGACATTGGAATCCCTTCAATGTCACAAAGCTGATCAAACCTGCAGGATACGTTACATCTAAGCCAACCGTGTTGTGAAGATAACAACCATTTCATGCACATAGTAGTGGAAACACCATTAGAGGCAAGAGAGATCAGCACAAGCACATACTTCCATGCTTCATGACGAACCAACATCCAACATTGTTAAAACAAGCACCAGCGATTCACACATACAGTAGGATCAATTTATGTACAATGATACCATCTTGAAGTAAGTTCTGAGTAACTGGGATCACGCATTGAAGGTTTTACATTCAGCAGAATATTATGGTAGTGCATTCAGTTAGCCTGCAGCTGCGCATCCTTGCTTGTGAGGGGCACATAGCGCACAGCCGTCTCATCTCTTATGCTGACCTTGCCATCCTGGTTCTTGTCCACCACTTTCAGCTCCTGGAACATAGTCCCAACTGGGATCACCATTCTGCCACCGGGCTTTAGCTGCTCAATCAACGCCTGCGGAATCTGCGGTGCAGCAGCTCCGACATGGATGGCATCATAGGGTGCAAGCTCTGGCCAACCTTCCCTGCCATCTGTATCAGTTACAGACGTCGATTATTGTTAGATAAATAATGTTTGGAATATGAAGTACTGCTGAAGCCAACCCGGATGCCCAAAATAAGTTTATGACATGGATGGGCAAAGTTGCTCCAAGTTTGTGTCTGAGAAAGCATAAGTATCACAGATGAAGAACCACTCACTGTTTGGTATGGATAAAAAGAATCTCTTTAAAACCTAAAACAACTTGTTACCACGTTAGACCCGATGAAAGTAACCCTTCAAAACAAATTACAGAAGTTCAACATGTTTATTTAAAGTATCATTCAACCCTTACAACTAAGCCCTTGTCTACAAAATTGTACTCTACGCTGCAATTCAGTTCAGAACTTGGCAGTTGGCACTACAGCATGTTTGTCATTACTACTAGTGGAGAAGAAAGTGAATAATTAAAAGCTGCAAACTTGCTCTACTTACCAGCAATATGTATACTGAGGGATCCATCAGTTAACTGTGGAGCCGCTGCACTTTTCTTGATGTTTTCAATAGACGAAGTAACCAACTCTGGTATATGTTCAACACCAACTGCTCGCCCTTCTGGTCCAACCATAATTGTGAAGCAAGCTGTTAGGTACCCTGTGCCTGTTGAAGTTATCAAAGATACACAAATAAGCAATGCGAGTTGACAAACATGTATAAAAATTTGCTATCTGTTGAGCATTTCAGCTAGGAAATATTAAACAGGTCGGTAGTCCTGAATCAATACTTAATTCCATAATTCAGTATGACAGAAAAAAAGATGAAAGAACCAGCATTACTAATGAATCTTTGTGGTATAGGGTAAACTACAGTAGGGGCCAGCCCATCATAGACCACATGAATACATACCCTCACGGAAAGCTGTGAGATGAAGCTAAATATTGTTTTTTCCACATATGTTGGCAAACGTTTCTGCGTTTCAAAGCCTAAAGCGTGCAGCAACAAGTACAGGTATTAGATAAGATACTACTCCATTGACAGATCTTGGGTGATGATAAACCTAACAACAAAAGCTATTATATATTTTGGCACTTAAAATTCTTAACATAGTTTTGTGAACAAGAACATCAAAACTCAAAAGTGTTTATGTTGTGATACATAATTGAAATGATATTTTAGGAGCATAGATAAAACATTGAAGTGATTGAGCGAAACTGAATATATGGGATAAGGGAGACCTGATCCAACATCCAGAGCACGCATGCCAGGCTGAAGGTGCTTCTCCAAGAGCTCCAAGCAAGAGGCGTGCATGTGAGGCGCAGAAATGGTGGCGTTGTAACCAATGGGCATCGGGCTGTCGAAATAGGGAGAAGCGCCAGGAGGCACAAACAGCCCCCTGTCGATGGTCTCCATCACCTGCGCGACCTTGCTCGACTTGATAATCCCGTACCTCTGGAGCTGCTCAACCATTGCCTTGTTCTTGTCGCTAGCTCCGCTCGACCACAGTCGGTGCTGCAACAGTATCAGCACCAGGAGCAACATGAAACGGTTCTTCTTCCCAGAGAAAAACAGCAACATGAGAGATGAGGCATATGAGATTGAAATCAATCCCCTTCAACGCTCTAAATGGCACTCGACAATTATGTTTGCCACATACACTGAAATTTATTGTAGATTATCTTATCTTATGTGAATCAAGATCGTCATCAAAGATCCCAAAGGTACAAAGGAACTAGTAACAATTAACAGTCGCATAAAATTCTAATTCAATTCGTTGTAAGTCCATAATCAAATGTTGGATTCAGGCAGCCGGTGGTGATTATAATTAATAAGAATTGACAAGGTTTTAGCCTAAATTATGGAGAACTCTCCCCATAATTTCCCTAGTTACTAGTACCACAAGAACTCAGGCTAGTGAGTTATTTAGCCTTATTAGGACTGAATCAACAATTAAGCACAGTAAAATCACAATTACGTACTAGCAATTAAAGAAGATACTCACGGAGCCCGCAGATGCTGAGGATGATTTGGAGGAGGAGGAAGAGGAGGAGGAGGAGAAGCAGGAAAAGATGTAGCGGAGTACCTCCATGGCGAAAGTGAGCGAACACTCGATCGGGTGGTCTCTCCTGGTTTAATCTTAATCTTGGGGCCGATTGGGAGTGCGCGAGTGGGTCGCGGTGCAGATGCCTTTGCCGGTGCAGCGGCGGAGACGTGGGGGATGTCGCCGCGGGAACCGGATTCCCGCCGCGGCAGTGGCTGGTGGCTGGCGGTGGTGGTGGGGGATTGGGAGAGCTACTTCTTCTCCAAGAGAAAGAGATGGATTCTTCTCAAACCACCTAGCGAGAGAGAGAGAGATGAGAGATGTAGGTAGCTTGCGGGCCGATTTTTATGGGCCTGGATCCATGGGCTAGGCCTCCATGTGCCCAGGCAGAGTATTCCCCTGTGGAAAAAAAGAAGAAAAATGCTGCTGTATTTGTCATGCCAAACCTGAAACCGGCGCCGTTTCTTCTCAACACAATAGTCTTGTTGAGGACAAAAACACAAAAGCCTTGTTTGAGAAAACTAAAATTGATACTTCCCGTTTTATGTTATAAGTCGTTAAAACTTTTTTTAATCAAAATTATTTAAATTTGATAAAGTTTATTGAAAAAGATAATAGTATTTTTAACACAAGACAAACATATTATCAAAATATATTTAATTTTATATTTAATAAAACTAATTTAATATTTGACCTATTATTAAATTTTTTTATAAACTTTGTCAAACTTAACAAAATTTGACTATGAAAAAAGTCAAATGACTTATAATATGAAACGATGGAAGTAGATATTTTTGTAAAAATAATCATTACAGTTTAAGGGCACGAACAAATTAATTTACGAATTGCTTTAGACAAGCATTCTAAGAAAACTGTATGTTTTCCATTATCTAAAAAAAAAGAAAACTGTATGTAGGAAACACACCATTTATAAATTTCAGAAGTGTGTGGAAATGAAAATTCAGAATCAGAAAATATCAGGCGAAATTCATACTTAACAATCCTTTTCAAATTAATAATCAATATTCATTACACAGCGTAAACATAATCGAGCTAGATTGCAATGAATACGAGCATGCAATCAAATCAACTACATGTGATTAAATTAACGAACTGCTTATTTTGTTACGACGTCGATCGATCGACCGCCTCCAAACGGTAGCCAGTTACTGTTGTAAAATAGACAATCAAATGAGCTTATTAATTAGAGCTCATCATGGTGGTGCTCGTCATCGTCGTCTTCGTCGGTGACCTTCTTGATCTTCTTGGGCGCGGGGTTCGGCGAGGTCTTGACGGGGTAGGATGCTTCCATGGCGATGCCGCAGAGACCCTCCTTGGCGGACACGTCGCGCTTCATGCGGATGTAGCCCTTCTCCCCCCAGTCTGCGCCCCACGAGTTCCTGACGATCCAGTACTTGGTGCCGTCCACCGTCGTGCCGTACCCCACCGCCGCCACGCCATGGTCGAGCTCCGTCCCGCATTTCCCGGCGAACACCCCCTCCGAGTAGAACTGGAAGTGCGAACCCCCGGCCTCGATCGCCACCGACACCGGCTGGTTCGCCACCGCCTTCTTCAGCGCCGACTCCGAGTTCGCCGGCACGTCCTCGTACCCGTCGATGGTGACGGCGGGGGACGACGCCGCGGAGCTCTTGCAGGAGCTCTGGCGGGCGCGGTACGGGTAGGCGGAGGAGGCGGCGACGCCGCCGTGCTTGGCAATGTACTGGAACGCGTTGTCCATGAGGCCGCCGTCGCAGCCGGCGTTGCCGGTCTTGGTGTCGCAGTCGACGAGCTGCTGCTCCGACAGCGCGGTGAGGTTGCTGGTGCGGATGGCGTTGATCCCTTCCACGGCGGCGATGGTCGAGAACGCCCAGCAGCTGCCGCACTGGCCCTGGTCCTTGACCGCCCCGACGGCGCCCTTCTCGCGCCAGTCCACCGACGCCGGCAGGTCGCGGGCGCCGGCGTACATGAAGCCGCTCCGCCTCTCGCCGCCGCGGAACATGCGGTGGTGGGAGACGCGGGAGGAGGCGTAGGCGCGGCGGAACTCGTCGGCGGTCATGTCGCCGAAGCGGTTGAGGCGGAGCTTGTAGGGCTCGTCGCGGCGGTTGAACTCGTGGATGAGGCGGACGTTGTCCTTGAACACGTTGAACCGCCGCGCCTTCTCGCCGAGGTCCCGCGCCACCCGGTGCTGCCCGCGCCACCGCTCGTACAGCTCCCACAGCGCCTCGTCCGACGCCACGTCCCGCTCGCCGAACTCCATCGCTCTCGCCGCCGGCGCCGCCGCGCCCAGCAGCACCACGGCCACGGCTACCGCCGCCGCCGCCACGACGACCACCACTCTACCCATCGCAACAACTTAATACTTGTGATCACTTAGTTGTCACTAGCTAGCTAGCTTAAGTAGGTTTAATTAGCTTTGAGAGGTGGTTGTGATGGCCATGGTGGTCAGGGGCTTCTTATATAGAGGAGGATATGATGCTGGATTGCTGGCTGCATATGTGCAAGGTAGAGGCTAGAGCCGATCGAATCAAGGCGTTGCTTGCCGGCAACAGTTTAGTCATCATAATTAAGAGGTCAGGTACTACACTTGTAATGGTTGATTGCTCTCGTGCGTGACACACAGTGATATAGCTAATTTTGGATTATACTTGCGCACCAATGCTTATTGTTGTATTTGCAGTTTTCAGAATCTAGAAGGCTTGCAGCAGTGCCCAATCAATTGGTGGATGTGTCATGTGATGTGATTATGCAGTTGATTATACCATCCTCAGGGTTTAATCACCAGCAGAGAGGTCATGTGATTAACTCGAACAGAAAGATACTAGCATAGAGTAGCATAGAATATGTTGATATGGCACTAATACCAGTGCAGTAATTATTGGGAAGTGGATTTTTTATCTCGAGTAGACATTCGCTCGTTTCTTGCATATCATTAAAAAAGTTATAAAAAAATTAAAAAAATTTATCAAGATAGATCAATATATAATATATCTTTTTTTACAAACATGTGTGATAAAATTTGACTTATACAATTCGAAAGAAAAATAACAAATTTGACCGTGAATTACGCATTCTATTCATAGTCAAATTTGTTATTTTGTTTCTACTTGTATAAATTGAATTTGAATTTGCATGTTTGTGAATAATGTTTGTGAAATGACATATCACATATTGATCAAACATACTAAATTTTTTAAAAAAATTTGCTGACTTTTTAAGTGCCATGTAAAAATAAGGAGATATTCTCTTAAGGGATGATTTGAGTTTCCCTACTTATTGTAACTTTGGCCGTGTTTAGTTTTCCCCCTATTCCCAACTTTCCATCACATCATATCACATAAAAAACTTTCCTACACACATACTTCCTCCGTCCAAAAAAAAAGACAAACCCTGGTTTCCGTATCCAACGTTTGACCGTCCGTCTTATTTGAAAAAAATATAAAAAGAATTAAAAAAATAAGTCACGCATAAAGTATTAATCATGTTTTATCATCTAACAACAATGAAAATACTAATTATAAAAAAATTCATATAAGACGGACAGTCAAACATTGGCACGAAAATCCACGGTTTGCCTTTTTTTAAAACGGAGGGAGTAAACTTCCAACTTTTTTCAGTAACTAAACACACCCTTTACTTAATTGGACGGAATAGCAGTTGTTGGTGACCAGGTACTGACTACTGAAGATGAATTTAACACTGAATACACGTAGGTACTTGGACATGCTCATTTTTTAATTCATCGACAGATAGAATTAAGCTTAACTGCAGTAGTTAGTTGATAAAGCAGCCGATTGATTAGTCGTATAAACCAAGTGTTTCTGTTAGTTTCGCAGTACTAACTAGTACTACCTGCGATGCTGCGAATTAACGGGGGTGTAGATTATGCGGGAAACGCACAAATAAAGAATTAGCGAGGCGTTTACGAGACGGCCATGTAAATGTACAGATCAAGCTTGTGCAACACTATCGATCACCAATCCACTTACTCGAAAATTAATTCAGATTCTAATTCTGTCACCACTTAATAACTGAACCTGAACTAAGCTATGTTAATTTACAGATATAAATATGCAGAGCTGAATTTCAGGGCCAGATATCTGGGAAAATTTTGGATCGCTCGTCAAGCAAAGCAAGCAGCAGAAACGAAACTGAAAAAGACTAAAAAATTAGAGTATTGTAATACCCCCAGTTTAGCCAGTCAATTTAGGTCAATCCTAATGTTCCTTGATTGTGGCGTGAGATTTCTTCAACAAGTAACCTGATCGAAGTCGAAGAAGGAAGGAAGGAAAGAAAGGAAGCAAGCAAGCGTGTTAATTTCCTCCAGGACTGGTTCCATCAACAGCTGATGGCGACATGGAAATTAAAGCATTTCCATCAACAGTTGGAATGTTGGATGCATATGTGGCTCTGCATGTCTTTCTCTCTGTGCTGAATAATGATCAAGAGATCGGAATCGACTAATTAATACCGGAATGCCAATCTTTACGCATGAATCTCATTTATCATCAGATCCGTTCGTGTGTTTGTATTGGATAGGCATAACTGTATTGATTGATTGAGCTTCCTTTCAGATTCAGATTTCATCAGCCACGCTGGTACAGGCAACTTCTAACTAACTACTGTCTACTACCAGTACTGCATTATGCACAAGAAAGTGAATTACGATTTTTTTTTGACACAAAGAGCTAGCATTAGCAAGATAAAATCCGGAAGCAATAGAAAGTTTGGAAGCATAAGATCTATAGCTTGGGGAAACAAAATTCTGCATTCATCGTTGTCACCGAAAATCTGGGGGGCAAATGAGAATGGCTGGCTTGCCTAGCTCTGCTTTCTCACATGGATCGCTTCGAGTGGCACGAAACCCATTATTCAGGCTACGTTTCGATCGGTTCCCAGACTTAACTGAGCAGGATGAACAAGCAACATCACCAGCGATGCAGCGACCTTCTGCAAGTATCTGGTGGCCTTTGGAAAGAGAGACAGGAAAAAAAAAGCAGCGAGGCTGTATATTGAGCCTGCAATCTGATCAGATTTTAATCATCTACGTACAGATTTAATCAGCTAATTATTCTTTTAGTGGTAGGCGACGTATCCGTCGATAGCGAGACGTCTATAGTGACTTCGTTAATCTCAAAACATGCCGGCCCAGTTTTTCGGAGGTGCTCATAGATATAGGATGTACGTGTGTACGCTTATAGGGGTGAGTATACGCACGTTGTTAGCGCCTGCGTTGGTACTGTGTTTCAAAAAAAAAATACTGAGCAAACTTAGCGAGGATGGCGAATGCTGATTGTGTCAGGATGATATAATCTTGTTGAATGACGCATGCTGATTTTTAGTTAGGTGTGTCTAGGTGACGCTTGTAGGATGGATACAGATGAGAAATTCAGAGCTATGATATCTGTATATATCTTGCGGAGAAAATACTAGTAGCTGCTATCCTGCCTGCCTGACTGCAGATGACCCTGCTCATGTCACAACTCATCCCAGATATCTCGTTTCTCATAGGCTCATAGCTCAAGTTCACGTGATGATCCCAACTCAGAGCAAGCCCAGAATATACAACCTCCGTTTTCTAAATAGACGATTTCATTGACTTTATATCACATGTTTAACCATTCGTCTTATTAAAAAATTACGTAATTATAATTTATTTTGTTGCGAGTTATTTTATCCCTTAAAGTATTTTAAGCATAATTTATATTATATATGTTTGCATAAATTTTTTAAATAAAATAAATGATCAAATATGTGTTACAAATTAAATTAACGATTTCATCAATTAAGAAACGGATTAAGAGGAAGTATATGCTTGGCTTGATTGTCGCTGTTTGCCTGTTTAACATGGGGATTTTAATTAGGAAGTATAGTAAGCTGGACGGGCTGACTGTTTCTACCAGTTCAGATTCTACAGCCCACTGGTCTGGGCCCTGGGCTAGGAATATGGATGGTGATTGGGCCGAAGATAGTTTATGTCTCTTCTCTCTCGGTCTATACTCTTAACAATCTTATCTTACGTGGTTTAAAGGCCCAACACGACCAATTTTGTCAAAGATCATTGTTAGGTAGCAGATTAAAAAAAATAATTTATATAAATATAAATACCAGCAAAAGCAGAAAGGACCGCGTGGCCTAATGGATAAGGCGCTCGCCTCCGGAGCGGGAGATTGTGGGTTCGAGTCCCGTCGTGGTCGTTTTTTTTTTTTTTACCTTTTTGAACTTTCCAACTCCTCCGTATTTCTGTACTAGTATTTCTTTTTTCCAAACTAATTTATTTCGTTGCGTCGTACATTATGAGTATATCCCAATTGTGTTCACGTGTGTTTTATTCCTTACTCCATTTTATATAATAAGCTCCCTAAGCAGCACGAACATCGTCTAAGAGCATCCCCAACAGTTAATCTAAATTTCATCCTCCATACTCCTATTTGGATGGCCATCGAAAAAGATTCTCACTCTATATAACTTTTCACTCCAACAGATCATCCATATTACATCCTACATATACCAACATCCTATATTTTACTAATATTTTTTAACTACCACACATTTTTACTCCTATTCCTCTCACCTTTCACCACTTAAAAAAAATCTTGAGAAGTGGGTAGTTGAGGATGGAGTGAGGAGAGAGAACCTCCATATTTGGCTTGGGAAGGGCTAGGTTTGGAGTACCTCCAAAAAAATGGAGTATGTGATGGAGACTCTGCTGGAGCACTGTTTTTCTCCTCCATACTCTAAATATCGGATGGATGACTAGATAGAGTAGCTGCTGGGGATGCTCTAAGGATGTGTTGTGGCTACACTACTTCAGCTACGGTGGAAAAGTAGTCCCTCCGTATTTTAATGTATAATGCCATTAAAATATTTAAGTCATGTCTAAAAGTATTTGATTATAGATTAAGTCACAATAAAATAAATAATAATTATATTTTTTAATAAGAGAATGGACAAACGCTAGTAAAAAATAAATGATGTCATACATTAAAATACGAAAGGATCACATATTTTGTGTCAATGCAGTTAAGGTAGGACTATGTTGTAGCGCAACATGCAGCTGAATACGGTCTATTATAGTCTATTATAGCATTTACAATATGTACGATGAAAAATATAGATATTTTTATGTAAGCGATATGATTAAGCAGACGCCATCAACGAATGCCTTATTTTTATTATACAAGCTGCTCCTTACGAGATAATCCTAATCCTCACCGCATCTATCTGAAAATAAATAAAGCGGTAAATCAGGTAGCACCGTGAAAAAGATCACGTTTATGTTGATTATTTTGAAATTAGAAGGTCTTCATAAAAACAAATATTTAGATGGTCAACCGGTTGGATTGAATCCCTCCTGACCACATGAATATCTCAACTCATAGAAAAAAAAGCATCATCATTAGATAACATTTCATAATCTCATTCATGTACCAACCACACATCTCCATCATCAAATAGAGTAATTATCTTTCTGTGCCAGGTATTCGAAAAAAAATAATCCTGATTTACCAGAGCAGTTGTAAACTCTTTCACCATTTATCTTTTGGCTCATCAACCGCTACCAAAATTTTAAAAATTAAAGTTTAGTTTTCAGTTTTTTTAAACGAAAGTTTTTTTTTATTAGCTTTTGAATCGCCAAAAACACAAATATAAGTTTTTTATCTTAAAAAAAATAGCATGATTCATATTTTTCCACGTCTTATTGATGTGACCATGGCAACTACGGATATAACCATTGCTCACATCATGCATGAACAAGAAGACATCAAGATTCCAGCACTTGGAGGCGTTGATCTTGATGTCTTCTTGTTCATGCATGATGTGAGCAATGGTTATATCCGTAGTTGCCATGGTCACATCACTTATCACAGCCATTGAGCAAATGATGAGTATATGACTAGGAAGCTATAAGCAGTATAAATATTTGACGTTTAGGACACAAATTGATCAAAATTTTAAAACTATGGTAATCTCAATAATGTCTCAAACAATTAGTTCAAGAAAAATAAAAGAAATCATATACATAAAATTTTGCTCGAAAAGTAATACTCAAAATAGTACAATATCGCAAACTTATTGTAGATTTTATAAATTTAATCTAATAAATTTTTTTATCCTATCTTATCTTGAATGTCAAATATATTAATAATAGCCATGTGCGTCATTAGACGGTAGTACGATTATACTACATAAAATCCCAGTCAAAGACAGGGAAGCAGAGCAGAGCAGGAGGAGGAGGAAAACTTGTAGCAAGTGATCATTTCATTTGGTCGCGTTAACTTGTCGTAGCATCAGGCACGCCACATGCTACATACAACAAAAGCGATCGCATGTGTTGTTCGCGTCGCCTCCCTCTCACGACAAGCAAACCCAACCCAAACCAAACCAAACCAAACCAAACACGAGCCGGACGAGACGGAGCGCTCCCTCCCTCTCTCTGTCCCTCGCCCGCGACGCCGCGGGCGCCACCGCCGCCGCCGCCGCCGGAGATGGACGGCTCCGGCAGCTGGGACGCCATAGACTGGAACCAAATCAAGGTCAGTTTGCTTCCTTCCTTCCTTCCTTCCTTCCTCGGTGGTGCGCTTCATCCCTCCCTCCCTCCTGCCTCTCCATCGATTTCTCTCCTCGCTCTCCTGCCTGCGTCTTCGCGGGTGTGGCTGTCTGCGACGACTGCGCTTGCGGGAGGGGAGCTGGCCTGTGGGTGGGGGTGGGGGGTTGGATCCTCATGCGCGGGGGGGCCACCGCCTGCCGCGCGTAGAGGCTTCATCTTCTCTCCTCTCCTCTCCCGATAAGTGCGCGTGTCGTTGCGGGGGGCGGTTTTGATTTGGAGATAGGGTTCGGTTGCTGTTTTGGGGGTGATCTCCGATTTCACGTTTTGTTTCTATTGATGATTTTGTTCTCTCCGCTTTCTAGGAGCCGAGGCCGCTGCGGAGTTCGTCCCGGGGCATGGAGGACTTCCTCCTAGAGGATGAGGAGGTTTACGCCCAGGTAATCGCTCGCCTCCTTTTCCCCCCACATCTCTGACTGAATTCCTCCAGTTTCGATGTGCAAGCTTCATTTCGGATGGAAATCCTCCCCTGCGTATCGCTGAATTCAGTTCCGTGACGTGGTGCTGTCCTAACCTTGCAATATGCTTTGTCGATTGCCCTTTGGATTAACTCATCAAATTCATTCATTACTGCCTAGAATGATTCGCCGGACTATCCTGATTGCAATGCACCCATCCATTCCCTGTTCACTGATAATAAGTAGGCCATTCACAATTGACAATTCTCCTCTCAATAACACAACCGGGGCAGCAGAATCTGTCACAATGGGCAGCGCATTTCTAGTGCTATTGTTCAACTGCAGCAGTACAAGTAGTACACCAATTGCCTGTCACTCATAATCTGTAGGCCATTCACAATTCTGAATGACACAACCGAGGAGGATAATCTGTCACAATGGGTAGCACATTTTTAGTGCTATGGTTGAACTGCAGCGGTACAAGTTGAAGTAGTACACTGAACGGGTTCCAGGCCGCTTACAGTGGAGTTAATAGAAGCAATAATGTACCTAGTCTGGATGTAAATTTTATCAGGGAAACTTTTATGTAAACAGTAATGATTTTTGCACATTTTCAGGTACTAAAGCACACCAATTTTCTGTGCTTAATCTAGTGATCATGATTTCCCACTTTCAAATTTGATACATTTTTGCGGAGCCTGTTGGCTTCCAGATCATCACCTTTTCAAGGGTATTTAATCTTGGATAGTTGTTTTTGAGCCTTTTGGTTCTTATAAAATCCTAGGGACAATTATACCCCATGAGTTTGTAATCAACCAATGTGTTTCAGACTGAAACCAAAAGCCTTGCACAGACAGAAACAGCTGCTTCTGACTTTTGCTCTTTTACATCTCTAATTTGGTCCCTCTTATATCTCCTTATTTAGGGTCATGGTGTTGTTCTACTAAACACAGATGAAGCTGGCATTCTTTCAGTGACAAATTTCCGACTTCTCTTTGTGGTAAGCAATCATATTATTAGTTTTATCACAATTATTAGAAACAATTCGACGTGATTTGGATGCCTCCTGCATGTCTATACAAGTTCATTCTACTATACAACATTCTCTGTTTGTTCCTTATATGTTCTCTCAATTTTTTTCCATCGGTTTGAAATATGAATAATGTCTTGTTTGCTTTTTGAGTGGGAATTTAGTATATTATGACCCCTGTTTTTTTTTTTGGGTTGAACTAAGCATTCTAATGATGGACAGACTGCTCCCTCAGTCCTTTCCTTCTCATATTACTCTTGTTCTTCTTTTATAAATGCTACCCCCTTTTACAGAGCCAAGCCACAAAAGGCGTTATAGAGTTGGGTACCATCCCACTAACTGCAATTGAGAAGATAAATGATGTAAGTCTATAATTTCCTTCATTGGGAAGTTCATGTTTTCAAGTCTTCTTTTGGGTTCATGGCCGCTATTCCATTTTCTTTAATTCTTTCTACAAGTCCTTAGAAAATATCGATTCTGTGGCAGGACGTAAAGCTTCAACCCTTGCCCTGTCAGCATGATAAGAAGCAGCCCCGTGAACTTCTTCAAGTCATCGGTAATATTTTTTTTTATTTTTTACTTTGTAAGTCAGCTTTGAACACAATTCATATATTTACAGTCCTACTTAATCATGACTGAGTAGATCTTGGCAGAAATTTGTAAATATTCTATCTTGAGAAGGTATTGATGGTGTGCCTGAAAGGATCTATGTTGACATAGTGTTAATGCTGCCAGAGACCTCTATTACATGTCCTCTTGTAATTGAATCCATCTTTCGTTGATGGGATATGGATTAAAAACAATAATTATCTTCTTGAACCATTCCGTGATTTCTGTGCGATAATGCCATTTTCCTTGTTCTTTTACCATAGTATCGCCATTTTTATTGGTGATTTTTTAGTCTATATATGTGTGAATAATTTTATCTGACATCTAAAGTAGTTTGCAAATGTATCTTGTTTTGACCTTACCTTTAACTTGATCTTTTTTTTTTCATCCAGGTAAAGACATGAGGGTCATTGTGTTTGATTTTCTTCCTAAAACCAAGCAGGTAGAAATCCTGTTTCATTCTAATATTCTTTTGTATATATTTTGTTCTATTCTCCATATGTTGGGTGATGCATCGTTAAAACCTCATATGGTCTCATACTTTGTTATGTCATGTATTTTAATCTTTTGAGTTTCATTTCTGTTACTTATCTTTTCAGAAAAACGAAGTGTTTGATGCTTTGAGAAGATATAGCAAACCTACTCATCTGTGGGATCTATATGCATTTTCTTGTGATCCATCCACCGTTTATCAGAAATCTGATCCAAAGATGCGGCTCTTAAAGGAATACCATCGCCTTTTTAGGAAATGGTTCCCACATAGTGGATCCGAGTTCGAAAAAGACTTGCGTAATGAATGGTGGAGGGTAAGTAAAGTAAATTCCACCTACTCACTATGTTCGACGTACCCATCTGCATTGATTGTGCCAAGGAGCATAAGGTACTTTTATACCATTCATAATATCTTGTGGTAATTTTATTCTCTTACACATGCTCAGCACCGACATTTTTTTTATTATTTGTTAGTGATGAAGATTTATTGCAAGCTTCTTCTTTCCGATCCGGCAGACGCTTGCCTGTTATTTCGTGGTGTGACCCTGGTATGCATGCTTACGTTTTGCCAATAAATTTCATCATTATTCTCTGCAGTCTTATGCTCCCTATATTTTGGAAAGGCTGATGACTGTTGGTGAATGGTCTTATGAATTATGACCTCATTGCCATTCCTTTTATATTTATATAGTTCATAATTGTTCACTACTTTCAGATTTTGGGGGTAACACTGTAACATCATTAATATAAAGTATCATGTTGGTTTCAGTTCCCTTTATACGACATGCATAAAACTTGAGTGTGTTTGTGTTACAGGGTCTGGAGCTGTTCTGGCAAGGTCATCTCAGCCATTGGTAGGATTGATGATGAATTTTCGGAAGTGAGACCATATCCATCTAAATTCATTTGATGCATGCACTGACTTCTGAATGCCGTTGGTCTAAACATATGTCATTCTTTGCAGCAATACCGATGAGAAGCTTGTTTCTGCTCTTTGCACCCAAATTATTGATGCCACTGGGTCTCTAAGGTAATGGAAGTATACAAATTTCATTCTATGTTTGTTAGTCTCTTCTGACATCATTGAAATATTGTCTTCTATAATGTTGCTATTTCCACTTACTGGCTATGTTTTAATAAGTTGTTTGAGCTGCTGTGTTCCTAGAAGCTAAAGTGTAGCTGATATTTTTATTGATTGTGTTCTTTCTTCCTTACCCTTTTTGTGCTCTTTCTTCATTGTTTCTAAGTATGAGCTACTTAAAAACACATACTGAGATAATGATTGCATATCTGTAGAATTATTGGGTCTTGACCCTTGAGACTACTTACATAGCATATTTGATTTTTCCTACACTTGCATTTAACAATCGGAATATGTCACAGTAATCTTAGAAGATGCAAGTTTGATCGTTTTCCTTTGATGCCCTTATCTCAATATCTTAAACACCTATGGTTTCAAGTTATATTTCTTCTGATTTTAATGCACACAGGAAATTATATATAGTTGATGCCCGGCCAAGAGCAAATGCTTTAGCAAATGGTGCAAAGGGAGGTGGCTCAGAGTCAGCATCAAACTACCCAAGATCTGAGGTATATTCTGTATATATTAACTTTTTTTATATACCATACAATTTCTTTACAATTATTTTTCTCTGTTTATCTGGATCCTGGACCAGGTTCTCTTTTTAGGAATACAAAATATCCACACAATGAGAGATAGTCTTTTTCGCCTTAGGGACTATGTTGATACCCATGGATCAGTATCATCAAATGGAACATCATCAGCTGTATCTCTTGTTGGAGACCGGGTAAGCCTATGGTTTGTCTTGTTGAACTACCACTTGCAGTATACATTTCCTTGATCTAAGGTTAGATTATGCTTGTACCAGGCCAGTTGTAGGCTTCTCCATACGTGGGCTTGGTGCCAGCCTTTTCTTACGTATCTGAATCCATTACCTGCCTCCCTAGCTGCAATTTACATTGTTTAGTTAAATATGTACTATGAAGTAGCTTTTTTAAGTTAGAACTTGGGACCCTTTATTTCTGAATTAGAAATATAGTACACATTATGAATTTTTTGACTAACGGAAGACATGTAAAATTGGTCCGGATAAGTCCCAAGTGTTACTTTTATCATACTGAAATGCCTATAAGTTCATTAATGACAAAACAGAAGAAGAGGAGATTGACGATCTTTTTGTCTCACAGAGAAATCGTGGATCAACCTGGGGTGGAGGGAATCTGAATAGCATGACACAATTTTCTTCAATGTTAGGGGAGTGGCTAAACCATATCCAGAGTATCATGGTCGGTGCTTCGTGGATTGCTGCACAAATTGTCCAAGAATCAGCTTCTGTTCTCGTCCATTGCAGGTTTTTTTTCTTCACCAGCTTCTGGAGATGCTCTAATTGAATTGGTTTACTTATTAGTAAAGGGAGAATGCAGAGAATGTTTTTTGCACCTACATTCTTAACTGGGCACCTGACATTTAGTTGAGTCTGTAGGCAAGGTTTGTAATTGCTGGATGATAAGTTTAAGCTCAATTGAATAGAGAAAGACTTTGTCTGGTCACATCTGGGAGGTTGTAAATTGAATTTAACTCAAAATTCAAAGTATAAAATAATTTAAACTAGATGCTTTCCCAAATCCTGATCCCTAATAAGAACTGGTGTGATCTTACACCTGATTCATGTCTTGTGCATTCAAGTTATGATCCTTTGATTTCATCTTAGTCTGTATGATCTCTATAGTTTTCTTGCTGTGTATCCCTACACATTGCTGATGCATATCAAATTCTCTCACTATTTTGTTTTTGCAGTGATGGTTGGGACCGCACAACTCAGTTGGTTGCACTTGCTTGTTTGTTGCTTGATCCATATTATAGAACGTTCAATGGGTTCCAGGTACAGAGATTAACTTTTATGCAATGCACTAGTAGTAGCAAAATCTTTCAGTTTGATTTTAGCATTATATTTGATGTTTGATATCCCTTTTTGCTAACTGGAAATGAAATGATTTTTTTTATATTTATTGCACGGTTGGTGGCCTTCTTAAATTTTGAGATCGAACACACTACTTATTTTGCTTCTTTGTTGCATGTCCATGTTTTTATATTTGATATTATGCACTCTGCATGTAAGCTATATGTACATTCTTCTAGTTAGTTCCAGATACGTTTTAAGTGCTGGTTTATTTCAAACATGTTACTTCAATAACAGAATTGGAATTTTCACATTTTGGATATGTAACCCTCTGCACTACACTTCTTTAGGCCCTTGTGGAAAAGGATTGGCTAGCATTTGGCCATCCATTTGCAGAGCGAATGGGAGTTCCAACGATAACTGATAATAATAGTGGATCACAGTTTGAGCTGCTAAGACAACCTTCTCTTGGGACTTTGAGCAATTCACCAAACAGAGGTGCTTTAGGATCATCAGTGTCAACGTCTAATACTACTTCTGGTCAATCCCAGACATCAAACAACTCTTCACCCATACTGTTACAGGTAATCTATTCTTTCTTGGGCGCCCTGTGTTAAAACAGTACTTTTCCAGTCAAATTTATTTGATGTAACTGAGTCTCAGTTCTCCCAATGTACCTCGACTCATAAACAAGCATCAGCAACTGCCAACAGTGAGCTAAATGAATAATGATTTTTCTTCTTTTATTTTCTCATACACAATCAACTTTTTGTGATTCTGTAATTGGTTTCCTTATTGCCTGTATGGCAGATGTTATACTCTTTTGTGAGGGTAAGCATAAGCTAATACTCTTCTGGAGTTGTATTGTACAAACTGAGCACTGAAGAGTCTGAAGACCGCTCAGCATTTAGGATTAAGTTGCACGCCCTCGCAAATCATGCATGGCAGATGGTTTGCATTTTTATAGTGAAATTATTAGTTAATAACAGGCGGTGCTATAGTGACTACTACATTCAAGTGACTGCATTCTGGCTTTTTAATAATCTTCCTTATGAACAATGCGAACCATTATCCATTTGGCAATTCTCACAGTGAATATCTTGTGATTAAGATATCAATTGTTTCTGTATCACTCAAAACTTGTATTAACCCACCTCAGAACACTCATATCTTATTTTTCAGTGGCTGGATTGTATTTCTCAGTTGTTACGTTTGTATCCATCTGCATTTGAGTTCTCATCTGTAAGTCGTCTCCTCTTTTGCAGCTGCATTACTCTGCCGAAACTAGGTCTCTTCATGAATTTTTATAACCTGAACTGCTTTTCACTGCAGAAATTCCTTGTTGACTTTATGGATTGTGTGTTGTCATGCCGCTTTGGGAACTTCTTGTGCAATAGGTATTTAATCTAGATATCTCATTGCAGCTACTTTCATATGTATATTTTGTGATTGAGTGAATATAAGTGAACGAGTAGAGGAAGCAATCAAATAAAGGCATGCGGACATGCTCATGTTTTCATCTGTCCAAAATAATGGAAGTTCTTTTCTGACTAGAGTGACATGCTTAGGTAAATTGAAACATTGGTTGCAGGGGTCTGTTTGAGACTGAGTCTCTCTTTGAGGGTACATGATTTTCGTTTTTTCATATTACCATTGTAAGATTCTACGGTTTTCCATGATGTCATGACTCACGAATGGAAGGCTTTATGCTATATTGCTGTATATCTAGTCAATTAGGGGGGAAAAGAAAGAGCAGTGAAATGTTTCTATTCATCATCTGTCATGATTTATCTGTTGTAAGTTTGTACTATCTTCTAATGTGTCTGGTTCTCACATTATTTTGAAGTATTAGCTGGCTACATGTGAACAATATAGTTAATAGTTTGCCAGTAATAATGTTAGTTGTTACACCATTCTTAGGCTGTGTAGTCCACTAGATGTGGTCCGAAACTCTTTTGACTGTGTCTTCCCAAAACGGGCTTGTCCAGTTTGTTGTTTATGTATGCACCTGTCTCTTGGTATGCACCTGTCTCTTGGTAATAAGCAATGTTTGACTCCTTTCTTTTTATCTTGTTTGGAAAATATCGTGCATATCTGACTTCAATTTAAAATGCAAGTGAGCGAGAAAGGGAGCAATCTGGTGCTGTAAGCTCTTGCCATTGCATGTGGACGTACTTGGCTGATCTCCGAGCTTCTGGTGGCAGCTTCCATAAGCATCGTAATCCATTCTATGATCCATTAAAGCATAATGGTCCCCTAGTGCCACCTGCTGCAGCACTTGCTCCTACCCTTTGGCCCCAATTTTATTTGAGATGGACATGCCCCATTGAATCTCAAGGTGGTGATCTTGAATCTCAATGGCATGCCATGAATAAAAAGTACACAGAAGCAATGAAGGTAACTAAGTATAGATCTTTATGTATACCTTTAATCATTTTGTTGTTGTATGTCGAGTCATCATAGTAATTTTTTTGTTTGATTTGATCACACAATCTTTGGGAAGTTGCATGGAGCAAGACTAAAGACATAAATTTATGGTTTGAGATAGGATAACCATCATAAAAGGGACACTGGGATGTTTTTTTTTTTTAAAAAAAAATGCTTTGTGTGTCAGACATCCATCCTGATATTTATTTCTTGTTTTGTTTTCTCTTGTAATGGACAGGCAAAGGACACAGCTGAATCAAGGGTAAAAGATATTAAAACGAAGATGGAATCTATGCAATTAGAATTACAGAGGGAGAAGCGTGCAAGTAGTTCAGCCTTGGCCATGGCTCAACGTGCTCAAAGGGAGAGCATTGCCATCAGAAAGGCTGTGCGATCGTTGGGTTGCACGGTTAATTTCGCCACGAATGAAAGCCAGGTGGAGAAAACTGAGGGGCTTACATATTCATTTCGGAGAGAGACAGATTCTGAGTCCCAGCACGAAAAAAGTTCCGATTTCTCAGTATCCATCACCGCCATCGAGGACAGCTTGGTTTCAGAGACACCAAGCAACCATATTTGTGAGTCACTCTGCCCTTTCCGCACCAGGGAAGGATGTAGATGGCCTGATGCAGCGTGTGCACAGCTTGGAAGCCAGTTTGTTGGTCTAAAGGCAAATTTTGATGCCTTCGACCGGCTATCGGTACAGGACAGCTATTTTGGTTCAGAATAGGAAGATCTTGAACTCTCCATGCCAATCCAAATGCACTTGGCAGCTGCCAATACATTTTTTTCACAAGTTGGCGCCTCCAAGTCCTGCACAGCTGCACTAATAGCAAAGCTATTTGCGCGGAAAGCAAATCAAATGATACATGCTTTAACCATTTTGCCCTGAAGTACGCCAGGCTCACTTTTTTTTTTGGTTGTTGTTGTTGTTGTTGTTGTTTCCTGTAATAGTCTCTAACTGGGCATTAGGCGTTCTTCACTAGAGGAGTTAGCAACTGGTTAGTAGCTACTGGGACTGAAAATCAGTCCTTCGAGCTGTATATAAAATGGAGATCGATTCATACAATTAACAGTATAATGCAGGATGTAAAAGGGATAAGGGACATTTCTTTCTTTTATTTTCATTAAAATTGGTTTAGTTACGTTGGGAATAAAGAAACAATGTGTATCCTGCTTGGTTGAAATAAAATGTGATATGACGCGGGCTATCCAGCTGTGTTGTTCGTTCTTCTGTTTCTGTGGTATTTTAATTATATTTTCTTTGCATAAATGTTGTACCCTTGTTTTGTAAGATCAATTGACTTACAGAGCGATATCTTGAGGTTAAAATTAACACTTGCAAGACGATTTTGAGACCTAGGAAACAATGGAAGATAATTTAGGGACTTATTTATCCCTGTTTTGCTAATATGTATGGGTAGAAATGAGTCGATACATAAGACTATTGAATCGACCAATAAATGCAACAGGGGATGATTGTACAACAAAATTTGAAATCATTTTATTGCGCCGCCACCACATGCTGTTTGCATTTGCAGTGACATATGCTGAAAAACAAGATCATCCCCATGGTTATGTGGTCGTGAGTTCAAGTTTAGAACCCATGCATGGAATGGAAAAGTGGCCATCAAGAATTATAATAGAACGAGCATGCAAAGAACAGTCAAAAGACCATTCCAAGTACAATCGACAAAACCACTAAACCACAATGTTGCGCTGCCAATCCTATAAGAACATCAAGAGCGATAGCAAAATATGATGATCGAACCAATCGCAAAATTACCCAAAACAGGCACGGAAACTTCATCACCATGATGGTTTATGCAACGCCTTGATACAGAACAAAGTCATGGAGTGAGAGGGGAAAAGAGTTTGTGTAGTCCAACATGAAGGTGGGGAATTATTGCCTTGCTCTTAGCATCACAGTAGAACAAAGTTTTGACAGCAAACAAAAAGCACACATGAATTTTATCGGAGTGGCTAATGCTGAGCTGAAACAGCAGGAGCTCCCTCAGCCTTCTCCTTTGCCGCCTCCTCCCTACGACGAATAGCAGCTCTTAACTTACGTTGCTCCTCCTTGTAGATTCTGTTCCTGCGCTGGAACTGCATTGGAGAGAAATCATACAGGCTAAATTTAGTCCACATTTCCGCATCAGGTCATCTTGGTTGTTAGAATCGCTAACAGAACTCCTAACAGAATGAAATGGAAATCTAGAACAATATAATTCAGACTACTGTTGCATCCCGATTCATTTCTCCCATTGACTGGAAGCTATGCATTAGCATGAATCCATAAATTTTATTTTGCTGTAAGGAATCAGGGCAAGCATATATCCCTTTAAAACACAAGAAACAATTCAGAATATGATGTTATCATGCATGCCAAGAAGTAATAAGAACTTGTTAAATAGTATTACAACTTGTGTGCCTTTATGCTAATGAATATTCTATTCTAGTCACATTCTGGAACCAGCCATGGATTTTCTGAACTAGTTATCCAATCAACAGACACTCCGAAATATTCAGATATCACTTGGAAAAGGGAAATTGGGCTGTCCTAAGAGACAAAGGAGAAAGATTATGCTATGACTAACTGACCAATAATACTATTAGCAACATTGTCTACAACAGAATGGAAATGAAAGCATATGGAATCCCAACCTCCAACAATCATACTAGAATGGATTCGAAACACGATTACTAATCCAATCAAATGCACTGCTCCCAATTAGCGGGTGATGCTAATACCAAGAACAATCCATATCCACCCCTTCAAGAAAACTGTAAATGGTAGATCTAGGTGGTTGGCGAGGCGGGCATATCCATAAAAAATAAACCGAGAAGGGCGGGTGGGAGATGGATTGAGGAGAGAGGAGGATGATGATACCTCCTTGGAGTGGTGGAGGCACTCGAGGTAGTCCTCCCGGAGGAGGCCGCAGTCGGTGGGCTGGCGGCAGCGGCTCATGCACTCGCTGAAGTCCAGCCAGAAGTCGTAGCACCGCCCCTTGTTCCCGTTGATGCCCCACCCGGACGCCATCGCAACCTACCTTCTCCTCCCCTCTCGCCGCTCGCCGCCGATCTCCTCCTCCCTCCTCGCCGCCCGCCTCTTCTTCCTCCTCTCGTCTCCCTCCCGATCCCCCCAAGTCCCTAACCCTATACCCGTCCGTTTCACTGACGATGTGGCCCCACCCCACCTCTGAGTGCTTGTGGGATTTCGATAATATGAGTTAAATGGAGGGGCTGTGTGAAAATGTACCGTTAGCTATCCTGTTTTTTTTTTTTTGGGAGGGGGGGGGGGGGGGGGTTGGGAAGAAGAGGATAGCAACGTATCCCCCTCTCGATTCAAACTCAGATTAAAAAGAAAACGTATCCCCCTCTCGATTCAAACTCAGATTAAAAAAAAAAAGAAGAGGATAGCAATGTACGTCCCTCTCGATTCAAACTCAGATTAAAAAGAAAAAGAAGAGGATAGCAATGTACGTCCCTCTCGATTCAAACTCAGATTAAAAAGAAAAAGAAGAGGATAGCAATGTACGTCCCTCTCGATTCAAACTCAGATTAAAAAGAAAAAGAAGAGGATAGCAATGTACGTCCCTCTCGATTCAAACTCAGATTAAAAATTGTGTAAGCAATTCGCGTTTAAGCCTGTACCATACTATTGATTCTTGGCACAATAAACACAAACACATTGCAATGTCAGGCACAAGATCGATCATATCAAGACCAGATCTTCGCATAAAAAACCATAAAGATTACTCCTTCCATTTCACGTTACAAGATATTTTTATTTCTCTATCCCTCGTCTAGATTCATTAACATTTATATAAATTTCAACACATATAAAGCGCATACATGGATCCATGCATGAATCTATTCAAAACCAAAACCGTCTTAAAATGTGAAACAGATAAAGTATATCGACACAATTAGCATTAGATACGTCAGTACGTTTCCCCAATGTTCATTCAAACGCTACACGCGTTCTGTCAGCATTTCTATTTTGTACTGCACAAGAAGAAGCCATTCGTATCAAAATTTGGCACAACGATATACATCGTCAGAACCCTTCGCTGCCTGAACTACAAAATGAGTTTCTTTCCTTTTCTCAAAGAAGTGTGGAGTTGGTAAGTCAAAACTGAGATTTGCCGAGCAGAAAAAAGGCGCTCGCCATTCTTGTTCTGCGTCAATGAACATAACGTAATTGTACCTGGATTCAAAAGAGGGGGAAACATCAAGGTTCATTGAAATGCTCAACAAATTCATATCTCATGGATTCCTAAGAACCATGAAGACAACAGATCGAAGAGGTGGCCTTACTTGTCCAATGCAGAGAGACTCAAGCGGTCAAGCCAGCGTGACCTTTTTTCCTTTAGATTCCCTTGCCTGCAAAGAAATATTTCAGTAGCTGTCCAAGAAATCTTATTGAAAGAACGGAGCGTCGATAAGATGGGGTATTGGAATTTTCAGTTGAGAAACGTGTTGTTTATATGCCAAAGAATGGAGCATGAACCACACCTTCATTGAAACAGACTTCCTAGACGATACAAATTGACCGAAGTCCATGTCATACTGCATCTTTTGTTCTGCTGATGTTGAAGGTCTAGCCTCCCTAGCAGCAGATATTAGGAGTTCTTTGCTGACACATGGCTGTGTGTCTGAGATACCATTATTTCTGTCCTCCAGAACTTTATGCACTGCTGCCAGCTTAGCATCTCTTAGAATAGCTGCGAGATCTGCACCTGTAAATCCTTCAGTCAAAGAAGCAACCTCTTCCAGACTGGCATCACTTGCCAGTGAAACCTGTGACCAACAGAAGATATTAAAAATGAAAATACATCATTAATAACAATGAGAATGTTAAGATATCAATAATTTAAGGAGTTCACAGATGGAAAAACCCATGATTAAAAATATCAACAAAAGACAAAATGGCAAATGAGAACTCACCTCTCTAGAGTGAACTTTCAGAATTTCCAAACGCTCATGCCATCCAGGAAAATCACATAAGATCAAACGGTCAAATCTTCCAGGCCGCAAGAGCGCAGCATCAATTGATTGTGGCTTACTGCACATAAGGAAAAAGATGAAACCATTAAAAATTAAAGGAAAACAATCAAGCTATTTTAGTTCCAATCTTGTTCTCATCAGTAAAATTTCAGTCTTCATAGCATTTCATTCCATGCTGACTAATTCTTGACGTTTTGCGACTGGTCATTGCAGTCCATTTAAAATTGATTGGCATGCTGCACCAACTACATCTTCTTATGCTTTGAGAGCTAACCTTGTTGCAGCAAATACAAATACTCCAGTCAAGCTTTCTACACCATCTAGTTCTGTCAAGAACTGCAGACAAACCATCAATAAATATGATATTGATTATAACAAGAAAAAAATAATGCTCTTTTGGAACTATAGACCGATCCAAAACTTTTATTCAGTAAAGGTAAAGGCAACTTACTTGATTAACAACACGATCAGAAACTCCTGCACTCTGTGTTCCTCGCTGGGGTGCAATGGATTCAAACTCATCAAAGAACAGTAAGCAAGGTGCTGCAGCAGCTGCCTTTGCAAAGAAGTCACGAACCTGGAATCAGATTATTAAAATTCAGAGCCATGACCATGTAAAAGAAGAATATCAGAACCATATTAATCTCAATGGTCTTCTATGTCCTCTATAACTACAGCTACACAGATAAGTTAAGATATTAAGACAGGTCTGAGTAATACAAGGTGCAGGAAATGTCACAAGTACTAGCCCTTCAAATGTCTCTGTGAAACTAGAAAAAGGCATAAGACAAAGAATGGTACATCACACCGATAAAAAATAAGAGAGTCCTTACAGATTGCTCAGAAGAACCGATGTACTTATTCAATAGCTCTGGACCTTTGACTGATATGAATCGCAGAGAACAAGCGGCAGCTGCAGCTCCGACAATATGTGTTTTTCCACATCCAGATGGTCCATAGAGGAGAATGTTTGATCGCAACCTTACAGGTGCCTTGGTAAAGATATTTGGGTATTTTGATGGCAATTCAAGAGTCTATAACAAGAAAAATAAATGTGAGTAGGAAAGTAAGAATATATATTACACAGGTAATGATATGAAGGTTTGTAGACAATACTCCTTGTTCGTCAAACCTTAAAATATTTAACTTGAAACCATATCACAGTATCCCTCAATAAATTGCAATACCCAACAGTCACTTTTAGTCTCATTCCTGTAAGCATAGGTAAATGCCGCTTTCTAAATTCCCATGTGGAGGCAATATGGATGGAAACATGTATATTTCTAGAAAATATATTTTCCACATGGAGGCAATATTCATATCTGTTATTCTTACCGTCAGTTACATACATTCATTCCTTCTACCGACCACCACTAGAGGCTGTTAACCACTCCCATCAGATCTTAAAACTTGGATTAGAAACAGGACAAACATGTTTTTGTCGCTAGCTAATGAATTTTCTAAGATAGATAAATTTAGTGCTGTGAGCATCCTCTGAACTCCGGTGGAATAAGTAAAAGGCTTATATTAATAGTAAATAGTAAAAATAAATAATTTGAACAAGGATTGTGAACCTCTTTAATGATGGTTACTGCTTCATTAAGCCCTCCAACATCTTCCCAACCACCTTCACCGTCAGCAGGGGCATATTTGCTAAGATCACGCATGGCAACTGGAAGGAAGTCATGTATCGCTTTTAAGAAGTCTTCCTTCACTAGTGTTGGTTCAGCACAGTTCACAGAGGCGCTAGAAGGCAGAACAAAGCGGGAGGCAGCAGCATGCACAGCCCTATCAACCAAAATATCCTGCAACACAATGGTATATATATAAGACGTACAGACCTCAGCCCTTTGCCGAACTCGTCACATGGTTGAGAAATGGGTATTATCCAAATAATATTTCTAATTTTGGAAATGTTTGCCAAAAATCCGTAGCATTACCAAGTCATATGCATCATAGCCATCACATTTTGATGCTATCTCTGAAAGAACTTCCTTAGAACACTTTAACTCATGCTCCTCAACGTGATGTTTCAATAGCGCCTCACGCTCAGGAATAGCAAGAACAGGAAGCTCAACGTGGAAATCAAATCTCCCTGTGAAGTAAACAGATTTTTTTTAATCAACATGACAGAAGTTAGCAATATATCTATTGACATGAAGAGAAGGTAAGAAAGAACCAGAAGAAGTTAAATCTTGAGGAAGACTCTGAAGTGATTGAGCTGAAGCCATTAATGCAATAGGTCCATATCCACATGCATTCCGAGCCTTATCCTAGCATGAATACAAGATCATCATGATAGACAAAAGAAAACACAAGTACTCTGATAAAAAGAACTGCTTACAAATATGCAAGTTTGTTCAATATTTGAAATGTGCACAACTGCACATAGAAAAATATGATAACAAAATATGATAACACCTTCTCACCTTGTACTCATCCATGATATCAGCCAGATATCTTACTATAGAATCAGATGAACTGGATGATTGAGGTGCTTGAGGATCTGAAGACACTGAAACCACATTGTCCATATCATCAAATAAGATAACCGAAGGTGCGTGAAGCAGAGCTTCAGAAATGCTATCTTCAATTGTTTGCTTTGTCTCCTTAGCCTTGCCCACTGTAAGTTTGGAACAATCTATATATATTCTGCTCACAAGGACAAATCAACATTTTAATGATATAACTTAAGGTGCCCCCAACTTTTTTTATAAACAATTGCATAACTCTGAATAAAAAGATTGAGATGTTTACACATGAGCCAATATCTCTTTATGGTCTTCAAAGTATTTTGCAGCAGCCCTAACCAAAGCAGTTTTCCCAGAACCCTGAAACAGAGAAAGAGTTCACAAAAATATAAGAATTAAACACTCCTTAGGTTTAAGTAGGATTTAAAATCATACAACCCATAAAGCAAACCAGATACTATTACTTACTCGAGGTCCAAGGACAAGAACATGACCAGGGAAGGGGAGCTTTAGCTGGTCAAATAACCTCAGACTAGTTGACGATAAGAGAACAGATAGCCCTTTACAAAGAAAATGATGATAAACATGGATTAAGAAATAAGAAATGTGATATTTTACGAGATAAAAAGAGCAAATAAAATTAAGGAACTTAGCAATGAAAGTAATTACTTTTTGTGACATCTGACATTGCATTCTCCATCCAGCCTAAAGAAGATCGAGTCAGCTTGAACCCATTGCTGAACCCATCATCTAATACAGAATCAAAAGATTCAGGCTCACCCAGCTCCAACCTCCCAAATTTTAATTCCAAGTTTTCTAGATCATCAGTTTGAATGCTCCAAGAAAGATCAGCATTGCCTTGCGAATTGCTGTAGCTAGAATTTTCAAAGCCAACCTTTAGCAGGTATAGAAATTCTTTTCCCCTGTTATGCTTTTGGTCTACTGCTTCAAAATGGAGCAAAGCTTTGGTTGGTAAAACTACTGGACTTATCTCAGAGTTCCCAACGTGTAAGCCCATTTCTTTAAGTTGCCCAACAAGCCACTGTTTAATGAGAATCTTATGTTCCGATGTGGATTCAGAAGTGTTATCAACATCTGCGCTCAGAACATCATCATTGTTACCAAAATGAGCTTCCTGAAAGGGGTCTCTATTTTCTGAAGGGATGCTAGTTTTCCTCCAAATGTTCGCTTCTTGACTTCCTAATTCACTACCATCATGAGCAACTTTTTCTTGCATCTTAAAATGTAACGGACTTATTGTCAATATAGGTTGATCATTCTTGACATTAGCTGAGAATTTCTTCACATAAACCCCTGCAAAGAACAATGACCATTTCAGACTTCAGAGAATTGTAACGTAAAGGACGATGCGTTATACAGGTAAAATAACTATTTATAGATGCTTATATTCCAAATCAGAACTCATGCATGGACTGTTTGAAGCCTTTAAAACAGAACTCATAGACCACAGTTGGTTGCTACTTGGCAGGGGCGGATCCAACGTGGGTGCAGGGGGGACTCGAGTCCCCCCTACACCCACAAGACCCATGGATACCCCCCGGAGCACCCCCTTCAATTTTTTCACCATGAATGATAAACTAAAGATCCCTAGATGGCTAGAGGTTGAAGAAACTGTGTAATTGAGCCCCCCCAAATTTTTGTTCCTGGATCCGCCCCTGCTACTTGGCAAGTTGACAACGCAGAAAGACCTATTTTTGAACTTACATGAATGAATGTCTGCACTTATGTAGTGACGAATAGAGTGGGGAAGCATAACATGCCCTTTGGAAACTGAGTCTGAGAATAAGATATAGACTACCACTTCTCGGACCCTTTCTTTAGGCAGTAAAATACCCTTCTTTTGAGTAACTTCTTTGCCTTTTTGAGCAAGTCTCTTTGGTGATGATTTAGATGAAACAGTGACCAACTGAAGATTGGAAATTGAAGCTCTTGCAGCTGTATCTGGATGTATCAGCACAGCATAGCTGAGAATCACCCCCAGTTCAACACCCTTATATTTGAATTTATGCACATACTTTCTATCTGCTGCTTGAACACGCAGGAGAGCCTTTGTTTTGGCTTCTTCCTTCAGTGCACTTTGCTTTTGCACATCCTGGCTGGAGTTTTCTCTACGTTTTTTGGGTGCCACAGCAACTTCAGTTCCCGGAACAAGTTGAACTTAAAGAAATAAAGCATGACAAACATTAGAAATAAATACAGAAGGTACAGGACCTCAAATACTTAACACAGTGCAGCAAGCAAAATTGCAAGGTACATGATGCGTTAAAACAATAATCATTGGGGTTTTGTCAGAAGGTGCTAAATTAGGTTACGGTACAGTCGGATGGACTACCAGTGTACTGCCAAAGCTACAATCTAATAGCAGTATACAACAGCTGATACCATTGTAAGAAATTATTTATAGAGGCTAAAGTTTAAATTCTAATGACTGCTTGGACAAAATATGTACGAACTTATCAAGCCCAGCTCCATGCTTTTGTTGATAACATGATTTCATACTAGTGTAACATCCTGGATATAAGAAGGTACATACAATTTGAAATAGTTTGGATGAAATAGCTAGGTCACTAGATACAAAGTGCGCATGAGTGGAGCATTCCTTAAAAAAGTTCATTTGAATGGAACTATGGTTTAGATGAAATAATGCACTGGATGTAAAATGAAGATAATTCAGATAAGAAAAGGAGCCATACCCAGTGATTTATTTGGAGAAGATGAGGTCACAACAAACTTCACAATATTATGGCCGTCCAACCACAATGGGAATTTCATACCCTCGTAAACAACACCAACCTAGTTTGAAGAAGAGAATTCAAATAGTAAAACTTTACACATTAGAGATGATTATCACTCGGCTAATCAAGCAAACAATGTATAAAACAGAATAGTACCTGAGTCAAGATTGTTTCTTCAGCCAAATCAGCACGGCTCTCCAGTATCTCCCAATCATCCTCACTGAAAGGTTCTATACAGACTGAATCAGCTTTGGCCAGGGAGCGAGCTACACTCAACTGTGCAATTGTTCCATCAGGCAACGAGATGCATTCTGCCAGCTCTTGAGCAACCTGCAAACCCCAACACTTGATCAAAGATTTCACACTGGAAATAATCCACAGCCTACTGTATTGTGTACATAGCAACGAATACAAGCATATACAGGGTCATCACAATCATCGAAAATTCTACTAGCAGGAGCCAGATTGACCGCAAAGCAGCAAAAATCCCGGATGATTTTGACTATATGATAAAGCGAGCCATCATCCATCACAGATGCTAAAAGTAAATACAATTCTAGGATGGGAATAATAATACGGGAGTAGGGCCTGACCTCGATGGCGCTGGACCGGGACGCGGCGCCGGACCAGGCGAGGGACCAGCGGGCGGCGGTGGCGTTGGCGGCGGCGAGGAGGTGGAGCGCGAGGACCGGCGGGAGGTCGCCGGAGGCGGAGGTACGGGACAAGGCGTGGATCAGGTGGAGCGGGAGCGCGGCGAAGCAGCTCCGGGCGCCGCCCACCACCCGCACCTCCACCTCCATCCCGCCGCCGCCGCTCATCGCCTCCTCCTCCTCCGCAGCAAGCTCAGCTCTCCTCTCCTCTCCTCTCCTCGCCGTCGACGACGTCACGACTCCTCCTCCACCTCCTCTCTTGTATCCGGTCAAAAAAAGTCAAGGGGTTTTGGATTTTCTTTTAAATTATTTTATTTTTGGAGAAGCTTATATATAGAGCTCCATGAAGAAGAAATCGCACTTGTACTCATGCACGTTGGATCCTCTCTTCGGTTAACATAATACTTTAAAAATAATTGAAAGATAAATATTTAAAAAATAATTTATAATCAAAGATTCTAAGGTAAAATTTAAATTTTTAAACTTAAATTTAAAGTTGATTGTAAAATATTTTCAAGGTAATTTCTTTGTAGTATCGACATTTAATCGCTATGAATAAATATAAAAAATTTATCTATAAAATATTTTTTTACTTACTAATAAACCGTTTGTTTATTAGAGAATATGGTTACGCGGTGAGACTCTTAGCTTTTGGTGAATGTTTTTATCTTGGATAACCCGGGGACTGTCGTTTTTGTCCATACTTTATGCAAGTTTTTTTGAGTTTATTGCGTTCAGAATCCAGTTAATTATTTATTATTGTACAAATCACAGTCAAATACTAACTCCTGGAGTTTTATATAATTTCGTTCGGAAGTAATTACCGAGAAAAGAATGCTGTACATGACAAAACAGTTTGGCTCTCCCCTCTCCTACCACATCGATCTCTTTGCTCCCAATTTCTCTCTTCATGAATCAGACAAGGTTATGTAATTATCTTCACTTCATCAGATGTAAAACTCCACATTAATTAATCTTCCTTCCTTCTAATGCTTCGACAGCATATGCTGTTCACTTGTTCTTGCATAATCTGCTTCCAGTGTCACCTCGCCGGAGATTAGCATTGTCCGGCGATGATATCGCCATTGCCACGGCGGTCATCATCAGTTGCAGATCTCACCTACGGAACGGTGGCGGCTTCTTCTGGAATGTTCCGGGAGCAAACACTGGGAAGGACTCGCCGCCGCGGGCCCTCGTCCCCGCCGCCGGCGCCTCGTCCCTTCGAGTTTCGCCGGCGGCGGCGGCGCCGCCCAGCAGTGGCCCGCCGAAGAATATCGACTGGCCGGAGTACGTCAGTCTCTCCGACGGCTGCCCGGACGGCAGCGTCGACGACGACCAAGGGGCGGCGTTCGTGGGCGCGGCGGGATTATTGCGGCTACGGGCGGCACTCAATGGCTCGCGCTCGCCACCTGGGTTCGCCAAGAAAGGCGGCGCCCTCGCCGCCGGCTGCTCGGCGACACCGCCTCCTCCGCCTGGCCTCGCCGTAGCCGGCGCCGGCGCCACCGACACGTACCGGCCGGCCTCCTGGTCCCACACGACCGACGCCCTCCGGTTCTCCCGGACGTACGACGTGGCCGACTGGAACATCGGGTTGGATATCCTCGTCGCCGGAGGAACAGGCGGCGGCCGAGGTATTGCCGCCGCCGGAGCAGCATTCACCGCCGGCGGCGGCCGAGGCGGCACGTTGTGCGCCGCCGGCAATGGCGGCGGCGCGAGCTTGTGGAGGCGCACCGGGCTGCTCATCACGCTGCTGCCGCTCTGCTCGAACTCGTCCTGGCTCGCCGTGCTCTGCGCGCACGAGCTCGGGAGAGAGGACGGCCTCCTCCTCTGCTCCTTGGCGGCGGCGCTCACGCTGCTCCTGACGCTGCCGTTGCCGCTGGAGCTCAGGTCGGCGGCGTCGTGGCCGCCGCGGTGGCGAGCGTCCACCGGCCGGAGGACGGAGGAGGACGCCCGAGCTCTCGCCGCCGCTTTCATGGCCTCGTTGGTGTCAAGCTTGGCGAGCTTCCACGCGCTGATCTTCACTTGCTTCTTGGCTCTGTTTGCTCTCTCAGCATTTCCTGCAGTGTCAGGGTCGATGGTTGATGGCACCATCCCAGCCTCCAGGTGTGGGATCACTTCATCCTGCATTGCAATAATTCAGGGTGTCTTTAGTTCGCGAAAAGGAAATTTTTGGATGTCACATCGGATGTTTGACCAGATGTCGGAAGGGGTTTTTTGACACGAATGAAAAAACTAATTTCATAACTTGCCTGGAAACCGCGAGACGAATCTTTTGAGCCTAATTAAGCCGTCATTAGCACATGTGAGTTACTGTAGCACTTATAGCTAATCATGAACTAATTATGCTCAAAAGATTCGTCTTGTGATTTCCTAAGGGGCTGTTTGGTTCACATACTAACATTGCCTAGACTTACCATACTTTCTTAGCTAAACGTGCCAAAGATGAGGCCATCAAAATCCAAGCCACACTCTAGCCAATAAAATGAAACCATGCCACACTTTTTAGAGTCACTTACACGTGGGACCTAGATTACAAAAGAGGAATCTTACCACACTTATGTGAGCCAACCAAACACTCACCTAACATGGTCAAACTTGCCTAACCTCAAGTGTGGCAAAGTGTGGCAACTTATGGCCATCAACCAAACAGCCCCTAAGTTTTTGTTTTTTATCTATATTTAATGCTCCACGCATGTGTTCAAAGATTCGATTCGACGTTTTTGGGAAAAAAAATTGGGAACTAAACAAGAGGCCTCAGAAGAAAAATAGTACAGTGTTATTTAGCAATGTTCTTTGCAAGAGTTCAGATAAATATGTTCTTTGTAATGCTATTTGCAGCTTGAAGATTCATACTGATATTCAGATGATACAATGTCTGATTCTTTATTTATCAGGCCAAATTTTCTCAGAAGAGACGGGTCATCGTTTGCAGTTACCTGATCAACGAAAATCCTTGGAGGTGTGCACCATGAACCCTTGTAGGGAAGACCAAGTGAGCTTCCACCGCTGAATCCAGTAGTTGCTGAATTTGTTGGGGAATAAACAATGTTCATCCCATCCTCTTCCTCCTCCTCTTGAGGTGCTTCACTCATAGCTCTCATTGCGACAACATATTCGTAAGTTGTGATCCCCTGATTCAATACAAATGAAAGCAATGTAGGGAATTTCAAGCAAATGACATTACATTTCTATGCATCTGACATGTCATTTAGATATTACATTTGATTCGGTGAGAATTGCGATACAAACCTTTCTGATCAGTATCATGTGGAAGAAGAAGAGTTCACCTAGGGGTATACAAGCGATTATAGAAAGAAGAGTAAATATGGCCTGTACAAGATGTTTGCATTCAGTCAACTAGAAAAAATGTCTTACAACTAAAGTCTGATGATTTCTGCTAGTACAACTTACTACTATAGTTGCGAAGGGTGGACGAGTTAAACCATTTGCAAGCTTGTCTTGAATAATACTTTCTGAATTCTTGTTGACGAAGCATACAACAAGAACAGCAATGCCGACCCCGATTTCAATGGCAAGCTGCCAGACCACGGATTAAGAATAGATTTAACATACCAATCAGCTGAACTAATTAATGAAAAATGCAAAGAATCTTTTAGTACTGTGTTAAACATTTATTCGGAATGGAGATTAAGTAAGGCCACTTTACAGACCCAGAGGAGGCTGGTAATCATCAGAGCAAGAAATGTGAAATAGTTCTTGCGCCCAACGCAATTATTTAGCCACTGCAATGGATGCAAAAATCAGACGTGCGAATAAAATTTGAAGACAAACATAGGTTTGTATAAGAAAATACCCGACAGTGATGATCAAAACCATCCACACATTTATCACAACTTCTGCAATGTTTACTGAATTTGCGAACCTGAAAACTTTGCCTTTGTAATTAGCAACATCTGACAACAGAAGTTTTCGCTTTTACAAAGTTATTACAGAGGAAAATAAATGATATATATTGCCTGAAACTGAGACAAAAATCATTATGCAGTTCCAACGTTGAGCACATATACAAGCTTACCTCAGCATTACATAGTGTGCAAAACAAGGCATCTTCTCCATCGGCTTGATGCTCTGAATCAACAAGCGTCCTGCAATCCTCCTCAACAAACAAAGCACAAATAAGTCCTCCGAGTAAGGAGCAACTTGAACTCCTTGGCGGTTGTGAGCTCAAATTATTTCCATCTCCAGCAGCTAAACTAGCATGGTTAGAACGTCCATCTAGAGAGCTCTTAAAAGTAGATGTTGGGGAATTCGTTCCAGTAGCAACATCACCCCTTCCTGGCAAATTTGTGTCCTGTAAGCCGGTGCCACTTGTTGGTGCATTACGGAAGCCATTTTGAAACTTTGACATGATCCCGGGATCTGCAGGATTTATGCTAGTGCACCGGATATAAAGGATGAAGACGACAAATGCCTGAAAATTTTACCACATGGAGGAGAAATAGTAAGTGCACATCTCAAATAATTGTCCTTACATGATACTTCTGCAGGTGTCATTTGGTAGGCTTACCACAGGAGTATAGATGCCGAATGTGACATATTCAAGGACTTGCTTTCCCAGGAATGGTGCAAAGAAGGCATAAAAGGCAACCACCAGAAGGAAGAAAACTGTAATTGCAATAATCTGTTTGACAAGAGATTCAACTTAGTCATCCACTGTTCAAAAGTCCGGTAATCGGCAAGTATTACAAACTACAGCGTGTATCATGAACCATAAGTTGTGAACAGAAAATATGAAATCGTATTTTTTGCTGATTGACATCAAATTAAAAAAAAATGTCCCAACAATTTGATGTATATGCATTACCCTTTTTATATGAAGAACTGTCAATAAATGTTTTTGGAGGGTATTATAGGCATAGGACAACATGGCAAGTTCACAGTTCTTTATCCTCTTATAGCATTTTAGTATGCTTAAACTGACCTTTCAATTTTTCAGTAATAGCATAAGGAAAGAAAAACAATAATCTTATTGATGCTACAAGGGCAACTGGAAGATTGGGAGTTACTACTTAATTTCACCTGTCCATGAAAATCACATTGTTTAATAACCATGAAGTGTCCAAGAGGTCATCAAGCAATACATGATCAAGGCACCAAGCTATCCCTTCAGAAGCACAAGCTACCAGTGTTCTTACTTGTTATTTTGTTAGTACAACTGTATGTGTGAACCCAAACAAGTTTGTCCCTTTTTGCACCCATTTCAGTGTCAAGTCATGGAGAGCATAACCTTTCCACACTCCATGTCTCCATCTCTCTGTTTATTTATTTAATATTTTGAACAATCCGCCCGGCGAATATTTTGAACAATTCCACACTCCATCACGGTAGAACTAGGATCATGCCAAAAGATGAGATTTTGTATAGTTATAGTAGCAAAAGGGAATATCCACCGCACGACTAAAAACCACTCCACTAAAATGCAGGAATCAGGAACAAAAAAAAAAAAGGCTACCTAGGAGAATTCGCCCAAAGCCTAAACAGGTTCAGAGCCAGGCATTCCTAAAAACACTAGCGAAAATTACAGTGATCATTCTTGAGCACTGAACTCTACTTCGTAAGTCTACAACATTTCATCACGCATTTATCTCCTCCAATCCACACACACACGTAAAATGGAAGTTGAGTTATAAGGGAGTGGATAAGCAAGATCACTAGCAACTGAATTCTGCCAAACTGATCCACACAAAGAGAAACAAACAAAGGCTGAAATTTTCTTTCAGTTCGGGAAGATCGAGATGTTCTTGCAGACCTGAAAGACAAGGAATTCTTCCGGCGGAATTTCCAGTGGATATCGCGCCCGATAACAACCGCAAGAAGCCAAGATAGACGGGAAAACAACAAGAAGAAGAAGAACTGATCGAAAGAAATTGCACCTGGAAGGTGTGTGCTGGGAGCTGCCACCCATTCTTCCGCACCATGGCCTCTCTCCCCTCTTCTTCCTCCTCCCTTCCCCCCCCCCCCCCCCTCTTCTCCAGGTCTCTCTCTCCTTTTCTCTCTCTCAATGGAAAGGGGAGTCCTTTCCTTTCCCCTGCTTTCTTGAGGGCAGTTCAAGAATCAAGACCAGAGGAACAGAAAAAAGCTGGAGATTTTATAAAAACCCCTTGTTCTCTTCCTCATTTCCTGGTGAAAATAATTTTCTACCGTTGCCCTTTTGTCGCTGGGTTCGTTGGGTGGGATCAATCTCCAGCCTTGGAAATGCAGTGAAGGGCTGCAGAGAAAGAAGGGAAGATCGAGTTGACAGATTCAGACTCTGCCACTGTTTATACTCACACTGCGCTGAAAATACTGAATTGAATGTGGACTAGCTGCCTGCCACTCTCTCTCTCTTCTTTTGGCCTTTTTCAGAATTTTCGCTTTCAGAATAAATGCATCTGCTGAAAATTACTTAACCGTACTTGAAGGGCCGTATACCGGTACAAGTTCAGGAATAGTTTTCTTATTAATAATAGAATTCATTTCATTATTACATAGGTTAAAGGGCAAGTGACGATTACGAATTATAAAATTTCCATCTATGTTTGGCCAAGGTATGCAATTTCAATGCTCCGTATTTGTTATTCCATCATTTTTTTTCTTGTAACTGAAAAACAAAGAACATTTGGTGAGTGACACCATCAATCAGCTGGTACGCTTTGCTGTTGTATACATTTGTGGTGTGATACAGATAGGCAGGTAGCCGTATGTATACTAATATTAGGGTGTAGACCCCAGCAGTGTACGCTGTACATTACTCACTTTACCTACTACTCCTACTCTCCTGATTGTATGCTCATGTCTTGATTTAGGTGAAAAACAAACCTAACCTAATCTAATCAAATCATCTGATTGATAATGCTATGATAATAGTGTTGCTTGACCAGAAAGCATGCAGAAATCATGCTCTCCAGAGTCCAAGCCAGCTCTAGCCAATAACTATTTGGCAAATAAAATAGAATAAAATAAAAAATCCCGTGTCCAATGAGTTAGTAGACATTCTTTAGGATTAAGAAATGGCCCTCATCATCTCCTTTCCTTAGCAGGAATCAATAAGAATTTAATCGTAGAATGTAGTGCGGCAAGTACTTAGTAGAGTGCAGTTTAGTTTAGGGTACAGTACAGATAGATGCATGAATGAATGCTGGTGAAAATGATTGGAGAGGGCAAATGCAAATGCAATCAATAATGCACTGTTGAGTCCCAACTACTCCCAATTGTTTGCTAATTGCCTTAGAATTGTCCTCTCTTCTCCCTGTAGGTGCTTTCCAGATCCAAAATCCAATGTGGCCTTTCTTTTGCTCATCCATGGATGGATGATGAGATGGTCCATCATCATCATTTCCTAGTTTCTTCTTTGATTTTATTTTTATTATTAGCTTTCGAGAGAAGCTGGATTGCATTGTGCCATTGTTAACTACCCGATACTAGCATGATTATTTCTTATTATCTCAAAAACTATAATTGTTTCATTATAGGGGATAATCATGCCAGTGACATCTATTTAAGTAGTGATTGGAAGGGAGTTGGGTTTTCAGAAATATATGATAGTAATTCCTCAATGTAATTTATTTTTTTTGGGAGGTTGCTTTTGTGGCCACTTCTATTTGCTTCGACAACTTCTGTTTGAAGGTCGGAAACCTTGTATATTTGTACATATTCCTCAATCTTAAGTACATCTATTTAAGTGTATGTTGTACTCCCTCTGTTTTTTTTAATGTTTGATGACGTTAAATTTTGAATATATATTTGACTACTCGTCTTATTTTAAAAAAATAAAAATATAAGTCATACTCAAAGTAACTTACTTAAAAATATAGAAATGTTAATTACGTAAACTTCTCTAAATATGACGAATAATGATATATATGTCTATAATAAGTTATAAGGACGTTAATAAATGTTAGAAAATGGAGAGTATGTAGTGCTACGTTTATAATGGGCCGTGTTGGGCCGGGCCACACTGACAATGGGCACTCTCCGCGTGGACCAGAGGAAAGGCCCGGCTATTATTATTAATTCATTAAACAGCAAAAATATTAATGTCATAATCCACGGTAATTAAGGTTGCAGGGGATAGAATTTGGACTTATATATTTTTTGTTGGGCCGAATGGGATTGTTGGACCGGAATGTGACCGGAATGCCTGCCGTTCAATTCAATTAGTTAGCTCGACCCAAATTCACTGATTAGATAATAATAACCATTGTAATTTGAAAATCCAGTGACAATTTCCTGGACGTCAATATTGAAATGCGATACATTTACAGCAAGTCAACTGATCGAGCCCTCACTTAGCTAATTAAGTCTACCCCTGCCACATTGTAGCTAGAATTAGTGCACGCTTGGACTTGATCTGGTCTTGTACTCCTGGTAATTTCTAGGAATTTAATATGCTAATAGCTATACTAACTAGGTTAGTTGAGATCGATTGGCTAGGGAAAACCACAGCGATATCGGTTTGGACGACACTGTCAAGTGAAGCCACACCTATGGACTATAGTTATATCTTACTTAGAAGATATATTTGTGAAACCCGTCAAATTCAAACCGTATAACCTTCGAAAACAATACATGTAGGTATATATGACTTCCATATGTGTTCTTCAACATTGTTTAATTTAATCTGACCTGCAGTCAACCATGAAGGTAGGAAAGGGATCGAATTAATTTCAAGAACGCGTTATGATCAACAAACATGATAATTCAAATTAAATCAACTTGCAGGTCAACCACGACCCTGTTTGTACTTATAAACTAATTGAAATTGCAAACGAATTGGAGATGATGATGCTAACATATATGCATGGATGATGTCATGTAGCCAAATACCTATAGGAAAAAAATTAAATAAATCTGGTAACATTGATTAATTAGGATAGCATAAACCTATACACAAGCATACAGGTTAAATCTACAAATAGAGGGGGAAAAGACAAAATCAAGCAGCGAATAATATGTGCGCAACATGGTGAAAATAATTTCATTAAAAAAAGTGCAACTATTCAAGTTAAATTTAGATTTGCATGTTTATTTATTGGTTTATGCTATCATAATCTATCTTGTAAATTTTCATTAAAAAATTCACAACCAATCAAGTTAAACATAATATTTTCTTGCAATTGAACATAAGCGTAAAAAAAATTAGTTTCTGATAGGTGCACACTAACATACATAGCTTTTGTTTGGAAAAGCTTAAAATTTTGATAAGCATTTAGTTAATACTTAATAGCTAGAGAAGCTAAAAAAACCCAGTTTATGATATTAAATTTATTTTCTGGATATAACTACATGTTGTCTTAGGGCAGTCCCAACCCTCCATCTAGGATGGTGTCTATGGCATTAACTACATTATCATGTAGGACTTTTAACTTATGTGGTACTATATTAACTAAAAGAGAGAGTGAAGAGAGGAAGAAACTGAGTCTCATGCAAGACACAGCTTCAACACGAGAACCTATGCACTAGACATTATCAAGTTTTGCATTGGGAGAGAATAACATTGTCGAGGAGTGATCCTCTCTAGCGGGAGATCGTGGGATCCCCCTTTCGTGAGTTCGGCCGGGGGCAGCGGGTGAGATCCGAGGTTTTCGAGACAAAAGAGACATAAGGGATTTATACAGGTTCGGGCCGCTAAGAAGCGCAATACCCTACTCCTGTGTGTATGATGATTCTTCTTTGCTTGTGAAGCCTCTGAATCTCCGACGTACAAGCTAGGGTTAGAAAAGCTTTGGCTCGGGGATCCAGAGTTCCATCCCCCTTCCCGCTAGGTATGGTCCTCCTTTTATACTCTAAGGGGATACCACATGTGCTGCGAGTGTTACGTAGGGAGAAGGGAAAATATTCTCTATATTAATTACATATCTTGTGCTTTAGCTTGGAAGCCACATACACGTCGTCTCGGTCGTGGGGCCTACCACACCATGCTGCCTGACACGGGGGGCGCCCATGTCATTCACCATTTAATGGGTGAAAACTTCCGGGTTCTTGTTCGCACCAGGAAACGGGAACCCGGGTCAGTTCAGAGTGGTTGGACCAGCTCTGACCGGGGTAAGAGGCTGTGAAGCCCCTCATTATTATGATGGGATGGGACGGAGCACGCCGCACGCCGCCTGACAAACTGACAGGGCAAGGGTACACAGCCGCCGTCCCATCGGTCATTCGACCGGTCACGGACCTGTCACAAATCGGTCACAGATCGGTTGAGTGCACTGCACGCCACATTAAATGCGGCGTGGCGCAATCGCTCAGGTCGCCATAAAAGCGGGTAGATGAGCGCCTGGAGACGGCCATCTAACCTATCGCACGTGGCGACCTAGAGAGGTGGTCGAGGGAACCCGACCCCTAGTCACAGGAGAGGGCCGCCGCCGCCCTACCTCGGGCCCGATCCCCCTCGGGGGAGGGCCACGTGGCACCTGGGGCAGCCTCCTCCCTCTAGTCTCGGCCAGGGAGTGGCCGCCGCCCTACCTCGGGCCCGACCCCTCTCGGGGAGGGCCACGTGGTATCGGGGGCAGCCTCCTCCCTCTAAACATGATACCCCCGGGCCCATATCACCGACAAGTGTCTTCATAATAGATGAAGAATAAATATAATTGGTAGAGAAGAGAGATGATGTATTTATTAATGGCCCACTTTAAAAATCATGGGTTATGAAGTGTAGTTTTTATTGTGATGTCTTATTAACATGGTATCATAGACACTATTTATGGACAATATGGGTTACGACTACCCTTAGAATTTGATGAAAATCGATATTGTTTGAGAAGCTTAGGAGAAGCTGCCGCGGCTTAAAACCTCCCTAATTAAGAGGCCAACATAAGTGCATATGTACTGCAGGTTAGTACATCTATAAATACAGGCATGCATCATACAGACGACGTACAGAGCTAGAGCTAGCTAGCGCCTACACTGGTGGAGAAATCGTTTGTAGTCCCGGTTCGTAACCCCCCTTTAGTCCCGGTTGTCCAACCGGGACTACGAATCCGGGACTAAAGATAGCGATCTTTAGTCCCGGGTGAAATAACCGGGACTAAAGATCGATCTTTAGTCCCGGTTGGTAACACGAACCGGGACTAAAGATCGGTCAGCCTTTAGTCCCGGTTGGTGTTACCAACCGGGACTAAAGATCCATGTACCTTTTTTTTTATTTGCATTGCCCTGTTTGCTGCATGGTTGATTATATATATATATATATATATATATATATGCATTGCAATATATATATTATGGTTGTATATAGAATACATATATATGTATATGCGTATGTATATATATGTATAAATACATATATTACACACATATTTATAATTTAAAGCACTTAACATTTTATGTACATATATGTTACCAAAATATATATGTCCACTAAAGTAAATGTACGTACATATGTAAATATGTATGTACATGCATGTATAGTACAATTCATTTGCTCGCTAGCTGTAGCTACGACTTCGACGCCTGCGTTACGTCAGAAGAGGAAGGACCGACGTTACGAATTGTCGATCCGTCATAGTAGAATTCACCATGGGGATTAAGGACTTCTTCGTTGATGAACCCCATCAGTTGTTCTTGAACAGCCGTGATAAAATCCTTGTGTGGGAGTTTTTCCCTCATGTGAATACGCTATCATTCGGAAAATAATGACATATCAATATATGAAATTAATAAACAACTTAACAAATCGATACGCAATGAAATTTTGAACGGTTTATGTATACGTACATCGAGCTCTCGTTTGGTGTATATTTGGTTTGATAGGCAGTGGGCATACTCGCATACGTAGTAGCCGCACAAGTTAGTTCCCTTGTCCTGCTTTGCACACTACATGAGAAACGATGAGAGATTTAATATACTCTTTATATTAACTGTAACTAGAGATTCAATTCAATATAATTTTGGATCATGAATGTACTCACTGGAAAATGAAACCTCCGTCCAAGTTTTTCTTTCCAAGTCCCGCGGACCAATTGACGGAACCGATCCCAAGCCCTACATGTGCAGTTGCAAGCTATGATTAATTAAATATTACCCGAGATCAACATAATATCAACAGAGTCCCGCGACTGTGGAATAGATGGCATTATATTACCTGTCTATCATTTGGAAGACCTTGTCAAAAACCTTCTCCTCTTTATTCATTGAGTCGTACACAGTGACTCTGCCTGCCTCCAAGTCAAAAAAGAACAGGACCCAGTGGAATCTGGAATATGCGTGAGATGAGATAAATATCAGAATGCACATGTTATATGTATGGGAATGAAATTTGTTCGAACGACAATAAAAACTCACTCTGTGTTGTACGGCAATAGTATGAATGTCTTGAAATGCTGCTGTGTTAGGAGATGGACGAGATTGTCCTCTGTGTCTTTCTCGTAGTTGTCGAGCATTTCGGTGTTGATTTTGCGAGGGTCGATGAACCCAGTATTGTAAACCCCCCGCCGCCGGGCCCTTTGAATCTCCATTCTACAACAATGAAAGGAAATTATTATTGCTTACATATATGCCAGGAGCTAATTATTGAACGAAACAAATCGAACTCAAAGATACTTACAAAATCCATGCGCTCAGAAGAGAGACGTCGAGGGCGTCCCGATGGTACAGATCGAAGACATCCTTGAAATTGATCCATAGAACATTTTCTCCTTGCAAGAAGTCGGGGTTTCTGATCCTCGCTCCGAACATCTCTCTACCATTGGCGCTCATTTCCATGTACCGTTCATGGAATTTGTACATTTGTGTCGGTAGGGACTGCAGCTGCTCGGGCCTGACAAGCGGTTTACCGAGTTCAAACTTGTATGCCACTTCCGCCTTCGGGATTGGTGCGCCTCCAACCAACTGAGCCATGGTTAGACCGGTGTCTGAAATGAAATCCGTTATGCCAAAGTCTTCGCCGGTCACCAACGGCTCGACCACTTGGTGTGGTTGTTCTCCAAGCTGAGGACCTGGCTTGGACTTCTTGTAATAGGCTTTCCTGAGTGTTCGGTCATAGTCCGATAGCTTCAAGGCCTCCTTGTTTGCGGTGGACATTCCCTTGAAGAAATTCTTCACGCTCGGGTCAATAGGTATCTTCTTTTCAGGACTCCGAGGCTTGAGTTGCCTCTTCACTTCTCCTGCCACGTAAGCATTAAGCTCCTCTTGACTGCAATCGTACGGCGGCTCCTTGTTTTTGGTGGTCTCAACTTTGGCCTTCTTCGTTGCCCTTGTGCTGGCAGGAGGTGGAGCTTGGCGAGACCTTGTCTTGGGAGGTGCAGGCGGACACGGTGGAGGAGGAGGCGGAGGAGCCGGAGGAGATGGTGCAGGAGGAGGCGGAGGAGCCGGAGGAGATGGTGCAGGAGGAGGTGGCGAAGGAGCCGGAGGAGATGGTGCAGGAGGAGGCGGAGGAGCCGGAGGAGATGGTGCACGAGACGCCGCTTGTCGCCCAGGGAGGATGATGTACCGCTTGCGCCATAGTATAATGGCGTGGCTTGTGTCTCGTAGATGCGTCTCACCGTCTCCTCCTGGGTAGTCCAACTCGAGGTCCTCGTACACGGCTTCCACCAGCTCAACTTCGACCCTCGAGTATCCTGCTGGAATCGGCCTGCAGTGGTAAGTCCCTGATATGTCTGTTGGGATGGCCATTCCTGACGCCACCTTCACGTGAGGAGAGGTTATCTATTAGTAATCAACCTAAGCAGCAAATTGCGGAACGTACGAGTCAAAAATCATGTATTATATCGAGCATACCTTGATTGATAAGTTCTTGAAGGGAATATGCAGCTCACATGGTGTCCGATGCGTGATCTCATCAACGGGGCAGGTGGTTTCGTCCCGGGTTTGCATAGCGTCCATGCTATGTGATACTACCTGCCCCGTTGAGGCGCAGCTGCTACGATTGCCTGATGGGCTAACCACTGGAGGAGGTATGTACGGCTGGGGATCGTGTGACCGATGTGCTGCCATGCGTTCATCCACCTTCCGGGCCACCTCCTCTTGCATGCTGAGCTCGTAGCTCGATATCCTGTACTCGAGATCTGCAATCTTCGCCTCGGTATCTCTCTTGCTCCTCATCCGACTCCTGTACGTGTGGATGTCATCCTTGAATCCAATCTTCCAAGGAATCACCCCTTTCCCTCGTGTTCGTCCTGGATGCTCTGGAGTCTGCAGGGCGAGTGACAGCTCGTCCTTCTCTCTGTCGGGTCGGAACGTGCCCTGAGAAGAGGCTTCCACTGCGTCCGTTAGTCGACTCGCAGCCTCGCGTATCTGATCGCTGAAGACCAAGGAGCCATCACCTGGGTTGAGCGTTCCACCATGAGCATAGAACCAGAACTTCGATCGATCAGGCCATTTAGCGGTGGCCGGTTCGATACCCCTCTCAAGCAAGCTTGCCTCCATCTCCTCCCACTTCGGCATCGCGACGCTATAGCCGCCTGACCCCAAGTGGTGATGGTACTTCTTCTTGGCGGCATTTTCTTTGTTTCTTTCCATCATCGCCTGCCCTTGTTGACCTGTCTTGTAAGCAACGAACTCCTCCCAGTGATCCCTTAGCTTCGGGAATACGTCGAAGTTCGGTGTCTGCCCCTTCAGGATGTATTTCCGGTATAGGTCTCCCTTGAAGCTCTGGAACTGTTCTGCCATTTTCTTAAGAGTCCAGTGTTTCACTATGTTCTCTGTACCCGCAGGGAGCGTGAACGTCTCGAGCATTGTGGTCCACAGCATCTCTTTCTCTGATTCCGGGACAAAGCTGTCATTATCCCCGCGTGCCCTTGTTCTGCGCCAGTACACCATGCTGACAGGCACGTTATCCCTCACAACCCAATCACTGTGGCGTACAAAATTCTTGGCTGCTTCCGCCGGGGCAGTAGGTCGGCCGTCTGCGTCCACCTCAGTTATGATGTGCCGACCCTCTATCTTCTTCGCGGCACCTCGTTGTCCGCGTGCCCTCTTCTGTCCAGCGGAGGGATGACTTCCACTAGCCTCCTCCTCATCGTTCCCCTCCGAAACCCTCTTCACGTTCCCCTCCACGTTCAAGTACTGGTTTGGATCCTCGTTCCCCTCTTCTTCGTTCCAGTACTGGCTACTTCCCTCTGCAATTGTATCATACAATATCTGTTCCTCGTCACGATCAGCCATCTGTGCATTACAATAATATATGTTAGGTCTGTAGGATGTATTTGCTAACCGTAATAATCTCATATTAAATCGCTACTAATCTTATATTAAAATTGTAATAATCATATGTATATGCTAAGTATAACAATCTCCTCACTAACTCGTATATTAAACCTCTAATAATTTTATATCAAATCTCTAACTATCTGTAACACTCAAATATGCTAAGTCTAAGTGTCGTGTATTTGTACGGTAGATAATCATATATGCTAAGTCTAATTAAGTTTCGTATATTACATCTGTAATAATCTTATATTAAATCTCTAACAATCAAATATGTTTCGAATATTAAAACTCTAATAATCTTATATTAAATCTCTAACACTCACATATGCTAAGTCTAATTAAGTTTCATATATTAAACCTCTAATAATTTTATATTAAAACTCTAACTATCTCTAACACTCAAATATGCTAAGTCTAATAATCTAATAATCTCTAACACTCACATATGCTAACTCTAATAATCTAATAATCTTATATTAGAATTCTAACAATCTTATATTATATCTCAAACAATCACATCTTTACATCACTTGCCTGCGCGAATTCCTTCGAGGGCTAGCTACCACTTCGGCTTGACGGACGACGACGACGACGTCTTCTCTGCAACATCCAAAAAAAATGTATTAGTCTAATCGCAAAGGAACATATAACATCAAAGTTCCCAACTTGGTGAGTTCACAGAAATTTTAGATCAAAGTTCCCAACTTGGTGAGTTCACATCCAAAAAAAATCTTATATTATATCTCAAATAATCTAATAATCTTAAATTTTAGAAGCTAAATTTGTACTGTGAGTGCAAGTTTTTATTACATAACATCAAAGTTCCCAACTTGGTGAGTTCACAGAAATTTGAATCATCTTAAAATGAGCTATATTTAATTTTATATGGATGTTACAAGTTTTAGTTTGTGTTCTTTTATAATTTCGAGTTCGTTCGCGTTCGTTCGCTCGTTCGCGTTCGTTCGCTCGTTCGTTCGCTCGTTCGTTCGCGTTCGTTCGCTCGTTCGTTCGCTCGCTCGTTCGTTCGCTCGTTCGTTCGTTCGCTCGTTCGTTCGCGTTCGTTCGCTCGTTTGTTCGCTCGTTCGCGTTCGTTCGCTCGTTCGCGTTCGTTCGCTCGTTCGTTCGCGTTTGTTCGCTCGTTCGTTCGCGGCGGCGGCATCGTGGCGGCGGCGGCGCGGCGGCGGCATCGTGCCGGCGCGGCGGCGGCATCGTGGGGGCGGCGGCGGCGTGGGGGCGTGGCGCGGCGGCGGCAACGTGCCGGCGCGGCGGCATCGTGGCGGCGGCGGCAACGTGCCGGCGCGGCGGCAACGTGCCGGCGCGGCGGCATCGTGGCGGCGGCACGATGGCGTGGGGGCGGCGGCGGCATCGTGGCGGCGGCGGCGTCGTGGGGGCGCGGCGGCGGCGTGGGGGCGTCGTGGGTCGGAGTTCGTCGGCGTCATCGGCGTGAGAGAGAGAGAGGGCGTCATCGGCGTAAGAGAGAGAGGGCGTCATCGGCGTCGTCGGCGTCGTCGGCGTTTCTTGGCGTGGTCGGCGAAACAGAGAGAGAGACGAGGGTACATCGAGAGAGAGAGAGAGGCCGGGGGCTCTCACCCAAGAGACGGTGCGGCGGCGTCTGCGGCGGAGGCGGCGAGGACCGCCAGGCGACGGTGAGAGACGACGGCGGCGTCGGCGCGGGTTGCCCTAGGCAGTGGCGGCGAAGGACCGATGCTCGATCTCGATGAAAACGTCTAAGTGTTGGTGGAGAAGACGAGGGCGCACCGGGAATATATATACCCCCGGATCTTTACTCCCGGTTCGTGAGAAGAACCGGGAGTAAAGATATCTTTACTCCCGGTTCGTAACACCAACCGGGATTAAAGATGTCATCGTTAATCCCGGTTGGTGTTACGAACCGGGAGTAAAGATATCTTTTCTCCCGGTTCTTCTCACGAACCGGGAGTAAAGATATTTTCCCGCTATTTCCAATTTTTTTTTATACCCGGTTAGGGTTAAGAACCGGGACTAAAGTTAATAGCACTGAATAGCAGTAAAGATATCTTTACTCCCGGTTCTTCTCACGAACCGGGAGTAAAGATATTTTCCCGCTATTTCCAAATTTTTTTTTATACCCGGTTAGGGTTAAGAACCGGGACTAAAGTTAATAGCACTGAATAGCACTAAAGATATCTTTACTCCCGGTTCTTCTCACGAACCGGGAGTAAAGATATTTTCCCGCTATTTCCAAATTTTTTTTTATACCCGGTTAGGGTTAAGAACCCTAACCGGGTATAAAAAAAAATTAAAGCTTATATAATTCTAATAATCGTATATAAAAATTAAAGCTTATATAATTCTAATAATCGTATATAATAATCGTATATAATTAGCATATGCATGATATTAAAGCTTTTAAAAATTCTAATAATCGTATATAATAATCGTATATAATTAAAGCATATGTAAATCCCACATGCATGAATTAAAGCTTTTAAAAATTCTAATAATCGTATATAATTAGCATATGCATGATATTAAATTGTTAAAAATTGTAACTAGCATATGTAAATCCCACATGCATGATTTAAACCTTTTAAAAATGCTAATAATCGTATATAATTAATGTGATGCATGTTTTAAATTCTAATTAAATGCTAATAACCTTTTAAATGCTAAACCTTTTAAAAATGCTAATAACCTTTTAAAAATGCTTAATTCTAATTAAATGCTAATAACCTTTTAAATGCTAGTAACCTTTTAAATTCTAATTAAACCTTTTAAAAATGCTAATAATCGTATATAATTAGTGTGATGCATGTTTTAAATTCTAATATATGTTTTAAATGCTAATAACCTTTTAAATTCTAATTAACATGTGTAAATCCCACATGCATGTTTTAAACCTATTAAAAATGCTAATAATCGTATATAATTAGCATATGCATGATATTAAATTGTTAAAAATTGTAACTAGCATCTGTGAATCCGACATGCATGATTCAAAACTTTTAAAAATTATAATAGTCGTATATAATTAGCATATGCATAATATTAAATTGTTAAAAATTGTAATTAATCATATATAACTAGCATATTCAATACATCCAAAATAGTTTACAACAATTACGGCAACACTTCGGCGGTGACGGTTGTCCGCACGTACTTTCTCCTCACTATTGTTCCTTCCTTGTGATCGCTACGTGAGTAAGGGGTGTCTTCGTTTGATAGGAGGATGCTAGGGTCAACCGTCACCGTGAAAGGGGGTTGCCCATTTAACTGATCGTAATCCTCGTCAGTCTTGTCCTCTACTCCGACGATTTTTCTTTTGCCTGGGAGAACAACATGGCGCTTCGGCTCGTCAGGCCCTTTGCCCTTCTTTCCTTTGCTAGACATGTCCTTCACATAAAAAACTTGCGTTACATCATTGGCAAGGACGAAAGGTTCGTCCGAGTATCCAACCTTGTTAAGGTCAACCGTTGTCATCCCACTGTCATCAGTCGTTACGCCTCCACCAGTCAACCTAACCCATTGGCACCGGAACAGAGGGACCTTGAGAGGTCCATAGTCAAGTTCCCATATCTCCTCGATGGCACCGTAATATGTGCCAGTTGTACCATCGTGTCCCATGGCATCGATACGAACAGCACTGTTCTGGTTCGTGCTCTTCATGTCTTGGGCTCTTGTGTAGAATGTGTACCCATTGATCTCATATCCCTGGAATGTCGCGATCGAGCCAGATGGACCCCTCGCCAGGAAGGCCAGTTGCTGGTTAATCGTCTCGTTACCCATGAGATGTTGTCGCAGCCATGCGGGGAAAGTATCAATGTGATGCCGTGTAATCCATGCATCGGACTTACCGATGTTTCTGGCGCGAACTAGAGCCAAGTGCTCCTCGATGTAAGGAGCCACCAATGAAGATTGTTGTAAAACCGTGAAATGGGCTCTACGGAATAAATTGTTGTCTACCGTCATTATAGCTTTCCTCCCGAGAGTCCCCTTTCCCCGTAGTCTCCCTTCATGGCGTGATTCAGGTACCCCGATTGGGCGAAGGTCTTCAATAAATTCAACGCAGAATTCAATGACCTCCTCTGTTCCATACCCCTTGGCGATGCTTGCCTCTGGACGAGCACGGTTACGAACATACTTCTTCAGAACGCCCATGTACCTCTCGAAAGGAAACATACTGTGTAGGAACACAGGCTGCTCGGGCTGGAGGAGGAAGAAGACATATATAAAGGGGTGGGACTTTAGTCCCGGTTGGTGTTGCCAACCGGTACTAAAGATCACCGGGATCTTTAGTCCCGGTTGGCAACACCAACCGGGACTAAAGTTACTATCTTTAGTCCCGGTTGGTAACACCAACCGGGACTAAAGATCCCGGGGGGGCCTGACAAGTCTTGACAGCAGTTGAACCGGGACTAAAGATGATCTTTAGTCCCGGTTGGTGTTACCAACCGGGACTAAAGATCAAATATGCCCGTTACCCTTTTTAACCGGGACTAAAGATGATCTTTAGTCCCGGTTGTTGTTGCAACCGGGACTAAAGATCATCTTTAGTCCCGGTTAAAAAGGGTAACGGGCATATTTGATCTTTAGTCCCGGTTGGTAACACCAACCGGGACTAAAGATCAAATATGCCCGTTACCCTTTTTAACCGGGACTAAAGATGATCTTTAGTCCCGGTTGTTGTTGCAACCGGGACTATCGTGGAATTTGGCCGACCGACGAAAGATGGTTTCTCCACCAGTGCTAGTGAATAGCGATAGAGTCCTATAATGGCGGAGGTGCAGGTAGATGAGGTAGAAGGAGGCGAAGGGCGGCGGCGGCCGCTGGCGGAGTATGCGGCGGAGCTGGAGGCGGTGAGCTTGAGCGTGCGGGCGGCGCCGCCGCTGCGGCTGAAGGCGCTGGTGCGGGCGTGCCACCACGCGCTGGCCTTGTTCGACCTCCTCGGCGTGGAGGCCGGGTTCTGGAAGACGGAGTACGCGGAGCGGCTGGTGGCGCTGGAGCGCGCGGCGGAGGCCATGGACAGCGCGGAGGAGCTCGTCGACCGCGACGTCGCCGCCGGCCGCGTCAGGGCCACCGGCACCCACTCCAACAACCTCGTCCGCGTCAAGCGCGGCATCGAGCTCAAGCGGGTGCCCTTCCAGCTCATGCTCGCGCAGCTGCAGCAGCAGCGACCAGGAGGAGGAGGAGTCTCCTTCGACGGGGTGGTGTCCATGGCGTACGCCGCCGTGTTCGCCCGGTACCACGACAAGAACGTGCAGAGCACCGTCGCCGACTCCATCTGCGCCATCCCCGTCAAGTCCATTTCCGACTTCTTCGCCACCATCAACGAGACCGGTACTGTTCCATCCATCGTCCCCCACATACCGCATTTGATTTTAAATACATGTTGTTGTTCACTTTTAGATATTAGATTTGATCATTTGTCTTATTTAAAAGAAAATAGTGCTAATAAGATGAATGAATATAAGTCATATTAAAAGTCAACTGTGTTATATATTTTAAAATGAAAATGATACTATATATACTCCCTTCATGTTATATTATAAGTCGTTTTGCCGTTTTTTCTAGTCAAACTTTTTAAAATCGGACCAAATTTATAGAAAAAATTAATATTATTTTTGAAAAAAAACATTATCAATATATATTAAATGTTAATTTGAATGAAACTAATTTCGTGTTGTAGATATTACTAAATTTTCTTATAAACTTGGTCAAATGCAAATGAAATCAATAATGCATTGTTGCGTCCCAACTACTCTCAATTGTAGTGGGTATCAGACGATACCTCAGAAATATCATCCCATTTGAATGGGATACCGTCATGTAACATTTTCTCTTTTTTTAAAGATGATTATACGCATGCTTCTTGATGATTAATTTCTCAATTTGCAGCTATATAATTGTTCATATGCATGCTTTTTTGCGATTAATTTATCCTTAATTTGCAACTATGTAGTAATTGTGAACTGCGTGCAGATGAATCTGCAGCTGCAGAGATGCAAAAGTACATCGATGCAGCCAACGGGATCATCAGCTACATCGACGAGCTATTCGCCTCCAGAGGCGTCAGCGTGGATTTCTGAAGTCTGTCATTCACACATCATGCAACAGGGATGCTTAATTATCTGCAGACTATGCGAACGGTGGTCAGTAATAATGTAGTATTAATTAATGTTTACTTGTACTCTGCCTATGGTCTTCTGGACCTACAGTATATATGCAGTACAACATGGTGTTTTTCCTCTTCTTTTATCAATGAAATAAGGTAGTAAAACTTTCCTGTCGCCTCAGAAGACAGAGTGGTGGTCAACATTTTTGCTCTGAATGCTGACTGAAGATACTTCTGTCACTGACAATAATGGATATTATCATATTGTAGATTTAATTTAATTATTGAAAGGGAAGATTAGATCGACCAACTGCATCAGAATAAAATCTTTAGGACAGGACGGATGACACTTCACAAGCATGCTAGTATTAATTAATAGTACCACAACAATCCACGTTACATATATATTCCTCTTCGTGCAAATTAAACAGGGAATTTCCTAGTTCTTGACGTGCATACTGAGTGAATAATATCGGTATTGGTAATGAGCAATAAGACAAGCACACTAAATAAAGTATATGTTCGAATGAGGTTCTGAACAAGTATAGGTGTTGTTCATGCTTTTCTCTGCCTGAATATCTCCACGCCCAAATAGTCGAGGACTCCCTGAACAGCAACATGAGGTTTCTCAACCTTCACTCGAACTGCAGAAATCTGAGGGAACTTGAGCAGGGTTGAGTTTGCAATCGACTGAGCCACCGACTCCAGCAGATTGTGCGACGGGCCTTCGACTACATTCTTGGCTATCCTATACGATACAAAAAACAAAAGAATATGAACTTCTTTTATTGAGTGGTACCAGTAGCAATTCTGAATCATGAAAAGGATCGGCAAAACATATGCTGAACTTTTTTATATGAGTCTGAACTCATGCAATGCACTGACGAGTTAAAATCTCGTTACAGCATGTCAGTAGCAGCTAAACTCATCTTAGCCTTGGAACGAAGTGCACTGTGAACCACATCTGTAATTGCAACTTGAAAATAACGAATCCCAGTAGCAACTTCATTCAGGGAGCATATTAGTAGCAAGCGAGATTGAACTCTCTAGATTATGGATGTTGTGGGGGATTCGATAAGGGAGGTAGGACGGCCAATGGCAGAAACCAGCAAGCGGGATTAATTAATTAATTCTGAATTTGAGATAGAGAGGAGAAAAGAGCTTAAAATGAGAGACCTGTAGATTTCGGTGTAGCTGACGGTGTGGGAGATGTCGTCGGAGTCCCCGGCGGCGGCGAGATCCATCCAGGCGTCGACGTCGATGACGAACTTCTGGCCCAGCTTCTTCTCCTCCGGCTTCACCCCGTGGGTGCCATGGAACCGCAGCCCCCGGAGGATCAGCTTGTCGCCCCTGTACACAACAGCCTCCTCCTCCTCCTTCTTCCCCGCCATGGCCCTTGCTGCTTGTTGCCCCTCGCCGCCGCCGCCGCCGCCGCGCTCTTATAGAGGCCGTGGAGGAGGAGGCGGAGGCGCCTCCGGTTGGTGGTGGTGGTGGAGTTGTTGCAGACGAGACGAGCAGATTTGTTGGGGGTGTGAACTGCGAGGATCGAGGAGGCAGCTGACGTGGCCGCCCATACCTTGGGCCATCGCGATGTCGGCCCACGTAAGTTTTTGTACGACCCTCACCATCGGTTACGGTCCATATTTCAAACGGGCTGAGTTTTGAAGTTTGCATCCCTACCATTGGTTATGGTCCATATTTCAAAGGAGTAAGTCACTGTAGGTCCCTCATGTTGTCGCCGAGTTTGAAAATTCTTCCTTCAACGGCAATACCAGATATGCCGCGTCCCTCAATTTCCAAAACCAGTGTAAATAAGGTCTCAAGGCGGTTTGGATGATGGTTTCAGCTAACGTGACACTTAAAGTCAAAAAAAAAAAGTAGGACCCACATGTCAGTGAGTGTTCGATTAAAAAAATATAGTGGGACCCACATCATCGCCACTCTTTCCCCTTTCTCTCCCTTTGTTCTTCTCTCTTATATCTGCCCTCTTTTCTCTCATCTCTTTCTCATGCACAAGCATGGCAGCAACCCCGGCGGAGCTCGGTGGCAGCCAAGGATGGTAGCGAGCGAGAGTGATGGTGAGGCGTCATGCAACGGCCATGTGCAGATGGCATCCAAGGACGTGCCAAGATCTAAAACAGTTGTTTGGATTTGCGGTTGTAGTCTTGTAGAGATCAGAGATCACAACACGTTGATCTTCATGACTAGAGACAGAGTGCAGCACCAATATGAGGTTTCGCTCCACATAAGGGAAAACCTCATAACGAATGGTGGTGGTGGCACGTCGGAGCAAGACTCCACCGACGTCCTCAACGAGGCCGTCAGGTACCTCGATCACTCAAGGTGCAAGCAGCCACGCGCAAGTAGACTAGCATGAATTGTTGCAACTGCTACTGTCTGAACTGCCCCATGTGCCACGCCAGCGCGTCGTTGATGCTCACGCGCCGTCTCACCTCACCTTGGAGGGGATTGGGAAGAGAGAAGAAGGTAGCGGATAAGAGGAGATTGAGGGGAGGAAGAAAGTGATAGCCACTAACATGTGGGTCCCACGCTGACTCAACTTGCCACATCAACTAAAACTGGGCATAATACTGGTTAGGACCTCGGGTGATCTGGTTTTGTAAATTGAGACCCATTATATCTGGTATTTCGTTTTAGGGATGAATTTCAAACTTAGTGACAACTTGAAGGACCTATAATGAACTTATTCCTATTTCAAATGGGGCTGAATATTGGTGGGCGGTAGCAAAACAAAACTTGAAGAACCTATAATGAGCTTATTCCTATTTCAAATGGGGCTGAATATTGGTGGGCGGTAGCAAAACAAAGACGGTCCATAGTTCAAACGGGATGAATTTTGGCGGGCCTAGAGCCATTGGACGGAATAAGTTCATTTGAGGTCCCTCAACTGTCAAAACCAGTATAATATAGGTCGGAAGGCGGTTTTTTCTCACGTGGCTGAATATTGGTGGGCGGTAGCAAAACAAAGACGGTCCATAGTTCAAACGGGATGAATTTTGGCGGGCCTAGAGCCATTGGACGGAATAAGTTCATTTGAGGTCCCTCAACTGTCAAAACCAGTATAATATAGGTCGGAAGGCGGTTTTTTCTCACGTGGCGCCTAGGTGGTTTGGATTGGACGGCAGCAAAACAAAGAAAGTATTGAAAAATACAAAGTGTTCCCCGTTGCCGGCACTCGAACCCGGGTCTCTCAGGTGAGGGACGAGTATCCTAACCAGCTAGACTACAACGGATCGTGCCTAGGGTATATAGATATTTTTTATAACCTTTTATTGTTGTAGAAATAAATGTACAGAGCCAAAAGCATGTCCAGTCCCACACGAAAGACACAATTGCTCCAAGATGTATGTCTTGCCGCCGAGTCTTGCTACTCCAGTACGAAGTAGTAATACTATCCTATCTGCAGATGCAGATTATTGTGTATTTTAAAGAGGAATCTTATCTGCCAATGCAGATAGCTACACGCAATCATGATGTGAGGAGCAGCAAGCAGCAACAGATCTGGCGCCTAATCGTTTCGTCTTGCGCATCTAAACGAGTGAATTAACCATGACACAGACAAGTGGACAAATCTAAATCTAGTTAATCGACCAATCACACCAAAGCGCAAGGAGTTCCCATCGGAATCCAAACAGGATCCAAGTCCATCTCTTGAATTGATCACAACTTATTTAAATATAAATCGAAATAATAATAAACTGACCGGCCATGTTAGATCCAATCCGAGATCAAAGCGAGACCAACAAGAGATAAGGTTAATACACTACCCTCCTTTTGTTTTTCGTTTTTTTGGCTTTGTACGGATCGATCTTGACTTGACTCGCACCTGCAGCTGCCACGTCAGCGCCACGTCGGATTCCAACACGTATTCCGGCGTGGGCCGTGGCTCTTTCTAGAGCAGAGCCCCCAAATCAAATCTTGCACGAACACCCCTCCAACTTCCACACGTTTACAAATCCAACCCTCACCCTATAAATAATAAATAGCGAATTTTCACTCTCTTTTTTATTTTAATAAAAGAAGATCGAACCTCTCTCTCCTCTTCTTCTTCAATTGATCAGGTTGAGAGGGACGACAACATCAGATCACGAGCCACGCAATCGCAATCGCAGAGGGGAGAGAGAAGAGGGATCGAATCCAGTCGAGGAGGAGGAGGGCCCCTCGGGCCGATCCGATCGAGAGGAGGAGGGATCCGAGCTGAACGATTCAACCCAAGGCTCGCGGGATTTGGCGCGAGTTGAGCCATACCGATCCCTCTGCCTCCGACGGACGGATCCCTGATGGAATCGGCGCACGGCGGATCGGATCGCCCAGGTTAGCGCGGGGACTTTTTTTTTCGTCTCTGTTTCGATTTTTGGCTGGATGGTTGGGTTTGGGGCTGCTCTTCGATCTGGGGTTGCATCGGTGCGATTGTTTTTTGGTTGATTCTTGCTGGGTTCGGGATGTTCCCCTTGCTAGATCTTGCTGCCAAGTGCGTCGGATCTTGGCGCGAGCTGTCTGCGTCCCTTAATTATGATAATTCATATACGTGATTAATGTTCCCCTGATGCCATCCATGTCATAGTGCTGCCGTTTGAATTGTTGAGTGAATTAGTGGATTATTAAGATTAGATTTCAGGGATTCGGGCAGCGAAGACCTGCTCAAGCATCGACATTGCCGTCTTCTTTTCTCCTCTTTGCGTCCGTGAATAATGGCAAGTGGTGTGGACTATTGTTGGTTCGCGTGCAGGTTTAGCAATGTGCGATTTTGTCGGTTGGGTAAGATGCCGCTTTCAGATAGAAATCGCATCACGTGTTCATGGTTTGTACAGGCAGCAACCTGCACTAAAATTCCGGCGAGCCAGTATACCTGAAGAAGATACGGACGCAACCAATGCCTCTAGTGTGCTCTCCTGTGAGCAGCAGCAGCAGCTGGCGCAGGGATAATAGCTGCACGAAGGGAGAAGGTAGTAGTGGTAGGATGCCTGTCAGTATCAACAATTGCCTGTAGAGGCCACAATTGTGGTTTAGTATGGTTTTGACTAGTTGATAGGACGGCAGTGAATGATGGAAAATCGATGCCTTCATTGTGCACAGCTGCATATGCTATTGGCTACTATGTGGTGGAGAAGTACTCCCTCCGTTCCGAAATAAGTTGATTTCTAGTGTTCAGATTCATAGCCAGAAATTAACTTATTTTGGAACGGAGGAAGTACGGGGGTACTAAAGTACACTAATTTCAGTAATTTGGAATACTAGTGCCCATCAGCCCATGTGTGTGATTGTTTAGAAGTGTGGCTTTGTTCATGAACTGAATGATATGGTTCTATGGTACATCTAAGTAAGTACAATGGGGACTTAGGCACGTAGCTATCTTTATTTGGTACTTCAGGCCATTTACGATGCTTACCTTTGTTGATTAGTGTGCCTCACCTTTTTGTTTCGAAGTGGCAGGGTATAAAATGTACTACTTTTTAATTCGCCTAACAAAGAAGTGCCTAATACAGCATGATCCTTAAAAATTACTTTGCAATACAATTTTCTCTACTTTTGTGTTTTTTGCGAGGAATTTTCTCTACATTTAATTGGAGTAAATCTATGTTCCTTGAATGTTTGATTTGATCTGTTCAATCTCCCTTCCGCAGGCTCAATGGATTCGCAGGAGCCAAGAGTTGATGCTGAACAAAAACCTGTTCTTTCCGATAACCCTGAAGAGCAGGTCATTACTTTATGATATCTTTTAGAGATGTTCTATACAATCTTCTGATTGTCATAATTGCCTTTTTTGTGCTGATTGTTGTAGTTTTGTTTTTGTTTGCTGAAATTGCTTTTTACGACCTTAGACCATTCCTAGCAAAGATGAGAGGGTCCTTGAACCCACCATTTCACACGATTCAAATGGTATCAATCTACCAAGTGAAGGACAAGCCCAAGCCGGCACTTCCAATATAGGTGGGGGACACAATGCTGCATATCCTCAAACCATGTATTCTTCTCAGGCACAGCCATTCTATTACCAAGGTCAGATCACAAACCATATGTTCTTCTCAGGCACACCATTCTCTAATTGATGAATGTTATTGTTGAGTCCTTGACATAATTGATAATTTTTCTTTTATGAGCAGGTCCAGGATATGATAACCCTTCAAATGAATGGGATGGATATCCTCCTTATGTGAGTGTTGAAGGCTTGGAAGTAGGTCCAGCGGTAAGCAATCTGTTTTTTTGGTTGCCAGAAGTTTTTCGTCAAGCACCTTTTCTAAAATTGTTGGCTTTTCTTGAAGGTTGTATACAATGATGATCCTCAATTGATGTACCATGGTGGCTATGGCTATGACCCTTATGCTCATTATTCTCCTATCTCAACGCCTGTACCGGCTGCTGTTAGTGGAGATGGTCAGCTCTACTCTCCTCAGCAGTTCTCCTTCTCGGCTCCTTACTACCAGCAATCAGTACCACCTGGCATGCCATATTTAAGCTCTCCTACTCCAATATCACAGGGTGAGGCAATGGTGCCGATTGACCCAACACAAGGGGCTTTTATCGCCGAAACTCTGAGTCCTAACAGCTTCCTTTTCGGACCAAGACCTGGTTATTATCTATCTTATGCCTTGTTCAGCTGATACTCCTAATTCAGGTTTCACTTTTTAGGCATGATTTTAACCTTTTATCTCGTGATGATAATTTCAGAATGGTTCCGATCGTCTGAAGGAAATGGGTCGTTTCCATCACCTGCGGCTTCACCTCAACCTGCTGGTGGCGTTTCAGGGCCCTTTGGACAAAGCAACTTCCCTATGGCTTCTGGAATGGTATTCTATGCACATGCCATCTCTTGTCTATTTCTTTTGTCAAATGAAATAGCGGTTCACCCTGTTGCGAGCTACTAATTGTCATAGATGTCTGGGGATTAATCTATTCAGTTTCCAAACGATCTTGCCTAAGTTTAATTCACATAACAATAAGCTTAGTAGACTAATAAAAAATGCTATGCAATCTGCAGTACCTTTTCTGTTTGAAATAGATGGCCACATATTCTCTGATGTGTTCCTATTCTGTTTTCGTGTGATCTTTTAGGCCATAATTCAGTTACCGAAAATGAATGGTCCTGATTCCCAATATGGCCAAAGTTGCCTCTAGTTCAAATGCAACCTTAAGCTTTGGTTTTCTTCTTGCCAGTGGATTTCACAGAAATTTACTTAGAATTATGAATTGCTTTTCCTGATGCATATAGTACGTCTCAAAATGACTACTATCACTTGTCTGATAAAGACACTGTTTACTTGTCGTATATTTACAGTGACACAGGCATATTTACTTGTATGATCTATCTTCTGACACTCTTCCTTTTTTCCCCTCTAATTTCAGCAATCTCCTCAGCACAGGCCCTTCTATGGTTTTGGGGCACCAAGTGACTCTTACGGAAGAGGGTTCTCTCATGGTGGATATTTCCCACAGGCCACTAATTATGGGGGCCCTTTCCCTAGCTTTGGTTTGAATGGTAGGAGTTCTATTCCGATGGAAAAAGGCCGCAGGAGAGGAAGGGGCAATGCTCTTCTTTGCAGCTGCAATGGTTCACTTGACTTCCTCAATGAGCAAAGCCGAGGCCCACGTGCCACTAGGCCTAAGAAGCAACCAGAGGATGGCGGCAAGGATGAGAAGCCTTCTGCAGGCGTTGATTGCGAGTTGTACAACAGGCCTGACTTTGTTACAGAGTACAAGAATGCCAGATTTTTCATCATAAAATCATACAGCGAAGACAATGTGCACAAGAGCATCAAATATGGTGTTTGGGCTAGCACCACAAACGGGAACAAGAAACTAGACTCAGCCTACCGTGAAGCAAAGGAGAAAGAAGAGCATTGTCCAATTTTTCTGCTGTTTTCGGTAATTAAAGCTGTGACCTACTTTCTTATTGTTCCTTTACTGCCTTCATTTTTTTGTTAGTGGTTTTGTTACTTTGAATTTGTTGTTCCTCTTCAGAGTTAACAGTTTGAATGCTATGTACAGGTGAATGCTAGTGCACAATTCTGTGGTGTTGCAGAGATGATTGGGCCAGTGGATTTTGAGAAGAGTGTTGACTATTGGCAGCAAGATAAATGGACTGGCCAGTTCCCTGTTAAGTGGCACATTGTGAAGGATGTTCCAAATAATCTTTTCCGCCATATAATTCTTGAAAACAATGATAATAAACCTGTGACCAACAGCCGGGACACACAAGAGGTACATAATAACGATAATAATTCTTGTTTTCCCCTTTTACTTTGATATGCATGTTGATATTACAATGTAATGGTTTCAACCATTTAATCTGACACAAATAGATGTCTGCATTATATTATATTAGGTCAAACTCGAACAAGGTATGGAGATGCTGAAAATCTTCAAGGATCATGAGGAGGATGCATCGATACTCGATGACTTTGACTTCTATGAGGAGCGTGAGAGAGCCCTGCTGGAGAATAAGGCGCGGCTGCATCAGCAACATCAGCTGCCCAGCTCTACTGTGGTTGAGCCCAAGAAGCCCTTGACTGTGGCCACTGATCTAGTTGGTCATATAACTAAGAGCTTTGCGCAGGCAGTTCGGCTTGGTGAGGCCAAGAATGTGAGCCCTAATTCAGCTGACAAAGTTGCCAGTGGGGATTCATCTGTCGCTGCAAAGCCTTTGGAAGTTAAAGAGGCCGGCTTAGCATAAAGCCCCAGGGTGATTGGTTCATACTGAAAATTCTCTGATCCATGCTCTTCCTCTTTGAAATACTAAGAAATGGGCGAAGACAATGTCCAGCGCTTCTGTCTGGTGAAGCATTGTACACTAGGATAGGATGGAAGCCTAGCTCCTTAAATAGTTTCTTTTTTTACCTTTCTTTTGTTCCTTATCTTTTCCTGTTGGTAATATTTTTCGTTGCGTTTATATGATGATCGATTCCTTAGTGGCTAGCCTTAAGGAGAGCTGCAGTTTTTGTGCAAGCCTCTGTAAATTTCCCAGTTCAATCGATCTCAAGATGAATAAGGCCTTTTGCCTCCAGTAAAATCCTTTTTAATCTACTTGTCTTATACTGAACAAGATGTGTCTGTGGAAACAACATAACATCTGTTTGGGTGACCTGGTGATGATAACAATAACAACTTGTTAATAATAAAGAGTGTGACCTTGTGGTGGTTGCTTATGTGATCTGTGTCTGTTCTGGAGACTGGTTATTTTTTCAGTGATGATTTGCTTGTTTCCAGTGCTTACAAATTTTGTAACCATTGTACTCTCTTCTGAGACATCTGACAGACCAGGCAGGTATAGAAATGGTAGAAACATCCTGCTTGGGTCGCATAGTGTGTCTAACTGGACAGTATTATTTATTGCCCATCTATAAAAAAAAATCACAATTATGTTCTGGTCTGGCCCTCCTGTCAGTCACAATTCCATTCTGGTCGTCCCGTTCAGCCCCAACTGTGACGGCCCATAGGAGGCAGGGGGTTGGCGGCCCACACACACCCTGTCTCCACCACTGCCTTCGCCCCCTGTGCATCATCTAGTAGGCGATTTTGGGCCATTTTGATCTGATGCTAATTGAGTATTTGGTACTATCCCTGTTTCAAAATATAGCATTTAAAAATTATCATAAAATATAAACCCTTTCACCTATCTTTTATTCTTAACCCGTTACAACCAATCATAATATTTTTTATTTAATTTCATCTACTTAATATCCGTGTCCAACCCAAAAAGACCAACGGTAGTATAGCTTTCAGTAGTTCCTAGTAGCAGTTTGGATTGGAGCCAAGTTTTACCACGTTTATAGGGTTGAGGCATGTGTATACTATAAGTTTCAAACCAAAATGACCCTCTCGCCCATAATCCGGGCAAGGGAAGAAACCCAAGAAATATGTTTTCCTAAAAAAAAAAATCCTTCTATTGCATTGTTTAAATCACTTGTTTTAAATTCCTTTATAAGTTTGATTTTTTAAAGAAAAATATTTAATCTATCTCTATAATCAAGTAGATAAACCATTGGTAACTACAATCCATCCAATAACCTAAATCAAACGGGCTACATAAAAAAACGTAAATATTAGGAAATGACCTAATATCAAATAAGTAGGAGTAAGGTTTTGAACCCAGGCCGGCTAGCCCACCACCTTGTGAAGTTAGCCGGAAAACCCCTGGGCATTTCTCAAACGTGCTACATCATTTGGTGAGCTTACCATGCATGCTAGAAATTCGACGCATGGGCCAAATACAAATTCATTTCTTCACTTGAGGCCCATACTTCATACAGAAAAATCGAACGAAAAACAATTAGCCAGAGGACACATTTAATGTATTAGTTAAATTTTCATTTGCTGACTGCCTGACTTTTGTTCAGTCACTGTACATATTTTTTTTTAGATAATGGATTTTCATTAATCCGGTCTCTATATTCATAAAGGATATAAACAGCCAAAACATACACGAGTTAGACTGCATATATATCCGGTCGAGAGAGAAGAAAAAACAAGTCAACATGTAGCTAGCAATAATATTCATGTAGAGGATGCAGGCTTTTCAATTGAAAAACAAGATGGAGGAGAGTACCAGCTAGTTTGGTGGAGACTGATGATGAGAATCGATCGCGAAGAGTTTAGAAGGCTCATATCTTGAGATAGTTTTTGCTATCTATCGGCCTCGAAGTTGTCGATCGATGCAGATCTCATCCGGACCCATGCAGCATGCCTCCCTGCCGACCAAATCTCTGTCAGATTGCATGCTAAGATCACCACCATCTCATCTCAGCTACTACCACAGCAGCATCCATTGAATTTTGCATGCACTTACACACTGTTTGTCCACACATTGATCAGCTTGCTTCTCACTGTGTAGGAGTACATCCAGAGAGCTGAGCTGCATGTAGGAGTGGGTCTCAAGATTCCTCTTGCATACTCCTACTACTCCTCTATCTATCTGCACAATGCTGTCCAGTATGAACCACTCCTCCATGCCCGGTACAATCCTGGCATGGCATACACAGTGTCAGTGCAGCTGGAGTTTGATTCTGATTTATAGTGGTAGCATTATTAGCAACATTTGATATTGACATAGTACTACTACTCAGTACTGGCTTTAAATATACTATAAATTTGCATGTCATTTCTGCTGTGAAAATGCAGCCCACGAACTGGAAAGAACTGGAAACCGGACTACTTGCATCCTTTTGCTACTGTTTGTACTCACTACTCACACAGGCAGCAAGCTTACTGTTTGTGCATACTGTGCCTGCAGGTTCAAGCAGTGCACCGATCTTGATACGCAGATCGAATTTGATCTTATGTTTCCTTCTATTATTTTCAGAATTCTTCATGTATAGCTATTTGGACTGCATGGATAAACAAGATGTCCCTGTAAGACTTAAATCCATTTCCAGAAGAAAAACAGCCCTAAACACCGAGAGACATATGCAGTAGGAGGGCCGGCTAGCCATCTTACCTCAAAATCAACTCATTATCATGCATATACTAGTACATGTATATGGCATGCAAAAAATCTACTAGTTATTAGCAAGACAGCATCTAAATGCAATGTACTCCGAGCAAACATATTCCTTCCGTCCTATAATACAAGAGATTTTATTATTTAAATTTATCTCAAAATATAATCGATGGGATCCAGAAATTATTATACTTGTTGGGTTCCAGGCAAAGGCCCGGGCAGTCAGGAATGGGCCAAGCTATAGAGGAGCCTAGAGCCTGATTTGTTAAAAATGCATAGTTGCATGCTGCAGTCCAAGTCATGTTAATGTACTTGCTGATCTGAACTTGTGTCCCTGTCAGAGGCATGCACACCCACAGCTTCCATCCGGTCGAGCATAATAATACATCTGGATAATAGCCGTGTAGTAAGATCAGCATCTTAGAGCAAGTATAATATATATCTATAAGGGCAGTCCCAACCCATAATGTATATAAGCATGTATATGGTGCCATATCAACAAGACACCACAATAAAAACTATACTCTACAACCCATAGTTTCTTAAAGTGGGCTATTAATAAATACATCATCTCTCTTCTCTACCAATCATATTTATTCTTCATCTATTATGAAGGCACTATTCTCTTCCAATGCAAAACTTGATAGTGTCTAGTGCATAGCTTCTCGTGTTGAAGCTGTGTCTTGCATGAGACCCAGTTTCTTCCTCTCTTCACTCTCTCTCTTAATTAATATAGTGTCACATAAGTTAAAAGTCTTACATGGCAATGTAGTTAATGTCATAGACACCATCCTAGGTGGAGGGTTAGGACTGCCCTAAGCCTGCTATAAGCTTAGATGGAGGAGAGAGATAGTGAAAAATTAAGGATGTTGGCTCTCATGCAAGAGCGAGCTTATCACAAGCTCCAAGACAAATATATTAAATATATAAGTGAGAGATAGAGAGAGGAGAAGAAAATTATAGCCAACCTTATAGCTAATTTATTATATATGTTGGCTTTAAGATATGCTAATAATAGGAAGTAGGTTTTATTATTATCCTTACTCGTAGAGGGGATCTTTGCCTAGTCTCTAGCTAGTTTTGTTTTCATTTGTCTTTCAAGTTTCAGCCATGCATGCATGAATCTGCATGACGTAGCCCTTGCAGCTAGATACTAGCTAGTAGCTAGAAGCCTACGATACTACGAATCTAGATAGAGATAGGTCCTTCATTCTTATTAGGATATACAATATGTCAGTATCCAATCTAGGATTAGATTATTATATTTTGAGACGGGTCAGGGGTAATTAGTTTCAATCACCCTATATATCCTCGCTCACTTTGTAAATTGAGAAGTACCATTTATCAATATTGTTTCTCAACACCTAAGTCATTTTTCCTTCTTACTAAAGTTCTCTTAATATCTTCTAAATATAAATTTATTGTAGGATGGAGGGAGTACTACTCTCCATGACCATCGTTTCACATGCTCAAAACTGGAGTATAGAACATTTTTTCTAATTAATACTTCATCCGTCCCATTTTAAGTGCAGCCATAATTTTCGGTCTTATTTAAAAAAAATTAAAAACATAAGTCACATAAAGTACTACTCATATTTTATCATCTCATAACAATAAAAATACCAATTATAATTTTTTTAAAAAAGACGAACGATCAAAATTAGGCACGAAAACTCATGGTTGGACTTATAATGGGATGGAGGTAGTAGTAACTAAGCATGGATGAAGCTAGCTAGCTACCTAGAGCTACTTTATTGTCCTAGCTAATCAAGGGCAATGCGTGCAAACAATGGGTCGATCATGCATGCAAGCTGATCAGCATGGGCCTTACTGCAAATGTATATAAGCAAACGACTTATTACATGTATCAACCATATATAGAACAGTGGACGTGACTGCACATAGGAGTACTACATACATAACTAAATGTACCATACATGTATATATACCGTATATAAAGGTCAAATGGAATAGATCTTGCTGTACACATATATACAAGCAGATATGTCGTACTCGTTCCGTACATAGGTACGTATGTAAAGAACCTCAAAGATTATATAGTAGTACAGATATATGGATATCTGAGCATATTGTAATTATAAATATACTGTACATTACATATATGTGAAAAGTAATAATCTGGCACGTCCCGTGCAAGAGACGGCTGGAGTGCATACGTCATGCATGCCATCAACGCAGAGCAAATTACGACACGTAGGTACTTACAATGTACTAGCCAGATACTCACGGAGATATGCAGATGTCACGTTTAATTAGTTACTGAGTGAATATAACACCTACTCCCTCCGTCTTACGAAAAACCGACCTAGGACTAGATTTAACATAATCTAATATAACAAATCTAGACATACAAGAGCTAGGAGTTGGATTATGCCAAATTCAATTCTAGATTGGTTTTCTGGGGACGGAGTAGTAGTGGCAAAGAGCTTCTATCGATTGATTGCCAATATGTAGTCCATTTGTTAGCTTAATTCAGACAATTTTGTCTCTACAATGGGTTAGCTACATAATGCCGCTTTTATCACAATCAGAGTAATGACGTACTCTTCCTTTATTGTTCCGTACAAGCAACATACAAGGTGTTATGGACTGGTGAAAGACATTATATTAGACATCGGTCAAAGTGCGGCAACGGCAAAAATAAAACAATACTTGTATAGAATAATGGCGCGCATAGATTAAGAGGAGGTCTTTTGCTATGGCAAAAGTGAGGATGTAGTGTGCTCTAATCGGTAGCAAAAGGAAAAAAAAATCTCCTTAATTATTACCCATTATCTATGTGATACCATGTAATGCATGCTTACTCTTGGAGAGCATGCCTTTAATTGCAGGGTCAAGATGGACATAGTTAATTTACACGTAACAACTTTTATAAGAACTTTAAAATTTGCTTACGATATCTTACCAACTTGTCTTGGACTAGCTAGGGAAAACGTTGGGTATCATCTTGGTTCTTGGATGATATCCTGGTTTTGTGTCTAGCTAGCTAGTAGTACCAGTTGGGAGATATCTGTTGATTAAAGTCCCCATGGATTAGCTGTGTACATTTTGTTGGTGTAGAGGCCGAGTTTCTTAATCTGTTATTAAAAAAAATTCTCGTAGATATTTTCTTGGCAGCAAGATTGGTAATACTGTCACTGTTTTAATTTCTAGTGTCGAATTAGAAGTAATCTCACCTCTCTTCGACCTCTCCTAAGTACACATACATAATATGTAGCTCAAAGGTAACATTGATTATTATTAAAAAATGAATACTCATGGAATATATTTCCATTATTGACATTAATGATTAATTGCTACTCCCTCCGTTCCATTATAAGTGCAGCCATAAGTTTTCGTGCCCAACATTTTGACCGTCTGTGTTATTTGAAAAATTTATGAAACAAATTTAAAAGTTAAGTCATATATAAAATACTATTCATATTTTATCATCTAATAACAATAAAAATACTAAACATAAAAATATTTTAAATAAGATGGATAGTCAAAGTTAGACACTAAAACCCATAACTGTGCTTATTGTGCTTATTATGGGACGGAGGGAGCAGTGCCCAAACAAAACAACAGCGCCGTGTGGCCGTAAGCACTAGAGGGCCGACATGACAATAATCCCCATACAAGCTAAGCTTAGCTAGTCGATCGCCTAGTCCTCCTCCTCCAGGCTTAATTGGACTTTCCTCCTCCTTTTATATACGGCCGCCTCGATCGAGCTCGCACCACACTATCTTTCTTACCCACCCCGACAATTACATATTGTACATCCATACCAAGCTAGAAACTAATTGATGGAGAAGGAGATCATCAGCGCGAGGTCGACGACGACCACCGCCGCCGCCGGCGACGTCAACCTCGACCTGCGGCTCGTCCACTCCACGGCGGCCGGCAGGCAGCACGCCGCGGCCACCAGGAACCCGGCGCCGCCTCTCGCCGCCGCCGGCGACGACCGCGCCTTCTCGTGCACCTACTGCCGGCGCAGGTTCTACAGCTCGCAGGCGCTGGGCGGCCACCAGAACGCGCACAAGCTCGAGCGCAGCCTCGCCAAGCGCAGCCGCGAGCTCTCCGCCGGCGTCACGACGGCGGCGCCGCCTCCGCCGCCGCATCCTGAGCTCGGCTGGCCCTACCCGCCGCAGGGCGGCGGCGGCGCCGCCGCGGCCGTCGTCAGCTGGATCGCCGACGGCGGGCGCCGCTACGGGTATCGCGTGCACGCCGCGGCGGCCGGCGGCGACGCCGACGACATCGACCTTTCTCTCAAGTTGTGAGCTAGACAGTGTCGCGTCCACACGCTTGTCATGCGTGTGCATGGTTACTGCTACTACCACTAGTCCACACTATCACCAGCTTGCTAATGCTTTAATGTTACTAGCTTGTGTCCGTTTGACACAAAAAGCTAGCCAAATCGAAAGGGAATTTGTGTGTATGCAATGCATACCGTGTGTTTCAACTTCCAATTCAATCGATTTGTGAAATGTGTGCTCACTCTCACAGCTGGTTTAATTAATTTTGTTTGTGTGATATACTGTATATGATTTTAGTAGTGTGTGTATAGAGACGCACCTCAATCACACCTTAATGGGTATTCCTATGTATGTACAATTAATTATTAACGCTAACGGTACAAAATTCGGATTGCATTTTCAAATTATGCGCTTGGTGATAAGAGAAGAAAACAATTCTAACCAAAACAGCATTTGATATCATTCAACTATCATGCACTATATATTCTAATTTAGAAATTTCATACGCCGCGCTTTCAAATCCCAGAAAAAAACATAGAGAAAAATGTTCACACTGATAACCCACCCAGCATATGCTTATTTTAAGCAAAATTAATTAACGTACCTGTGAGGTGAATACCGATCAAGCTACCTGTGAGGCCAAGTTATCTCGCTGTCGAGCTGTGTAATGGCAAGCAGTTAATTTGCCATGGCACGATGGCAAGAAATTATGATAAAAAACGATGATGTATACACAAATGTCATTTCTAGCCACGCGCGAATCATGCATCTAACAGAATTAATTCTAGCCACACGACAGTAACAGGGCTCATATCGAACGTATATAATAGGAAAACAAGATGACAGAAAGCAAACATGTCAGACACTACTGTTATGCATGGCATTATATTTGAACATGCAAAAACAAGTTGATCATACTTCTGTAGTTCTGCATGCTCAAGGATTCATGTCATGAACTCGAGTGATCTATCAGACTATATCTCACTGTTTGTCCTATATACTTTTCCAAGGCACACCATTGATTCCAAAAAACTATTGGAGTACTCTACATTCTCCTGTCCTTGTCCTTTGGGCATCTGCAACTTATTAGGAACACTCCATGTGATTACCAATCACTTACCTGTCAAGGGCTACACGATCTTGTTTAGTTAATCTTGTAGCTTTCAGTTCATGGGTCCATCCGCCCGTGCGTCAGGGCATGCAGACATTCAGTAGCTAGCTATAGTTTCTTTGGTGCAGTTAGCTAATAATTACTAATTAGTATGATTTTTTTTACTTGGTGGATTCCATCTGTCTGTCAGATACTTTTGTGCCAATAATCACACAGCATGGAATTAAGCATGCTACCAATTCGACAATAGATATATAATAATATTGTATCAAGCCAAAGAGCTTCTTGCATTTGGACGCGAAGCACACCAAACCAGATCAGGAGACCTGATTTGAGACCCTATTCCTCTAGTCCTCATTTCAAAGCTGGCTAACCATCCCCCTCTGTCTCGTTGAATATTCCTAGCATGTAGCTGACGAAACACAATGGCAGGGCAATGCATGCATTCGCTACTACCTAAAGCAAACCACTTTGGACAAAAGTCCAGTCGATAATTGGTTCTTTGTCGCCAATTAGCAAAGCTTCATCAATGCTCACAGCAGCAGCATCTACCCCTCTCAATGCATGTTCACATCCTGACGTGCAAGTGCTAAACACCACTCCCCAACTAATACCAGAATTCAGAAGCAAAAGTCTTTTGTAGGCAAGTGGAGTTCACTCCAGACCCTCCTTTTTCTCCTTCTTCTTTGTAGGTGACACAAACAGAGGCAAACATCCTCCAATCACAAGAATGCAAGGGCTATCTGTGCTTGTTGCAAGCTCTATGGCTTCATGGGGTCTCAGATATCTCAAGGACCACATGGTGCTGCCGTCCTATGAGGCAAATGGACAAATGGGGCTTGTCACCATCATATCAGCTTATCATGACATGTACGCGTTATTATCACGTATAGTTGATAGTTATAGCCAGTAGTCCAGTACTGGTGACCCCTCCCACCCAAACAAGAAAGGAAAGATTTTCATGTCTTGAGTACATATTTTGGTGCATATACCATTAGTTTATATTTCTTGGGGTTCAAGTACCAGCTAAGGCATGGTTAACTTGAATTGAAATTACATCAGCTGCCTGTTTATGAACTGGAGCTCAAGTAAATAAAGCTTTATGTCTAACATGTATGAATTGATAATTGTATTAACTCTGTTTTAGTGTTCTTCCTAAGCAATGGAATGTTTGGAACAAAGTAGTTTTTAGTTGCAACATAAATTGAGTCAAGCAGCGTTATGTAACTTTTCTACTATACATGGTATGATATCAATTGACGTTTTATCAAGAACTCACCGATTGCCACGGCAGTCCATAAATTCCGAAGATGGTCTTGCTTTAGGGCTCATAGAAACCACCTCTGTAACTCCAGGGAGTACTTGAAGGGAAAGCTGATATTGATTCTTGAAACTGGTTATGCTTTCACCCATCCTCTAATTAGCCTGACATGGCAACGAGTTAGCCTTTCCAGTAACGTGCACCTGTCGTTTTAATCGTTCATGTTAAAATGGTAAGAAGGATATAATACATCAGATCTGGGATTCAGATTTCAGATATTTCACCGTTGAGGAAGAAGGCCGGATTTAGGCTCTGAAACGGCGGTGCACGTCACTTGTTGATTGGAGCAGATGCCAGATGCTGGATGATATTGGCCTACCTGAAAAGGACCTTGCATTGATCAAGCATACAGGTCTTGTCAATGGGATGAAGAGACCAGTTGAGCTTAACCAAGATAAAAACTCGGAAGATCCTGGGATTGGTTAACTACTATCTCCCCTCATGGCTCATGAGAGTTGTTGTTATACCAGTTGAGAACGGAGCTAAGCTAGCTGCTGACTAAAAGGTGATGTAACTACTCAAACACTGATTTGGTAACTAGAGCTAGGAAGGGCTATCTCTTTTCTTAGGGTGAAGAGTGCAAGCTCATTCTTTGCCAAAACGAGAGTGAAAGAACACTAATATTCTTTGGCTATTAAGACTTTAAACTCATCCCTAATCTTCCATGGTGCATGTTGTCTGCACCATGTTGCTGAGATATAATTAAAGCCAACACCCTGTTAACAATTTCTAATCTAGATAACCCTTCAGAATAAGGACCTAACATATGTCTCTGAAATAGCAGAGAATACTTGATTTCTTAACGTTACTCAATTAAAAATTGTTTCATAAACTTACATTGTGTAAACATTTGAGAATATCACGTATAGAATACATACAGAGAGGCTGTGTACTATATTATCTCAGCTACACAAAGTTTTAGGCAGTTTATTTGCAATCCTAATTCCAGAACGTCATCATATAGCCACAAGGGGGGCACTTGTGAGATCAAATTTGTAAAGCAACTGACTTGTTGAGTAAAGTCACCACCCCAGAACATGCTTAGTTATTTTCTTGTTATTGAGAGTTCACACCGTAATTCAAACATCACCATCTAGAAATGAAGAAAATGTCAGTACATGAAAGCATAATAGACAAAACTGCCCTTTGCATGGCACACACAGATGACAAAAGGGGATGATGCATTCTTGCCTCTTAAGTATTTAAGAAAAACTCCCTTTTTTAGAGCAGACATAAAACAAGCATATATAAATATGACATAAGTAAATTGGAGTAAAGAGTAAAACAATTAGCTAAACATACCAAACAATGCCTATCACAATATTGGATCCCCTAATAGATTCTAAGGTTTATCTTATAGACCATAATGTAGGCATGTAAGGGTCTTGGTGAAGAAATACAATTTCAAATTATAGCAGACTGGTTTGTGATAACTACTCATTCACACATGGGGTTAATGAAACATACTTTTGAGCGTGCTTTGGTAGTTGGTTTCCCAGCCATTCAAAGGAGAACAAAACACCTTCTTGCTACACCATCTTCCCTTAGTTAGTCATCCTGAAATTGATATACAAAATGATATGTTAGTTTCCAAGTTTGTAGAGTACAAGCCTCTAATAATTCATGAGAATTGGCATCCAAATGACATGTGGGTGAATACATTGGTGAGTCAGAGGCAGCATGTTCTCAGTAAAGGAGTTTGGAGAGGACTTCTAGGTCCAGCTTCCCCTGATGAGCAGCAGGAGCTACCTCCCTTGCCAATCTTCCAATCACTCGCTCAATGTATACCACATACAGTCCGTTTCTCCCATCTAGGACTTCCAAGTCCTTTCGTGCCTTGAGAATAGATCTGACCCATTCTTCAAAAAGTTCTGAATAAATGTTGTATTTAGATTTGATCAAGCTCATGTGATGAAATGCCAAAAAGAGATAGTAGATGCAATGATGAGTTATGTTTGCCCCATTATCAGCATGTATCTTTCAATATTTAGCTATTCAGATTCAGGGATAGAATTATACAATTTATAAGCTGTGACTCGACTCAAATAATTATAGTATGAAATGATAAAGTGCAATTCCGAAGAACAATGTGGAAACCAAAGATATTTAACTGCAACCAGAAGAATTGAATGAAGAAAAAACATATATGTGGATATAGTTTATTGTTTTCATGTTATCATGTTGGATGCAGCACAATTCACAGTGAATAACAATTAACAAATATAAAACAGCGCCATCAGGGCAACAGAGGACTAACTTCTGTCAAAATGATCACGGCATAGCCAATTGTTGAAGTTGTCAGATAGGAGGAACTCGATTAATTGTATCCTGCAACATAAAAACAAAGTAAGGCACAAAAGAAATAATCCTTGTAGGAAACAGGGAGTAAAGAAAATCGAATTAAATATTTGCAAATTATGCAACAACACAAAGCATGCCCCAAGTATGATGGAACTGGAGATCATAAATTCTTCTTCTGATGAGATATGTCATGTCTAATATCTTCAAGTTATTGTAACTGCCCAACTGGTAATCTCAGAGTATAGATTGTGTTGGGCAAAAAATTATGACAAATATGTTCTGAAAACATGACTGCATCTCAACTGACAGTACAGTAAATTATCAGAAAAGAGGAGAAAAAAACTGTATGCAGACCATATTGCTCAGAGTTGGACATTATCTTATGACAAACTGTACAGAAATTCCTCTGTTATAATCTATCTGAAGGAGTTGAAAATCAACTTACATAATAAACATATTGCTATGCATTTCAGGGAAACCATCATCAAATGGATCTGCCAGAAGTAATTTTTCTGATACATTTGAGATCTTTTGAGAAACTGCAAGGATTATCCTCTGACCAACAAACTCCTCATTTCCTAACTTACGGAATAAGTGCTGCAGAGAGAATTGGGCATCTGAGCAGTCAACTGATCCTGCAATATACGAACAAAATGAAAGGAGCACAAATAAATATAGAATTGGTGACAATAGCAGAGCACATTCTGAAAATAAATTCAGTTAACACTCAAGTGATAAAAATAAGCAAAAATATAAGATGTCATAACATAGATGAATGTTCGCAAAAAAAAAACCAAGCGAAAAGAAAGTCAAGTCCATTGTTAATGAATAGTAATGGTGCTACTAGCTAAAACACTGCTAATGTGCAACTAATGGCACCATTTCATGATTCATCACTATGGATGTAATTTCTGAAAGAAAAACATATATCCAAAATGCTCTAGGAATGGTCTGAAATGGATCAATTAAAGATCATATGAACTTGAAGTACCAGCATTTTCAGGAGTGGTGCACATCCTTTTCATCAAACGTGCAACCAAACCATTGATCATCTCCTCGATTATCTCCTTTTCCCTTTCTGACAAGAGAATGTTCTTCAGTGAAGCTGAAAGAGAAAGTAATTACCAATCAATCACACATGGCTGCATCAATCTAACATGGAATAAATAGAAAAGTTCATATGCAGCATATTGGCGATTTGTGTGGCAAGTGTGCTCTTAACCCCACAAAATAAAATGTGTGGCAAGTGCAATAGAAAAACTGAAAAGAGTTTCTAGAGCCATCTTATACGGCTACCATTAAACAATCAACAAAATATGTGAAAACTGAAAGGTAAGGCTGGAAGTAAATTCATAATTCCTTTGCCAACTACAAGACGATGCATTCAGGTTCCAGTATCAACTTGCCAAGTAAATAACCACAGAAAAAATCAAATATGTAGAACGTTATATCAATGATGGGAACTTATACTGCTTGAAGCATATGTGGGGTACAATTAGCAGATATACTTTATTAAGTGTTCAGTCGTGGCATAACCGTGCAACTCTTACTTACCCAGAATGAAGTCTACTGCCTGGTGAGAAAATGTAGCAAATGAGGAGCCAGCTTCTCTCTGCACAAACAAATCTAATTTTAGAAACACAAAAAATGGGATGTCTTACATTCTTACATATAATAAGACAACAGAATTTTACTTTGGCAAACAAGCCATCTGATAACTCCACCAGGAAATCAATCGACAAGCTAAGCTGTTGTATCTCATCCTCAGTGTTATACTCTGCACAATCGAACAATTGAAACTAAGATTTGAGCAGTTAAAAACTATTCTACAGTAATCTGAAATCCGAGTAGTGAGTGAGAAGAATCATATGTTTGTAGCGATACCCACCCATCAAACTACTCGTGGGCAGTGATCTGTCCAGTCTCCTGCGCTTATCCTTCCACCGCACTGTTGCAATAGAGCTTATACATGTAAAGTTCTACTAGAAGCAACAAAAATTCAAAAAAAAAAAAAACAGTGTATCGAAGCCAAAAACCGTACCCAATCTGACGAATCTCCTCCGCAGCACGTCGTCGACCCAGTGCTCCCCAGCATCGCCGTCCGTCGGCGGCGGCAGGTCCCCGCACCCGTCGAAGAAGTGGCACCGGCACGACGCGACCGGCGGCTCCATCTCCTCCCCGCGCGCCCCGTCTGATCACACCATACACGAATTGGGGACTGGAAATCGAGCAAACGAACGCGGCGCGGAGCGGATACGTACCTTGGAGGAGCTTGAGCTCCTCGCGGAGGCGGAGGATCTCGCGCTTCCGGTCCTTGGCCTGCACGCACGGGATCAGAGGAGAAGAATGAGAGTTAGGGTTCGACGGCGGGGTTGTGGAATGGGGAATGCGACCTACCTTGCGCTTCCAGTTGAGGAGAGCCTGGGGAAAGGGGGCGGCGGCGGCGGCTGCTCGAGAGGGGTGGCGGTTGTAGTGGATGAGAGCCATGGCGAGGGCCGCCCTGAGCGACGGCGAGTCTATCCGCGACGAGGAGGCCGCCGCATTCGCCGTCGGCGTCGGCGTCGGCGTCGGCGGGCGGGAGGCGGAAGGAGCCATGGCGATTTCGGCGGCGCGGCGGAATGCTTTTGTTGCTGTTCCTTTTCCAAACCAGTCACCTTCGTACCGAAATTTTGACATATTGACCCTTTTGTAGAACTCATTTCAAAATTAACCCGTCACAAAAACTAATTTATAAAATGAACTGTGACCTCAGCGCTAACCCCAATAATAATATGATATAACATCTCAGCTCCATCATTATTGGCGCTAAGATAGTGCCCAAGATGACGTGAATTTGCCTTACCGAGTTTTAAACTATCTAGCAAAATAAAATATTGAAATGTGGACCATGAAAGTCACTCGAATAATATTAACGTTTTATAACCATCGAATTGATAACAAATATCAACCTTCATTTTTCTCAAATAAATAACATAGATATTTGTATAACTATCTATATCATTCAATATATCTACATACGAATAACTTAATCATAATACTTGTGGTGTTGATAGTGGAGCGACTGTTGCCTTAAGCACCTTAAGGGGTTGCTTGCGTATGCTTTTGCTACACCTGTCACAAGGATGCCATCGATGGATCCACCTTGGTATGCAACTTGTCCAATCGCTCCCTTGTTGTTCAAGCTTTGATGACTATCAGATACAATTGTTTGCCAATTGTTTTCATCTCATTAACCTCCGTGTCTAACTGTTCAATCACTGTCATTAGTCGCCCCTTCATGGAATTTATCATAGCTAGCACTTCTCGAACTTGTATGCCCTTCCTTGTTGGAGCCATGGTATCTAATACAAACCGACCGAGAATGAAATTGAGAGCATCACTAACTCAACTATAGGAGTTTTACCAATCATGGCCGTGAGAATACGATCAACACATCACATGGATCAAACAAAACCTCTATACTAAAATGTTATATTCCTAATCACCGGTAAGGTTTGATTCAACATAAAAAGAAATGTACGAGAGAAGAGATTGGAGAGGAAAGAAGTCCCAGCCACACCTTGCCCTTTGGCCCCGCACAATTCATGGAATGACTCCTCAATCTTCACATGTTGGTGCCTTCCTCATTTAGGGTGTGTTCGCTGCAGCCCCGGGAACCGTGCGCACAGAATACGGAATGGTTTATTAGCACGTGATTAATTAAGTATTAGCCAATTTTTTTTCAAAAATGGATCAATAAGTAACTTTCGTATAAAAACTTTTTACAAAAAATTGCACCATTTAGCAGTTTAAAAAACGTGCGTGTGACAAACGAGAGAGGTGGGTTGGGAAACTTGGGTTAAGAATACAGCCTTAAGGTGTATTCTAAGTGTGTGACATCCCTTTTTCTTCTTCTTTTCCTATGGGAGGGGCCTCTCCCCTCCCCTCCCATCCATCACCACTAACATATTTCACCTATTTTGCTAATGGGATAGAGAAATGATTTCCTACCCACCAAAAGACATTTTTAAATTCTAACCATTCATACTCCCTCTTCCATTTAATTCTAACCTTTATTCATTTTCCAATACCAATCTTACCCCTCGTTTCTTATTATCCAAACACACCCTGCTAGTGACGGAATGGTTTTCTCGAAATCTCGGATTAGGACCCGATAACTGTTACCGTGCAAAATTTAATTTAGTAAAGTCAAAAAATTTGGCAATAAAGTGAACAAAGCTCCTAACTTATTTTCGGACTGATAGGAGTATTTTGTAAACTTTTGCAAATCAGTCCTCTACGTTCTCGCAGTCGCAGGCACCATCCGTGCATACAGGCGACGTCGTCGGAAGCGGCGACATTCCGACGAATTAACGGCGGCGATCTGGGGACGGGGGCTGGTCGCCGGCGACGACCTCACAGCGACCTCACTCTCACTCTCGAGGGGCAGTCGCAAGTTGGCCGTGAGAGCTCTCGTATTGAGCCGGCGGCGGAGAAGAAGAGCCGCGGGCCGCGCGCAAGGGGATCGACCGCCGGCTGCCCCGGATATATCAACACTAGTAAGCGCTCATGTACTATTTATTAAGATTAATGGAGTATATTTTTTCTGTAGAAATTGTCGTTAAATATGTATACCACCAGCTAATTAAGTCGGGGGCGATTCCTCTTTCCGCGACGGCGATTAGGATTTAGGGCACGGCGACCACATCTACGGTACACTCCGATATCGTTGTTTATGGCCCATCCATGTATTCAAACCAACCCTTAATCTCACCTCATCACGGCGCCTCTACATGTGCCCGATCACTGGCCGGCCATTACGATAATCCAAAATTAATCATACAAACAACAAGCCCTAGTTGTCGCCGCCTCATAGACTTGAGAGAAAGATTACTGAGATTGGGAGTGCCGAGTGCGAACCCACACTCCGCAGCTAAACAATCTATCATTCATGTAAAAGATAAAACAACACATACTTTACATATACTTCGAAACAGGGGAGATGGAACGATCGAGCTCGTTTCGAGAGAGAGAGAGAGGGGGGGAGAGAGGATAGTTTTTTGGGTTAATTGGATCCATGCCACTGCAATTTTGCCATATTAGAAAAATGCCATTACTATTCGTGAAATCTGCTGAGTGCCACTGGAACTTTGTAAAATTAGATCCATGCCACCGCAATCGCATTTTCCATCCATCGCCGTCACTCCAGTGTGGGACCCACACGTCAGCTCCACCTCTTCCTCTATCCCCTCTCTTCTCCCTTCCCCATCTCTCTCTGGCGAACAACAGCAGCAGGTGGCTGGCAGCGGCGACAGCAGCAGCAGCCGGTCGACGACGGCGGCTAGGGCCATGAACATCGCCGCGGAATTCCTAGACCGGCGATGGCGGCGAGGCCATCACCGCCACCGCCGCGTCATAGCTTGTGTCGGCTTCCGCCGCCGTGATATCGTTCCAGAGCTGGTCCATGGTGTAGTCCATCTGCAGCTGGCTCACCGGCGTGGTGGCCGCCACCAGCTGGTCGACGGCCTCTTTGTCGCCGCTGCAGCAGCAGCTGCTTTCATGCAGCGCCACCCTTGTCATCGTCGTGGTCGTTGTCGCCGTGGTGGCTGTCGTCGTCGTGGGCCAACTCGAACATAAGGGCCAACGATCGTATGATCAGCAAAGAACATCCACGGGATTGCAAATCATCAAAGCAAATAAGAGATTGGATCTGGATTTCTTGGCGGCGGTGAGATTTAATTTTTGGTGTTGGGCAAAGAGATGTGGAGGACGAGTCTTTGGTGCAGACAACTGTGAAGGGCGTCGGAGCTCGATCGATGCTGATGCCGGCCACCTGCTGCTGCTGTTCATCGACCACATGCTGCTGCTGTTCACCGGAGAGAGATAGGAAAGGGAGAAGAGAGGGGATGGAGGAAGAGGATGGAGTTGACGTGTGGGTCCCACACTGGAGTGACGGTGATGGATGGAAAATGCGACGGCGGTGGCATGGATCCAATTTTACAAAGTTCTAGTGGCACTCAGCAAGTTTCGCGAATAGTAGTGGTATTTTTCTAATATAGTAAAATTGCAGTGGCATGGATCTAATTAACCCTAGTTTTTTAGACAACTCCGACCGATCTATGCTTCTTCTGAGGGCGCAAGGGGCGCACAGTTAATGCGAATAAAAAGGTTAAGGTTCTACCTCGGTCGGTAAGTATGAGTGCGGCATGCAAATGGCTACGCACCAAAGCGACAACATGGATACGCGTCGTGGTGGCATGCGAGAACTCTCTCTCTCTCTCGGAAATGACAAATCTCTTAGACCTTTATATATTTTTGCACGTCATCTAAATAATTATAAAAAATATTGATAAGAGAGACTAACATATGATATATTGGACTTCACAAACATACTAGTCACAAGTTATAACAACAAATCAACAAATTCGACTAATACTTGTGCTCAATTAATTAAATACTTGTTTTTCTTGTTATTACTCATGAAAGTCAACTTTCAATTGTATGTTTATGAAATGATGTATCACTGTTATTTGGATGAAACGCGATAAACGAGCAAGCATCCTCTCAAGATAATACTAAAAGAGTTTTCCGCATACTCATATACAACAAAATCTAAGGGTTCCCAGTACATATTGCTGCAAATATATATAGGTTTGCCATGTTTGCAGGAGATATATAAGGTATACTGGTGTAGTGGTATGTGCTGTTTTCCTCACTAACAATAACACCCCAATACAAAACACGATCCAAAATTAAGTACTACCACCCTCACTAAACCATGATGATGTACTACTCTTCTGACACTGTACTAGCTACTTAGTGAGAAGCCAGCCCAATCAACGAGTCGATGTACTAGCTTCATCGTCATTCTTTTTTGGTTGGAGCGCTGTCATCTGAGAAGTCCACTTGATCACGCCAACTGTCTCAGCGATTTGAGATAGGGTAAGTTTGCAGCCAGATGGTGGTCTCTCAAGAAACAAAGCGTTGGAGAAATCGCCCCAGTAATGGAAGTGCTTTGAATATTTGTTAGGAACCATCTTTCCCACGTTGTCAGCAGAAAGAGGTGTGGATAATGTGCCCTTGACCCATCGCAGCAACAGTGGGAAGCGTATGCATTCAGAGATGGCTACCACTGGCAAACACAATGGACCGGAAGTGAGTACCTCTAGTCGGCCCTGCGTGATGAGATCATGTGCCATGAGTAGCCGTCCGTGACAGTTCGCGAAGGCCATTTGGCATAGGCGAATGTCAAAGCCTCCCAGATCTTTGTAGCTGGTGGAGATCCTTGTCAAGTGATATATCCCATTCTTCTTAGGATAAGGCAGTTGAGTACGTGGTGGTAGAGACTCTTTAGCATCGTTCAGTTTGAACCATTTGCCTGACATAAGAAGACAACAACAATTAATGTAACAATACAGTAAAATGATGACAACATGCTAACATTTTCAAAACCATACAAGCAAGACCAAGTTAATCTCCCTACAATTCTCATCCCCTCACCAAAAAAAGAAAATAATAAACTACTTACTTTGTTATATAACACACGTTATATTGAGTTTTTCATGTGAAATTGCATAGTAGATTTAGAATGACTAGAAAGGAAACCCGCACATGTGCGCGAGTATCTAATTTAATGTTGCTTGAAATATTACTTTACACATGTGAATGTTTGTATATGTGTGACATTTCCTAATTCTATTCTCAACCTGATTTCTGTCAATAAATTGTTTGTGACCTTTTTGAATGCTAATTATCCTTGCAACACACAAATTCTAAACTAAAATTACTTGCAACAATGAAATCTTGAATTTTAGGAAAGTAATAAGTTGCAACAGTGGAGTTGGTTCCTATGAACTATCATATAAACTATACTCCCTCCATCTCATAATATAAGGGATTTTAGAGGGACGTGCCTGTCTAGATTTGTAGTCCTAGAAAATATCACGTCCCTCCAAAATACCTTATATTATGAGACAGAGGGAGAATGTTCTTTTTAATACATATCAAATCTTTGTTTTGGAGTTCTAAACTTTAAGGAATTAATTTTTTTAAGAATAGTTATTGAACTTTCTAAAATGGACATCGTGTGTTTTACTTCCTCCAAGGTCAATACATATGTGAGACAACAATGTGTGTGTATGCATTTAGGGACATGCAAAAAAATATTTTGGTATAAAAGGGCAATGGGGCAGAGAAGGGTGCATGCGTACTTGTTGGAGCCATGGGAGAATATTTTAGAATTTTATTTGTTAGATCTAACAGTACAGAATAATAAAAAAATTGTCACCATAAAAGGGCATTAAATATCTTTTAACTACCGATTCAAACTACCACAACAAAATTAAAAACAGAGGAAAAAGGGCACATGCGTACTTGCGGGAGCCAAGGGAAAAGACTTCATAATTTTATTTGTTAGATCTAATGGTCTAGATCAATCGATTTATTATAAATTTTGTTATCATAAAAGGACATTAAATATCTTTTAACTACCGATTACAAAAAAAAACTTTTAACTACCATTCTTCTCCACAAAATTGGCTACATGGGTATCGAGAAATGTAAATATTAATAAATCACTTATTTACAAGGAATAACTAGTAGCATATTTGAATGAATGATAAGTAGAATCACTTATCCTTGGTCTGTGTGCCAAGATGAAATATGACTATCAAAAGTAGATGGAGGGAGTAGTATGCAACAAATATATATATGGACAGGTTGCGGACGTCAAGAAGCGTCTAGATCAAGATGGCTATTTGCGAGAGAACTCAGGCACCACATTGAGCAACTTAGTTCCCACATCTACCTTCGGGAGTTCTCTGCCAAGGGTGCGGATGTTGATGGCAAGGCCGATGAGGCGGATGGAGAAGTCGACGTTCTATCCTTCCTTAAACCTAGCGTTGATGAATTTCCTGCGCAACAGCTGCTCGTTGGCTTCCCGCGCGTGTCGCGAACCGTCTTGATTGCTCTCTTTCCCTGTTTCTTCTCCCAAAGAATCCACTTGTTATTCCCATGAGCTAGCTAAAACCTCTAGATCCGCACCTAGTGATCCTAGAATTCTAACACTCACCCCCACCATCGAGGTTGTTGCATCTCCGCCACCCCAGGCATCTCCTTCAGCGCGCACTAGGTATTCGATGGCATGCCCCAACGACGGCATAACGTGCATGACGGCGAGCAGGGGTGGACCCAGGCCCTGGGCCACCCAGGGCATAAACTTGTGCGATTTCACCATGTAAAAGATATATGGACCAAAATTACTATGGGCTGGCCCGGGGCTTGCTTAAAGTCTAGGTCCGCCCCTGACGGCGAGCATTCTTTTGGCATCAACATTGCTAGAAAAGCACCCCAGCAATCATTCTTTTGGCATCAACATTGCTAGACAAGGCTGATTCAGGTTGTACCACTATCACACCTACAAATCTTCAGGCTCTATGCCAATTGCCTATGGATTAATATGAGATAAATCCATGATCACCTCTAACCTCATATGAAGTGACTCGAGGAAGGGACTTGCGGCTTGCGCCACGAGCAGAATTCCACTCTTGCTAGGTAAAAGAGCATCTGATATCACCATGGCCACCACCAAGTCGAGTAAGTTCTTTGGGGTTCTGGTCATTCGAATAGTGGTTTTATCAAATGAAATGGCTGAGTTGGAGCCCTAGCCTCCACCACAACAAGCAAGCTTCAGATTTTTTATCTTTTCAAGTTAGTAACCAGGAATTTTGCAGTTTGTCGATGCTTTGAGTAGAGTTGCTAGGAGTGAGTGGAAGAAGATAAGAAGTACTGGAATTGACACTAGTTTTGAGCAGGAAACACAGAGTGTCAGGATCCAAATTCAGCTTTGCAGGTGAGCTCTACATCACTTGGTTGCAAGGAAGTAACCGTTGGTGATGTCAAATCATTATCTTTTGGGTTATCATGTGCTGATTCCTTGGGGTCACTGTTGAACTGCTGTCAAATCGAAGAGGAGAGAACAACATTACTATCACTATCTACTCAAAGAAAACAAAGGGGGATCACAACAGGGGGGAAATCAACATTATGGCCATCTTCAGAATGCACTTGTGTTGGTATGCAAAAAGGATGCCCATGGTTATTGCCTTTCTGGACGAGCAGAGCAGGAAAAGGGGTTATGAGACATATTTGCATGGCAAATATTAGTTTCTGAATCATGGCAACAAGCAAGTTACAAGGGCCTGAATGGTGAAGAAGAGTTGTTTAATGTGAAATGTAAGTTTTTATGTCAATACCATTCACTGGAAGCAACTGTTTGATGTGTATATCTCTGTCGAGTCTCTGATCAGCAATTGCATCACATTACTTCATCTTATCAAATAATATGGGCTGAAGAGAAAAGCTACAGAAGGGTGGAAATGTTTGAAGAAGGTGCTAGTTCAGTTCAAGATGAGATATGTCCTTTTGAGCTAGTTCCTGCATCGGTGGTACTTGTCAGTGCCAAGCTCAGAACCCCGAAGGTGTTCGGTCAGATGCAAGTCGAAGAACAGGAAGAAGAACAAGTGGATTTTTGTGCTGCGGAACGTAGCAGTGATTTTCTGATGCAATTTAGGAACTTAAATAGCGCGAATGCGGTACATGTCTTGGATGCCTCCTAATGGATCGTGCTATCCGTCCCATGATCGAAAACTCTCCTCGCTATGCTTTCCTAGAACTCCGGCATGCCGCACAATCCTCCCGACTGGACCGCGCCACTACGACAGAAGGTATGCAAGCACACGATGTCCCTACAGATAAGACTCGGACGAGCTCTCGCATGAACACAGCATGCGTCGAGCCCACAATACACACGCACGCACACCGCAATCCGGAGTCCGTCCGCCAGGTAGAAAACTGAGCAGGAGGAGATGGCGGCCGCTAGGATTAATTTCAACAATGAGCTAATTGATAAACACTAAATATTTCAATTTAAATTGCAGAGTGCAAGTGCTACTTGGCAGATAATTTTACCTCTAGCGTGAAATGCCTCGAAGTAGAGGTCCTCCCAACGGAAGAGCAGAGATACCGTCTCTTCCGGAGTGCTTGTTTCAGTTGGGCGCATCTTCACCAGAAAAGTCCCGCCCTTTCTTGGAGTGTACAGCTTGCCTGCTTACCTTGGAGAATTGACTCTTTCCTTTACTGTTAGTCGGAGCTTCCTTGGTGATTAATGCCTCGAGTTCCCTGGGGATCTCTACCTCCATGACATTCTGATAGCTTTGCTGCAAATCACTCAGTACGAGCTCGAACACCGGCGATTCAGGAGGCTTCTCAGGAAAAAAAGAAAAGGAATCGAATCAGAACCTAATTAAAAATCTTCAATTTGCCTAAGGAACCAAAATCACGGCGCACGAGACCACAAACAGCTAGCAGGAAGAAGAGCTGTGTTATCGTACGTACCTCCTTCGTCTCCTGCTTGGAGGCCTGCTTCGGAGCCATGGGATGCAGCAAGTCGATCGAGAGGAGGGTTTTGCGGAGCGGAGGGTTTTGATGCAGGCGGGGCGGGGCTAGAGGTTTTCGATTTTGAAGCGGGTAGGGTTCTAGAGCACTACTGTAGGAGGACAATGTGCGTGGTCGGTGGTATCAAGGCCTCCTCTCCAACCTCGACACCTTCCTCCTCATAGTCATGGCGGAGCCAGGAGGAGAAGGAGGAGGCTGCGGTGGCGGCGGCTTCGGCTTAGGGGGGGTGAGCAGGGCAAGAAAAGAAAAGAAAAGAAAAGAAAAGGAGGAGCTTGATCGCAGCTGGTCTTACTTTTATTTTCTATTGTTTCTTTAGCTCCATTGGTGTTTTTGTCCTATTAGAGGAGCTTAGAGAGAGAGAGAGAGAGAGAGCATATGAGTGTGGCTGTGGCCTGTGTGGGAGAGAGCGAGTACTCATGCTCCCCCATCCCCAGCACCCACCAAACCCTCGCCGCCGGCCGCCGTCGACACCCCACCCCACCCCAGCCCCGCCGCCTGGCCTACCACTCCTCGTCGGCAGCCGTTCCTTGGGGACGGGACTCCTCCGCAGTTCCAGCTCCATCCGCGCGCTGGCGCAGCCGTCCTTTCAACGCCGGGTCGCCGGTACGGTAAGTCGGTAACTGTGACCCATCAGCTATTATACTGTCTCTAGTGAGTGAGCTTATGGTTGATGATTCTGATGCGATGCGCTGCTTATTTCAAGTTATCACTCATCACCACACGAATGTCGTCCGATTTATTTTTATTTTTATTTTTAGAAAAAAGTTGTCCGATTTTGTGGTGGTATTACGTGTTTACGTTGTATGTAGGGGCCTAGAATCGCAACGAACGTTCAATTTTGTTGCTGCATGTGGTGATAGTGTGTCTGCGTTGTACCTAGAGCTTACATTCGCAGCTTAATTCTGCCGTCCCAGTACACATGCATGGTATCTAAAACAAACACTGGTATTGTTTAAGGGTAACTATCTTTCTTTTAGATCATATGACCTCCATGGCAACTGGCTGATAAAGATGCACTGTGGTGAGGATGGCAGTAGTCTTCATTATGTTAAATCCTTTTCTTCCTTCCTTCCATAGAGCATGTGTACAAAATGCAGAACAGATTGGCTAAACCTTTTGGAAGGTTCTACTGGTTCCTTTCGTTCTTTCCAGAAATTTCAATATATCGTTCGAGTTGTTTTCTTCAGTAAGCATGCCAACTTTGTGCTATAACCTTTCAGCGAGCTTGCATTTTCTAGAGATGGCAGAGACTGCAATGTAGATCTTCAGACCAGTAACATATTTGCCATTGTGTTCAGTTTATTCATGAAAGCTAGCCAGAGGAATATGTCAGCATCAAGGATAGCTTTTTATCCAGATGTCCTTTGCTTCTCCCCATGTTATTCTATGGAATAATTACTAGTCCATATGCTGCATTTGTAGTGATTTCCAAGGGAAGGGAATAACATATCTTGCTGGCCTGCTATGTCTGGCTCTATTTGCTGATTCAGTAGGGTGGTTTGTGCTATGTGGAGTTCAGATTGTGCTTTGTTGGTATAGTATTGGGTGTAGCTGAATTAATGGACCATTGCTCTCCTGTGAACTGTGATGAAACTGTGAGGTTTGGATTCATAACATGAGTAAAAAAATGTTAAGAGGGCTGTGTTTGCTCTGCCCAGATTTTTTCAATAATCGCTGCGACCATAGCCCACTGTTACTTTTGTCACAGCCATTGTCAGATTTAGAGCAGTGGTGACATGCTTCCATGTTGGTGTAACACTCTTTATAGGTTGAGTACAATGTGGTTTTGTATGTACTGGTTTCTGAGCTATGAGTAGAAAACCTTTGTTGCTACTGATAACATTTTACAGGTGATTTCATAAGTATAGTCGTGCATGTACAGATCTCAATTACTTAGTCCTACTTGCCCCCTTGCATGGTGACAATTTTCCATGCCACTAGACATTGGCCTTCACTAATGTCATTGTTTCCCTTCCATAAAAGGGTTCTTGTCCTTTTATCTAGAACTTCTATGTTTTTTTTTTGGCCATTCAATATGTGCAGCTCTTCTGACCATTTTATCGCGTAGTACCACTTTATATGCGTTCCTTATACAAATTACCTGTCAGGGTTAAGTCTCAAGAACAAAGATATATTTACTTAGAAAAAAGATTGTTATAGCAAGCCCACCAAGGAAAGAAGAAATACCATCTACTGAATGGCATACTATTTGTTTGATCATGGACAAAAGGGAGCCTGGGTCTTCTGGTCCTTGATACTATTAATTGTATATTGTGAAAATAAATGACTTTGGAACTTAATGAATGGGGAAGGATTGTGGCATTGTCTGGTATATAGTAATTAACAGAGAAAACCTTGTGCCAGTTCTTTTATGGAGTTATTGAGGTTAAGTACAACTTTCTTTAGTACTGTAAGTTCCGAGTTAATAAGAGCATAATATTTTGTGAGGACTTGTTGGCCTAGAAACTTTACAGTTTGAACTTCAGCAAGCAGATTTTGGTTGCTGAAGCTTTTTAAAAGTATGTTAAGTAGGATGAAATATAGAAGAGATCTAACGCACTTTACATTTACAAATATGGAATCATATCCAAGATATGTGTGGGTAAGTGAATTTCAACAGTGCAGCAGATAGTCTGGTCTTAGGTTGAACTCAAGAGTCAAGAAAGAATTTCACAGTCTCTGTATAGAACCCTAAAGATGCACTCTATTTGCTTTTCACATAAAATTTTCCCGACATGGAAATCCCTCTTTACTTTGGTTGGGGACGAGATTTGTCATTTTAACCAAAGATGTCCTTTTGAGGACAGGTGGGAAGGGGAGAATATATGCCAACTATCTAGTTTCAATGAGTCCACATATCTTCTCTTTTACTCTTGTTTATTAGCTAGACTCGTGTGAAATATAGTTTGCTTTAATATACATGACGATCCATCTTCTGTTTGAAGTTTGAGTGACCAAATTTAATGGAGAAACTAGAAAATCGATAGTGGTAGGGGTAGCTGCTGTGATTTGATCAATTTGGGAATGCATAATGGTTCATGTCAAAAAGGAAGAAACTGATTCCTGAATATTAACCTGATCATGGGGTTATGCCATTGGACTAACTTCTTGCTCTTTTGGTGATAAAAGGGGGACAAAAGCTAATTGAGATGGTGACGACGGAGGTGTTCCTGGCATGAAGAGGGTAGAGATCTCAAGTGCCAAGAATTGAAAGCTCGATCCGAAAGTGGAAATGAATATGACTATATGAGTGCACTGTGCACCGAGGGACAAGGAGCAGACGAGTAATAGATGGAATTTGTGTGCTGAACAATGCTGGATGGAAAAAGTTCTCATACATGCCTAATATTGATTTTGCTCCTGTTTTTTAGGGTTTTCGTTTTTACCCTTGTTCTTTTGAATGAAGTAGATGTTTACCCCTGTTTTGACATAAGTTAGTGAGCTCAGCTACATAAATAGTAAAGAAAATAAGTAATGTTTTCTAAATTTATTGATTGACCTTTCTACCCTACTCTACTCCTTTTGGCATAGCAATACAATGTCCCCTGCTCCTTTTTGCCTTCCCCAATCCCTGCCCAGGCTGTGGAGAGGACGCGATGGTGATGCCAACGGCGACGCGCAGAGGAGGCAACGGCGGGGTATGAGGCTACAGCGGCGGCTTCGTGCGGACAACAAGCGACGGCTCGCGCGGGGAAGAGGTAACGGCGGTGGCCCAGCCAAGCAGCGGCCCGCCGCGGGGAACAGGCGACGGTGGCGGCCTAGCCAGGTAGCGGCAGCTCGCGCGCGAGGAAGAGGCGCCGATGAGGCGTGGAGGACGCGATCACGCGACGACGTTGGCCCAGCTCGAGGAGGAGGCGATGGTGGGAGCAACGAGCAGGGAAGGAGGAGTTGCTTGTGTTTGTTATTTGGATTTGGTTTACTTTGTGATGCTTGCAACTTGCTAGTATATGACTTCTATTTGTGTAAGAAAGCGTCAAAATTGTGCCCATTTTTATGTCATAATATGTCCAAATCTTATCAAATTTGCAGCAAATATTTGTTAAAAGTTTGTCAAAATCGCAAGATGCATGTATAAAATGAGGGCAAATGCACAATTGTTAAAAAAAGTAGAGGCAAAGATGTAATAGCATGTAATGGCATGAATGTCTTTTTACCAAAGAGTTAACACCGTTAACCTGTCCATCCAATGTAGGGATAAAACTTGGTTTCGTTTCAAGAAAACAAGGACAGAAACGAAAACTTAAAAAATAAGAACAAAATCAATATTGGATGTTAAAGTAGGGGTAAGAATAAAATTGCCTCTAGCTATATACGTCGAGTTTGTAAGCAAAGTCTGAAGATGACTCAAATTAAGTCTGTGGAAGGATTGTGGGGGTTATCGTTTAATCTGTCTTTTTTTAAAAAAAACATGTTTGGCAGCTCCATTGTTGTAACTGCTATTCAACGATTTCAGTTAGTCACTGTTGTATTGTTCAGGATTTATCAATGCCTCCTAGACTCTCTCTTAAGATCGCATCAAGGGAGTGGAAAGTGCTCTCGCCTTGTACTATGTTCACTAGTAAACTTTTTTTTTCTTTGGTTTAGAGGTGTTCACTGGTACGTTGTGAGGAACTTTGGTGTGGTTCACGGGAAATATAAGTCACATTGACTCCATCAAATATACGTCTAATCTGATTTGTATCTCTCAACTGTAATACGAATATCTTGACTCCTCAAATATTAAAATGGGTATAATTCAACTCTCAGAGCAATACTGATAGTGATATTCGTTAACGTGACATCCTAGACATCAAAGAAAATAAAAAATAAAGTGGGACTCGCCTATCATACTCCCTTCTCTCCCTCCTTCATTCTCTATTCCACCCTCTCTCTCTCTCCCCCATGGTTCCTCCCAGTGTCGATGAAGAGGGAGCGCAATGGTGGTGACGAGGCGTAGTAGCTGGGCCGGCTACCCCTGCACAGTGGCGGAGCCAAGGCCCGGCTAGTCTCGGTAGGTGCCCGGGCTCCGCCGGATGTAGCCGTACAATGCAGTAGCTATTAGTTTATGTTAATTACCATGCTTAGGTACAAGCTCAGGCGTTCAGCTACTAGGGATGCAAGCGGGGCGGACAAGCGGGTTTTTTTCCCGCTTATCCCACTTCTAATTTATTTTTCTTCTAAAATTTGTACTACCGTACGAAAAATAGACTAGCAAGTGGATTTTTATGTGGATAGCAGGACTACCCACTTGCATCTCTATCAACCACATACAATTGAGTAAAATACTACTAGTAGCAAATTACATGCTTAATCAATTAGTTCTAATGGATGTCAGATCAGTGGATCAGCACATAAACTAGCAAAATGGCTAGCTATATACATATAATGTCTAGTATTCAACATTAACAATTAACGAGTTTCATTTCATCAATATAATTTTGCGCATTGGTTGTCTTCTTCGTAAATTAGAATTCGATCTATGCTAAATCATGCACATGGTTATATGGATTTAATTGTAGTTCTTCTCTATTATTAAGCTTGCCCAGGCTAAAAAAAATCCAGATCTGGCACTGCGATGTGGGTTGGCATCGGCCTCGTCCGTGGGAGGGTGAGATCCTGGTGGCGAGGGGCAGCGTGGAGGAGCGCATCGTGAACGACGGGTCCTTCGTCTCTTCGCGTCGCCACGGAAGACACCGCTCCACACCGATGCTCCTCATCATCGCTCTTGTGTCGTTGCTCCTTTTCGTCATGGCTCTGCCGCCTGTTTGATGAGTTTTTGTGAAAAAAAAAATAATTCATATAAGATATAATAAATTATTGGGCATTTAATTTTGTACGAAAATATTATCTGCCACCCAATTTTATTAAATATATACGAGACATGTGGGCCCAGAAATTTTAAATATCACAGTATCCGAATATATTCGATATTGGACTCGTTTTGATGTATAATTCGAATAGAAAGTAATGGTTCAAATGGATTTTAAATCCGATGTACAATTTAAAAGATTGGAGCAATTAAAAGAAAAGAAATAAGCAAGTGCTATCGTTACTACGTGAGGATCATTATCTCCAATTTAGAAATTGACAGGTGATTAAACACATGGGCCCACTGTCATTAGGCATGTTAATCACATAATTATCTCCAGTACACGGCGACGGATTGGCTCATCCCTGCATCGGTTTATCACGAGGATTAGCGTATGGGGCACTGGAAATTCGGAGGCTGTTTCCGTCGCCGCTGCCTATATAAGGTGCAGAACCCATCTAGAGCGGGGGACGCCGAGGACGCCACAGGAGACACCCATCTGCCCATTTTCATTCATCCCATTCTTCTTAGTAGATTAGGAAAATCAGGAGAGGAGATTGAAGTCGCCCGGTGATAGCAAACCGACGCCGCTGCGGAGAAAATTAAACACCACAGCCGGCGTCCTTCGTCAAGTCGAGTCATTTATCGACAACATGCCGCCATTCAGGATATTTGCGCTGGATGGTGAGCACAGTGAATAAATATTAATTTTCTAGATTAAACACAGTAGATGTTCGGTCCTTATTGGCGATCGAAACATCTGCGTGTTCTTAATCTATCTTGATCTTGATGATTAAAGCTAGATCAATGAGAGCCGAAACACGGTTATCATTAAACTCCATTTATACAATCAATGGTATAAGGCTGGTCCGGTCCTCATTGGCGATCGGATTATCCAAATACTATTTGATATTTTCTATGCTCAAAATTAGATGTCCGACCCTTATTGGAGATTAGATCATGTATTTGTTACTATGATACCGATAACAACGGCGCTAGATATGTCCAACTTTCATTGGTGATTGGACAATCTAAGCGGTGTTTTACAAAATATATTTTGCTACCATGCACACGCATGGGAGATATTCGTGATCTTTGGAAGAAAAATTATGGCCGAGCATTTACGAGGCCGGAGTCATGATATTATTAACATGTCCAAACATATAGGAACGGATACACGTTACTAGGTTCCGACGAGGCAAAAGTAACGATATATCCATATCTAATAAAGGCCGGCATATATGACTGGGCACCGACGAGGCAAAAGTCATCCCCTTTATTATAATACCTGATTCATGTATGGACGTGGTGATAATATATTGTGACTAGGTTTTGGCAAAACAAAGCCACCTATATCACAGTTATTATTAAATTTCTGCACCAACCTCAACCTTCGGCGAGCAATTAATTTTGAAGACGACGATCACAAAGCACAGCTTAATCGGAGGTGTTCCATAGGTTCGTCCTATGGATGTAATTAACCGGTAGCCTCATTGCTAGGCGCCGGGAATCAGCGGACTGCACGCAATTTCTAGTCAGCATACCTTTCCATTAAGTATTCCTCGCGAAAGCAAAAAGCGAACTCCTGTGGGAACCCTGATGTATTTGTAAACATTCATGCTAATGAATCGTGATTAATAAAATATAGGTTTCCCTATTTTCTATGTGTTCGTTATTTTGTTTTCATCAAACAAAATGGCACGTCCAGTGGGACCTGATTCTCCTCCCATCTCTGCTGCGCTCTGATGGTCGTCGTTAATCCTTAAAAAAAAAGAGAGGCTCGCTAAATGGAAGGCCGGTTAATTAACCGGTGTATTCATGGCTGGTTGGAAAATATTTATGCGCACCATGAATCTGTGCGCTAGCGTTGTCTAAATATTCAGCTATCAAAGACATTACTCTGTAGTCCTGTTGAGTACAGATGCTGTGGTAAATTATCAAGCAAAATAAAGGCTCCATAATAATGAATAAACAGGACCATTGAAGCTTATTAATGGATGGTTCTGTGATAATATTGTCACGTGACATTGTTCAAAAAATATATATGTACAAACACACACCGCATAAATTATTTTTATGAGGGTTGTGCCAAGACGTATTACATATATGCTTATACAATGGCTATTTAAATTGATGCGCTAATTGAAGGATTCCCTTTTGTAGGTGAGTCCTTCCCTGCCATCACCATGGAGGAAGCTGAAAAGTTTTCGCCGACACCGTGCTTGCTCCAGTTTGGAACTCAACCTCCTTTGGTGGTCATCGAGCATGGGGGCAAGGTCTACGTCCACGCGACGCAAGACTCTGCTGATTCATGTGCTGCCCTATCCAAGAAAGCTAAGAAGCGTGCAGGTTCCAAAGCTAGGAAGGAAAGGTTGGCCTTAGTAACTGAGGCTCGAGAGTTGCTCAAAAATTCGAAGACAAGCTCAACCACAGCTGCTGCTAAGGAGCTTCGCTCCACCCCAGCTGTGCACCAAGAGGAAACCAAGATCATGGAGAAGCTTGACAAGGAGGCTTACCGTCTTTCCTGGTCAGTTCGAAGCGCTCGGTCCCAAAATAATATAAATGCTGCGCGCAACTATCGGAGGAAGCGGAGCCAAGTGAATAAACTGCATGCTCAGTTGAAGGATCAACTCAATCAAAATGATGAACAAAACCAAGTTAACGATATCGGGTCAGAGCACCCTGATCCTATCAATGAGCCTTACACATTCTTCCCGGGACAGTGTGCCAATCAGCCACACCGGTTGAAGCAGCTCATTAGACAGGCTATCATGAACGAGTTCTGGACGCGTCTCCTAAAACGCGTAGCCAATTTCCCAGGAGGTATGCTTAATAATGGAGTAAATAATTTCCGTCCTTTGACCCTAGTTTCGGTATGTCACATTACTGTCGGAACTAGTAAAGATGAAAATAAATTTGCAGCGCTAGCAAATGAAGTGCCAGCACCCCATTCAGACCCATTACAACAACAGCTCCAGCAGCTGCAATCTCAAATGATGGAGATCCAACAACAACTTCAACGCCAAAATAATGGTGGATCAGGGCGTTCTTCTCCTAGGCGCTATCCACAACAACCTGAATCATATGCACGATCTGGGGGCATGCTAAGCCGTTCTTTCCCTAGACGTCATTTTGAAATACCGGAGTCGTCTCGACAGGCCGGTGCTAGGCATTACGTGCCAAGCTACCGCCCTCAACACGAGCGAAGGACTTGGGCACCGCGGCGGAGGTCTCCTCCACCTGCTTCTTTCCAACCAAGGCAGTCACACATGCCTCAGCGTTGCAATTCATGGTCACGCCCACAATGGCGGCCTGTAGAATCTCAACAGCAACAACGTCATGATGAACCCAAGAGAGAATCAACACCACCTCATCCAGGTGTGGCTAATATGCAACAAGGTCAACGGTCGCCTCCGCGGCAACTTGATCAAAGGCGAGATGCGGAACATGCAAAGCGTGAGCCTATGATGGGCCCTCGTGTTGCGCTGCCACTTCTCCCTACACCTCCAAGCCAATCAAGGGCTGCTTATGTTCCTACAGTGAATCAACGAAAACGTGACAAACGTAGACAAAATCGGCGTGCCATGTACCAGGAATTGCAAGAACTTGTACTAGGAAATGTGCATGTTCAAGTAAGACCTGAGGGAAATATCCATCCTTTTTATGATAAAATCACATTGCGTCTTTCTCCGACGCTCTTGCAAAATGAAAGATATAACTTCCTTGTCGATCGCCTTGTGCCAAAGCCACGACAACCACAGGGAGAGATGCCCCAAAACCTTGATGGCAGCCATCAGCCATCATTTCAAAAAGCTCCTGATCAAAGAGAGAAGAAACATGAACCGATGATTTCCAAAAAGGAAGATGTTTTACTAGAAGCACCAATAGTGGCTTCACAAGTGGCGGATAAACAGGCGAGTCATCAAAACTCACCTAATATTCATGAGAGGAAGAGGTCTACTCTGTCATCTCATGTCAATGAGATCGACTCTCAGTCAAGTAGTGTGAAGGTCACACCTAAAGAAGTGGATCCAAATACGACGGAAATCGTGATGTGCGGAGCTTTAACTGCACACTCTGATTCAGAAAATGATACAAATTGGGTACCTCCTCGTGTTGAGAAGGAACTCTCATATCCCTCTGATGAGGAAATCGTGCCCAACCCAAAGACGGTGTTCACTAAAAAAATATTGCCAAAATTTGAAAAAGTACGTGGTTGGTTTAGAAGTATAGAAAAAGAAGCAAATGATGATGGGTCAACGTCTTTAACAGCAGCTCCTTGTTTGGCGAATTCTTCTGATGGGGGTTTCCCTTCTAAAGAAAGAAGGATACTCCAAACATCGGCATTATACCACCCTTATACTGAGCTCACAGCTCGTCTTCCTCAAAACATTCGTTTTTTGGAACAAATAGCAAGTCGTCCAGGTATTGGGACTCGCTTGAAAGTTATAGCTTCTCAGCGTGTATCTAACGCAAGGGAAGATGGCTATCTGACTGAATGCACTGATGATGACTCTAGCTCTTCATTGCAATTTCTCCCTAATCACCCCGACTACCCTGTGTTGGCGTCATCGATATTTTCGGATGATGAGGGGATGCTAGGAGATCAAAACACCGCAGCGGCACATGTGACTGGTGAAGCAACTGATGTCCTGCCAGGCACTGGGTCCCAGGCATTACCGGCCGTACAGATTCCGCCAGGCACCGGGTCCCTGACATTACCGTCTGTACAGATCCCGCCGGGCACCGGGTCCTTGACATTGCTAGCCGTACAGATTTCCACTGACCTGGCTGCATCATCACGTGATCCAGAGTTAGAAGAACGACTGCGGTCGCAACAACGACAATTAGATAACCTCCATGCGAGGTTTGATCAACTCTTTGATATATTGACAGGTACAGGCCAAGGGGGCCAGCCACCTCCTGCATCACTTGTCGTTGTTCCTCAGATAGCTGAATTAAATGCTGCAAATCACCACCCAAGGATAGAAGAGACTAATAGACCTCCTGTCGGTGCTACTAGTAATACTGCACCACCTCCAAACACATTAAAAGAATATTATGATGTGATTGAGGACTTGATTGACAGAAAAATGAAGCAAGTAACTGCAGAACAAGCTCCAATGAACTCTGAAAGTGAACTTGACAAGCCATATGATTCATGGCATGATCTAGTGCCATTTCCAGTTGGATGGCACCCACCAAAGTTCCGTCAGTTTGATGGAACCGGAGATGCACGGGAGCACTTGGCATATTTTGAGGCGACGTGTGGTGATACTGCACGTAACCCATCTCTTCTCTTAAGACAGTTCTCTGGTTCTCTAACAGGGGCTGCTTTTCATTGGTATAGCCGACTTCCGGTTGGCTCCATTTCTGATTGGAAGAGTATGGAAGATCTTTTCAAAGCTCATTTTGTGACGATGAAAAAAGATTTCTCCGTCGTTGAGCTAGCTCAAGTTCAACAGAAACGTGATGAGAAAATTGATGATTACATAATCCGCTTCCGCAACAGTTATGTTCGTCTTGCTCGAGAGATGCACCCCGAGGATGCCATTGAAATGTGCGTCCACGGTATGCTACATCATTGGTCAATAGAAGTATCCCGACGTGAACCAAAGAGTTTTAGCGCTCTTAGTTCAGCGGTGGCAGCAACAAAATTGGAGTATGAAAAATCTCCTCAAATCATGGAGCTCTATAAAAATGCTAGCGCTTTTGATCCTTCAAAGAGGTTTAATACGAATGTCAAAGCAAATAATGGTGGCGCTAGGCCTAAGGCGTCAAATGAAGCTAATACTACAAGAATGGTGAATCAAAATAATGTTCCCATGTTAGGCTCAAGGAGCGAGCCTACCGGGGGCAAATCTCGTCCTTCTATTCAGGAGCTTTTGAAGAAACAATATGTTTTCCGCCGAGAAATGGTTAAAGGTTTCTTTAATCAAGTGATGGCTCATAATCACTTGACCCTGCCTGAACCAAGGAGGCCGGATCAAGTTGGAATGACTGATAACCGTTTGTATTGTCCATATCATCGATATGTTGGACATGCCATCGAGGATTGTGTGGCCTTCAAGGAATGGCTACAGAGGGCGGTTGATGAGAAAAGATTAGCAATTCAACCTGACGCAATTAACCCTGATTACCATGCTGTAAACATGGTGACAGTGGGACCAACATCTAAGATGAGAAACACAAATATTGAAAAAGGTGATTGGGTGCCATTAGCCCAAGTGGAACGCCAGTTGGTTAACCTTGCCAACACTCAGAAGCAAATCTCTAGAAGGGCTGCACAAGAACAATATAGGCGTCCATTCAATAATACTTATCGACATGATGGCCATGCCACATTCACAAGAAGATGGCACGACCCGAGTAAACGCCGTATGCCACCTAGATTCGTGCCAAGGTCCGGGGGAGATGAATCATTTCCTCGACCTCGCCGAATTCCTCCTACTCTAGTGCAATTCATGCCTCGCAACTGGGGGCAATTGCCAAAAGAAGTTAACTCGAGTTTTGAAAAAGAAAGTTCTTCATCAACACCATCTCATAAAGCCACGTGCAATGTGATCCTCGATTACAAGGATAATACTAGCACCGACTCGGATGAGGCGGTCACACCGCACGAGCGTGAAGCAATGCGTGCCGAAGCTGAATTAGAAAAGGTCCTTGTGAAGGAGGTAAACATGAATCTCCGAGGTGGGAAGGTTCTTCCTGAAAGAGTTTACCTTCAAAGGCCCGGCAAGGAGCAAGCCCAACCAGTGAAAGATGATGGCGTGCCAGATAGCACACCTAAAGGGGGTGTGCACGAGAAAAGAAGAGTGACCGACATTGACTATAATGTGGTTGCACATTTGAAACGTATATCGGCACTGTTAAGTGTTTATGATGCATTAATGTTAGTGCCTGAATTGCGTGAATCACTTGTGAAGGCATTACAAACGCCTGAACTATATGAGGTGTCAATGGCTAAGCACCGCTTACAATGTAATTATTTTAATACAAATGAGATAACTTTCTCGGAAGAAGACAAGGTGGTGGCGGATGATAATCATAATCGTCCATTATATATAGAAGGAAATATTGGAGTTGCACACCTACGTCGTATCTTGATTGATCCGGGATCCGCGGTGAATATCTTGCCGGTGCGAAGTTTAACTCGGGCTGGTTATACATTGGATGATTTGGAACCCACGGAGGTGGTGATATGTGGTTTTGATAACCAAGGGAGACCAGCATTAGGCTCCATCACAGTGAAAATTCAGATGTCTTCCTTCAGTTTTAAAGTGAGATTCTTTGTTATTGAAGCGAATACATCTTATTCCGTGCTCCTGGGTAGACCATGGATACACAAGTATCAGGTAGTCTCGTCGACGCTGCATCAATGCTTAAAGTTTGCTGATGAAAGTGGCGAACAACATCGGATTGCGGGTAACACCACCCCTTATGCCATTCAAGAATCGCACCATGCCGACGCAAAGTATTACTTTCCAAATGAAGGGATACAAACACAACAAGGGCGTGTGGCACCACCTGCTGAGTCATTGTTTTACCCGGCGTGCCACCCCCACGGGAAGTGCAGTCTCATTTTAATCAAAGTTCTTCGAAGAAACAAGAAAGACGGAGAGCCATGTCAAGCAAGAAAGCGGCGGCGTCTTCCTCTACACCTCCATTTTCGCTGAGCACCGGAGTATCTACTTCAGTGCCGCTCATACTGAGGTCTGTACCTGATACTAAAATAATATATGGCTCAACATATCATGAGCCTTTGCTTCTTTCTACCCCTATCTTGACCGCTTCACTCACTAATAAAAATGATACAGGAGCTCATGGAGTTCCTAAATCCTCTGCTACTGAAAATGATTTGCTTCCTCCGGTGATTTTGCAAACGCCGCAAGATAAAAAGGATAAAGATGTAGCGCCGGAAGGAGGAGTAGTTCGACAGAGGGTAGCAGAAATTGAAGAATCAATTGGAGGTCTACTTAGACAACCGCCGGCGATGTATGTAACAGTAACAACACCATTGGAAGTCTGGGCAATTCCTGGCCCATACATCCATACTTTCCCTACTTTATTCTATAAGGTCCCAGAGGTGCATCCCTGTGATTTTATTTTTAAACTACCTGCTTTTGTTCCCGACACTGAAGTAGCATTAGTTTCTTTAAAGGCTGAACCAAAATTGGTTCGCCTATTGGAAAATTCAGGAATTAAACTTCAGAGAAACCGCAGGTTACCGCCACCACCCGCAATTTGCGAGGAGTGGTGGGAGCAAGCTGAGGAGTTTATTAAAAGGAAGTGCAAGGATCAACCAAAATACAGCTTGGGATATATCCCTTCAGAATTCTCGGAAAGCGAGGATGAAGAAGATGGAGATCAGTGTGTTACATGCCATGTGATACACACTGATAATGATCAATATCTCTCTGATGAGGAGGTTGGTAATATTATATATCAAACTTCCCATAAACCTCGTTCTTTTGCCGCAGCTGCAAACGCACGTCATGGGGTGAAAAATGAGAATTATCTTTTGTCTCAGGTGCATAGAGCGATGAATGTAGAAGAAGGGTAAGTGCTAGAGGCTGCTCCTGCCCCCCAACAACTTGAAGATGGTGGCCAGCTCACGGTCGATGAGCTCACTGAAATTAACATTGGGACAGAAGAGGATCCGCGTCCTACTTTTGTCAGTAGCTCCCTCTCGCCTGAGGAAAAAGAAAATTATAGAGAATTCCTTATGGAATTCCGCGATTGTTTTGCTTGGTCATACAAAGAGATGCCTGGGCTCGACACTCGCGTTGCGACGCACAAACTCGCAATTGATCCTCAATACCGGCCAGTAAAGCAGGCTCCACGTCGCTGTCGCCCGGAATTACAAGATGATATCATAGCCGAGGTGAGCCGATTAATCACTGCAGGATTTATTAAAGAAATTCAATATCCGCGGTGGCTGGCCAATATTGTCCCTGTTATAAAAAAGAATGGTCAGGTACGAGTCTGCGTGGCTTTCCGCGACTTAAATCGTGCCTGTCCTAAAGATGATTTTCCTATTCCTATTACTGAAATGGTGGTTGATGCAACTAAAGGTTATGGTGCCTTGTCTTTTATGGACAGGTCCTCTGGTTATAATCAAATCAAAATGGATGAGCAGGATGCAACAGACACTGCTTTCTGAACTCCGAAAGGGAATTTTTATTACACGGTGATGCCATTTGGCTTGAAAAATGCTGGGGCCATGTACCAACGGGCGATGACCATTGTTCTCGATGACCTCATTCACAATTCGGTGGAGTGCTACATTGATGACATCGTGGTGAAAACAAAGAATCGATTGCAACACCAAGATGATCTTCAGGTAGTTTTTAATCGACTTCGACAACATCAATTGAAAATGAATCCGCTTAAATGCGCCTTCGCGGTACAGTCCGGTGTGTTCTTGGGGTTCATTGTACACAACCGTGGCATTGAAATCTCGCCTAAGAATATTAGGGCTGTTACAAAATTGCCGCCACCGACTGACCTGAACAAGTTAAAAAAATTGCAGGGTCATTTGGCGTATATACGAAGGTTTATTTCTAACCTTTCTGGGCGTACTCAACCCTTTACAAGGCTGATGAAAAAGGGGGTGCCATTCCAATGGGATGATAAATGTCAAAATGCTTTTGACAGTATCAAACAATACCTTCTTAATCCTCCTGTATTGGCTGCACCTGTTAAAGGTCGACCTCTCATTCTTTACATTGCTACGCAACCTGCCTCTGTGGGCGCTCTTCTTGCACAACATAATGATGAAGGCAAAGAAGTAGCATGTTATTATTTGAGTCGTAGTATGGTGGGCGGTGAGCATAACTATTCTGCCATTGAAAAGTTGTGCTTGGCCCTCATTTTTGCATTAAAGAAGCTGCGACATTACATGTTAGCCCACCAGATTCAGCTCATTGCTAGAGCGGATCCTGTGAGGTATGTATTAAATCAACCAGCGCTTATGGGACGCCTTGGAAAATGGGCTGTCCTAATGATGGAATTTGATATTACTTATGTGCCACAAAAAGCTGTTAAAGGTCAAGCTTTAGCTGATTTTCTTGCAGCGCACTCGGTGCCGGACGACTCTCCACTTGTAGTAGAACTTCCTGATGAGGATGTGTTCGCTACTGACATTGAGTCCCCATGGGAGTTATATTTTGATGGAGCCTCTCGCACAGAGTCGGATCCTGACAGTACTCCTAGAAGAAGGGCAGGTGCAGGGTTAGTCTTCAAAACCCCACAAGGCGGGATGATTTATCATTCATTTTCCCTTCTGAAGGAAGAATGCTCAAACAACGAAGCAGAGTATGAGGCCCTTATTTTTGGGCTCTTGCTCGCTCTCTCCATGAATGTACAATCTCTGTTGGTTTACGGAGATTCCCAGCTCATTATTCGCCAAGTCAATGATATATATGAGGTACGCAAACCAGAATTGGTGCCGTATTATGATGCAGTTCAAAAGCTTATGAAAAAATTTGAGTATATTAATATTTCACATGTTCCACGAAGCAAGAATGCTTCTCCTGATGCTTTGGCTAAACTCGCAGCAGCGCTTGTGCTCCCGGAAGGGAAGCCCGCTCAAATCATAGTTGAAGAGAGATGGTTACTTCCTGCCGTCTTGGAGCTGATCCCGGAGGAATATGAGGTTAATCATGTCGTGACCGTTGATGACAAGGAGGATGATTGGAGGAAACCTTTCCTCAATTATTTTAAACATGGCATCATGCCAGACGATCCTGTAGAGAGGCGAAGGCTGCAGCGCCGCCTACCGTCTTATGTCTACAAGGCGAACACCCTATATCGGCGATCATTTGGGCAAGAAATTCTCTTGAGGTGTGTCTCGAGGGATGAAGCTGAGAAGATTTTGAAAGAAATACACCATGGTGTATGCGGGGGGCATCAAGGTGGACCCAAAATGTATCATAGCATTAGAATTGGCGGGTATTATTGGCCTGGCATCATGATTGACTGCCTTAGAGTGGCAAGATCATGTCATAATTGTCAAATTCATGGCGATCTTAAGCATCAGCCTCCTGTCCCTCTACACCCCACTATACCCTCATGACCATTTGATGCATGGGGAATGGATGTTGTTGGCCCTTTTGATCCACCCTCTTCGGGAGGGCATAAGTTTATTTTAGCGGCGACTGATTATTTCTCAAGGTGGGCGGAAGCTGTGCCACTAAGAGAAGTAAAAAGTTCCAATGCAATAAATTTCTTGGAGCGTAATATTATATATCGTTTCGGTGTTCCTCACCGTATTACCTCTGATAATGCTAAAGCTTTTAAATCCCAAAAAAAATCTGAATTTTGCTGCAAAGTACAAGATTCAGTGGAATTACTCCACCGGATACTATCCCTAGGCCAATGGCTTGATTGAAGCATTTAATAAAACACTTGGTGCCATTTTAAAAAAGACAGTACATCGGCATCGTCGCGATTGGCATGACCGCCTTTTCGAGGCTTTATGGGCCTATCGTGTCACGGTTCGCACACCCACGCAGGCTACGCCTTACTCCCTAGTCTTTGGGAGCGAGGCTGTACTTCCATTAGAGGTTGAGCTCCCGTCTCTTCGGGTAGCCATCCAAGGTGAAATTACTCGAGATGAACAAATCCGGTTGCGATTTCAAGAGCTGGATACATTGGAAGAAGGTCGTCTTAACGCACTCCAAGATCTCGAGCTCTACCGAAAGAATATGGTGAGAGCCTATGATAAACTTGTCAAACCACGAGTCTTCCGAAAAGGAGACCTGGTTCTTACACTTCGGCGCCCCATTATAATTTCAGGAAAAGGCAGGGGAAAACTCGAGCCAAAATGGGAGGGGCCTTTCGTTATTGAGCAAACTTATGATGGTGGTGCTTATCAATTAATTAATCAACACGGAATCAGACCTATGCCTCCCGTCAATGGTCGATTCCTTAAGAAATACTTTGCGTGATCCTCTGGTTCACTATCCATTCCTCCATTCAAAAAAAAAATATGTTTAAAATATTTTTTTCTCTCTTTTTTTTCTTTTCTTATTTTCTTTCTTATGGACGGACACGTCCTACAGTAAAAAAAATGGATTTTCCTCCACATCGCCAAGCTCATTGCCTTTGGTAATCTGTATGGAGAATGTCCCCGGACAGGGTAACGTCCCGACTGGTCTCGCGTATGCCTAAGTGACCTTCACACAAAGCACTCAGCTCACGTCGACAGTGGATAAAATGGGGGCAAAGGAAGTCCGATCTGAGTAATTCCGGATGTGGTGGGTTTCACCATGCTTTTCACCTTTTCCCAGTTTAGAGGAACAAACTCATGGGGGCAACTATAGGAAAAAGAGCCTGAGTGGACTACCTAAAGCTGACAAAAGTCAGGCTCTAGTGTGAAGTCACATGCCACCCCATGGAGTTTTAACAAGGGCCAAAGAAAATTATTCCAATGCCAGTGAGGGATTCTTAGAATACACTAAAGGCGAGGTGACTATTTTCCAAGTTCTAAAGAAGGAAGGTGATCAACTCGGCAAATTTTGAAGACATAAAAAAAAGAAAAAAAAGAAAAAAAAGTAAAAGTAAAGAAGAAAATGAGCGAAAGTATGGCAATGTCTTGGCAGCAGCCTGTAGCCGGGTTGGTTGCTCTTCTTCAATCTGAAAGTGGAACGTAGTTATCTCCCACCCTCAGCAAAAGTAATGGCAATTTCATAGCCTATTGACCCAAACCACCTTTGAAGTATAGCCTTATCCTATCCTCCTTCCTGGGATAAAGGTAAAAAATATGAGGCACATAATTGAAGGAAAACTCAGAAAAGACCCCTTTATTTTCAAGAGATCCTGATGAAACGTGAGCTCATTATCACAAGTTACACGAGGGAGTTGAAGCATTAAGCGAGATCCTGTCGTTATTCAGAAATTGAGGGCATATTACATCCTCCAGCAGTTTGCCATTCGTTACCTCATAGCTTGGCGATCGGGAGAAAAGCCAACACACAAAAAAAATCCCCCATATATATATTTTTTTCTCTCTCCTCCTTGGAAACAAGACAACTCATTTATTGTTTCCCCGAGTTGAGTCCCTGTTGCTTTGCACATGAACTCTACTCAGCGGGAGGCATCCGTCTCATATGCTAATAATATTTGAAGCCTGAATTTACAAGATGTGTGTGAAGAAGGCCTCTATGACGCGTGATAAAAAAAAACACGTGGCAAAAGAAAAGAAGGATGACAACGTCTACGATTTCCGGACGGGAATTATTCCTATTAAGTTTACTGTAGTGTTCTTATTACAGTGATCTTATTACTTAATATATGGTTGGATCATGCCAATGTTCATGATTTTCGGACGACAATTAATGTTATAAGTTGTACAGTGTAATGTGCTTTCTACAGTGATTTTATTATTTAATTGGGTTACACCCGTGTCCAAGATTTTCGGACGACGATTAATTCCAACAATTCTGCACTGTAACGAATTTTCTACAGTGATCTTATTATTTCATGAACAATTGGATTATGCCAACGTCTATGATTTTCGGACGGCAATTAATCCTATCAAGTTTATACTGGGACGCGTTCTCACAGTGGCCCAGTCAATTACGTACAGTTGCACTGAACCAGCATCTATGATTTTCGGATGATGGACAGTCAATATTTGGGAGCAGTAAAGCATGCCAATGCAGTCAATGCAGGACTGTGAAACCATTCGAGTTTAGACGCTTAGTACCGTAACCATTTTAATGGTCGCGTCTAGCTTAATTAATTTTCTATTGGTTGGCACCGATTTATTTTGGTCGCAATAGAATTTTATAAGATGGCATGATTACTTCGCCATATAATCATCAGTGTGTGGCACGATTTTTTCGCTATGTGTTCTTCCTTAAAAAATTTTTTTTTGTTCTCACGCCGCGGCATGATTCTTCGCCACAAGGAATTTTATGTCATAGCATGAATCTTCGCTATGGTATATTTATTGACATTTGCATTGTTGCATGAATTTCGCTATAATTTCTATAGCGGGGAGGCTGGTCTTTTAAAAGCCAGTAAAAAAATTTGAATAAAAAAATCTATGGCTGAACCAGAATCGTGAAGAATTAGTGGCGTTACTGTTACTGCTACAGTAGTAAAACCACTAAAAAATCTGAACGTGAGCATCTTTTATGTGAGGAAATGTATATATATATAAAGAAAAAAAAAAGGGAAGAAGCCAGTGCACAAAGACGGTTGGTAACAATGCAACGCTCCTATTAAATTTGAAGGAGTTCACTCCGTTGTTCTGGTGCAAATCAAAATATATAATAGCAATAAAGGAGTTCACTCTGTTATATCGGAAACAAATAAAATATCTGAAGAGCTATTACTAGCCTGAAACAAGATTTTGAAACTAGCGTCTACTCATCTAATGAGCAGCCTATGAAAAAATCAAATATATTGTAGACATATTGGGACAGACCAAACTCGTCTGGCTTAGTAAAGTCTACAATATTTTGGAGAGACTTTTGGTGTACGCTCGCCTGCTCTAACTGCGCCGCAATCTCAGATCCTCGATCCTTAGCTTGATGATGTCACTCAAGATGGGAGTTCAAGTTCTCTATTACAACATCTTGGTGGCATTGAGCACGGGAATAATCATCTTCCACCTGTTGAAGTTCTGCTTGCAACATTGCTATCTCTGCTTTGATTTTCTGGGCTTGTCGAGAGCACTCCCTCTTATTGCCTTCTTCTACAGCCCGTTCTACGTTATACTGACTCGTTAGTGCTGCCAAAGCGACGCATGATGACTCCACCTTGTCTTGAGCAGTGCGGAGCATATCAATATGATGGTCAATCTTAGTGGTTGGCAATGGCGCTTCCTCTGATAGCGCTCCCTTTAGCACACGTAACCCTTCCATTAGCCTAATTATTTCAGGAGGTGGCTTTGAGAAGAAGTTACTCCACAAATCCAGATTGATGCTTATCTCTTTAAGCACAATATCCTTCTGTATCGGGCGTTGTTTGAGTAATTCTTGAAATGCTTTGATCTTAGACCAGACATGTTTAAGACCACGAGCTGAAACATCATCTGGAAGTTTCGGCAGGGTCACCGGGTTGTTCCCATGAAATTCCTTGAACTGGGAGTTTTCCCCTGCACCAGAGTCTACGTTCGGTGCCTTTGGAATTTGTGCGACGATTTGCTCAACATCCATAGATAACTTCTTGGATTCATTGGACAACTCTTCAACTCCAGTCAGTGAAGCTGAAACACATAAGAAGGAAGGGAGTGCATGAAATTGATTATTTGTATAAAAAAAGGAACAAACAGAAATGACTATAAAATAAAATAAATGAGTTGTACCGTGATGAGAGGTGCCCCCTTTTCCTGTATCAGCACAAGCCTCGGTACGCGTCTCATCGTCCTCTGAGAGATGCGAATTAACGTTGTCCTTCTGAGTAGCACCCGGAAAAATGGGCGAATCTAAACAGAGACTGGTTTCAGGGTTTGCCCCTCCATCCAAAAGAGTGGCTAGATCAGAAAAATCGCCTGTAAGAAGATCTGTGGGCAGAGTGCCTATATCATCATGTGGAATAGCCAACCCTTCACTGTAGGGGTCGATATGCGTCATGGCTGACGAGTTGAGTGCAGTCTCATTTCGAGGAGGTAACACTAGTAACTCCTGTTGTGAGGCTTGGGCAGACACATGAGTTGTGACATTGTCTGGGTTGGCAATGCATGCTCTGATTTTCTCGATGTCTTTTCCAGACCGGTCGGGTCCTACCCTCACAATCTCTGTGGGGTTCGCACTCGAGGCGGGTAATGGCGACATTGTCTTGATCTCGGTTTGAGCGCTCTCCTCCTGGTGCTCAGGAGAGATCGAGACAGACTTGGCTGTTCTTTGCTTAGGTGTGCCCACCCTACCTCCTGAACCTCCTAAAAAAAAGAAGAAGGGGGACGAAAATAAATCAGAGGAAACAGTAACCAATGACCATTCAGATTGATAATAGAGTATATATTTTTCTTTAAAAAAAAATTTGGTAAACTGCATGCCTGATGTTTCTGCCCCGGGTGCATTTTTCGTAGATGCAGCTTTGGTGGAGCGTTTTGACCGTGAACAGAATAGGCTCGGATGCTTTAGAAAATTGAAAGCTTGAGAGCACCAGTTGATGTAATCAAGTGAACGTATGGTGTCCCGGGCGAAAGGTTGAATAAATATTGAGTAACCCCTCGGCCTATGAAAAGCTAGGTGGCGCCGTTGCAAAAGTTGCAGCGATTCGTCCCTAGAATTGCCATTCAGGTCACTTGGAAAATCAAGGCTACGTGTCCTGTTAATGGTGATCATAAGGAAATTGGGGACATGCTAGTCGTAGTTGAACATGCGAGCGAATCGATGAGGACAGTAAACCAAATTGTCAAAAACTTCTCCTCTCCTATAGGTGACGCTGCCAACAGTGCAGCTGACCAAGAAATCCACGGCTGCCATGAAAATTGCCCTGTGTGCCTTGGGAGAACGGTCATCAAATAACTCGACCTCCTGGTCGGACGTGGGAAAACGGATGCTGGACCGTCCCAAGAAGTCCAGTGAACGTAAAGTCGTTCCAGCATCATTAAAATCCCAAAATAAGCTATGTGCGCTCTTAATATCCATAGACTCATAGTCTCTGAAGTCTATAATAAAGGGCGGGTTCATCACCGGGCAAGACAAAGTTGCTGACGTAGGAACCCCTCTCCAAAAAGATGCAAACCAGCCGATAATAAAATGGCCTGGCACAAATGAAGAACAGTCACTCACAGAAGCCTGACGTGTAGCTACTTGGTGGTAGACATTGTCCAGGGCACGATATAAAAATGCCATGCTTGTAACACCAATGGCCCGGCGGCTGCCTTGAGCGATTTCCACTGCCATAGTAAAAACCTCGGGGCGAATAAAGTTGCCTTCCTCCACTGGAACGCAATATGTGCATAACCATGCGGCGATAAAAGCTGCCCGGTACACCACCAATGGGTAGGTGTGTACGTAAGTCATTTCGAGACCACACATGATACCAGTGGGTCGGCCATTCCGAATCTCAACACGAAAATTTGGGCCCTCATATAAAGGTTCTTTTGGATCAGCAAAACCATCGGGTAAAAATGACTGAAAAGGCACAGGGTGGTCGCCAAAGAAGTGATTGACCCATGTCGCGATGGTTACTATTCCAGGACCCTCATTCAGTTGTAGGGGACACTCCTCAACATATATATTGTGCAAAGTCTGCACATGTCCACAAACTGTGGATGATAAAGGGATAAATTCTTCATAAAGGCGCCCTGAAATTGGTATGCCCATGGCATCGTACATTGTATGGAGAGGATAACCGATCTCTCCTTAGCTGGTGACTATAGTGTGTCCATCCACATTCCAATAAGTTAAAAAGGCAGCCACTAATGAAGGATCTATCTTGCATTTGTAAATAGACGCCATTATGGCTCGGAGTACGCCGGCCTTCTTGAGATATGTACGGTCGTACGGATTCACCATTAGCATACGAGCCCATAGCATTAGCTTGTCATTGGGAGAAATTTCTAGCCTTAACTGCATTGGCTGATCTTCCAACCATCGCATGGTTCTTGAGGTAATGAACTGTTGTGCCAATGTAGCAGTATGACATGGCACATCAAAAGTTCCAGAGTCATTAAATAAAACCGGCTTCAAGAGACACATGCTGCCAGGCCTCCCTCTTGGCTGTGTCCCTGGTTGATCTTGATGACCTACAAGGACATCCTTGCAATTGGCTAGTAATTTTTGAAATGGTGTCGGGACACGGAATGCTGCCCAGTCACGACTCTGCGTGAGCGACATCCACTCTGCTTCACGTATAAGTTGTTGACCCCGCTTAATATTCAAACATGAAGCAACTTGACTCATGAAATCATCTGTTTTCTTTGTTTCACCATTGTTGGCTGATTGTGCATCCTCGGGTAAATTACCGGTTGGCTCTGCATCCTTAAAAAAATCAAAATCCTCTCGCCACAATAACGCTTCTCCGTTTTCTTCTTGCGGCGGTGCTTCTCTTTCATACCCGCTAAATAATATGTACATTGAGATTGGTATTTTCTGTAAGAATAAAAGAGAAATAATAAAGGAAGTTCAGGAAGCTCATCAAGCAAGTAGCATTGTCACGCTTATGTTTTAAAACAATAAAGTGGTTCAAGGTTGATCATACATTGTGAGCAGTTGTTTTAAGGTATCCTCTGCGCATGTGACGAGAACCTTCTGAACTGCCAGATTCCATGGAGTTTCGCTGGCGATCAGTAGGGGCGCATTGCTCCTCCGTATTAATCGATTCAGGATCACGATCGTGTTGATCTCCGGTGATTTGTTTCTTTTTGGCTCGCTCGCCCTGAAACGGATTTGAACGTTTTCTTTGCTCTCTCCCCATCTTAAAGTACTATCAAAAGTGGGAGGCAAAAATAGCTGACAAGATTATTGAAAAGTACATGCCTGATCGTGAGGGTTTCAAGGTATTAGCAAGTTATGTAAAGCAAGAAATAGTCAAGTAGAGCAAACCTGGTCTTTATCACGTAGATTAGTTCGATTGTCCCGACTAGTGAGACGAACAAAGATTAGAGAAAATTACTTCAGAATAGAAGGACGACAAATTCGAAACCCTAGGCAGGCGTGGCTGCTGAGAATATATATGCCCGGCGATATGGAGTCCATGCCAGATTAATTACTAATCAGTTTTGATACGTCTCGGACTTGTTGGAGATATACTGATGATAGTTACCAGCAAAATTAATCGTTTATGAGAGGTTTATCTGAATAGATGATTTGTTCACCGAGTATTAGCCTGTCCTACTTCGCGTACAGACTATACTCGGTGGGGGGCATTTGTTTGATGAGTTTTTGTGCAAAAAAATAATAATAATTCATATAAGATATAATAAATTATTGGGCATTTAATTTTGTACGAAAATATTATCTGCCACCCAATTTTATTAAATATATACGAGACATGTGGGCCCAGAAATTTTAAATATCACGGTGTCCGAATATATTCAATATTGGACTCGTTTTGATGTATAATTCGAATAGAAAGTAATGGTTCAAATGGATTTTAAATCCGATGTACAATTTAAAAGATTGGAGCAATTAAAAGAAAAGAAATAAGCAAGTGCTATCGTTACTTGCTTTGCTACGTGAGGATCATTATCTCCAATTTAGAAATTGACAGGCGATTAAACACATGGGCCCACCGTCATTAGGCATGTTAATCACATAATTATCTCCAGTACACGGCGACGGATTGGCTCGTCCCTGCATCGGTTTCTATGTGTTCGTTATTTTGTTTTCATCAAACACCGCCGTTCCTCATTGTCTCTGCCTTTGACATGGCCCCACGTCGCCGCTCCTTGTCGAGGCACATCGGGTTGCCGGGTTGCCGCCACTGCCCAACTCCATTGACATGGGGGAGATATATATATATATATATATATATATATATATATATATATATATATATATATATATATATATATATATATATAAAAGGAAGGAGAGAGAGTGAGGGGAGTATGACCGTCGAGTCCCATTTTATTTTTTATTTTCTTTAATGACTAGTCACATGGATGCCATGTCAGCAAATACCACTATCAATCGAGATTTGCTCCCATCTAGCAGGTACCATCGGTACTGTCCAGTACCAAATCTGAGCCATCCAATCAGCTCAATCGGATGGTGGAAAATATGTGGTACCTCCAGGTACAAATTTGCCCATGAGGTGGTACCGGAATATTTGGAGTGGTGGAAGGGTAATTTTGTCTTTTCGTGTAGTAGTGTCCAGGGGAGGGAAAAAGGGTTTTCTACCAAATCTCAGCCATTCCCTTCCGATCCGATCCGTGGGAGGAGTAGGCGGCGTTGGTGACTTGCTTCGTCAGCCTCAACTTGATCCACGGGAGGCGGCGGGATCCGTGGGAGGCGGCGGTGACTTGCTTCGTGGGAGGAGGCGGGATCCGTGGGAGGCAGCGGCGACCAGAAAAGGTAATACGCGAACGTTCGTGGGTAGCAAGATCGGCGAACGCATGATTTTCCTTTTTCTGTTCGCCCCATGGCCTGCGTGCTTCCACGTGGAAAACGAAAAACGCTGGTAGCCTGATACACGTGAAATCGTGAACACAAGCACATCTGATGGGCATATGGGCCTTAATGATCTTAATATAAGGTTTTTGCAAATTGTTTTTTTAATTCGTTCGAAATTTATATGTACAAAGTTTATAGGTGCAAAATTTATATGCAGAAATTTTCTATGCATAAAGTTTATATGTATAAAATATCTATGCATAAAGTTTCTATGTATAGATTTTTTTTCGCGTATAAATATTCTTTTAGAAAGGGATTACACATTGTTGCATTGTTTATTTGTATGTACAAAATTTACATGAACAAAATTTACATGTACAAACTTTCTATGTATAAAGTTTACATATATGAAGTATATATGTATAAAGTCTAGGTATAAATATGTTTTGGGTTGATCAAGACATTCTTGGGCTAAGGCCTGGTACAAAGAGAAAAGACAGGTTGAAACCCATGGGCTGGCTTGGCTAGCTTGCAGCGTTGCACGCGCATCGGAAACCAGGTGCGGATGGTTGGAACGAGAGGCTGTTGGGAACGTTCGCTAACCGCGAATATCCGCGTACTAGACGCCCTCAGCGGCGACTTGCTTCATGGGAGGAGGCGGCGGCATCGGCGAGTTGCTTCCGTCGGCGGCGACTTGCTTCGTGGGAGGAGGCGGCGTCGGCTGATCCGTAGGCGGTGGCGGCGGCTGATCCGTTTGAGGCGGCGGCGAGGTGCTCCGTGGGAGGCGCGGCAGCGAGGTGCTCCGTGGGAGGCGAGGCGGCGGCGGTGGCCTGGCGGCGGCCGCGTTCACGAGGTGGCGGCGGTGGCTGGTGCGTGGGCAGCCTTGGCTGCGAGGTGGTGGCGTGCGCGATGGTGCTGGCCTCGGTGACGAGGTGGTCGTCGGAGCCGGCGTTGTGGCGGCAGCAGGTTTGGGCTTTGGGCGGCTGCAGTGGCGAGGTGGTCGTGTAGTCGTCTTAGCCGGCGATGTGGCAGTGTATGCATCGATTTCTTTTCATCCGATCTAAATCATTAGCTTCTGTTGGTTGCAGCGGTAGATACTTTCATTTTCTGGGCTGCATATGCTCTTCTTCTTCATTGCTTATAGGATTTGTATTGCACGATTTATTGGATGTTTTAATGAGCTCAATCGTTGCTTGTTCTCTGTGAATTTTCAAATGTTCAATACCCTCCCCTATCATTTACTGATTACACTGCAATTCGAGTGACTTCAAAATAAATCATGGATAGTTACAATGAGTGACTGCAAAATGATAATAGGATAGAAGAAAGAAATTGTTGATAGCATAATGAGTGGTACACTGATGAGTTGCTTTTTTTAATCATGGATAGTTACAATGATGTCTATCTGAATCTTAGCCTAGAGCTAGTTGCCTTCATTTGCCTCGGTCACTAGGCGTTTAATATCTTGCTGCACTTCAATCACTTCGTTCATAGTAGAATTAATGAGGTTGGCTGCAACCTGATGTTTGAAAGTGGCGGTTGTATCCTGAAAAGAAGTTATGAAACAATATCAAGTAATGTCATTTTATTTACAAAGAGTACTGAATGCAATTTAAAATTACCATTTCATTGAACTCAGGGGAGAGTTCTTTTCCATTCCAATGCTGTATGAATTTCAATGTGTGCAAGCCACATGACCAGCTGTTGCAAGCATGTCCTTTGTTAGTGGTAATTCCTTATAGATAATTTGCGATAAAAAATAACTGTTTGTTTGACCTGTCACTTTGCTGAGGGACTTTCATTGGGCAGAATGGCCAATTGGTAATCTTGGTGTTCTTCCATTTGTTTTCAACGCCATCTTCTAGCCTTGCATACTGGACAAACTTTTCAATTCCTTTTATCTGAGTTATCAAATAGAGTATTACATATCCAATGTAGCAAGTTAGTAAGGAATAGTGATGAATACTAGGCACAATGTAGCATACTGTATTGTTGAGGTCTTTATCTTTGTCGTAGTAGCTCTTGTCCATGCGCATCGAGTCTAGTATTTGAATTTTTTCTTTAGCACCATTGAGAACAGCCACGTACCAATGAGTTGAGTTTCTATTGAGTGGTAGGAAAATCTACATAGGAAATGAAATGTAAGTCATGCAGTTATTATTATGAAGGATATTTGAGGACATTGATATACCATATCATGTTGTAAATATTTTGCTGTAACTTTTGCTCTCTTGTCTCGATATTGCTTGTTGCGGGTTCCAATTTGTTCACCATTTGTTTTCCAGGCCTGGCAATGTGCTGCACTTTCTAGAAATGCAGTACCATGCTCTCTGTTAATTTAGTAATGCATGTCAAAATAATTGTCCTAAATTTCTGTTAGGAGGAAGAGCAATGCGACACTTTGATTTGGCTAGATCCTGAGTGGCATCCAAGAATACAAAATGCGTTCGAGCAGCTTTGGCACTGCCTGGAAGATGCCAATCCAGGTAAGAGGCGCTCTGAGTGGACTTGCTATGTTGAAAAAACGAAGGCAGAAGAAGAAAGAATGAAGCTAGAGCTAGAAATGGCTGACCGGCTTTCAGACATGGAATTTTCATTCAAGAAGAAGTTGTCTAAGCAGAAAAAAGAGACTGATGACATTAGAAATTGGTTCATAGGAACAGTAGTTGTAGCTGTGTTCCTTCTCATGAAGTTATTTGATAATATGTACTATGCTTGCCGTTGCTGATTTTCTACATGTCAGTTAGCTATGTTAAGGTAACAGACTTTTTAGTTTGTCATCTCATTTGTAATAAACGAATATCAGGCCCTTGATTGCCCTCTAAATTGATTAGCTGTGCATTGTTCATTTTGGTTGATAAGTACTGGATGGATGGTTGCTGCAAAACTGGAATGAGATACTGTGTAATAAACGAATATCAGGCCCTTTATTGCCCTCCAAATTTTTTAGCTGTGCATTGTTCATTTTGGTTGATGAGTACTGGATGGATGGTTGTTGCAAAACTGGAATGAGATACTGAAAGAAGTGTACTAGAAAACTGTAAAACTTAGGTGTACTGAATCATTTTCTACATTTTTAAGGTGTAGTGAGCCTTGTTGTGCTGCTGAAATGACATGTATTACTGGAATAAGTATTACTGGAAAACTGGAATGAGTGCTCTCTTTTGATTACTCCACAGAATGGCATGTATTTCACAGGAGTTCGAGTAAAAACAGCACAATGGTGCTAGTAGACAAACAATAAACAATGTATTCTGTGGACCCCCGTTTTTATAACAGGAATCAATCGTGTAAACAGTACCATTTCCCTGGATCAAGTAGTCTGGTACACACGAGTTCATAGCTGACATACCAAATGCACATACACGAGAGTCTAGTGCTAATTATTACATCATAAGCCCACAGGCATAGTCTTAGATCATCGGACCGAGCGGTCCGGAATACATTCCAAAAACAGAAGTAGATAAGGCAGCAGAGTTAAGGCAGCGGCACGCCATTGCCACAGGCAACGACCGTAACTAAGACCTACTGAGCGCCATCGTCTTCATCACCCTCCTGGTAGTAAGCGTAGGGATCCTTCGAAGCTTCATCTCCGACCTCTGATTAAGTTTGTATATTGCAAGGGTGAGTACCAACCGTACTCAGCAAGCCACCACAGCAACAATGCACATGATAGAGGGTATTCAAGGGATGGCTATGGTTCTTTTGCACAAAGCAAGTTTTGTAATTCTTTTCACAAGCCTAAAACCTAGCATAGACTGATCAAGTTTTAATACCAGTGTTCACATTAGACAACGACGGTTCTATCCACCATCTATTGTGATCCCAAGGATAGCTTCCCGCTATTGAATCGTCATGGTTTTCTGAGGACGTCCACCTTCCCTCCTCTCAGGAAGTGGCTCCATCAGCATAAAAATCATCATGCAATATCCCATCCCACACAAGTTAAGAATTTAGAGTCTAGCCAAGTGTAATACACGTCCCGGTGCTCAGTAACCGCGAGCACGGCTATTCGAATAGATTTGATTTACTCACACTGCAGTGGATGTACACTTTACCCGCACTCCGCGACTGCCCAACACATGAGCCTCATCCCAACACATGAGACGCGTCACGGCAAAGTTTTTCGATAACCTTGCATTGGCAGTACCCGCTCCATGAACTTAAATCCTCATGCACTCTAGGCGTCAATGTTTCTAGCAGTGAGAGGAGTTCTGGCGCTCTCGGGAAAGAGAAGTCTCACACACATATTAAATTATGGTTCAAGTTAAGTTCTCTCTCTCACACACTCATGGCAGTCCTACCAATGGCGTCACCGATGTAGGGCACGCCTCTCGGCCCTACCTCAACGGCTGCCCCACCGTAGCGCACCTGCCTCACTCAGGGGTGAACCATCTATGCAGGGATACTGCCTCCGCTCGGCTATCTAATCCGCTAGGTCTATACCCATTCGAGAAGTACGGTTGTACGGGGGTCGTTTCATGCTTAACTTCATGGCTCGGTCCTTAATTGACCGGGGACGGTACTAGCCTTTTCCAGATACCACCCAAATCCTCCATCCGCCCCAGTCGAAAACAGTTGTTTAATTTTATTTCCCTTTCATAAATCATGTCATCATTATCATGGCAATGTGGCGCTCCTGTCTCCACATGCCGCATCTCAATTACCTTCCCAAAGGTAATTGCCCAGGCATATAGCATTTGATAAATATGAGCATGCATGAATCTAGAGTAGCATTTCTAAGCAATTGTCATAGTTGACTAGGGACTCATACGTAATCATGGTTACAAAGATTTAAGGATAAACAATAATCAAGGCATGGCATAATCACAAGTGGGATGTTCATCATTGCATGCAACTTTATTTGTAAACAAAATAGTTTCGCAATTGGGATCAACATGTTCAAAGAATAGTGATGACTTGCCTTGCTCGTAGTCCTGCGGGTCTTGATCCTCGCTCGGATCCGCAACTCCCTCGGGCTCTAAATTACGTGTGAAGAAACGATTTGAATTCGGTTAGAATTCAAATAAAGATCCAAGTAAATCCAAGAAGATATCGAGCGCGGAAGTCGGTTTCTTACATTATCTATTTTTGTTCGTGAAATAGAGCTAATCCGATCTTAATTTATCCATCCTAAACTATTTCGTGGGTATAAATATTTTATTAGCACAAGTTTTTAATTTAATCAGCCCGAGTATCATATCCTTGTAATATATTAGAAATCTCTATCGCAAGCTAAATATCGGACGAGATCCTAAAATTATTTTATAATAATGTACGATTTAATTTAGTCTATGACTAAACGAAATTCATGATTAAATATAATACATGGATAAAATTTCTAGCAATTAGATCCGAATATCTACCGTGAATGGATTACTTATAGGGACTACCAAAATAATCTATAATTATATAATATTTTGTAATTTTACGACTACAAATAATTCTATATCTAAATTCTAATTATTTTAAATTTTCTAAACCTCCTTAATTTCTCTCTAATTTTCTATTTATTTTTCCCTTCCTCTTTCTCTCTTCTTTCTTTTTCTTTCTTTTCTTCCTTTCCCTTTTTTTTTCTCTCCTTCTCCTTTCTTTTTCTCTCTTCTCTTTCTTTCTTTTTCTCTCCTCTTCTTTCTTTTTTTTTCTTTCTTTCTTTTCCTCTCCCTCTCGGCTTCTTCTCCCTTCTCTCTCTCGGCTCTCTGGCGACAGCGGCCAAACAAGGGGAGGGGGCGGCGGCTTACCGACGGCGGCGGGGCGACGGCGGCGCAAGGCGGCGACGCACGGCGCGGCACTTGGCGCGGCGCGGCGGCACATAGGCAGCGGCGCGGTGGAGAAGAAGGAGAAATGGGGTGGGATGGTGTGGGGTGGGGAGGGGCGGCCGGGGAGGGGGTTTTATAGGGCTCGGGGAAGGGCGGCCGGCCCTAATGGTGATGGGACGGCGCGGCGCACGGGGCGCGAGGCGGCGAGGGGACGGGCGCGCGCGGTGACGGGGCAGGCGATGCGACGGCGACGCGGCGCGGGGCGCGAGGTGCGCGGCGCGAGGCGTGACGGCGACGGGCGCGCGACGATGGGACGGATGACGCGACGGCGGAACAGGGCTCGAGGCGACGGCGGCACGCGCGGCGCGGCAACGGGATAGCGACGGCGACGGCGCGGCAGCAGCGGCTCGGCGACGCGACGGGCGGGCGGCGCGGCGCGGGGCTCGGAGCGGCGACGCGACGGCGACGGGCGAGCGGTGATGGCGACGGCGCGCGGCGGCTCGGGGCGCGGGACGGCGACGATGATGCGGTGACGGCGACGCGACGGCGACGGCGGCGCGGGGCGCGAGGCGGTGCGACGGCGGTGCACGGGCTCGGGGCGGCGACGTGACGGGTGGCGACGCGACGGCGACGGCGGCGTGGGGCTCGGAGCGACGACGGCGACGGCGACGGCGCACGGGGCTCGAGGCGGCGACGGGACGGCGCGCGGTGACGGCGCCGCGGGGCGGGGCGCAGGCGCGAGGCAGAGGAGGGAGCAGAGCTAGGAAACCTCGTCGAGCACCTAGAGTGCAATGAACTGTGCTAGCTCCTAATTATCCCTATTTGAGCCTATTTTCTATTTAAATTTTATCCTATAAATCCTAATTTTTACACACATGAAGTTCACTCAATATTTGTGTTATTCTAACTAAAAATTCACCCTAGATTAATATTACCCATATTTTATTTTTATATAATTTATTTGAATTTTTAATTAGGGTTAATTCTTGCTCCATCGCACTTAAATTTAATTATTACCATTATGGTCGCGATAATATTTTATTTATTTCTATCCTCACGTAATCTTTATTTTAACTTATATTTACTTTGCCAATTTATTTTTAGGGTTTATTCCTAATTAACTATTCTTTACTCACGATTAATGAACTTCGAAATCAAACCCAAATAAAATAGGCGAATAAAATCGGCATGATGCAATTAATTTAAAAAGTTTTCGAAGGTCCGTATTTTTAGAGTTTTGTTTTTATTGGTCGAATTTTCAGGGTCTTACATATGCTCTATTCACAGCTGACAATAATTAAGACAAAAGCTCTATTCAACGATATATATGCTTTGTTCTCCAGCAAAAGCTTGTGTTTTTCACACAAATTCATTACAAGAACCATGACAAATTGAATTGTTCATTACAAAATAACTAGGCCACACAATATAATCCTCTGTCCAACAATACAACTTCCCAAACAAGGCAGATTCAACTTCCACCAGTGCAAAGAAACACTTCAAACTCCAGATTCAACTTCCACCAGTGCAAAGAAACACTTCATACTTCTCATACATCTTTTTCTACTTTGCTGAAAATAAAATCACAGATCAAATTAGTAATATATAGAGAGAGTTTACATAAATTGACATATTCAAAAAAATCATATTATATTTCACCTTAGGAAAATTGGACAGGTTCGAACAGTGTGCCCATGATCACGACAATAACCACAACGCCTAACGCGCTTCTCCATGAATCCTCATAATCTTTTTGTTGGAGCTCCTTTAGGCACAATTTCCATAGGATCATGGACCATATCATGACTCAATGTCTGTACGTAAACTTTGCGCTAGCACATGACCACATAAAGACAAATCTGAGTTGTTTGTCTCACATTCATCAGTTTGTAAGTCCAATTTTTCTAGCATCTCCATCACCATTAAAGTAGTTTCCCTAGACACCAAGCACTTGAAAAACACTTCCGTGCCCATGCTACGCAACCTGCGATATCTCTCCATCTGGTCTGACCATGTATATACTTCGCCATACCTATCAGAAGGAAACAAGTGTTTCGCTTTAATTGTCCACCTACGCACTATGCATGCTTCAGGAATGGCATCAAGCTTCAAATAATGCATAATTGCAACCATATGCTCACATGGGAGGCATTCACGATCCATTTTTTTGCATGGGCAATTTAGGCTCTTCATTGTTGATTCTACATATGTACAATTCAAGATTTTTACCATCTCAGAATCACCTTTCATGGAAATAACATACTTAACCAAGCTGTCCTCTTCTATACAATCTATCACCTCCCAATCCATCGACTTAGCAATAACCAACTTCAACTTCTTAAAAACTGCAGGTGTAAATATATGGGCAGCATCTTTCTCAATAAGACTAGCATCCTTAGAAGTGAATGGGATTGATTGTGAAGCTTTACAATCTAGCTCAGCCTCCCTATACCTCATACGTGATAAGCAATGCTCATAATGCTCTACCAAAAGGACAAGGCTCATTTTACGATCCAAATACCTATGAAGTTTAGAATTCAGACTTTCACTACGTTGTTTGCTTTTCATCCCAAGAAAAAACAAACCTTTAGTGTACGCAGTAGCCCATTTCTTTCTCAAATTGTACATCCTCACAAGCCATTGGTTGTCTTCACAACCTTTATGCTTCACCTTAAACTCGACCCACTTTCTCTCAAACTCTTCATGATCATATGGTGCGTGGACAAGTGCTCGAAAATCTGAAAGCATATCAGGACGAAGATGTCTTGCCATGTTCTGCTCAATGTGCCAAGTGCACAACCGATGCTCAGAATCCGGCATCACAGCTGCTATTGCTCTACACATGGCATTGTCCCCATCTGTGATCAGTCCTCTAGGATGCTTCTAATACATGCAATCTAGAAACTGCTTAAGAATCCATTCATAAGTTGCAACCTTCTCATCAGCTACGATAGCACATCCAAAAATAACAGTGGAATCATGGTGGTTCACACCAACAAATGGGATAAAAGGTAAGTTATACCTATTCACCCGGTATGTGCTATTAAAAACAACAACATCCCCAAATGCATCATAATCGATACGGGATTGAGGGTCCGACCAAAATAACCGTTTCAAACGACCAGCTTCATCCGTCTCATACTCAAAAAAGAACTCCATGTCATATTTTTGCCTCCATTGAAAATACTTTATAACACGCTTTGCATCACCACCTAAAATATGTTTCTTCCTTAGCCTAGTAAAATAATTGTACAGGTCCCTACTAACAAAACCTGTAGCATCAAAACCACCATGATGCCTCTCCATGACATCCATAACTTGATGATGACGCAAACCCACTTCTTTCAATTCCAAAATATTAGCCTTTTGAGCATTGCTAATTGTGCGATGTGACCGTAAGAAAGCTACTTCATCTGATTTAGCCAACGGATGATTATGCTTTGCTGCATACTTCACAACAAACCAATCACCTTTCTTCTTGTCAAGTTTAATCTCAAAAAGTGCATTGCAACCACATCTAGTAAGAGCTTTTGGTTCTCTACTTCTGTTAGCCGCTTCCATATACACTTCTTTCCTATGTCCTTCTCTAGAGCATTGGTACTGCCTATGGGTTACTGCAGCAGTAATAGGATCACGTCTAATGTAATTCTTCCTCACACTAAACCCTTTTTCTTTGGCATACCTGTTATAGAAGAGGAAACCTTCTTTCTCTATCTTAAATCTCATAGCAGTCATTGTTCTGTACTCCTCTTGTTCTTCTAAGCTTATAAAATTGTCTCCCATTTCATCACACATACAAGTTCTGTAAAAAGAAAACACATAATACTCAGAAATCATCTAAAATCAACATACAAACTGCTACCTATATCTTGGTTCTAACAAATAAAAATTTAGACCACAAGAAAATCACATACCTGGGAGGAAACCCTAAACCGGTAGGGGGCATATGCTGCTTGAGCTGTCCAGGGGGATAGGGGCAAAAAATACCCATGGCACCGTCGCTCCTTGTGCAGATGGATGGGCACTGGATGAGATAAGAAATCGGCAGCGGCGGGGGCATGAATGAAGCCGCTGGTGAAGGAGCGCTGGTTCCCCCGCCGCGGACGGCAGATGCGGGGCGAGCAAGCGAGCGCACAGGCGGGGGCGTGGATGCGGGGCGGGCAGATTTGGGGCGAGCGTGCGCGCGGCTCAGGCGGGCTTCGCATGAGCGGGGCTGCGCTCGGAGGAAGGAAAAAAAAAGAGATTAGATGAGAAAGCGGCGCCGCTGAGGGAGGAAACGAGAAAGAGCGAAAAGGAGAAAGAGGGGGGCGTGACTCCTTTCTCTGTTTTCCCAATCGTACCCTTCTATCATGGACGGATGTATTTGTCTCTTACCTCCCGGTACCAGTATCTACCGGTATAAGTTGCTGGATGGGAGCAATGCTCCTATCAATATTGTCATGGGAGTCGATTTGCAAAATTCCTAATGCATGATCGCTCACGAAGCACGCCCCTACATGACCACTTTTCTGATTTGGATATTGCGCACCTTGTTTTCCTAATTAGAAGAATCAGCGCTAATGACGCTGCTTTTTTTTTAAAGTAGCTCTTCTGTTGGGAGTGGGCGAACGCACGGGAATAAGTTCACCTGACGTCCCTCAACTTTACATCGAGTCTGTCTCGGGTCCCCAATCCGCAATACCAGAAATCTCTACCCTCCATCTATCACAAACCGTGCAAAAAGGATCCCCAAGCAGTATGGACATATTTTTTCCCGGTTTTGCTGATGTGGCATACGGTGGAACCCACATGTCAGCATCCCCTCTTCTCCTCTTTTCTTTTTCTTTTTTTCTTCTCTCTTTTCTTTCTTCTCCTCTTATCTTCTTCCTTAGCCTGAGAGGCCGACGGGCGGGACGGCGGGCGAGCGCGGCGGCGGCGGCAGGCGGAGCAGGCAGAGGGCGGTGGGCAGAGTTCCAGCAGCCCGAGGCGCTCGAGGACATCAAGAAGGTGGTAGGGAGGTGGAAGGGATGAGGTAGTCGGAACTCTCCCATCAGAGCAGCGCGAACTCCCTTATTCGCCGTCGCCAGCAGGAGAGTCGCGACGAGCGCACCTCAATCTTGTGGGCGCGACAGCGCACCGCCACCTCCTCTCCTCCGACTCCAACGACAGCGACAACATCGCCACCGCCAACATCACCACCTTGGCCTCTGCGCGCGCTACTCCCGCCTCGCCACCGGCCCGCCCATTCGCCCCCGCGACGTCCCTTCCTCTGCGCGCACCGACGACCCGCCGCTCACCGTGGCGCGCTCTCCTAGCTCGGCGCCAACCTCCGCCCATCCTACATCGTCCTCACCCTCCTCCCGGCACTCTTCCCTACCCTCCCCGTGCACGCTTGTCACGTGCTCTCCGCCATCGCTACATGCCGCCTCCACGCCCACCAGACGGCGGGGGAGGATATGTGCAAAATGGCGCGCGCGGTGCGGCAGGCCGACAAGCTACCGTGGAGGTCGTGGTAAAGAAGGTGCTGACGCCGGCACAGGCCAAGGAGTTCCTCAAGGCCGTTGAGGACGTGACGGCCAAGGCGACGTGGCACGGCATGAGTTGGCATGCATGCACCAGCGTTGCCTCCGTCCTTGTCAAGGTATTCGACTGCATGCATGCCAACACCAGAGCACCCGCGCCGCTCACCGCCCTCTGGCCTCTCAGGCTCAGGAAGAAGATAAGAGAAGAAAGAAAAGAGAAGAAGAAAAAAGAAAAAGAAAAGAGGAGAAGAGAGGATGCTGACATGTGGGTCCCTGTTGACGAAAAACACAAACTGGCCTGGGAGATCTGCTTAGCTCTAGTGCAGGTCCAAAAGGTTGATAAGATGCGGGCGTGCCAGTCAGTTTGATCCTGCAACTAACAAGATATGCAAACAGCAGATAAAACAGCCGATCAGCTGAGAAGCCGATGGAGTAATTCTAGCCGATAGCCGATATTAGCCGATGCCGATTCCAGCTGATGTCAATAGGGTTTTGAGCAATCGGCTATATGTAGATAATGATATAAAGGTGATCGGCTGATGATGATAAATAACAATAATATATCAATATAATCCAGTAGAAACCAATCGGCTAACAATATGATGTAATAGAACAAATACTGATCCGAATAATACATCGGCTGGAGGTCCGATGTCATAAAATCCACAGGATTAGATAAATCAATGAAACCTTTGTTGTCATCGGCTAAATCCAACTTATATATACAATCCTTATAAGCCGATGCAACGTCTAGATAATTCATCGGCTAAAACCCCGATGAAACCCTTATTGGCAGTCAACAAGCAGGCTAGAGATTATGGTTCTAAGCACGACTTAGTAGATCAAACTTAACTGATGCAGCACTAAGTATGAAAAGAAACATAATATCTAGACAATCAAGCCGTTGACTGAGTTTTCAGGGTGGTAGATGTCTAAGCTAATTTAATCTAGCAATGCGATTTAGCCGATACCGGCAGAAACCCTAAAACGAAAAGCAACCGATAGAGCTAAATTGATATGCTAAGACTAGATTAACAGAGACATATGATAAATAGGTAGGCAAATATATCATCCAAACCAGAGCAATCCAAGAGGTCGAATGTACTAACGCAGCCTTGAACGATGCCGACGTAAGTGATACAATTGCCTGGGCCGGCGGAACATTGGACTTACCCCTTAGCCAGAGATCAAACACCGATGCAGCCCCGCGTCAAGTGCCAAGTCCCACCGGACGATAAAATAAAGTAGAAAAGGTAAAAGGTGGCGATGCGCCGAATTGTATTGATCGTGATTGATAGATTACAATGACTCCGGGTGTACATATTTATACCCATGGGGAGATACTAGTCCTTGTCGGACAAGAAAGAAACTTTCCTAAAAGATAAAAGGAAAACATAGTCCTTATCGGACACTAAACACACTTTACTAAAGATAAAAGGAATTAACAAACTATTCCTAATTAATAGATACACTTGCCATGCCATATCCTCATTGAACTCAGTCACTTCGAGATAAGCTTCCTTTAATAGATTGATTTCCTTAACCGAATATAGTACGAATCCGACAACTGGCGACTTGATAAATCTTATCGGCCAATCCCAGGACTCTGAAGCCGATAGTGACTCTAAGCCTATGATGACTTCGGGCTTACCAAATTTCGTCGTTAACACATGCCCCCTAGTTTTGGAGTATGAGAACTCATGCTTCAAAATTTCTTGTCTTGATAACTCCAAAACCGATCTTCCTTTGCTTCTTGCAATCGGCTTTCATAAGCCGATACTGTTTGCATTAAATGAGCTAGACTATCAAACTCGTGGCAAAAGAATCTCTCTCTAATAGGTGCTGACAATCCTTGGAATGCAAGATCTACTACTAGTTAGTTTCTAGGTGGAAATTTTTTATTTATCTATGAATATTACCGAGTAGATTTTTCTAATTACGTAATTTGTAAACTTTTTCATGTAAAATATTTCCATGAAGAAATTCCAAACTAATTACATACAATGCTAATAATCTATGAGCGCTACTTCTGTTCTATGAGCTAACAAAAATGATACTCCCTCCGTATTTTAATGTATGTCGCCATTGATTTTTCAACCAACGTTTGACGATTCGTTTTATTCAAATTTTTTGTGCAAATATGAAAATATTTATATCCTGCTTAAAGAACATTTGATAACGAATCAAGTCATAATAAAATAAATGATAATTACATAAATTTTTTGAATAAGACGAATGGTCAAACTTTGGACAAAAAGTCAATGGCGTCATACATTAAAATATAGAGGTAGTAGTATGTAGCAGGATCACCAAGCTGGCCCGCTCGGAGACTAAGCTTGCTGATGTAGGATTGAACAGCAACAACTAATCCAACCAGAGGGGAGGCTGAATGGTTGTTATGCCCCAAAACCAAAACTTTTAGCGAAAATAAAAGTTACCCTCAAATTCGACGGATCGCGGTCTGACCGAAGATGTTGCGCCGATCTGACCGCCTGATGAACGTCGGTCTGACCGAAGTAGATCGATCGGTTGAACCGCCGAAATCTCCTGCCTTCGCCTGAAACCGCCGCCGGTCTGACCGCCACCTTGCCACCGGTCAGACCGCCGATGAACTACCGGTTAGACCGCCGCACCCGAGAAAACACAAATCGAAGAACTCTAAAGTGAATGACAACTTTATTAATTCTCTCTGTGTTTACAAAGTGCACCAACAGCACTCCTTACTAAAATCTCGAGGAAACACGAAACCCTAACTAAACTATCAACTCAAAGCTCTCAAAAGCGATACTGGGAAGCCTCACGCTCCCTCTCTATTTATACCCGAGGTACGCAGCCACAAGCCACATATCAAACTCATACAAGAAGTCCTAATCACCCTAGGAAACCTTCTCGTACAAGAAACAAACTTTACATAAATTCTACCAAATTTGGACTCCTTCCAAATTCGACTCCGTATCCCATACGCACACAATACCTCCATCGTATGCCATATGGAACCTTCACCTTCCACGTGCATTGAACTCTAGCCTTAGTATCCCGCGTGATCTCTGACCACCCTGGCCGTCGTCTTATCCCCAAGCCGTCTCCCGGTCCATCACCGCAAATACTCTCCCGGCATCAATTCACCTACACATGGAACAAACAAAGAAACCATATTCCGAGACCAAGCTATCCTCAACTTGACTTATTAGTAGCAAACAACAGTATTACATACGCATAGTATCCATCTAAAAGTTATATTCATGAAACAATCATGGATATCCAAACAAACAACCCGAAACCAAAACTGACACAGCGTCGGCCGGTCAGACCGCGGGCTGCGCCGATCTGACCGCGCAATACACGCCGGTCTGACCGGCAACCCATGCCCGGTCTGACCAGACCCAATCCAGCACAATACCTATATATCACCTGTGAAATCCAATCATCTCCAAAACCACTTCGCAAATAAATTCCAAATATCAAAACCAATAATCTCCAATGCCAATTGTTCATCACAGAATTTACCTTTGATTTTACAATCTCCCTTTGATGAACACATTGGCAAACCCATCAAAAATGTTTTGGTGTTTGGAAAAATAAAAAAACAAAAGTAGTAAAAAGCACACTTCATACAAACGTACACATCGTGCTCGAAAATCCAAAAGAAAACTTCTCTCACTTTCAAAAAGAAAAAAAATTCCCAATTGAACCAAAAACATGCTCTTCTCAATTATTCACCTTTCTTTTCCAAAAACTCACTTTGCTTCTCCCCCTTTTGACAATGATTTCATCAAGCATAAGAATTATGTTCATTAATATATAAGAGCTTAGCACACATATAGTATATCAAGTCATGTGTTGCAATAAAAAAAAGATGAACCCATCTATAATATAACAAGCATGCATCAAAGTATAATCATGAACCAAAGATTTTACAATTAAGCTTGAGTCAACAATCAAAATTTATGATTTCATACGATTTATAATGCAACATCTTAACAAGCATATAGGTTGAAGAATAAACTCTAAACACATATACCTATTGCATTTATCACTCTTTCTCAAATTAGCTTTAGCACAAAACAACCAAGAGAATTTTTTAACGTTTTCTATTCTTGAGCCTTTTTGCTCATTTTTTCTTGATTATTCCGGGTACGTCCCTGTCATCAAGACTGTTTCCAGTGATTCAGCACCCATTATTTTGCTCACATCGAATACGTCCTTGTCATCAAGACTGTTTCCAAGGATTCGGTATTCATTTTTTTATCTTTTTATTCTCTTTTCACAATGAGCAACAAAGCTATTTGAGGAATAACAATTCAATAAAGCATATATATAGAGCATTTATAAATCAAACCATATGCTAGCATCAATATTGCATATTTGCTTAATTCAAGTATAGAATTTAAGTGTCATGCATCATCTCCCTTAAAAGCAAAATCTAAGCCTCATAAAAAGCCTAGAATACATACAAGATATGCTAGAGACAAATAAACCTTCATAGTATTGCTAGCATGCACAAGAAAATACCATATGTAAACAAAGCTCTCTTTTCTCAATTTTTCTCATTGTCATATTTTTGTTTGATAAAACCATGAGGTACAAACTCCCCCTCAAAACATGCCAAAAGGATGAATTATTCCCAATTCACCACGAAGAAAAGCAAAACGATTAGAATCCAAAGGTTTAGTGCAAATATCAGCAAGTTGTAACTTTGTGTCAAAAACTTCAATTCCACATCTCTCTTCTCAACATGATCCCTCAAAAAGTGAAAGCGAATATCAATGTACTTTGTGCGTGAGTGTTACACAGGATTCTTAGCAATATTAATATCACTAGTATTATCACAAAAAAGAGGTACTTTCGCAAAAGAAAGACCATAATCCTTCAAAGTAGATAAAAGCCAAAGAATCTGTGAACAACAACTAGCAGCAGCAACATTTTCAGATTCAGTAATTGATTGAGCAACACTAAATTGTTTCCTAGAAGACCATGCAATCAATGATGTACCAAGAAAATGACATGTTCCACTAGTACTTTTCCTATCAATTCTACAACCACCAAAATCAGCATCGGAATATCCACTCAAGCATATAGAAGATGAAGTAGAATACCAAATTCCAAACTCAAGTGTATGATTCAAATACCTCATTATTCGCTTGACTGCTTGATGATGTGAAGCACAAGGAGAAGCTTGAAAGCGCGCAAACAAACACACAGCAAACTGTATGTCTGGCCTAGAAGCAGTTAGATACAACAAAGATCCAATCATACTTCTATACTCCCTTTGATCAACAGCTTCACCATCTTCATCAGGATCCAACACAGCTGTAGAACCAATTGGTGTTGATATTGGCTTGCAACTCCATCTTGAACCGTCTCAAAAGATCCTTTGTATACTTCGTTTGATGCACAAATGTACCTTGAGGTGTTTGCTTAATTTGCAATCCCAAAAAATACGATAACTCACCCATCATGCTCATCTCAAATTCCCTGCGCAGTCTCAGCAAACTCTACAACCAAAGCGTGAGTCGAACAACCAAAGATGATATCATCCACATAAATCTGAACGAACGGTTGATTATCACTATGCTTAGGAACAAAAAGTGTTTTGTCAACCTTTCCCACTGTAAAACCTTTCGCAAGCAAAAAGTTCTTAAGCCTATCATACCATGCTCTAGGTGCTTGTTTCAAACCATATAAAGCTTTAGATAACTTAAAAACATGGTTGGGAAAATCAGGATTTTCAAAACCTGGTGGTTGTTTGACATAAACTTCCTCCTATATAAAACCATTTAGAAAAGCACTTTTCACATCCATTTGATACAATTTAAAACCTTTTGAAACAGCAAAAGCCAACAAAAGTCTAATTGCCTCAATTCTAGCAACATGAGCAAAAGTTTCATCAAAATCCAAACCCTCCACCTGGGTAAAACCTTGAGCAACAAGTCTAGCTTTATTTCTCACAATCAAACCATCCTCATTTTGTTTATTTTTGAAAACCCACTTGGTTCCAATAATATTATGCCCAGAAGGTGGTTCAACTAAAGTCCAAACTTTGTTTCTCTCAAAATTTTCAAGTTTCTCATGCATGGCATTAATCCACGATTCATCAGTTAATGCATGTGACACATCTTTGGGTTCAAAAGAAGCAACAAATACAGAATTTGCACAAACATCATGAGTCGTTACCTTAGACCGAGTAGTCCGCTCACCTAGATTACCAATAATTTGTTCCGGCGGATGTCGTCGTTGAATGTGCAAAGGAGCAGCGACTTCTGAAGTTGATTCACGTTATGTATCAGTACTGGTCGAAGTAGTAATCTCCGGAGGACCATCCCGAACAGTATCGACAGAACCCTCAGCCGACGACCCTGGCCGGTCTGACCGTACGTCCTGCGCTGGTCTGACTAGAGGTGTGCCGGCGGTCTGACCGGCCTGGCGCCCGATCTGACCGGCCGAGCCGACCTTGTCGTCGTCATCATCGCTCTCGTCTTCAAAAATACGACCATCCTCCCCCTGAACCTGTGACAATGTACATGCAATATCGGGTCTAGTACCTAGACTAGCCTCATTAAAAGAAACTTCGCAAGTCTCAATAATTTTGTTAGTCTCCAAAATAATTACATGATAGCCACGTGACTATGTGGGATAACCAAGAAACATTACATCAGTAGAGCGTGCCTCAAACTTATCCAAATTTCCAGATTTCAAGACAAAGCATTTGCAACCAAAAACACGCAAATGTGAAACTTTGGGTTGACATCCAAATCGAAGTTCATAAGAAGTTTTTCCAAGTTTTGACCTCAAAAAAACCCGATTTGAAATATAACATGCGGTGTTAACTGCCTCCGCCCAAAATTTTCTAGGAGTACGATACTCATCCAATATCGTTCTAGCCATCTCAACCAAAACATGATTCTTTCTTTCAACAACACCGTTTTATTGCAGAACATGAGGAGAAGAAAATTCATGATCAAGACCTCTTTCATTGTAAAACTGTTCAAATGAAGCATTTTTAAATTCACCACCATTATCACTTCGAATTCTTTTCAAAGAACCAGGAAACTCAAGATCCAATCGAAGAAACAAATCACGAAAGTGTTGAAAAGCTTCGTCCTTAGTTGCCATAAAGAAAACCCAAGAATATCAAGAAAAATCGTCAACAATAACCAGCACATACCACTTTTCTCTAACAGATTGCACTCTAGCTGAACCAACAGTGTCCATATGTAATAGCTGTCCCGGTGCATCCGTCATCATAGAAACAATAGGAGCATGTGAAGTAGCAACCATCTTAGCATGATGACACGGTGTACAAACCAAATCAAGATCTTTCTTAAGTTTAGGCAAACCACGAACAAGATCCAAACCACTTAACCTAGTGAGATGATCAAAACCAACATGTCCAAGTCTATACCAAAACATCACATCTTTATCAAACTTAGCAACCAAACATGTTATCACAGGTGAAACAAGATTATCAAAATCAGCTTTAAACACTCTTCCATAGCGAGAAATATTGAACATAGAATCACCACAAGAATCAAAAACTTTACTTCCAGTTTTCTTAAAGTGAACCTCAAAATCTTCATTAATAATTTGTGAAACTGAAAGCAAATTATATTTTAAGTCCTCAACTAAAACTACATTCTTCAATTCAAATTTCTCATTTACCTTAACCAAACCTGTAGCGAGAACGACACTAGTAGAAGCATCACCAAAGATAATCGATTCAATCTTGGATACCCATTTGAGGGAGGAGAACCAATTTTTATCACCGGTCATGTGCCTCGAACAACCGGAATCCACGATTCACACGTTCTCCTTCCACGCCACCAAAGCCTACACACAAGCAGAAGTCGAAGCCTCAGTACTGGGGTTAGATGATAATAAAAATTTAGGAATCCAGTACTGAGACACACGACCAGAAGATCCAATAGGCATATATCCACGTGCAAAAACAGTTTGAGAATTTTTCGAAAAATTCCTCCGAGGCCGGTCTGACCGCAACATAGATGTCGGTCTGACCGGTGTCCGGTCTGACCGAGGTGCTGCTACCGGTCTGACCGGTCGCCGGTCCGACCATGGTACCCACTGCGGTCTAACCGGTTTCCTCGAGGGAAAACCAGATTTTTGCCACCTCGATTTTGCAAAAGCAATCTCTCTCTTCTTTTTCTGTTTATGAGCTAACCTGAAACAAAAACAACAATATGTCCATCTTTGCCACAAAAAGAATAAGTATACGTTTCTTTAGAAGAAGATGGTTTTGAAAGATTTGTCTTTTAGAGTTGCAGAAAGAGAAGGCAAAATTCCAGCAGATTTAAAAACTGTTTTCTTTTCATTAGGTTTTGTCAAAATTTCACCACGTTCAGTTATGCTCAAAACATTTGGTTGATTTTTGGTGAAATAATCATGAACACTAAAACCTACACCCCTATTGTAGCTAGTCACTTTAGACTGATCCAAAATCATGTTAAGTTGTTTCTTACCTTCTGAAAATTTTTGCAAAGAACTTTTCAAATAAGAAACCTCTTTTTCCAAATTAGCATAATTTTCACAATCTACCATGACACCTTTGTTTTTACGACATTTGGGGCAAGAAAGCACTTCATTGGTTTTCACAAGATCTTCCATGTACTCAACACGACCTAAAGCATCTTTTAGTTTCATCTTATTCAAAGTACATGTTGCGCAATCCAAAACATCATGTGGTTGTTTTAACTTTTTAGCACAAATCATGTTAAATATCAAACTAGCATGAAAAGCAATTTGATATTTTTGCAACAACTTTTTAGTTAAAAATAACTCATCCAAAGTGCGTGTGTGAAAGCAAAACTACAAGCAAGAGAAGATTTATTTTTTAAATCATGTTGAACATTGACATTTCTAATTTTTGAAATCTCATTCATTAAAACCTTACAATTTTTGCAATCATCATCATTAGGAATAAGAGACTTTAATCTAGCAATTTCAGAATTAAGAGATTCAATAACAAATTCATGTTTTCTATACATCTTCTCACACTTCTTATTTTTTGCACTTAAAATAAGAATAGCTTCCTCAGAAGCACTTACCTCATTGTCTTCAAATTCTGAATCCGGTTCACCACGCGCCATGAAACAAAAACCGGAGATGTTTTTCCCTTATCTTCATCTCCACTTTCACCATCTACATCGTTTAGTGGCTCAAAAGCGGTATAGACTTGATCAAAAGCCTTCTTGAGAGTCTCCCTGATCTTCTTCCCTCCTTTAATTGTACTCTTCGGCTTGTTGTCATTGGTCTTCTCATCACCATTATCTTCCCTCCTATTTCTCCCAAGCTTAGGACAACGCGAACGAAAGTGATCCGTAGCACCACATTCAAAGCAACGATTTGGTCCACCTCTTTTCCTGTACCTAACATTAGTCACAGCTTGAGAAATTCTGTTAGTTAACAAAACCAAGTCCTCCTCCTCGAACTGTTCGAGTTGATCATCGGACATGGCACTAAACAAAGCAAATGCGGAAGACTTCGATGAAGAAGAATCAACATCCAAAGAAGTTGAGGAAGAAATCAAAGCACTCGACTTAGAATCAACTTTACGAGAAAGAATATTCATCTCATGTGTTTTCAGTTTTGTGTAAAGCGAATTCAAAGTCAAAGTGGACATGTCAACAGACTCCTGAATAGATGTAACTTTCATCTCTCAAATAGACATATCAAGACAATTCAAAAAGTGGCGAGAAATCTCAGATTGTGTATAATTAACAACATAAGAAGAATCAACAGATCTAAGATCACTTAAAATTTTATTAAACCTAGAAAGATAGTCATCCAAAGCTTCTCCAGGTTTCATCTCAAATTTAATGTACTCCTTTTTGAAAAGATCTCGATGTAGTTCTTTAATATTATTAGTTCCTTGATGAAAATTACTCAAAGCAATCCAAATCTCATGGGCGGTTTGAAGATGAGAAACACGATCATAATCCGAACGAGAAATCCCACTCAAAAGAATATTGCAAGCTTTGTAATTTTGTTCAAATTCAGTTTTTAAAGCAGCAGTATTAATTTGTCCGGCAATCACATAAGGATGAGAAACTTTTCTCCAAATATCATAATCCTCAGCCATAATGTAAGATTGCATCCTACTACACCAATGAGAAAAATCAGTTCCATCGAAAACAAGAGGCTTAGTTGAAAACCTAACAGCCATGGCAAAAACTCTAGATCGGTTAAAATCTAAAAAAGAAAATAAGGCTCTGATACCACTTGTAGGATTGAACAACAAGAACTAAGCCAACCAGAGGGGGGGTGAATGATTGGTGCCCAAAAACCAAAACTTTTAGCTAAAATAAAAGTTACCCTCAAATTTGACGGATCGCGGTCTGACCGAAGATGTTGCGCCGATCTGACCGCCTGATGAACGTCGGTCTGACCGAAGTAGATCGATCGGTTGAACCGCCGAAATCTCCTGCCTTCGCCTGAAACCGCCGCCGGTCTGACCGCCACCTTGCCACCGGTCGGACCGCCGATGAACTACCGGTTAGACCGCCGCACCCGAGAAAACACAAATCGAAGAACTCTTAAAGTGGATGACAACTTTATTAATTCTCTCTATGTTTACAAAGTGCACCAACAACACTCCTTACAAAAATCTCGAAGAAACTTGAAACCCTAAACCAACAACACTCCTTACAAAAATCTCGAAGAAACTTGAAACCCTAAACCAACAACACTCCTTACAAAAATCTCGAAGAAACTTGAAACCCTAACTAAACTATCAACTCAAAGCTCTCAAAAGCGATACCGGGAAGCCTCATGCTCCCTCTCTATTTATACCCGAGGTACGCAGCCTCAAGCCACGAACCAAACTCATACTAGAAGTCCGAATCACCCTAGGAAACCTTCTCGTACAAGAAACAAACTTTACATAACCAATTCTACCAAATTTGGACTCCTTCCAAATTTGACTCCGCATCTCATACGCACATAATACCTCCATCGTATGCCATATGGAACCTTCACCTTCCACGTGCATTTAACTCTAGCCTTAGTATCCCGCATGATCTCTGACCACCCTGGACGTCGTCTTATCCCCAAGCCGACTCCGGTCCATCACCACAAATACTCTTCCGGCATCAACACCTACACATGGAACAAACAAAGAAATCATATTCCGAGACCAAACTATCCTCAACTTGACTCATTAGTAGCAAACAACAGTATTACATATGCATAGTATCTATCTAGAAGTCATATTCATGAAACAATCACGGATATCCAAAGAAACAATCCGAAACCGAAACCGACACAGCGTCGGCCGGTCAGACCGCGGGCTGCGCGGTCTGACCGCGCAATACACGCCGGTCTGACCGGCAACCCATGCCCGGTCTGACCGGACCCAATCCAGCACAATATCTGTATATCACCTGTGAAATCTAATCATCTCTAAAACCACTTCGCAAATAAATTCTAAATATCAAAATCAATAATCTCCAATGCCAATTGTTCATCACAGAATTATAATAAAAACACCAATGATTTTACAGCTGAATATTCAGGACGCAGGCATCAACGATCGCGAAGGCTGCGGGATGGCGACCGTCAGTTTTAATAGTTTGAGGGGTGAAGATACTGTGATTGAGGTATATGAACCAGATTAGGCGTAATATATTTAAGAGAGTTAAAGTGAACTTATTCCGGTTTGCGGCGAACGCTCAAGTTATCGGGCTTTGATGCTTTGACAGTGAGGACTGAGGAGCGAGTAGTACGTTGTAATTTAATGGGCCACATTGTCCAAATACAGACAGTGAAAGACTATGCATATGGGCCAGCCCATCAGCCAGTGTGCCGTACATGTCAAACCCTTCGTTTAGATTAGATGCCGTCCGCCCCTTTGAGGAGGAGAAACTCTTCTTCCTCTTCGTTCTTCCGTCCTCCTCACCAAACCCTAACCCTAGCTTCTTTCATCTGCGGCGGCGACTGGGCGGGTTCTCGATTAGGGCCAAAAGGCGACCACATCTACTTGGGGGTACGCTCCTCAATCCCTTTTTCCTCCGATTCGATTCGATTCGCTTCAAATCGTTGTTTATGGCCATGCACGAAACCCCTAATCTCACCAGTGTGTCTTTTGGCGTTCTCATCGGGCGCAAGATGGCGGGCGAGAGTGGACTGCACGGCATGGAAACCGACGGCGATAGTGGGGGTGCCGGCGCGGGGGTGCCAATTGTTGCACAGAAGCGTACGCGGGAGCTCACATGGGAGGAGAAGGCGGCGACAGTTCTTGACATTGTAACCTCCCACAAGTCTCCTGCATTCCAACTTGCCCAGGGTGATTGCAGCTCAAGTTGTGGCCTCATTGACGTCATGGAGAAAGATCAGTGTGAGTGTATTTATATATAATATAATCCATAATTAATCAATCCATTTTATATGTATCCTATTTGTTATTTGTTTGAGTCATTACATCCTCTTAGCTTGTCGTTCTTTATATGGGACAAATGAAAACCACTTTCCTTCCTTGTTTTACAGCTATTTCTGGCAGCCATGTCGGAAAACACACAGGTAGCTGTGACAGTGACAAGAATGGGGACAGCTGGGAGATGAGGGATGTGGCTGTGGATGACCAATGCTGTCCTATGGATGTTGAGCAAGGTGATAATAAGCAGCAGGAGCGGGATCTGTTAATGGAGCAGGAGGACCTGGAGCTGACGTGGGAAGAGAAGGTGGTCGAGGTCCTTCACATAGTTCGCTGCAGAGGCTTTACTGAATATAACCACAAGCTACTTCGCTCTCTTCCTACTCGCTTTTGCACCCACAACATAGCCTTCTTTGACCTCGATAAAGAATGTCAGTACATCAATCCATATATAATCCTTAATTTATCTTCCTTGTTACATGCAAGCAATAGCTGTATGGATGTATGCATCCTCTCTTACTATTTGTTCGTCATCACATCTTTAGCCTTGGGTAGATATTGTAGACGTGTAAAAATTACAGTATATTCTTTTTTGTTTGATTTCTGTTATCTCTGCCTTGATTTTATTTACAGCAAAGCTTGGGCGTGGACCACCAGTGAAAAAGGCTCTTGCTTCCTCTGAATATTGGAGGATGATGGACTCTGTCAATGTCATCGCGATCAAGGTGACCGAGTCTGATGTGAGTTACCCTATCAGCATATTTGGCACTGTGTTGGCCAGGGATGTGTACGACTACAGGTGTGTCTATTTGTTCAGGCGTGGCAGGGACGATGCCCAGATCATCACCTCACCGGTCTGTCGCTTAACCAATTCCTTCCTTCCTCCTCGCTAGATTAATCAATACTACCATTCCTCCGGTCAAATAAAAATGACATGGCCTTACCCTTACAATCCACTTTCAGATATTCTCCAAGTAAATCACGTCAATCGCCATATTGCAACCAACTGTTTGATCCTTGTTACTAAATAGTTTGTCTGGTATCTTTTTCTAATTAATATTAGACTCACATTATGAAGTGAAATATAGACAGTTACCGAATTGTATTATACTTATCGAGCTTGGTCCCTTCTCATGTCATCTTTTACATGGTTTTCCCTATCCATATGCAGGAGGATACTCTACTTTTGACAGGACCTAATCGAGCACTTGCTGCAAGTGATAATATATATTTCGAGTTCCATCTGAAGATCAAGGGTGATGAAGGTGTCGACAAAGATTTCAGCAAAGGTCTGCTAGAACACAGTACCATCTGTTACACAAAGCAACCCATGACTTTGTCACTGGAAAGCTTGTTGAGTACAATTGAATTTGTGTATACCCCTGTTCCATGTGCTGTTGAAGCTTCAGTTGCAGTCAGCATTAAGGGGCTAGTATCATCCAAGTTCAGTGGCAAAGTAACTGCTTGGACTTCTGGAGACGATGAAAACAAGATCATTCTATATGACAGTGAAGTGAAAGGCACTAACAGAGCACTTGGACCTGGTGGATCAATCGATTTGACTCGTCGTTTTGTCGCTGTGAAACTGGATGATACACTGGTGCTCAATGTCTCTGTTTCTGAGGGCGACCACCATGAAGAAGCTGAATTGTTTGAGCTCGTTGTAGGTCACGATGATGATGAAGAAGAATGTATTCGTCAGCAAGGTCCTTATGAGCTGCAGGTGAAGGTTGTTTGGACGGCAGGCTTGGAGGAGAGTTGGCGGCGAAGGTGCGTGGAAGTTGGGGACAACTACATATTGCTGTGATATATATGATGATGGAGTTGATGGCTATGGGGAACATGTTCAGTCTCAAGTAGTTTTACTGCCCTAGGTTAACGATTAACATTGTTCAGTTGATCTAGTGTTTTGCTCCTTTGCAGCTCAAGGAGTTTGCCTGCAATGCTTGTTTAGTTAAAAGTTATCGATGTACCGGTAGTCTGTAATGCCCAGTAAACATGGATAGGTCTAGCATGCGTGCTACGTACTTCATCACAACCAAAAATTATGCATTAACCGTGATCACTTGTTCTGAAAAAAGAATAGGGGTATGTTATTCTGAATTGGCAGACTACCATTTTTGGACTTGAATTTTCACATTGTATGCTCCAACTGATTATTACCACACAGGATTATTACCACACAGGCTAAGTATGTTCCATTTCGTGAACTATAAAACAGTTACAGAGAAGTTTCTGCCCAAACTATACACATCTCAACATTCAAAACCAGAAATGACATAGTAGCACACATGCTATACTATCATCTTCATGTTTAGCTTGGAAAAAAAAATTATTACTGGGACTTGGAATAAAAAAAATTATCACTGGGACTTGGAATAACTGGAATGGAATTGCCATGACAAGCTCTCCTGTTCCAGGACACAGAGGTGACTGTAACAAACTGGAGTTACAATCACAGCAGAATTCTAATTCCAATTCCAAAATTCTAATCTCAAGTTCATCCAAATGCCCTCTGTGAGTAAATAAACCTCGTGAAGAAGAAACAAGAGAAGAAACCAATTGTGCCTGTAAGCAGGAAGAAGGCATATGAGACGACAAGCATGTATCCAAAGTAGAACATGACTGACACTGGCTTAACAATGCTCAGCTTCGCGAAGAAGAAGAATGTCGCATATAAGAAGAGATAGACTGCAGAACATCCTGGTGTAAGGAATGATCTCCACCACCACTTGTAGTTGCCGCTTCGCAGTTGATAGTAGCAAAACGCAACGGAGATTTCAGCGCAGGCGACGACGAGGAGAACAAGCGTGATGAGGAGGAACCCAAATCCACGGTAGAATTGGTGATACCAGATGAAGATGAGGCCAAAGAAGAGCTCAATGAAAACAATTGTAAATGGAAAGATACTACCAATGAGGATGGAGAACACAGGGCTGATGTACCATGCTTGCTTGGGAATCTTTCGTGGAGTTTTGTTGATCTCCACCGGAGGCTCAATGGCAGGTCTCTTGTACCCAAGATATCCTCCAAGAAACACGAGAGGCGGCGCGATACCGGACCAGGAGGACCAAGGCACACATTGTGGTTGGAGGAACTGTGGCTGATGAATTCTCATCTTGTAGAAGAGTATTCAAGATTGCGAAGATAACAAAAGCGAAACCCGGGAACTGGATAGCTGTTGCCATGGTGATATGCTTCCACTCTGAACCGCTCTTGAACATCTTATAGAGGCGAGAAGAGGTGTAGCCAGCAAGCATCCCCATCAGGACCCAGGTGAGCAACACAACATTTCTCAGGCCTGCAGAATTTGATGGAGAAAAGAAGCCCAGCGCAGCGAAGGCTACGGTGATCAAAAGAGTACCAAAGAGTTGAACACCACTCCCTGCATAGGCACAGAGCAAGACAGGGTTGGATGGAGGCCGGAACACATCTCCATGAACAAGCTTCCACCCGGTTTCCACTTGAGCCTCATTCTGGGTTTCAAGTTGGCTGTATCTAAAGATATCTCTATGCAGACTTCGAAGCATAGTCATGGCCATTGCAACAGAAAGACCAATCAGGGTAACAAGAGAGTTAACAATGGAAAACCAGCGAGCCTGATCATCTGTCATTGACAGGTAGGCATCCCAGCGAGAAGCCCACTTGATATCACTTTCCTGTAACAGCAGTAGCACAAGCATGTGATAAATCATTAGAGAAAGGTTTAATATCTGATTAATGTCTGTTTTAGGGAGAAGATACAATTTACAGGTGAAAGGATGATAAAAGGGAAGGATGAAAGCCACCTCAAAGTTAACATCATAGGTGAATATGATTTCTTCACCAACTTCAATCTCCGGTGGAGAATCAGAGGATAAGATGAACCTGTTGGCATTAGCATCACATGTGCTCAGACGAGAGTTTGCACCGTTCCATTGCGCTTCATATTGGTGCTTAACACTGGGACAAAAGGAAATTAACCAGAAGAACGGTAAAGATGGTACTCATTCATGCTGAATAAAATGTGGGAAGCAAAGTTGGCAAAACCTGAATGGTTTGACCTCAAACGCCACTATTGTAGAAGCACTTGTGTCGATATCCCTCTTGTACCTCACCAAAAATGTTAAGTGATTGTGGATGAAGTACCTCTTATGCTCCTCCTGCGGAAAAATGCTTATGCATGAGGGTCTTTTTAACTAAAGATTTTAGCGAAATAAAGAGTTTGAGAAGATCAATATAATGATCTTTCATCTAAAAAAAGAGTTTTGAGAAGATGAACCCACTCCAAAGAATTGGCCAATTACACCAATATGGTACCCATGCTGATAGAAAAAATCATCTTTATCTATCCTTCTGATTGGAATACTTAATGGGAGGTTGTCAAGAGCCCTGTAATTCAACTTCATTAAATCTCTCACAAACTTTGCGGTGTTTTTAGAAAATGTAAATCTAACCTCTACAATCCTTACATGTTCACACGGTACTCATCTTCCATCTTCTCCATCAGCTCCTTCGCTTCTTTTTCTCCAACAAGCACTCTGCAGACAATTTGGCACTTCTTGGGCACTCTCATTTCAAACTACAGTGAAAACGCAAAGTTGGATCATCAATTCGCAGTCCAAAAATGATAATCCAAGATCTTCACAGACAAAAAAAAAATGATAGAACCCAAGATAAAACCCTGGCAGGTGGCAGTGTGTGACTAACCTGGTAAGGGGACCTCTGTTGGCGATCACCATGGAGAAGTTGCCAAAGAGTCGGAGCACTTTCAGTTAGATTGTCAGGTCTACAGAAGGGAAGTGAGTAGTACGAGTAGGTGATCTGAGTCTCGATGGACATCAGCTCGTTCACCTTCACCAAAACCTCATCTCCCTGTGAAAATGAACACAAGAAACAAAGCAAACAATTCAGAAGATTAGACCAATTAATGTTCAGCAGATCAATTCCAAAGGAGACAGATACCATGTAGAGCGTATCAGATTCAGTACCTTGTAGAATTCGTGGATGAACACAGCTGCGACCGGTGGCGCGGCAAGCAGCGCGGCCACCGCCGCCACCGCGCACCATAAAGCCTCACGTACGACGGCGAGTCGGCCGGCGGTGACGTTGAGGAGGGAGAAGCACTAAGCCTCACTCATATATGATACCGGAAGTGCTGGGAGATGACAACGACGAGTTGGCCGGCGGACTGCGGCGACAGCGACGGCGACGGAGGAGACGGCCTTCTGCATTGGTTCTCTGGCCACGACATACGTGGTTGACCGTTGATCCCTGGGTGGACCGCAATAACTGACTGACTGATTACACGTACGTCACACAGCAATATGGCAACTTTTCAACTCACCCAAAGAAAAACCGGAGCAAAGCAGCTGCTGGTGATACTATCTTGGAAGGGTAAAAAATGATCAGAAAACAGTAGTATTCGGTCCCGTATATAATAAAATGAATTTATACAGAGATCCATAAGAATTGAGAATAATATGCTCTGCCATACGAAACTAACAATCGTAACTAGCCTTATATAACTTCATATCAAAGATGTATCCATCTCATTTATAGTGAATGAACACAAGTGGTTTATAAGCTAAGAACTACGATATAAATTTTCTCGAAAATCGGTAAAATACAGAGTGGATTCTGATCCTCGTCTCACAATTCTCCACAATAATCATACAGAACTTTTGGAAGCCGGATGTTCAGCAACTCTGCGCCTACTCAATCTTCACAGATGAGTAAATCAATCTCGTGAACCACAAGCAGGCACAGAAACCAATTGTGCCAGTGAGCACGAAGAAAGAGAATGAGGCCAGAAGCATGTAGCCGAAGTACAGAATGCCTGACACCAGTTTAGTAATCTGCAGCTTGGTGAAGAAGTAGAACCCAGCATACAGGAAGAGATAGATCGCAGATGATCCTGAGGTGAGATAGGACCTCCACCACCACATGTAATCCTCACTGCACAGTTGGAAGTAGCACAGCACGATTGCAATCTCCGCACAAGTGATGATGAGGATAATGAACACGAGGAAAAGGAAGCCGAAGATGTAGTAAAACTGGTGAAGCCAGATTGAAGTGAGGATGAAAAATAGCTCAATGAAAACTGCTCCGAATGGAAGAATCCCGCCAATAAGAATGGTGAAGGCAGGGTTCATGTACCCAGCCTGCTCTGGGATCTGTCTCGGGATTTTGTTGGTCTTCACTGGAGCCTCAATGGCAGGTTTCTTGAAACCAAGATAGCCCCCAACAAAGACAAGTGGAACCGAGATACCGAACCAAAGAAGCACCAAGGCAAACATTGTGGAGAAAGGGACAGCACCTGATGATTTCTCCCCCCATATAAGAGCATTCAAGACGAAGAAAATACCAAAAGCAATTCCCGGAAACAGGAAAGCAGTCTTCAAGGTGATGCTCTTCCATTCTGATCCTTTAAACATCTTATAGAGTCGGGAAGAAGCATATCCAGCAAACAGCCCCATCAAGACCCAAATGAGCAGCATCGCAGTCATCAATCCTCCACGGTTTGATGGAGAAAGGAAACCCAAGACAGCAAACATCATGGTAACCAGCAGCATACCAAAGAACTGGACACCAGTGCCAACATAGACACAGAGTAAGTCAGAGTTAGTTGGTGGGCGGAACACGTCTCCATGAACAAGCTTCCAACCAGTTTCCTCCTGGGCTTCTTCTTCAGTCTCAAGTTGATTGTACCTGGAGATATCTCTATATAGAGTGCGGAGCATAATCATGGCCACCATTCCAGATAAGAAAAGCACGATCATGAGAGAGTTCACAATAGAGAACCAGTGAATTTGATCATCTGTCATAAGCAGATAGGTGTCCCAGCGAGAAGCCCACTTGATATCACTTTCCTACAAGACCCAGCAAAGAAAACCAAAAGATATTGTTTAAATAAATATAACATTGGAAGCATAGCTGTGAAGGAAAAGAGTCATAGTACAAAAGGAAAGAAGAGATGCCATGAAAATATCATCACCTCAAAGCCAACATCATATGTGAATATGATATCCTTTCCAGCTTCAACCTCTTGAGGAGTATCTGAGTTTATTACTATTTTGTTGGCATGGGGATGACATGTGCTCAAACGAGTATTTGCATCATTCCATTTCTCTTCGAATTGGTGTTTAACACTGAGTCAGGGAATTTAGTAAACACATATGAGGGATTAAACATAAATTTGCCCAATATGTCAAAGACGTTGTACGAAACAAACATAAAAAGGTTAAGGGAATGAACCTAAATGGTTTGACCTCGAACCCAACAATTCTAGAGAGATCTGAATTTTCATCCTTGTGATACTTCACTAAAAATATCAGGTGGTTATGGATAAAGTACTTCTCATCCTTGCTCTGCAAAATATATTTTTGTAAGATCATTACTAGTCTTCCAAACAAAAGAAAAGGAAGCTGAGCACAGAGACTTACACCAGCATATTGGCCCTTAACACCAACATGATATCCACCCTGAAAAACAACATCATCCCTATCTGGCCTTGCAATAGGCACAACTAGCGGGAGGTTGTCAAGAATCCTGTAAGGTAATTTAACCATGTTACTCCAGAACCCATCATATAAAATAAATTTCAATCAAACTAAACAATCCATACAGGCATACATGTTCACCCGGTACTCATCCTCTATCTTTTCCTTTAGCTCCTTTGCTTGTTTATCGCTAATGGTTGCTTTGCAGACGATCTGACACATCTTGGGCTCTCTCATCTCAAACTATAGTCCAAAGAAGTAAAATAGAAGATAATTAGGTACATTAACATGCGAGTGCGCTCAGATAATCTGTAAACCTGAGACCAGTACTAACCACATAAGGAGAATTCTCAATGCGATCACCACGTAGAACTTCTCCAAGATTTTCTGCACTGTCAACTATCGTATCTGGCTTGCAGAAAGGAAGGGAGTAATATGAATAGGGGAGTTGTGTCTTTGTGGATGACAGCTTGTTCACCTTCACTTGAAGTGGATCTTTCTGCAGGCATTGTAGTATATATGTCCATTAGAGCACATCCAAAACATATGACTAGATATTTTTAAGATATTGTTAGTACGGCAGGTAAATGTAAAGGTATGTTTTTAAGATTACTAGATATTTTTTTTCTTCACAGACTCAAAAATATTTTCTTTCAGTCACCTTCATGATGTTTTCTTCTCTACGTAACAGAACAGAATAAACATGTAATAACCTAGAAAATGCCTAGTAGCACAGTCATTCTTAAAACTAATGACAGAATGATAAGAGAGCAAAAAAATTTAAGGGTAAAAGGGTGATTAAGCAGGTGTTGCAAGGACATGCATGCCATTCGTAAGTGACAAAATTGAGGATACACGCACAACTGGCAACAATTGACGAGAGAAGATAAACAGGGTACGGTATAGAGAGGCTGAGAAGATGTTGAAAATTGGAGCGTGTTTACTCAATGCGCAAGCTTGAAAAAATTACAGAATACAGCTATAGTCAACAATATAATTTGTTCTGAAAATGTTCAGAGGGATAATACGAAATGCATATGCTAGGATCATTGCAGAAGTTTTTTCCACTCAAAGTGATAAACTCCTTTGCTTCGCTTTCGGTTAGAAACATGTTTTGCCTCAGCGATGAGGCTTGCGAAACAATGGATCTAATATAAGGATGCTAATGTCCATCCAGAATTCCAGAGGCATGCAACTAGAACCACATGACAGAGGCATCCCTAACCAAATGTCGGTACGCCTTTAGCACTGATCAGCCACACCCCTACATCAAACAGCACTGAAAATATACAGTTTATTCTCAACATTGGCGACAAGCGGCACACAGATTCATCACTCATCAACCAAACCCCACCAACATCCACAGAAACGCGTACGAAACAGCATCCCCTACGTGTGTGTGTGTGTGTGTGTGTGTGTGGAAGAACAGGACGACGATCACGCCAAAATTATAACACCAGCTTTGCTGGCTTCGGTTTTCAAAAAAAGAAAAAAAAAAGCCAAAACGATTTGGCGCGTACGGACAACCCCGAAGAGCGAAGAGGGCTAGAAGCACGAGGACTCAAGGAGCCGGATCTGCACCAGGGGATCGCCGAGATCCAGCAAGCGCAGGAGCGGGAGCCATTACCAGGAGGAGGAGGGGGAGGAGGAACGGACCTTCTGGAAGTAGTTGGGCGCGACGCCGGGGAGGTAGAAGGCCGCGGCGGGGGGCGCGGCGGCGATGAGGAGGAGGAAGAGGAGCGCGAGCGCCGCCGCGGCGGCGGGCCATCGGAGCATCGCCGGCGGGCGCATCTGGTGCGGGATCCGGATCTGGCAAACTCCCTCTCCCTCCCTCGTGTCCTTTTTTCGGGCTGCTACTGCTACTCACGCTCACCGGTCGTGTTGGGGGGCAAGTTGGGGGCCTTGTTTGCTGGGCGAAAATTTGTGTGTGTGTGTGTGGTTGTCACGTCTAAGGGTGTGTGTGTGTGGTTGTCACGTCTAAGGGCGGGCCCAGGATTTTAAGATTAGGTATTAGAAATGTAAAGGGAATAAAAATAATAATCTTTACAACACGAGCACAATATTTGGTATAAATGATCAATAGTATAGTATTTTAGTACTGCTTATTGAATTAGAACTTGCGACAAGGCTTTTAGTAATTTTCTTAATTTATTATGATATACTTGGTGAGAAAACATATACAGTACAATCTACCAACCAAGTATATATCGATTGGTGTCATGCCATCACAACACGGTTAATGCACAAATTAGACAACCATGGTATAATTGGGTTCGATTGTGAGGGATCCAGCCTGCTAGGCTTTCTTGTTGGGCTTCTTTTCGATCAATAACGTTTATTTTCTTTATTTCTCTATATACATACGAAATATATATCTCATATATGTATTTTTTGTCTAAAAATCTTGGGTATTCATTTGAATACCCTTTGAATTGAGGTGGGCCCGCCCCTCGGATATAATGACACACATTTGAAGTATTAAACGTAGTCTAATAACAAAACAAATTATAGATTTCGCTTGTAAACTGCGAGACGAATTTATTAAGCCTAATTAATCCATCATTAGCAAATGTTTAATGTAGCACCACATTGTCAAATCGTGGAGCAATTAGGCTTAAAATATTCGTCTCGCAATTTACACACAAACTGTGTAATTAGTTTTTTTCTATATTTAATACTTTATTCATGTGTCCAAACATTCGATGTGACAGTGTGAAAATTTTTGTTTTTAACTAAACATGGCTCCTATACCATTTTCAGGCCTTTTTTTCGTTTTCCAAGTTTTTTTAAAATTTTTAGAAAAGTTGTTCAAACGCAGACATACATGCACCCTATCTTCAAATAGGGATCTAGAACTAGATTAGCTGTGTTCGGGAGGAGGGGTCCGGCACGCAAAACGACATGGCATTAGCGCATGATTAATTAACTATTAGTTATTTTTTTCAAAAAAGGATTAATATGATTTTAAAAAGCAATTTTCGTATGGAAAATTTTTTCAAAAAACACACTGTTTAATTGTTTGAAAAGCGTGTACGCGAAAAACAAGAGAAATAAGTTGGGAAAGTGAGGTAAAGAACTCAGCCATATATAGGGGAGACTCATCTCCTTCTTCCTCCTTCGGCCCCCACACCCAAACCCCACTATTCCTCATATCCCTCTTCTTCTCCTTCCATCTCTTCTTCTATCAATGGTGATTCAGTGTGGTACAGGGGCTCGAGTGACCCAACACCCACATTGGATCCACTCTTGCTTATCCCTATGAGCACATCTAAAAAACTAGATCGTTATATTTTGGTATTAGCGAAGTCACTATGGGTGTCTCGTTATCGACAAATACGTCGTTTACCATTGAAAGAATAATTAGCCGTAGATACTTAAAATTTGTACGGTTATATTTATCTTAATTAGCAAGTGAAATTGGAAGTGGTGGGTGTCACGCCTAGAAATTTAGCCCCAAATTTTCAGACTATTTTGTGTATTAAATCCCTGTTCAGGACCAGCCAAGGTACACAAAACGACAAGTAAAATACAGTTCCAAACATAAATAAAGCGTAAATACTTACAGAAGAGGCACTTAGTCCTCACACCGAAAAGAAAGCAGCAGCAGCGGAAAAGACGATCCTAGCGGGGCTTCAGCTCCACTCCACAGGCAAAACTCAACTGGGGTCTGAGCCTTGGTCTTCTAACTTCGTCTTTAGTTCAGAAGCACTACACTTCTGAAAAAGGGGAGGGGGAAATAGCAAGGCTGAGTACAACCACCGTACTCAGCAAGCCGCACCAATGATGCAGACGTGCAAGGGGATACAAGGACGGCTTGAGGCTATTTGCATAAAGGCAGTTGTAAAACATTTTATTGAGCAAAACCGTAAAACAGTTGAGTAATTAAAGTAACATTAAATCTCCACTGATCAACGCTACACCACGTTGAACAGGCCCAACCAACCCACCTGAACTACAGTGCATTGAGTCACTTTATTAAGGTGGGACTAATCACGGTGAATTTGGTCGACCGCCCATAACCGCGGGCATGGCTATTCGAATAGTTTTACTCTGGCCAGAGGTGTACAACTGTACCCACAAGACACAGTCCCACGACACGTTTCCGTGCGCCGACATGTGTAACACCCTGAAAAATTCGACCGACAAATCAAAACTCTAAAAATGCGGATTTTCAAAAAACCTTTTAAAATAAATTGCATCATGCCGATTTTGTTCGCCCGTTCCATTGAATCTCGATTTCGGAGTTTGGAGTTTGCGAATAAAGAACAATTAATTAAAAATAAGCCCTAAAAATAAATTGGTAAAATGAATATAAATTAAAATGAATAATAGGTGTGGATGGAGGTAAATAAGATATTACCGCTAACATATTTATATCAATTAAATTTAAATGCGATGGAATAAGAATTAACACTAATTAAAAATTTAAATAAATTAGATAAATAAAAAAAATGTGGGCAATATTAATCTAGGGAGAATTCATTAGTTGGATAACATAAAAATTGGGTAAAATTCATATATGCAAATATTAGTAATTATAGAAACAAATTTATATAATAAATAAAAAAAATAATAAAAATAAAAATTAAATAGGAAAAATGGGAAATGCACCGCTCATTGCACCTAAGGTGCTCGACGGGGTCCCCTAGCCCTAACCCTACCCCGCTGCCGCGCCGACGCCGCCCCGAGCCCCGTGCCGCCCCTGCCGCGCCGCGCCGCCGCTGCCACGCCGTCGCCATCGCCACCTCGCGCCCCGCGCGCCGCGCGCCGCTCCTGCCTCCCCTCTCCCGCCGCGCCGCTCGCCCGCCGCGCCGTCGTCCCGTCGCCGCTCGGCCGTCGCCCTCGCGCCTCGCGTCCTGCACCCCGCCGCGCCGCTCGCCCGCCGCGCCGCCGTCCCGTCGCCACTCGGCCATCGCCCTCGCGCCTCGCGCCCCGCGCCATCGCCGTCGCCGTCGCATGACGCCCGTCGCGTCGCCGCCCGTCCCGTCGCCGCGCGCGCGTCCCATTGCCGCCTCGGGCCCCACGCGCCCCGTCACCACCTGCCACGCCGCTCGCCCGTCGCATCGCCGCCTCGTGCCCCGCGCCGCGTCGCTCGCTCGTCGCCATCGCCGCCTGCCGCGCCGCGCGCCGCCCGTCGCCATCGCCATAGCCGCCGCCCCTCTCCCCCTCTTCTTCCCCTCCCTCCCCTATAAATCCCCTCCCCCTCTCTCCATTCTTTCCCCATCCTCACCTCCTCTCCTCAACTCCACGCCGCCGCGCCGCCGCCTCCACGCCATCGCATAGAGCCGCCGCGCCACTGCCACGAAGCCGCCGCGCCACGCCGCGCCTTACGCCGCCATCGCCGTCGCCGCCGTCGCCGCCGCCGTCGTCGCCGCTGCCGTCGCCGGTGAGCCGCCCTCCTTCCCCCTCGCGTCCACCGCCGCCGCCGCTCGGGTGAGAGAGAGAGAGAGAGAGAGAGCCGGCCGAGAGAGAGGGAGAGGAAAAGAAAAAAGAGAGAAAAGAGAGAAAAAAAAGAGAAAAGAAGAAGAGAGAAAAGAGAGAGAAAAAAAAGAGGGGAAATAAATAAAAAATATATATATAATAAATATAATATAATAATAATAAATAAATAAATATAAATAATAATAATAGTATAAATAGAGGGAAATTAGGAAAGTTTAGAAGATTTAAAAATTAGAATTTAAATTATAGATTAATTTCTCGTCGTAGGATTGCAAAAATTTAATATAAATTATGGATTATTCTTGGTAATTACTATAAGTAATCAATTCGCGGTAGTAATTTAAATGTAATCAACAACTAATAAACGAAATCTTATAGATTATTAAAGATTACTTTGGATAATCTCTATAAGTAATCGATTCACGGTAGAAGTTCGGATTTAATCACTAGTAATTTTAAGACGTATAGTATACTTAATCGGTTAATCATAGACTAAATTAAATCATATAATATCTCTAGGATTTTGTCCGATATTTAGCTCGCGGTAGAAATTTCTAACTTATTACATGGATATAATACTCGGGAATATTAAATTAAAAACTTAAGACAACAAAATAATTATGCTCACAAATAATTTACATCGAAAATGGGTTCGCCTTAGTTCGCGAATAGTAAAGTTAATATAAAGGAATCGACCTTCGCGTTCGATTTTCATTTGGATTTACTTGGATTTTTATTTGAATTCTATCCGAATTCAAATCAATTTTTGCACGTAACTATAGAGCCCGAGGAAGCTGCGGATCCAAGCGAAGGTCAAGACCCGCAAGACTTTGAGCAAGGCAAGTCATCACTACTCTTTGAACATGTTGATCCCAATTGCGAAATTGTTTTGTTTACAAATAAAATTGCATGCAATGATAAACATCCTAATTGTGATTATGCCATGCCTTGATTATTGTTTACCCCATATTCCTTCGTAACCATGTTTACGTATGAGTCCCTAGTCAACTATGACAATTGCTTAGCAACGCTATTCTAGAATCATGCATACTCATATTTATCAAAATGCTCTATGCTTGGGCAATTGCCTTTGGGAAAGTAATTGAGATGCGGCATGTGGAGACATGAGCGCCACATTGCCATGATGTTGATAACATGATTTGCGAAAAGGGAAATGAAATTAAACAACTGTTTTCAACTGGGGCGGACGGAGGATTTGGGTGGTATCCGGGAAAAGGCAAGTACCGTCCCCGATCAATTAAGGACCGAGCCATGAAGTTAAGCATGAAACGACCCCCGTACAACCGCACTTCTCGTATGGGTATAGACCTAGCGGAATAGATAGCTGAGCAGAGGCAGTATCCATGCATAGTGGTTTCTTGATGTGTGAGGCAGGGGCTCTACGGTGGGGCAGCCATTGGTAGAACCGCGAGGCGGGTGTCTACAGTGGTGTCGCCATCGGTAGGACTGCCATGTGAGAATTTAAACATAATTATAACTTAATGCATGTGTGAGTCTTTCCTTCCCGGGTGCGCCAGAACTCCTCTCACTGCTAGAAACCGTGTACACCTAGAGTGCATGAGGATGTAAAGTTCATGGAGCGGGTACTGCCAATGCGAGGTTATCGAAAAGCTTTGCCGTGACATGTCTCATGTGTTGGGACGAGGCTCATGTGTTGGGCAGTCGCGGAGTGCGGGTAAAGTGTACATCCACTGCAGTGTGAGTAAACCAAATCTATTCGAATAGCCGTGCTCGCGGTTATTGAGCACCGGGACGTGTATTACACTTGGCTAGACTCTAAATTCTTAACTTGTGTGGGATGGGATGTTGCATGATGATTTCTATGCTGATGGAGCCACTTCCTGAGAGGAGGGAAGGTGGATGTCCTCAGAAAACCATGACGACTCGATGGCGGGAAGCTATCCTTGGGATCACAATGGATGGTGGACAGAACCGTCATTGTTTAATATAAACACTGGTACTAAAATTTGATCAGTCTATGCTAGGTCTTAGGCCTGTGAAAAGAATTACAAAACTTGCTTTGTGCAAAAGAACCATAGCCATTCCTTGAATACCCTTTATCATGTGCATTGTTGCTGTGGTGACTTGTTGAGTACGGTTGGTACTCACCCTTGCAAATATAAACTTAATCAGAGGCTGGAGATGAAGCTTCGGAGGATCCCTATGTCTATTGCCAGGAGGGTGATGAAGACGATGGCGCTCAATAGGTCTTAGTTACGGTCGTTGCCTGTGGCAATGGCGTGCCGCTGCCTTGATTCCGCTGCCTTACCTATTTTTGTTTTTGGAATGTATTCCGGACCGCCCGGTCCAATGACTTAAGACTATGCCTGCGGGCTATTGATGTAATAATTCGTACTAGACACTCGTGTATGTGCACTGGTTACTTCAGTTATGAATTCGTGTGTACCAGACTACTTGATCCAGGGAAATGGTACTGTTTACACGATTGATTCCTGTTATAAAAACGGGGATCCACAACATGCCACCACGACATACCGGAAAGAGGCCGTGATAGGACCCTTCGCATAACCCCCTCTAACCGATCGCACCACACCTTAGGGTTCGCCCCCGTCCCCAGCAGCCAACGGGCAGCCCCCCTTTCGTGCCGCAGTGAATCCGGAAGCCGATCAACCGGACACCCCGGCCGACCCAACTCCATCACGCCCACCCTTGCCTGGGTACGTCGGCTAGAGAAAAGCTACACTACAAGCCTAGCCGTTGCCCACGCTGGCTTGTGGTAAGCACGATAAATTCTTCCAGGGTTTCCCGCGAACCGGTCCTTAATCGCCATGGGCACAACTAGCAAAACCATGCACCCACAGCCCACCGTGTAGTGTATTTTAATAAGCCCACACCATTACGGTGGCACTAATCCAAAGCTATTGCCAAAAATCAAAGTCTATGCTTTAATGTGATTCCCTTTTTGTGTACTAGTAGAACTAAGCATGGCTAAGCATTTCCTAAACCAACATCTAGTCATTTTAATACCCGAGTTAGCAATGGCATAAGGTAAACAATATATGGCTGAGTAGTAGGACCCATCCCACGTGATATTGCAAAATGATGCAATATTTAATAGAAAAGCGGGACATTTGTAAATTGGGTACAATATGATCGATTATAATGCATGACTTGCCTTGCTCTCGCACTGATGAGACCACAGCAACGTCTTCGAGAAACCGCGGATCGACGAAACGGCCGAAATCTACGCGACAAACAAAGCACACAAGCAAAACAGGCTATAAGACTACTGAAACAGGAAACAAAACCATTTTTAATGGATTCTATGCATTTTTATGAATTTACTGAGACTTGAATGGACTTAATCGGAGCTCGGATGAATTAGATATGATTTTTAGAAGATTATCTGTGTTTTTACTAATAAAGAAAAGGCCTTAATGTATTTATTGCGTAATATATCCCAGGGCTGACGTCATCAATGGGGGGCGGCACCGACAGGGGGGACCTGCATGTCAGCGGCGCACGGGTGGCCGGTCTACCATGGACCGGGACCACTCGGGTGGTCCACCGCCGGTCCACGGGATCGACGGCCCGGATCGGCCCAGGGCCGATCGAACGATGCGGCGGCGGCCTGGCTCGGCTCGGCTCGACACAAAGCCGGCTGGCCGGCCATGGCAAGGGCGGCGGCGCGTGCGCGTGTTGCCGGCGACGGCAACCGACGGCGCAAAGGCGGCGGCGCACGACCGGGGCGGCGGCTCGACCCGACGCGGCTATGAGAGAGAGGGAGGGGAATAGAGGAGGAGGAATGCCTCACCGAGAGTGGCCAGCGCGGAGGAGGACGACGGTGAACGGCTACGGCGAGCCACGGGAGGACAACGGCGGCGGGCGGACGAGCTCCGGGATGCCCTAAGAGAGGAAAAGAGAGAGATTAGGGGGAGGGAGGTGAACCACAGCGATCGGAAACCATGGCCGAAGGCAGTGGTGGAGGTGGTGCTCACCGGAGTGCGAGGGGATGCGGGCTCCGGCGACGGACCTCAATGGAGGAGGGGCGGACGGGGTGGCCCTTGACCTTGCGAACCCGACGACGGCGACGGCGCGGCACGGCGGCGAGTCTAGCGGCGGCTAGCGGCGGCCGGAGCAGCAGGAGCGGCGGCGGCGGATGGGTGCACGGCGCGGGAGCGATGGAGAGCTCGAGAGAGACCGGCGGCAAAAGGAAAAGTGAGGAGGAGGATGCGGGGGTGGATTTTATAGGGGTGGAGAGGTCAGGAACGGCCCGGGGTGGCCCCATTTCGCCGGCCGACGTGGGGAGTGGGGGAGAGGAAATGGGGGGATTCAAAATCCGAATCCCGCCCCTTTTCGAGCGCACGCGCGGGCCGGGAGATGCGGGGAGAGGGCGGCGTCGTGGGGAGGACACGTGGGCGCGGGAGGAGCAGTTGAGGTGGGCGCGGCGGCGGTTTCGGCGGTAGTGGTGACGTTAATGTATTGGAGCATGGGGAACTCAAAGAAAAATTCTACCACGCCGAATTTGATTATTAAATGCATTTATTAATTAATGATTCAACTCTAGGTTAATTCAACAATTTCTTTAGGCGATTTATTTAACAAATTTTAAAGCTGGAAAGGGGAACTTCAGGGCGTGACAAACCTACCCCCCTTAAACTGAATCTCGACCCCGAGATTCGAAAGAGCTGGCGAAGAGGTGCGGATGAGCGGCCTTCAATTCATCTTCTCTTTCCCAGGTGGCCTCTTCTTCTGAGTGGTGGCTCCACTGAACTTTGCAAAACCTGATCACCTTGTTTCTGGTCCTTCTCTCACTGGTCTCAAGGATACGAATCGGCTTCTCCACATAAGTCAGATCTTCCTGGTTGTCAATGTGCTTTGAGCTAGCTTGTTCCTCAGGTACCCTCAAACACTTCTTCAATTGAGATACATGAAACACATCGTGGATACCAACCATATTAGGTGGGAGCTCAAGCTGGTAAGCGACTTCACCTTTGCGTTCCAAGATCCTGTATGGTCCCACAAAACATGGTGTCAACTTGCCTTTGGTTTGGAAGCGGTGTACTCCCCGAAGTGGAGTGACACGAAGGTACACATAATCTCCTGCTTCGAAAGTGAGTTCTCTTCGGCGGTTGTCTGCGTAGCTTTTCTGTCGAGATTGTGCAATTCTCAGCCTTTCTCTGACAGTTCTGACTTTTTCCTCTGCCTCGGTTAGCACCTCTGTCCCGAACAGTTGGCGTTCTCCAGTTTGATCCCATAAGAGCGGAGTGCGGCACTTCCGTCCGTACAATGCTTCAAACGGTGCCATTTGCAAACTGGCCTGATAGCTGTTATTGTAAGAGAATTCAGCATACGGTAGACTTTTATCCCAAGCTCCGCCAAAGTCAAGTGCACAGGCTCGCAACATATCTTCCAATATTTGATTGACTCGCTCAGTCTAACCATCAGTTTGCGGATGATAGGCTGTGCTGAAATTCAAACGAGTCCCCAATTCTTCTTGCAACTTCTGCCAAAATTTTGAAGTGAACTGACTCCCTCGATCAGATACTATCTTCTTAGGTACCCCATGCAGACACATGATCCTTGCTAAGTACAGCTCTGCCAACCTTTTCCCCATATAGGTAGTGTGCACTGGAATGAAATAAGCAACTTTGGTGAGTCGATCCATGACTACCCAGATCGAATCATGCCCTGATGATGTCTTGGGCAGACCTGTTATGAAATCCATGCCGATTTCTTCCCATTTCCATTCCAGGGTCTAAAGGGATTGAAGCAATCCTGCGGGCCTCTGGTGTTCTGCTTTGACTCGCTGACAAACATCACAGAGTGCAACGAATTCGGCTATTTCTCTTCTCATGCTGGCCCACCAGAATTTTTCTTTCAGGTCCTGGTACATTTTGGTACTGCCGGGATGAATTGAATACTGAGTATGATGAGCTTCGGTGAGTATCAGATCTTTTAACTCTTTGTCGTCAGGTACACACAGTCTTTCTCCCAACCAGATTGTGCCATGCTCATCTTCGTGGAAATCTCGGGCTTTTCCAACCCTCATATTCTTCTTGAGCTCAGCTATTTCAGGATCATTTACTTGAGCTGCTCTGACTTGATCCACGAGCGTAGGCCGTGACTCTAGGGCAGCTACGTACCCGTGTTCCACAATAGCCAAGTTTAGGTGCTCAAGATCTTGTTGCAATTTGTCACACATGCCTTCGGTACATATTGCATTGCAATAGCTCTTTCTGCTCAGAGCATCTGCCACCACATTTGCTTTGCCTAGATGATAGTGTATCCCTATGTCATAATCTTTTATCAACTCCAGCCACCTTCGCTGTCGGAGATTCAAGTCAGGCTGAGTGAAGATGTACTTCAGACTCTTGTGATCATTGTAGACTTCACAGCGGTTGCCGATAAGATAGTGCCGCCAGATTTTCAGAGCATGAACCACTGCTGCCAACTCAAGATCATGAGTAGGATAATTGCTTTCGTGTGGACGCAACTGCCGCGAGGCGTAAGCGACCACTCTGCCTTCTTGCATCAGAACACATCCTAGCCCTTGGCGAGATGCATCACAGTAGACCTAGAAGTCTTTTGTCTGGTCTAGCAGAATTAGAACTGGCGCAGATACTAACCTCTTCTTAAGTTCTTCAAAACTTTGGTTGCACTCAGCTGACCACTTGAATTTTTCATCTTTCTTAAGCAACTGTGTCATGGGCCTGGCAATCTTGGAGAAATTTTCGATGAACCGACGGTAATAACCCGCAAGTCCAAGAAAACTCCGGATCTGAGAAACTGTCTTTGGTGGGGTCCACTTTGTAACTGATTCCACATTTGATGGATCCACTGCCACGCCTTGAGCAGAAATGATGTGGCCCAGAAATTTGACCTCCGACAACCAGAAGTCGCACTTACTGAACTTGGCATATAACTGTTGCTCCTTCAATTTCTCGAGTACCAGATGGAGATGCTGCTCATGTTCCTCTTCTGATTTTGAATAAATAAGTATGTCGTCAATGAATACCACAACAAACTTGTCCAGAAATTCCATGAACACTTTGTTCATCAGATTCATGAAGAATGCGGGTGCGTTGGTAAGTCCAAAAGACATAACCGTGCACTCAAACAACCCATACCGAGTAGTGAAGGCTGTCTTGGGAATATCCTCTTCCCGAATTCTCAGCTGGTGATAGCCCGATCGCAGGTCTATCTTGGAAAACACCTTAGCCCCTTTTAACTGATCAAACAGGTCATCAATTCTGGGCAACGGATATTTGTTCTTGATTGTGACCTCATTAAGGGCGCGATAATCAACGCACATCCTCTTGGTCTTGTCTTTCTTCTCCGCAAAGATAACCGGAGCACCCCAAGGTGAAGTACTCGGTCGGATGTACCCTTTCTACAGCTGTTCGTCAACCTGGTTCTTGACCTCTGCTAGCTCATTAGCTGCCATTCTGTACGGCCTCTTGTAAATTGGAGCAGTCCCGGGTGCCAAATCGATCCGGAACTCGATTTCTCTCTTCGGTGGCATTGTAGTGAGGTCTTCTGGGAACACCTCAGGATACTCTTGTGCTATAGGAATATCCTCCAACTTCCTGGGACTTTTCTCCACTGTTTCTGTCTGACCCTCAATAGCAGCCTGATTTAGACTCGCCACGGACTTCTGCGACGCTGGGGAACGGAAAGTGATTTTCTCCCCTTTGTCGTTGGTTAGGGTGATGGTGCGGCTTGCGCAGTCAATCACTCCCTTGTTTCTGGTCAACCAATCCATTCCGAGAATGACATCTAGGTCTTTAGATTCGAGAAGGATGAGGTTGGATAGAAACGGTGATCTTTTGATCTCTATAGTCACCGAGGGGCAGTAGTGTGCTGTCCTCATGTCATTTCCAGGGGTATGAACCTGCATCGGTATTTTAAGTTCCACTATCGATAATCCATGTGTCCCAGCAAATCTCTTGGAAATGAAAGAATGCGAGGCACCTGAATTAAAGAGAACTGTTGCTGGATATGAGTTCACTGGAAATGTGCCCAACACGACCTCTGGTGCTGCCTGTGCTTCCTCTGCAGACACATGATTGGCGCGGGCCTGGATGAACCTGGGTCCAGCGCGATTCAGCTTCGGACACTTGCCAACAAAGTGGCCGTGCTTGCCACAGTTGAAGCAGGGTCCTGGCTTTCCTACAGCCCCCTTCTTGGGCTGTTCTGACTGAGCTGACACAGCTGGCGGATCTGACTAAGCTGGCGCCATTAGTGGGGGTGGAGTCGACTTGTGGTTGTGCTGCTTACTGTTGTTGTGACTGCCACCGTTGTAGTCGTTGTTGAAGTTACTCGGGTGATAGGGACGGTGCTGACAGACGATCAGGGAGGAAGGCCCACCTAGCTGTCCCGCCATGAAGCGAGGCTTCTGATTGTTCCCCTGAGGAAAGCTGATCTGAGCTGCCTTTCTTTTTCGGTCCATTTTGTTGCGTTGCTCTTCCTGACGGATAGCCTTATCCACAAGCTTCTCAAAGTCCTCATATACTGCAGAGATCAGCTGGTTGGTCAATTCCTCATCAAGACCAAACAAAAACTTCTCCTGCTTCTCGGCATCGGTGCGCACGTCCTCAGGAGCGTAGCGCGCAAGGCGGTTGAACTCATGCAAGTACTCTGTAACTGTCCTGGTTCCTTGATGCAGTGCGCGGAACTCTCTTTTCTTTTGTGCCATAATCCCCTCAGGAATTTGTGCCTTCCTGAAGCTTTGACAAAACTCTGCCCAAGTAACCTCCGTTGCATCTGGACGGGTCACCACGTAGTTATCCCACCAGGCAGAAGCGGGACCTTGCAACTGATGTGTAGCAAAAGCAACCTTCTCTTGGTCATTGCATTGCAGAAGGTTCAGCTTCTTTTCAATAGCACGGAGCCAGTCATTGGCCACCATTGGGATGGTGGTGCTTGAGAAAGTGGGTGGCTTGATGCGGAGAAAGTCTAACAGTTTGGACAGGTGTGATGGTAGAGGACCAGACTGCTAGTTCTGCTGCGCCTGCTGCAACATCTGATGGTAATGTTGCTGCATTTGTTGCATCATCATTGTCATCATCTGAGTGACCGATGGGTTCTCGGGCGGCGGAGATGAACTGCTGCCAGGTGCACCACTAGTATGAGCTTCATCGGTCTGCTCTTCGCTGCCACTGGCGTCGTTGGGGTCACGGGGATCATTCCTTGTCTTCACCATCTGGACGAGGATAGGTAGAAATAAGAGAAAGGAAGAAAACAGATGGCTCGGCAACTAATCTTTCTTATAAATTTAAGTGCAATTATCTTAATCTTGATTAAAACACTGAAAAAGAGGCACGTAATTCCTAATTAAGGCAGTCATATCACTGACACATGATATCGACCGCCGACTAACCCACAAGCAACAAACCTAAACACGGAAACTAGCAAGCAAACAGACTAAGAAGACGATAACGCTAAGGGCGGCGACTCTGAAGCTCGGAGCGGCGCTTGCGATCGGAGATCAGGTCTGACATCTAAAGATGGACAAGGGATAAGAATCAATGCATGCTCAAATCCAAATAAACAAAGCAACAAATGACTCAAATAAATAACCAAGCATGATGATTTTTATGCATGGAACATTTTTCATGAACCCAGACAAAAGACACTAATGCAACTGACTAAATAATAACTTAATGCATGAAATAGATGCATGATAGGAATGATGCGCATAAAGATTGCATCCTAACGAACCTAGACACATCTTAATGCATATCACCCAGCAAATTCCCGACCGACTGTCGATTAAATTCTAAATAAGATTTTTCTAAAACACAATACTATTCCTAGTCGATAAATCCAATTGAAACAGCGATTTATTAATTAAGGATTCAACTCTAGGTTAATTCAACAATTTCTTTAGGCGATTTATTTAACAAATTTTAAAGCTGGAAAGGGGAACTTCAGGGCGTGACAGGGCAGTCCCCTCTCATGCCTAGGTGAATCCGAAAGCCGCATAGGCCGTCGCAAGGCCCATCCAAACTCCATCACGCCCACCCTTGCCTGGATGCGTTAGCTAGAGGAAAGCTACACTACAAGCCCAGCCGTTGCCCACGCTGGCTTATGGTAAGTATGATAAGTTCTTCCAGGGCATCCCGCGAACCGGTCCTTAATCGCCATGGGTGCGACTAGCAAAACCATGCACCCACAGCCCACCACTCAGTCGCTTTTTTAGTTGGATAAATATGACCATGAAGCATGGCCAGATGTCTCGAGCATGCAGCTCATTCTGATACTAAAAAGGTCTAATACTGTAATTATCCCATCAACTGAGCTAGTGGTAATTAAGCATGGCTAAGCATATAGTTCTAGCTCGGTCACATAAGTAACACAAGCTAGGCGATTTATTACCCACGGTTGACAAATGACAGATATCAAGTAAACATCGCACAAGCGAGCAGATAGGTAACACCCGGATCCCATGTAATTAGCAAAACGTGCATACTTATTTGCAAACGGTAAAACATTTATAAATTGGGATCAACATGCTCAAGGGGAATGTGTGACTTGCTTTGCTTCTTCACTTTGATCTTCTGAACTCTTTCCCCTTGCGATCGCAATCTTCCGACACGACGGATTCTACACGCTGGCACGCAAAACGAGGAAAAACTCTAATAAAAACCAAGCAAACAGTACATAAAAAGTAAACAAACATGTAGAGCTTAATTTTAGATGAATTTTGCAAGTTGAACGGCTCAATTCGGGGTTCGAACGAATTAGATATGAATTTTAGAAGTTGTTGAGCCATTAAATGATTTTCTATAATTATCAATGATTTATTGCGCAATTATTAATTATTTTTACAAAGGAAAAGGCTTAAGCACTGACGTTATCAAAGAGGCCGGCGCCGACAGGCGTGCCCCACACGTCAGCGTGTCAAGGGAATCGGTCCACCGTGGACCAGGACCATGGGGTGGTCCACCGCCGGTCCACGGGAACCGACGGCCCAGATCAGCCCGAGCTGATCGGGCGACCACGGGGTGGCGCGGCAGGGCACGGGCACGGCTCAGGCCGGCCCGGCCGAGCGACGGCTCGCGGCGGCACGGCCAGTTGCGGCGACGGCCGGCGACGGCTCACGCGGGCGACGGCGGCACACGCGAGAGAGCGGCGGCGCGGTGTGGCAAGGGGGAGGCAGCAACCGGCTGCCCGGCACCACCGGCAACGGCGCGGGCGCGGAGCGCGGAGGGCGGCGGCAGCGACCCGGTCGGACGGCCACCGGCGGCGGCAGCGCGTCGCGAGGACGCCCGGGAGGCGGCCGACGAAGGGGAGGAAAAGGGAGAGGGAGGGGAGTGCTCAACGAGGGGCACGACGGTGAAGGGGCGGCCGACGGCAAGGACCGGCGGCGGCGGGGCTCCTCAGGAAGACGATGCGACGGAGCTCCGGCGACGGGCTCGCTCGGGAAGGGGCGGACGGGCTCGGCCTCGATCTGAGGAAGATAAAGGAGGGGTTAGAGAGGGGAGGACTGGTGCGTGGTGACCGGTAACGACGGCCGACCACGACAATATGAGGAGGAGCTCACCGGCGACCGAGGAAGGAGGAGCTCCGGCGGATTTCCGGCGAAGAGGGGCGGCGGCCGAGGTCCCTCGTCCTTGCGGAGCTGAGGGAGGCAACGGTGCGGGTCGGCGTAGACCGAAGCGGCGGCGTGACGTGGCTGTAGTCGGCAGTGGCGGCGGAGAGAGGTGGTTCGCGTGGCTGCGACGCTTCGGAGGTGAAAGGGGAAATGGAGCAGTGGCCGAGCTTGCCCGGGCGGCGGCAAAGCGGGTGGTGGCAGCGGCGCAGCGCGGAGACGGCGGCGGCGGCTGAGGCGCGCGGCTGGAGAGCGCCGGCGGGCGGCGGCGATGGGGAACAGCGTGGGGAGAGCAAGGGGGAGTGCGGCGGGTTCGGGCGAAATGTGGAAACGAGAGAGGATGCTCCGGGAATTGTTTATATACACTCGTGGAGGGGGAACCGTGGCCGAGTGGGATGGCAACGACCGGCGAAGTGGCGAGGCATCGTGGGATCGTGGGGGCCAAACCAGCGCCTGTTTTTGGGGAAAAACGGGGGAGGAGGTGGAGGAGAGGGGTTGCTTCCAGTCCCACGCAAGAGAGGGCTCGAGGAGGCCGGGAATGGCGGCGACGTGGGTGGTTTTCGGCGGCCATGGCGGCAACGGCAGTTGCCGGCCTGAGGTTGGGGATGACAGGTGGGCCCATGGGTCCCATCTGTCGGCCAAAGAGCAAAGGGAGGCCGGCTGGAGAGGCAAAGTAGACTTCGGGGAGGAGAGGGCCGAGCAGCGAGCTGGGCCGAGGGAGAGAGAGAGCCCGAGAGGGAGAGGGGGATTGGGCCGGGATGGCCCAAAAACAAAGAGGGGGAAATTTTATTGCTCTTCTTTTTATTTTAATTGATAAATGAACTTTGTATCGTTAAAATTATTTCTTGAGCTCCGAAAATTCACGGAGAAATCCGGAGGATATTTAGGGCACAAAGAATATTACAAAATATTCTCGGCCAATGATTTTTAAACGAAAATTTTAATTCTCCCCATAATTTCACTTGATTGAATTGATTTAACTTTTATTTAATTTCTAGGAAATGGATTATTAAATGATTTTTAATCCCGAACGAAAATCGGGGCGTTACAGTGGGGGTAGGAGAACCGTGTCCACTTTATTCGTATTACTATTTCTTTTCATCTTTTATTTCCCTTTCCACGAGTTGCGGATAGTTGTTGGTATTTCTTAAGGACATTATTAGAAATATAATTCCCAGCAATGGTGCAGAAATACTCTTGGTATATTATGGTTACAGAGTTCATCCGCAAGCGCACGGATGTACCATTATAGCATTTCACCCGAGAGTATTCCAAGGGTATCGTATTTGTTTAATCTCGTGGGAAGTATTTACACCCAAATTTGGCACCTAGGGATAAAATAGGGAAAATTACCAAAGTTTGGAAGTCTGCCGGTTTTTCTCTGATTGGGCCGGTCTGACTGTCGTATGTTGGCCGGTCAGACCGCCGAGTGAGGGCCGATCAGACCGGCGGTGTGTGGCCGGTCTGACTGGCAGAGTCCGAGTCCAGTTCTATTTTCATCGGGTCTCGGGTTTCCTTGCTCGGGAAGGCATGTTTCGGATTTCCTTTGGATTCTATCCCGAGTTGGACGTGGAGGAGGGCCTGTAGAGAGCAAGACCAACCCTTATATAAGGGGGTAAGGCCGGTTCATTGTAAAATTCAATCTACAATCAATCAATCGAATCGTTTTCCATATTGCTTTTAGTTTTCTCTTAGTTTGTCCATCTTTGTCGATTTGCGCCGTAAATCGTCCGCCGCCGCTGCGAGAGTGTGACACCTCTTTGTAGGTTTGTCCTGAAAACCTTCCGTTTTGCCCACGAGACGGGTAGTTATCTAGAATCTGCTCCGCTAGCCCGTTTAGTTATCAAAACCCATCTTGGTTTAGCTTTTGCTAGATTGAGGTGGTTGGCGACTCTAGGATCACCGCAAGGCATTTAGGTGCTACGATTGTGCTTGTCAACTTGTCACAAAAAGTTGCCAACACGATTTTTGGTGACTCCGCTTGGGAAATCTGCTCAAAGGCATCTCAACTTCGACGTCGTCATGACAAAGCTTCCATCAACCAAGGCGGAGGTGGAACCGGGCAATGTGATACCAGTCGCATTGGAGGAGCTTGACGAGTGTCACGCCCAGAAATTCACGAACCAGAATTTCTAAGCTGAATGTGTATTAAACCCCTGTCCAGGACCAGCCAAGGTACACAAACGACAATTGTTGACATACAGATCCACGTCTTACAAAAATATAAAAGATTACAAATGCAGCGGAAAAGATAAAACGAGCTAGACTTGGAAACTTGACTTCTGCAGCGGGGCGACTCCACTCCACAGGCAATCCTTGACGGCAGCGACGAAACCAACTTCGACAAGACAGCTCCCACTAGGAAGATCTTCAGCTCTGGTGTGGGGGAAAGAGAGCAAGACTGAGTACTACCCACTGTACTCAGCAAGTCATACCGGAAGAGGAGGTATGATGCAGGATATATCCAAAGGAGGCTAAAGGCTCATTTGCATAAAGCTAGCATTTAAAAGCAGTAGTTGAAAGCAGTAAAACAGCTGTAGTGATTTATCAATATTAACCAATCACTGTCCAACGCTACACCACGTTGCAACAGGCCCAAACCCCTCCTGAACTAACCAGTTCCATTAGCTAACTAGGGGTGAGACTAATCACGGTGAATCTGGTCGACCGCCCATAACCGCGGGCACGGCTATTCGAATAGTTTTACTCTGATCAGAGGTGTACAACTGTACCCACAAGACACAGCCCCACGACACGTTTCCGTGCGCCGACATGCCACCACGACATACCGGAAAGAGGCCGTGACAAGACCCTTCGCATAACTCCCTCTTACCGATCGCACCACACCTTAGGGTTTGCCCCCGTCCCCAGCAGGCAACGGCCAGGCCCCCTTTCGTGCCGCAGTGAATCCGGAAGCCGATCAACTGGACACCCCGGCCGACCCAACTCCATCACGCCCACCCTCGCCTGGGTACGTCGGCTAGAGAAAAGCTACACTACAAGCCCAGCCGTTGCCCACGCTGGCTTGTGGTAAGCACGATAAATTCTTCTAGGGTTTCCCGCGAACCGGTCCTTAATCGCCATGGGCACAACTAGCAAAACCATGCACCCACAGCCCACCGTGTAGTGTATTTTAATAAGCCAACACCATTACGGTGGCACTAATCCAAAGCTATTGCCAATGATCAAAGTCTATGCTTTAATGAGATTCCCTTTTTGTGTACTAGTAGAACTAAGCATGGCTAAGCATTTCCTAAACCAACATCTAATCATTTTGATACCCAAGTTAGCAATGGCATAAGGTAAACAATATATGGCTGAGTAGTAGGACCCACCCCACGTGATATTGTAAAAGAATGCAACATTTAATAGAAATGCGGGACATTTGTAAATTGGGTACAATATGATCGATTATAATGCATGACTTGCCTTGCTCTCGCACTGATGAGACCACAGCAACGTCTTCGAGAAACCGCGGATCGACGAAACGGCCGAAATCTACGCGACAAACAAAGCACACAAGCAAAACAGGCTATAAGACTACTGAAACAGGAAACAAAACCATTTTTAATGGATTCTATGCATTTTTATGAATTTACTGAGACTTGAATGGACTTAATCGGAGATCGGATGAATTAGATATGATTTTTAGAAGATTATCTGTGTTTTTACTAATAAAGAAAAGGCCTTAATGTATTTATTGCGCAATAAATCCCTAGGGCTGACGTCAGCGAAGGAGGGGGGGCGGCGCCGACAGGCGGGACCCACGGGTCAGTGACTCAAGGAGAGAGAGAGGGAGGGGGTACTGGCAGGCGGGGCCCACCGGGCGGCGGCTCATGGGGAGGAGGTGGCACTGGCCAGGCTCGGCTCGGCTCCAAGCCGGCCTGCCGGTTAGGCGAGCGGTGGCGGCAAGCGGCCACCGATGTCGGCGACCGGCGAGAAGACGGCGGAGGCCGGCGACGCGGGCGACGGCGCATCGCGGCGACGCGCATGCGGGGAGCGGCGGCGCGCGCGAGAGGAAGAGAAGGGGAGGGAGTTCTCACCGGGGTTCGGCCGGCGCGGGAGGAGACGACGACGAACGGCGACGGTGAGCGACCGGAGGGCGACGGCGAACGGCGGCCGAGCTCCAGGACACCCTAAGAGAGGAAATGAGAGAGGTTAGAGGGAGAGAGGGTGTCCACGGCGAGCGAGAGCCATGGCCGACGGCGGCGGCTATGGAAGGGCTCACCGGCACACGACGAACGGCGGGCTTCGATGGCGGAATTCGACGGAGGAGGGGTGGACGAGGTGGGCCTCGGCGGTGCGAACTCGAAGACGACAACGACGCGGCTCAGCGGCGGCGCTAGCGGCGGCGAGCGGCAGCCGGAGGAGCGGGAGCGGCAGCGGCGGATGGGTGCACGGCGCGGGAGCGATGGAGAGCACGAGAGAGTTCGGCGAGATGGGGAAAAAGAGAGAGGGGGTGGCGCTGGAGCTTAAATAGGGGAGGGGGAACTTGGATGTGGCCGGTAGGGGCGGGATTCGCCGGCCGACGTGGGGAGGTGGGGAGAGAGAGTGGGAGGGGATTCAAAATTTGAATCCACCCCTTGTGGGCTCGCGGCGCGGGCGGGAAGGCGAGGGCGTGGGCGGCGTCGCGGCGACGTGGGCGCGGGGTGCGGAGTGGGCGCGGGAGCAGTGGGATACGCGGCGGCGTGGGCGGTGATTTCGGCGGCGGTTGGCGCGGGCGTGGGCGGCCGGAGGTTAGGGAAAGGGCTGACAGGTGGGCCCCACCTGTCAGCGCCCAAGAAGGAGAGGGAGGCCGGGTGAACTTCGGGAGTGGGAGGGAGGAGCGGGCCGGCGCGGGAAGAAATGGGCCGGCGGCCCAAGAAAAGGAAAAAGGAGGGAAAAGAAAAGGTAAAAAGGAAAAAGGATTTTTCCTAGGGATTTAATATTGCACTTTGCTTATTTTAATTGGTTAAAATTATTTCCAAGGCTCTGAAAATTCCACTAAAATTCCTGTTAGCATATTTTGGCATGTAGAACCCAAGAAAAATTCTACATGCCGATTTTGATTATTATTTGTATTTATTAATTTGAGGAATTAGCTCTAGGTTAAAATGAACAATTTCTTCGGACGATTTATTTTACAAATTTTAAAGCTGGAAAGGGGAACTTTAGGGCGTGACAACGAGGGAGCACGCAAAGCATTGAATGAACATCCTAAGGCGTATACTCAAGATCTATTGACGAAGGCGTGCGCTAGGACCCGTCAAGGTGTGGTTTTCAAGCCGGGATCATTGCCTAAACCTACTTTTGACAAGGTAAGTGCTGAAGAGTTATCCAACAACAAATTGCACATTCAATAGATTCATCTATGGTTACTTTAAATAATAAATTAGATGCATCTATTGAAACTCGTTGTGAAGAATTCATGAGGACTAAATTCAGCTCTCTCATGGCCGATTTTATGTTCAAAGATAAAGCCTCTACCAGTGCTAGCCAAGCCCCTATAGATCAAATAAGTAGTAAAACTGATGGGGCGAAGACGCAACAAACCGGCGAGGGGTAGTCGGTGCATACAGCCGGTCCGACCGGGCCAGATGGCCGGTCAGACCGTGACTTTGCCACCAGTCAGACCGGCCAGATGGCCGGTCAGACCGGGTATTACCCCAGCGGTCAGACCGGACCTCAGACCGGTCTGACCGCACCTCTGGACGCCGGTCAGACCGGGTCTTGGACCGGGCAGACCGATGCAATTATTCCTATACAGGGGGTAGATCCTATTACAAATAACGCGTATTTGTACCATCTTAGAACATTTGATCCCCTTGTATCTACTGTTGCTGCTAGTTCCCAAGTTCCCCCACATGTTCCCAATGCTTATAATGATCCTTGTAGGGGATATCCCACTGATACTAGGCATGGCCAATATAATTATATTGCGCCACAACCTCAACCTATTAGGCCACCAAACCCACCACCAAACCAACATAGGCCTGATAATATGGAGGAATTGATTAGTGGAATCATTAGGGATAAATTCAGGATTGAAGCTAGGAATCGTGCTAAGGTTTACCAAAAGCCGTATCCTGATTACTATGACGATGTACCATATCCTCGTGGTTATAGGGTTCCCGAATTTACCAAATTTAGTGGTGAGGATAGTAGGACCATATGGGAACATGTAGTTTAATTCTTAGCACAATGTGGAGAGGCTAGTAGTTCTGATACTTTTAAATTGCGCTTGTTTTCTTTATCTTTGTCCGGTACTGCTTTTACATGGTTTACTTCTTTACCGGCCAATTCTATTCATACTTGGGCTCAATTAGAACAAAGATTCCATGATTATTTCTATACTGGTGAAACTGAGCTTAGGTTATCTGATTTAACATCGGTTAAACAAAAGTATAATGAATCTGTCATAGATTATGTTAAGAGGTTCAGGGATGTTAGAAACTGATGTTATAGCTTGAATATAACTGATAGGGATTTGGCTGATCTTGCTTTTAATGGTTTAATTGCTCCTATTAAAGAAAGATTAGATGGCCAACAATTTCTTGATGTTAGTCAACTTATGCAAAAGGCTCTGGCTCAGGAAAGCCGGGTTAAGGATGGTAAGAAATTTGTTAGACCATATGAGAAGAAGCCTAATGTTAATTTGATTGATTACCCCGAGGCTAGTGATAGTGATGGTGAGGGTGATCATGATATGCATGTTGCTGAGTGGTCATGGACTAACAAAAATAAGCCTTTTGTTTGTTCTAATTTAATGCCGACTCCTCGTAAAGATCGGCAAAGTGAGGTTAAGTATAGTTTTGATGTGGCCAAATGTGATAAGATTTTTGATTATCTTTTGCAAGAAAAAAAAATTAGATTACCTAAAGGCCATATCATACCATCTCAAGAAGAGTTGAAGCGTCGAGCTTATTGTAAATGGCATGATTCTTATTCTCATTCTACTAATGATTGCAATGTGTTTTGACGACAGGTTCAATCGGCCATAGATGAAGGACGATTGAAGTTTACCCATGGTTCCAAGATGAAGCTTGATCATGATCCTTTTCCGGTAAATACAATTAATTTCAATGATAAGAAGGTGTTGATTCGGCCGGAGCAAGCCGAATCTACTGTCACACCCAAAAATTTAGCCCAAATTTCCAAACTATTTTGTGTATTAAATCCCTGTACAGGACCAGCCAAGGTACACAAAACGACAAGTAATATACAGCTCCAAATGTAAATAAAGCGTAAAATAATTATAGAAGAGGAACTTAGTCCTCACACCGAAACAAAAGCAGCAGCAGCGGAAAAAGGCGATCCTAGCGGGGCTTCAGCTCCACTCCACAGGCAAAACTCAACTGGGGTCTGAGCCTTGGTCCTCTAACTCCGTCTTCATCTTAGAAGCACTACACTTCTGAAAAGGGGAAACAATAGCAAGGCTGAGTACAACCACCATACTCAGCAAGCCACACCAATAATGCAGACATGCAAGGGGATACAAGGACGGATTGTGGCTATTTGCATAAAGGCGGTTGTAAAACATTTATTGCGCAAAACAGTAAAACAATTGGTTAATTAAGGTAACATTGAATCTCCACTTATCGGCTTCAAAGTTCTAGAATCAGCCGATGGGAGTCAAGTCGCCACGATATCGTGTTCTTGGTGGAGTCGGATCAATCAAAGGAAGCTTATCTAGAAGAGTCCGAGATCAAGAAGGATGCGACATGACAGTTTATCTATTAATTAGGCATAGTTTGTTAGTTTCCTTTTATCTTTAGGAAAGTTTGTTTAGTGTCCGATAGGGACTTTAATCTTTTTCCTTTTTAGTTTCTTTCTTGTCTGACAAGGACTAGTATCTCCCTATGGGTATAAATATGTACACCCGGGGTCTATGTAATTTATCAATCTATCGATCAACAATACTCTCAGCGCATCGCCACCCTCTTTATCGAGGTTTTTACTTATCTTTCGGTGGGATTTGGGCACCTGACGCGGGGCTGCATCGGCTTTCGATCTCCGGCGAAGGGGTAAGTCCTACGTTCCGTCGGGCCCTGGTGAATCTGTCGGCTACGTTGGTGTTGTTCAAGGCTGCATCGCTTTGATCTCTTGGATCGCTCTGGTTTGGTTGATATATTTGCCTACCTGATATCTCAATTCTATCTCTAGTTGCATTGTGTTTAGAGATGCATCGGTTTAGTTGGAACTGTCTCGGTTAGGTCTGATCTTCTATCTTAGCCGATATATCTCTATAATCGCAATGCTGTTATAAATAGATTTGTTATATCCTTCACATTAGACAGATCTATCGGCTCATCGAGTATTAGATTATCATATACAATCTCATGCTGCATCGGTTAGGTTCAACCTACTAGATTGTTGTTGATAATATAAGTCTTGTGAGGCTGATAGGTTCATACTAATGTTTTATTGGGGTGCTAGCCGATAAGTTATCTGGACGTTGCATCAGCTCATAAGGATTACATATATATATAAGTTGGATTTAGCCGATTGCAACAAAGGTTTCACTGTTTAATCTAATCTGTGGATTTTATGGCATCGGACCTCCAGCCGATGTACGCTTTAACCTTCAGATCAGTGCTTATTCTATCATATCGTTGCTAGCCGATTGGTTTCTACTGGACTATATTATTGTTATATTATATTATCATCAGCCGATTGCCTCTATATCATTATCTACATTGAACATATAGCCGATTGCTTACCCTATCGCTATCGGCTGGTATCGGCATCGGCTATTATCGGCTATCGGCTGGAACTACTCCATCGGCTTGTCAGCCGATCGGCTGTTTTGATCTACTATTTGCATATCTTGTCAGTGGCAGGATCAAACTGACTGGCACGCACGCATCTCATCATATTTGGACCTGCACTGGAGCTAAGCAGATCTCCCAAGCCGGTGTGTTCGATTTTTTTGTCAACAGCTATTCGAATAGTTTTACTTTGGCCAGAGGTGCACAACCGTACCCACAAGACACAATCCACCGGCATGTCATCGTGCCCGGCCGGACACATCACCATGTCGAGTGATTGTGACAAGACCCTTCATATAACCCCCTCTGACCAAACACACCACACCTCAGGTTTCACCCCCGCCCCCAGCAGGCAGCGGGCAGTCCCCTCTCGTGTCTAGGTGAATTCGGAAGCGACAAAGGCCGTCACAGGGCCCATCCCGCTCCATCACGCCCACCCTTGCCTGGATGCGTCAGCTAGAGAAAAGCTATACTTCAAGTCAGGCAGTTACCCATTCCCAATTGTGGCAAGCGCTGTAAGTCTTCCAGTGCATCCCGTGAACCGGTCCTTAATTGCCATAGGTGCGACTAGCAAAACCATGCACCCACAACCCACCATTCAGTCGCATTTTAGTTGGATAATTACGACCAATGGAACATGGTCTGATGTCTCGAGCACGCAGCTCGCCATGATACTAAAAAGTTCTAATACTGCAATTATCTCATCAACTGAGCTAGTGATAATTAAGCATGGCTAAGCATAAATGATTCTAGCTAGGTCAACATAAGTAACACAAGCTAGTCGATTTATCACCCAAGGTTGACAAAGGACAGATATGAAGTAAACATGGCACACGCAAGCAGATAGGTAAACCATGATCCCATTTAATTAGCAAAACATACATATTTATTTGCAAACGGGAAAACATTTGTAAAGTAGGATCAAAATGCTCAAGAGGAATGTGTGACTTGCCTTGCTCCTTCACTTTTATCTTCTGAACTCTTTTCCTCGCGACCGCGGATTTCCGAAATGACGGATTATACACGCTAGCACGGAAATCGAGGAAAAACCCTAATAAAAACCAAGTAAACAGTACATAGAAAGTAAACAAACATGTAGATCTCAATTTTAGATGAATTTTACAAGTTGAATGGCCCAATTTGGAGTTCGAATGAATTAGATATGGATTTTAGAAGTTTTGAGCCATTTAAATGAATTTCTAGAATTTATTGATTTATTGCGCAATTATTAATTATTTTCTCAAAGGAAATGGACTCTGCTGACGCAACAAGGGGTGAGGCATGGACCGCGTCCACAAAGGGGCGGGCCCCACACGTCAGCGGCACGGCCTACCGGGGCCACGCGGGCACACACCCGACGGCCCAGATCAACCGAGACCGATCGGACGGTCGGGTGGCGCGGCTGGCGCACAAGCGCGGCAAAGGGCCGGCTCGGCTAAGCGACGGCGCGGCAACCGGCGGCGACGCAAGGAGCAGCGGTGCACAGCACGGGAGGCGGCCGGCGAAGGGGAAAGGAGGAAGAAGGGAGGGGGAGTTCTCACCGAGCGCCACACGGCGGAAGGAGGCGGCCGGCGGCAGGATGGCAACGGGAGGCAGCGACGGTGGAGCTCGGGGTAGAGGGAGACGACGACGCTCTGGCGACTAGCGGAGCTCGGGAAGAGGCGGACGAGCGGCAGCTGCACCATAGGATGGGAGGGGAGGTGTTAGGGAGGACGGGGCGACGACATAGCCGGCCGGAGAGGAAAAGAAGGGAGGAAGGGCTCACCAGCGCACGGGATAGCGGACGTCCTGTGAGTTTTTGGCGATGGGAAGAGGTGGCCGAGGTTCTCCTCGTCCTTGCGGAGCCGAGGGATGCGACAGCGTGGGTCGGCGACGACCGGAGCAGAGGGACGACACGGCTGGAGTCGGCCAATGGTGGCGGTGGCTCGGGTCGACGGTGGAGGGGCGGTTGCGGTGGTGATTTGGGGAAACGAAGCGAAGGCCGGTGTGCAGCACCTCGCGGCGAAGCTGTCGGTGGCAGTGGCGCAGCGCGGCAATGACTAGGGCGGTGGTGGCGAGCGGCTGGAGGCGGTGAAAGAGGTGGCGGCTTTGGGTGCACGGTGGGAACGATGTTTCGGGGTGGAAGGGGGAAAAAGGAGTGGCGGCCGGGGGTTCCACGCGGTGCGGCGAACGCGGTGGAGGCGGAGGCGCGGCGTGAGGTGGCCAGGAGCGGCCGCATGGGGCGGCCGGAGCACGGCGACGAGCGGCGGAGCTCGGACTCGCGTCACGAGCACGATTTAGGGCACGGGGAAGCTCGGGAGTTGGGGGAAATGAGAGAGGGGAGGCCGGGGAGTGTTTTTATAGGGGAGGGGAGGTCGGACCGAGCCCGGGAGAGGCGGAGACAGGGCGGCAACCGCCGGTGGCGTGGGCGGCATCGTGGGGTGTGGACGGCGGTTTTGGAGGGGAGAGGTGGGGATAAGGAGGACGTGGGGCCACGGGGTCCCACGGCCGGCGGGCTCGTGCGCGGGGTGGAGGAGGGCGGAAATGGCGGCGTCATGGGGTGGCTCGGGCGGCCATGGGGGCGGTTGGAGCCGGAGGAAGGGGGTGTCAGGTGGGGCCTCGGGTCCCACCTGTCGGAGAGAGAGAGGGAGGGGAAAACGGGAGAGGGAGGACAAACGGACTTGCGAAGGGGAGCGAGCTGGGCCGACGGCCCGAGAGGGGGAAGGAGGGGAAGGGGAGAGGGGAAAGCGGGCCGAGGAGGGGAAAGGAGGGATTGGGCCGGGTCGGCCCAAAAGGAAGAAGAGGGAATTAAATTTGTTTTTCTTTTTTATTTAATTGATTAATTGAACTTTGTATTATTATAATTAATTCTTGAGCTCTGAAAATTCACGGAAAAATCCGGAGGGTATACTAGGGCACAAAGAATATTACAAAATATTCTTGGCTAATGATTTTTAAAGAAAATTTTTAATTCCCTCACTATTTCACTTGATTAAATTGCTTTAACTTTTATTTAATTTCTAGAAAATGCATTATTAATTGATTTTTAATCCCGAAAGAAAATCGGTGCGTTACATCTACTAAGGGGAAATGAGTGGTCATTGGGGAGACTAGGCCAAAGATGGTGCCAAAGAATCTGGAGGTTGGCGTGTGGAAGGAGAATAGGAACGAAGCTTCGAGTTTTAAAGCTCCTAAGAAGACTAAGGTGACCTTCGATATGCTTTTGGACAAGTATGAGAAGCAAGGTGGTGAGAAAGCTGGCAATAAAGAGAAAAGACCAAGATCACCTCCTAGGGAGCGATTTGGTCATTCACCAAGACGGTCGGAATCACCAACATATCATCGTCCTCAAGACATGTCATGGGGGCTTTATCCAATGCCGTCGCCGGGTTATCCTTTTCCTTACTACATGCCATGGGGGGCAACACTGCCAATGTTCAATCATATGCCTCCAATGCAATACAACCAAGGATGGGGAGGACCAAGGAGGCCGGCTCGTGAGCGCTTGTCTTCACCAAACAATAGCCGGTTTTATGCTAAGAACCGGGCCAATGAAGAAAAGAGGGAAGGAAAGCATTGCACTTGTTTGTTCTCTCCCTCTCTCTGTCTCAATATAATAGATAGAGATCCCAGACCTTCTACCATAAATAGATATACTATACATAGACAAAACTTACAAAAATCGTTAGTTTTCAAATATCTTAACTAAGAAACAACAAAACAAAACAAAGGTATTTTTTTTCAAAAAAAAATATAGAAAAGTAAGCTTTTTGAATCTTCTTTTACCATGCTTCGCCAATCCATAAAACCGCACCGAGATGATCTTAAGGAGCAGCCTGAACTCGAACAACCCTTAATTAGCAGAGTTCCATCCCTAATAACATTTTCTTTTATTTATGATAAACTAATTAAATTTGTCATTACATAATGTATTTTAGTGTTCAAGGACTAGGACCTGCTAGCTTCCTCTACAAAAGTATTGGGAAAAATGTGGTCCTATTCATATTTTCCATTCAAAGAGTGTAAATGATTTTTTTTATTTAATTTATGCCCAAATTTAGTAGGCATCTTTTTCTCCCTGTTTTTTTATAGCTAGGTTTGTTTCCATATGTCTGCCTTCTTGTTCATAGCCACAGTAGATAGCTAGCATTGGAAGAAGATCAGCCATTGCTCATTGCTTCATCTCTCTCCTTGCGGCTGATGATGGGTGGCATACTACTAGAAAAACGATTTTCTACAATGAACACATATATTTTCACAGGAAGATCTTATTTTCGACTATGATTGCCTGGCTGTGTAGTTGTTGTGTGGAGAGGAGTCCAATGGCCGACCGCCTGGGAATATCCTATTCCCATTTTTGCAAGCAGATGGCTTAAAAGGGCCACCTGCAATAATACCCTTATTTTTGCAGGCGGGCCTCTTAAGCCATATGGTGAAATTTGGTTGTGGCATTTAAATAGACGCAAAAGGAAACTGAAACACCAGTTTTTTCTAAGTCCCTAACTCCCTCCCTTTTCCTCTCTCGAGCTCCTCTTTCCTCACCCGAACGGCAGCAACGGCGGGGCTCGGTAGTGTTGGCGGGGAAGGGAGCAGCGGTGGTGCTCCCCCGGCCGTGGCGCACGGTTCGCCGACGAGGGTGGTGGATCTAGCAATGAGAGCGGCGGACGCGGCGGATCTGGCGATGGTTCGTCTTGGCCTCCTCCTTGTCATGGTGGCAAGGGCGCACCCTCCTCGCGCTGTTTGTGGTCGTCTTCCTCGTGGTGGTCTTGGTGACAATGTTGGCACTAGAGGTGGTGGTAGAAGCGGCGTCCATGGAAAGCCGGCTACCGGATCGGCTTCTCGGTGGCAATGGCAGCATCAATCCTCCCTGCAATGATGACCACCACCGCCACGTCCAACTGCTGTTTCGTTTTGGCTACATGCAAAATTCGTTGTTCTAGTAGTGGCAGTACTGATGAGAAGTAGAGAGTATAGGAGATATGGAGGAAATTAATACATTGGCAGTTTTGACATTATTGGAGTAGTGATCGGGATGATGCATGCATGGAAAATCAAAATAAGAATAACACTATAGAATCCCCCTCCCCCCCCCCCCCCCCCCGCCCCATATCATTAGTTTTATTCGTCAACGAGTTTGAAAATACCATCACAGATATACCGGGACAATTTACTCTTTATTTGTCTACTATGTAAAACTAATAAATCAAAATGAGGATTGAGAAAACAAGAGAGATCATATGATTGGTTCAAATGGATGGCAACATGGCATGTGTTTTCTTCTGCTATCAAGTTTATCTAGTAGCTAGCCGTCAATATCAAACTCGTGTCGTCTAAGGAAACATTTGAGGCATATGGGAGGTTTTTGGATATCAGGTGTTGAGATTTTGAATTTTCTGGGAACAGCTTGAATTTGATTATTTTAAGGTTTTGGATGCCCTTTTATATCCGATGCCGAATTCGTGGATGAACAGTAGCATCAACCGCTGCCTCATCGGAGCCAATAAAGCCTCACGGTACGACGGCGAGTCGGCCGGCGGCGACGTTGAGGAGGGAGAAGCACTAAGCCTCACTCATATATGACAACGACGAGTTGGCCGGCGGACGGCGGCGGAGGAGCAGCTAAGCTTCGGTGCCTTCTGCACTGGTTCTCTGGTCACGACATACGTGGTTGGACCGCAATAACTGACTGACTGATTACACGTACGTCACACAGCAATATGGCAACTTTTCAACTCACCCAAAGAAAAACCGGAGCAAAGCAGCTGCTGGTGATAGTACCAATTACTACCAAGCACGTTATGCAGAAAACAGTAGTATTCGGCAACCGTATATTATAAAATGAATGTATACAGTGGTCCATAAGAATTGAGAAATATGCTCTGCCATATGAAACTAAAATCGTAATTAGCCTTATATAACCTCATATCAAAGATGTATCATCTCATTTATAGTGAATGAACATAAGTGGTTTATAAACTAAGAACTACGATATAATTTTTCTCGAAAATGGGTAAAATACAAAGTGGATTTTGATCCTCGTCTCACAATTCTCCACAATAATCATACAGAACTTTTGGAAGCCGGATGTATAGCAACTCTGCGCCTAGTCAATCTTCACAGATGAGTAAATCAATCTCGTGAACCACAAGCAGGCACAGAAACCAATTGTGCCAGTGAGCACGAAGAAAGAGAATGAGGCCAGAAGCATGTAGCCGAAGTACAGAATGCCTGACACCAGTTTAGTAATCTGCAGCTTGGTGAAGAAGTAGAACCCAGCATACAGGAAGAGATAGATGGCAGATGATCCTGAAGTAAGATAGGACCTCCACCACCACATGTAATCCTCACTGCAGAGCTGGAAGTAGCACAGCACGATTGCAATCTCCGCACAAGTGATGATGAGGATAATGAACACGAGGAAAAGGAAGCCGAAGATGTAGTAGAACTGGTGAAGCCAGATTGAAGTGAGGATGAAAAATAGCTCAATGAAAACTGCTCCGAATGGAAGAATCCCGCCAATAAGAATGGTGAAGGCAGGGTTCATGTACCAAGCCTGCTCTGGGACCTGTCTCAGGATTTTGTTGGTCTTCACTGGAGCCTCAATGGCAGGTTTCTTGAAACCAAGATAGCTCCCAACAAAGACAAGTGGAACCGAGATACCGAACCAAAGAAGCACCAAGGCAAACATTGTGGAGAAAGGGACAGCACCTGATGATTTCTCCCCCCATATAAGAGCATTCAAGACGAAGAAAATACCAAAAGCAATTCCCGGAAACAGGAAAGCAGTCTTCAAGGTGATGCTCTTCCATTCTGATCCTTTAAACATCTTATAGAGTCGGGAAGAAGCATATCCAGCAAACAGCCCCATCAAGACCCAAATGAGCAGCATCGCAGTCATCAATCCTCCACGGTTTGATGGAGAAAGGAAACCCAAGACAGCAAACATCATGGTAACCAGCAGCATACCAAAGAACTGGACACCAGTGCCAACATAGACACAGAGTAAGTCAGAGTTAGTTGGTGGGCGGAACACGTCTCCATGAACAAGCTTCCAACCAGTTTCCTCCTGGGCTTCTTCTTCAGTCTCAAGTTGATTGTACCTGGAGATATCTCTATATAGAGTGCGGAGCATGATCATGGCCACCATTCCAGATAAGAAAAGCACGATCATGAGAGAGTTCACAATAGAGAACCAGTGAATTTGATCATCTGTCATAAGCAGATAGGTGTCCCAGCGAGAAGCCCACTTGATATCACTTTCCTACAAGACCCAGCCAAGAAAACCAAAAGAGATTGTTTAAATAAAGATAACACTCGAAGAACAGCTGTGAAGGAACAGAGTCACAGTACAAAAGAAAAGAAGAGATGTCATGAAAATATCACCTCAAAGCCAACATCATATGTGAATATGATATCCTTCCCAGCTTCAACCTCTTGAGGAGTATCTGAGTTTATTACTATTTTGTTGGCATGGGGATCACATGTGCTCAAACGAGTGTTTGCATCATTCCATTTCTCTTCGAATTGGTGTTTAACACTGAGTCAGGGAATTTAGTAAATGCACATGAGGGACTAATAAAAAATTTGCCCAATATGTCAAAGACGTTGTATGAAACAAACATGAAAAGGTTAAGTGAACGAACCTAAATGGTTTGACCTCGAACCCAACAATTCTAGAGAGATCTGAATTTTCATCCTTGTGATACTTCACTAAAAATGCCAGGTGGTTATGAATAAAGTACTTCTCATCCTTGCTCTGCAAAATATATTTTTGTAAGATCATTACTCACCTTCCAAACAAAAAATGGTAAGCTGAGCACAGATACTTACTCCAGCATATTGGCCCTTAACACCAACATGATATCCACCCTGAAAAACAAGAGCATCCCTATCTGTCCTTGCAATAGGCACAACTAGCGGGAGGTTGTCAAGAATCCTGTAAGGTAATTTAACCATGTTACTCCAGAACCCATCATATAAAATAAATTTCAATCAAACTACACAATCCACACAGGCATACATGTTCACCCGGTACTCATCCTCTATCTTTTCCTTTAGCTCCTTTGCTTGTTTATCGCTAATGGTTGCTTTGCAGACGATCTGACACATCTTGGGCTCTCTCATCTCAAACTATAGTCCAAAGAAGTAAAATAAATGATAATTAGGTACATTAATACGTGAGTGCACTCAGATAATCTGTAAACCAGAGTCCAGTACTAACCACGTAAGGAGAATTCTCAATGCGATCACCACGTAGAACTTCTCCAAGATTTTCTGCACTGTCAACTATCGTATCTGGCTTGCAGAAAGGAAGGGAGTAATATGAATAGGGGAGTTGTGTCTTTGTGGATGACAGCTTGTTCACCTTCACTTGAAGTGGATCTTTCTGCAGGCATTGTAGTATATATGTCCATTAGAGCACATCTAAAACATATGACTTCAGTACGGCAGGTAAATGTAAAGGTATGTTTTTTAAGATTACTAGATATTTTATTTCTTCACAGACTAAAAAATAATTTCTTTTGGTCAACTTCATGATGTTTTCTTCTCTACGTAACAGAATAGAATAAACATGTAATAACCTAGGAAAAGGCCTAGTAGCACAGTCATTCTTAAAACTAACGACTGAAAGATAGTGGGCAAAAAATTAGAGTAAAAGAGTGACTTGCAAGGACATGCATGCCATTCATAAGTGACGAAATTGAGGACACACATACAACTGGCAACAGTTTACGAGAGAAGATAAACAGGGTACAGTATAGAGAGGCTGAGAAGATCTTGAAAATTGGAGCACGTTTACTCAATGCGCAAGCTTGAAAAAATTGCACTGTTCAAATAAAGCTATAGTCAACAATATAATTTGTTCTAAAAATGTTCAGAGGGATAATACGAAGTGCATATGCTAGGATCAATGCAGAGGTTTTTTCCACTGCTTTGCTTCGCTTTCAGTTAAAAACATGTTTTGCCTCAGCGCTGAGGCTTGTGAAACAATGGACCTAATCTAAGGATGCTAATGTCCATCCAGAATTCCAGATGCATGCAACTACAACCGTGGAGGCATCCTATAACCAAATGTCGGTACGCCTTTAGCACTGATTAGCCACACCCAGACATCAAACAGCACTGAAATATACAGTTCATTTTCAGCATTGGCAATAAGCAGCACACAGATTCATCATTCATCAAAACCAAACCCCACCAACATCCACAGAAACGCCTACGAAGCAGCATCCCCCGAAGAGCGAAGAGGGCTAGAATCACGAGGAGCCGGATCTGCACCGCGGGATCGCCGAGATCCAGCAAGCGCAGGAGCGGGAGCCATTACCAGGAGGAGGAGGAGGAGGAGGAGGGGGAGGAGGAACGGACCTTCTGGAAGTCGTTGGGCGCGACGCCGGGGAGGTAGAAGGCCGCGGTGGGGGGCGCGGCGGCGATGAGGAGGAGGAGGAGCGCGAGCGCCGCCGCGGCGGCGGGCCATCGGAGCATCGCCGGCGGGCGCATCTGGTGCGGGGATTCCCCCGGATCTGGGGCGAGCGAGCGAGCGAGCAACTGGTACCTCAGCCTCGTGTCCTTTTCCTTTGCTTGTGTTTTTTTGGGGCTACTGCTACTCACGTTCACCGGTCGACTGGGGGCAAATTGGTCCTATACCATTTTCAGGCCCTTTTTTATTTTCCAAATTTTTTAAAAAAATTTTAGAAACGTTGTTCAAACGCAAGAGGCACGTAACATACGCATCCAAATAGGATCTAGAACTAGATTATGGCTGTGTTCGGCACCCCTCTTTCTCGTTTTTTCACGCGTACGCTTTTCAAACTGCTAAACGATATGTTTTTTTAAAAAAAAATTATATGCGAAAGTTGCTTAAAAAATCAAATTAATCCATTTTAAAAAAAAGTTTAGTTAATACTTAACTAATCACGTGCTAATGGACCGCTCCGTTTTCCGTACGCACTATTCATGTTGGGAACCAGGCGTGCCGAACACAGCCTATTATAGGGAGACTCATCTCATTCTTCCTCCTTCGGCCCCCACACCTAAGCCCCACAATTTCTCATATCCTTTTTTTCTCCCTTTCATGTCTTCTTCTATCAATGGTTATCCAGTGGGGTAGAGGGACTCGAGGGACTCAGCACCCACGTTGGATCAAATGTAAAAGTAAGATGATGTGGCTTTATGAAAAAACACAAGAAGGAAGATAATTTAGACTATACATCTAAGAACTACAAAGAATTAAGATGATATGGCTTTATGGGAGAAGAAAAGAATTGAGATAATTTGAACCATAGATTAATCATCTGAGGACTAAAAACAATTTATATGATATGACTTAATGAGAGAAAAGAAAAATAGCATGGAATTAGTGAGGATGAAATATATAGATTTATATGATATTATAAAAAAGATGATGGAGATATATATTGAAATATTATGTGAAATATGTGGGATGATTTAACATGCTTACATTTTAAATCTCTAAAATTTAATAAACTATTAAATTATAGATAATATAATATGCTTGCATGATGTTTAAATATAATAATTGTTAATGGGTAATGATATGGCATCTGTAACGCCCCGCTTTTCGCGAGACGTTAAAAACTAAATCAATAAAATCCTAATTGCGAAAATTTCGTTCTTTGAGTGAGAGTCTAAGTCGTGCCATGGATCTCAGTTTAAATTCCTTATTCCCTCCTGTCAAAATCAAAAATCGCCTCCTCGAAATTCCCCTTCCGATTCAACTTCCTAGATCAATTCCGAAATTCAAATCCTTCCTTTGAATCCATGCCAAATACTTTTCCCCGATTCCAAGAAAATATCAAATCCCTACCTTGAATCCCTCCCTGTCTATCGATAGATCTATCTACTTATCTAACCTATCAATCCATCTATCTATCTGTCGACGTTTGATATCACGACTACGGTATTTGCATAGTATGGGGATCGTTGGTACTTGGATATATACGATATTGAGGTAAAAGAGATGGGGACGAGGATTTTTATACAGGTTCGGGCTCCTGAATTGTCAGGTAATAACCCTACTCCTGTTGGCCGAAGCCGGTCGTTGCTCTTATTCACCATAATCAAACCAGTACAATATTTGGGGTAGCCTATCTAACTGTTGTCGACTTGGCGGTCTGAAGTGCTGACTCGTAGTCGACAACAGGGTAGCCTTCCTCCTCAAATCCGCATCCGGCAAGATCAAAGACAGCGCTATGTCTCTCCTATCAGTATCCGTAGACACCGTAGGGAACTAGCCATGCTTATCTCTAAAGTCGATATCCGGCGTATTGTCTTGGCGTATGTTGGCTTGTATGTTGATCTTGTATCTTGATCTATTGTTCCGTCCCCCCTCTCCTCCTAGGGGTCTTGTATTTATACCTATAGGTGTTCTCTTTTTTTCAGGTAGAACTAGGGAAATCAATATGGATACAATCCGAGTAATCCTTGTCGTTTCCATGTAGAACTCTATTTATCTTTCCTTATCCGAAACTCCTTCTATACCCGAAGGTTGTTTCCGTATAAAACATGGTATGTGGTGGGTCCTACCGAGATTTAGTCAACTATTATTAGGTATGTGGTATCCATAACCCTGACAGTAGCCCCCGACTTCAATGCAAATGAACGAGTTCATATTATCAATCCGAAGACCTCGGAATAACTGTTGTCGAGCTCACGTGACCGTTCTTGGTGAGTTCAGAGATAACATTAGAGTTCTCTTATCAGCCTCGTGTGGGCACCGTATAGGGTTTGTCTGAGTAAATCTCAGACCTCAACCAAGAAGGTACAGAGCATACGACTAAGTCTCCCGTCTTGCCGTAATCGAGAATTTGGATTGAAGTTAAGAAATTTTATCTCAGCGGGTATACCATCTTTTCATTCCGTATTCCTTGTCGAGATCCACCAACCGTTCTCGAATGGTCGAGAAGGCGCAGAGTCTGCGACGAAGCCTTGTCAACATTTGTCATACTCGCCTTAGTGAATCTTGGTGTAGAACCATAGAGACATGGAGTCTTCGACAATGTCGAATAGAATTTTCCTGAAATCAATACTCAGAAAAGAATATTAGATAGAAATAGCCCCCGAGCGAACGCTCAAAGGGTGACATGTTATAATATGTATGAAAAACTAAAAATGAATTAAATTTACAGACCAATGTTTTGTGTACAAGCGTCTTCTCTTTTATCGACTTCAATCAGTCAGTTTGTTGAGTCATACACTCTCCCTAGCCCCAGCCTTGTCATCGGAGATAAGTTCTCGGAGGAGAATGCTCTTGGACCCTTGACCTGCCTTGGTTGAAAAAGCGCTTACCCTAGCCCCCAGTCGTGAAGTTGGAAAACCCAATTTCCGATTACACGGCTTAGTTAATACGCACGGTGAGAACTCTTACATGACCAGATCTTACATGGTCGTTCGTCTCTGCATTACCTGACAAGGCCTTATCCGCTCTGGGCGTCCCCAGCCGAAGTTCCCTTAGGTTCCTTGGAGGCCTTGCCAGGGCGGCGTAAAGGGACAGTAGGATTGGTTTCAACTCTAGGTGTCGTCGTGGTAAGGGATCTCTGGGTAAAACACTTGGCGATATTGTATAACTGATATCAACTTTGTTAGAGTAGAGGTAATGGGAGGACCGCTACACCGCTGGTCGAAAATGAGTTGTAGCCCCAACTCGACCACTTGAAGTAAAGGTAGTGGAAGAATCGCTACACCACTGGTCGAGGACCATGTAGTAGTCGTAACTCAACCACTAGAAGTGGATGTAGTGGGAGGAATTGCTACACCGCTGGTGGAGAACCAGGTGTAGCCTTAACTCGACCACTAGAAATAAAGGTAGTGGGAGTATCGCTACACCTCTGGTCGAGAACCAGGTGTAGCCTTAACTCGACCACGGGAAGTAAAGCTAGTGGGAGTATCGCTACACCGCTTGGTCGAAAACCAGGTGTAGCCTTAACTCGACCACGGGAAGTAAAACTAGTGGGAGTATCGCTACACCGCTGGTCGAAAACCAGGTGTAGCCTTAACTCGACCACGGGAAGTAAAGCTAGTGGGAGTATCGCTACACCGCTGGTCGAAAACCAGGTGTAGCCTTAACTCGACCACGAGAAGTAAAGCTAGTGGGAGTATCGCTACACCGCTGGTCGAGAACCAGGTGTAGCCTTAACTCAACCACGAGAAGAAAAGCTAGTGGGAGTATCGCTACACCGCTGGTCGAAAACCAGGTGTAGCCTTAACTCGACCACTAGAAGTAGAGGTGCGAGAGATCGCTAAAGCCTACTGGTCCGAGAACCAGGAGTAGCTTCATCTCTCGGCCGATTGATGTTGAGGTACGAGAGATCGCTACGGCCTACTGGTCCGAAAACCAGGAGTAGCCTTATCTCTTGACCGATTGAAGTCGTGGTGCGAGGACCACTACGCTGCTGGTCGAAGACCAGTCGTAGTCGTACCTCGACCATCTGAAGTCGTGGTGCGAGGACCGTTACGCTATTGTCGTAGTCATACCTCGACCATCTGAAGTTAAGGCGCGAGAGATTGCTATGATTTACTGGTTCGAGAACCAGCGAGTAGAATTATCTCTCGAACGCCAATGGAAGTTGCGGTGCGAGAAATTTCTACGATTTACTGGTTCGAGAACCAGCGAGTAGAATTATCTCTCGAACACCAATGGAAGTTGCGGTGCGAGAGATTGCTATGATTTACTGATTCGAGAACCAGCGAGTATAATTATCTCTCGAACACCAATGGAAGTTGCGGTGCGAGGGATTGCTACGATTTACTGGTTCGAGAACCAGTGAGTAGAATTATCTCTCGTACACCAATGGAAGTTACGATGCGAGGGATTGCTATGATTTACGATTGCATGCATGCAATATTCAACGAAGATTAAAATACACGGGTGGTTCCTAAATTTATCATTCTATATGTCATCTAGGTTCATGTAATTTCGAAATGTGCATCTAGATCTCGATATTTGTTATAATGTGTCAATCTGGTCCAAAACCTCCAGAACACATCTAGGACCCAAGGCGCCTGCATTTTCTCTGTCCCCCGACCCCATGACGACATTGACCTAGGCAACGGCGGTGACGGCCACCAACGGCGACAAAGCTTGGGCAGAGACAACCATAACACGGTGGGCTCACATAGGACATTCATGCAAGACCACGCATGGCAGCCCCCCGTCCAGTCTCCCATCATTGATGCCACAACCTCTCCACACAGAGCCCTCCGCACCAGAGCATCCCTACCATCGGCACTCATGCGAGACCTAGTTCTCCCCGCCCAGCGCACGTATAGGATCTCCACCTTGGTGGCCTCTACCGAGAGCATATTGGTGGGAAGCTGTTCACCATTACCAGCGGTCCCCGCATAGCTGCATCGTCTTCGAGTGGCTACCTTCGACGGATCTCGAGTGATGCCCACATTTAGCACCACCACCGTCGAGGTCACCCAAGACTCGGTGGAGGGATCCTCTAGGACCCTGTTTTGATAGGACTAAAACTTTTAAGTCCCTATCACATTGGATGTTTGGACACTAATTATAAATATTAAATGTAGATTATTAATAAAACCGATCCATAATCTTGGACTAATTCGCGAGACGAATCTATTGAGCCTAGTTAATCCATGATTAGACTATGTGATGCTACAGTAAATATTCTCTAATTATGGATTAATTAGGCTTAAAAAAATTGTCTTGCAAATTAGCTTTCATTTATGGAATTAGTTTTGTAAGTAGTTTATATTTAATACTCTAAATTAGTGTCTAAATACAGAGACTAAAATTAAGTCCCTCGATCCAAACACCACCCTAGTCCTCCACCAATACTACCATTCCTCCGGTTAAATAAAAATGACATGGTCTTACCCTTACAATCCACTTCCAGATATTCTCCAAGTAAATCACGTCAATCGCCATATTGCAACCAACTGTTTGATCCTTGTTACTAAATATTGCAGCTGCTGGTGATACTGATTTTACCAATGACATTATCACGATGCATCATGCAAGGGTAAAAATGATCAGAAAACAGTAGCATTCGGTAACCGTATATAATAAAATGAATGTATACAGTGGTCCATAAGAATTGAGAAATATGCTCTGCCATATGAAATTAACAATCGTAATTAGCCTTATATAACCTCATATCAAAGATGTATCATCTCATTTATAGTGAATGAACATAAGTGGTTTATAAACTAAGAACTACCATAAATTTTCTTGAAAATCGGCAAAATACAAAGTGGATTCTGATCCTCGTCTCACAATTCTCCACAATAATCATACAGAACTTTTGGAAGCCAGATGTATAGCAACTCTGCGCCTAGTCAATCTTCACAGATGAGTAAATCAATCTCGTGAACCACAAGCAGGCACAGAAACCAATTGTGCCAGTGAGCACGAAGAAAGAGAATGAGGCCAGAAGCATGTAGCCGAAGAACAGAATGCCTGACACCAGTTTAGTAATCTGCAGCTTGGTGAAGAAGTAGAACCCAGCATACAGGAAGAGATAGATGGCAGATGATCCTGAAGTAAGATAGGACCTCCACCACCACATGTAATCCTCACTGCAGAGCTGGAAGTAGCACAGCACGATTGCAATCTCCGCACAAGTGATGATGAGGATAATGAACACGAGGAAAAGGAAGCCGAAGATGTAGTAGAACTGGTGAAGCCAGATTGAAGTGAGGATGAAAAATAGCTCAATGAAAACTGCTCCGAATGGAAGAATCCCGCCAATAAGAATGGTGAAGGCAGGGTTCATGTACCAAGCCTGCTCTGGGACCTGTCTCGGGATTTTGTTGGTCTTCACTGGAGCCTCAATGGCAGGTTTCTTGAAACCAAGATAGCTCCCAACAAAGACAAGTGGAACCGAGATACCGAACCAAAGAAGCACCAAGGCAAACATTGTGGAGAAAGGGACAGCACCTGATGATTTCTCCCCCCATATAAGAGCATTCAAGACGAAGAAAATACCAAAAGCAATTCCCGGAAACAGGAAAGCAGTCTTCAAGGTGATGCTCTTCCATTCTGATCCTTTAAACATCTTATAGAGTCGGGAAGAAGCATATCCAGCAAACAGCCCCATCAAGACCCAAATGAGCAGCATCGCAGTCATCAATCCTCCACGGTTTGATGGAGAAAGGAAACCCAAGACAGCAAACATCATGGTAACCAGCAGCATACCAAAGAACTGGACACCAGTGCCAACATAGACACAGAGTAAGTCAGAGTTAGTTGGTGGGCGGAACACGTCTCCATGAACAAGCTTCCAACCAGTTTCCTCCTGGGCTTCTTCTTCAGTCTCAAGTTGATTGTACCTGGAGATATCTCTATATAGAGTGCGGAGCATGATCATGGCCACCATTCCAGATAAGAAAAGCACGATCATGAGAGAGTTCACAATAGAGAACCAGTGAATTTGATCATCTGTCATAAGCAGATAGGTGTCCCAGCGAGAAGCCCACTTGATATCACTTTCCTACAAGACCCAGCCAAGAAAACCAAAAGATATTGTTTAAATAAAGATAACATTGGAAGCATAGCTGTGAAGGAAAAGAGTCATAGTACAAAAGGAAAGAAGAGATGCCATGAAAATATCATCACCTCAAAGCCAACATCATATGTGAATATGATATCCTTTCCAGCTTCAACCTCTTGAGGAGTATATGAGTTTATTACTATTTTGTTGGCATGGGGATGACATGTGCTCAAACGAGTATTTGCATCATTCCATTTCTCTTCGAATTGGTGTTTTACACTGAGTCAGGGAATTTAGTAAACACATATGAGGGATTAAACATAAATTTGCCCAATATGTCAAAGACGTTGTATGAAACAAACATAAAAAGGTTAAGGGAATGAACCTAAATGGTTTGACCTCGAACCCAACAATTCTAGAGAGATCTGAATTTTCATCCTTGTGATACTTCACTAAAAATATCAGGTGGTTATGGATAAAGTACTTCTCATCCTTGCTCTGCAAAATATATTTTTGTAAGATCATTACTAATCTTCCAAACAAAAGAAAAGGTAAGCTGAGCACAGAGACTTACACCAGCATATTGGCCCTTAACACCAACATGATATCCACCCTGAAAAACAACATCATCCCTATCTGGCCTTGCAATAGGCACAACTAGCGGGAGGTTGTCAAGAATCCTGTAAGGTAATTTAACCATGTTACTCCAGAACCCATCATATAAAATAAATTTCAATCAAACTACACAATCCATACAGGCATACATGTTCACCCGGTACTCATCCTCTATCTTTTCCTTTAGCTCCTTTGCTTGTTTATCGCTAATGGTTGCTTTGCAGACGATCTGACACATCTTGGGCTCTCTCATCTCAAACTATAGTCCAAAGAAGTAAAATAGAAGATAATTAGGTACATTAACGTGCGAGTGCACTCAGATAATCTGTAAACCAGAGACCAGTACTAACCACATAAGGAGAATTCTCAATGCGATCACCACGTAGAACTTCTCCAAGATTTTCTGCACTGTCAACTATCGTATCTGGCTTGCAGAAAGGAAGGGAGTAATATGAATAGGGGAGTTGTGTCTTTGTGGATGACAGCTTGTTCACCTTCACTTGAAGTGGATCTTTCTGCAGGCATTGTAGTATATATGTCCATTAGAGCACATCCAAAACATATGACTAGATATTTTTAAGATATTGTTAGTACGGCAGGTAAATGTAAAGGTATGTTTTTAAGATTACTAGATATTTTTTTTCTTCACAGACTCAAAAATATTTTCTTTCAGTCACCTTCATGATGTTTTCTTCTCTACATAACAGAACAGAATAAACATGTAATAACCTAGAAATTATAACACCAGCTTTGCTGGCTTCGGTTTTCAAAAAAATGATCACGCCAAAACGATTTGGCGCGTACGGACGACCCCGAAGAGCGAAGAGGGCTAGAATCACGAGGAGCCGGATCTGCACCGCGGGATCGCCGAGATCCAGCAAGCGCAGGAGCGGGAGCCATTACCAGGAGGAGGAGGAGGAGGAGGAGGGGGAGGAGGAACGGACCTTCTGGAAGTCGTTGGGCGCGACGCCGGGGAGGTAGAAGGCCGCGGCGGGGGGCACGGCGGCGATGAGGAGGAGGAAGACGAGCGCGAGCGCCGCCGCGGCGGCGGGCCATCGGAGCATTGCCGTCGGGCGCATCTGGTGCGGGATCCGGATCTGGCAGTTTGGCGAGCGAGCAACTGCCAAACTCCCTCCCTCGGCCTCGTGTCCTTTTCCCTTGCTTGTGTTTTTTTGGGCTACTGCTACTCACGCTCACCGGCCGTGTGCGTGTGGGGGCAAATTGGGGGGCATTTAACTATTTGCCACTTTTAAATTTATCAATTAACTATTTTGCATATAGTTTAATATCTCATAAATTAGGGGAAGAGTTAATTAGCGACGGACTGTGCGCGGCCATAAAAGTGGCAAATTAGGGGGCATTTAACTATTTACCACTTTTTTCTTCGGAGAAATTTGTTGTTTTAGTCCGAATTTCTGCTATTCTTATTTACATGAGATTTAAGAGTTCATCACCACCTGATTGTTTCAAATCTGCGTCAAAGCAAAACTAGTAATGTTTTGGAAGAATCATGGGATTCAGCCATCAATCCATCGTGTTCATGAGTGACAGCTCCTAGTTTTTCCCTCTAAACTTGAACAGAACCTCTGCTGTGGTGAAAGCAGCAGCAGCCTCTCCGCCGCTCGAGATCGCCGTCTCTGCCAGCGCTTCGTTGATTGATGTCATTGTCTTCGTTGAAGCATTGTCGCCGCTGCCTCCGAATACAAACCCTCGCCGATGTTGCGCATGCGGCTTGCTTGTGCTAGATCCAGATAGGGTGAGTTTGTACTCTTTCTTTTTTTTTTAATTGGATCCATGCCACTGCAACTTTGTGAAATTTAAAAAATGCCACTACCATTCGTTATATCGGCTGCATGCCACTAAAAATTTCTAAAATTGGAACCATACCATTACCGTCCCTTTTTCCATCCCCTCTCTCACGGGAAACTATTCTAATCCCTCGAGGGGATGTTCCCTCGTTTGTTTAAAACCTATCTAAACGGTTATGAAAAAATCTGGAAAAAAATTGACAACATTCATACAACACATATATACAACTCCACAAAATCTTAAGTCCAAACTGAACTCACACGTCGAGATATAAAAAAGATAAATTCAGCGTATGAATAGTAGCGTACTGTTTATATCTAAATTTGTCTTTTTTTGTTTCTCGATGTGTAGATCAAATTTGAACTTGAATTTTGGTGGACTAGTAGGTATCATTATACTCTATATTGTCAATTTTTTTAGAATTTTTTACAACTATTTGCATCGAATTTAAAAAAAAAGATATACGAGGGGATATCCCCTCGAGGGATTAGAATCCACTCCCCTCTCTCACGCCGTCTCCTTCCCACGTTTAATCGTTTCAATCTCCCTTTCTCTCTCCCTCCAACTGCAAAAGGACAGCGGCGGCGACGCCGGCGGCAGCTCCCGAGCACTCCCACCAAGGACGGCGTGGAGGACGACGGCGGCGGCGGCAGCTCCCGAGACTGAGCTCGCCCGGCGCATCGTCGAGCACGGCGGTTTCGCCATGTGTGACGGCGGCGGCGCCACGCTGCGCCGGCCGGGCATGTAGCAGCTGTGGCGCGACGGGGGCGGGGAGATGTCGGCAACCATGAAGTCGTCGTCTTCGTCATCGTCGCGGATCTCCAGGGGGAGGAACTCCTCCTCGTCGCCGTCGTCGTCGTCATCGTCATCTCCGGCGAGCTCGAACGTGGCTTACGGCCAGCGTTGGCCGTCGGCCCGCGACTTCCACTCCCCGACGCTCTCCTGCCGCGGTGGAGCACGAGGAGCGAGCCCGGGGGAAGGTGGCGGCCGCTGGCGTCGACCTCCTCGCCGAAGAAGAGGAACAAATGGTTGGCCCGGCGGATGCGGAGGCCGTCGAAGCCGGCGAGCGTGGTGTCCACGCGCAGCGCCCGCATCCTCATCGTCGTCCGCCGCACGCTCCCGCACCTCCGCGACCTCCTCCGCTCCCTCCTCTACTCCCCCGCGGGCGTCGCCGTCTTCCTCTCCGACCTCCTTGCGTGATGCAGCAAGAGCAACCCATGATGGACTGTACACCGACATTGATGTCTTTCTCAAGGTATATTTGCTTGACAATGACCATGATGCAAAACAGTGATCATTTTTCATCTTTTTTGGTTCTTGAATTTGCTTTATTGTACATGTTGATGTATATTTTCATCCACCATGTTACGTATAAACTACTAATATATTTTGTATATGATTTCTAAACTATTATTTTTGACATGAACATATTGCAATCTGCTGTCACTTGTCAGTTGCATCCGAACTTGCTGAAAGCGGAGAAGAGGATCGGAAGATCTCAAGCTTGATGGACGTGAAGAAGCTGTCCAAGGAGGCGTGCATCCACGCGGCGCAGAACAATCGTCTCCCGCTCCGCGTCGTCATGCAGGTGGTCTTCTTCGAGCAGCTGCGCGCGGCAGCGGGGGCCAGCCCGGCGGCGGCGACCGGCGGCATTGCGCGGCGTCTGGTGGAGGAGGAAGACGAGGACGACGATGTCAGTAGAGGCGGTGGGGATTGGAGCAAGTCCCGCGCGCTGCCGACGCCGACCTCCTCAACCCGCGAGCGCTCGCTGTGGCCGCCGAGCTCGCAGGAAGAAAGAAGAGGGAGATGGTGTGAGATGACGCCACATCTGACGGGGGAAACGAGACAGCGTGAGATAGGAGATGAAAAAGGGACGGCAGTGGCATGGTTTCAATTTTAGAAATTTTCAGTGGTATATAGCTGATATGGTGAATAGTAGTGATATTTTTTTAATTTCACAAAGTTGTAATGGCATAGATCCAATTAACCCCTTTTTTTTGGTAATATGAACTGCTCGAGGGAAGATGAGAATTGTGGAGGGGTGTTTTGCAAAACTTAGTGGAGGAGGCGGGCGGTAAATTGTAAAAATGCAACGCTCGGAGAGTTAGCCGCAGGATCTTGATCGAAGGGCTCGGAACGAGCGTGTGCATGAGTGCAGCTATATGCCTGTGTGCATAGGATACGTTGCCATATATGTACATTTATACGTATATAAACTTTGTATACATGTGTATATAAACTTTGTATACGTGCGTAAAAATATATACATATATATAAACTTTATACACGACGTATATAAACTCTGTATACGGGAGTATACAAACTTTATATATGTATGTAAAAATATAAACATGTATATAAACTTTATACACGTACATATACAAACTTTGTACACGTGCATATATAAAGTTTGTACATGCAAAATATATACATGTATGTATATAAACTTTGTACACGTGTCTATACAAACTTGCTACTGAAAAACCGAAAAGGGAGAGAAAAAACCGAACAAAGACGGAAGAAACCAACGTAGAAAAACGAGAAAACCGGACAAAAAACAGAAGAATGGAAGAAACTAACGAACAAAGAAAACCGGAAAAAAACCCACGAAACGAACAGAAAAAAAAACCAGAAAAAAAACCAACGCAACCTAACTCCTCCGTGCGCAGTCCGCCGTCCCCCTTTCCGCGCGCGCCACGTGGCTCGTCGCGCGGGAAGAGACACGCGCAACTAGTCGCGTATTAGCGTTTTTGGCAAATTGGTCCTATACCATTTTCTGGCCCTTTTCATTTTCCAAAATTTTTCAAAATTTTTAGAAACGTTGTTCAAACGCAGACGCACGTACACCCTATCTCCAAATAGGGATCTCGAACTAGATTATAGGGAGACTCATCTCCTTCTTCCTCCTTCAGCCCCCGCACCACAACCAACCCCCACTATTCCTCATATCCCTCTTCTTCTCCCTTCCATCTCTTATTAGGACTCAGCCACTCAGCACACACGTTGGATTAAATATAAAAGTAAGATGATGTGGCTTTATGAAAAAACAAGATAATTTAGACCATACATCTAAGAACTACAAAGAATTAAGATGATATGGCTTAGTGAGAGAAAAAAAGAAGAGAGATAATTTGAACCATAGGTTCATCATTTGAGGACTAAAACCAATTTATATGATATGACTTAATGAGAGGAAAGAAAATTAACATGGAATAAAGTGAGGATGAACTATATAGATTTATCGGATATTAAAAAAATGATGGAGAGATATATTGAAATATTATGTGAATTATGTGGGATGATTTAACATGCTTATATTTTAAATCTCTAAAATTTAATAAATTATTAAATTATAGATAATATAACATGATGTTTAAATATAATAATTGTTAGTAAGTAATGATATGACATCTCTGCATGCTAAACTTTAGAAATTAGTGGGCTATATAATTTTATAGCAAGTGAGAGGATTGCATTAAAGTACATAAGTCACTATAGTAGAGTATTACTCAAATAGCATAATGGCCCCTACTATAAATGAAACTTTTACATTGGCCTCCTCCTATTTTTCAATCAAACGTTCGAAGGACTCTTGCTCCCACTCTAAAAAGAAATTTTCAACTGGAGTAGTAGTGTAATATTCCTTTGAATTTTCTTTATTTGTTTTTGAGGGAATTAAGGAAACATTTAAACGGGCAGATTATTCGTAGTCAATTTGGTTTATTAAATTATGGGTGCCATGTTGGAAAATTAAACTAAAAACACTGGTCCACGCAAGAGTGTATGGGTCGAAATTAGACGTGGATTCAGGTCCAATTTCACAGCAGATACATACAAAAAGGCCCTTCTTAGTTTTTGGCCTTTCAAGCCCTTATCCTCTGGCTAAACAAGACTACAAGCATGGGCCTCACAGAACTTGGCCCATTTCCTCCATCATTTAGCATTGGAGAAAGTATACTTTGACTCCCTCAACTATCGTCCAAGTATGATTCATGACCTCCAACCACAAAACCGGGTATATCGACTCCTCCAACTATCAAAACCGGTGCAAACAATATCCCTCGGTGGTTTTGACCGGGTCTTTGTCCTACGTGGCGCTTACGTGCCACTAGATTATAAAAAACAAAAATAAAAAATATGTAGGACCCATATGTCATTCACACAAAAAGTGGAACCCACATGTCATCCTCCCTCCCCTTCTTCCTCCCCCCCCCCCTCTCTCTCTCTCTCTCAGGACTCAGGAGCGGCGGCGGTAGCGGTGGCAGCGGGGAGCGGCGGCGGCGGCGGTCGGGAGCGGCGAGGTGGCGGCCGTTGACAAACACCTAGGGGAGGGTCATGTGGCGGCGTTGGGGGAGGAGCGCGGCAAGCTCCGGGAGGAAGGTCAGGTCCATGGGGAGGTCTCGCTCGTCGACGGCAGCGCGGAGCCCCCGCAGGATGGCGCGCACGGCGCGACAGTCCTCGTAGGTCCCGCGGACGACGCGAGTGACGTGTAGTAGAGCAACACCCGCGGCCCCTCGCCGTCGCCGAGCTTGCTCTAGATGGTGGCCGCCGCTGCCCCGCGGGTTGGAGGTTGCGGAGGACGCGCAGCGCGCACGCGGATGCGGTGGAAGACGTGCGGCGGCGATGGGGAGGGGGAGGACAGCGCGGCGTGCGGTGGGTGGTCGGTGCCCTCCGGGACGAGCAGGTACTGACGGTCCTTGACCCGTCCCCGCTCCCAACCGCCTCCGCCGCTCCCCACCGCCACCGCCGCCGCCGCCGCCGCCGCTCCCCATTGCCGTCTCCCCCGCACTCCGGCCAAGAGAAAGGCCCAAGGGGGAGAGAGAGATAAGGGAGAGAGAGGGGGAGGAAGAAGGGAAGGAGAGGGAGGATGGCATGTGGGTCCCAAAATACTTTTTTTTGTGCGAATGATATATAGGTCCCACATATTTTTTTTATTTTTGTTTTTATTCTAATGCCACGTAAGCGCCACGTAGGACAAATACTTGGTCAAAACTGCCACGTAGGCGCCATGTCAGCCAAAACCACCTCCCAAACCACCGAGTGATATTGTTTGCACCGGTTTTAATAGTTGGAGGAGTCCATATACCCGATTTTATGGCTAGGGGACATGAATCATACTCGGACGATAGTTGAGGGAGTCAAGGTATACTTTTTCCTTTAGCATTTGGCCCAGTACGCAAGAGTTGGCCACTAGCTCATTGTAGAGGTATATAAGGCTGAGCAATGCAGAGGATATTTCATCAAACAAAATGACCCCCTATTGTTAGACAAGTACAGTCAGTTTTGTATTATAATACGTTTTAAATTTATTCTAAATTAGGTTTTTTAGTTAGACTAAATTCATAAAATATATAATAACACATATAACAACATATTAGTTAGTCCTTAAATTTACCATGTAATATATATTTTATACTTCCTCCGTCAGGTTATAAGACTTTCTAGTATTGTTCACATTTATATAAATGTTAATGAATCTAAATATATATATATATATATATATATATATATATATATATATATATATATATATATATATATATATATATAGATTCATTAACATATATATGGATATGGGCAACGTTAGAAAGTCTTCTAATCTGAAACGGAGGGAGTAGTATATTTGTTTTATGTTGGAAAATATGCTACATTTTTTTTATAGTTTTGGTTAAATATAAAGATTTTGTCTTAGGACAAACCTAAATGACCCATAGTATATAACGGAGTTAATTAGTCCTACTGTTATGAATTTAGTTCACGAGTATTCCCAAATCCCAATACAACATGCATGGATCACCTTATTTCACGGCTTGTTCGCGAGGACTCCGTGACTGAGTAATGAAAATCCTTTTTTCCCCGCAAAAAAAAAAAAAACATGCATGGATCACCTGTATAGTAGTAGGAGTACATGTTTATAAAACTTTTAAGAGCTGTTATATAGGAGTATATAACTTTCGTATCAAGCTAGTCCGAATAGTTGAAAAGCTGTCATCACTCATCAATTCACAAGGTTCTGAACTTCATTAGATGAATGTCCATATGCATGCAGTGGCTGTTTTCAAAGCAAGGTAATGTAAAACCTGAAGCTAGCTATAGTGAGTACTACTCCATCCTAAAATATATCAATCTAGCACTGGATAGGACATATTCTAGTCCAACGAATCTAGATAGCCTCTTGTCCAGATTCGTTGGACTAGCATATATCCCATCCAGTTCTAAATTGTTATATTTTGGGACGGAGGGAGTAGCTAACCGTATTTACATCGCATAGACAAAGATTATATAGCACGGTCTACGAGGCAAAACCCCAGTTAAACGTTGAAAAGGATGTGGGCCAAGGAGCCGCTGATGGCATTTCTCTGAACATCTGCAGGATTAATAACTGAAAGAGTCTGAAACATACTGCATGCATGCATGGTAGCTAAGCAAACATATATATGCATGCATAATTGCGTATGCAGATGCAGATGATGCAGGAGCAGGTGAGCCCAAGCGGTTAAGTCCAAGCGAGACAGCAAGAAGAACATCTCTGCTGCGTTTCATGCATGCGTATATGCCGGAATTCAGATGCAGCTCAATCAACAAGCTACCTGACAATCACTCTCTCTCTCTCTCTCTCTCTCCCCGGCAGAAAACGGGCCTGCATTGCTTTTCACCACTAGCTACATATTTATTGATATATATCTCTTTCACCATTCATTTTTTAGCAGCTTTGACACAGTCCTCATCAAGTTGATCAAGCTATGCCATGTTTATGTGCAGTTCTTGCACAGTTTCCCGGAAGCAGAGGGTTTCACACATCATGCAAGTATGATTGCACAGTTTCTATGGTTTTCTTAAAGGGATGGATGGATAAGACATTTTCAAGTGCCCACCAAACATTATTGCTGAAAGCCTTAAAAACATGAGATTGACTAAGGTATATGATATCCACTTCAGTTTGCATAAAGGTAGCCTCTGGGTGCATGCATGGTGGTTGTTGATCTAGTATATGACTTCAGATAAAGCTATCAACATTCACCCTTTTGAACTAATCCACGGCCACACACCAATGACATATGTAAAAGTACTCCGGCCGGAAGTTCTCCAAAACAAAAGACAAGCATGCATCTCAAGTCTCAACCAAGAATTGCATGCTTTGCTATTGTCTGCCACACAAGCAAGCTTACATAGGCAGAATTTATTTTAGTAAAAAAAATTCTTGTCGGTAAATGAGTTTTGACTGATGTCATGCATGCAATATTCAATAAAAAGTAAAATACACGATCGGTTCCTAAATTTATCACGCTATGTCATCTAGGTTAATGTAATTAATTTGGAAATACGCATCTAGATCTCGGTATTTGTTATAGTGCGTCAATCTAGCCCAAAACCGTCACAACACATCCAGGAACCTATGTGACGCTGATGTGGTTACCACCTTCTATGTTATCTCTCCTCTCTCATCATTTCTCTCCTACTTTTTTTCTGTCCCTCGACCTCATACCAACATTGACCTAGGCAGCGGTAGTGACAGCCACCAACAGCGACAAAGCTTGGGCCGAGACAACCATGACAAGGTGGGCTCACATAGGACATTCACGCATGACCACACATGGCAAACCCCATCCAGTCTCTCGTCGTTGATGCCACAACCTCTCCATGGAGCCCTCCGCACCAGAGCATCCCTACCATCGGCACTCACGCAAGACCTAGTTCTCACCGCCCAACACACGTATAGGATCTCCACCTTGGTGGACTTTGTCGAGAGTATATTGGTGGGAAGTTGTTCACCATTACCAGCAGTCCCTGCATAGTTGCATTGCCTTCAAGTGGCTACCTCCGACGGATCTCGAGTGATGCCCACGTCTAGCAGTATCCAGGGTTCCCCTTACGGCCTTACCGTTTTTGGCGCGGTTACCGCACCCCCGCGGTAACCGCATAACCGCGAGACATACTGTGGTTTCAAATACTAAAAAGGTTACCGCGCGTGGTAACCGCGCGGTTTTGTAAACCCTGGCAGCACCACCGTCGAGGTCACCCAAGACTCGATGGAGGGATCCTCTAGCCCTCCACCAACGGACACCACCTTCTCCTCTAGTCACCATCACCGTTGATCTCATTCTATATCGAGACTATCTTCCTCGCCCCAACTCTGATGGCGGATAGAGCTTGGAACTCAATGGTAATAACGAACCATTACACATGACTTTGCATATTTAATGGGTTGTCTCTTCCAGCACCATCGGTGACGGTCAAATTAACATCCCATTATAGATGAGGTCATTATAAATGTAAATGGTTCTAATTTAACTACTTGACCTGTTACAGAAAACCGGTTCCCTAGTAGAGTATATGCAAACTAAAGTTGATTCTTGATTTTAGTTACTACTTCCTCCATTCCAAAATATAAGGGCAGTCCCAACCCATAGTGTCCATAAGTAGTGTCTATGGTGCCATGTCAATAAGATATCACAATAGAAACTACACTCCACAACCCATGGTTCCTTAAACTGGGCCATTAATAAATACATCATCTCCCTTCTCTACCAATCATAGTTATTCTTCATCTATTATGAAGACACCATTCTCTCCCAATGTAAAACTTGATAGTGTCTAGTGCATAGGTTCTCGTGTTGAAGCTGTGTCTTGCATGAGACCCAGTTTCTTCATCTCTTCACTCTCTCTTAATTAATATAGTGACACATAAGCTAAAAGTCCTACATGGCAATGTAGTTAATGCCATAGACACCATCCTAGGTGGAGGATTGGGACTGCCCTGAGGCACAACCACCCTTAACCCAAAGACTAAGAAATAGTTATTATCACCTTGTAGTTTGGATCATCCTAATAAATGTAATACATGCATCCAATAGAGTTAGAGAATGTGAGTGTGAAGGATTTAAAAAAGTAGTAATTTAATGGAGAATTGTCATAGTTAATGGCATGCATGCATATATGCCTTATATTATGAAACATCTAAAAAAGGTGGTTGTGCCTTATATTATGGAATGGAGGGAGTAATTAATAACAAAAGGCTAAGAGCAAGTTCAATAGTATAGCTAACTACTAGCTTCAATTCATCTATAGCCAATCTAATAGTTCACTCATACAATAATTACATACTCCACTATTAATACCTAGCCCCACCTGTCATAGACACACCGCGTCTTATCTAGCCCCACCTGTCATAGACACACTGCGTCTTGGAGTCCGTGTTACAGCTAGCTACAAATCTGTAGCCCGCTGCTCTTCTCTCTTCTGATTTATCTTCTTAAAATATGTTTGCAGCTGGCTTATAGCCTGCTATTGTAGCTGCTCAGATTCATTCATCTTTTAGGTGAGACTTGAGAGAGTAAGAGGAGAGAACGTGGGAATGAAAGAGCTAGAAAGCCGCTGTCGTCGACGAGACCTTTTGTGGTCTTTCTTCTGTCTTTTGAGGCATGCAGTTGCTCACCTCATCAGCTGCATTGGCTCCTAGTACCAGCATTTGTACCGGCCGGCATCATCAAAGGCTCAATCATCACCTCACCTACGTCTTATCTCTTATCCATCTTAATTATTTAATCACGTCATCACTGGCTCACTGCGATGCACAAACATATCTAGGCATCATCAGAAGAATTGATAGCTTTGTTCTCTTCTCAGAAGAAAGCCAGCCAGCCAGCCTAGCTAATTTCAACATTTATACATGCGTGAAACTTTGCTATCACCTCTGTGGCTCTGTCGATGTCTCAATGAGCTTTGCTACAGGGCATTAGTACGTACCTATAACATTGGATATATATAGAGAGAGACAGGGAGAGGACGCTGCAGTTTGGGAATACCGTAGTTTGTAGTAGTAGTAAGTATAGTAGGAATCGTACTATATATCCATGAGCTGCCAGGTGGTGTTGTTGCAGGGTCAGATATGGTACAAGTATATGTAAGTAAACCTTTCCATTCAGGAGGAGGCAAATCTTTCTACCTACTACTATACTATACGAGTACTCCGTAGTATATTAAGGATTTGTTTGGTATAACTCTAGAAACTAGGGCTTTGTTAAACAATTTCAACTTCATCTAAAATAAGAATAGAGATAAATGGAGTGTTTTTATAAAATAGGTGAAGCTGGGTTTAGTTGATCTGTTCTATAACTTCACTCGAGATCCAACTTCTAAATCTAAATTTAGAAGTTTGAGTTCTACCAAACCGACCTGACATCCACAAGTGATCAGCACCAGTGTATATCGATCGATCAATCTAGCTAGACCGCTGGCTAGCTAGTAGTACTGTTCACTGTTCAGTGGACAACCCTGCATAGTGTTCTCTCCACACCACGGCGCATAGCTCTAAAAAGAACAGTGCACTGGCTGTTTTGGCTAGCCATCGATAGATCTGAGACCCTGTTTAGATGGGAAAAAAACTTTTAAGTCCCTATCACATCAAATGTTTGGACACTAATTATAAATATTAAATATAGACTATTAATAAAACCCATCCATAATCTTTGACTAATTCACGAGACGAATCTATTGAGCCTAATTAATTCATGATTAGCCTATGTGTTGCTACAGTAAACATTCTCTAATTATAGATTAATTAGGCTTAAAAAATTTGTCTCGCAAATTAGCTTTCATTTATGTAATTAATTTTGTATGTAGTATATATTTAATACTCTAAATTAGTGTTTAAATACAGAGACTAAAGTTAAGTCTCTGTATCCAAACACCACCTGAGCTCTGACCTCTGCGGGTCTCTGACCACCAACATGTCAACCTGAAGCAGCAGCAGTACTAGTCCTACCTATAGCCATCGTCTTGTGATTCTTGGTGCCCTGCTGGCTGAATAGACGAATGAAGAGAGTGTATACCAAAGTCCGTCCCAAAATATAACAAACTAACTTAAATCAAAATTATAAATACAGCTTATCCAAATTCAGAGTATTAAAATATGTCTTATTTATTTGTAGGTTGCTAATGCCGATACTACTACTATATTTTAGCATCGAACTAGAGGAGTAAATTAATACTTAGAGCAGGTATAATAGCAGGCTATAAGCCAGCTGCAAATATATTTTAAGGAGATAAATGAGGAGAGAGAAGAGCAACGGGCTATAGATTTATAGCCAGCTGTAGTATGGACTCTAAGACGTATTATGTGTATGACAGGTGGGACCAGGTATTAATAGTGTAGTATGTAACTATTGTATAAATAAGTTATTAAATTGATTATAGATAAATTGAAGTTAGTAGTTGGTTATACTATTAAACTTGCTCTTACGTACTGTAAAAAAAAAGAGAAAAAGCTCAATCTACCATGCTGAGATTCATTCACTCTCAGAATTAAGTTTTTTTAATGAGATAGCACGCATGGATGCATGCATGGATGGGTGATGGCTCGGGAAACGAGGGCATGGACAAGACGTGGGAATGTACCGGTGTTTGTGCTGCTGCTGCTGCTCTGACCTGACGAATTATTGGAGGACCTCACCTCACGTCGCGCCACCAGGTAGCCGTCAAAACCACCCTTCAGGCCTTCACCATTTCTCACATGCATTGTTTCTCTACTGTATGTGTGTCTCGATCTGCTAGCTAGCTAGCTAATGTTTAGTTACAAATTTTGGATCTAAACTTTAGTCCTTTTCCATCGCATCAATCTGTCATACACATAACTTTTTAGTCACATCATCTTTAATTTCAACCAAAATCTAAAATTTAGATTCAACTAAACACAGCCAGTGTTGTCTCGTGACCAATGCTTGCAGCTAATAGCTAACAATACACTACACACACAGACAAACAAACACGGACGCAGGCTAGCTGCAATCGCATCAGTCAGCATCAGCATGCATGCATGATAATGATAAGATAATCTGAATTTGGATGTGTTTAGATCTAAACTTTGGATCCAAAGTTTGCAAAATTCCATCATATCAACCTGTCATATACACACAACTTTTCAGTCACATCATCTCTAATTTTAACTAAAATCCAAACTTTGGATGGAACTAAACGCAGCCTTTATCTAAATTTGTTCACAGTTCGATTTTTTCAATAAACAGAAAAAAAAGTACTAGATGATAGAGATACAATAGATGAGATGACGAGATGCTAATTAATTAACCTCCCGGGCGCCGGCCGGACATTTTAACAGTCAAATTGAAAGGCCCCCTGACAGGGAAAACGCCAACTAAATTGAATCATCACTTGCATACATTGCCAGCAAGAGAAACGCAGAATGGACCAGCCGGCAGCATGCAGACGCAGCAGCTAGCATGCATATGTGCAGTATGCTGCCTGAAGTAACTGATCGAGCTAGTATCCGATGAGCGACGACCAACCAAACCCGAGGTGACTCAAGCTTGACGCGCGTCCGTGCATTGATGTGTGCATGCATCATATCTATCAGCTGCACGCGCGCCCTAGCTGTAGCCTGTAGCTGCCACAGTGCCTGATGCACACTAGTACTCCCCTTAGAGTATAACCCTCTGCTAGCTCCAAATCATTTATAACCAATGTAATAGCCAATTCATACAATAGTTGCTTGCTATACTATTAATATCCGGTACCACCTGTCATACACACATTGTGTCTTGGAGCCTGTGCTGCAGCTGGCTACAGATCTATAGACAACTACTCTTCTCTCTTCCTTTATCTCTTTAAAATATGGTTATAGCTGGCTTATAGCCTGCTATTGTACCTGCTCTTATTTCAAGTTTATACAAAAAAAAAGTATTGCTTTCATCCCAAAATATAAACATCCCTGAACAGCTTCACACAAATTAAGAAAGTACTCACTCCGTTTTAGGTTATAAAATTTTTTAACTTTGGTTACAATCAAACTGCTTTAAGTTAGACCAAGTTTATAGAAAAAACAATAATATTTTTGACCCAAAATAAATTTATTATCAAAATATATTTAATTATTAATTTAATAAAACTAATTTGGTAATGTACATATTACTATATTTTTTAATAAAATTAGTCAAAATTAAAGCAGTTTGACTTTGACCAAAGTCAAAACATCTTATAGCCTGAAACGAAGAGAGTGGTTGAAAATATTTGGGAGATGTTTGTGAATTGACTGAGAGAAAGTCGTAGATGTAGAAACTAAACACAAAATGGTTAATATTGGTTGAGATGAGATGACAGGTGAACAAATTACTATAACTTCAGTTTAGAACAAATTACTATACTAAAAGTAGCTTCACTTAATTTAGGGACGGAGGGTGGAACCAGGAGCGGAGTCAGGAATTTACTAATTAATTAAACCTAAGGCTAAACCAACATAATTTATCGAATCTTTAGACTTTGAATGAAATTTTGAAATGATTTATAAGGGATTAAGGAGACTAGCTTAGACCTAATTTAAGCTCTAATTGTTATGGGCTTGTCTCCTCCCTGATATTGCTACTTTTTCAATAATATGTTTAACTTAGAACAAATCTAAAGTAACTTAAACTTTTCCGTTTCATATTATAAGTTGCTTTGACTTTTTAAAGTGTCAAACTTCTTGAAAGTTTGACCAAGTTTATAAAAAAATATAGCAACACTTATAACACCAAATTAGTTTCATTACGTCTAACATTAAATATATTTTGATAATTTTTTTGTTTTGTATTAAAAATATTGCTATATTTTTTTATAAAATTAGTCAAACCTAATAAAGTTTGGCTCAAAAAATTAAAACGATTTATAATATGAAACATAGTGGTAACATGGAACGAACAGAGTACGTATAATATATAGTTGAATGTGAAAAATGAGATCAAGATAAATGCATCAGCACTATTAATTTCATGAGTTATATGTGTAGGAGTAATTCCGAGAGGCCAAGCATCATAACTAATCCGGCCTATGCTGTCGTTTATGTAAGGACTAGCTAGTTACTACCTCCGTCGTAAAATATAGTATAGTAACTTTTAGTTATGAATCTAGATTTACAGTTGTCCAGATCCATAGTTAAAAATGTTTATATTTTTGGAAGTACTCAACACTTAGCACAGCCAATTAATTCATTCATCGAGCTAGTATCTGTTTCTTTTCTCTGCATTCTTGTCCATGTACTCTCATACGAATTTACAAAAATTCAGTGCATGCAGACACACGGGTTAGCCAGCTAGGAGAGTGTATATAGCGGAGAGAGATTGAGGCCTGTACGCTGTAACATGAACCGACCATGCAGATGCAGTGTCCCTGCAGGTGGCGCAAGATAAGGCCATTCCCAACTCAATCATTAGGATGGTGTCCATAGTATTAAATAGGCTGCCATCTAAGATGAAAAATGATGTCGCAAGTGAATAAATAAGGAAATAGAAGGAAACCATATCTTGCATGAGATAAAGTTTCTACACAACATCCAAGACATCATGTGAGATAAGTAGCATTAAATTTAAGTATGGATAGTGGTGTTTGCATTAAAAGAGTAGTGTCTAGTACTAGTTTCTTGATGATGAGGAGTTTATGGAAACTATGTATAGTGCTTTGGGTTGGGAATGGCCTCGTGCAGGAAAGCAAACAAGCTAGGGTACGTGCTGCATGCTAGCTTCACAGTTCACACTACATGCATGCAGCATGGACCTCCTCCCTCCCTTGGATACCGCCATGCCCCATGCCTTCATGTATTGGGATTCCCTTACAAACCTTTCGTCCCAAAATAATATTATACTTATCTTAATTTATTGTTAGAAGTTGATCTTTTTTTTGAGATGGAGGTTGTATTATTATTATCAGTTGTATGTATGTTTTCAGTTTCCATCTATCGGCTACCCATGTACTATTATCAAATATTTTTTACCAAAAATATCATAAAATTTCAGTTGTTTTTTAGTGACTCATATTGTACTAAGATTCGTGCACCTACAATGCTCCGATCCTCTAATCTTATCTTCTCTTCTTCTTGATCGCCCATCAATGCTCTACCTCATCATCAAGCCCCGTCCTCTCCTCTTCCTCACTCATCCTCCTAAGATGAACGCCGGCAATGTACCCTCGGTCAATTGTCATTCCATGTCTCTGGCAGCTCGCGCTGCCAGAGACGACACTAGCTACTAGCTCGACGTCATTGGGGAAGACGTCAGGGCACAAATCTTGACATAAATCACACGGTGGGAAATTTTGAGCGAGATTTTTAAAGATGTGACTGAAATTTAGCAACCCACAAATCTTAAACTATTTTGCATGTGCTATATTACTACTTCCTCCATCCACAAAAGTTAGATATTTCACATTTGAGCTTTTCCAAATAAGTTGTTCCTATTTATAGTTTTTATGCATCCAAGACTTAAATAAAGTGATAAATTAAATGTTTGATTAGAATTCAATGAGTCATCTAAATACTCATTGGTGGCATATTTACATTCACTCCTTGATTTTGTAATATGCAAGATGATTTAATCTCTCCTTGGTCTTGGTGACTCCTAGATGATTTAATCTCTTCTCGGTCTTGGTGACAAAAGTAATATGTATAACTTCTGTGGGTGGGGGGAGTATTATAATGGTCAATTCAATTTGGAAAGAAGAAGAATGTACCCATGTGCTACTGTACGTGCAGTGGGCAATTGGCTGGCAAAATTGGAGTACTGCATCCAATGATTGCAGAGTCTACGTATGTGTTAGCCACCATAGGGAGATGCTGGGTCTGAGGGAGACGTTGTATCAAAGAAAGAAGATGTTGCTGATCGAGCTGAAGACAGGGCAGGAGAGGAGCTAAGACGCGGCAGTAGGGAAAAACACAATAATTTAAAGTATTATGGGTCGACATGGGTCGTGTAATAATACACAATTATGGATAGATCATGACCTATCTGATGAGAAAAAAATATATAAATAGTAGGTAATGTATAAGAGCATCCACAATGTGATATTTGGAGGGGTTCTATGGGAGAGAGAGAAGAATAAGTCTAACCTACATATTGTGAGACTTTTTTCTACCATTTTTAATATAGAACCAGTCACCAATCATAATATCTAGCTATAGAGAAGAGAGAATATATGGGCCCGCCTCTCAGAGGCCTTTACATCCACCATGAACCTATTGCTATTTATAGAGCGTCCTACCTATAGGACATTTACTAGTTCTATACATTGCAAGAATTTTTGAAGGGTGCTACCCTCACTGCGGGTCTATCCATAGGACCTTATTATGGATTAAACATCGGTCATGCTCTAAGCTTATATAAGGGGAAAGAAATAACGGACTCAGCTTGTATCTGAACCTAGCGATGGCGGTGCTCTAGCTTGATCCTGATTGATTTGCCCATAGCTACAACTGAAATTCATCATGTCTGTTGCACGATTCGAGTGCGTTCTTGAGTAGTTATCAATATGGTATCAGAGATACATCGCTTCAAATTAATCCTCTTGATTTTGGTTGTAAAATTAAGTACCAAGGATTGGAAGTTGTGTTCATAGAGACATGAACTTCCGTGAAACGCCCAGGGGTCTTCTGTTGGGCTAGATGACTTGGGTTTGAAGTCTCACCCCTTCTAATTATTTGATATTAGATCCTTTCATAATATTTGCATCTTTTATGAACTTCCACGAAAAGGCGACTTGCCTCGATCCGATTATGTCATGAGCTCGGGGAGAAGCTAGAGAATAGAGGAGATACTAGAGAAACCAGGCTATATATGGCACCAAGCAAGTAGGTAAAATCACGGAGAACGAGTAGAAAAGAGCTTGATCTCGATCTGCTCCTGCGCAAGATGGAGGAAGCGGAACAAGCGAGAGCTAGGCTGAAATTAAACAAGTGGAGATGTGCATGCGCTAGGCCGGCAGCCATTGACTAGAATTTATAATTAGGACTAATCCGTTCAATTCTGAATCAAATCAAATCGTGAGCACGCAACAAGTCAGTGTCAACACGTCAAACTAGGCAACGACCGTATACGGCCAGAATTGTCAGATACTACAAATCATGTCCGGCTAGTAACGCGATTTCAGCCTCTCACACAGTAACTCGATTTCGATGGATATATATAGGTTAGCAGATTGCTGTGAGCTAAAACAACCTAACAGCTTAATTAGTTAATTAGCTGCCACTAGTTTATTTTTATTTATTTTTAATGGTTCATCAAAGTATATATAAACATTGGTTGATCGAATGTGATCGAATCAAGCGTGGACGCAAGCCTACCTAACATTTCACAAGGTAGCCAACAAAAATATTCCTATTCCAATTCTTAATTCATTTCGAATGGCAATTGCCAACCACTAAAGCTGCATGCAGGTCCGGTGCAAATGCACTGCACTTGTTTGTTCTCTCCCTCTCTCTGTCTCAATATAATAGATAGAGATCCCAGACCTTCTACCATAAATAGATATACTATACATAGACAAAACTTACAAAAATTGTTAGTTTCCAAAAATCTTAACTGAGAAACAACAAAACAAAAGAAAGGTTTTATTTTCAAAAAAAATGTAGAAAAGTAAGCTTTTTGAATCTTCTTTTACCATGCTTCACCAATCCATAAAACCGCACCGTGGTGATCTTAAGGAGCAGCCTGAACTCGAACAACCCTTAATTAGCAGAGTTCCATCCCTATTCCCTAATAACATTTTCTTTTATTTATGATAAACTAATTAAATTTGTCATTACATATATATTGTATTTCAGTGTTCAAGGACTAGGACCTGCTAGCTTCCTCTACAAAAGTATTGGGAAAAATGTGAGCCTATTCATATTTTCCATTCAAAGAGTGTAAATGATTTTTTATTTAATTTATGCCCAAATTTAGTAGGCATCTAAATTTTTCTCTCTGTTTTATTTATAGCTAGGTTTGTTTCCATATGTCCGCCTTCTTGTTCATAGCCACAGTAGATAGCTAGCATTGGAAGAAGATCATCCATTGCTCATTGCTTCATCTCTCTCCTTGCGGCTGATGATGGATGGCATACTACTAGAAAAACGAATTTCTACAATGAAACACATAGATTTTCATAGGCAGATCTTATTTTCGACTACAATTGCCCACCTGTGTAGTTGTACGTTGTGTGGAGAGGAGTCCAATGGCCGACCGCCTGGGAATATCCTATTCCCATTTTTGCAGGCAGATGGCTTAAAAGGGCCACCTGCAATAATACCCTTATTTTTGTAGGTGGGCCTCTTAAGCCATCCGGTGAAATTTGGTTGTGGCATTTAAATAGACGCAAAAGAAAACTGAAACACCAGATTTTTCTAAGTCCCCAACTCCCTCCCTTTTCCTCTCTTGAGCTCCTCTTTCCTCACCCGAACGGCAGCAACAGCGGGGCTCGGTAGTGTTTGAGGGGAAGGGAGCAGCAGCGGTGCTCCCCCGGCCGTGGCACACGGTTCGCCGACGAAGGTGGTGGATCCGGCGATGAGGGAGGCAGAGGCGGCGGATCTAGCGACGACTCGTCTTGGCCTCCTCCTCATCATGGTGGCAAGGGCGCACCCTCCTCGCGCTGTTTGTGGTCATCTTCCTCGTGGTGGTCTTGGTGACAATGTTGGCGCTGGAGGTGGTGGTAGAAGCGGCGTCCATGGAAAGTTGGCTTCCGGATCGGCTTCTCGGTGGCGACGGCGGCATCAATCCTCCCTGCAATGATGACCACCACCACCACGTCCAACTGCTGTTTCGTTTTGGCTACCTGCAAAAATCGTTGTTCTAGTAGTGGTAGTACTGATGAGAAGTAGAGAGTATATAAGATATGGAGGAAATTAACACATTATTATTGGTAGTATTGACATTATTGGAGTAGTGATCAGGATGATGCATGCATGGAAAATCAAAACAAGAATAACACTATAGAATCCCCCCCCCCCCCCCAAGTATCATTAGTTTTATCCGTCGACGAGTTTCAAAATACCATCACAGATATACCGGCACAATTTACTCTTTATTTGTCTACTATGTAAAACTAATAAACCAGAATGAGGATTGAGAAAACAAGAGATATATAATTGGTTCATATGGATGGCAACATGGCATGTTGTGTTTTCTTCTGCTATCAAGTTTATCTAGTAGCTAGCCGTCAACATCAAACTCGTGTCGTCTATCGTAACATTTGATTTATATATGTCTAGTTGATTCAATAATTAATATTTGAGGCATATGGGAGGTTTTTGGATATCAGGTGTAGAGATTTTGAATTTTCTAGGAACAGCTTGAATTTGATTATTTTAAGGTTTTGGATGCCCTTTTATACCCGATGCTGAATCGTCGACCTAATATCTTGCTCATGCACATGTGTTATTTTTGAATTTAATTGAGAGGGATTATTTACAGGTAGTATATATGCTGTACTTTACAGTCAGCCTCGTGACAAGAATTTTGTTTTTCTTCGTGCTGTTGACAATACACGGCTTTGTCCTTTAGTCGCCACTGTGTAATTCCTCTCTGTGGATAGTTGCTGTTTCCTATACATCGTAATCCACTAAATTAAACTTTGCTACTTTGGAATTTCTGGGGAGATGAAATGATCAGCTAATTATATATCACATGTGAGCACATCTGCATATACACACAAGTATGTATCTGTTCCTGATTTTTCTATATGTTTGTTTTTGTCCTGTACTTTTGATCTCGAATACACATCACATGCAATTATGCATGCCTCGTAGAGGAATTACTATTCAACAGCTTAGTATTTTATTGTGTTATATAGGGTCTGTTCAGAACCTAGGGTTCCCAACCCCTCTCCATCGTATTCCGCGTGCATGTTTTTCAAACTGCTATAAACAGTGCGTTTTTTTAAAGAAGTTTCTATACGAAAGTTGCTTAAAAAATCGTATTAATCTATTTTTTAAAAAATAGCTAATACTTAATTAATCACGCGCTAATATACTGTTCCGTTTTCCTCATGGGAACCGCCAGCAGCGAACACAGCCATAGCCTACTGCCAAGCACTTGACAAGCAAAGTACATGTGACAAAGAATGTCATGAAACTCTTGGAGATATATATGCATGCCAAAACTAATCTTTTAGCACAAAGATATTTTTTCTCAATTTGCATGAGGAGCATATAATATTAATATATGCTTTTCGTATTTAATTTTTCACTTAGTTTCGCTATATGCATGCGCCGAAGAAAAAAAAATCTACACGCGTGCCATATGTTCATGTATGTACCTCTATGCACAACCGCCGCCTGATATAATTGTTTTTGGACTTTAAAATTTAGATAACATTTTTTTATTTAACTAAGCCAATTACATATAATATATATTATGTTTAGATAAATGGATATATATATCTTTATCCCGTTTACATATGTGATGAGCAATGATCACATGGAACTTGGTCGTGGATATATGTACCTAGCTGTAGATGCATGCTCTGTGCCGCAACATTCAGGGCCTGATGATTGATGAGCCGCTCTACAGCGGATTCAGTGTTTGTTATCACGTCACACATGCCCCTGACAGCAGCCACTGCAAGTATAATTAATCAGGCAAGCAAAACATCCAGCCAAAAAGGCTCCCCACGCACAACAGCTAGCGCTTCAAATTTGATTGATCAATCGTTTTTTTAAGCCAGTAATTGGAGTAGTCCGCGCCCCGTACAATTATGAGGCTAGCAGTCCTAGCACCCGCATAAAATTATAAAAGAATTACACATAATTTTAAAATGTATTAAAAAATATCTCGTTGTCTTGGGAAATCGTACTATTTTAGATTTCATTGTCTCGTCATATTCCCTTGTTATAATTTTAGAAGTCCTAATAATTTTAGAAGTCCTAATAAAAGTCACCTTACTTCTACGCCTCGACCGCTGGCTATTGCTAATTCTCTTTACCGCTGGGAACTATAATTTGAACTCTTTTTAACTCTATTTTTTCTTTTCTTCAATTAATGTGAGAATTTATAGTCCCCATCGTTTACTTAATGTCTCTTTTTAATGATGTTTTAATAATACAATAGATTGAAAAGCGTTTTACCCCTCCGAAAGCGACACACACACATATATATATATAGATTGAGCGAGAAATCTCAAGATATTAGGCCACGTTTGGAGAGATCGAGATTCTAGGAAGAAACTAATGAGTAGCCTTAGCTAGTGAGAATACGAAGCAAACTGTGTTTTTAATCTTTTACTTCTATTTAGTAGTTAATTTTCTGAATTCTATAACTACAGAAAATCCCTAGTATTGGAGTGAGAATCTAATTAAACTATTTAAGAGAGCTCAAGATTTAAAAGAAATTGCCGCTACTAAAAGCTTCCCTAAACGTACACGGTCACGTGTATATGTACATCTGATTGGGAATTGGAGATATAGATAGATGATAGATCCATATATACCAGGGAACATGAGCTAGTATATATAGGATGGAGAGGTTGGGGTGGAGTGGAAGGGACGAGAGCATCTGTCTATGTCATGGTGGGCCCATAGAGCGCGCCACGTGGGCCCCATCCTTGTGCCGGCGCCGGAGGAGAGCTAGCTAGCTCGCTCATAACCAACCACCCAACTCGAGTCGATCGATTACTCGATCCACACCATATCGATCTCCCTCCTCCCCTCTCGCTCGCTCGCTCTCTCGTCTTCTTCCTCTCTTCTTCTCCAGCCACAGGCGCCATATAGTAGCATATGCTCCTAAGCTAGCTTGTTATACCAGTTACGTCGTCGTCGTCGTCATCATGTGCTATAGCTAGCTCCAAACAAAACTTGGAGAATTTGGAGCGTATGTACTAGCTAGTATAGATTGCAGCAGCTAGCTAGCCCAGCAGCAAGAAGACGAGGAGATAGCTGCAGTCTCGTTTTTGGCTTTTCGAATTTATTATAACCCCGGTTCGTGTTTGCTAGCTCTCTATATATTTCTGTCTCCATCGCCTTAATTAGAGTTTTCTCCTCTTCCTTTTTTGAACAAGGAGCCTAGCTTGTTTTCTTTAACTTGTTAATTTGTTCGGTTCTCGATCTCCATCTCAGATCGATGACATGTGATTTAATTTTTTTGGTTTTATCTCCTGCATGTGTTGCTGTTCTTCTTCTACCTTGGTCTCCATGCCTTATCTCATGTTATTGACCAGTCTCCTTTTTTCAAGCTAGCTAGTTTCTAGCTGCCTTGCTTGTGAGTATGTGCAACGTACGATTGCATGTTTGTTTGGAACTTTGGATTACTTAGCTTGTAAATTAATTTCTTGATTTAATTTCCCTCTCGTTTTCGTTTCTTTCCCCCTTTTTGATTTAATTTGTTGCTTTGTTATTAGAGAGGATCTGATCGATCAGCTGCAGGTCATCAGTCAGTTTGTCTGTCCTATGGCTGCACACAGTACAGATCCATCCACACCATCTTCCATGCTAGCTAGCTTCATCCACGCATGTAATTAAATTACCTCTTGATCTCTGCTTAATTTTGTCTTGATTAATTTTCAGGTCGTGCAGATCGAAGAGGCCGGATTGGAAGTGAGCTGGTAGACTAGCTAGCTAGCTAGCGTCCAAGTGTGACTAGCTTAATTGGATTGGATTATTTAGAGTCATCAGTGACAGGATTAATTCCATGCCTATCTTCTTCTTCAGCCACAATTTAACAGAACAAGACAATTAGTCTATCAGTGGCTTGAGCTGATTAACTATCATCAGAGACAGGTGATAATAATCGATCGGCTGCACGAGTGATAGAGATGGCAGCCGCCTCGTCTGCACACTACTTCGGTCTCGGCGAGCCGCAGATGCAGCAGCAGCAGCAGCCTCCCCTGCAGAACAACGCGGCTGCTCCTGTCGCCGCCGCCGCCACGCCGCCGCCCAAGAAGAAGAGGAATCAGCCCGGGAATCCAAGCAAGTATCTAATTTAATATTAGCTTCAATTCCTCTGAATTTCGCAGATCAAGTGAATAATCTTCAATTAATTCTTAATGCAGATCCTGATGCGGAGGTGGTGGCGCTGTCGCCGCACACGCTGCTGGCGACGAACAGGTTCGTGTGCGAGGTGTGCAACAAGGGGTTCCAGAGGGAGCAGAACCTGCAGCTGCACCGGCGAGGGCACAACCTGCCATGGAAGCTGAAGCAGAAGAACCCCAAGGAGACGCGGCGGCGGGTGTACCTGTGCCCGGAGCCGTCCTGCGTCCACCACGACCCCTCGCGAGCCCTCGGCGACCTCACCGGCATCAAGAAGCACTACTCCCGCAAGCACGGCGAGAAGAAGTGGAAGTGCGACAAGTGCAACAAGCGCTACGCCGTCCAGTCCGACTGGAAGGCTCACTCCAAGACCTGCGGCACCCGCGAGTACCGCTGCGACTGCGGCACCCTCTTCTCCAGGTACTCCTAGCTAGTACTACTCCCTCCGTCTCAAAATATAAGTCGTGATCTTCATCTTTCTGCTGCGAATCATACTCCCTTCCGTACGTCCCAGTAGCAACTTCTGGCTATGCATCTGGTATACGTGACTGCTGTGCCAGATGTATAATCAGAAAGTTTCTATATTCAGAACGGAGATATTATCTCTTAAATTCTTTGTTTTTTTTTGTTTGTGCTGCCCCTCTGTGGTCTCAACAGCAACTTCTGGTTATGCGCCTTGTGTCAGATGTATAGCTGGAAGTTACCGTATATATTTTGAGATGGAGGTGTAGTATGTCTTGAATTTGTAGATATTCTATTAATTTACAGGATGTGGCAACCTAGAGAATTGTTTGGATTTGGGATGATTCTTTTTCATGTACTTTTATATATTTTGTTCATCATATGATTGAGTCATGATGAACACACTCATGAGGAGGAGGTCCGGGCACTGAAAGGCACACGGGATGAATAGCTTAGGTAGATAGGATAGATGGAGATGATGGTGATTTGATTGAAGCAGATGGCTCTAGCTATATAGCTAGGTCGCCGGCCGGCCCGGGTGAGTACCACTACTGTACGTGTTAGGGTTAGGGTTGTCACCACTCGCGCATGCTGCAGTGAAGAACAGTAGGTAGTAACAGTGTGGCTGGCCTTGTACGGTTGTGTCTCTCGAGTCTTTCTTGTTTGGAAATTTGATTTTGATTCCCTTTGCTTACTCTCCTCTTACAACAAATTAACTTTTCCCATTGATCATTCCATGAGAGAGAGAGAGAGAGTATAGGATTAGCTTTGCTGGTCACACGTGAACTGCTCTTGTCCGGAGGGGGACACAAAGGCAGGCAGGCAGGCCAGCTGAGAGAGGCCACTGCAGATCATGCCGCCATGGTCATCTTCTTCCTCCTCCTCCTCTTGAAAAGGTTCAGAAAGAAAAACAAAAGCCAGTCATCTTTTTCGCCTCGAAATCCACACCATCTTGCATACAAGTATCCTTCTCTGTCTCTCTCTCATCGTCCCTACGTGTTCACGTGATGACAAGAGCCCTTGCTAGCTGCAACTGTAGTACTAGTACTCTCTGTATACTCGTACTACAGCAATGTAAGCAAGGACCATGGCCATGGTCATGGCTTGTTCTCTTGTGACGGATGGGATGCATCAGTACTACTCTCTCTTGCATTGCATTGCATGCGATCGATGGATGGATGGAGCCATGCATACAGAGACGACATCTCTATTCTTTTCATGGCGACTGTGCTACTAGCACGAGCTGCTGCGTTAGCTTACTATTCAGCCTGAACCACTTGTTGTTGCATTCGGATCGATCGACATTTGATGATGCCACTCGGCGACCTGATCGATTACATGCATGTGTAATTAGTAACCATTTTCATGTATATACATTGCATCCCCATCTGAAAATTGGAACCTAGCTTGCAATTGTGTATGAATGTTTTGGAGAGAGGGTACAGTACAGTTACACCATGCATCTTAATTTGGGTGTTGCATTGACATTCTTTCTTTCCCTTTGTTTTGCCTTCCCATTTCTGGCTTTTCGATCATGGGCTACAGTTCGCAGTATGCACAATCTGCCGCGTATATTTGGGTATATTGGTACAAAGACAATCAAGCATGCATGTACTACTAGTGAAATTAAGCCAATGTTTTTTCTGTCCACAAACAAATTCCATGTTGGCATGCATATTAGTATGGTTTTTAATTAGTCAATAGATATATAATTTTCAACAAAATTTATTTTGTTGCTATATATGTTAGCAAAGGATATTTGATGGTACCATATATATGTTTATGTAATTTTTTGTATAAGTTAGATAGTGCTTAAATTGGTGAAAAACTTCGTGTGCTATTAAACAGCAGTAGTATATGGTATATGTCTCGAAAGCTATATGCTCAATTGAGCATTGCAATGGATCTTGATATTCTAGCTAGTTTGATTAATTGCTGTTTTAGACATTTCTTCATTTATTAATTTGGCGAACTGTTTTTTTTTCTCATAACCGATGGTATTATTGAATTTCAAAAAAAAAAAGATAACTGGAGTGGCAAGTTGAACATATATATTGATATATAAAACAAATCATAATGTTCACATTTTCTGTTTTCACATCAACTTAATTAATTAAAAGATAAATGTTGTGCTGGCTGCACAACAAAACAACTATATACAAGATGAGTGAATTAAATGACAAGTGAATAATAGAAGAAAGTGAATTTGAGGTGAACATGAGAATGCACATATACCAACCTGCTACCCTTTAAATTACTTATTGTTTTAGCTTGATCTCCTAAGTCAAATATGTTTATCTTTGCCCATTGGTTTCTAGAAAAACTGTACTTTTCAAGGTATATTATGAAGATATTTTTCAAGGTAAATCTGAAAACATGCATAAATCACACTGATGCTAAACTATACGAATGTTTAAAAATTGATGGTCAAATATATGGATGTTTGAGACCGAGGATAAAGATAGAACGGCAAGTAATTAACTTAAAACCAATCAAGTAGTGTATTTCTTCCCAACTTCATTGTGTATAGCATCATGATCAGTATCATTATTATCTCTAGCTAGGAGTAAACTGTGAGTATATCTTGCATATAAAGATTAATTAAGTGGCACATTAATTATATTGATCACCGTGAAAAAAAAACTTTGTACCACATGCAGGAGGGACAGCTTCATCACCCACCGCGCCTTCTGCGACGCGCTGGCGCAGGAGAGCGGCAGGATTATGCCACCCATGGGCGCCGCCCTGTACGCCGCCGCCGGCGCCGGCATGGCCATCGGCGGCCTCACCGGCATGTCCGCCTCCCACCAGCTCCAACCCTTCCAGGACCACTCCTCCGCCATCACCACCGCCGCCAACGCCGCGGCGCAGTTCGATCACCTCATGGCGACGTCGTCCGCCGCGGCCGGCTCCCCCGCGTTCCGCGCCGCGCAGCCGACGTCGTCGTCCTCCTCGCCGTTCTACCTCGGCGGCGGCGCCGACGACGGACAGGCCCACACCTCGCTGCTCCACGGCAAGCCGGCGTTCCACGGCCTGATGCAGCTGCCGGAGCAGCAGGGGAGCAATGGCGGTGGCCTCCTTAACCTGAGCTACTTCTCCGGCGGGAACGGCGGCCACCACCACCACCACCAGGAGGGACGACTCGTCTTCCCGGATCAGTTCAACGGCGTCGCCGCCGGGAACGGCACCCGCGCCGGCAGCGGCGAGCACGGCAACAGCGGTAACAACGCCGACTCGGGGAGCATCTTCTCCGGGAACATGATGGGCGGCGGCGGCGGCGGCGGCGGTTTCTCGTCCTTGTACAGCTCCTCCGACCAGACCGTCCCGCCGCCGCAGATGTCGGCGACGGCGCTTCTCCAGAAGGCCGCACAGATGGGCGCGACGACGAGCAGCGGCGGCGCCGGCAGCGTGAACTCGCTACTCAGAGGTCTCGGAAGCGGCGGCAGCGGCGGCGCTCTGAACGGTAAGCCCGCCGGAGCTGCCGGGTTCATCATGTCCGGGGAGAGCTCGTCGAGGAGCACTGCTTCTCAGACGGCGGAGAACGAGAGCCAGCTCCGGGAGCTGATGATGAACACGCTGTCGGCGACCGGGGGCGGAACGGTGTTCGTCGGCGGCGGCGGCGGCAGCTTCCCCGGCGTGGACGACGGCAAGCTGAGCACGAGGGACTTCCTCGGCGTGAGCGGCGCCGCGCCGGGGCTTCAACTGCGGCACGGCGGCGCCGCGGGGATGGGCATGGCCGGCTCACTGGACCAAGAGATGAAGTAATTAATTAATTATTATATTAATTAACCACCAGCTTATTAGGGTTCATCGATGCATCATGCAAGCATGGAACTAGCTAATCAATCGATCGATCGATGAGATGATCAAGTTAATGGTGGATTAATGTGGTGTTTTGATTATTTAATTTAGGTGGATCAACTGGTGATGATGCATGTTAATTGTCAATGACTGATCAGTCATGCATGCAGTGTAGCTTCTTCTAGAGAGATGATGGATGAAACGCCAAGGGATCAGAAATAACACCGAATTCTGGCCGAACCAAATCCAATTTGATGTTCAATTTGTATGTCATGTGGCTACAAAATTTAGTTGAATCTGGCTGAGATTTAATTTGTACATGTACTACTCCGTAATTTGGTAAGTGGCGACAATTGTCACACTGAATTAGTGATCTTCATAACGCATTTCAAACTGGTGTCAGATATATACTACTACAATTTTGGCTGGGTCTGAACATATCATTCGTGAAAATCTTACAACTGTTAATGGCTCAATTGATTGAAATATAATGTGATGTTTTCACTTGATCACACATAGTCACACACAACTACTGTATTGCTATGTGATACTATGTGCATGTAAATTTTGGTTGTGTGTATTCCAGTTATGCAAATGCCGAGAATGTTTTCAATACGGTTTTATCACTGATATAATTGATTGAGTTCAATATAGCTTTTGTTATCTTAAAAACTGTGCACGCAACTTTGTGCAGCTTAGCTCCGCGCTCTCTGAAGCCGGCTGCTACGCTTTTTTTATTTTTAATTTTTTTTATTAAAAGTTTTACAAAAATAATTTTTCATTTTGAAAATTGACAGAAGTGGTCGCCTACCGCCCTCTCGGAGGGCGATTTTTAAAAATCGCCATCCCAGAGGGCGGCGAAAGTGACGTGGCAGACGGCCGTTCGCTCTCGGGCGACGGCCGTCAACGAAATTTGCAGGCGGCCCCCTTGCCGCCCTCCGCTAGGGCGATTTTGTACTGTGCGGGGGGCCGCCTGCAAATGGGCGGCGGGGGGCCTGGAATTTTGCAGGCGGCCCCCTTGCCGCCCTGGGGAGGGGCGATTTTATACTGTGCTTTGTATTTTTTTATAAATATCAATAGTTATCAAATCTTTTTATATTGAAAACTATACAAGATTAAAATCTCCAAGACTGGTAAAATACAATTTTATTATTTTTTAGGGCCTATTTGGAATGTTACCGTACAAATATTTTGTTAGTGCCAAAATATAAGCAAGTTTTGGCACTACCAAATATTTGATAAGGTAAAATTGCATTTGATCATATTTGGTTTGCTGCCAAAATGTAAAATTGTAGTGAAGAATGTTCTACATAATCTCAAATCTAGATTACGTATTACCAATGAATAGGCTTCAATCGAAATCAAACACAAGTACTATTGAAATTACCAAAATATTGGTAGGGCATGTTTTTGGTAGCAATCCAAATAGGCCCTTAGTCTTACGCATACAAAAAATCAGCACCATAATTAAACATTGTAATGATACACGGTACAAATTTGTCGATCCCGACGAATCAAGCATGCGGTAACCTATCGGCCCCTTGTAGGTCGGTCAGAATGCATTGCATTCTCGTGGTCCTTCAATCGTTGATACTCTACTTGTGTTTCTGACTCTGTTATCTTCTGGCCATGATATGATGGAGTGACATTGTCGATCCATCGAGTAAATCCACACATCCTTGGATTGCCCTGTAAAAATAGTAATGTTATTCAGTTTGGGTAGTAATTTTGTGCAAATCATAGCGGATTTTGTAAATGGTTAGACATACAACGAAATCGTTGTCTACACTGGGGCAGACAAAATATCTCCTTCCAAATGTTTGTTCAGCAAAGGATGTAGCCACCTGGCAGCGATCTCTGCACCCACACTTTGGACGCTCGGACCATTTAGGTAACCCTAATGGATTGTTCCTCCAGTCTAAGCTTGCAATTTCCACCTGACGTTCGTACTCCATCCAAGCATGAATGAACTGTATGGTCGGTTCAGGTTGCGTTATCGGCCCGCCACTTGAAGTAACTCTGACTGTGTCAATCCATTGTACGAATTGACATTTCCTTACATCCTCCTATGTACATCCATTTTGGGATAGTTAAGTTAATGATAGTACTGAGGAGTGATGAAAAGAATAGTTGTAATTACCACGAAATCATCGTCGACAATGTTTGGACACATGAAACACCTTTGTCCTCGAGTTCGGTGCCTTACGGACCTTATGACCTGACAACGGTCACCACAACGACACTCCGGACGCTCACGCCATGTGGGGAGTCCTAGGGGATTTACGTGCCATTCTAAAGCCTCAGCAGCAATTCGACGTTCATGCTCATCCTTCCGCCTTAGGTAGTCCGATCTTGTTTCACTACGTGGGTAAGCACGTGTTCCGTCGTTTTGTGCTGTGTGCTACAGATCTGCTAAAATATATGGAACTAAAACTAAAACGCAACATATATACTCAAACATAACATATTAGTACAAATGCAAAAGATGTATGGGAGCAAACCAGTGATGAAGTGAGCGAACCAGCAGGGCTTCGCCGCTCCCCTTCTGCTGCCCTCCCCTCTCTCTCTTTCGTTTTTTTTGGATTTTTACTGAATATAATGAAATTTCAGAGAGAGGGCTGGGTTTTATAGGGGTGGGGCAAAAATCGCCCTCCCCCAGGGCGGCAAGGGGGCCGCCTGCAAAATTCCAGGCCCCCCGCCGCCAATTTGCAGGCGGCCCCCCACACAGTACAAAATCGCCCTAGCGGAGGGCGGCAAGGGGGCCGCCTGCAAATTTCGTTGACGGCCGTCGCCCGAGAGCGAACGGCCGTCTGCCACGTCACTTTCGCCGCCCTCTGGGATGGCGATTTTTAAAAATCGCCCTCCCAGAGGGCGGTAGGCGACTACTTCTGTCAATTTTCAAAATGAAAAATTATTTTTGTAAAACTTTTAATAAAAAAAATTAAAAATAAAAAAAATTTCCGGCTGCTCCTGTTGAATGTACGTAAAAGGCCCAATTAAGTAGTTGGGCCGTTGGTTGGTTTATAGTGGGACATGGGCTATCATAGAAGCCCATTAAGTTTAAATTTGTGCTTTCCACACGTATCGGGTCCAATAGAATAGGATTAGCCATTTTCTAGTATTAAAAAAAATGGATAAATTCCTTATATATGCCACTGATTATACGTAACTTAATCCGTGTGCTGCAACGGGTAAGGACAACCTTTGTATCATCTATCTTCTTCCATGATATAGAGAGCACAAAATAACTTATGTGTGGGCATTTAAAATTAGAGAAATCTATCCGTTTCATGGTAAAATATATCCTTTTCGTGGGTACTTTTTTTTTATATAACTTAGTTCTTCTTTTCGAAAGATTTCCACTGTCTTTGTTAGACATTTCTGATTTGTACTTTTTTTGGAAAATAAGGATTATCATTGCTTTGGAAATCATGGGTATATAACTTTTATGTCATAATTGTTAAATATTTTTGTTATTAACTTATAGAAATCTTGCGTCAATCAGAAGGTGTTTGGCCCATTCCTTATCCTCAAAACATTTCTTTTGTGTTATACACGCTCGCATTGCATATATGCCCCAAATCGTATGACTTGAATAATTTATTTATAGAATGATATCTTCTCAATAAGTGGAAATGCTACGTGCTACAATGCACGAAAAGGTCTACTATAGCCAGGTCAATCTTTCGGAACTAATTTAGAGAAAGAAAAAAAAGCTTAGTTATAATATATTCCCAGGTAGTGATGAAATTAGTTCAGATAGCTTCTGACTGTCCAGACACTTCCGCGGAAACAGACATTAGTGTTGATTGATAGATAACTTCGGATATAGTAAGGCTATTATCCGGCGGAAACGGAAAACGGTCAAACTATCCGGATAATTCTGAGAAACAAAAGCATAGCACCAATTTAGATTATTTCTAATCGTTACACTAGAGTTAAAACAGCAGGGAAATGATATTTGTTTTTCCAATACATATCACCAATTTATATTATATCTAATCGTTTTCTGAATTCTGATGCTCTGAGAAATTTCGGCAGCTTACATCTTTACCAGCTAACCTAAATCAGATAAGCTAAATCCGGGGTTAGACAAAACCCAGGATATTTTTTGGTAAAATAAAATTAAAGGACAGTAAATAAAATATTAGTGGATGGGAATATTGGATCACAACTCATACTGCATACCTAGGCGTAGTACAGCTATACTAGTCACGCAGGCTAACTGTCTTTAGCTGCCAGAAGGACCTTCCATTCTCAGGTAGTCATACATCAGTCCCTGAAATGGACTCTGGTTCCTGGGCTGCTTCAGGTAGATGGTGTTCATCCCTTGAACAAGCCAAGCTCCACTCACATCGATGTTGAACAGCCAGTACAGCCCATGGATCCCGTGCCTCGCAATCGTGTTGTCTTTCCCGATCAATCCAGTTGTGAAGTGAGGAGCAGTTCTGTCCTGATCGTTGAAACGAACCTGAAAATACAAGCATTTTGTGTATTTAGGATCAACTTCTTGAATGATGATAACAAATAATGAAATAGGAATGGACATTGGCCAATCTGAGTTTTTTTGTGTTTTTTTTCCTGAAATAACCTGCAACTCAGCATTTGCGGATGATGCAAGAGCCACTCTGAATTTGTATGTGCTGTTAGGACTGACACTGTCAAGATTGAACTTTATTTGCCATGTGGTTGGCTGGTAGGTGCTCTGATCAGTTCTTCTGCAGTGGACACAGATGTTAGAAGCAGATCATGTAACTCAGCGCAATCAGTTGTATTCAAATGAGATGAAAACATCACCTGTTTACTTGAGCAAAGAACCAATCGGTGGTATAGTCGCTCTGGCCAACTGTGTATACCAGATCACCGTCTGGATACAGCTCTGCATATCTTTCCCAAAGTCCATACTGCCTAAATCTGTAACGAACGATAAGAACACTATATGATAAGAAATGATGATCTCTTGATTAGTACATGTTTGAGAAGTCTGTTGGTAGCCAGTCTGCATCACCTGTCAGGGTGGTTGATATACAACCTATTCACATAGTTGGGATTAGGGTCTGGAACATAGAATTCAGAGGCGGATCGATCAGGTATTCCGATCTCCCACATCGTGGGACCGTCTCTTGGTGGTTCATACACAAGGTCACCCAGATAAATGTCATCCCCTGAACAGGAATGCTGAACATATCAGGATATCTCATTGGAAGCTGCAAGAGGAATATATGTCAGGTAGATGCTGACCTGAAGATATGGTTAGCTTAGCATCCAGTTTGTAGTCCCCTATAAATCCTGGAACCCATGCATAAAGGTTGTAGTCTCCAGCTACAATGTTTCTTATGCAAAAGCTTCCATCATCTTCTGCCCTACACCAGAATTGGTATCCCTACAGTGTTGGAATATATATATTTTTTTTGCCGGGTCACGGTGTTGGAATATGTGATTGATAATATACTTCATAGTCTAACATGTATTCAAGCTTGTTCTAAAAGAGTAAGTGTGTATATAGCATGCATCACCTTGCACTCTCTTTGCCAGGATCCAACATCTCCTGGTAGAGCTAAGCCTACATAAGCTGATGTAGCATAAAGATCTGCATCATCTAAATACCTAAATAACACATGATGAATTCATTAGTAATAGATGTATCGCGAACTAAATTACATCTGGACTGAATCAAACTTTTTTAGTTACTACTGTTGTAAAAAACTGGAAAAGAAATGTCATTACTACCTGTCTCTGACGAGTAATCTACCAGAGATACAACCTCTTTGCTCAGTCTTCTGAAAATCATCTGATAGTGCAAAATAGTACGGCCAGCTCTCTTTCTCAATCATCATCTGTTTTCCAAAGGAGAAAGAGAGAATTAAATTACAAGTTACTTGTGCCGTGTTCATAACACTTGTACTGTCAATAAGAAGTTATTCAATCTGAATGTTATCACCTGAACTTGTGTGAATAAAAGAAAGATATCAAATTAGAGAAGAAATATGCATCCAATTTGTCACCTGAACTTTTGCATCCTCCCAGAGTAGAGTTGGGTCACTTCCATCCCATCTGGAGTTAAGGTACATGAAGACAGGCCCATGGACCTTTTTCCAGTATTCACCAGTCTTGAACTTGGGTGTAAGGTCATCTCCAGCATAATGACCGCTAAGGAACATCTGAAAATCAGATTAAAGAAAAAGGCTTTTAGAAGAATGTCAGAACTTAATAATCTGAACTTTTTATTTCAATATAATATAATGTCTGAACTTACAGCCAGCATAGTTGGCCCAACATGAGAGGTCAGGTTCTGCTTGACGGGACCTCCTGTCCGGAACTCGTCACTCGGAGTGATCTGCCAGAAGCCAATTGGAGGATCGAATGATATCCATCCATGGACATTGTTATACTGGTTTTCACACGAGTATTGGTATTTATCATCAACCTTGACAATTTACCAGTAACAGTGTTTAGATTCTTCATGATATTATCAATTTACCAGTAATAGTGTTTAAATTCTAATTAAAATTCAGGCAGATCTCCTGCCGTCGTTCTCCTAAAAAAAAATCCATATTTTTTCAGCTTACCTCTCCTTTTAGGTCAGGATTTATTGGGTCCACAAGAAGGACAGCTTCAGGGTATGCTAATTGCTGTCCCCGGGGCGACACTCGGTCTTCAGGCATCGGCATTATTCTCTTCGTGTCGTCGGCCAATGCCATGTAATGAAACCTGAATTTGCACCAAAGTAATGGATTCAGTTAATATGTAGCATTTTTTCAGCAAACTGCAAAAAAAAAAAATCTTAAATTCAGGAACTAGAACAACTTGTCTTTCCGAAGCTTGAAGGCCACCCTCGTCTCTGCCATGCTAAAACCAGGCCACCCTTCCTGATGCTCATAGATTCCGTAGGTATAGAATCCTGAGCAGCCCCGGAGTACGATGAACCTGTACAAACATACTTGCGCTGTTAAAATATTTCAAAAATTACTTGCTCTGTTAAACATGATTGCCTTCAATTTCCAGATGAATTGCTGAGAACAACTCCTTTGTTATGCCTGTGCTATTGGATCACCTCTTATCAATGTTCAAGGGAACAGCTTTGCCTTCCAGAGAAGGATCCCATGTTCTGACGAACGAGACCTCTGCCTGGTTTTCATCCTGATATATGATTCGGAACACTGTCCCTTTTATTCTGCGTAACAACGTTTGATGTCAGATACATCTGGGCTCTCTCTAGCACAAAAGTGTATTCATATGGAGGCACAGAACTGATATGCCTGAAATCTGAGGAGTGAATTGAGAGCCCTTACACATCAAATATGCCAGTCCTTTCTCCCGGTTTACTCCAAACAAGGTCCCAGTACCTGACAGCATGCAACACCATATGACCAATTGACCATAACCTCAGTTGCAGCCTGTACTTGAATGAGGACTAAAAGGTTTCTTCTTTAGTTTTAAATCGTCAAAGTAGCTCAATAACAATTAACAAATGTGCACTTGTAGGATGTGGCAAGATCCAAGTAGTACCAAACTATTGTACTTGCTAATTATCTATTATCTTATTAAAGTAATAGAAGAAGAAGCCACCACATTTGCTCTCACGGCCTAGAAATTCTCATATTAATTGGAGAAAAAGAATAAGTAGAGTCCATATAGGAATACAATTTAAAAATAGATGAAATTCGGAATTAAAAATAAGGAATATTGAAAGAGTACACTAGAGTCCATACAAGTATACAATTTGGAATTAATTAAATTCAGAATTAAAAAATAGGAAAACTAAAATTAGAAGTTAGAGTCCATATAGAAATATAATTTAGAAATTACTAAAACTCAAAATAAAAAAAGCAAGATTGGGAGAAGAGTCTAGAGTCCATATATGAATACAATTTATAAACAACTAAAATTCGAAATAAAAATTAAGAAATATTTAGAAAAAAAGTCTAGAATCTATATAGAAATACAATTTATAAATAACATGAATTCAAAATTAGAAAATAAAATATTAAAAAATAAATTTAGAGTCCAGATAGAAATACAATTAGAAATAACATATTGGGAATTAGAAAAGTAGAAATATTGGAAGAAGAGTCTACGGTCCACCACGTTTGCTCTCACGGCCTAGAAATTCCCACATTAATCGGAGAAAAAGAAAAGGTAGAGTCCATATAGGAATACAATTTAAAAATAGATGAAATTCGGAATTAAAAATAAGGAATATTGAAAGAGTAGACTGGAGTCCATACAAGTATACAATTTAGAATTAATTAAAATTCAGAAGTAAAAAATAGGAAAACTAAAATTAGAAATTAGAGTCCATATAGAAATACAATTTTGAAATTACTAAAATTCAAAATAAAAAAGCAAGATTGGGAGAAGAGTCTAGAGTCCATATATGAATACAATTTATAAACAACTAAAATTTGAAATAAAAATTAATAAATATTTAGAAAAAAAGTTTAGAATCTATATAGAAATACAATTTATAAATAACTTGAATTCTTAATTAGAAAAACAAAATATTAAAAAGTAAATTTAGAGTCCATATAGAAATACAATTAGAAATAACATATTGGGAATTAGAAAAGTAGAAATATTGGAAGAAGAGTCTACGGTCCACCACGTTTGCTCTCACGGCCTAGAAATTCCTATATTAATCGGAGAAAAAGAAAATGTAGAGACCACATAGGAATACAATTTAAAAATAGATGAAATTCGGAATTCAAAATATGGAATATTAAAAGAGTAGACTGGAGTCCATACGAGTATACAATTTAGAATTAATTAAAATTCAGAAGTAAAAAATAGGAAAACTAAAAGTAGAAGTTAGAGTCCATATAAAAATACAATTTAGAATTAACTAAAATTCAAAAATTTAAAAAAGGCAAGATTAGGAGAAGAGTCTAGAGTCCACACATGAATACAATTTATAAATAACTGAAATTCAAAATAAAAAAAAGAAATATTAAAAAAAGAGAGTCTAGAGTCTATATAGGAATACAATTTATAAATAACTTAAATTTAAAATTAAAAAACAATATATTGAAAAATAAATTTAGAATCCATATAGAAATATAATTAGAAATAACAGGTTGAGAATTAGATAAATAGAAATATTGGAAGAGGAGTCTACGGTCCACACACACAGGAATTTAGAACTAATTGAAAGTTAGAACTAAAAAAAAAAAGAAAATTATAAGTAGAGTTTAGAGTCCATATAGAAATACAATTTAGAATTACAAAAAATCAAAATTAAAAATAAACAAGATTGGGAGAAGAGACTAGCGTCCATATAGGAATACAATTTATAAATAACTGAAATTCGAAATTAACAAATAAGGAATATTGAGAAAAAAAAGTTTAGCATCCATATAGGAATACAATTTAGAAATAACTTAAATTAAAAAATAAAGAAATATTGGAAAAAGAAGTCTAGAGTCAATATAGTAATAAAATTTACCAATAATTGAAATTCAAAATTAAAAAAGTCAGAGTTAAGAAAAATGAATATTGGAAGAGTAGTCGAATCCATATATGAATAGAATTTATGAATAAAGGAAATTAGAAATTTAAAAAATAAAGAATATTAAAAGATTATTCTTGAGTCCATATAGAAATATAATTTATAAATAACTATCACGTATATAAAAATACAATAAAAATATCACACATTTTTTAGTTCAACCAAGAGTTTAAAATTATGTTGTCATTTTAATATATTTTAACAATAAAATGTGAAAATATTTAAGCTATTATATAAGAAAAAAATCTAACGATGCTAGCCACGCAATCTGTACGGACCATCATACACTGGTGGAGTAACCATCTTTGATCGGTCGACCCAAATCTACAATAGTCCCGGTTCCATTAAAAACCGGATTTTTAGTCCCGGTTTATAAGAACAACAGGACTAGATGATCTTTATTTCCGGTTTGTGTTACCAGCCGGGACTAAAAATCATCTTTAGTCCCGGTTGGTGTTCCATGTCAAACCGTGTCAGGCGCCTAGGATCTTTAGTCCCGGTTTGTAACACCAACCAGGATTATAGATCTAACTTTAGTCCCGGTTGGTGTTACTAACCGGGAATAAAAATCAACACGTACTATATAATCCCTATTACTTATTCTCTTCTCTCGTCCACACAACAAACTCTATCTCTTTCTTTCTTCCTCTCTAACTTCTGCTTTATCTCTTTCTTCCTTCCTCTCTTCTTTTTGGATCGAGCGAGATCGAGCGGGCCGGCCGGGCGGCGGGCGGCGCGGCCGACGTGGCGGCGGCCGGCGCGGCGGCACGACGGCGGCGCGCAGGGCCGCGCGGCGGGGCGGCGGCCTGCGCGGCAGCAGGCGGCGGCGCGGAGGGCCGCGCGGCGGCGGGTGGCGGCGGGCGGCGCCGCGCGGCGGTGGCCGGCTGGCGTGGAGAGGAGGCGGCAGCGGCCGGCCGAGCGGCGCCTCTGTGGTTTCTTTTTTTGTTCTTTAAGAATTTGTGATTTATTGCATGATCCTGTAATATATTTGATTTGTGTGCGATGTGAACTTGTGATGTATTTGCGATGAATTTTGTAGAACTTGTGATGTAATTTGATTTGTGTAATTTTTTTTAGGATTTGCGATGTATTTGATTTATGTGTATAAGTAACTTAAAGATTTGTGATGTGGATTTGGGATGTTACTTTGATTTGGGATTTAGGGATATGCATGCCACTTGATTCGGGAGAAAAAAAAAGAGAAAGATGACCATCTGTACTGCTGTTATTCCCTCTTTAGTCTCGGTTGGTAACTCCAACCGGGACTAAAGATCCCTATCTTTAGTCCCGGTTGTCAACCGGGACTAAAGATCGATCTTTAGTCCCGGTTATTTCACCCGGGACTAAAGATAGCGATCTTTAGTCCTGGATTTGTAGTCCCGGTTGGACAACCGGGACTAAAGGGGGTTACAAGGACTAAAAAGCACTTCTCCACTAGTGATATACTAGTTAAACATATCAAAGAGAGGATAAAAAGCATAAGCAAAATTGTCAGGTAGGTACCCTCTCTTGTCTTCTTTGTTAAGAATCTCCATCAAGTTGTCCACACCATTATACCGGACGCCGGTCACGATCCCATCGGGGTTGGACAGTGTAACCTCAAAGATGCCATTTTTAATCTCAACCTGCATGCGCATGCAATGGTGCAACAAGGCCCAACCAATCAATCATTAATCAATTAATCATGTCAACAAATGAATCGATCGAACATGCGAAGGCAGAGCTGACCAGCAGCAGCACACTTACGTATCGGTCGCTGACCTTAACGCTGACGCCGGCGGTGGCGCCGGCCGGTGAGGTCGCCGGTGGATGGCCCATGCAGCACGGCGAGAGGTTCTTGCAGCTTCAGAATTCAACACAGATGGACGTGTGCGTGCATGAGCATGAGACCACCAAACCAGGAAACCAGCAGCATATATAGTATAGCAATGGCTGGCAATGCCGGCCAAGCGTGTGGGCATCAGGGCATGGCCATGCAGTGCAGATGCAGTAGTAGTACTAATCAAGCACCCACTACTAGAGAAACGATTTTCGAGTACGAGATCCCAAATTTTTCAAACAGACCGTAACTTGCTGCGTATGAAAAATCGAGTGGCATTTTCGCATACGGCTTCCTAGAAAAATCGATTTTGAGGCCCGCATGTAAAAATGAGCTCATTTTTGTATGCGGATCACTTAAGAGCCCGCATGAGAAAATCGATTTTTCCATACGGTCGTGCTAAGGAGCCGTATGCGAAAATAAAATTTGAAACTAGTTTATCTCACTCATATGAACTCCAAATTAGATGGTTTTTTTGTCCTAAATGTTTCTAAAATCATCCTCTATCATGTTATTGTGTTCTTACTGCTATTATTTTGGCTATTTTTTCTTGTGACTTTGTTTTAAAAATTTGAATTTCAAAATTTAAATAATATTTTGAAGCAGTAAATAATTTCAGCTGAAAAAGTCATGAACATAAAAGTTTTAGAACTCATCAAGACATACAACTTTTATTTTGATTATTTTTTCATCCGACAAAGTGATAGTAATATTTATTCACAAAATTTATATCTCTTGTAGTTTATAAAACCATATGAGAGATATTTTTTTGTGAATAATATTACTAGCACTTTGTCGGATGAAGAAACGATCAAAATAAAAGTTATAGATCTTGATGAGTTATACAACTTTGTTGTTGATGACTTTTTCAGTTGAAATCATTTAGTATTTGAAAATATTGTTTAAAGTTGTCATATTTAGAAATTCAAATTCAAACTGTTGAAACAAAGTCATAGAGAAAACTGACCAAAACAAAAATTATACATCTTGATGTGTTATACAACTTTGTTGTCGACAATTTTTCCATTTGAAATTATTTACTACCCGAAAAAATTATTTGAATTTCTTATATTTTAAAATTCAAATTTTATATAGTTCAATCAAACTCGATGGAGAAATAACCAAAAGAAAATTGGTAGATCTCAATAAGTTCTACAATTTTATTTTTGACAACTTTTTTATATGAGTTCATTTAGTATGAATGTATGATAAAATTTGACTCGAAGTTTAAAGAGCCGCATGCAAAAATGAATTTTTGCATGCGGATAATTAAGTTCCTCATTTTTACATGCAGGCCACTTAAAGATTTTTGCATACGAGCCTCTTAAAGATCGGACTTGAAGTCTAATTAGCCTTCTCCTTCTCTCTCCACCAGTTCAAAATTTTTCACCCAACCTTATTGTCATGGTTATGGATACCACATACCCAATAGAAATCGACTAAGCTCAGCGGGGCCACCATATACCAAGTCCTATACAGAATCATACCTCATATATAGAAGGAGTTCCGGATAAGGAAGGACGAGTAGAGTTCTATATGGAAACGTCAAGGACTACGCGGATTGTATCCATATTGGTCTCCCTAGTCCTACATGGACAAGGGGACATCTATGGGTATAAATACAAGACACCCTAGGGGAGAGAGGACACGACATATCGACACACAAACCAACACGCCGTCAGACATCGACATCAGAGATAAGCCTAGACAGACCCAATATGGTGCCTGCGGAGGCTGACAAGAGGGATCTAGCAACATCTCTGATCTTGATGAGTTCGTACTCGAGGAGGAAGACTACCCTGTCGTCGACTACATGTTGGTTATCTATGCCGCCAAGTCGATGACAGCTAGATAGGTTATCCCAAGTGTTGTACTTGTGTGATCCAGATAGGTTATCCCAAGTGTTGTACTTGTGTGATCCAGATGAATAAAGTGCAACACCGGCTTCGGCCAACAGGAGTAGGGTTATTACCTGTATAAAAATCCTTATCTCCATCTCTTTTACTTCAATCTCGCATATACCCTTGTACCGACGATCTCCATACCATGCAAATACCGTAGTCGAGACCTCAAACATCGATACTTATCTTCTCCTCCTCTCCTCTCAATCCTCTCTCTCTCTCACTTATTATCCTCTCTCTCTCTCCTCGTCACCTCGTCGGCAAGAGCAACCAAGACTCCAAGAGCAGTGTGGCACGGGATGGGTGGCAGCGGTGGGCTCGATGGCCGGAGGGGGAGCGGGCTCGCGTGGATCTGGCACCGGCAACGACCGCGGCAACCGGGAGCGGGCGACGGCACATCGACATCAGAGATAAGCCTAGACAGACCCAATATGGTGCCTGCGGAGGCTGACAAGAGGGATCTAGCAACATCTCTGATCTCGATGAGTTCGTACTCGAGGAGGAAGACTACCCTGTCGTCGACTACATGTTGGTCATCTATGCCGCCAAGTCGATGACAGCTAGATAGGTTATCCCAAGTGTTGTACTTGTGTGATCCAGATGAATAAAGTGCAACGCCGGCTTTGGCCAACAGTAGTAGGGTTATTACCTGTATAAAAATCCTTATCTCCATCTCTTTTACTTCAGTCTCGCATATACCCTTGTACCGACGATCTCCATACCATGCAAATACCGTAGTCGAGACCTCAAACATCGATACTTATCTTCTCCTCCTCTCCTCTCAATCCTCTCTCTCTCACTTATTATCCTCTCTCTCTCTCCTCGTCACCTCGTCGGCAAGAGCAACCAAGACTCCAAGAGCAGTGTGGCGCGGGACGGGTGGCAGCGGTGGGCTCGATGGCCAGAGGGGGAGCGGGCTCGCGTGGATCTAGCACCGGCAACGACCGCGGCGACCGGGAGCGGGCGGCGGCAGCCCCTCCCCACGTGGATCTGGCGCCGAGACGACGGAGGGAAGTGGGGGCGGCGGATCCAACGGTGCCGATGACGACAACGACGAAGGGCGGCGGATCCGACGGCACCCTCAACAACAATGATGACGAGCGGCAGATCCGGACGATGAAGGCTGATCCAGCTGCGGGATCCTACCTCGTGCAGTGGGGGCGGTGGATGTGACGGCGACGACGACGGTGGGCGGCGGATCTGGAGCGGAGAATGGCGGGGATCGTGACGGCGGTCTCGGCCGGAGGATCTGGCGCAGAGGATGGCGGCGGTCTCGGGCGGCAGATCCGGGCGGGGCGGTTCTACCGGCGACTGGCGACGGCGATGGCGATGACGGGAGCGGTGGCGGTGGCTAGAACGATCTCAAGCGGCAGCGGGGCTAGGTTTTTTTTTGGATTTTTTTGGCGATTATTTCTTTTTGCATGTGGTCGGCTTAAGTGCCTGTATGTGAAAATCGTATTTTCGCATGCGGTTTTGCTGGCCGCATGCAAAAATACCGATTTTTGCAAACCTTTTCACGCATGCAGCTAGAGCGCATGCGAAAATCAGTTTTGCCAGTATGAAAAATGTGTTCCGTAGGAGTGACCACCGTACCACATCCTCCAACTGCACAAGCAGCTGGCAAGTGGCAATCCACTGATTGATCAATCCATCCATCAGCTTTGCTTAGATGAGTGGTTATCCCTTGGTTTTCCATGCCCTAATCGAGGGGAAACTATTTTGATCATTCAAGGGGATATCCCCTCGTTGTTTGTATGTTATTTAAATGGTTATAAAAAAAATTAAAAAAATGTATTAACATGTGATAGATCACTCTACAAACATGCAAGATCAAATTTAACTTTTACATCTCGCAAAGAAAAAAAATAAATTAAACTACAACTAGTTAACGTATATTCACAGTCAAATTTGTTTTTCGTTGTGAGATGTAGAAGTTGAATTTGAACTGGCATGTTTGTGGCATGATATATCACATTTTAATACATCTTCTCATTTTTTTTAAAAAACTTTTTATAACCATTTGAGTGACATAGATCAAAATCCACTCCCCCTAATCAAGCACCACCACATCCTCCAAAACTCCACAAGCAACTGACAATCCACTGATTGATCAATCCATCCATCAGCTTTGATAAGATGAGTGGTTATCCCTTGGTTTTCCATGCCCTAATCAAGCACCACCACATCCTCCAACTCCACAAGCAGCTGGCAATCCACTGATTGATCAATCCATCATCAGCTTTGCTTAGATGACTGGTTGTCCCTTGGTTTGGAAAGCAATTGGCATGTGCCTGCACTGGAGTTGATCGATGAGTTGAGTTCAAGCCAAGGAGGCACTACTAGAAAAAGTATTTTCGTAGGACAAAAGTGATTTTTGCAGGCGGAGGGTTGGACCGCTTGTAGCACAACGACGGTGAAAATCAACGATTTTCGCAGTCGGGGCAACAGCCCGCCTGCGAAAATCCATGAAACGAACAAAAAAAAAATCACGGCGGCGGCTCGCCGACGCCGCCACGTGCCTCACCGCAGCGGGCCGGATCTGGGAGGGGAGGGGAGGGGAGCCTCCGCCCCGCGCCGTCGTCGTCGTCGCCGCAGCCGTCCCGTAGTCACCGCCACCAGCCTCCCCCTCCCTCCTCCGGCTGGATCTGGGAGGGGGGAGGGGAGCCGCCGCCGCCGCCCTGACCTGTCGTCATTGCCGCCGCTGCCGCCCCGCGCTGTATTCGCCGCCGCCGGCCTCCCCCCTCCCTCCTCCGGCCAGATCTGGGAGGGAGGGGGGGAGGGGAGCCGCCGCCACAGCCCCGCACGTCGTCGTCGCCGCCGCCGCCGCCCCGCGCCTTGTGGTCGCCGCCGCCGGCCTCCCCCCTCCCTCCTCCGGCCAGATCTGGGAGGGAGGGGGGGAGGGGAGCCGCCGCCGCCACCCCGACCCGTCGTCGTCGCCGCCGCCGCCGCCCTCGCCGGCCTCCCCCCTCCCTCCTCCGGCCTGTCGTACGCCACACCGCCCCGCCGCCTTCCGCGCCACCCCGCGCCGTGGCCTCCGTCGCTCCCCCTCCGGCGGCTGGGGAGAGGAGGAGGGGTGAGGGGAGGGGAGAGGAGGAGGCATGAGGTGTGGGGAGAGAGGCTGGCCGTGGGTGGAGACTGGAGACTTAGAAAAAATCAACCATTCCCCAAGTCTATTTATATTGAAGTCTATTTTCACAAGCGGACTATTTAAGCGGCGCCTGCGAAAATGAAGTGGCGGACCGACCATTTTACCCCGATTTATATTTTTGTAGGCGGTCATTTGGCTTTAAGAGTCATATCCGCCTGCGAAAATGAGACCCCTACGTTGGGAAAAATGCTTTTTCTAGCGGTGAGGAGGACAGCAATGGCCCCGAAACTGGTGGTTGGTCAGTACAGCCTGCTGCTGCTGCGAGTACGAGGTGAAGGGATCAAAAGCTTCAGGGGCTTGACTTTTTGAGAGGGAAGACCTGCAGCAAAAGGAAGGTGCCAAAGATAGCTACTGCTTCAAGAATTGATTTCTTTGCTAATATTTAGTGGGGTTGGCAACTGATTTGACCTAATTAACTAACAGCTTGTTGGAGCTTTTGACTTTTGAGTGAAGAATGTGTCTTGCCACCATCTGGCAACTTCTCCAGTGAAAGCTGTTTGCTGCAAACCTTAATAAAAAGGGGTGTTTGATGCAAATGGCTTATTATTTAGAGGCTTTCAGCTCAAAACAAAGCATAAAATCGTGTCCTATATATTCCTATGCTTATAAAAAAAATGCAAATCAATGAGAAAAGGTGAGTTTTAACACAGATTATGCGCAGAACTAAGGGGTGTGTTCGCCCTTGCTTGTTCCCAACCGGGAATAGTACTCATGGAAAACGGAGCGGTTTATTAGCGCGTGATTAATTAAATATTAGCTATTTTTTAAAAAAATGGATTAATTTGATTTTTCAAACTTTCGTATAAAAATTTTTTTGTAAAAAAAAACCATTTATCAGTTTGAAAAGCGTGCACGCGGAAAACGAGGAAGAGGGGTTGGGAAAAGGGGCATCCGAACATTGAGTTTGAGGAGAAGATGAATGGGAAGATAAAACAATGTGAGCCATTAGCACATGATTAATTGAGTATAAAGTATTTTAAATTTCAAAAATGGATTAATATGATTTTTTTAAAAGCAACTTTTCTATAGAAAATTTTTGCAAAAAACGTACCATTTAGTATTTTGGAATGCGTGCACACGGAAAACGATATGTTTTCTCACTCAATATCTGGAACGAACGCAGCCACGCCAACATTAGGTGGTGTTTGGGATGGGAGGGACTTAATAAGTCCCTCTAATAAGTCCCACTCAACATTGAGAGGGACTTATTTAAGTCCCTCCGATCCCAAACACCACCTTAGAATCTGACACTAGTATACTAGTCTACTAGCTGATGAACTAGTTGGTGTAGGTCCAAACTCTGTGGCATTGACACGTGGAACACCTCCTCCGACCAGACTATCCCGCCACCGCAGATGTCCACGATGGCGCTTCTCCAGAAGGCCGCATATAGATGGGCGCGACGACGAGCAGCGGCGGCGGCGACGCTCTGAACGGTAAGCCCGCCGGAGCTTCCCACTACTAGAAAAACCATTTTCCCAAACGGGGGAAAACGGTCTTCCTAGGTAGACCACAGCTCCGCCTGCACCCCAACGCCTACGAAGATCAAGCGCCAGGACCAATCGCCGCCGTCACCGGGAGCTAGAGGCCGTCGCCGTCACTGGGAGCTTGAGAGGTGGGCGGCTCATTAGGGCTCGACTTAGACGACAACGGCGACGTCGGGGGGCGAGCTCGGCTGCGGAGAGGCGACGGCGGGTGAGCAGCGGTTCCGGATGCGGGCGGAGCGGCGGCGGCGGCGGCAAGCGAGACCGCTCTCAGCGCGCCGCCTTGTGCCGGCGCTCCTCTTGCTCGCGCATGCCAAGGCGGCCTCCGACCAGGTATGGCACCGCGACTACCCCAAGCCATCGTCATCCCCCAACGCCGATGAACCTCACAGAGCCCCTCCCGTCGCTTACGTCATCTTGCCGAGAGCGGTCTTGACATCTCGCACGCCACCGCGTCGCCCTTCTCCGAAGTCTGCCGCCACCACTACCGTGCTCCCCTCCCCCCCCCCCCCGTCCTCTTCGCTCTCCCCACGTGCTACCGCCGCCGCTGTCGCCGCCCTCCCCTTCTCCCGCATAGCCACCGCCGCCGTGTCGCCGTGTTTCCCCGCTGCAGGCCACTATCGCGGCCCGCCGCCCTCCTCTCTCCCGCCTCGCCTACCGGTCTCTGCACCCGCTGCTTTGCCTCGCCCAGAAAGAGAGAAGAGGAGAAAGAGGGAGGATGATGACGTGGATCACCCTGACATGTGGGGCCCACATGGGTCCCACGCTGACATAGCCACCACGGAGGCCAAAACCGGGGTTAAAACCACCGAATGACCTATTGTGACCGGTTTTGATTAGTTAAGGGACACCGGATATCTGCTCTTGCAGTTTGAGGATGTTTTTTAACTCGATGACAAGTTGAGGGACCTTCGATGTACTTTTTCCTTTACAGTGGGACATGGGCTATTATAGTAGCCCATTATCTAATGGACTGCAGCATACATGGGCCGGTGGACGTCGTACTAATCAAATTTATGCTTTCCACACGTATCTGGTTCAATAGAATAGGGCTAACCATTTTCTAGTAAAAAAATGGATAAATTTCTTATATGCCACTGATTATACTTAACTGTTTTTCTAGCCCTAACTTAATAGTTATTGTTACATTTTCTCTTAACTAGTCCTTGTTAGTTAGTACTATTCTTTATGCTGTACGAGGCCGACTACATAATTTCTACTCCCTCCGTCCCACAATATAAGGGATTTTGAGTTTTTATTTGCAATGTTTGACCACTCATCTTATTCAATTTCTTTTTGCAAATATAAAAAATGAAAAGTTGTACTTAAAGTACTGTAGATAATAAAGTAAGTCACAAATAAAATAAATAATAATTTCAAAAAATTTTGAATAAGATGAGTGGTCAAACGTTGCAAGCAAAATCTCAAAATCCCTTATATTATGGTACGGAGGAAGTACTTTTAACCACAATGCATAAGTAATTGTGTTAAAACATTTATTATTTTAATTAAACTAGCAAAATATTCGTGTGTTGCAACGAGTGAGGATAACCTTTCTATCATTTCTCTTCTTCCATGATATAGAAAACACCAAATAATTCACGTGGGCATGTAAATTAGAGAAAGTTATCCGTTTCATGGTAAAATATATCCTTTTCGTGGGTACTTTTTTTAAAATAACTTTGTTCTTCTTTTCGAAACATTTCCACGGTCTTTGTTAGACATTTTTTATTTGTACTTTTTTGGAAAATAAGGATTATCATTGCTTTCGAAATCATGGGTATATAACTTTGTTGTCATAATTGTGAAATATTTTTTATCAGTAACTTATAGAATTTTTGTGTCAATCAGAAAGCGTTTTGCCCATTCCTTAATTATCCTCAAAACATTTCTTTTTGTGTTATAAACACTCGCATTATATATATGCCCCAAATCATATGACTTGAGTAATTTATTTACAGAATGATATCTTCTCAATAAGTGGAAATGCTACGTGCTACAACGCGCGAAATGGTCTACTATCGCCAGGTCAGTCTTTCGGAACTAACTAGAAAATGGGCGCGCCTTTGGCACACCAACTTAAAAATAGCCTTTGAATATTTATATTTTTTGTTTAAAATATATGAATGTTGTAGAGTTATTTAGAATTAGTTAATTTCTTAGATAGATTATATATGAGATGGAATAGAAAATGAACCAAACAACAATAATGGTTGGTATCTGTGATACTTCCATCTGAAAACAATTCTTGAAATATTTATTTCGTGACAAACATATCACTTTTATAAACGGAAACTGAAAAAAATATTAAGCTCAAATAGCATCTCAAAAGAGACGCGGCTTTGCCATATAATGGGCCAGCAAGTAGAAAATATTAATATGATAGTCTGTAGAATGTTTTAATGGGCCAAGATGTAAACGTTTCATGTGCAATACTATTTAAGAAGTCTACAATATATTTTTCGAGTAGCTAAAAGACGGCTCGAAATAATATGTCAAAAGAGACACAGCTTTGCTACATAATGGGACAACAAGTAGAAAATATTAATGTGCTAGTCCGCAGAATGTTTTAATGGGGAGCTATATTTCAATTGAAGCAACTTTTACGAATGGTCTAATAAAAAACAACTGCCACTTAGAATAAGACTACATATATAACATATGTTTCATAATGCATAATAGCCTTATTGTACCAGCAGTATATTTTGTATTTTGGCTCTCTACCTCTTCTATTTTAGTCCTTTTATTTTCTTAATTAATATTTCTCTCAAAACTTTTACCCTAGCTAGAAATCATAGATGAGAAAATTAATTATGTAGATATCCTATGGCCCTATTTCAAATTCTAATTTACTCCCTCCGTTCCCAAATAACCACTCTTTTGGTTTTAAAATCTTTTCCCAAAATAACTAAACTACCCCTTAGGGTGTGTTTGAATGAAGGAGTAAAAGAGAAGTATGATAATGATAAGATACGCAAAATAAGATAAGATAAGTCATTAGTGTATGATTAATGAGTACTAAGTATTTTAAATCTAATCTAAAACGATTAATACGGTTTTTTAAAGTAATTTTTCTATAGATTTTTTATTTTGCAAAAAAATAATGTTTATATCTATTTTTACTGTAGGAGCCTTAGATGAAAAAAATAATTACATAGACATTCTATGGGCCTACTTTGCATTCTAATTTGGGTTTAAATTTGTTCCAAAAATAACTATCCTTAGGGTGTGTTCGAGTGAAGGAGAAAAGAGAAGAATAATAAGATACACAAAATAAGCTAAGCTATTAGCATATAATTAATGAGTATTTTTATTTTAAAGTAAAAAAATTAAAATAATTTTTAAAGTAAATTTCCTATAGAATTTTTACTATGTAGATGATAATGCATACTCCATAATGCAGCCTTGCGAGCAGTTAAATTAAAAAGGGATCAGTCCTTTACACCCTCCAACTCTTCGTTTTGTCTAAAATACACCCAAAACTCTAAAACCGGATATTTCACACCCTCGAACTTTTAATACCGTTCACTATACACCCTCGAGTGGTTTTTCAGCTGGTTTTCGCCTACGTGGCATTGATGTGGAAGTCCAGTCAGCAAATAAAAATAAAAATTAGGACCACATGTCAGTCCATAACCACAGTCCACATAGCCTTCTCTTCTTCTTCTCTCATCTCCTCTTCACTTTCTTTCTCTATCCTTCTTCTTTCCAGAGCAGGAGAGAAGCGGCGGTGGAGTAGGGGACTCGTTGCGGCAATGAAGCTCAAGCACATCCCCAGCCTTCCGCGCGGGGCAGCAAGCTCCACCGCCATCGCTGCTCTCCTCGCCGGCGACTGCGCGCAAAGGCTTTCGCCGGCGACCGTATCCGCAACCCCGGCAGCGCCGCCGCCCTCGCAGCAGCTCCAGGCCGCCGCAGCCGCAGCCCTCGCAGCAGCTCCATGCCGCCGCAGCCTCCGCCCTCGCAGTCGCTCCACGCCGCCGCCGCCACAGCCGCCGCCCTCGCAGCCGCTCCACGTCACCGCCATAGCTGCAGCCGCTGCCGCCCTCGCAGCCGCAGCCCTCGCCGCCGCTCCACGCCGCCGCCGTAGCCCTCACAGCCGCTCCACGCCGCTGCCGCCGCCACAGCCACCGCCCTCGCAGCTGCTCCACGCTGCCGCCGCCGACGGTCTATGAGGGAGAGAAGCACAACAGGGCAAGGAGAGAGAGAGAGACAATATGGGCTTGGCCCATAGTATTATTTTGTAGGTTGACGTGGCAAGGGCTGACGTGGATCCGATTACAAAACCACGGTAAAAACAGCCCCGGGGGTTAAGTGTCCGGTATTGAAAGTTCAAGAGTGTATTATACCCGGTTTTGTAGTTCGGGGGTATATTTTAGACAAGCATAAGAGTTTGAGGGTGTAAAATGGACTTTTCCCAATTAAAAAAGTTAAACATACATGTACATGTGTAGCACCTGCCACTCTGTCAGGCGGACGCTGGGATAGGCATAAAAAAAAGAAGAAGAAGAGGAAAAAATACGCAGACCATATACTACTAGTGCTAGCGCATGAAAGAAAAGCAAACTGTTATGAAACAACAGGGTGATCTCATCCATATAAAAGGATGGATCGCAACCGAAGGCAACCGCGCTTTCCCTAGGCACTCCATGGCAACGGATGTGATGGTACCCAACCATCGCGTCTCCGGTTGCCACCCCTTCCCCATCTATATATTGTACCGCATTGATCAATAAAGATTCCGCTCATTCATTCCCTACATTCTTGTGTTAAATTCTCTCTCTCTCAACCTCTCTCGCTCAATCAATTTTATACACTTTCAACACGTTATCAGCACTTTCACTCTCGCGAAGTGAAAGAAGGAAGAAACATCGCTTTTGATCTAACAGAAAAGCGAACAGAAGAATCAACAGAGAAGGTACGATGCCTACCTTTCATTGGATTATGGATGCCGTTCTCGGCCTTCCTCGCAATCAGCGCGCCCGTCGCCTTCGCCATCTTCTCCGTCGATCGGAAAGGAGTCACCGCCGCCACCACGGTCGCCACCAACACCATGAACGTCGGGCTAGGGCTGGTGGCCGTCGCCACCACCCTCGCCGACGCATCGTGGTGGCCACTACTCCGGTTGCTCCTCCTCCGCCTCCGTCTCCGGTTGCCGCCGTGCCTCGCCGTATCTGTGTGCAGGGGGTGCAGTACTGCGCATACCATGGATGGACGGCAGTGGTGACACTGCCCGGCGAGCCATGCGATCTTTCCCCGGAGATGGAGTCACTGCCGCCACCACCGACCGCTCCTTCACCACCTCTACCGACACCAAGTCAACGCCGATGCCGACGCCGTCCCCCCACTCCCACGCCACCGGGGTCTGGTAGGACCGGTACCCTGGCTGTGCGCACGGGGGAGCCGCCCTTCTTCAATCCGTCCTCGTCTCGTCATCATGCCGGTGAAGCCGCCGCTCGCCATCCTGGCCTCCACCACACCTTCATCGCCGTCCCCCATAGCTCTTTTAGCCGTACACTCCCTAACGGGGTGCCGGGGAATAGCGTCCGGGCTCGGCCGGCCTCCGATTCCGATGAGGATCGGGAGCCGTCGGCCTAATCCGGCCAGCAAACCGCCGGCGGATGGAGGGGCGGCCGTGGCGGCAATGGATGGTGGATGGCGACAGCGGTGGGTGGCGGATTGTAGATGCAGGCGGTGGTGGACGCCGGCGGATATGGAGGCAGCAGCAGTGGCGCATCACGCGTCGGCACCGCAACAGGGAGATGGCGGTGGCAGATGGTGCGGCGGCGGTGGAGGAAGGGCGGCACTCCCTCAGCGGCATCGTTGGCGCCCCACAGCGGCGGAGGAAGGGCGGCGCCCCCTCGGTGTCCCCTCGGCAGTGTCGGTGGCGCCGAACGGCGCTGTTGGTAGCGGCGAACTGGCGGTGGTTGGCGGCGAAATGGCGGCGGTGGGCGGCGAAAAGGGCGGCGGCGGCGGCGAAATCGTGGGGGCGGTTAGGGTTAACCCTAATCCCCCCGACGGCTCCCCCCTGCCTTTTTGCCGCGGGCCGGATGGGCCGGCCCACCGCCCCCCTGCCTGCCAGCCTAGTGCCACACGGTGGTGGGCCGAATCCTTTATGTAATTTTAGTTTTTAATTTTATTTTCAGCAGCAATTACATTTTAGTCCCTATGTTTTATGTAATTTAGTCGAAGCAGTTCATCAGTTGTACAAACAATTATGTAATGGTCCTATAGACCACTGATGTTATGTGTTTATTAACATAGGTGTTTATTTAAATACCCTGTTTCACTAAATTTATTTGTTGTCTTAATAACATGCCTTTTGCATATTATTTCAAGACACGCTCTACTTTCTCACTTTATTAATTTACAAAATTCTATAAATTTTGTACTTTGATTTAGCAAATTCTCTTAATTATGTACAACATGATTAATGGAGGATTTAATGCGTGTTCCACTTCACACTTTGACTTGGAAATTAATCACATGTCGATGGAGTCCTATATTTTGGTCATATCGACCATAACTTAGGCAACGAGTATCTCGCCCATCATCAAGTGGTCTACATTTTGAGATGATTACCTGATGGAGTCCTACAAATTGGCCGCACTGGTCATAACCTAGGCAGCGAACAACTCGCCCATCTCACAGAGGTCTACATCTCACAATGATTACCCATATGTGTTATTTTCCGAGAATATGTTTTGAAAAATGAGATTATTTGAAATTTGGTTGAGCACAAGGTAGTGGAGTCCTAAACATTGGCTGCGATATATTCACCAGAATATATTTGCCTGGAGACCGTGTATTAGGCAGCAAGTATAACTTGCCCACTATTAAGAGATCTACTCTACTGTTTAATTACTTGGAGATTATCCACATTGTGCCACCTAATTTCGAATTCTAACTCAAATTGTCAGGTCTATTACCTGCATTTTTTCAAAACATTATAAAATATGAAGTCTTACATTTCGCATTGAGATTACAACCTTAATATTATGTTTTTATTAATTTACCTCTGTAAATTGATAATGTTAACCATGATTGTAGGGACATGGCAACAAAAGAGTTCGACGAACTCACCCTCGATGGGACTAACTATCCCATCTGGGCTTCTGATATCAAAATCAATTTTGCCTCTCGGGGGATTTTAAATACAATTGAGGAACCCAATGATGGGGACTCGGAAATTGAGCCCAGGAAGCTCAATACAACCTTTTTTTCTTTTGAGACTCTACATTCACAAGGATCTCAAACATGAATACATGTTAGAGACGAGCCCTCTCAACCTTTGGAAAGCTCTAAAAGAGCGTTATGATCAGCAAAAGGAACTCATTTGGCCTGAGGCTAATTATGAGTGGGTTCATTTACGCCTACAGGACTTTAAAACTGTGGCAGAATACAACCATGCTGTTCATAACATTTGTTCCAGGTTGAAGTTTTGCGAACAAGAGCCAACGGAGGCAGAGAAGATAGAGAAAACTCTATCAACTATGCTTCCGGAGGACAGGATACTGACTCAACAGTATCGCGCTAACAATTTCTAGAAACATTCTCTGCTTATACATACATTGACTCAGGCAGAAAGACACCATGAGCTTTCTTTAAAGAATGCCCAACAGCGCCCACCGGGCTCTGCTCCACTGCCTGAGGTGCACTTCAATGTACAGAATAATGCTGAGAATAAGAAAGGATTCAAGGGAAATTCTTCGAATAATCCTAAGAATCTGACTGGAAAGCGCAAACGCAACAACAACAGGTGCAAATTCAAGGGTCGAAAGAAAGGAAAAGGGAAGGGTAAGGTACCACAACCTCGTAGCAATGGCAACAAGCATTGCAACAAGTGTGGATCTGACACTCATGTCGCTAAAGACTGCCGCATCCCGAAACATCTTGTTCTCTTGTACCAAAAATCCCTCAAGGACAAAAAGTCTTCTGAGAACCCAAGATTAGAAGCCCACTTCAATCTTACACATGAAGAGCGCCCTGAGGTTGCAAGTTCTCACCAGGCTCCTATTGAACCAGAGAGCAACCTCAATGTTCTCCCAGAAGATGTCGCTCCACTCTCTGCGATGGACGATATGTTCATCAAATACTGCTCAACGGACCCACTTGGAGATTTGCAATGATCTCGGTGCGTCCCACTTGTAGATGAAGCTGTTCTTATCTCAGTGTGCTTGAAACAGTATATTGATATCCTATAAGTTTGCCAAACAATATTGGTTGTAATAAGTAGATAAGTACGAACTCCCTTATATTGTAAGGTTGTATGGCTTGCTAGTCATTAGAGTATGTACTATTAACATATGTAAACGTCATACTATGTATTTGATGTTTTAATTATTGTATGTATGTATATATTGGATAAAGAATTCTTAATCAAGCAATTCTTCTTCATTATAGAAGTCTAAGGATATCACTCCGATTGGAGAGAAATTATGTCTTGTGGACAGTGGTACCACAAACTCTATACTTAGGGAGATCAAATACTTTCAAACTCTCAAAAAGAGAGAAGGCAAAGTTTTGACTATCGCTGGGCGCAATACTGTGATAGTTGGCTCAGGACGAGCAATTATTACACTCCCAATAGGTACACAAATTACAATTGAGGATGCTTTATTGTATCCTGATTCAACCCGTACCCTACTAAGTTATAGAGATATCCGTCAAAATGGGTTTCACATTGAAACCCATATGGATAATCGAGAAGAATTTCTTCTCTTAACCAAACAAAACGGATATGGCAAACACATTTGCGAGAAAATTCCATCACTCACATCGGGATTGTACTATACATATATTAAGGCCATTGCACATGTTGCGTACAAAGTAATTTTTCAAAATGTCGATGCATTCCACACTTGGCATGATCGACTTGGGCACCCCGGTATCGGGATGATGAGAAAAATTATTGGCAACTCTATTGGTCATCATTTGATCACTGACAAATTTCCCAAATCCTCTGATTTCATATGCACTGCATGTGCTACTGGGAAACTGATTTTGAGACCATCTTATCTCAAAATTAGAGCCGAACCACTTAAATTCCTTGAACGCATTCAAGGAGATATCTGTGGCCCTATTATGCCAAGATCTGAACCGTTCAGGTACTTTATGGTTTTGATTGACGCATCTACTAGATGGTCTCATGTGTGTCTTCTATCGACACGAAACCATGCCTTTGCCAAATTAATGTCTCAAATTATAAGGCTGAAGGCAAATTACCCTGAACATAGGATTCAATCAATCCGTATGGACAATGCTGCCGAATTTACATCCCATGCTTTTGATGATTATTGTATGGCATTAGGAATTCAGGTTCAGCACTCTGTTCCATATGTCCACACACAAAATGGTTTGGCTGAATCATTGATCAAAAGAATTAAGCTTATTGCTCGACCATTATTGATGAATTGCAAATTATCTTCGTCGTGTTGGGGTCATGCAGTTCTGCACGCTGCTGACCTTGTACAACTACGACCAACTGCATATCATGAAACTTCCCCAATGCAGTTAGTACGTGGAAATCCTCCAAGTATTTCCCATTTGCGTAAGTTCGGTTGTGCTATATACATACCGATCTCACCACCACAGCGTACCACTATGGGCCCACACAGGAAAGTGGGGATCTATGTGGGATTCAAATCTCTGTCGATCATAAAGTATTTAGAACCCTTAACAGGTGATCTATTTACTGCCCGGTTCGCTGACTCTATTTTTGACGAGGAACATTTCCTGGCATTAGGGGGAGACTTCAAGTACTAGAAAGAATGCCAGGAAATTGATTGGGATGCCTAGGGTATTCCAGCCTCAGACCCACATACTACTGAAACTGAACTTCAAGTTCAAAAAATTATACATTTGCAAAGACTTGCAAATAACCTGCCAGATGCATTTACCAATTATAAAGGTGTGACTAAATCTTTCATTCCTGCTCAGAATGCGCCAGAAAGAGTGGAGGTACCAAATAAAACTACTCAACTTCCACCCACTAAAAAGAGAGGAAGAAGTATGGCACAATTGCTAATAAGTAAAGAAAGACGGTAAATGCAAACCAACCTTTAGTTGGTACACACCAAATTGATACTATATATCAAGCAGATCGTGATAGTCTGCAACCTAGCTCGGTAGTGCACAATGCTGAGACTAGGAATTCGGAAGACCATAGACACATTGTTTCGGGAGATCACGATGAGTCTATAAGGGTTGATGAAATTGCCATCAACTACTCTGAAACTGGAGAATCTTTTAATAGAAGAGCTACAATTGTCGACATTAATTTTTCTGAACAAATTGCTGATTGCCTCCAAGTTGATCCAGAACCTAGGTCTATAAAAGAGTGCCAAAAGCGCTCTGACTAGAACAAATGGAAGGACGCAATTGATGCAGAATTAGCCTCGCTTTACAAAAGAGATGTATTCTCGGCTGTAATGCCTACTCCTCGTGGTATCTTTCCTGTGGGATACAAATGGGTTTTTGTCCAGAAACGGAATGAAAACAACGAGGTGGTGAGATATAAAGTAAGGCTTGTAGCACAAGGTTTTATGCAAAAACCTGGCGTTGATTTCAACGAAACTTACTCTCCAGTTATGAGTGGTATAACTTTCCGATATTTAATATTATTGGCAGTACAAAATCGTCTATTTATGCAGTTGATGGACGTAGTGACAGCATATCTTTATGGGTCACTTGATTCTGATATTTACATGAAGGTTCCTGACGGAATCGACATCCCGAATCAGAAGGTAAATCGTAACATGTATTGTGTTAAGTTGCAGAAGTCACTTTATGGCTTAAAACAATCAAGCAGGATGTGGTACAACCGATTAAGTGAATTCCTTTCGCTAAAGGGATACACTAAAAATGATGATTGCCCGTGCATCTTTATCAAAAAGTCCCCCACAGGATTTTGTATTATCTCGGTATATGTCGATGATCTCAACATCATTGGCAATATACAAGATATTAATGAAGCACGTCATCATTTAAAGACGGAATTTGAGATGAAGGATTTGGGTTAAACCAAATTTTGCTTAGGTCTACAACTTAAGCATTTACCTTCTGGAATCCTTGTGCACCAAAGTGCATATACCCAGAAAATTTTGGAGAAATTTAATATGGACAAGTCATATCCTTCAAAAACCCCTATGGTGGTTCGATCTCTAGACGTGGAGAAAGATCCATTTACACCAAAGGAAGATGGTGAGGATATGCTTGGACCTGATTTTCCATATCTTAGTGCTATTGGCGCACTTATGTACCTTGCAAATAGTACGAGGCCAGATATTGCTTTCTCGGTAAATCTATTGGGAAGATACAGCGCTGCTCCTACCAAACGCCATTGGACTGGAGTTAAGAATGTCCTTCGATATCTTAATGGCACAAGAGATCTTGGACTTTTCTTTGAAAAGAACCAGGATTCAACTTTAATTGGGTATACTGATGCTGGCTATCTATCTGATCCCCACAATGCTAGATCACAAACTGGATTCGTATTTTTACAAGGTGGAACTGCTATTTCATGGAAGTCTTCTAAACAGACTGGTAGCCACTTCCACAAATCATTATGAAATAATTGCATTATATGAGGTATCACGTGAATGTGTATGGCTTCGCAGAATGGTTAACCACATATTAACATCTTGTGGTATTGGTTCATTGGAATCACCTACCATTATCTATGAAGATAATGCCGCTTGTGTTGTTCAGATGGAAATGGTTATATTAAGAGCAACATCACTAAGCATATTGCTCCTAAATTATTTTATCCTCGTGAGCTCCAGCAACATGGAGAGATAAACATCTTGCAAACGAAGTCCTGTGATAATCTTGCTGATTTATTCACAAAATCTCAACCATACTCCACATTCTTTAAATGTGTCGAAGGAATTGGTATGAGACGACATAAAAATTTGCAGGATTAAGGGGGAGTATCTTTCTCTAGAAAATAACCTATTTTCGTCATATTATACTCTTATTCCTTTGTATGAGTTTTACCCTTTAGGTTTTCTCATCCAAAGTTTTTAACGAGGTAATATCAATATAAGCTTATATGTCTTATCATTTGGCTTTTCCCCACTGTGGTTTTTACTAAATGATACTGTAGTCATTATACTATTTTGGATTATACTATGAGCTTTACTCATAGATCTAAAATAGTCAATAATATATATCACGATTCTCCTTATTTTTTCCACTGGGTTTTCGAGGAGTTTTACGTGATGTATTTAACTATAATTATTTCCAAGATTATCTAAGATTATCTTTACAGATATCTGGAACAGTGAAAGAGCAATGATCAAAGCTTAATTCGATCAAGGGGAGTGTTATGAAACAACATGGCGATCTCATCCATATAAAAGGATGGATCGCAACCGAAGGCAACCGGCTTTCCGGCGATGGTATCGCGTCTCCGGTTGCCACCCCTTTCCCATCTATATATTGTACCGCATTGATAAATAAAGATTCCGCTCACTCATTCCCTATATTCTTATTTTAAATTCTCTTAATCTCTCTCGCTCAATCAATTTTATACACTTTCAACACAAACTAACCCCTGTAGCAGTCTCGCTTATCCTTATCCATTTGATTCCACGACGATGCGAGCGCGGAGAATACGGCGGCCTTCAGGATCTCGTGTGCGGCGGACGAGTCCCAACGGCAATGGGAGCGGCCTCCGGCGGCGCAGGCGCAAGGAATCGGAATCGGGGACGGAGGAGAGCCTGATCTCCAGTGGCCGTGGTCGTGCCCGCGGCAACGATGGCCGACCGGTTGGATCTCCGTCACCATCACGGCCGCCGCAAGTTTAGGTGTAGCAGGGCCGCCTTCATCCCCTCCTCTTCAGCGCCCGAAGCAGGTGCCGGCGACGTGGATCGAGGCAGAAGGCGGTGGCACGGTGAGTAGAGGGGATAGGAATCCCTTTTTTCGATTCTTTTTCCTCCGTATGAGATCTTCCGCCTGCGCGCGCGTGGCGGCGGCGTGCGGCAGCCGTCGTTCGCATCGCGGCGGTGTGTGGTGCAAGCGCCTGCGCTGCAGCTCGGCGGCATCGCCTTCGGATGTGCTCGACACCACCAACGGGGAGTGCGCCACCCGGGAGCAGAAAGCTTGGATCGTCTCCACCGCCCGCGACATCATCGTCGGCAGAAAGGAGAGGCTCGGGGTGGTCGTCTCGTCCCTCACCCATTACATTTACCTTGTCCCCTCCCAGGATAAGGCCTCATTTCTCTCTTTCGGTTGCTTTGTGTAGAATCAATTCCTGGTTTGAACAAAGTAATCTTGTGATCAATTTGTGATGATCTTTTTTTTTTTCGATTCTTCTCCAATACTCTAGGCTTCTCCGTATGAGATCGAACGTTTTGTAAAAAACCCCTCTCGAAACTTATAATTTACATTTAGGTTCTCTGGACGTTTTTTAACCGTTGATATGCCATCTAACGGCTGTGGATGGGTCCTAATACGTGGCTCATTCTCCAGCAAAGAATTTAGAGGGAGTGCTATGCGTGAGGCCACGTGGCCCAATGAGAGGCTTGAGACTGGACCCTGAAATCGTATATAGAGATTTAGACAAAGAAAAAAAAAGCTTAGTTATAATATATACCCAGGTAGTGATGAAATTGGTTCAAATAGCTTCTGACTGTCCAGACACTTCCGCAGAAACAGACAGTAGTATTGATTGATGGATAACTTCGGATATAGGGCCTGTTTAGATCCATTTGAAATAGCAAATGGCAAAAGTTTTGGTGGCAAAAGTTTTGGTATTGTAAAAGTACTAGTTGGTGTTTAGATGCATCTTAAAGTTTTGTCGTTCTAGCACTAAAGTGAGAGAGAGAAAGAGAGAGGGAGTGGTCCCAAAACACTTTTTGGCACAATTTGCTACTATGGACTAGCAAATGCCAAATGCCAAATTACCAACTTTTGCTAGTGTTTAGATACAAAATGGCAAAAAGTGCTCCAAAATGGCAAAATTTTTGCCATTTTGAAGGATCTAAACAGGCCCATAGTAAGGCTATTATCCGGCGGAAACGGAAAACGGTCAAACTATCCGGATAATTCTAAGAAACAAGAGCATAGCACCAATTTAGATTATTTCTAATTGTTACACTAGAGTTAAAACAGCAGGGAAATGTTATTTCTTTTTCCAATACATATCACCGATTTAGAGTATATCTAATCGTTTTCTGAATTCTGATGCTCTGAGAAATTTCGGCAGCTTACATCTTTACCAGCTAACCTAAATCAGATAAGCTAAATCCGGGGTTAGACAAAACCCAGGATTCTTTTTTTGGTAAAATAAGATTAAACTTTAAAGCACACTAAATAGAATATTAGTGGATGGGAATATCTGGATCATACCTAGCCATGGTACAGCTATACTAGCCACACAGGTGAGGCTGGTTAAACTAGCTAAAGACTGGCCTTAGCTGCCAGAAGGACCTTCCATTCTCAGGTAGTCATACATCAGTCCCTGAAATGGACTCTGGTTCCTGGGCTGCTTCAGGTAGATGGTGTTCATCCCTTGAACAAGCCAAGCTCCACTCACATCGATGTTGAACAGCCAGTACAGCCCATGGATCCCGTGCCTCGCAATCGTGTTGTCTTTCCCGATCAATCCAGTTGTGAAGTGAGGAGCAGTTCTGTCCTGATCGTTGAAACGAACCTGAAAATACAAGCATTTTGTGTATTTAGGATCAACTTCTTGAATGATGATAACAAATAATGAAATAGGAATGGACATTGGCCAATCTGAGTTTTTTTGTGTTTTTTTTCCTGAAATAACCTGCAACTCAGCATTTGCGGATGATGCAAGAGCCACTCTGAATTTGTATGTGCTGTTAGGACTGACACTGTCAAGATTGAACTTTATTTGCCATGTGGTTGGCTGGTAGGTGCTCTGATCAGTTCTTCTGCAGTGGACACAGATGTTAGAAGCAGATCATGTAACTCTGCGCAATCAGTTGTAATCAAATGAGATGAAAACATCACCTGTTTACTTGAGCAAAGAACCAATCGGTGGTATAGTGGCTCTGGCCAACTGTGTATACCAGATCACTGTCTGGATACAGCTCTGCATATCTTTCCCAAAGTCCATACTGCCTAAATCTGTAACGAACGATAAGAACACTATATGATAAGAAATGATGATCTCTTGATTAGTACATGTTTGAGAAGTCTGTTGGTATCCAGTCTGCATCACCTGTCAGGATGGTTGATATACAACCTATTCACATAGTTGGGATTAGGATCTGGAACATAGAATTCAGAGGCGGATCGATCAGGTATTCCGATCTCCCACATCGTGGGACCGTCTCTTGGTGGTTCATACACAAGGTCACCCAGATAAATGTCATCCCCTGAACAGGAGTGCTGAACATATCAGGATATCTCATTGGAAGCTGCAAGAGGAATAAATGTCAGGTAGATACTGACCTGAAGATATGGTTAGCTTAGCATCCAGTTTGTAGTCCCCTATAAATCCTGGAACCCATGCATAAAGGTTGTAGTCTCCAGCTACAATGTTTCTTATGCTAAAGCTTCCATCATCATGTGCCCTACACCAGAATTGGTATCCCTACAGTGTTGGAATATGTGATCGATAATATACTTCATAGTCTAACATGTATTCCAGCTTGTTCTAAAAGAATAAGTGTGTATATAGAATGCATTACCTTGCACTCTCTTTGCCAGGATCCAACATCTCCTGGTAGAGCTAAGCCTACATAAGCTGATGTAGCATAAAGATCTGCATCATGTACATACCTATATAACACATGATGAATTCATTAGTAATAGATGTATCTCGATCTAAATTACATCTGGACTGAATCAAACTTTTTTAGTTACTACTGTTGTAAAAAACTGGAAAAGAAATGTCATTACTACCTGTCTCTGACGAGTAATCTACCAGAGATACAACCTCTTTGCTCAGTCTTCTGAAAATCATCTGATAGTGCAAAATAGTACGGCCAGCTCTCTTTCTCAATCATCATCTGTTTTCCAAAGGAGAAAGAGAGAATTAAATTACAAGTTACTTGTGCCGTGTTCATAACACTTGTACTGTCAATAAGAAGTTATTCAATCTGAATGTTATCACCTGAACTTGTGTGAATAAAAGAAAGATATCAAATTAGAGAAGAAATATGCATCCAATTTGTCACCTGAACTTTTGCATCCTCCCAGAGTAGAGTTGGGTCACTTCCATCCCATCTGGAGTTAAGGTACATGAAGACAGGCCCATGGACCTTTTTCCAGTATTCACCAGTCTTGAACTTGGGTGTAAGGTCATCTCCAGCATAATGACCGCTAAGGAACATCTGAAAATCAGATTAAAGAAAAAGGCTTTTAGAAGAATGTCAGAACTTAATAATCTGAACTTTTTATTTCAATATAATATAATGTCTGAACTTACAGCCAGCATAGTTGGCCCAACATGAGAGGTCAGGTTCTGCTTGACGGGACCTCCTGTCCGGAACTCGTCACTCGGAGTGATCTGCCAGAAGCCAATTGGAGGATCGAATGATATCCATCCATGGACATTGTTATACTGGTTTTCACACGAGTATTGGTATTTATCATCAACCTTGACAATTTACCAGTAACAGTGTTTAGATTCTTCATGATATTATCAATTTACCAGTAATAGTGTTTAAATTCTAATTAAAATTCAGGCAGATCTCCTGCCGTCGTTCTCCTAAAAAAAAATCCATATTTTTTCAGCTTACCTCTCCTTTTAGGTCAGGATTTATTGGGTCCACAAGAAGGACAGCTTCAGGGTATGCTAATTGCTGTCCCCGGGGCGACACTCGGTCTTCAGGCATCGGCATTATTCTCTTCGTGTCGTCGGCCAATGCCATGTAATGAAACCTGAATTTGCACCAAAGTAATGGATTCAGTTAATATGTAGCATTTTTTCAGCAAACTGCAAAAAAAAAAAATCTTAAATTCAGGAACTAGAACAACTTGTCTTTCCGAAGCTTGAAGGCCACCCTCGTCTCTGCCATGCTAAAACCAGGCCACCCTTCCTGATGCTCATAGATTCCGTAGGTATAGAATCCTGAGCAGCCCCGGAGTACGATGAACCTGTACAAACATACTTGCGCTGTTAAAATATTTCAAAAATTACTTGCTCTGTTAAACATGATTGCCTTCAATTTCCAGATGAATTGCTGAGAACAACTCCTTTGTTATGCCTGTGCTATTGGATCACCTCTTATCAATGTTCAAGGGAACAGCTTTGCCTTCCAGAGAAGGATCCCATGTTCTGACGAACGAGACCTCTGCCTGGTTTTCATCCTGATATATGATTCGGAACACTGTCCCTTTTATTCTGCGTAACAACGTTTGATGTCAGATACATCTGGGCTCTCTCTAGCACAAAAGTGTATTCATATGGAGGCACAGAACTGATATGCCTGAAATCTGAGGAGTGAATTGAGAGCCCTTACACATCAAATATGCCAGTCCTTTCTCCCGGTTTACTCCAAACAAGGTCCCAGTACCTGACAGCATGCAACACCATATGACCAATTGACCATAACCTCAGTTGCAGCCTGTACTTGAATGAGGACTAAAAGGTTTCTTCTTTAGTTTTAAATCGTCAAAGTAGCTCAATAACAATTAACAAATGTGCACTTGTAGGATGTGGCAAGATCCAAGTAGTACCAAACTATTGTACTTGCTAATTATCTATTATCTTATTAAAGTAATAGAAGAAGAAGCCACCACATTTGCTCTCACGGCCTAGAAATTCTCATATTAATTGGAGAAAAAGAATAAGTAGAGTCCATATAGGAATACAATTTAAAAATAGATGAAATTCGGAATTAAAAATAAGGAATATTGAAAGAGTACACTAGAGTCCATACAAGTATACAATTTGGAATTAATTAAATTCAGAATTAAAAAATAGGAAAACTAAAATTAGAAGTTAGAGTCCATATAGAAATATAATTTAGAAATTACTAAAACTCAAAATAAAAAAAGCAAGATTGGGAGAAGAGTCTAGAGTCCATATATGAATACAATTTATAAACAACTAAAATTCGAAATAAAAATTAAGAAATATTTAGAAAAAAAGTCTAGAATCTATATAGAAATACAATTTATAAATAACATGAATTCAAAATTAGAAAATAAAATATTAAAAAATAAATTTAGAGTCCAGATAGAAATACAATTAGAAATAACATATTGGGAATTAGAAAAGTAGAAATATTGGAAGAAGAGTCTACGGTCCACCACGTTTGCTCTCACGGCCTAGAAATTCCCACATTAATCGGAGAAAAAGAAAAGGTAGAGTCCATATAGGAATACAATTTAAAAATAGATGAAATTCGGAATTAAAAATAAGGAATATTGAAAGAGTAGACTGGAGTCCATACAAGTATACAATTTAGAATTAATTAAAATTCAGAAGTAAAAAATAGGAAAACTAAAATTAGAAATTAGAGTCCATATAGAAATACAATTTTGAAATTACTAAAATTCAAAATAAAAAAGCAAGATTGGGAGAAGAGTCTAGAGTCCATATATGAATACAATTTATAAACAACTAAAATTTGAAATAAAAATTAATAAATATTTAGAAAAAAAGTTTAGAATCTATATAGAAATACAATTTATAAATAACTTGAATTCTTAATTAGAAAAACAAAATATTAAAAAGTAAATTTAGAGTCCATATAGAAATACAATTAGAAATAACATATTGGGAATTAGAAAAGTAGAAATATTGGAAGAAGAGTCTACGGTCCACCACGTTTGCTCTCACGGCCTAGAAATTCCTATATTAATCGGAGAAAAAGAAAATGTAGAGACCACATAGGAATACAATTTAAAAATAGATGAAATTCGGAATTCAAAATATGGAATATTAAAAGAGTAGACTGGAGTCCATACGAGTATACAATTTAGAATTAATTAAAATTCAGAAGTAAAAAATAGGAAAACTAAAAGTAGAAGTTAGAGTCCATATAAAAATACAATTTAGAATTAACTAAAATTCAAAAATTTAAAAAAGGCAAGATTAGGAGAAGAGTCTAGAGTCCACACATGAATACAATTTATAAATAACTGAAATTCAAAATAAAAAAAAGAAATATTAAAAAAAGAGAGTCTAGAGTCTATATAGGAATACAATTTATAAATAACTTAAATTTAAAATTAAAAAACAATATATTGAAAAATAAATTTAGAATCCATATAGAAATATAATTAGAAATAACAGGTTGAGAATTAGATAAATAGAAATATTGGAAGAGGAGTCTACGGTCCACACACACAGGAATTTAGAACTAATTGAAAGTTAGAACTAAAAAAAAAAAGAAAATTATAAGTAGAGTTTAGAGTCCATATAGAAATACAATTTAGAATTACAAAAAATCAAAATTAAAAATAAACAAGATTGGGAGAAGAGACTAGCGTCCATATAGGAATACAATTTATAAATAACTGAAATTCGAAATTAACAAATAAGGAATATTGAGAAAAAAAAGTTTAGCATCCATATAGGAATACAATTTAGAAATAACTTAAATTAAAAAATAAAGAAATATTGGAAAAAGAAGTCTAGAGTCAATATAGTAATAAAATTTACCAATAATTGAAATTCAAAATTAAAAAAGTCAGAGTTAAGAAAAATGAATATTGGAAGAGTAGTCGAATCCATATATGAATAGAATTTATGAATAAAGGAAATTAGAAATTTAAAAAATAAAGAATATTAAAAGATTATTCTTGAGTCCATATAGAAATATAATTTATAAATAACTATCACGTATATAAAAATACAATAAAAATATCACACATTTTTTAGTTCAACCAAGAGTTTAAAATTATGTTGTCATTTTAATATATTTTAACAATAAAATGTGAAAATATTTAAGCTATTATATAAGAAAAAAATCTAACGATGCTAGCCACGCAATCTGTACGGACCATCATACACTGGTGGAGTAACCATCTTTGATCGGTCGACCCAAATCTACAATAGTCCCGGTTCCATTAAAAACCGGATTTTTAGTCCCGGTTTATAAGAACAACAGGACTAGATGATCTTTATTTCCGGTTTGTGTTACCAGCCGGGACTAAAAATCATCTTTAGTCCCGGTTGGTGTTCCATGTCAAACCGTGTCAGGCGCCTAGGATCTTTAGTCCCGGTTTGTAACACCAACCAGGATTATAGATCTAACTTTAGTCCCGGTTGGTGTTACTAACCGGGAATAAAAATCAACACGTACTATATAATCCCTATTACTTATTCTCTTCTCTCGTCCACACAACAAACTCTATCTCTTTCTTTCTTCCTCTCTAACTTCTGCTTTATCTCTTTCTTCCTTCCTCTCTTCTTTTTGGATCGAGCGAGATCGAGCGGGCCGGCCGGGCGGCGGGCGGCGCGGCCGACGTGGCGGCGGCCGGCGCGGCGGCACGACGGCGGCGCGCAGGGCCGCGCGGCGGGGCGGCGGCCTGCGCGGCAGCAGGCGGCGGCGCGGAGGGCCGCGCGGCGGCGGGTGGCGGCGGGCGGCGCCGCGCGGCGGTGGCCGGCTGGCGTGGAGAGGAGGCGGCAGCGGCCGGCCGAGCGGCGCCTCTGTGGTTTCTTTTTTTGTTCTTTAAGAATTTGTGATTTATTGCATGATCCTGTAATATATTTGATTTGTGTGCGATGTGAACTTGTGATGTATTTGCGATGAATTTTGTAGAACTTGTGATGTAATTTGATTTGTGTAATTTTTTTTAGGATTTGCGATGTATTTGATTTATGTGTATAAGTAACTTAAAGATTTGTGATGTGGATTTGGGATGTTACTTTGATTTGGGATTTAGGGATATGCATGCCACTTGATTCGGGAGAAAAAAAAAGAGAAAGATGACCATCTGTACTGCTGTTATTCCCTCTTTAGTCCCGGTTGGTAACTCCAACCGGGACTAAAGATCCCTATCTTTAGTCCCGGTTGTCAACCGGGACTAAAGATCGATCTTTAGTCCCGGTTATTTCACCCGGGACTAAAGATAGCGATCTTTAGTCCTGGATTTGTAGTCCCGGTTGGACAACCGGGACTAAAGGGGGTTACAAGGACTAAAAAGCACTTCTCCACTAGTGATATACTAGTTAAACATATCAAAGAGAGGATAAAAAGCATAAGCAAAATTGTCAGGTAGGTACCCTCTCTTGTCTTCTTTGTTAAGAATCTCCATCAAGTTGTCCACACCATTATACCGGACGCCGGTCACGATCCCATCGGGGTTGGACAGTGTAACCTCAAAGATGCCATTTTTAATCTCAACCTGCATGCGCATGCAATGGTGCAACAAGGCCCAACCAATCAATCATTAATCAATTAATCATGTCAACAAATGAATCGATCGAACATGCGAAGGCAGAGCTGACCAGCAGCAGCACACTTACGTATCGGTCGCTGACCTTAACGCTGACGCCGGCGGTGGCGCCGGCCGGTGAGGTCGCCGGTGGATGGCCCATGCAGCACGGCGAGAGGTTCTTGCAGCTTCAGAATTCAACACAGATGGACGTGTGCGTGCATGAGCATGAGACCACCAAACCAGGAAACCAGCAGCATATATAGTATAGCAATGGCTGGCAATGCCGGCCAAGCGTGTGGGCATCAGGGCATGGCCATGCAGTGCAGATGCAGTAGTAGTACTAATCAAGCACCCACTACTAGAGAAACGATTTTCGAGTACGAGATCCCAAATTTTTCAAACAGACCGTAACTTGCTGCGTATGAAAAATCGAGTGGCATTTTCGCATACGGCTTCCTAGAAAAATCGATTTTGAGGCCCGCATGTAAAAATGAGCTCATTTTTGTATGCGGATCACTTAAGAGCCCGCATGAGAAAATCGATTTTTCCATACGGTCGTGCTAAGGAGCCGTATGCGAAAATAAAATTTGAAACTAGTTTATCTCACTCATATGAACTCCAAATTAGATGGTTTTTTTGTCCTAAATGTTTCTAAAATCATCCTCTATCATGTTATTGTGTTCTTACTGCTATTATTTTGGCTATTTTTTCTTGTGACTTTGTTTTAAAAATTTGAATTTCAAAATTTAAATAATATTTTGAAGCAGTAAATAATTTCAGCTGAAAAAGTCATGAACATAAAAGTTTTAGAACTCATCAAGACATACAACTTTTATTTTGATTATTTTTTCATCCGACAAAGTGATAGTAATATTTATTCACAAAATTTATATCTCTTGTAGTTTATAAAACCATATGAGAGATATTTTTTTGTGAATAATATTACTAGCACTTTGTCGGATGAAGAAACGATCAAAATAAAAGTTATAGATCTTGATGAGTTATACAACTTTGTTGTTGATGACTTTTTCAGTTGAAATCATTTAGTATTTGAAAATATTGTTTAAAGTTGTCATATTTAGAAATTCAAATTCAAACTGTTGAAACAAAGTCATAGAGAAAACTGACCAAAACAAAAATTATACATCTTGATGTGTTATACAACTTTGTTGTCGACAATTTTTCCATTTGAAATTATTTACTACCCGAAAAAATTATTTGAATTTCTTATATTTTAAAATTCAAATTTTATATAGTTCAATCAAACTCGATGGAGAAATAACCAAAAGAAAATTGGTAGATCTCAATAAGTTCTACAATTTTATTTTTGACAACTTTTTTATATGAGTTCATTTAGTATGAATGTATGATAAAATTTGACTCGAAGTTTAAAGAGCCGCATGCAAAAATGAATTTTTGCATGCGGATAATTAAGTTCCTCATTTTTACATGCAGGCCACTTAAAGATTTTTGCATACGAGCCTCTTAAAGATCGGACTTGAAGTCTAATTAGCCTTCTCCTTCTCTCTCCACCAGTTCAAAATTTTTCACCCAACCTTATTGTCATGGTTATGGATACCACATACCCAATAGAAATCGACTAAGCTCAGCGGGGCCACCATATACCAAGTCCTATACAGAATCATACCTCATATATAGAAGGAGTTCCGGATAAGGAAGGACGAGTAGAGTTCTATATGGAAACGTCAAGGACTACGCGGATTGTATCCATATTGGTCTCCCTAGTCCTACATGGACAAGGGGACATCTATGGGTATAAATACAAGACACCCTAGGGGAGAGAGGACACGACATATCGACACACAAACCAACACGCCGTCAGACATCGACATCAGAGATAAGCCTAGACAGACCCAATATGGTGCCTGCGGAGGCTGACAAGAGGGATCTAGCAACATCTCTGATCTTGATGAGTTCGTACTCGAGGAGGAAGACTACCCTGTCGTCGACTACATGTTGGTTATCTATGCCGCCAAGTCGATGACAGCTAGATAGGTTATCCCAAGTGTTGTACTTGTGTGATCCAGATAGGTTATCCCAAGTGTTGTACTTGTGTGATCCAGATGAATAAAGTGCAACACCGGCTTCGGCCAACAGGAGTAGGGTTATTACCTGTATAAAAATCCTTATCTCCATCTCTTTTACTTCAATCTCGCATATACCCTTGTACCGACGATCTCCATACCATGCAAATACCGTAGTCGAGACCTCAAACATCGATACTTATCTTCTCCTCCTCTCCTCTCAATCCTCTCTCTCTCTCACTTATTATCCTCTCTCTCTCTCCTCGTCACCTCGTCGGCAAGAGCAACCAAGACTCCAAGAGCAGTGTGGCACGGGATGGGTGGCAGCGGTGGGCTCGATGGCCGGAGGGGGAGCGGGCTCGCGTGGATCTGGCACCGGCAACGACCGCGGCAACCGGGAGCGGGCGACGGCACATCGACATCAGAGATAAGCCTAGACAGACCCAATATGGTGCCTGCGGAGGCTGACAAGAGGGATCTAGCAACATCTCTGATCTCGATGAGTTCGTACTCGAGGAGGAAGACTACCCTGTCGTCGACTACATGTTGGTCATCTATGCCGCCAAGTCGATGACAGCTAGATAGGTTATCCCAAGTGTTGTACTTGTGTGATCCAGATGAATAAAGTGCAACGCCGGCTTTGGCCAACAGTAGTAGGGTTATTACCTGTATAAAAATCCTTATCTCCATCTCTTTTACTTCAGTCTCGCATATACCCTTGTACCGACGATCTCCATACCATGCAAATACCGTAGTCGAGACCTCAAACATCGATACTTATCTTCTCCTCCTCTCCTCTCAATCCTCTCTCTCTCACTTATTATCCTCTCTCTCTCTCCTCGTCACCTCGTCGGCAAGAGCAACCAAGACTCCAAGAGCAGTGTGGCGCGGGACGGGTGGCAGCGGTGGGCTCGATGGCCAGAGGGGGAGCGGGCTCGCGTGGATCTAGCACCGGCAACGACCGCGGCGACCGGGAGCGGGCGGCGGCAGCCCCTCCCCACGTGGATCTGGCGCCGAGACGACGGAGGGAAGTGGGGGCGGCGGATCCAACGGTGCCGATGACGACAACGACGAAGGGCGGCGGATCCGACGGCACCCTCAACAACAATGATGACGAGCGGCAGATCCGGACGATGAAGGCTGATCCAGCTGCGGGATCCTACCTCGTGCAGTGGGGGCGGTGGATGTGACGGCGACGACGACGGTGGGCGGCGGATCTGGAGCGGAGAATGGCGGGGATCGTGACGGCGGTCTCGGCCGGAGGATCTGGCGCAGAGGATGGCGGCGGTCTCGGGCGGCAGATCCGGGCGGGGCGGTTCTACCGGCGACTGGCGACGGCGATGGCGATGACGGGAGCGGTGGCGGTGGCTAGAACGATCTCAAGCGGCAGCGGGGCTAGGTTTTTTTTTGGATTTTTTTGGCGATTATTTCTTTTTGCATGTGGTCGGCTTAAGTGCCTGTATGTGAAAATCGTATTTTCGCATGCGGTTTTGCTGGCCGCATGCAAAAATACCGATTTTTGCAAACCTTTTCACGCATGCAGCTAGAGCGCATGCGAAAATCAGTTTTGCCAGTATGAAAAATGTGTTCCGTAGGAGTGACCACCGTACCACATCCTCCAACTGCACAAGCAGCTGGCAAGTGGCAATCCACTGATTGATCAATCCATCCATCAGCTTTGCTTAGATGAGTGGTTATCCCTTGGTTTTCCATGCCCTAATCGAGGGGAAACTATTTTGATCATTCAAGGGGATATCCCCTCGTTGTTTGTATGTTATTTAAATGGTTATAAAAAAAATTAAAAAAATGTATTAACATGTGATAGATCACTCTACAAACATGCAAGATCAAATTTAACTTTTACATCTCGCAAAGAAAAAAAATAAATTAAACTACAACTAGTTAACGTATATTCACAGTCAAATTTGTTTTTCGTTGTGAGATGTAGAAGTTGAATTTGAACTGGCATGTTTGTGGCATGATATATCACATTTTAATACATCTTCTCATTTTTTTTAAAAAACTTTTTATAACCATTTGAGTGACATAGATCAAAATCCACTCCCCCTAATCAAGCACCACCACATCCTCCAAAACTCCACAAGCAACTGACAATCCACTGATTGATCAATCCATCCATCAGCTTTGATAAGATGAGTGGTTATCCCTTGGTTTTCCATGCCCTAATCAAGCACCACCACATCCTCCAACTCCACAAGCAGCTGGCAATCCACTGATTGATCAATCCATCATCAGCTTTGCTTAGATGACTGGTTGTCCCTTGGTTTGGAAAGCAATTGGCATGTGCCTGCACTGGAGTTGATCGATGAGTTGAGTTCAAGCCAAGGAGGCACTACTAGAAAAAGTATTTTCGTAGGACAAAAGTGATTTTTGCAGGCGGAGGGTTGGACCGCTTGTAGCACAACGACGGTGAAAATCAACGATTTTCGCAGTCGGGGCAACAGCCCGCCTGCGAAAATCCATGAAACGAACAAAAAAAAAATCACGGCGGCGGCTCGCCGACGCCGCCACGTGCCTCACCGCAGCGGGCCGGATCTGGGAGGGGAGGGGAGGGGAGCCTCCGCCCCGCGCCGTCGTCGTCGTCGCCGCAGCCGTCCCGTAGTCACCGCCACCAGCCTCCCCCTCCCTCCTCCGGCTGGATCTGGGAGGGGGGAGGGGAGCCGCCGCCGCCGCCCTGACCTGTCGTCATTGCCGCCGCTGCCGCCCCGCGCTGTATTCGCCGCCGCCGGCCTCCCCCCTCCCTCCTCCGGCCAGATCTGGGAGGGAGGGGGGGAGGGGAGCCGCCGCCACAGCCCCGCACGTCGTCGTCGCCGCCGCCGCCGCCCCGCGCCTTGTGGTCGCCGCCGCCGGCCTCCCCCCTCCCTCCTCCGGCCAGATCTGGGAGGGAGGGGGGGAGGGGAGCCGCCGCCGCCACCCCGACCCGTCGTCGTCGCCGCCGCCGCCGCCCTCGCCGGCCTCCCCCCTCCCTCCTCCGGCCTGTCGTACGCCACACCGCCCCGCCGCCTTCCGCGCCACCCCGCGCCGTGGCCTCCGTCGCTCCCCCTCCGGCGGCTGGGGAGAGGAGGAGGGGTGAGGGGAGGGGAGAGGAGGAGGCATGAGGTGTGGGGAGAGAGGCTGGCCGTGGGTGGAGACTGGAGACTTAGAAAAAATCAACCATTCCCCAAGTCTATTTATATTGAAGTCTATTTTCACAAGCGGACTATTTAAGCGGCGCCTGCGAAAATGAAGTGGCGGACCGACCATTTTACCCCGATTTATATTTTTGTAGGCGGTCATTTGGCTTTAAGAGTCATATCCGCCTGCGAAAATGAGACCCCTACGTTGGGAAAAATGCTTTTTCTAGCGGTGAGGAGGACAGCAATGGCCCCGAAACTGGTGGTTGGTCAGTACAGCCTGCTGCTGCTGCGAGTACGAGGTGAAGGGATCAAAAGCTTCAGGGGCTTGACTTTTTGAGAGGGAAGACCTGCAGCAAAAGGAAGGTGCCAAAGATAGCTACTGCTTCAAGAATTGATTTCTTTGCTAATATTTAGTGGGGTTGGCAACTGATTTGACCTAATTAACTAACAGCTTGTTGGAGCTTTTGACTTTTGAGTGAAGAATGTGTCTTGCCACCATCTGGCAACTTCTCCAGTGAAAGCTGTTTGCTGCAAACCTTAATAAAAAGGGGTGTTTGATGCAAATGGCTTATTATTTAGAGGCTTTCAGCTCAAAACAAAGCATAAAATCGTGTCCTATATATTCCTATGCTTATAAAAAAAATGCAAATCAATGAGAAAAGGTGAGTTTTAACACAGATTATGCGCAGAACTAAGGGGTGTGTTCGCCCTTGCTTGTTCCCAACCGGGAATAGTACTCATGGAAAACGGAGCGGTTTATTAGCGCGTGATTAATTAAATATTAGCTATTTTTTAAAAAAATGGATTAATTTGATTTTTCAAACTTTCGTATAAAAATTTTTTTGTAAAAAAAAACCATTTATCAGTTTGAAAAGCGTGCACGCGGAAAACGAGGAAGAGGGGTTGGGAAAAGGGGCATCCGAACATTGAGTTTGAGGAGAAGATGAATGGGAAGATAAAACAATGTGAGCCATTAGCACATGATTAATTGAGTATAAAGTATTTTAAATTTCAAAAATGGATTAATATGATTTTTTTAAAAGCAACTTTTCTATAGAAAATTTTTGCAAAAAACGTACCATTTAGTATTTTGGAATGCGTGCACACGGAAAACGATATGTTTTCTCACTCAATATCTGGAACGAACGCAGCCACGCCAACATTAGGTGGTGTTTGGGATGGGAGGGACTTAATAAGTCCCTCTAATAAGTCCCACTCAACATTGAGAGGGACTTATTTAAGTCCCTCCGATCCCAAACACCACCTTAGAATCTGACACTAGTATACTAGTCTACTAGCTGATGAACTAGTTGGTGTAGGTCCAAACTCTGTGGCATTGACACGTGGAACACCTCCTCCGACCAGACTATCCCGCCACCGCAGATGTCCACGATGGCGCTTCTCCAGAAGGCCGCATATAGATGGGCGCGACGACGAGCAGCGGCGGCGGCGACGCTCTGAACGGTAAGCCCGCCGGAGCTTCCCACTACTAGAAAAACCATTTTCCCAAACGGGGGAAAACGGTCTTCCTAGGTAGACCACAGCTCCGCCTGCACCCCAACGCCTACGAAGATCAAGCGCCAGGACCAATCGCCGCCGTCACCGGGAGCTAGAGGCCGTCGCCGTCACTGGGAGCTTGAGAGGTGGGCGGCTCATTAGGGCTCGACTTAGACGACAACGGCGACGTCGGGGGGCGAGCTCGGCTGCGGAGAGGCGACGGCGGGTGAGCAGCGGTTCCGGATGCGGGCGGAGCGGCGGCGGCGGCGGCAAGCGAGACCGCTCTCAGCGCGCCGCCTTGTGCCGGCGCTCCTCTTGCTCGCGCATGCCAAGGCGGCCTCCGACCAGGTATGGCACCGCGACTACCCCAAGCCATCGTCATCCCCCAACGCCGATGAACCTCACAGAGCCCCTCCCGTCGCTTACGTCATCTTGCCGAGAGCGGTCTTGACATCTCGCACGCCACCGCGTCGCCCTTCTCCGAAGTCTGCCGCCACCACTACCGTGCTCCCCTCCCCCCCCCCCCCCCGTCCTCTTCGCTCTCCCCACGTGCTACCGCCGCCGCTGTCGCCGCCCTCCCCTTCTCCCGCATAGCCACCGCCGCCGTGTCGCCGTGTTTCCCCGCTGCAGGCCACTATCGCGGCCCGCCGCCCTCCTCTCTCCCGCCTCGCCTACCGGTCTCTGCACCCGCTGCTTTGCCTCGCCCAGAAAGAGAGAAGAGGAGAAAGAGGGAGGATGATGACGTGGATCACCCTGACATGTGGGGCCCACATGGGTCCCACGCTGACATAGCCACCACGGAGGCCAAAACCGGGGTTAAAACCACCGAATGACCTATTGTGACCGGTTTTGATTAGTTAAGGGACACCGGATATCTGCTCTTGCAGTTTGAGGATGTTTTTTAACTCGATGACAAGTTGAGGGACCTTCGATGTACTTTTTCCTTTACAGTGGGACATGGGCTATTATAGTAGCCCATTATCTAATGGACTGCAGCATACATGGGCCGGTGGACGTCGTACTAATCAAATTTATGCTTTCCACACGTATCTGGTTCAATAGAATAGGGCTAACCATTTTCTAGTAAAAAAATGGATAAATTTCTTATATGCCACTGATTATACTTAACTGTTTTTCTAGCCCTAACTTAATAGTTATTGTTACATTTTCTCTTAACTAGTCCTTGTTAGTTAGTACTATTCTTTATGCTGTACGAGGCCGACTACATAATTTCTACTCCCTCCGTCCCACAATATAAGGGATTTTGAGTTTTTATTTGCAATGTTTGACCACTCATCTTATTCAATTTCTTTTTGCAAATATAAAAAATGAAAAGTTGTACTTAAAGTACTGTAGATAATAAAGTAAGTCACAAATAAAATAAATAATAATTTCAAAAAATTTTGAATAAGATGAGTGGTCAAACGTTGCAAGCAAAATCTCAAAATCCCTTATATTATGGTACGGAGGAAGTACTTTTAACCACAATGCATAAGTAATTGTGTTAAAACATTTATTATTTTAATTAAACTAGCAAAATATTCGTGTGTTGCAACGAGTGAGGATAACCTTTCTATCATTTCTCTTCTTCCATGATATAGAAAACACCAAATAATTCACGTGGGCATGTAAATTAGAGAAAGTTATCCGTTTCATGGTAAAATATATCCTTTTCGTGGGTACTTTTTTTAAAATAACTTTGTTCTTCTTTTCGAAACATTTCCACGGTCTTTGTTAGACATTTTTTATTTGTACTTTTTTGGAAAATAAGGATTATCATTGCTTTCGAAATCATGGGTATATAACTTTGTTGTCATAATTGTGAAATATTTTTTATCAGTAACTTATAGAATTTTTGTGTCAATCAGAAAGCGTTTTGCCCATTCCTTAATTATCCTCAAAACATTTCTTTTTGTGTTATAAACACTCGCATTATATATATGCCCCAAATCATATGACTTGAGTAATTTATTTACAGAATGATATCTTCTCAATAAGTGGAAATGCTACGTGCTACAACGCGCGAAATGGTCTACTATCGCCAGGTCAGTCTTTCGGAACTAACTAGAAAATGGGCGCGCCTTTGGCACACCAACTTAAAAATAGCCTTTGAATATTTATATTTTTTGTTTAAAATATATGAATGTTGTAGAGTTATTTAGAATTAGTTAATTTCTTAGATAGATTATATATGAGATGGAATAGAAAATGAACCAAACAACAATAATGGTTGGTATCTGTGATACTTCCATCTGAAAACAATTCTTGAAATATTTATTTCGTGACAAACATATCACTTTTATAAACGGAAACTGAAAAAAATATTAAGCTCAAATAGCATCTCAAAAGAGACGCGGCTTTGCCATATAATGGGCCAGCAAGTAGAAAATATTAATATGATAGTCTGTAGAATGTTTTAATGGGCCAAGATGTAAACGTTTCATGTGCAATACTATTTAAGAAGTCTACAATATATTTTTCGAGTAGCTAAAAGACGGCTCGAAATAATATGTCAAAAGAGACACAGCTTTGCTACATAATGGGACAACAAGTAGAAAATATTAATGTGCTAGTCCGCAGAATGTTTTAATGGGGAGCTATATTTCAATTGAAGCAACTTTTACGAATGGTCTAATAAAAAACAACTGCCACTTAGAATAAGACTACATATATAACATATGTTTCATAATGCATAATAGCCTTATTGTACCAGCAGTATATTTTGTATTTTGGCTCTCTACCTCTTCTATTTTAGTCCTTTTATTTTCTTAATTAATATTTCTCTCAAAACTTTTACCCTAGCTAGAAATCATAGATGAGAAAATTAATTATGTAGATATCCTATGGCCCTATTTCAAATTCTAATTTACTCCCTCCGTTCCCAAATAACCACTCTTTTGGTTTTAAAATCTTTTCCCAAAATAACTAAACTACCCCTTAGGGTGTGTTTGAATGAAGGAGTAAAAGAGAAGTATGATAATGATAAGATACGCAAAATAAGATAAGATAAGTCATTAGTGTATGATTAATGAGTACTAAGTATTTTAAATCTAATCTAAAACGATTAATACGGTTTTTTAAAGTAATTTTTCTATAGATTTTTTATTTTGCAAAAAAATAATGTTTATATCTATTTTTACTGTAGGAGCCTTAGATGAAAAAAATAATTACATAGACATTCTATGGGCCTACTTTGCATTCTAATTTGGGTTTAAATTTGTTCCAAAAATAACTATCCTTAGGGTGTGTTCGAGTGAAGGAGAAAAGAGAAGAATAATAAGATACACAAAATAAGCTAAGCTATTAGCATATAATTAATGAGTATTTTTATTTTAAAGTAAAAAAATTAAAATAATTTTTAAAGTAAATTTCCTATAGAATTTTTACTATGTAGATGATAATGCATACTCCATAATGCAGCCTTGCGAGCAGTTAAATTAAAAAGGGATCAGTCCTTTACACCCTCCAACTCTTCGTTTTGTCTAAAATACACCCAAAACTCTAAAACCGGATATTTCACACCCTCGAACTTTTAATACCGTTCACTATACACCCTCGAGTGGTTTTTCAGCTGGTTTTCGCCTACGTGGCATTGATGTGGAAGTCCAGTCAGCAAATAAAAATAAAAATTAGGACCACGTGTCAGTCCATAACCACAGTCCACATAGCCTTCTCTTCTTCTTCTCTCATCTCCTCTTCACTTTCTTTCTCTATCCTTCTTCTTTCCAGAGCAGGAGAGAAGCGGCGGTGGAGTAGGGGACTCGTTGCGGCAATGAAGCTCAAGCACATCCCCAGCCTTCCGCGCGGGGCAGCAAGCTCCACCGCCATCGCTGCTCTCCTCGCCGGCGACTGCGCGCAAAGGCTTTCGCCGGCGACCGTATCCGCAACCCCGGCAGCGCCGCCGCCCTCGCAGCAGCTCCAGGCCGCCGCAGCCGCAGCCCTCGCAGCAGCTCCATGCCGCCGCAGCCTCCGCCCTCGCAGTCGCTCCACGCCGCCGCCGCCACAGCCGCCGCCCTCGCAGCCGCTCCACGTCACCGCCATAGCTGCAGCCGCTGCCGCCCTCGCAGCCGCAGCCCTCGCCGCCGCTCCACGCCGCCGCCGTAGCCCTCACAGCCGCTCCACGCCGCTGCCGCCGCCACAGCCACCGCCCTCGCAGCTGCTCCACGCTGCCGCCGCCGACGGTCTATGAGGGAGAGAAGCACAACAGGGCAAGGAGAGAGAGAGAGACAATATGGGCTTGGCCCATAGTATTATTTTGTAGGTTGACGTGGCAAGGGCTGACGTGGATCCGATTACAAAACCACGGTAAAAACAGCCCCGGGGGTTAAGTGTCCGGTATTGAAAGTTCAAGAGTGTATTATACCCGGTTTTGTAGTTCGGGGGTATATTTTAGACAAGCATAAGAGTTTGAGGGTGTAAAATGGACTTTTCCCAATTAAAAAAGTTAAACATACATGTACATGTGTAGCACCTGCCACTCTGTCAGGCGGACGCTGGGATAGGCATAAAAAAAAGAAGAAGAAGAGGAAAAAATACGCAGACCATATACTACTAGTGCTAGCGCATGAAAGAAAAGCAAACTGTTATGAAACAACAGGGTGATCTCATCCATATAAAAGGATGGATCGCAACCGAAGGCAACCGCGCTTTCCCTAGGCACTCCATGGCAACGGATGTGATGGTACCCAACCATCGCGTCTCCGGTTGCCACCCCTTCCCCATCTATATATTGTACCGCATTGATCAATAAAGATTCCGCTCATTCATTCCCTACATTCTTGTGTTAAATTCTCTCTCTCTCAACCTCTCTCGCTCAATCAATTTTATACACTTTCAACACGTTATCAGCACTTTCACTCTCGCGAAGTGAAAGAAGGAAGAAACATCGCTTTTGATCTAACAGAAAAGCGAACAGAAGAATCAACAGAGAAGGTACGATGCCTACCTTTCATTGGATTATGGATGCCGTTCTCGGCCTTCCTCGCAATCAGCGCGCCCGTCGCCTTCGCCATCTTCTCCGTCGATCGGAAAGGAGTCACCGCCGCCACCACGGTCGCCACCAACACCATGAACGTCGGGCTAGGGCTGGTGGCCGTCGCCACCACCCTCGCCGACGCATCGTGGTGGCCACTACTCCGGTTGCTCCTCCTCCGCCTCCGTCTCCGGTTGCCGCCGTGCCTCGCCGTATCTGTGTGCAGGGGGTGCAGTACTGCGCATACCATGGATGGACGGCAGTGGTGACACTGCCCGGCGAGCCATGCGATCTTTCCCCGGAGATGGAGTCACTGCCGCCACCACCGACCGCTCCTTCACCACCTCTACCGACACCAAGTCAACGCCGATGCCGACGCCGTCCCCCCACTCCCACGCCACCGGGGTCTGGTAGGACCGGTACCCTGGCTGTGCGCACGGGGGAGCCGCCCTTCTTCAATCCGTCCTCGTCTCGTCATCATGCCGGTGAAGCCGCCGCTCGCCATCCTGGCCTCCACCACACCTTCATCGCCGTCCCCCATAGCTCTTTTAGCCGTACACTCCCTAACGGGGTGCCGGGGAATAGCGTCCGGGCTCGGCCGGCCTCCGATTCCGATGAGGATCGGGAGCCGTCGGCCTAATCCGGCCAGCAAACCGCCGGCGGATGGAGGGGCGGCCGTGGCGGCAATGGATGGTGGATGGCGACAGCGGTGGGTGGCGGATTGTAGATGCAGGCGGTGGTGGACGCCGGCGGATATGGAGGCAGCAGCAGTGGCGCATCACGCGTCGGCACCGCAACAGGGAGATGGCGGTGGCAGATGGTGCGGCGGCGGTGGAGGAAGGGCGGCACTCCCTCAGCGGCATCGTTGGCGCCCCACAGCGGCGGAGGAAGGGCGGCGCCCCCTCGGTGTCCCCTCGGCAGTGTCGGTGGCGCCGAACGGCGCTGTTGGTAGCGGCGAACTGGCGGTGGTTGGCGGCGAAATGGCGGCGGTGGGCGGCGAAAAGGGCGGCGGCGGCGGCGAAATCGTGGGGGCGGTTAGGGTTAACCCTAATCCCCCCGACGGCTCCCCCCTGCCTTTTTGCCGCGGGCCGGATGGGCCGGCCCACCGCCCCCCTGCCTGCCAGCCTAGTGCCACACGGTGGTGGGCCGAATCCTTTATGTAATTTTAGTTTTTAATTTTATTTTCAGCAGCAATTACATTTTAGTCCCTATGTTTTATGTAATTTAGTCGAAGCAGTTCATCAGTTGTACAAACAATTATGTAATGGTCCTATAGACCACTGATGTTATGTGTTTATTAACATAGGTGTTTATTTAAATACCCTGTTTCACTAAATTTATTTGTTGTCTTAATAACATGCCTTTTGCATATTATTTCAAGACACGCTCTACTTTCTCACTTTATTAATTTACAAAATTCTATAAATTTTGTACTTTGATTTAGCAAATTCTCTTAATTATGTACAACATGATTAATGGAGGATTTAATGCGTGTTCCACTTCACACTTTGACTTGGAAATTAATCACATGTCGATGGAGTCCTATATTTTGGTCATATCGACCATAACTTAGGCAACGAGTATCTCGCCCATCATCAAGTGGTCTACATTTTGAGATGATTACCTGATGGAGTCCTACAAATTGGCCGCACTGGTCATAACCTAGGCAGCGAACAACTCGCCCATCTCACAGAGGTCTACATCTCACAATGATTACCCATATGTGTTATTTTCCGAGAATATGTTTTGAAAAATGAGATTATTTGAAATTTGGTTGAGCACAAGGTAGTGGAGTCCTAAACATTGGCTGCGATATATTCACCAGAATATATTTGCCTGGAGACCGTGTATTAGGCAGCAAGTATAACTTGCCCACTATTAAGAGATCTACTCTACTGTTTAATTACTTGGAGATTATCCACATTGTGCCACCTAATTTCGAATTCTAACTCAAATTGTCAGGTCTATTACCTGCATTTTTTCAAAACATTATAAAATATGAAGTCTTACATTTCGCATTGAGATTACAACCTTAATATTATGTTTTTATTAATTTACCTCTGTAAATTGATAATGTTAACCATGATTGTAGGGACATGGCAACAAAAGAGTTCGACGAACTCACCCTCGATGGGACTAACTATCCCATCTGGGCTTCTGATATCAAAATCAATTTTGCCTCTCGGGGGATTTTAAATACAATTGAGGAACCCAATGATGGGGACTCGGAAATTGAGCCCAGGAAGCTCAATACAACCTTTTTTTCTTTTGAGACTCTACATTCACAAGGATCTCAAACATGAATACATGTTAGAGACGAGCCCTCTCAACCTTTGGAAAGCTCTAAAAGAGCGTTATGATCAGCAAAAGGAACTCATTTGGCCTGAGGCTAATTATGAGTGGGTTCATTTACGCCTACAGGACTTTAAAACTGTGGCAGAATACAACCATGCTGTTCATAACATTTGTTCCAGGTTGAAGTTTTGCGAACAAGAGCCAACGGAGGCAGAGAAGATAGAGAAAACTCTATCAACTATGCTTCCGGAGGACAGGATACTGACTCAACAGTATCGCGCTAACAATTTCTAGAAACATTCTCTGCTTATACATACATTGACTCAGGCAGAAAGACACCATGAGCTTTCTTTAAAGAATGCCCAACAGCGCCCACCGGGCTCTGCTCCACTGCCTGAGGTGCACTTCAATGTACAGAATAATGCTGAGAATAAGAAAGGATTCAAGGGAAATTCTTCGAATAATCCTAAGAATCTGACTGGAAAGCGCAAACGCAACAACAACAGGTGCAAATTCAAGGGTCGAAAGAAAGGAAAAGGGAAGGGTAAGGTACCACAACCTCGTAGCAATGGCAACAAGCATTGCAACAAGTGTGGATCTGACACTCATGTCGCTAAAGACTGCCGCATCCCGAAACATCTTGTTCTCTTGTACCAAAAATCCCTCAAGGACAAAAAGTCTTCTGAGAACCCAAGATTAGAAGCCCACTTCAATCTTACACATGAAGAGCGCCCTGAGGTTGCAAGTTCTCACCAGGCTCCTATTGAACCAGAGAGCAACCTCAATGTTCTCCCAGAAGATGTCGCTCCACTCTCTGCGATGGACGATATGTTCATCAAATACTGCTCAACGGACCCACTTGGAGATTTGCAATGATCTCGGTGCGTCCCACTTGTAGATGAAGCTGTTCTTATCTCAGTGTGCTTGAAACAGTATATTGATATCCTATAAGTTTGCCAAACAATATTGGTTGTAATAAGTAGATAAGTACGAACTCCCTTATATTGTAAGGTTGTATGGCTTGCTAGTCATTAGAGTATGTACTATTAACATATGTAAACGTCATACTATGTATTTGATGTTTTAATTATTGTATGTATGTATATATTGGATAAAGAATTCTTAATCAAGCAATTCTTCTTCATTATAGAAGTCTAAGGATATCACTCCGATTGGAGAGAAATTATGTCTTGTGGACAGTGGTACCACAAACTCTATACTTAGGGAGATCAAATACTTTCAAACTCTCAAAAAGAGAGAAGGCAAAGTTTTGACTATCGCTGGGCGCAATACTGTGATAGTTGGCTCAGGACGAGCAATTATTACACTCCCAATAGGTACACAAATTACAATTGAGGATGCTTTATTGTATCCTGATTCAACCCGTACCCTACTAAGTTATAGAGATATCCGTCAAAATGGGTTTCACATTGAAACCCATATGGATAATCGAGAAGAATTTCTTCTCTTAACCAAACAAAACGGATATGGCAAACACATTTGCGAGAAAATTCCATCACTCACATCGGGATTGTACTATACATATATTAAGGCCATTGCACATGTTGCGTACAAAGTAATTTTTCAAAATGTCGATGCATTCCACACTTGGCATGATCGACTTGGGCACCCCGGTATCGGGATGATGAGAAAAATTATTGGCAACTCTATTGGTCATCATTTGATCACTGACAAATTTCCCAAATCCTCTGATTTCATATGCACTGCATGTGCTACTGGGAAACTGATTTTGAGACCATCTTATCTCAAAATTAGAGCCGAACCACTTAAATTCCTTGAACGCATTCAAGGAGATATCTGTGGCCCTATTATGCCAAGATCTGAACCGTTCAGGTACTTTATGGTTTTGATTGACGCATCTACTAGATGGTCTCATGTGTGTCTTCTATCGACACGAAACCATGCCTTTGCCAAATTAATGTCTCAAATTATAAGGCTGAAGGCAAATTACCCTGAACATAGGATTCAATCAATCCGTATGGACAATGCTGCCGAATTTACATCCCATGCTTTTGATGATTATTGTATGGCATTAGGAATTCAGGTTCAGCACTCTGTTCCATATGTCCACACACAAAATGGTTTGGCTGAATCATTGATCAAAAGAATTAAGCTTATTGCTCGACCATTATTGATGAATTGCAAATTATCTTCGTCGTGTTGGGGTCATGCAGTTCTGCACGCTGCTGACCTTGTACAACTACGACCAACTGCATATCATGAAACTTCCCCAATGCAGTTAGTACGTGGAAATCCTCCAAGTATTTCCCATTTGCGTAAGTTCGGTTGTGCTATATACATACCGATCTCACCACCACAGCGTACCACTATGGGCCCACACAGGAAAGTGGGGATCTATGTGGGATTCAAATCTCTGTCGATCATAAAGTATTTAGAACCCTTAACAGGTGATCTATTTACTGCCCGGTTCGCTGACTCTATTTTTGACGAGGAACATTTCCTGGCATTAGGGGGAGACTTCAAGTACTAGAAAGAATGCCAGGAAATTGATTGGGATGCCTAGGGTATTCCAGCCTCAGACCCACATACTACTGAAACTGAACTTCAAGTTCAAAAAATTATACATTTGCAAAGACTTGCAAATAACCTGCCAGATGCATTTACCAATTATAAAGGTGTGACTAAATCTTTCATTCCTGCTCAGAATGCGCCAGAAAGAGTGGAGGTACCAAATAAAACTACTCAACTTCCACCCACTAAAAAGAGAGGAAGAAGTATGGCACAATTGCTAATAAGTAAAGAAAGACGGTAAATGCAAACCAACCTTTAGTTGGTACACACCAAATTGATACTATATATCAAGCAGATCGTGATAGTCTGCAACCTAGCTCGGTAGTGCACAATGCTGAGACTAGGAATTCGGAAGACCATAGACACATTGTTTCGGGAGATCACGATGAGTCTATAAGGGTTGATGAAATTGCCATCAACTACTCTGAAACTGGAGAATCTTTTAATAGAAGAGCTACAATTGTCGACATTAATTTTTCTGAACAAATTGCTGATTGCCTCCAAGTTGATCCAGAACCTAGGTCTATAAAAGAGTGCCAAAAGCGCTCTGACTAGAACAAATGGAAGGACGCAATTGATGCAGAATTAGCCTCGCTTTACAAAAGAGATGTATTCTCGGCTGTAATGCCTACTCCTCGTGGTATCTTTCCTGTGGGATACAAATGGGTTTTTGTCCAGAAACGGAATGAAAACAACGAGGTGGTGAGATATAAAGTAAGGCTTGTAGCACAAGGTTTTATGCAAAAACCTGGCGTTGATTTCAACGAAACTTACTCTCCAGTTATGAGTGGTATAACTTTCCGATATTTAATATTATTGGCAGTACAAAATCGTCTATTTATGCAGTTGATGGACGTAGTGACAGCATATCTTTATGGGTCACTTGATTCTGATATTTACATGAAGGTTCCTGACGGAATCGACATCCCGAATCAGAAGGTAAATCGTAACATGTATTGTGTTAAGTTGCAGAAGTCACTTTATGGCTTAAAACAATCAAGCAGGATGTGGTACAACCGATTAAGTGAATTCCTTTCGCTAAAGGGATACACTAAAAATGATGATTGCCCGTGCATCTTTATCAAAAAGTCCCCCACAGGATTTTGTATTATCTCGGTATATGTCGATGATCTCAACATCATTGGCAATATACAAGATATTAATGAAGCACGTCATCATTTAAAGACGGAATTTGAGATGAAGGATTTGGGTTAAACCAAATTTTGCTTAGGTCTACAACTTAAGCATTTACCTTCTGGAATCCTTGTGCACCAAAGTGCATATACCCAGAAAATTTTGGAGAAATTTAATATGGACAAGTCATATCCTTCAAAAACCCCTATGGTGGTTCGATCTCTAGACGTGGAGAAAGATCCATTTACACCAAAGGAAGATGGTGAGGATATGCTTGGACCTGATTTTCCATATCTTAGTGCTATTGGCGCACTTATGTACCTTGCAAATAGTACGAGGCCAGATATTGCTTTCTCGGTAAATCTATTGGGAAGATACAGCGCTGCTCCTACCAAACGCCATTGGACTGGAGTTAAGAATGTCCTTCGATATCTTAATGGCACAAGAGATCTTGGACTTTTCTTTGAAAAGAACCAGGATTCAACTTTAATTGGGTATACTGATGCTGGCTATCTATCTGATCCCCACAATGCTAGATCACAAACTGGATTCGTATTTTTACAAGGTGGAACTGCTATTTCATGGAAGTCTTCTAAACAGACTGGTAGCCACTTCCACAAATCATTATGAAATAATTGCATTATATGAGGTATCACGTGAATGTGTATGGCTTCGCAGAATGGTTAACCACATATTAACATCTTGTGGTATTGGTTCATTGGAATCACCTACCATTATCTATGAAGATAATGCCGCTTGTGTTGTTCAGATGGAAATGGTTATATTAAGAGCAACATCACTAAGCATATTGCTCCTAAATTATTTTATCCTCGTGAGCTCCAGCAACATGGAGAGATAAACATCTTGCAAACGAAGTCCTGTGATAATCTTGCTGATTTATTCACAAAATCTCAACCATACTCCACATTCTTTAAATGTGTCGAAGGAATTGGTATGAGACGACATAAAAATTTGCAGGATTAAGGGGGAGTATCTTTCTCTAGAAAATAACCTATTTTCGTCATATTATACTCTTATTCCTTTGTATGAGTTTTACCCTTTAGGTTTTCTCATCCAAAGTTTTTAACGAGGTAATATCAATATAAGCTTATATGTCTTATCATTTGGCTTTTCCCCACTGTGGTTTTTACTAAATGATACTGTAGTCATTATACTATTTTGGATTATACTATGAGCTTTACTCATAGATCTAAAATAGTCAATAATATATATCACGATTCTCCTTATTTTTTCCACTGGGTTTTCGAGGAGTTTTACGTGATGTATTTAACTATAATTATTTCCAAGATTATCTAAGATTATCTTTACAGATATCTGGAACAGTGAAAGAGCAATGATCAAAGCTTAATTCGATCAAGGGGAGTGTTATGAAACAACATGGCGATCTCATCCATATAAAAGGATGGATCGCAACCGAAGGCAACCGGCTTTCCGGCGATGGTATCGCGTCTCCGGTTGCCACCCCTTTCCCATCTATATATTGTACCGCATTGATAAATAAAGATTCCGCTCACTCATTCCCTATATTCTTATTTTAAATTCTCTTAATCTCTCTCGCTCAATCAATTTTATACACTTTCAACACAAACTAACCCCTGTAGCAGTCTCGCTTATCCTTATCCATTTGATTCCACGACGATGCGAGCGCGGAGAATACGGCGGCCTTCAGGATCTCGTGTGCGGCGGACGAGTCCCAACGGCAATGGGAGCGGCCTCCGGCGGCGCAGGCGCAAGGAATCGGAATCGGGGACGGAGGAGAGCCTGATCTCCAGTGGCCGTGGTCGTGCCCGCGGCAACGATGGCCGACCGGTTGGATCTCCGTCACCATCACGGCCGCCGCAAGTTTAGGTGTAGCAGGGCCGCCTTCATCCCCTCCTCTTCAGCGCCCGAAGCAGGTGCCGGCGACGTGGATCGAGGCAGAAGGCGGTGGCACGGTGAGTAGAGGGGATAGGAATCCCTTTTTTCGATTCTTTTTCCTCCGTATGAGATCTTCCGCCTGCGCGCGCGTGGCGGCGGCGTGCGGCAGCCGTCGTTCGCATCGCGGCGGTGTGTGGTGCAAGCGCCTGCGCTGCAGCTCGGCGGCATCGCCTTCGGATGTGCTCGACACCACCAACGGGGAGTGCGCCACCCGGGAGCAGAAAGCTTGGATCGTCTCCACCGCCCGCGACATCATCGTCGGCAGAAAGGAGAGGCTCGGGGTGGTCGTCTCGTCCCTCACCCATTACATTTACCTTGTCCCCTCCCAGGATAAGGCCTCATTTCTCTCTTTCGGTTGCTTTGTGTAGAATCAATTCCTGGTTTGAACAAAGTAATCTTGTGATCAATTTGTGATGATCTTTTTTTTTTTCGATTCTTCTCCAATACTCTAGGCTTCTCCGTATGAGATCGAACGTTTTGTAAAAAACCCCTCTCGAAACTTATAATTTACATTTAGGTTCTCTGGACGTTTTTTAACCGTTGATATGCCATCTAACGGCTGTGGATGGGTCCTAATACGTGGCTCATTCTCCAGCAAAGAATTTAGAGGGAGTGCTATGCGTGAGGCCACGTGGCCCAATGAGAGGCTTGAGACTGGACCCTGAAATCGTATATAGAGATTTAGACAAAGAAAAAAAAAGCTTAGTTATAATATATACCCAGGTAGTGATGAAATTGGTTCAAATAGCTTCTGACTGTCCAGACACTTCCGCAGAAACAGACAGTAGTATTGATTGATGGATAACTTCGGATATAGGGCCTGTTTAGATCCATTTGAAATAGCAAATGGCAAAAGTTTTGGTGGCAAAAGTTTTGGTATTGTAAAAGTACTAGTTGGTGTTTAGATGCATCTTAAAGTTTTGTCGTTCTAGCACTAAAGTGAGAGAGAGAAAGAGAGAGGGAGTGGTCCCAAAACACTTTTTGGCACAATTTGCTACTATGGACTAGCAAATGCCAAATGCCAAATTACCAACTTTTGCTAGTGTTTAGATACAAAATGGCAAAAAGTGCTCCAAAATGGCAAAATTTTTGCCATTTTGAAGGATCTAAACAGGCCCATAGTAAGGCTATTATCCGGCGGAAACGGAAAACGGTCAAACTATCCGGATAATTCTGAGAAACAAGAGCATAGCACCAATTTAGATTATTTCTAATTGTTACACTAGAGTTAAAACAGCAGGGAAATGTTATTTCTTTTTCCAATACATATCACCGATTTAGAGTATATCTAATCGTTTTCTGAATTCTGATGCTCTGAGAAATTTCGGCAGCTTACATCTTTACCAGCTAACCTAAATCAGATAAGCTAAATCCGGGGTTAGACAAAACCCAGGATTCTTTTTTTGGTAAAATAAGATTAAACTTTAAAGCACACTAAATAGAATATTAGTGGATGGGAATATCTGGATCATACCTAGGCATGGTACAGCTATACTAGCCACACAGGTGAGGCTGGTTAAACTAGCTAAAGACTGGCCTTAGCTGCCAGAAGGACCTTCCATTCTCAGGTAGTCATACATCAGTCCCTGAAATGGACTCTGGTTCCTGGGCTGCTTCAGGTAGATGGTGTTCATCCCTTGAACAAGCCAAGCTCCACTCACATCGATGTTGAACAGCCAGTACAGCCCATGGATCCCGTGCCTCGCAATCGTGTTGTCTTTCCCGATCAATCCAGTTGTGAAGTGAGGAGCAGTTCTGTCCTGATCGTTGAAACGAACCTGAAAATACAAGCATTTTGTGTATTTAGGATCAACTTCTTGAATGATGATAACAAATAATGAAATAGGAATGGACATTGGCCAATCTGAGTTTTTTTGTGTTTTTTTTCCTGAAATAACCTGCAACTCAGCATTTGCGGATGATGCAAGAGCCACTCTGAATTTGTATGTGCTGTTAGGATTGACACTGTCAAGATTGAACTTTATTTGCCATGTGGTTGGCTGGTAGGTGCTCTGATCAGTTCTTCTGCAGTGGACACAGATGTTAGAAGCAGATCATGTAACTCAGCGCAATCAGTTGTATTCAAATGAGATGAAAACATCACCTGTTTACTTGAGCAAAGAACCAATCGGTGGTATAGTCGCTCTGGCCAATTGTGTATACCAGATCACCGTCTGGATACAGCTCTGCATATCTTTCCCAAAGTCCATACTGCCTAAATCTGTAACGAACGATAAGAACACTATATGATAAGAAATGATGATCTCTTGATTAGTACATGTTTGAGAAGTCTGTTGGTAGCCAGTCTGCATCACCTGTCAGGGTGGTTGATATACAACCTATTCACATAGTTGGGATTAGGGTCTGGAACATAGAATTCAGAGGCGGATCGATCAGGTATTCCGATCTCCCACATCGTGGGACCGTCTCTTGGTGGTTCATACACAAGGTCACCCAGATAAATGTCATCCCCTGAACAGGAATGCTGAACATATCAGGATATCTCATTGGAAGCTGCAAGAGGAATATATGTCAGGTAGATGCTGACCTGAAGATATGGTTAGCTTAGCATCCAGTTTGTAGTCCCCTATAAATCCTGGAACCCATGCATAAAGGTTGTAGTCTCCAGCTACAATGTTTCTTATGCAAAAGCTTCCATCATCTTCTGCCCTACACCAGAATTGGTATCCCTACAGTGTTGGAATATATATATTTTTTTTGCCGGGTCACGGTGTTGGAATATGTGATTGATAATATACTTCATAGTCTAACATGTATTCAAGCTTGTTCTAAAAGAGTAAGTGTGTATATAGCATGCATCACCTTGCACTCTCTTTGCCAGGATCCAACATCTCCTGGTAGAGCTAAGCCTACATAAGCTGATGTAGCATAAAGATCTGCATCATCTAAATACCTAAATAACACATGATGAATTCATTAGTAATAGATGTATCGCGAACTAAATTACATCTGGACTGAATCAAACTTCTTTTAGTTACTACTGTTGTATAAAACTGGAAAAAAGATGTCATTAATTACTACCTGTCTCGGACGAGTAATCTACCAGAGATACAACCTCTTTGCTCAGTCTTCTGAAAATCATCTGACAGTGCAAAACAGTACGGCCAGCTCTCTTTCTCAATCATCATCTGATTTCAAAAGGAGAAAGAGAGAGTTAAATTACAAGTTACTTGTGCCGTGTTCATAACACTTGTACTGTCAATAAGAATCAACCTGAATGTTATCACCTGAACTTTTGTGAATAAAAGAAAGATATCAAATTAGAGAAGAAATATGCATCCAATTTGTCACCTGAACTTTTGCATCCTCCCAGAGTAGAGTTGGGTCACTTCCATCCCAACTGGAGTTAAGGTACATGAAGACAGGCCCATGGACCTTTTTCCAGTATTCACCAGTCTTGAACTTGGGTGTAAGGTCATCCCCAGCATAATGACCGCTAAGGAACATCTGAAAAACAGATTTTTAAAAAAAGGGTTTCAGAAGAATGTCTGAACTTAATAATCTGAACTTATTATTTCAATATAATACAATGTCTGAACTTACAGCCAGCATAGTTGGCCCAACATGAGAGGTCAAGTTCTGCTTGACGGGACCTCCTGTCCGGAACTCGTCACTCGGAGTGATCTGCCAGAAGCCAACTGGAGGATCGAATGATATCCATCCATGGACATTGTTATGCTGGTCTTCACAGGAGTATTGGTATTTATCATCAACCTTGACAATTTACCAGTAACAGTGTTTAGATTCTTCATGATATAATACGTTTATCATAGATAAAAAAAATCCTATGTTTGTCAGCTTACCTCTCCTCTTAGGTCAGGATTTATTGGGTCCACAAGAAGGACAGCTTCAGGGTATGCTAATTGCTGTCCCCGGGGCGGCACTCGGTCTTCAGGCATCGGCATTATTCTCTGCCTGTCGTCAGCCAATGCCATGTAATGAAACCTGAATTTGCACAAAAGTAATGGATTCAGTGTAAGATGTAGCATAATTCAGCAAACTGCAAAAAAAAAAAAATCAGGAACTAGAACAACTTGTCTTTCCGAAGCTTGAAGGCCACCCTGGTCTCTCCCAGGCTAAAACCAGACCACCCTTCCTGATGCTCATAGATTCCGTAGGTATAGAATCCTGAGCAGCCCCGGAGTACAATGAACCTGTACAAACATACTTGCGCTGTCAAAATATTTCAAAATTTACTTGCTCCGTTAAACATGATTGCCTTTTTTCCAAATGAATTGCTGAGAACAATTCCATTGTTATGCCTGTGCTATTGGATCACCTCTTATCAATGTTCAAGGGAACAGCTTTGCCTTCCAGAGAAGGATCCCATGTTCTAACGAACGAGACCTCTGCCTGGTTTTCATCCTGATATATGATTCGGAACTCTGTCCCTTTTATTCTGCGTAACAACGTTCAATGTCAGATACACCTGGGCTCTCTATAGAACAAAAAGTGTATTCATATGGAGGCGATTCCTGAAATCTGAGTGAATTGAGAGCCCTTACACATCAAATATGCCAGTTCTTTCTCCCAGTTTACTCCAAACAAGGTCCCAGTACCTGACAACATGCAACACAATATGAGTACATGACCATAACCTCAGTTGTAGCCTGTACTTGAATGAGGACTAAAAGGTTTCTTCTTTAGTTTTAAATTGGCAAAGTAGCTGAATAACAATTAACAAATGTGCACTTGTAGGATGTGGCAAGATCCAAGTAGTACCAAACTATTGTACTTGCTAATTAAACATATCAAAGAGAGGATAAAAAGCGTAAGCAAAATTGTCAGTAGGTACCCTCTGTTGTCTTCTTTGTTAAGAATCTCCATCAAGTTGTCCACACCATTATACCGGACGCCGGTCACGATGCCGTCAGGGTTGGACAGCGTAAGCCCAAAGATGCCATTTTTAATCTCAACCTGCATGCGCATGCAATCATTCAATCAATCATGTCAACAAATGAATCGATCGAACATGCGAAGGCAGAGCTGACCAGCAGCAGTACACTTACGTATCGGTCGCTGACCTTAACGCTGACGCCGGCGGTGGCGCCGGCCGGTGAGGTCGCTGTTGGATGGCCCATGCAGCACGGCAAGAGGTTCTTGCAGCTTCAGAATTTCACAAAGATGGACGTGTGCATGCATGAGCATGAGACCACCAAACCGGGAAACCAGCAGCATATATAGTATAGCAATGGCTGGCAATGCCGGCCAAGTGTGTGGACATGGCCATGCATTGCAGATGCAGCAGTAGCAACAGAAGAAAGAAGAATGCAGAAGCAGCAGTAGTACCTAAGTTTCCCCATGAGCAAGTTGATGGATGGATGTATTGATCAATCAGTGGATTGCCAGCTGCTTGTGGAGTTGGAAGATGTGGCTGTGCTTGATTAGATGAGTGGTTATCCCTTGGTTTGGAAAGCAAGCATGTGCCTGCACTGGAGTTGAGTTGAGTTCAAGCCAAGCAGGAGGACAGCAATGGCGCCGATACTTCTTGGTGGTTGGTCAGTACAGCCTGCTACTGCTGCGAGTGCGAGGTGAAGGGATCAAAAGCTTCAGAGGCTTGACTTGTTGAGAGGTGAGACCTGCAGCAAAAGGAAGGTGCCAAATATAACTACTGCTTCAAGAATTGATTTCTTTGCTTATATTTAGAGGGGTCGGCAACTGATTTGACCTAATTAACTAACAGCTTGTTGGAGCTTTTGAGTGAAGTATGTGCCTTGCCACCATCGCCACTTCTCCGGTGAAAGCTGTTTGCTGCAAACCTTCAAATAAAAAGGGGTGTTTGATGCAAAGGGCTTATTATTTAGAGGCTTTCAGCTCAAAACAAAAGCATAAATTAAATCGTGTCCTATGTATTCCTATACTTATGAAAAATTCAAATCAATGAGAAAAGGTGAGTTTTAACACAGATTAGTACGCCAACATTAGAATCTGACACTAGTACTATTCTACTAGATGATGAACTAGTTGGTGTATGTCCGAACTCTGTGGCATTGACACGTGGAACATGCCGATAGCCACAGCATCCCAAGTGTCACCATCTAGTAGTCCCGTGAGGCAGAGGAAGAGAAAACACAAGTTCAGAAAAGAGAAAACGACAGGAAGAGAAGATTTCACTGGAGCAAGCATAGAGATATTGGCAGGCACTGGGGAAAGCGTTTGGCCTCTTGTCCTTGGAACGGAAGAACACCAGCACGAGCAGCGAAATCCAAAGCATCAGAGATTGTATGGGGAACAGGGGAGGTAGTTCAGCACAGTGATCATGTGATGGGAGCTCAGCTGATACATCTCTTCAGCTAGGATTCCTACTGTACTCTCTACTGTACCAAGCATCAAGGCTAGTGAGATATTCACGGGGACCTAATTGCCTAATTCCTAGAAAGGGATAGTTGCATAGTGAATCAAGAACTGTACTCCAGCTATGAAAAGTTTTGGGTCCCCTTTCCTGCCATGTGCTGCTTGCAAGAAAATTGCGTTCTCCGTCGTCAGATTCAGAGAATTGCAGAGGGGAGAAAACAAAAAACTGATCCTTGAAAGTTGAAAGATGAGATGCTCGTGGAGGACTTGATGCAACAAGAGGCAAGAGCAAAAGTGAGCAAGAATCAGTCACCTAGGGGAAAAGATCACAAGTGCGCAGCACAGTTATCTGCAATTGCAGAAATCAAACAGGGTAGTAAGAAAATGAGTTAAAACAGGGAGAGGGAAGAGAACTGTTGAACTAACCTCTGTTTGTTTGGCCGGTTATTGTCGTCCATGGAGGTTACAGACTCCAGAATAGTTAGTTCAGTAACAACAAAACCATACGATCTCCCGAAGAACGCCTGCAAATTCATCAATAGCAAGAGTAATATGGCAGGTCCATTCAGTTAGATTTGGAGGTGTTGTCACTCTTCTTTTTCATTGATGACGACCCACCAACAGATCCGATCTCTCTCCAGGGAATGTTCAAGAGCACAAATTTGTCACAAATACAGCACTTAGTGGTATAATGTTGAGAATTAGTGTCGGACAGAAGTTATGTTCCTTGCAAACTGGTAACTTTTTGCAAAGCTTTACTCCTTTACTTGATCCAGGTAGGCGGGTATCATTGTAATTCAGTTGATAGCATGAAAGGTTGAAATCAACACAGATAAATTTGATACAGTTAAAAGAAGACCTCACTGGTTTTGCTCAATTGCATTTGCTGCAAACAGGTCAAAATAGAACATCCATTTTAGACACCACAAAAAGGAGTTGAGTAACAGGTACAAGAGCATATGCTACAGGCTATATCAATGCAAACCACAAGTGCTACAAACTCAAAGCTTCTAAGAGATCAACCGCCGGCGTGACACTGGAGTGAGTGAACTACAGAAAAATGTCATTATGAACTAGCCTAGAGATGTACATTGACAGAGTAAACCAAGTTATGTACAGTTTAGGCGTTAGAGGGGCAAAATTCCTCAATTGCTCACCAAAAAAATTGGTTGGTGAAGCATCGACAACTCAACTAATCTGAAAGAATCCCTTCCAACTCTGGATCCTCTAGTCTGAACTGCACATCATCATCCACTTCAGGATCAATTATCTCCTCTTTCTCTCCAGGAGCATCTTCATCTACCTCGGATTCACCTGCCTCTTCATCAGTATGATCAGGAACTGTGGTCTCACTAGTGGCTATTCCCATCTCAGTATCATTACTCGAGACTTGCTCAGTTTGAATGGCTATTCCTCTCTCAGCATCATTACTTAAGACTTGCTCAGATTGGGAGTTAGATTTGGCTACTGTTTTGCTAACGGTTTTTTCACATATACAGGTAGAAGGGTTCTCATGAAATTCTCCCCTTCCTGGCCTGAGTTCCTTGGGCTCTCCCATAAATCCTTTCTGAACCATGCGCACTCTTGAGGAGAATGAATCCCATGACATGTTTCTTCTGTTCGAAATTAAGGAATAGAGCCTTTTAGCATTTGGCCGGATCGTTCTCTTATGCCCAAAATATCTCCTATCAAAAGCAGTATAGATGGTCAGAACTAATAACGAAGTACATGATGACAGCAGGGAGCTTCCAGTAGCAGAAGAGAAGTATACCTTCGCCCAGCCAAAATTTTAGCCATGTTACCATTGTTGTTAGTCACAAAAGCATCACTTCCATCACATACAATAAAATCAAGTGCAGCCATGCGAGATGAGTATTTAGAGAATGGAGCCAGCTCCTCTTTGCTTGATATTGTTTCTTTCGTGTGGAGATTTGGGAAGAACGCTTTGAGGGGTGCTAATGTCCTTGCCCCGCCATATATCTCTCCAGATGCAACATAAATGTGAACATCATTTCTGTAGCCCAGTGCCCTCAACATCAGCCCCACCTCTTCAGGAGTCAATGGGCATCTACCTTGCCTTCTTCCTTTCTCAGGGTTGATAGCCTAAACAAAGAAGAGGTTGCAGTAGGTAGTTCGGTCAAGGATATATGCCATTTTAACTACGTACTAATACACTATAATGATATGCTATACATACATGCAAGGTTTTCCATCTCTTCCGTATTGCACCAAGCTCTTTTCTTTCTTTTTCTCCACCACCATAATAGCACCCCGAAAAGGCAAGCATATCAGGTTCAAATCTGGCAACCCAAGAGAAAGACTGTTTAGGGATAAGGAAAAAAAAGGAAACCACTACAAACTAAATAGACAACATACTTGTATTACTCATACAAGAAAATCAGAAACCAGTACAACTTCAGACCAAGATGGTGGTCTATTCTGAAGCAAAGGTCACAGCCAATCCACTAAACTGAACTTCTCCTGACAAGAGCATGCTATATGATGGCCTTCTCTCTTTACTAGCATGACCAACAAGTGATTGACTGATATTATCCATAAGATCTGAGGCCAATCTTCTCAATACATAGATGGAGCACAGGAGGACCCTCTTCTGACATGCCATTCGGAACTCCATATATATGTTCTACTAGTATGAGTATGTGCCCGCACAAAGGCTACTTTGGACAGTATTGGTTGACAACTTTTAGATATCACCCTTCACTATTTTGTGCATGCATCCTATTTTGTGCATCCTCCCTCTCAAATCCAGGCGATGCTCAACTGGGGTATTCATGATAAAAGAAACATGCTAAGGAGCCCAACATTTGCTAATCCAAGCTAGAGTGATGAAAATTGCGCCCCTTATGACCTAAAATGGGTTTCAAGTAATCCCCTGAGAAAAAGAAACTATGTTCTTCACAAATACAGCACTAAGAATATAAGACTCTCTAGTTTTGTATTAAAGGAAAACCAAAATATGAGAGCTCAAGCACCAGAACTTGAGATGCGTGTACCTTAAATGAAGAGCAATAAAACGTTTGCTTCTCTCTCTCATTCTTTGTATTAATTTTTCACCCATTTCTTCTATTAGGCCAGTAAATCTCAACCCATGATAGTTTACTCTGCATCTCAGCTTCTGCAGGTCTGTGTCCAACCTGTTTGCTAGTCTATAATCAAATTTCGTCAGCCGAACAACCTGCACTACGTGAAAGTAATGATATAAGGTATCCTGGTATTGGTATTATGAGTGTCTCTGAACAGAAGAAGTAAATTTATTTGAAGTCACACAAGGTGGTTATGGTCAGTCAGTGGAGCGAAAGTACAGCCAATTGACCTACCAAGAATATGAAATTTCTATTCCTGATCTCAAAAATTCATATCATCAAGATGGTGAATTAGCACATAATTTAAAAGTATCTTGGGATTATATGCTGCTAGCAATGACTTACATGTTTCTTAAGAAGTGCAGGCAACACACGGTTCACATAACATCTCTGAGTACATTTTCGGGGCACACGCATTCTATGAGGAGTCCGCAGTTTGCCTCCTATCTCTGGAAGCTCTTTCACAATCTTTACATCCTTTGATAGATTCGAAATGAACCAGTCGACGTCAAAAATTTCAGAGAAATTGCTGCAGAGAAACAGTATACATACAAATGTAAGTGTTCATAGAAACATGGGCAGCCTTAGAATATTAGGGTAGGAAGCGCTCAATACTCAAATTAACCTTGCATCTTTCCAGAAAGATGTTTGATCCAATTTGGGAACAACAAGTGTGGCATTTAAGATACGTGCAGCAACAACAGCATCAATTATCTGAAAAGCAGAAGATGGTCATAGTTATGCATATGGAACAACAGAATACACGTAACTACCACGGAGTTACATGGAACATGGTGTCATAATGGATCACATAAAATCTATGTGTACAAGTTGATTCTTCATGTACATTTGCAAACTGATTTCTTTTATTCTTTTTCCTATCCATCCACACACATCACAGCATTTGATAAGGAACAGTGTGGCACATATCTTACCCCTGTTCTCTGTTGATTGAGGCCTCCACTTGTAACGATCATCAAATAACGGTCTGGTTGCGTGATAACACTTGAACCTGCACAATTTAAAACATTGACTATTTCAGGTAATCCATACAACAAAGAATAGTACCACTGCCACTAAAACCTCCTATATGTAGAATGCCTCAGAAACATGCACACTACAAATCTAAAACACTACTCAGTTCGAGCAAATTTTAACCAACTGTCAGTGGAAAAATAATGCGCACCAAGGAACCTGCTGCTTGAGTTGCTGCACCCATAGAATCTGCTCGCAAACTTAGAACCCCAAAGGCCATCTGCCTCTTTCTGCAGTATGAGAAATTGCAATGAAGTTTTCATGCTACTTTAGACAAAAAAGGAGCAAAATGAGTACATATTTCATGGGTCTATATTTCAACATAGGGAGTGTCTTGACTCTTGAGCACATTACATAAAATCAGTTTAACTCAAATCTCAGAGGATCACATCTAGAAAACCCATGAGAACAAGTTGTGTTTCAAAGGAAATAAATAAACCCATGATAACAAGTTAGAAAATACTCTAGAACATCCAAATCTAACTCCGTAAATATAATAGAAAAGAGCTCAATTTAATAGTTTGCCATCATCTAATTTGCTTCAAAAATGGCACAGGGAATGGAACCTGAATCATTATCTACCAATTAAAGCAACCATTTCCCCAAAAAATTAGTTAGGCACTAGAACTGGAACTAGTGCTGTGTATCTAGCTAATTTCTGAACAGCATAACCACGCAACCTCTGACACCTAATCGAGGAATTGGTTCGCTTAATCTAACCAGAGAAGCTTACGCTTACCGGAACGCGCGAAATCTCGCGGTGCTCGGACACCACCATGCTTCCGCCGCCCGAGCTGTTCAGCTGCAATCAGAGTGCACAGAGCAAGACGAATTAGATCGGGATACGCGAAGGAAAAGCGTGGGGGAGCAGGCAGGTAAGGGTACTAGTGCAACACCACCAGGGGGGCATGAGGGGAGCGGCGGCGAGAGGAAGCGAGGGCCGGGTGATCGGTGAGCGGCGGAGGGGAGACGTAGAGCAGCGCGACGGCGGCGAGGAGGAAGAGCAGGAGCGCCGCCGCCGGCAGCAGGGCCGGGCGCGGGCACGTGTTGTGGCCGCCGCCGCCGCCGCCGCCGCGCCGTCGAGGCTGGGCCATCCTCCGGAGCCCGGAGATCTCAGGCTAGGCTAGGTGGCTAAGGGAGGTAGTGCCGCGACGGCGGCGGTGGTGGGGTGGTCGCCGAGACGGCGGCGACATGGGAGACTTGTGGAATTTCGGTGAGTGGGTTTGAACTTTCGTTAAGGTGATACTGTTCCAGTGTTCCAGAAGTACGGCATTGTAGTATTATTATTAAATTAAACTGGATTTCCGTATTGCAAATTTTGTACTAAATTTTCAAATTCTTTTCGTTTTTTTCATGGCACTGCAAATCTGCAAAGAGTAGCACAAATAACTGTAATAATGCAACTTGAATACAAGATATTTCATCTAAAAAAGGATACAGGTATTTATTATTTTATTCTCGATTTCGATTTCTGTAGGAATTGAGACTTTTGTGCACAGGACTTAAATCTGTAAAGCAGATGTATTCACATTAGCTAGTACAAATTGGTCGAAATTTCTCCGTAATCCTCCGGTTAAAACATGTCCTTGAATGGAGTAATTGATGCACGAATTTCTCCACTATCATTGATGACACATGGAGGAAACGTGAATGTCTGCGTGTGTTCGGGTTGGGGATTTTGGCCACAGATGGGACCAGACTGAAAAAACAAGCAAAAGGTTGATTTGTTTTTTTCATAAAAAAAGGTTGATCATTTTCTAAAACAAATTATCAGCGAACACATATTATTTAAAAGAAACTGTCGACAAATTCTTCGTGAAAAGAAACTGCTGAAAGCATGCGATCCTGCCGTTCTGAACGCATGACAAGTTCGTAGGTGGCTCATGCCCAAAACAATTTGAAGGATACGGATCAGCTGCGGTTGCTATTCAACTTAATTTGTTCATTCCCTGAATGATTTTGTAACATACAGACGAAATATTAATCTTTGCTAAGGCAACCACTCATACAGTGAAAAATCGAATGAAAAACAGAAGCTCAGATCTTGTCAATCTCAACAGTTCTACAAAATTCAGATCGGTTGTACTTCACCACATAATGCAACAATTGACACCAACCTTTCTCAGATATATGACATTCAAGAATCACTCGAGGAGCAGTATTTGGCAATTGTACCAGGCTGAATTTTGCAATTACAGCTGGCCTGAATCACAAGAGTGGCAGATCATACGAGACACTGGATTTCTGCCAAGATGGTTACTGAAACATTATTGGCTTGCTATTGTTCTGGGGTCACAAGCTGTCGAATCAGGCCATCGCATCAACTCCATGTACCAGAGTACAGTATATAGGATGGCAAGGAGAAGCTCTACAACACCAATAATATGCACAACAAACAAGTCTGCTTGAGCAGAAAAGGGAAGGTCTGTTAGAACAAGAGAAGGTACTATTGGTAATCGCATCAACAACATACTGAGCAAAGAAGTGGAGTTATGTGCCCTTACAACGGAGAAAACATGCAGCTTCATTTTCTCTGCAAGTAGGGCTTGACTGATTCTAAAACAACCTGACCATTAGAGGAAATTACCACAGATCATTAGAGTCAAGATTCAGATATCAGATAAACTGGCTTTAAAAAATCACAAGACAAATATTTCAAATAAGCATACAAATGCTGCAGGTACTTACCCTTCCGTCATAAGATAAAGAAGCAAATAATGACGGATCATGGGAGCTCCATGCAATACCTACAATTTTTTTTATACGCTGTGTGATTCCTTGTCAAAATTATAACGTAGAATTATAAACACAGGTAGGAATTCCTGAGGGTACCGTATATGCTATCTTCATAATCAGTGTATGAATTTAGTAATGGTTCTTCTTCTCTTGTGGGTGAACCAGGGGGACTGATAAGCAAGAATGTGGGCATCAAGATTATAACAAACAAAGTAACCTAACAAGAAAATACACAAGGAATAGAAACCTTTCAGGTCCTGAGTCATCAGTGCCAACTTTAGCAAACCACAAATTGACAGTTGAATCTGTTCCAGCACTCTACAGGAGGTACAATGTAGTCAGTACACAATAAAACAGTACATCACAATATGCAAACCACTTGAAGAAATAGAGAGAGAGGGAGAGACCAGAATCAACTGGTCATGCTCAGGATTGTGCCGAACAGCCCATGTCCTGCAAAATTCACAAGGATCGACTAACTAAACATTGAATTGAAAGGATTCTAATCTGAGTAAAACAGGATATAGCAATATACCAATGCGAATGCCCAGGGAGATTCTTCAGAGGATACTTAAGCATTCTGAGATCCCACAAACGGATACCAAATTCATCTTCTGCTGTTGTCTACAATGCATAAAGGATCTTTTATTGGAACCATAAATAAATTAAACTGAATAAAAATAAACAGTACCTATCACTATAACCGTTAATTGCACAATTGTCTGATTCAACAACCTCTGAAATAGGATTCAATGATTCAGATAGATAACACAATCAAATCCGAGTGTTTAGTTTCATTGAACAATAAAAAAAGTAACGGCTAGCAAGTAGCGGCACAGCTGATACCACACAGTACCTACTAGTGTAAGAAAAATAATCTCTGCAGGATCCTTAATCAAAACAAAGACGAAACGAAGTTGACAGGTAACAAAGAAAACGGAAGTAATACAACAGTGTTTTTCTCTTCAGTACTAATTCATAACCATGACTTAAGCAAACGAGCTATGGCTTGATCTGAAACACTTGAAATGAAGTACGGCAAGTATCACCACTCACAATTAAGTGCTGTTTCTTGGGGTTATAATCCACATCCCGAAAATGCGCATGCTCAATTGCATTTGATTTCCTGAAAAGAACAAGTTCACAGATAAAGATATAAGTGGAACATTTCAGCATCTAAACCACAGACACTAGATCAACAAATCTAATAGGTCAAGATTGTGAAGGTATTAACTTCATAGAACGGAGATCCCAGCAGTGAAGTGAGGAATCAGTAATTGCAGCAATTGAATTGTGATCGTGTGGATCCCAAGATCCACCACGTAAATTGGGAAGCATGTCAGCAGACCCCTTTTGCATCACCTGTAACTTAGGAATTCAAGTTAGGACCAGATTAAGTTCAGAACTTCTGCTAACAGAGATACAGAACTGTAAGTTTCCATAAAGTTGACACTGAAGTGCGAAGATAATGCTTAGAAACAATGTAATACCACGTAATTATGTCGATGTACTATTGGTAAAACAGAAGGATGCTGGGCACACCTTGGCTGACTTATTTGATGCATCTATATTCCAGAGGAAAATATTTCTGTCATCAATACTAATTAACTTGTCGTGCTTCCCTAGTGGCCACCAGAGAACACTGCAAAGATAAGCCAGCTTACAGATACAGTCTGAGCATGGTATCCACCAGAAATAACAATGTATTAAAGGAGCTTATACATTGTTATAAGACTGTGAAGAAAGGTCATAACTTATCTAAAACTTTAGATCAAAAAATGGTATTAGTAAATAAAAATATTAAAATTTCATCTATTGTGTGCTCCCTATAGAGAACCTCGGACGAGCCAAAATTAATTCTTATGTTGCTTTGGCCTTCGAATTGTAGCTATGTGTTGTAAACAAGTAAGGTATGCTAGGAAAACTTGAAATATCCGCTGAACCCTATATGGTGTATAACCTTCTCATGACAATGTGCTTCATAAAGTAGCATTGGTAAAATCACAGTCATCGTTTTTGTGAGTCGACTAATCCCCAAAATAAGAGACCCTTTTTGGGCTTTGCAAATCATCAGCATACAGTTGCATTCTTCAACTAGACTCTGGTTACTACTTACCAGTATGTATAAAATCAACAAGTGGCAAAATACTCTACAGCAATAAGACTAAACGGCACCAGAACAAGCGAGCACAGAACATCAACAGAAACAAGAGCGCGCACCATCTTATTTTGCCCGTGTGCTCATCAAGCGTGAAAAGCTGCTCAAGTGGCGGCGAATTCGACTGCCCGTGCAGCTCCGGGATCTTCCAAACAGATGCACCATAGCCCTCGCCTTCCATCCATACCACAACATAAAGAAATTTTTAGAAATTTACAACTTGATGAATTGCTCAATGCACCGGCAGAAAGAGAGTAACAAAGAGGGGAATTATTTCTTTACCAGACGTGTAGACTGTGGAGAAGACCCTATGATCGAAGGGGCAAGACTTAAGGTCCCAGATCTCGTTTGGATGGTAGAACAGCCCGTCGCACACCAGCTCGCTCTCCGCCGGCGAAAACCGGATCAGGTGCACCTACTTGGCAGCAACAAGGAGTTAGAGATCCAATCACAACGTTCTCTTCTACAATTGCTCGAATTGCTGCAACACACAGGGCAGAGCCAGAGTCGATGGAAGAAGACGAGTTGGGGCGGAGAGCCCTCCCCCCCCCCCCCCCCCCCTCCTCCAGGAGACGCACCTCGTTCTCCTCCTTGAGACTGAGGGTTCCGGCGAGGAAGGTGGTCGACCCGGCGGCCGCGCGCACGTCGGCGATGCACCGCGCCTGCAAGAGTGGGGTGCAAGGGTGAGGGGCGCCCCCCTACGGGAGACTGTTCTAGAAGGTTCGAGAAGGCTTGCCTGGTACTTAAGGCCGCCGTAGACGATGCCGCTGGATCCGCCCTGCATTCTCGCTCCGTCCGTCGCCGGCGAGCACCACGGTGGTCGACGGGCACGGAGATCGCAGAATGCACGGAGACGAGCGAGACTACGGCGACCTGGCGCCTTCTACACTTCTTATCGAGAAAAGGAATACGTTTCGTACACATGGAAACGAACTTCTTGAGACCGTGTCCGATATGGTCAAGGGTAAATTAGGTCAATGGTTTACGTTTTCTACGAATGCGAAGCGGAAAAGATTTGGTTAGACGTGAGCGTTGGGTAAGGTAGGTAGGCCGTTCAAATAGTATTCGGCTCCCCAATACGGCCCGGCCCATCTACGATCACCTAGTACGGGCCCGCGAGGAAGTTAGAGTCCCATTCCGGACTTCCGGCCTATATAATATGGGCCGCACATAGGCCGGAAACCCCTTACAGCCTGAGTAGCTGGGACGCCTAGCACAAGCCCACAAACCCAACAGCCATCAACCATCAAGATATATGGGCCAGCAGCTTGCTAGCTCTAGCTTTTCAATTTTTTTTCCATCAATTATATTTCGAGGTGTCACACATTTCCTTCTCAAAATTTCAGCACTTGTTCTTTCTGAGAAGAAAGCAGCAGGTGAGAGGAGTCCGGGCTTTCTCAAGGTTAGGACGAGTGGACAACGTCCGGAATAATTGTCGACAGAGAGAGTACTGTTGCAAAGTCTAAAAACAGGGCACCACCACTACTCCATGTCAAGCGTCGTCACTTTAGAGTAAGCAAGGTAATAACATGCTTATATAAGAAGAGAAAGACTAGAGAGAGAAGCGGGTGACTATTCTATCTGTTCTATTTTTCGTGGTTATCATCAACAGTATTCTCATTTGCAGCAGGTCCATATCAGTAACAGTGCATAGGGTAACTCTTGGTGTGATGTATCGGACCGCACTCTCATGTTTGTCATCTTAAGGAGGTAGCATTGTTGTTCATGTAATGATTTCACTACTATCTCAGTGTTTTTACATCGTATGGGTCAATAAAAGTTGTCCTGATACGTTTTATCTGTTATTTAAGTCACCCACTCACTCTCTATTCACCTATTTCTTCTCCAACTCATTAAAATTGTCATCATGGATGTAATATAGCCACCTGTAACTTACTTGGATACTTTTTTTTTTTTTTTGAGGGGGACTTACTTGGATACTGATGACTTGTCTGCCTAACTGTTTGTCCACGTCATCCGATAAAAAAGGAAAAAAAAACAGAGTCCACGTCTCGGGCGAAGAAGGAAAAAAAATGTTTGTCCACGTCATCCGATAAGAAGGGAAAAAAAAAACAGAGCCCACGTCTTCGGGGAAGAAGGAAAAAAAAAAGAAGCAGAGAAAACAGGAGGGCGACGTGGACAGAACGGATGACGGGATGGCGGTAGACGTGGCGCGACGGCCATCGGCTACTCCGCATCTCCTCTCCGCCACTCCTCGCCCCCCGTCCGCCCGCCTCTCCCCCAAACCAAAAACCAAACTCAAACCCGACGACCCACGCCGCCACCGCCACCACCACCTCTCCACACTCTCCCTCTCGCGCGCGCAAATGGCGTCGTCGACCAGCCTCGCCGCGCTGCCCTCGCAGCTCGCCTCCCCCGCCCGCCGCGCCGCCCTCTCCTGGACCTCCCGCGCGCGGCCGCGCCCCCACTCCCTCCTCCGCGCACCGCCCAAAGGTACAATACCTATCCCGTTTCCGCCTTCCCCTCGTCTGCAGTTGCGGATGATCGTGTGAGGGTAAGCAAGCTAATCCGGGGGGGGGGGGGGGGGGTTCTCCAGGCTGCAGGCTGGTGGTGACCTGCAACGCGCAGACGGCGGTCCCGACCAGCATTGCGCAGGGCACGCCCGTCAGGCCGACCAGCATCCTGGTGGTCGGCGCCACCGGGACGCTGGGACGGCAGGTGGTCAGGCGGGCGCTGGACGAGGGCTACGATGTGCGCTGCCTCGTCAGGCCCCGCCCGGCGCCGGCCGATTTCCTCCGCGACTGGGGCGCCACTGTGGTCAATGTAGGTTTCCACTGTTTTTCCTTGTTGCTATATCGACCTCACTGTTCAATGTTTATTATTGTGTTGGTGCCCGTCATAGACTTAAATTCGCCTCATGCCCATTTCTGTTTGCTGATTTAGGCCGATCTCAGCAAGCCGGAGACTATACCTGCGACGCTTGTTGGCATTCATACCGTCATCGATTGTGCTACAGGGCGTCCCGAAGAGCCCATTCGGACGGTATGTTGTTAGCATTTCGTTAAGCATAATGTGATACTTCTGTATTCCTGTCCTGAAGATGATTCTTGCTGAAGTGTATTTGTACTACTGTTGAGTTGTGACTAAAGCTAATCACATTGCTTTTAATATATCGTATAATTCCTTATACTGTGAATCCTGTGACATATATGCTGTAGAGTCATTGAGTGAATTTGGTTTCCGTTTTGCTAATAGTTTTATTTAGGTAGATTGGGAAGGAAAGGTTGCTCTAATACAATGTGCTAAGGCCATGGGAATTCAAAAGTATGTGTTCTACTCTATTCATAACTGTGACAAGCACCCAGAGGTTCCCTTGATGGAAATCAAGCATTGTACAGAGAAGTTTATTCAGGATGCCGGTCTGGATTATCTCATCATCCGTTTGTGTGGTTTCATGCAGGTAAATGTGTTCCTTCTGTGGGGTTCTATATATTTGGCCAGGAAATTGATTTGTTTTCGAATATAAACAAGGGTAGTTAATTGTTTCCTGAAACGAATTCTGTCAAATGTTGGTCTGAATAGGGCCTAATTGGGCAATATGCTGTGCCCATACTAGAAGAGAAGTCAGTATGGGGAACTGATGCTCCTACCCGGATTGCTTACATGGATACCCAGGTTTATCTTTCTCCTTCTCCATTGAAAGATGAATATGTGACCTATTTGTAACATTATCTCTTCAAAGTCCCTTCCTTTGATACAACATCCCTCGTGTGATTGTAGGACGTTGCTCGACTGACGTTTATTGCCATGCGGAATGAGAAGGCTAGCAAGAAGCTCTTAACTTTTGCCGGACCACGTGCCTGGACAACTCAAGAGGTAGTATACTGTACACTGTTCTAATGACGTCAATTCTTTTTTTAAGGATGTAAATACATATTTGGTTTCCATGAATAAATTGCACAACATGTTTATTCTTGACCGGAAATATACTCCCTCTGTCAGAAATATATGTCGTTTTGCAAAATGTGCAGCTGAACTTCCTTATCTTTGTCCACCAACATATCAAATGGTATTAGGCTTGTCATATGTACATATTTGGCTTCCATGAAAGCCTGTCATGAAAATTTTTGCTGGAATTTTCTGTGGCGCATCTGTTTTAGTTTTCCAGTGTGTGTGTGTGTGTGTGTGTTTATGTGGTGTATTTGGGGATAGGAAGGGCTTTTAACCCCTAACCCTCTCCTTGTAGTACTATATTCTTTATTCTTAATGAAATAGCACAGAGCTCTTCTGTGTGTTCAAGGGAAAAAATTGCAATATACTAATTTATGTTCACAAGCATATTCATATAAATGTAAAGGTCAAAGTTGCATGTGGAGACTATATTGTTGTCCAAAATGTCATGAATTCTTCAAGAGATGGGAGTACTAATCTTGTATTTCCTGCTCTTAATTTCGTTTTCAATGTCAGAATGTACCAAATGATGGCTTCTGAGAGTTGGAATACTATCATTTACTCAACTATTGTATCGTTTTTTTACTCAGGTGATTACACTGTGCGAGCGGTTGGCTGGCCAAGATGCCAACGTTACTACTGTCCCTGTTGCAGTGTTGAGATTTACTCGTCAGTTGACACGGTTCTTCCAGTGGACAAATGATGTGGCTGACAGACTGGCATTCTCAGAGGTTACACTCTAGACTTATCTAAATAGTGCACTTGATTTTTCAGTAATTATAAAATTGTCAAGGCTTATGAAAATTAATAAGTAGTATTTAATTGTTATAATTCAGGTCCTCTCCAGTGACACAATTTTCTCAGTTCCAATGAATGATACATACCAGCTTCTTGGGGTAGATTCAAAGGATATTCTCACCTTAGAGAAGTATTTGCAAGATTACTTCACTAACATTTTAAAGAAATTGAAGGATCTCAAGGCACAGTCCAAGCAAACTGACATATTCTTTTGACAAGAAGGATATCTACAAACCTATGGATATATTTTCTGATGCAGATCTGTGCTTCAAAACACAGATGAGTGAATACAAATTTTCTTGTATATCTGTTGTTGTGGTATGTGCAAGAAGTGCATGCTATTAGGTTATGTCTACAGAATCCCAACTATTGAACTATCAGGTCATGTATATAGGATCTCAACTATTGAACTATCAAAGACCTGGAGTTTGTGTAGATAAGACCTAAATTCATGAATTCACAGTCAGCTTCTGCTTTTCTATAATCACGCGTTTTAGCATGACTAGTGAACCAGAATGTATTGTATTATCTTGGGATAGACTAAAGATGAATTTTTTTAGATAATGGAAGCTTTATTTAGACTCAGTTAATTACATCAAGATGATACAATCAAACTGAGTCACCCCCGGCCTCTGCATAAAATGCACACAGCCAAAAAAGAAGAAAGAAACAACTAGAACATCTCCCAAGCACAAAAGTTTGACAGAAACATATATCTTAGTGGCTATCAATCCGTAGACTAGACCGCCACCCATGCTCCTGGGTAAAAAACTCCTGTGCCACCTGGCCCAAACGTCGAGATACCACCATAATAGTATCCCGCAGTCCCGGTTGGTGGAGGATAGCCCAGGTACGTAGCCACCGGGTAACTAAGGTGATAACCTGCAAAGGAGAAGACACAATCTTGTTATCAAAAATTACTCCATTCCTGCTTAGCCAAATGGACCAACACAGAGCTGTTGCACCCATCAAAAGCAGATTCCTCATTTCTTTGGGGACACATGATAGCCAACTCCCAAACATATGACCAACATTGCGAGGAGGTTTCAGATTAGAAGCCAAATGAATTACAGACCACACCAAGCGAGATAAGCGGCACTGAAAGAATAAATGTTGGATAGTTTCATCCTTGTGACAGAAACAACATGTCTCGCTGCCTTTCCAATTTCTCTTAGCAAGGTTGTCCTTGGTGAGAATTACGCCCCGACGTAAATACCAAAGGAAGATTTTAACTTTTAGGGGTACTTTCACCTTCCAAATCCGTCTATTGATATTCGGAACCCCGGTATGTGTTAGAGCTAGATAATGAGATTTGACCGAGAAGACCCCATTCGGGGTGAGGTTCCAGTGAAACTCATCTTGCTCCTGTACCAGAACCAAATCAGCTATGCGAGGCAATAAGTTATGCCAAGCAGCTAGTTTTGCGCCAATTAAATCCCGTCGCCATGAAAAGCACGGAGGATTGGTTTGGAAAATCTGTGCGATAGTCGACTGTTTATGCCTAACTATGTTATAGAGACAAGGATACTGTTCTCTTAACGAGGCATTACCCAACCATTTGTCTTCCCAGAACCTAACTTGGGAACCGTCCCTAATCTTGAAGGATCCAAAACGGAAAAAGTCCTGTTTGACCTTCATAAGACTAGCCCAAAAATGTGAATCCCCCGCTTTCCAATAGGCTTGAGATAAAGGTTGTGATCCCAAATATTTATTGCGTAGCAGTTGTTGCCATATTCCATCAATGGTAAGTAGTTTGTATAACCACTTACTAATCAACGCTTTATTCTTTATCTCAAGGTCATGAATTCCTAGCCCTCTTTGTTCTTTGGGACGACAAATAATGTCCCACTTAGCAAGCCGGTATTTCTTCTTAAACCTAAATCGAAGGTAATCAAGTTTTTTAAGTACCCCACTAGGAATTGCAAGGAATGACATCATATGCATTGGGAGACTGCTAAGTACTAAGTTAATCAAAGTAAGTCGTCCTCCCAACGAAAGAAATTTTCCTTTCCAGCTACTCAATTTCTTCTCAAATCTCTCGACCACTTCTTTCCATTCCGCATTTCTCAACTTCCTATAATGGATCGGAATGCCCAGATAACGGAATGGGAAGTTGCCGACCTGGCAGCCAAAGAGCTGGTTGTATTGATCACTATAATCAAGTGCTTCACCAAAACAATACAGTTCACTTTTATGAAAATTGTTCTTAAGACCCGACAACTGCTCGAAAGCTAGAAGCACTGACTTCATGTTCTGAGCTTTCTCAAGGTCATGATTCATAAACAGCACCGTGTCATCGGCATATTGTAGAATGGAGAGTCCCCCATCAATCAAATGTGGTATGACTCCATCAATTTGCCCTTGTGTTTTGGCTCTGTTTATCAATGTGGCTAGCATATCAGCGATAAAGTTGAATAGGATTGGGGAGAGAGGGTCTCCTTGCCGAAGGCCCTTTTTAGTCTGAAAAAAAGGCCCGACGTCATCATTGACTTTGACTGCTACGCTTCCCCCGGAAATGAAAGTCTCAATCCAAGATATCCACTTGGGCGAAAAACCTTTCATACGCAGAGTTTGTAGCAGAAAAGGCCATTTAACCTTGTTATACGCCTTTTCAAAGTCAATTTTGAATAACACCCCACTCAACTTCTTCCTATGTAGCTCATGAACTGTTTCATGTATGATGACGACTCCATCTAAAATGTTTCGTCCACGCATGAAAGCAGTTTGGGTCGGGTTCACTAAATGGTCAGCAACCGAGCTAATTCGGTTTGTAGCCAAATTATTGTTTTTAATCTGTACTATGACAAACAATAAAAATTGCATAACAATTAAAGAAAGAGATGCACATGAAATTTCCTTGGACCTTTGGAGAAGGCCTACCTGGCTTACCTATGAAGAGGAAACAAATGAGGCCATGACATCCAGTGATAAATACAATCTTGCTACTTAATACCATAAATTTTGTGTGTTAATGTCCTAGATTTGTGTTGCAACAGATCAATTTAAAATCCTCAAAGGAGCCATAAGCAGCAAAGCTTTCTAGCCTCAAATAGTGTACCGCACATTTTATATTCCAAATGAATGTTTTGCTTATTACCTGGGGGTGGGGGTTAAAGTTTGATTTCTTTTCCCCTTTATGATTGGCACATATCAGACCAACTCTGGTGTTTACTTCTATTTTAGACCTTGCGGCTGGAGCTGGCATATTTCCTATATAGGCCAGATACACCTCATAAGGAGTGTATCAGTGTACAAATCACAATCATTATGAGTTGTTGAAACAACACTACTATTTGTAAATCAGATAACTAAGCTTAATCTCTATCCCTGAAAAAATCTGCACTACCATCCCAGATAGATGCACCAAAAAGTATTTTCTCATAAGACGAAAAATATACTTTTGTTACTGAAGCACGGATATACTTTTTCTATTGATGTATTTTCATATGTTCAAATGTCCTGCATATTTGTTGACTTCACGTATATATATGATATCATTTTGATATTAGTGAGATTGGTGGTTCTGTCATAGTAAATTGGCAACATGAACTATGTCAACATTTTGTTTTTTTCACTAGAAAGGCAATGGTGCAGACATCTCATGGAATAATGACATTGTGAACCTCAGTAGTATGTGAACATTGAATGCACAACACAAATTAGATCAAAACTTTTGTCTCTTCATGTATGAACATTTCTGTACACTACATATACAAATGGGAAGGATCAGCAAATCCTTTAAAAGGCAGATACAGATCACATGCTATCAAGAGTGACAGAGGAGTATCTATGAGCTAAGAATGTTTAGGAGAGTAACCCTGCTCTGGACCAATCTCCTGAACAGAAGTCCTGCTCCAGCCTCAAGATCTCCGATGCTGCACTCTAACACCTGCAACTGCTCCTCACTGCAAACAACTGAGTTTTTCTTCAGGAATGCCTTGGAGATGATAGACATTTTTGGTGTTGCGATTTGCTTCGATAAGAGGTCCATTGATGACTCAAGTACAGAGGTTGTGATCTCTCTAGCCTTGCTCAAGAGCTTGACCATCTTGTCATCCTCCTCGTCTGAGGTAACCTTCTTCACAGTCTTCTTAAAATGCTTTTTTGCCTTCTTCATCAAGCGAATGTATGACTGGATCTTAGCTTGAACAACTGCATCATCTCCTTTTCTAAGAGATACTTGCATATCTTGGATGATGGCCTTCAACTCGGTGAAGACCTCATTCATAGCGTTGCAGAGATCCAGTAGCTCAAGGGAGCATTCCATTTCTCCATCCAACAACTTCCTTTGCTGGGATGAGCAAATTTGGTTGCTAGGCAGGCACATGATGCCCTCAACAGAGCTGTAGATATCCTCAAGCCTCTTTAAACCATCGGAGAGGATCTCAATGGTCATCGAGGTTGAAGAGATGGATGCCTCTACGATGTGAAGCTCTTCTTCAACTTTGGAGTGAGGCCTAGAAGGCAAGCTAATTGATCTTTGATGGCAAGCCATATCTGTTGATGTAATTCTTGTTGTGTTGTGGCTGAGGAGATGGGAAGGAGAGTCCAAGCTTTGGTTTGATGTGTTTGGCCTTCTGCCAAGGCCTATTTATACAGAGGAACTGCACGAGACAGCATCGTTTGGTTTACAGACAAGTAGAATCCCTCCAGTTCATCTCCCAGATGCTGTCTATCAAGGTCTGAGATCTGGTAGCAGCATATGGAATCTATTCTGTCACTCATGTGTAGCAGCATATATTAGTGCACTACATATCCTCCCAATGAACTATCACATTGTCATGTTCCAACTATTGGAAGCAAGAATCAGAAGGTTAGTTCACTCTATTGGTGGATCTTGACATTATTGCGTTTTCAAGATGTTACTTTAAGGGAGTGGTACTGAGTATTGTTGGTGATAGGTGTGTCTTCTAGTTTTTAGTGTGCTTGCTAATTTAAATATTGTTTTATTATGTGCAATCCATGCCGCTCACACGTTCAACCTCATGCATCGGAGCTGGCTTGTCTTAGCTCTGGTAGCAAGATCCACTGCTCAAGGATCCTTTGCTTGTTGTTGAGTTAGCACATAGCATCTGAATAGCGAGGCCGTATCATAGTAAATCATTTCGAAGCTGAACTTGAAAATTCTGCTAACTGCTTCTCTAACAGTCAATAATGATGAGCATATTGTTAGAAAATTAGGTATTTATATCAAACATGCATAAACAGTGTAATCAACAATAGGAAGTGGACAAATACTTTGTTTTTGTTTCTCAACTAAGTTTCTGTACAATTCCTTTCATATATGTACACATCAAAATTTTGTTTCAGTGATCAGCAAATCCTCTAAAAGGCGGATACTAATCGCATGGGATCAGAGTTGGTGTATGATCTATCTACAAGCTGAGAGTGTTGAGAAGAGAAACTCTACTCTGGATTGATTTTCTGAACAGATTCTCGACTCCAGTCTCTAGATCAACAATGTCTAACTCCAACACCTGCAATTGCTCCTCCTCGCAGACAAGCCTTCTTTTCTGGAATGTCTTGGAGACAAGAGACCATTTGCTAGAGCTTGGCAAAGCAATCTGCTTCGACAGGAGATGTGATGACGACTCGAGCATTGACAGAGCTATCTCTCTAGCTTCAGCCAACAGCTTGATCACCCTGCAGCTCTCCTGATCTGCTGAAGAAGACTTCTTGCTGATCTGCTTGAACTGTTTTCGCCCCTTCTTGGCGAGGCGGATGTAAGACTGGATCTTGGCTTGGACAACTGCATCATCTCCTCTCTTGACAGCCAGCTGCATGTCCTGGATGCATGCCTTGAGCCCGGAAAAGCTCTCGTGAATGGCGTTGCAGAGGTCTAGCACGACGAGAGAGCCTTCCAACTCTTGCTCCACTGCTTTCCTCTGCAGTAGTTGGCAAAGGAGAGCTTGGCTGCTGGGCAGACACATGATCTCATCGATGCAGTTGTAGATACTCCCAAGCTTCTTCAAGCCACTGCTCATCGTCTCGATGGTTGAACTGGGTGAGGAAATGGTCACCTTTAGACTCTGCAGCAGTTCTTCAGCGTTGGTTTCATTGGAGCAAGGGCTGGATGGCACACTCGCAGATCTGAGGTGGAATGCCATGGCTGCAGTGGAAGCTTATCCTTTTTCTCTTCTCTGTGGAAGTGGAGATGAGAAGAATGCTGTGCTGCAATGGTGTCGACCCGGCTATAGCTTTCCTCTTTATATACAAAGAGGCAGAAGCTATGGCATCCCTCACCGTGTAGACAACAATGAAATCTCAATAATAATGAAGTGCTTTGCTGCTGCAACAGACGCCACCCATCTCCTCGACAGGCTGATGTTTTTTTATGTTTCCCAACCAAGTGTAGAGGCATCTCTAGCTCAGCTTACAATGCTGTCATGTCCTAATTATTTGCGGCAAGTTCACCTGCACGAGTGTATAGTCTAATGTAATATTCAGATCCAGATCATGAGAAGGATGAGCCTTGCTCACAGGAGCAGCAGTTGACTTCTCTCTCCAGGCTCCAAACCGTGTTTCTTATCTGGTAGAATCTGCTCACTGATCTTGCAGCATTGCATCACTGGCTTGCCTGCTGTGCTCACAGCATTTAGCATCTGTTGCAATCTCAAGATGATTCCACGTGCTGTCCAAATTTCTGGTCAATTAGGCCGCCTAACTGAATCACAATGTCATGTTCCAGTTATTGGCAGCAGGAATCAGCATGGCAGCTTACTCTAGCGTTGATCCTTTGTCATACGTGCAAGCTCCAGCATTTATTCAATGGAGATTGCTAATCGAGTAGTGTTATTGCAACTTGCCATCTGTGCTGCCCATCTGATTGCAGAATAATTTATCAACAACCATACGAGCTGGCAATCTGTCATGGTGCTATATGGAAGGCAAGATCCACTGCAGAAGGATCTCGTGCCTGTTCTTGAGGCACGTCACATGTGAATAGTAATTACATGGCCATCTCACGGTAAAGCTTTGTAAATCTAATATTTGAACTCTGCATTACTACTGATCTCTATATTATAACAGCCAAGATCGATGAAGAAAAATCTTATTAAATTACTATTTCCCTTCATGAACAAGTTTCATCTGAAGAACTCAAAATGTCAGGTAATTGTTCAGTTGCCATCCATGTGGAACGAGGGGGAAAAGGAAGACAGTGAAATTAAACAAAAGGAATAAATCCTTTGTTTTTCAATCGCATAAATTTCCGTACATTTCCTCTCATTTATGTACACATGACAAAATTGATTCAATGATCAACAAATCCTCTAAAAGACAGAAGGAAAAATCCTTTGTTTTTCATTCGAGTGAATCCTGTACATTTCCTCTCATTATGTACACAACTATACATCCAAAATTTGTTTCAATGATTAGCAAATCCTCTAAAAGGCGGACGCCAATCACAGGGGATCAGAGTTGGTGTATGATCTATCTACAAGCTAAGAGCATTCAAAAGAGAAACTCTGCTCTGGATCAATCTCCTGAACAAAGTCTCAACTCCGCTCTGAAGATCAACGATGTCCAACTCCAACACCTGTAATTGCTCCTCCTGGCATGTAACCCTTGTCTTCTGGAATGCCTTAAGAGACCACTTGCTGGAACTCGGCACCGCAATCTGCTTTGACAGGAGATGCAAAGTTGATTCAAGCACTGAGAAAGTGATCTCTCTGGCATCAGCCATCAGCTTGACCACCCTGCAGCTCTCCTGATCAGCTGAACTAGCAGGCTTCTTGTTGATCTTCTTGCACTGTTTATGTGCCTTCTTGGTCAGGCGGGTGTAAGACTGAACATTGGTCTGAACTGCTGCATCTTCTCCTCTCTTGATGGCCAACTGCATCTCCTGGGTGGTTGCCTTGAGCTCAGAGAAGCTCTCTTGCATGGCGTTGCAGAGGTCAAGCAGGGTGAGAGACCGCTCCAGCTCTTTCTCCACTTCTCTCCTCTGCTGATGCTTGCATAGGCTAGCTTGGCTGCTGGGCAAGCACATGATCTCATCCATGCAGCTGTACACATCTGTAAGCCTCCTGAAACCATTGCACATTGTTTCCATGGTTGCAGAGGGTGAACAGATGATCTCCCTGAGGCTCGCCAGCTGTTCTTCGATGTTGGTTTCATTGGAGCAAGGGCTGGAAGGCACGCTCGCGGATCTGAGGTGGAATGCCATGGTTGGGATGGAAGCTGATGACTCGTTTCTCTCTAGAAATGGAAGAGAACAGACTGCTTTGCAATGTTGTCAACACCAAACCATGGGTTCTCTATATAACGAAGGAGGGAGAAGCAGTCTCATTACTGGACCAGCAGACAGAAAGAATCTCTCTAATAATTGGCGAAACCTTGTGCTGCAACAGAAGCCACCATCTGCACGACAGGTTTCTGTTTCTTTAATATTTGTATGCTTTGCTCAATGCACAAAGCATCTCTTCTCTAATTGAGCTTGCATTGAGGTGGCTATCATGCCTCGCTGGCCAGAAACTGGAGACAAACTCATCTGCACGAGCGTGTCAGTTTAGTTTAATGTCAGATCCATATCGTGAGATTGGTGAGTAAAGCAATGCAGTTCAGGGAGAGGAGATGAGCTGTTTTTGCTGTTGCAACCGTGCAAAGGAGGAGTTGACTTGACATCATGTGCCATCTGTTGCTGGTCGCAGATATCACAGTGTGTTATTGCCAGCAGGAATCAGCATGGCAGCTAGCTCGTAGTCATAGTGCAGAGCCTTGTCATACATGCATGCTCCAGCACTTCTTTAATGGAGAATGCTAATCGAGTTGTGTTGTTTCCAACTTGCCATCTGTGCTACTCCATCTTCTTGCGGACAGTGGCGGGCCCAGCTTTTTAAACTTGGGTATTTGAAATGAAAAGGGGTAAAAAAAATGTTCATACACCAAAAAGCCAAAAAAAATGGGCTTGTATATTATGATACACTAATAATTATAATTTATAGCGTATAGAACATAATTATTAGTTCACACAGTGATAGAATTGATCATCACTAGAAATTGTTTAACTTATAGAAATACTAATACCAAACATATCAAAGTGTCAAAATATGGAATACAAAAATGATAGAAAATAATAAGTTAGGAAGAAAACTTATAATTTAGATATTAACTTTTCGACGCTTGATATTTTGGAAATAATCGATGATGTCCTTGTCCTTAGCTTGCAAAAAGAATTCTCTTTCAATGAATGTAACCAAACAATCATTCAAATATTTTTGCCCCATCTTGTTTCTCAACTTGTTTTTGATGTAGTTCATTGAAGAAAAGACGCTCTCAACACCAGCAGTTGGTTGCGGAACAATTTATCAAGAACTATATCAGCCGGCTAACTGGCAATCTGTCATGCTGCTATCAATTATATGCATGGCAATATCCATTGAAGAAGGGTCTCGTGCCTGTTCTTGAGGCACATCTCATGTGAATAGCAATGACGTGTCCATTTCACGGTAAAAGCTTTGCGAATAAAATATTTGAACAGTGCAATTATACTAATTTCTTTATTATAATAACCAAGATAGATGAAGAAAACTCTGATTAAATTGCTATGTGCCCTCTTGAACAAGCTTCAGCTGAAGTATTCAAAATGTTAGATGATTGTTCACCTGCCATCCATGTGGATTGAGGGGAAAAGGGAAGTAAGACAGTGAAATAAGACAGAAGGAAAAATCCTTTGTTTTTCATTCGAGTGAATCCTGTACATTTCCTCTCATTATGTACACAACTATACATCCAAAATTTGTTTCAATGATTAGCAAATCCTCTAAAAGGCGGACGCCAATCACAGGGGATCAGAGTTGGTGTATGATCTATCTACAAGCTAAGAGCATTCAAAAGAGAAACTCTGCTCTGGATCAATCTCCTGAACAAAGTCTCAACTCCGCTCTCAAGATCAACGATGTCCAACTCCAACGCCTGTAATTGCACCTCCTGGCATGTAACCCTTGTCTTCTGGAATGCCTTGGAGACAAGAGACCACTTGCTTTGACTTGGCATCGCAATCTGCTTTGACAGGAGGTGCAAAGTTGATTCAAGCACCGAGAGAGCGATCTCTCTGGCATCAGCCAGCAGCTTGACCACCCTGCAACCCTCCTGGTCTTCTGAAGCAGATTTCTTGTTGATCTTCTTGAACTGTTTCTGCGCCTTCTTGGTCAGGCGGGTGTAAGCCTGAACCTTGGACTGAACTGCTGCATCATCACCCCTCTTGATGGCCAACTGCATCTCCTGGGTGCTCGCCTTGAGCTCAGAGAAGCTCTCCTGCATGGCGTTGCAGAGGTCAAGCAACGCGAGAGACCGCTCCAGCTCTTGCTCCACAGCTTTCCTCTGCTGAAGCCTGAAGCTGGGCAAGCACATCATCTCATCCATGCAGCTGTACACATCTGTAAGCCTCCTGAAACCATTGCACATTGTTTCAATTGTTGCAGAGGGTGAAGAGACGATCTCCTTGAGGCTCTGCAGCTGTTCTTCGACGTCGGTTTTGGCAGAGCGAGGGCTGGAAGGCACACTCGCTGATCTGAGGTGGAATGCCATTGCTGGGATGGAAGCTGATGACTTGTTTCTCTCTGGAATTGGAAGAGAAGAGGAGATAACTAAGACTGCTTTGCAATGTTGTCGACACCCAACCATGGCTTTTCTGTATATATAACCAAGGAAGGAGAAGCAGTCTCATTGCTGGACCAGCAGACAGAAAGAATCTCATTGATAATTGACGATCACTTGTGCTGCAACAGAACTACAGAAGCAACAGGTTTCTGTATCTTTAATCTCTATCATTATATGCTTTGCTCGATGCAAGAGGCAGCATCTCTACTGATTGAATGAACTTGAGAGCTACTAGTAGATGACTAGCTGTCATGTCTCACCTGAAACTGGAGACAAACACTCATCTGCACGAGCGCGTGAAACTTCAGTTTAATGCCAGGTCCAGATCGTGTGAGATCTGTGATGAGCAAGCAATGCAATGCAGTGAAAGGAGATGAGTTGTGGTTGCTGTTGCAACCGTGCAAAGAGTTTGACTTCGCCTCGTGTGCATATCTATCTGTTCGTTGGAAGCAGATATCTCAGTGTATTTGGTTGGCTTGCGCTTTCTGTATTACTACACGATGATTCCATCCATAATTGCCTTCGTGCGCATGGCTGGTTTATTTCACCTCAATCTCGAGATGATCCGTGTGTTGAACAATAACTAAGCTTATCGGGCTGTCATGTTTGCTAACTTTTTTTTATTAATCGTCCGCGAATAATCCGCATGGGCATCTAATATGCGATCCAATTTGCTATATATTTATCGACAAATTTTCTACAAAAAATTTGACAGATGTAATTATAGTACAACCGTAGTGTAATTATACTGTAACTTGCATGTAACTTTCAAAAATCTCTCCATAACATTTATTTCGGTAAAATGGAGGTTGTGAACAAATTTTTTCACATATGTGTGTGATGTGATTTTTTTTCTTCATCACCAGAACACATTTTATAATAGATCTAACGATTCAAAATCACGTGAAACTTATATACAAGTTACATTGTAGTTACATGCAAGTTACAGTATAATTACATATAAGTTACAGTGTAATTATACTACGATTGTAATATAATTATATCTGTTAAATTTTTAGAAGAAAATTTATCGACAAATATATAGGTGGTCCCTATGCGATAATGCACAGTTGCAAACCAACTCGCTTGTGTCCTCGCGTTCGTGCAGGAACATTAGTACTTAGTAGACGCTATTTTGATCTATTAATTGTTTCCTGCATTTGCTTTTAAGACTTGATTAGTAAATCCTTAATTCTGAACATGAAAAAAAGAAGCGCTTTACAATGCAAAGAAAAAAAATTATATATTTATAGCCGCGCGGACTTCAAAGGTCTTATTGTTTGTCTTGTACTCATGCTTATAAAATTTAAATTTTAGAACTTAATTTTGAATTTTATTTGTTTGTTTTTTCATCGTAGTTTATTTCACAACATTTGTTTTTGAATCGCTAAAGACACGTATACAACAGTTTTAATTAAAAATAATCTTTTATTTGCTAATGCGATTTGGATAAGCATATGAATAAGAAAAACAATGGGGCTGCAAATGACTCCGCCCCTTCAACCATATCTATATGAGCATAGAGGTTGATATCTCTCTAGCTTCCCTCAATGGCAGAATTGTTCAAATTTTTACAGAAAAAGAATTGTTGTTGGCAATGTAGTTTCATGGGCCAAACTGAAGGATAGCGAGACCATCCGGCCCACAGGAAGCCCATGAATCCACTCAGTACCCCACTCGTTCCCCAATCCACGTGTCTTCGTCTCACCACTCACCACCACCCCCAACCGGAGAAGAAGAGGAGCGAGGAGATGCGCCGCTCGCCGCCGGCTGCCGGTGAGGCCCCGACCACCCCTCCCGCCGCTACCCCCGCGCTGGAAGGGAGCCCCCGACAAGATCGCGGAGGTCTCCATCAGTTTTGGCGGAGGTATCCCACTAACCCTAACTCACTAGCACACCGTATCTGCAATATCTTCGCAATGCCTTGCGGCCCCAGCCGAATCCTTCGCGGCCATCCTGTTGAGACCTGAGTAGACGAGCGAATGTTCAGGGCCAATGGATAATTCCTTGTGATTCTGCATTCATCGAACATTTTTTTTTGTTGGCGTCATCAGATAATTCCGCACGTATTTCACAGATCACATGCTGTCTTTTGCAGGCTATATTCGGAGCAAAGCACAACTGCACAAGGGCAACAGTACTGACATGGATAATCGCATAGAGGATGAAATCAGAAGCATGCAAGGATTTTCATGACACTGAGTTTGCTCAAAACTTTTGTTCACTATTTTGTATGGAGTTTTCTGTACATTTCTACTTATATATATACAATGTGAAAGATCAGCAGATCTTTTAAAAGGCTGATGCCAATCGCTCGGTGTCGAGTGAAGATTCTGGAGTATCTATGAGCTAAGAATGTTGAGGAGAGAAACTCTGCTCTGGACCAATTTCCTGAACAGATGTCCTGCTCCGCTCTCAAGATCTCCGATGCTGCACTCTAACACCTGCAATTGCTCCTCCTCGCAAACAACTGCTTTCTTCTTGTTGAATGCCTTGGAAACAATTGATTGTTTGGGCATTTCGATTTGCTTTGATAGGAGATGCAGTGTGGACTCCAGCATAGAGGTTGATATCTCTCTAGCTTCCCTCAATAGCCTGGCCATCCTGCAATCCTCCTTTTCATAAGCAACCTTCTTTGAAGTCTTCTTGAAATGTTTCTTTGCCTTCTTCAACAAGCGGCAGTATGATTGGATCTTGGATTGAACAGATGCATCATCTCCTTTTCTCAGGACCACTTGCAGATCTTGAATGATGGCCTTCAACTCTGTGAAGTCCTCATGCATCACGTTGCATAGATCCAGTAGCTCAAGGGAGCATTCCATTTCTCCATCCAACAATTTTCTTTGTTGGGAGGAGAAAGCTTGGTTGCTAGGAAGGCACATGATCTCCTCAATAGAGCTATAGATGTCGGCAAGCCTCCTCAAACCCCCACACATTTTATCAAGGGTCGTGGAGGGTGAAGAGATGCATGCATCTAGGATGCACAGCTCCTCTTCAACCTTAGATTGAGGCCTAGAAGGCAAGCTAATTGATCTCTGGTGGAAAGCCATGTCTGTCGCTAGAACTCTGTCTCTCTATTGAGTCTGAGAGATAAAGAGAGGGAAGTTTTGGTTTGATGTTTCTAGCTTTGTGCTGAGGCCTATTTATACAGAGATGTGCAACACACAGCATCAATTGGATGGTAGACAAACAGAATCCTGCCAGTTCACCTCCCGATGCTATCTATCATGATTTGAGATCTGGCTGCAGCATATAGTCTTGTATGTTCAATATTTTAATGCACCACGTCTATCTTCCAAGTCAGCTATCACATTGTCATGTCCCAACTATTGGCAGCAAAAGCCAGCAGGTTAGTTCAGTCTACCGGTGGATTTTGGCATAAGTGCATGCTATCAAGGGTTTATTTTAATAAAGTGCCACCAGAGTATTATTATTGCCAAACGTGTTACCTATTTTTTAATGCTTTTGTTAATTTCAATAAGTGTTCTATTGTGTACAATCCATGCCGCTTACACGCTTAACCTCGTGTATTGGAGCTGGCCTGTTTTACCTGCAGCAGCAAGATCCACTTTACATGGATCCATTGCTTGCTAGTGAGGCAACAAACGACATCAGAGTGGCATGACCCACGTGGCCATTTTTCAAAGCCCTATGGCACATCATATATCAATTTGCTTGTAAAAAATAAAAGAAATGAAAGTAATATCGCTAACTTGGCCCATATATTTCATAATTCATATGCCATGCAAAGTATATTGATCACAAAGGCAATTATATTGACATTGAATTGCATAATCCCATCATGTAACTCTGCAACACGCGAGGATCAAGTGCACGACAAGAATTGGATCAAAACTTTGTCTCTTTCATGTATTTTCTTTGCTGTACAGTAAGCCTGTAACATATACAAATGGGAAGGATCAGCAAATCCTTTAAAAGACGGATGCCAATCGCAGGGTCTTAAGAGTGTCAGATCTTGAGGAGTATCTATGAGCTAAGAATATTGAGGAGAGTAACCCTGGTCTGGATCAATCTCCTGAACAGAAGTCCTGCTCCAGCCTCAAGATCTCCGATGCAGCACTCTAATGCCTGCAACTGCTCCTCATTGCAAATCACCAGGTTTTTCTTCTGGAATGCCTTGGGGATGAGAGATGATTTTGGCATTGTAATTTGCTTTGACAAGAGGTACAATATTGACTCGAATAGAGAGGCAGTGATCTCTCTAGCCTCACTCATCAGCTTTACTATCCTGCAGTCCTTGTCTGAGACAACCTTCTTCACAGTCTTCTTGGAATGCTTCTTCGCGTTCTTCACCAAGCGGATGAATGACTGGATCTTGGCTTGAACAACTGCACCATCTCCTTTTCTGAGATGTACTTGCAGATCTTGGATGATGACCTTCAACTCGGTGAAGACCTCACTCATAGAGTTGCAGAGATCCAGTAGCTGAAGGGAGCATTCCATTTCTCCATCCAACAACCTCCTCTGTTGGGATGAGCAAATTTGGTTGCTAGGCAGGCACATGATCTCCTCAATGGAGCTGTAGATGTCCCCAAGCTGCCTCAAACCATCAGAGATCACCTCGATGGTCGTGGAGGGTGATGAGATGCATGCCTCTATGCTGTGCAACTCATCTTCAACTTTGGAGAGAGGCCTAGAAGGCAAGCTAATTGATCTTTGGTGGAAAGCCATGCCTGTTGCTAGCTCTGCCTCTTTGTGTTGAATCCAAGAGATGAGAAGGAAAGGAAACTGATGGTATGATGTGTCTAGCTTTGTGCTGAGGCCTATTTATTCAGGGGATGTGCTAGACACAGCACCATTTGGATGGTAGACAAACAGAATCATTCCAGTTCAGCTCCCTGATGCTGTCTGTCATGGTATGAGATCTGGCAGCAGCAATAAACAGCATATGGAATCTCTCGTGTTCTGTTCTCATTTTTAATGCACGGGCATCTATCTTCCAAGAAAGTTATCACATTGTCATGTCTCAACTATCGGCAGCAAGAACCAACAGGTTAGTTCACTCTACCTGTGGTTTTTGGCATAATTGCATGCTCTCAAGGGATTATTTTAATTGATTGCTACAACAGTGTTATTGTTATTACATGTGTTATCTATTTCTTATGCTCTTGTTAGCAACTGATTGTTCTATTATGTGCAATCAGAGGCTCTTGCACACTTAGTCCCGTGTATGGTAGCTGGCCTGTTTTAGCTGCTGCAGCTAGATCCATGCTGCCTGCACGCTTAATCTCGTGTATTGGAGCTGGCTTGTTTTAGCTGCAGCAGCAAGATCCACTTTACATGGATCCTTTGCTTGCTAGTGAGGCAACAAATGTCATCGCAATGACATGACTTGGCCATTTCATTGCCCCATGGTATATCATAGATCAATTTGACTGTAAAAAGAAAAGAAATCAAAGTAATATCGCTACATATATTTCATAATTCATGTGCCATGCCCATGTTGTTCAAAGTATATTAATCACAAAGGCAATAATATGGATATCGCTTGCATAATCCCATCATGTATCTCAGAGATATGTCAGGACTGAGTGCAGGGCAAGAATTAGATCAAAATTTTGTCTCTTTCATGTGTGTTTTCTTTTCTGTACAGTGAGCCTATAACATATACAAATGGGAACGATCAGCAAATCCTTTAAAAGATGGATGCCGATCGCAGGGTCTTAAGAGTGTCAGATCTTGAGGAGTATCTATGAGCTAAGAATGTTGAGGAGAGAAACCCTGGTCTGGACCAATCTCCTGAACAGAAGTCCTGCTCCAGCCTCAAGATCTCCGATGCAGCACTCTAATGCCTGCAACTTCTCCTCATTGCAGATCACCGAGTTCTTCTGGAAGGCCTTGGAGATGAGAGACAATTTTGGCAACACAATTTTCTTCGACAAGAGGTCCAGTGTTGATTCAAATAGAGAGGTAGTGATCTGTCTAGCGTTGCTCAACAGCTTGACCATCTTGGAGTCCTCCATGTCTGAGGCAACCTTCTTCAGTCTTCTTGGAATGCTTCTTTGCCTTCTTCACCAGCCGGATGTATGACAGGATCTTGGCTTGAACAACTGCATCATCTCCTTTTCTGAGAGACACTTGCAGATCTTGGATGATGGACTTCAACTCGGTGAAGACCTCGTTCATAGCGTTGCAGAGATCCAGTAGCTCAAGGGAGCATTCCATCTCTCTGTCAAACAACTTCCTTTGCTGTGATGAGCAAACTTGGTTGCTAGGTAGGCACATGATCTCCTCAATGGAGCTATATATGTCACCAAGCCTCCTGAAACCATCAGAGATCATCTCGATGGTCTTGGAGGGTGATGAGACACATGCCTCTATGCTGTGCAACTCATCTTCAACCTTGGAGAGAGGCCTTGAAGGCAAGCTAATTGATCTTTGGTGGAAAGCCATGTCTGTTGCTAGAACTCTGCCTCTTTGTGTTGAAACTAGGAGATGAGAAGGAAATGCAACTTATGGTTTGATGAGTCTAGCTTTGTGCTGAGGCCTATTTATTCAGTTGATGTGCAAGACACAGCATCATCTGGTTGGTAGACAAACAGAATCCTGCCAGTTCAGCTTCCTGATGCTGTCCACAATGGGTGGAGGTCTGGCAGCAGCAATAAACAGCATATGGGATCTCTCGTATGTTCAATATTTTAATATACTGCCATCTACCTTCCAAGGACTTATCACATTGTCATGTCTCAACTATTGGCGGCAAGAAACAGCAGGTTAGTTCACTCTACATAATTGCATGCACTCAAGGCATTATTTCAATTGATTGCTTCCAGAGTGGTATTTTTTATATGTGTTTTATCTTTTTTTTTATGCTCTTGTTAATTTCAACATGTGTTCTATTTTGTGCAATCAGTGGTACTTGCACGCTCAACCTCATGTATGGTAGCTGGACTGTTTTAGCTGTGGCAGCAAGATCCGCTGCACACGGATCCTTTGCTTGCTACAAGTGCTCCTATTATGTACAATACATGCTGCTCACATGCTTAACCTCGTGTATTGGAGCTGGCCTATTCTAGCTGCAGCAGCAAGATCCACTGTACATGGATCCTTTGCTTGCTAGTGAGGCTACAAATGGTATCAGAGTGACACAGCCCATATGGCCATTTCATAGCCCTATGGCACATCACAGATCAATTTGACTGCTAAAAAGAAAAGAAAGTAATTTTGCTTGTGTGGAACATATATGTTTCATAATTCATGAGTCGTTGCTATGTGTATTCGATAACAAGGCAATAATACTAATATCGCTTGCATAATCACATCATGTATCTCAGAGATATGTCAGGACAGAGTGCACAACAAGAGTTAGATCAAAACTTTGTCTCTTTCATGTATGTTTTCTTTTCTGTACAGTAAGCCTATAATATATACAAATGGGAAGGATCAGCAAATCCTTTAAAACACGGATGCCAATCGCAGGGTCTTAAGAGTGTCAGATATTGAGGAGTATCTATGAGCCAAGAATGTTGAGGAGAGTAACCCTGGTCTGGACCAATCTCCTGAACAGAAGTCCTGCTCCAGCCTCAAGATCTGCGATGCAGCACTCTAATACCTGCAACTGCTCCTCATTGCAGATCACCGCGTTTTTCTTCTGAAATGCCTTGGAGATGAGAGACAATTTTGGCGTCGCAATTTGCTTAGACAAGAGGTCCAATGTTGACTCGAATAGAGAGGTAGTGATCTCTCTAGCGTTGCTCAACAGCTTGATCATCTTGGAGTCCTCCTTGTCTGAGGCAACCTTCTTCACAGTCTTCTTGGAATGCTTCTTTACCTTCTTCACCAGCCGGATGTATGACATGATCTTGGCTTGAACAACTGCATCATCTCCTTTTCTGAGAGACACTTGCAGATCTTGGATGATGGACTTCAACTCGGTGAAGACCTCGTTCATAGCGCTGCAGAGATCCAGTAGCTCAAGGGAGTATTCCATCTCTCTGTCAAACAACTTCCTTTGCTGTGATGAGCAAACTTGGTTGCTAGGCAGGCACATGATCTCCTCAATGGAGCTATATGTGTCACCAAGCCTCCTCAAACCATCAGAGATCATCTCAGTGGTCTTGGAGGGTGATGAGACGTATGCCTCTATGCTGTGCAACTCATCTTCAACCTTGGAGAGAGGCCTTGAAGGCAAGCTAATTGATCTTTGGTGGAAAGCCATGTCTGTTGCTAGAACTCTTAACTCTGTGTTGGATCCAAGAGATGAGAAGGAAAGGGAAGTTCTGGTTTGATGTGTCTAGCTTTGTGGTGAGGCCTATTTATTCAGTTGGTGTGCAAGACACAGTATCCTTTGTATGGTAGACAAACAGAATCCTGCCAGTTCAGCTCCCAGATGCTGTCTATCATTGTTTGAGATCTGGCAACAACATATGGAATCTCTGGTATGCTGTTCAATTGTTTATTACACTGCCATTTATCTTCCAAATGAGCTATCACATTGTGATGTCCCTACTATTAGCAGCAAGAATCGGCAGGTTAGCTCACTCTGTTAGTGGATCTTGACATGATTGCATGCACAAAACGTTTTTTTAATGGAGTTTAAACAGCGTATTATTGGCATCATGCTTGCTATTTAGTTGTTGTATAACTGATATTATCAGAGGTACTTTATACTGCAAATTACATGTTGCTTGCACCCTCAACCTTGTGCATTGGAGCTGACTTGTTAGCTATGGATAACTAGATCCGCTGCACACGTGTGCTAAACTGCTAATTACTTCTATAACAGTCAATAATAATATCACCATCTGAGTAAATTATTATATTACTTTTGAATTTTATCTGAATGATCTGGTCCCATACGTTGCTATGCATCAAAGCATGCTTAAACAGTTAAATAAATAGCAGGAAATTAAATGATTTTTTTGTTTCTTTTTTGAGTAAATTTCTGTACAATTCCTTTTCATTTACACATGATTATCAGCAAAGCCTATAAAAGCTGGGAACTAATCATCTGGGATAAGAATTGGTATAATCTATCTACAAGCTTAGAGCATTGAATCTGCTCTGGAACAACCTCCTGATCAATAATGTTCAACTCCTATGTCTATAGTGGTTCCTCGTTGCATAAAACTCTTTCTTTTGCAATGTCTTGGAGACAAAAACTACTTGCTAGAAGTTGGTATCTCAATTTGCTTTGATGGGAGATGCAATAAGGACTCAATCATTGAGATATAAACCTCTCTAGCTTCACCCTGCAGCTCCCCTAGCCAGCTGAAGCAGACTTCTTCCTGAATTTCTTGTTTTTCTTTCGCGCCTTCTTGGTCAAACGGATGAACGATTAGATTTTGTTGCATCTTCTTAATGCTTGTCTTGAGCTCAGAAAAAAAATCTCTTGGATGACTTTGCAGAGGTCGAGGAGCACAAGGGAGTCCTTGAACTCTTGCTCCATGGCTTTCCTTTTCTGATTCTGGTGAAGGATTAATTGGTTGCTTGGCATGCACGATTACCTCAATATTTTTTGTACACTCATTCAATCATCTTGAGGTCACTGAAGATTGTTTTGACAGTTGCAGAGGGTGAAGAGATGATCACCATCGAGCTCTGCATCTATTTTTCAATGTTGGTTTCTCTGGAGCGAGGACTTGAAGACATGCTTGCAGATCTGAGGTGGAATGCCATGGTTTCAGCTGAAGCCGCAATGCTCTCCTTTCGCTGATAATGGGAGAGAAAGAGTAGAGAAACTGTTTTGCAATGGTGTAGACCTGCCTACGGTTTATCTCTTATCTATAACGAAATAAGCATTGCAACAGAAAGGATCTTGTCAATAATGAAGGTTATTCTTCTGCAACAATGCCACCCATCTCCTCGACAAGTTGATGTTTTTTCTTGTGATTAACCTGTGATGTAGGAACCATCAGCAGCAATCTCATCTGCATGAGTGATTAGTTTAATGCCAGATCTAGATCAATGTGGACATGTGGTGAGATTGACAAGCATGCACTGAAATGGCGAGAAAGGAGCTGCTGATGTTTTCTGGTGGAAGGAACAGCTAATTGGTTTCATCTCCAAGCTCCAAGCCTCCAACGTGACACACATGCTTATCTGGTTCTGGACGCTTGTATGTTTCTCATGTTGGTCCACATGCTGTTTGATTTTCTATTGATGCATTAAGCACTCCTAACTAGCCATATCACTTTTTCATGTTTCATTTTTTGGTATCAAGAATTATCATGGCAGCTTATTCTAGTGTAGGATTTCACATCCATGTGTATTCTAATATTTGTTTAACTGAGAATGCTAGCTAGTAGTATGGTTCTATGCTTGTTATTAATTTTTTAAGTAGTTGGTTTATCAGGCACAGGTTGTGCTAATTACCATTTACCAGCTGGCGTGCTATTAGTCATGACAGCAAGATCTACTGTATAAAAAAACCTTGATGTGCATGAGAAAAGCATGCCAATGGAGAACGGCAGGAGTAGGTCGCCGAGAAACTTTCTGATACTTTTTAGACCATATATCAACAGATCAACCCAGCTTAACTTAGAAAGCGAACATAAGTCTTACAGCATACAGGTAAAAGCAAAAGACTGGAATCTCCAGTTTGACATCAGGACAACAAAAACCACCACATAAACTATCCTGATATAACAACCTACTATTGTTGCTTTTATGTCTTGGTCACTTGATATTTGCTGCTGTGATTTCCTCTAACTTTGCCTGCAGTCCCTTTGATATACTTATTTTTGCACAACTCGGATCTCAATCCTGTACTAACCATTGTCTGTATTTCATTTCTTAGCAAACGCAAAAATTCGCTTGTTATTGGAAAAAGAAGAAATAAATTATCATCCCATTGTTTCATAGTGAAGAGTGCAGACTTAAAAGAAAAACTTTGGACTTTATGTATCGTTGTTTTCTATAACATCGATCAACAGTGAGCATCTGATAGAAAATTATGTATTTTATAAATAATATTAAATTTCAGAACTCTAAAAATTCATGGTTTTGCTTGGCTTTCCTCAGTGAGGTGAAACAGAGCAGTTTCTGTAAAGGAGTCATGAGCATGCATTTAAGGTTCAAATAACAGTAAAATAGACAACTGAGCATGGACTAAAAACTTTTCTTTTCAATTGATGATTTCCTGTACATTTTGTCATTTTCTATCATATATACTCTATATACACAAAATTGTTTTGATGATCAGCAGATCCTCTAAAAGGCGGACGCGGATCAAAGGGAACAGGAGTTGGTGTATCATCTACAAGCTCAGAGCATTCAGAAGAGAAACTCTGTTCTGGATCAATCTCCTGAACAAAGTCTCAACTCTGCTCTCAATATCACTGATGTCCAACTCCAGCGCCAGCAATTGCTCCTCCTGGCATGCAATCCTTGCCTTCTGGAAAGCCTTGGATACAAGAGACCACCTGCTAGAATTCGGCATCACAATCTGCTTCAACAAGAGATGCAATGAGGACTCAAGCATTGAGATTGCAGCCTCTCTAGCTTCAGCTGACAGCTTGAGCACCGTGCATCCCTCCTGATCATCTGAAGCAGACTTCTTACTAATCTTCTTCGACTGCTTTTGTGCCTTCTTGCTCAGACGGATTAAAGACTGGACCTTGGCTTGAACAGTGGCATCATCAGCTCTCTTGATAGCCAACTGCATGTCCTGGATGCTTGCCTTGAGTTCAGAAATACTCTCTTGCATGGCATTGCAGAGGTCAAGCAAGACAAGAGAGCGCTCAAGCTCTTGCTCTGCTGCTTTCCTCTGCTGTGGCTGCCAAAGGAAAACTTGGCTGCTGGGAAAGCACATGATCTCTTCAATGTTGTTGTACACTCCTCCAATTCTGCTGAAACCATCAAGCATTGTTTCGACAGTTGCAGAGGGTGAAGAGATGGTTGCCTTCAAGCTCTGAAGCTGTTCTTCAACATTGCTTTCATTGGAGCAAGGGCTGGAAGGCACACTTGCAGATCTGAGCATGGATGCCATGGCTTCTATGGATGTTGTAGCACCTCCCTTTTTTTCTGGAAACAGAAGAGAAGAGAAGAAACCTTGCTCAATGGTGTAAACTCAGCTATGGTTTCTCTCTATTTATAAGTGAAGAAATAGAAGCAACAGCAAGAATCTCATCCATAATGAAAGCTATGCAGCTGGTACAAAGCTACCCATCTCCATGACAAAGAGATGTTTTTTATGTCCCTTCGGTGCACTCTTAATATTTGAGTTCATGATCAGCCTGTCATGTCTGCATTGTCAATGACAAGTTCTTCTGCACGAGTGAGTAGTTTAATGTCAAATCCAGATTGATGTATTGAGATCTGTGAGTATGCAGTGAAATGATGAGATAAGGAGCTGGTTGATGATTCTTGGTGTAAGGAAGAACTAGTTGACTTCACCTTGTGCTGATCACCCGTGTATCATCGCTGGCATGTTTCTTCTAGTGCATTTAGCATCTGGCTGTTGCAATCTCAAGATGATCCACATGCTGTGTAATTTTCTGTTATGCATTAGGTGCTCCTAACTAGGCCGATCACATTGTGATGTTTCAATTCATGGGATCAAGAATCAGCATGTCAGCTTACTCTAGTGCTGGGCATTCACATAAATGCATGAGCTACCATTTGTTTAATGGAGAATGCTGGGAAAGTGGTATGAGTTCGATGTGTTATATTAACTGTTAGGTAGTTGGTTTATTGGACAGAGGTTATGCTAATTATCTGCTAGTGTGCTATTAGTCATGACAGCAAGATGGACTGTACTATAAACTTCCTGTGGATGAGAAAAGCACAACCATCTCATTATTTTATAGGAAAGGGTGCAGCTTCAGAAGGAAATTTCAAACTTTCTGTACTATTATTTCTACAACAACCAGTAATGGTGAGCATCTTGTTTATAAGTTATGTTTTTACCTCTAAGTGAACTTTAACATAAGAACTCCAAAATACAAGTGATAGTTTGGCCATTCTAAGTGAGGATAAATAAGATTTTCTGGAAGGGATTTATGGTCATGCAGAAAGCTAAGACAGTAAAGTTGACAACTGAACATAGATATTTTTTTTTCTTTTCAGTATTCTTGTACATTTTGTCACTACCTATTGTGTATATACACTTCTCAAAATTGTTTTGATGATCAGCAAATCCTCTAAAAGACGGACGCGGATCACAAAGAACAAGAGTTGGTGTATCATCTACAAGCTCAGAGCATTCAGAAGAGAAACTCTGCTCTGGATCAATCTCCTGAATAAAGTCTCAACTCCGCTCTCGAGATCACTGATGTCCAACTCCAGCGCCTGCAATTGCTCCTCCTGGCATGCAATCCTTGGCTTCTGGAAAGCCTTGGATACAAGAGACCACCTGCTAGAATTCGGCTTCACAATCTGCTTCAACAAGAGATGCAACGAGGACTCAACCATTGAGATTGCTGCCTCTCTAGTTTCAGCTGACAGCTTGAGCACCCTGCATCCCTCCTGATCATCTGAAGCAGACTTCTTGCTAATCTTCTTCGAATGCTTGTGTGCCTTATTGCTCAGACGGATTAAAGACTGGACCTTGGCTTGAATAGTGGCATCATCGGCTCTCTTGATAGCCAACTGCATGTCCTGGATGCTTGCCTTGAGTTCACAGAAACTCTCTTGCATGACATTGCAGAGGTCAAGCAAGACAAGAGAGCGCTCAAGCTCTTGCTCTGCTGCTTTCCTCTGCTGTGGCTGGCAAAGGAGAATTTGGCTGCTGGGAAAACACATGATCTCCTCAATTTTGCTGTACACACCTCCAATCCTTCTGAAACCATCTCTTTCAACGGTTGCAGAGGGTGAAGAGATGGTTGCCTTCAAGCTCTGAAGCTGTTCTTCAACATTGGCTTTGTTGGAGCAAGGGCTTGAAGGCACACTTGCAGATCTAAGCATGGATGCCATGGCCTCTATGGATAGTGCAGTGCTTCCTTTTTTTCTTAAGAAATGGAAGAGAACAAGAGAAACTGTGTTTCAATATTGTTGACCCTGCTATGGTCTGTATGTATTTATAACGAAAGTAGTGGAAGCAACAGCAAGAATCTCATTGATATTGAAAGCCGTGCTGCTGCAACAAGGCCACCCATCTCCATGACAAACAGATGTTTTTTTTTTCTCCTCGGTATAAGATGCATTTCTATCTCTAATATTTGAGTTCATGATCAGCCTGTCATGCCTGCTGTATCAATGGCAAACTCATCTGCACGAGTGAGTAGTTTAATGTCAAATCCGGATCAGTGTAGTGAGATCGGTGAACATGCCAGTGATCTTATGAGAGAAAGGAGCTGGTTGATTTGATGATTCTTGGTGGGAGGGACAACTAATTGGCTTCACTTCCAGGTTCCAACACATGATGCTGTGCTTATCTTCTCTGACCACCCGTGCATCATAGCTGGCATGTTTACTAGTGCATTTAGCATCTGGCTGTTGCAATCTCAATATGATCCACATGGTGCGTAATTTTATACGATGCGTTAGGTGCTCCTAACTAGCTCTCTCACATTGTGATGTTCCAGTTCTTGGGATCAAGAATCATCATGGCAGCTTACTCTAGTGCTGGCCCTTGACAAAAATGCATGCTCTAACACTTGTTTAATGGAGCATGCTTCGCGAGTCGTATGGGTTCTATGTGTGTTATTAATTGTTAATTGGTTGGTTTATTAGGCATAGGTTATGCTAATTACCAGCTGGCATGATGACAAGATATACTGTATAATAATCTTCCTGTGAATGAGGAAAGCATGGCCATCTCATCATCTCTAGTAAAGAATGCTGGTTTCAAAGGAATTTTTCAAACTTTCTGTACTATTGTTTCTATAACATCCAGGAAAAGTAAGCATCTTATTGATAATTTAAGTTTTTTTTTCTATCAATAAACTTTAGCTTAAGCACCCCAAAATTCAGGTGATTGTTTGGGCCGTCCTCAGTGTGAGGTTAAATAAGATTTCCTGGAAAGGAAAAATGGTCATACATACAAGCTTCAAAATCAGTAAAAATTGACAACTGAGCATGGACCAAAATCTTTTTTTTTTCTTTTGACTAACTGATGTACTGTACATTTTGACATTTGTCGTTTCCTCTCATACACACATTGGAAAATTGTTTTGATGATCAGCAGATCCTATAAAAAGCGGATGCAGATCAGAGGGAGCCAGAGTTGGTTCATCGTCTATCTACAAGCTTAGAGCATTCAGAAGAGAAACTCTGATCTGGATCAATCTCCTGAACAAAGTCTCAACTCCGCTCTCGAGATCAACGATGGCCAACTCCAACGCCTGTAATTGCTCCTCCTGGCATGCAAGCCTTGTCTTCTGAAATGCCTTGGAGACAAGTGACCACTTGCTAGAATTTGATGTTATGATCTTCTTTGACAAGAGATGTGAAGAGGACTCAAGCATTGAGATGGCGACCTCTCTAGCTTCGGCCAACAGCTTGATCACCCTGGAGCCCTCCTGCTCAGCTGAAGCAGACTTCTTGCTGATCTTCTTGGACTGCTTTTGCACCTTCTTGGTCAGACGAATGAAATACAGCAACGCCTGAACAACTGTAGCATCCCTTCTCTTGTGAACCAACTGCATCTCCTGAATGCTTGTCTTGAGCTCGGAAACACTCTCTTGGATAGAGTTGCAGAGGTCGAGCAGCACAAGGGAATGCTCGAGCTCTTGCTCTACTGCTTTCCTCTGCTGATTCTGACAAAGCTGAGCTTGGCTGCTTGGCAAGCATATGATCTCCTCAATGTTGTTGTACACAGCTCCAATCCTGCTGAAACCATCAAGCATTGTTTCAACGGTTGCAGCGGGTGAAGTGATGGTTGCCTTCAAGCTCTGAAGCTGTTCCTCAACATTGGTCTTGTTAGAACGAGGGCTGGAAGGAGCACTTGCAGATCTAAATGCCATGGTTTCTATAGATGGTGTGTGGTGCTTCCTTTTTTTTTTCTCTGGAAACGGAAGAGAAGAGAAGAAACTGCGTCTCAATGGTGTAAGCCCAGCTATGGTCTGTCTCTATTTATAACGGAAGAAACAGAAGCAACAGAAAGAATCTCATCAATATTGAAGGTTGTGCTGCTGCAACAAAGCCACCCATCTCCAAGACAAACTGATGCTTTGTTAATGTCTCCTCAATATAAGAGGCATTTCTAACTCTCACATTTGAGCATAACAAGCCTGTCATGTCTGAATTATCAGCGGCAAACTCATCTGCACGAGTGGTTAGTTTAATGTCAGATTCAGATCAAGATGCGAGATGAGTGAGCACGCAGTTAAATGATGAGAGAAATGGAGCTGGCTGCTGCCTGATAATTCTTGCTGGAAGAAAAAACTATGGTTGACTTCACATCCAGGTTCCAATTCAATACGCTGTGCTTATCTTGTTCTGACCACCCGTGCATCATCGCTGGCATGTCTCTACCAGGGCATTTAGCATCTGGCTGTTGCAACCTCAAGATGATCCACATGCTGTGCAATTTTCTCCGATGCATTAGGTGCTCCTAACTAGGCTTATCACATTGTGATGTTCCAGTTGTTGGGACAAAGAATCAGCTTGGCAGTTCATTGCTGGGTCTTCACAATCACAGGTATGCACGCATGCTCTAATACTTGTTTAATGGAGTAGGCAGGCTGACTGGTTAGTGGTTCCATTCGTGTTAATGGTTGTTAAGTATTGTTTTATTGGGCACTGGTTATGCTAATTACAAGCTGGTCTACAGCACGCTATTGGTAACTCAAGTTTGTGTATGTCAGCATGAATCTACATTTATCCCATTATTGTCTAAAAAAATGGATCTTCGTCTATCCTGTTTGCAACTTTGCATAGTGGCACTTCTTGGAAAAGAAAATACTTTGCCAAGTGAACATAATCTTGTACTAGGTCTGATGTCATGGGCATGGAATAAAGCTCTCATCAAAGTTCATACAGTGAATTGACAAGAGAACATGGACCAAAAAGAATTCTCTTCTCAAAATGACTCTGTACAATTCATCATTTTGTCTCATTGTACTCATGGCAAAATTGTTTCATGATCAGCAGATCCTCTAAAAGGCTGACGCAGATCACAAAGGAGCTAGTGTTTGCTTGATCTATGATCTATCTCTAAATCTACAAGGTGAGTATCAGTGTGTTGAGAAGGGAGACCCTGCTCTGGATGAGTCTCCTGAAGAGAACCTCAACACCGTTGTCAAGACCAGCAATGTCCAACTCCAACACCTGCAACTGCTCCTCCTCGAAGGAGGGATCTCTCTTCTTCTTGGAGACGAGCTGGGACCGCCTGCTTGAACTCGACATAGTGGCGATCTGCTTCGGCAAGAGCTTTGCTGCTGCTGTTTCGAGCGCTGCGCCGACGACCTCTCTGGCTTCAGAAGCTGCAGGCTTGCTGCCGCCGCCGCCGGTGATCCTCCTAATGTGTTTCTGTGCCTTCTTGGCCGCTCGTCGTACGACTGGATGACTGCGCTGTCTCCTCTCCAGCGAGCAGATGCATAAATCCTGCACGCTTGTGTAGTGTGTTCATCGATCTCTACTTGAGAGTTGGCATGCGAGGCTGTCATGTAGCAGCTGCTGCACGAACGCATGCGCAAGTACTGTCAGATTGGATCGTGAAATCATCGTCGAGCCTGCGAGGAAATGGGGCATCCAATCATCCAAAGCATCTAATCTACTGTAAGCATATGCAAGTTGTGTGGTGTACGTGAGGGTGAGGCAAAATTGGTTGTTAATTTTGCTTTTGATCTGATGAGGCCCAGGAGATACTGCCTACTCGTCGCCTCCACCAACTCACCACCACCAGAGAAGGCAAGAAAGAGTGGAGGGGGAGAGCCCACTCTGGCGAGTTGGCGACGGCCGCCCCAGGGAGCGGCCGCACGCTGTATAGTCTCCAGCACCCAGGGGGGCCAGCTGAGGTATTCATGCATCTACCACTTTATTTTCCTGTAACCTGTGTGCTGCAATGCAATGCCCCGTGAGTCATCTTGGTTCTACTATTGATGCCTGAGTTCATGAGTGAATCAGCAATCCACGGTGATAGGCGTACGCATGGGTTCAAAATCGCTTTGCACAGCTTTGAATTTCTCAAATCTGCTTGCAGTTTTCTCACTTGTCCGGCATATTTGCTGCTGAATTGCAGATTATGCTGTCTACACTACAATTATAGTATTTAAACATTTTTGTTTTTTAAGAAAACTTCTGAATGTGATACATATGAGTCCTCCAAAACGAATAAATAAAATGGATGTACACACAAGAGCTTACCAAGCTAGGTCATGCGATCATGCAGCGAACTTTGGCAGGTAATACATTGTGCTAATTGCAAGCTTTAATCTCTGTAGTTTGGGCCTGCATGTTTCATGAGTGTAGTGCAAGATGCACCAAACACTGATTGAGGACTAATTAATGGACCTAGACAGGTGTGAGGTAACATAACCACATGGCCACATAAATATAAAAACAAACAGTCCTCAATAGAATATTCAAACAACTAGGATGCTGTGGGTATTTTCGTGTAATGTTCATGTTCAGAGGTAGAGCATGTATATCCCTACGGCCCATCACAGATCAATTTGACTGTAAAATAGAAAAGAAATGAAAACAATATCACTAACATGGCACATATTCATTTGCAGATTGTCCGATGTATATTCATATCAAAGGCAGTAATACTGACAGCACATTGGGTAATCACATCATGTATCTCAGATTCTCAGTAATATGTGAGGACAGCGCACATGGCAAGAATTAGATCAAAACTTTGTATCTCTTTCATGTATTTTTTTTCTGTACAGTAAGTCTATGGCATATACAGATGGAAGGATCAGCAAATCCTTTAAAAGGTGGACGCCAATCGCAGGGTCTTAAGAGTGACAGATCTTGAGGGGTATCTATGAGCTAAGAATGTTCAGGAGAGTAACCCTGCTTTGGACCAATCTCCTGAACAGAAGCCCTGCTCCAGCCTCAAGATCTCCGATGCAGCACTCTAACACCTGCAACTGCTCCTCATTGCAAACCACCAGGTTTTTCTTCTGGAATGCCCTGGAGATGAGGGACAATTTTGGCATCTCGATTTGCTTCGACAAGAGATGCATTGTTGACTGGAATAGAGAGGAAGTGATCACTCTAGCCTCACTCAACAGTTTGACTATCCTGCAGTCCTCCTTGTTTGAGGCAACCTTCTTCACAGTCTTGAAATGTTTCTTTGCCTTCTTCACCAAGCGGATGTATGACTGGATCTTGGCTTGAAGAACTGCATCATCTCCTTTTCTGAGAGACACTTGCAGATCTTGGATGATGGCCTTCAACTCGGTGAAGACCTCATTCATAGCGTTGCAGAGATCCAGTATCTCAAGGGAGCATTCCATCTCTCCATCCAACAACCTCCTCTGCTCGGATGAGCAAACTTGGTTGCTAGGCAGGCACATGATTTCCTCAATGGAGCTGTAGATGTCCCCAAGCCTCCTCAAACCATCAGAGATCGTCTCGATGGTCAGGGAGGGTGAGGAGATGCATGCCTCTATGCTGTGCAGCTCCTCTTCAACTTTGGAGAGAGGCCTAGAAGGCAAGCTAATTGATCTTTGGTGGAAAGCCATGTCTATTGCTAAACTCTGTCTCTGTTGAGTCTGAGAGTTGAGAGGAAAGTTTGGTTTGATGTGTCTAGCTTTGTGCTGAGACCTATTTATACAGAGGATGTGCAAGACACAGAATCAATTGGATGGTAGACAAACGGAATCCTGGCAGTTCAGCTGAGATCTGGCTGTAGCATATGGCCTCTTTGTTGTTTATTGTTTTAATGCACTGAGATCTATCTTCCAAGTGAGGTATCACATTGTCATGTCTCAACTATTGGCAGCAAGAACCAGCAGGTTAGTTCACTCTACCGGTGGCTCTTGGCATAATTGCACGCTCTCAAGGGATTATTTAATAGTGTTATCTAATTTTTAATTCTCTTGTTAATTTCAACTAGTGTTCTATTATGTGCAATCCATGCTGCATACACGCTTAACCTCGTGTATTGGAGCTGGCCTGTTTTACCTGCAGCTGCAAGATCCACTGTACATGGATCCTTTGCTTGCTAGTGAGGCAACAAACAGCATCAGAGTCAGTAACCCACATGGACATTTCATAGCCTTATTGCACATCATAGATCAATTTGACTGTAAAAAAGAAAAGAAATGAGAATAATACTAATATCACTAACGTGGCACTTATATTTCATAATTTAGGTGATGGGTTGTGCAATGTGTATTAATCAGAGTCAGTAATATTGACATTGATTTGCATAATCACATCATGTATCTCAGCAGTATGTGAGGATTGGGTGCATGACAAGAATTCAAGAATTAGATCAAAACTGTTCTCTTTCATGTATATTTTTTTTTCTGTACAGTAATTGTATAACATATACAATTGGAAAGGATCAGCAAATCCTTTAAAAGGTGGATGCCAATCACAAACTCTTAAGTGTGTCAGATCTCGAGGAGTATCTATGAGCTAAGATTGTTCAGGAGAGTAACCCTGCTCTGGACCAATCTCCTGAACAGAAGCGCAGCTCCAGCCTCAAGATCTCTGTTGCAGCACTCTAACACCTGCAACTGCTCCTCATTGCAGATAACTGAGTTTTTCTTCTGGAATGCCTTGGAGATGAGAGACAATTTTGGCATCGCAATTTGCTTCGACAAGAGGTGAATTGTTGACTCAAATAGAGAGGTTGTGATCTCTCTAGCCTCGCTCAGCAGCTTCACTATCCTGCACTCCTCCTTGTCTGACACAACCTTCTTGACAGTCTTCTTGGAATGCTTTTTCGCCTTCTTCACCAGCCGGATGTATGACTGGATCTTGGCTTGAACAGCTGCATTATCTCCTTTTCTGAGAGACACTTGCAGATCTTGGATGATGGCCTTCAATTCAGTGAAGACCTCATTCATACCATTGCAGAGATCCAGTAGCTCAAGGGAGCATTCCATCTCTCCATCCAACAACTTCCTTTGCTGTGATGAGCAAACTTGGTTGCTAGGTAGGCACATGATCTTCTCAATAGTGCTGTAGATGTCCCCAAGGCTCCTCAAACCATCAGAGATCGTCTCGATGGTCAGGGAGGGTGAAGAGATCCATGCCTCAATGCTGTGCAGCTCCTCTTCAACTCTGGAGAGAGGTCTAGAAGGCAAACTAGTTGATCTTTGGTGGAAAGCCATGTCTATTGCTAAAAATGTTGCCTCTTTGTGTTGGATCGACAGATGAGAAGGAAAGGAAAACTTATGTCTTTGATGTGTCTAGCTTTGTGCTGAGGCCTATTTATTCAGTGGATGTGCTAGACACAGCATCATTTGGATGGTAAACAAACAGAATCCTGCCAGTTCAGCTCCCTGATGCCGTCTATCATGGTCTGAGATCTGGCAGCAGCAATAAACAGCATATGGAATCTCTCATATGTTATTCTTATTTTTAATGCACTGCCTCTTTCTTCCAAGAGAGTCATCACATTGTCATGTCTCAACTATTGGCAGCATAAACCAGCAGGTTAGTTCACTCTACTTGTGGATCTTGACATAATTGCATGCTCTCAAGGGATTATTTTAATTGAGTGCTACCAGAATGGTATTGTCGATATGTGATACATGTATTTTTTTTTAATTTTTTGTTCTCTTGTTAATTTCAATATGTGTTCTATCATTTGCAATCAATGCTGCTTGCACTCTCAACCTTGTGTATGGGAGCTGGCCTGTTGCAGCTGTGGTAGCAAGATCCACTGCACAAGAATCCTTTGCTTGCTACCGAGGCAGCAAATGGAATCAGAGTGTCACGACTCACATGGCCATTTTCATAGCCCTATGGCACATCACAGATCAATTTGAAAGTAATTTCTTGCTGTCTCAAATAGGGATTGAGTGCCTGTGGAGAAGAGAAGGTTGGTTTGATTGAGGAAAGAATAGGAAAGCTAACATGGTATATATATTTCATAATTCATGTGCTTGGTTGTATGTATATTCATCACACAAAGGCATTAATACTAATATCACTTGCATAATCACATCATGTATATCAGAGATATGTGAGGACAAAGCACATGGAAAGAACTAGATCAAAACTGTCTCTTTCATGTATCTTTTCTTTTCTGTACAGTAAGTCTATGATATATACAAATGGGAAGTATTAGCAAATCCTTTAAAAGGTGGATGCCAATCGCACGGTCTTAAAGAGTGTCAGATTTTGAGGAGCGTCTATGAGCTAAGAATGTTCAGGAGAGTAACCCTGTTCTGGACCAATCTCCTGAACACAAGTCCAGCCCCAGCCTCAAGATCTCCGATGCAGCACTCTAACACCTGCAACTGTTCCTCATTGCAAATCACTGGGTTTTTCTTCTGGAATGCCTTGGAGATGAGAGACAATTTTGGCATCTGGATTTGCTTCGACAAGAGGTGCATTGTTGACTCGAGGAGAGAGGTAGTGATCTCTCTAGCCTTGCTCAACAGCTTTACAATCTTGCAGTCTTCCTTGTCTGAGGCTACCTTCACAGTCTTCTTGAAATGTTTCTTTGCCTTCTTCACCAAGCGGATGTATGAATGGATCTTGGCAACTGCATTATCTCCTTTTCTGAGAGACACTTGCAGATCTTGGATGACGGCCTTTAACTCAGTGAAGACCTCACTCATAGCATTGCAGATATCCAGTAGCTCGAGGGAGCATTCCATCTCTCCATCCAACAACTTCCTCTGCTGGGATGAGCAAATTTGGTTGCTAGGCAGGCACATGATCTCCTCAATTGAGTTGTAGATGTCATCAAGCCTCCTCAAAACATCAGAAATCATCTCGATGGTCATGGACGGTGATGAGACGCATGCTTCTAGGCTGTGCAGCTCGTCTTCAACTTTGGAGAGAGGCCTAGAAGGCAAGCTAATTGATCTTTGGTGGAAAGCCATGCCTGTTGCTAAAGGTCTGTATTTCTGTGTTGAGGCCAAGAAGATGAGAAGGAAATGAAAGTTTCGTTTGGTGTATCTAGCCTTGTGCTTAGGAGTACTTATACAGATCATGTGCAACACACAGCATCATTTCCATAGCAGACAAACAGAATCCTGCCAGTTCACCTCCCAAATGCTGTCTATCAAAGGTTTGAGATCTGGCAGCAGCATAAGGAATCAGTCGTTTGCTGTTCGATTTTTTAGTGCGCTGCCATCTATCTTCTCAATGTGCTAGGGCATTGTCATGTCCCAACTATTGGCAGCAACAGCCAGCAGGTTAGTTCACTCTACCTGTGGATCTTGACACAATGGCATGTTTACTTTATTGAAGTGCTAACTAGTATTATTGCTGACGTGTATTTCTAGTTTTTGTGTTCTTGTTAATTTCAACATGATTGTATTATGTGCAATCGAACTCCTTGTCCTTGCCACTTACATGCTCAACCTCGTGTATTGGAGCTGCCCTGTCTTTTATTTATGGAGCAAGATCGTTTGCTTCCTGCTGAGGCAACAATTGTCATCTGAGTGACATGGACCGTTTGCCATCTCAATAGCATTTTGAAGGTGATCTTGAACTCGTTGTGCCAGTTTTTTTTTTTAACAGTCAAATATTGGTGAGCATCGATCTTCTAAGGAAATTATTGTTTTTTTTGCACTAAGTCATGCATAGACAGTGTAATCGATTGACTGAATCCTGTTTTTATTTCTCAGTGAGTATTTTCTACACTTTTTTCTCATGTTTATAAACATTGGGATACTATTTCAATGATCGGCAAATTCTCTAAAAGGCGGATGCCAAGCACAGGGGATTAGAGCTCGCATATCTACCTTCAAGCTGAAATTAGGAGTCGGAAAGTGAAACTCTACTTTGAATCAATTTCCTGAACAAGTTCTCAATTCCATTGTCTAGATTAACAATGTTCAGTTCTAACACCTACAATTCCTTGTTGCAGGCAACTCTTATCTTGTGGATTCTGGACTATCTTCTGACCTGACCTGCCTGTGTTAATTTGAATGTGTATCCTGTAGTGTGATCCTCCCTGTCAATGTCCCCAATGAATCCTACGTCCATTTTAATTTGGAATGCAAGGGGGCTTGACAAGATTGCTAAACGCAACTATGTGCTGATATTGTTTGTTATCAAGAGAAGAGACCAAAAATTTGTATAGCTATCTTTTTATCATTAATTTCATGCCTCCTCCCGGTGCTTGGAAATTAAAGGCTCGAGTTGTCAGGCGAACAATCAGCATGTTGATACGACATACCAGCATTCGTTGAATGAATTTATCTGCAAAACATGTTGTGAATAAGAAAGACAGCAACTTGTTAGTTCTTTTATTTGTTTAGTGAAAGGGGTATATAACTTGAATTGAAATACAGATACACGCGGGTGGGGAGCAAACTCCTGCAAAATTTGTGTTTGAGCCTTTCACCGTCCTGGACTCAAACCATGAAAGCCCAAACAAGACGTGTTGTATTGGCCTCCGACTCGCTGCTCCCTCTGTCTCGACTTCTCCCCCGCCGCCTGCGCCGACCTCCAATCTCGCGAGCGGCGGCGCCGGCGTCCTCGCCGCAGGCCGGTGAGCTCCTCATTTGTCTCTCTTTCCCATAACATTACATTCTCTACTTGTTGATCTGGGAGCTTTTCTCTTTGCCTTAACCTTGAGTATTATTTATGCTGATAGCATATGCAATTTGTTTGCAGAAAAAAATAACTTGGGGCTATAGGTCCGCCCCTCTGGTGCCTATCGTTTTTAACCATGGGTTATCTTTAATCTTTTTGGCTTTCTCCCAAAAGCCGGGTCAATGCAAGTTGATCTGTTCTAAAAAAAAAAGTATCTTTGCCCCTCGGTGGGTTCCCTCTGATTGATACTTTCGTTTTGCTCAATCGGTTGCTGTTTCCTTGAGTTCCTTCTTAATTTTTCCCCTTGGTCCAATCCATATCAATATCTGGGATATATATGGACTATTATTGTAACTATTATCAATATATATATATTGAGTAAGTCTCTGTGCTTGGTTGCGTTGCAGTTGGATCCATTGCTTCAATGAATACTAGAAAGGGCTCGGGCTCGCCCTCTAGTCAACAAGATGGTGATGATTCTCAAGCTGTCAAAGCAACAATTCCAGACCTTCCTGAGGTACGTAGTGCGGCATGAAATTCTGGCCTTCCTGATACATTCCGCTGCACTATTAATTATCAACTCATGTAAATATGCATGTCACTTGCAATTAATCATGCCAAAAGGTATACCTGGGTAGAATAGAACCCTCCTACTCCATGTGGTACTTCTGTTTTTCTTTCTACTGTCCAAGTAACCATTTGGCTCTTTCGGCATTGAACTCTACTCGCATATGCTCGTATGCAGGACATCTGGTGCCATGTACATTCCCTAATGCCACTGCGTGATGCTGCTCGTGCTGCTTGCCTATCTCGTGCCTTTCTTCATTCCTGGAGATGTCGTCCCAATCTCACCTTGACTAGGGAAGCGTTTCTCCCGGAAGTACATATAGTGAATGCCAGCGACATAATTGATGGCATTCTAAGAAATCGCTCAGGCTCTGGTGTGAAGATATTGAAGCTTCAATTAGAGGGCATTTCCTTTCTCTGCCTCGACCGTTGGCTTAAACTTGCTGTTACACCGACGACTGAAGAGCTCATTGTTATGCTATGTACTAGTATTACAGCAGAGTACAATTTCCCATGCTCAGTTTTATCCAGTGGGATTCGAAGCTCAATTCGGTATCTTAAACTTGGCTGTTGTGCCTTTCGCCCCACAGCTGAACTTGGCACCTTGAGAAACCTAACAAGTCTGAGTCTGCATTTTGTACATGTTACCGAGGATGAGTTGGAGTGCTTTCTTTCCAATTCTACTATTGCTTTGGAGCAGTTGAACCTCAGCAACTGTGAGGAGATAATTTGCCTGAAGATACCTTGCGTGCTGCAAAAATTGAGCTGCCTGGTGGTTGCTGGATGCTGTAGGCTGCGAGTGATAGAGAGCAATGCTCCAAATCTTTCCAGTTTAAGCTTCAGCGGAAATGTAAAACTCTCACTTGGAGACCCATTGCAAGTGAAGAGATTAAGCATGATCCATTCAAAGGTTGTCTGTTATGCTCGTGCCGAGCTGCCATCCGTTATGCCAAATCTTGAGAGACTTGCCATTTACTCCAATGATGAGGTATCGATCTCTAAAACATAAGGCGTTTTGTTATGCATATTAAGAGTAGTTGTATATTATAGGATTATTAGTTCTAATTAATTTGAGACATGACATACGTTGTGCAGGTGGGTCAATACACCAATGCTGCCTCACCATTTCCGTTAGCTCAGCAGCCTCCTTTAACACGTCGTATGATCATTTTTCTCTGGTTTCTTTCCTTGATGCGTCTCCTTCCTTGGAGACATTGATCTTGAATGTAAGGCACTCTTCGCTCATTCCATCCTGCAAAGATATACTCCTCTATCTGATTACTGATCTCTTGGATATGTATACTTTATTTGACTTATCTTTTATCATTATCAGGTATCTCAAGAGCATATGAAGCATAAATCGGTTCTTCGAGATTCCTCGCCTTTGAGGCAGATACCGGAACACCACCATTGCTACCTCAAGAGTGTGAAGATGATAGGGTTCAGCTCCGCGAAGAACTTGATTGAGCTAACATGTTATATCCTCAAGAACGCGGTGTCACTCGAGTGCCTTACATTGGACACCCTTTACGGTGTTAGGTAAGGTGTTTTCCCATGGGCAAGAGTGTTGTTAGGGAAGCCCATAGGGCGGTCAGGGCTGTTACAACTTACATCCAGGATAAAGTTCCTGATACAATTAAGTTCACTGTTGTGGAGCCGTGCAGCCGGTGCCATAACACTGAGGCTGGAGGAGGACGACGACGACGGTTTATATAATCTTATTACTATATGTTTTAGTTTTAGATGAAATAGCCGTGCTTTGGATAAGCAATTGTGGCTGGGCAATGTACGATGACCAAAATAATCTTAATTTATGGCTGATCATATGCATATCATTTTTTTTAAGATAAGTTGTCAGCAATAATAAGTGCTTTATCCATTTTAAAATATAGCCACCTAGTACTGTGAATTTGAACAAATCGCAATTCATATTCTAGATTTATATAGTATTGTATAACTATATTTTGTAACGGAAGAAGTATAATTCGTATGTGTGTCAACTTCAAGATTTTAGAGATAAGCAGAGTTATTGTGCTCACGAATGAGCAGAGGCAGCGCTTTCAGAGTTACTTCCTCGTGCTTTTCACGTGTTTTTAATGGATGAAACTGCTAACTCTTAAACATATGCTTAATCATTCGTCTTGTTTAAAATTTAATACAAACATATGAAAATATAAGTCATACGTTAAGTAATCTAATGATAAGCCAAGTCACGTCGTAAATAATAATTACTTATTTTTTTAAAAAAATAAGGAGAGATGATGGAGATGAATAAAAGGTGATTTCTATGGCTGAATTATCTTTTTTGGGTTATATCCGACTCGACAGTATAATATCATGTAAAATCTATAACTCCTTTCTGTCTTAATAAAATTTGGTCGGCGTACTTTCGCCGACCCGGCAAAAAATGGCTGAATTACCAGCCGGCAGCAAGGATCTTCTAGTTGGACGATGCGTACAACGCTGTGCCGCGATGCAACGGATGCAAAAATCCTGCATCGCGTGTGTTCATCGATCTCTAGTTGAGAGCTTGCATTCGAAGCTGTCATGAACAATTCCAAGCAGATAATATACGCAGTAGTATTAGCGAGGCAAATTGGCTATTAGAGTGTATTTAGATTGATGTCATTTTAAACTATAGATTATTTAACAAAATTGATAAATATATAGTAGCATTGAGTCTATGGATTGTTTAATAAAATTGACAAATATATAGTTGCATTTAGTTTGTTATCAAATAGGTAATTTTAGCAACAATACATTTATCTTATTCTACCATAGTTTTTTGGTATTGCCAATTTAGAAAAGGTTGATTTTGGCAATAATCCCTTCTTTCTATAAAATTAATACTAAAAGCTCAAACCTCATGCTTCCACGTCATCATCAATTGTAAACCATTGGATGAATGCATTAGATTGCTTCTCAGTCGTTGGATGGAACGCAGCATAGAGCCCAATCCATCAAGCATCGGGTGAGTCTCTTCGTCTCCTCAGTACCAAATGTAGCCCACATGAATATATTGGCCCATCTCCACACACATCTACATGTATTTGGCCCATCAATCCGTATAAAAGAACTTTATGGCCAAATGCCCATTCTGCTTCTTTGTAGCTTATGCTTTGAATGTGCTACCTAAATTATCTACAAAATTTGGATATGGTGGCTAAAAAAAATTTCTCCAAGAAAGCCATTTGTTTCTTCCGTTTCTTCTTGAGATTGTACCTCCTATCTAACAAATTGATGTCAACCAAATCCCGCAGCAACGCGCGGGGCATCCTCTAGTGCCCTTGATTTTGAATCACTTTTTATTCAACGATGTTCATTTTGATTTTGATTGTGTTGGGCCCAATTTTGTAGTGGGCCTAATCTAAGAGACCGGAAAAGCCCACCAGGCCCAAATACAGTAAGCCCACGGCCCAGAAGAAATTACTACTGCCTGCTCGTCTCGTCTCCCAGACTCCCACCACCGGAGAAGGCTCCGGCGAGAAAGGGCGGAGGGGTGAGAGAGTCCGCTCCGCCGCCGCCGCCGGCGATGTCCGCCCCCATGGATTCCCCCCGGACGATGGGAGAAATCCGCGGCCGCTCCGCCGCTGTTTACCCTCCAGAACCCAGGGGGTCCAGCCGAGGTATGCATGCATCTACCACTTTATTTCTCCGTAATCTGTGTGCCGCAATGCCTTGTGAATCATCTTTATTCTTCTCTATTGTTGATGGCTGAGTTCATGAGTGGATGTGATTCAGGCTTCCATGGAAGCATCTGCGACATGGTTTTGCAAATCATTTTGCGGCAGTTTGGATTTCTCCAATCTGCGTGCAGTTTTTTCTCACTCGTCTGACATATTTTATTTTGAACCATAACTCATCTATGTTTAAACATTTTTTTAGGGGAAAAAATCCTTCTGAACTTGATGCATATGTGTCCAAAAAATATAAATAAAATAAAAAGGATGCATACCATGCTAGGTCGTGCGATAATGCAACGGACATTGGCAGGTAGTCACTGTGCTAATTGCAAGCTTTAATCCATGTAGGTTGGGCCGGGCAGGTTTCATGAATGTAATGCAAAATGCACCAAACACTGATTGGGCACTAATTAATGGACTTAAACAGGTGTGAGGTAACATGGCCACATGAATATAAAAACAAATAGTCTTCAATAGAATATATAAACAACTAGGACACTATGGGTATTTGCCTGCAATCCTCATGTCTAGAGGTATAGCATGTATATCCCTATGGATTAATTTGACTGTAAAAATACAAAAGAAATGAAAATAATATCACTAGCATGGCACATATATTTCATAACTCATTTGTTGGATTGTCCGTTGTATATTAATCCCAAAGGCAATAATACTGACAGCACATTGCGTAATCACATCTTGTATCTCAGCAATATGTGAAGCCTGAGCACACGGCAAGAATTAGATCAAAACTTTGTATCTCTTTCATGTATATTTTATTTTCCTGTACAGTAATTCTATTCTATGGCATATACAGATGGAAGGATCAGCAAATCCTTTAAAAGGCAGATGCCAATCACAGGGTATTAAGAGTGACAGATCTTGAGTATCTATGAGCTAAGAATGTTCAGGAGAGTAACCCTGCTTTGGACCAATCTCCTGAACAGAAGCCCTGCTCCAGCCTCAAGATCTCCGATGCAGCACTCTAACACCTGCAACTGCTCCTCATTGCAAATCACTGGGATTTTCTTCTGGAATGCCTTGGAGATGAGAGACAATTTAGGCATAGCAATTTGCTTCGACAAGAAGTGTGTACTTGACTCGAATAGAGAGGTAGTGATCTCTCTAGCCTCTCTCAATAGCTTGACTATCCTGCAGTCCTCCTTGTTCGAGACAACCTTCTTCAGAGTCTTCTTGGAATGTTTCTTTGCCTTCTTCACCAAGCGGATGTATGACTGGATCTTGGCTTGAAGAACTGCATCATCTCCTTTTCTGAGAGACACTTGCAGATCTTGGATGATGGCCTTCAACTCGGTGAAGACCTCGCTCATAGTGTTGCACATATCCAGTAGCTCAAGGGAGCATTCCATCTCTCCATCCAACAACTTCCTTTGCTGTGGTGAGCAAACTTGGTTGCTAGGCAGGCACATGATCTCCTCAATTGAGCAGTAGATGTCCCCGAGCCCCCTCAGACCATCGGAGATTGCCTCGATGGTCAGGGAGGGTGAAGAGATGCATGCCTCTACACTGTGCAGCTCCTCTTCAACTTTGGAGAGAGGCCTAGAAGGCAAGCTAACTGATCTTTGGTGGAAAGCCATGTGTGTTGCTAAGCTCTGTCTCTCTGTCGAGTCTGAGAGCTGAGAAGGAGAGGAAAGTCTTGGTTTGATGTGTCTAGCTTTGTGGTTAGACCTATTTATACAGAGGATGTGCAAGACACTACATCAATTGGATGGTAGACAAATAGAATCCTGGCAGTTCAACTCCCTGATGTTGTCTGTCATGGTTTTGAGATCTGGCTGTTGCAAGTCTCTTTGTTGTTCAATGTTTTAATGCATTGCCGTCTATCTTCCAAGTGAGCTATCGCATTGTCATGTCCCAATTATCGGCAGCAAGAATCAGCAGGTTAGTTCACTCTACCGGTGGTTCTTGGAATAATTGCATGCTCTCAAGGGATTATTTTAATAGCGTGATACCAGAGTATTATAGTTGACATGCGTGTTATCTAATTATTAATGCTCTTGTTGGTTTCAACTTGTGTTCTAATAAGTGCAATCCATGCTGCTTACACGCTTAACCTCGTGTATTGGAGCTGGCCTGTTTCGGCTGCAGCAGCAAGATCCACAGTACATGCATCCTTTGCTTGCTATTGAGCCAACAAACGGCATCAGAGTTACATGGCCCACATGGGCATTTCACAGCCCTATGGCACATCATTATCAATTTGACTATAAAAGATAAAAGAAATGAAAGTAGTATTGCTAACGTGGCACATATATTTGATAATTCATGTGCCGGCTTGCGCAAATTATATTCATCACAAAGGCTTTTGGCATCTTGTTGCATAATCACATCATGAGGATTGAGCGCACAATTAGATCAAAATTTCTGTTTCTTTCATGTATAACTTTTTTTCTGTACACTATAAATCTATGACATATACAAGGTAAGGATCAGCAAATCCTTTAAAAGGTGGACGCCAATCGCAGGTCTTAGGAGTGACAGATCTTGAGGAGCATCTATGAGCTAAGAATGTTGAGGAGAGTAACCCTGCTCTGGACCAATCTCCTGAACAGAAGTCCTGCTCCAGCCTCAAGATCTCTGATGCAGCACTCTAACACCTGCAACTGGTCCTCATTGCAAATCACCGGGTTTTTCTTCTGGAATGCCTTAGAAATGAGAGACAATTTTGGCGTAGCAATTTGCTTCGACAAGAGGTGCGTTGTTGACTCAAATAGAGAGGTAGTGATCTCCCTAGCCTCGCTCAACAGCTTGACTATCCTGCAGTCCTCCTTGTCTGAGACAACCTTCGTCAGAGTCTTCTTGGAGTGTTTCTTTGCCTTCTTCACCAAGCGGATGTATGACTGGATCTTGGCTTGAAGAACTGCACCATCTCCTTTCCTGAGAGACACTTGCAGATCTTGGATGATGGCCTTCAACTCGGTGAAGACCTCATTCATAGCGTTGCAGAGATCCAGCAGCTCAAGGGAGCATTCCATCTCTCCATCCAACAACCTCCTCTGCTCGGATGAGCAAACTTGGTTGCTAGGCAGGCACATGATCTCCTCAATGGAGCTGTAGATGTCCCCAAGCCTCCTGAAACCATCAGAGATTGTCTCGATGGTCAGGGAGGGTGAAGAGATCCATGCCTCAATGCTGTGCAGCTCCTCTTCAACTTTGGAGATAGGCCTGGAAGGCAAGCTAATTGATCTTTGGTGGAAAGCCATGTCTGTTGCTAAAAATGTTGCCTCTTTGTGTAGAATCCAATAGATGAGAAGGAAAGGAAACTTATGGTTTGATGTGTCTAGCTTTGTGCTGAGACCTATTTATTCAGTGGATGTGCTATACACAGCATCATTTGGATGGTAGACAAAAAGAATCCTTCCAGTTCAGCTCCCTGACGCTGTCTATCATTGTTTGAGATCTGGCAGCAACATTAAACAGCATATGGAATCTCTTGTGTGTTGTTCTAATTTTTAATGCGCTGCCATCTTTCTTCCAAGGGAGATATCACATTGTCATGTCTCAACTATCGGCAGCAAGGACCAGCAGGTTAGTTCACTCTACTTGTGGATCTTGACATAATTGCATGCTCTCAAGGATTATTTTAATTTATTGCTACCACCGTGGTATTGCTGATACGTGCACTATCTATCTTTTTATGCTTTTGTTAATTCCAACTACTGTTATATTATGTGCAATTAATGCAGTTTGCACGCTCACCCTCGTGTATGGGAGCTGGCCTGTTGTAGCTGTGGCAGCAAGATCTACTGCATAAAGATCCTTTGCTCGCTAATGAGGCAACAAATGGTATCAGAGTGGCATGACACACATGGCCATTTGATAGCCCTATGGCACATCACAGATCAATTTGCCAGCAAAAAAAATGAAAAGATTTTCGTTTATGTGGCACATATATTTTATAATTCATTTGCCACGCTGTGCGATTTATATTCATCACAAAGACATTAATAATATCGCTTGCATAATCACATGATGTACCTCAGAGATACGTGAGGACTCAGGGGATGGAAAGAATTAGATCAAAACTGTCTCTTTCATGTATGTTTTCTTTTCTGTACAGTAAGCCTATAACATATACAAATGGTAAGGATCAGCAAATCCTTTAAAAGGCGGATGCCAATCACAGGGTCTTAAGAGTGACAGATCTTGACGAGCATCTATGAGCTAAGAATGTTCAGGAGAGTAACCCTGCTCTGGACCAATCTCCTGAACAGAAGTCCTGCTCCAGCCTCAAGATCTGTGATGCAGCACTCTAACACCTGCAACTGCTCATCATTGCAAATCACTGGGTTTTTCTTCTGGAATGCCCTGGAGATGAGGGACAATTTTGGCATCTCGATTTGCTTCGACAAGAGGTGCATTGTTGACTCGAATAGAGATGTAGTGTTCTCTCTAGCCTCGCTCAAGAGCTTGACTATCCTGCACTCCTCCTTGTCTGACACAATCTTCTTCAAAGTCTTCTCGGAATGCTTCTTTGCCTTCTTCACCAAGCGGATGTACGACTGGATCTTGGCTTGAAGAACTGCGTCATCTCCTTTTCTGAGAGACACTTGCAGATCTTGGATGATGGCCTTCAACTCGGTGAAGACCTCATTCATAGCGTTGCAGAGATCCAGTAGCTCAAGGGAGCATTCCATCTCTCCATCCAACAACCTCCTCTGCCCAGATGAGCAAACTTGGTTGCTAGGCATGCACATGATCTCCTCAATGGAGCTGTAGATGTCCCCAAGCCTCCTGAAACCATCAGAGATCATCTCGATGGTCATGGAGGGTGAGGAGATGCATGCCTCTATGCTGTGAAGCTCCTCTTCAACTTTGGAGAGAGGCCTAGAAGGCAAGCTAATTGATCTTTGGTGGAAAGCCATGTCTGTGGCTAAAACTTTGTCTCTCTGTTGAATCTGAGAGATGAGGAGGGGAAAGTTTTGGTTTGATGTGTCTAGCTATGTGCTGAGGTCTATTTATACAGAGGATTTGTAAGATATGGCATCATTTGGAGGGTAGACAAACAGAATCCTGCCAGTACACCTCCCAGATGCTGTCTGTCAAGGTTTGAGATCTGGCAGCAGCATGCAGAATCTTTTCCATCACTCATGTGCAGTTCAATATTTTTAGTGCACTACGTGTCCTCCCGATGAGCTATCACATTGTCATGTTCCAACAATTAGCAGCAAGAATCAGCAGGCTAGTTCACTTGACTGGTGGATCTTGACATATTTGCGTGCTCAATGTATTATTTAAATGGGGTGCTAATTGAGTTTTATTGCTGGCATGCGTGTTCTCTAGTTTTGTTGCAGTTGTTAATTTCCATAGGTGTTTTTCTATGCACAATTCAGTCTGCTTACACGCTCAACCTCGTGTGTTGAAGCTGGCTTGTTTTTTCTGTGGTAGCAAGATCCACTACACAAGGATCCTTTGCTTGTTGCTGGTGCAACATATGGCATCTGAATAACGTGGCCATACAATAGTAAATAATTTCAAAGATCAGAGTGAACAATCTTTGCTAACTACTTCTATAACAGGCAATAATGGCAAGCATCTTATAAGAAAATTAGGTGCTTCTGTCAAAGCATGGATGAAATGCAACAAGAAGTAGATAAAATACTGTGCTTTGTTTCTCAACTTAATATCTGTACAATTCCTCTAATGTATATACACATTGCTAAAATGTTGCAGTGACCAGCAGATCCTTTAAAATTTGGACACCAGTCACAGGGGATCAAAGTGGTATATGATCTATCTACAAGCTGAGAGTGTTGAGAAGAGAAACTCTGCTCTGGATCGATTTCCTGAACAGATTCTTGACTCCAGTGTCTAAATCAGCAATGTTCGACTCCAACACTTGCAATTGCTCCTCTTGGCAGAAAAGTGCTCTCTTCTTGAATGTCTTGGAGACAAGAGACCACTTGCTAGAACTTGGCATCGCAAGTTGCCTTGAGAGAAGATGGAATGAGGTTTCAAGCATTAAGATAGCTATCTCTCTTGCTTCAGCCAACAGCTTGACCACCCTGCAGCTTTCCAGATCAACTGAAGAAGACTTCTTGCTGATCTTCCTGAACTGTTTTTGTGCCTTCTTGATAAGGCAGATATAAGACTGGATCTTCACTTGCACAGCTGCATTATCTCCTCTCTTCATAATCAGCTGCATGTCTTGAATGCTTTGCTTGAGGTTGGAAAAGCTCTCCTGCATGGCGTGGCAGAAATCGAGCAAGATGAGAGAGCGCTCAAGCTCTTGCTCCACTGCTTTCCTCTGCAGTGGCTGGCAAATTGCAACATGGCTGCTTGGCAGGCACATGATCTCATCGATGCAGCTGTAGATATTCCCGATCCTCTTCAAGCCATTACTCATCGTCTCAATGGTCGAAGGCAATGAAGAAACAATTGCCTTCAGGTTCTGGAGCTGCCCTTCGATATCGATTTCGTTGGAGCGAGGGCTCGATGGCACACTTGCAGATCTCAGGTGGAATGCCATGTCTTCAGAGGAAGCTGTAATACTTTTTTTTTCCTCCTCTCTCTGAAGTTGGAAGAGGAGAAGGTATGCTACAATGGTGTCGACCCGGTTAGCTTTATCTCTATATATAACGGAAGAAGAAGAAGAAACAGAGGCAATGGCATCTCTACTCTGTAGACAGCATTGGAATCTCAATTACATTTAAGTAATGTGCTGCTGCAACGGATGCCACCCATCTCCTCGACAAGCTGATGAGTTTTATGTTTGCTAATCAAGTGTGTGTAACAGTGCAAGTGGCATGTCTAGCTCATCTTGTGTCTATCATGTCCTGGCTATTGGCAGCAAACTCATTGCACGAGCATGTAGTTTAAATTTAGATCCAGATCCAGATCATGGGATTGATGAGCTTGCCACGAAAGAGAACAAGAGCTGTTCCTTTGCTCGGCCAAGCAACAGTTGACTTCACCTCCATGATGTGTTCTTATCTGGTACGTTCTTCGTGCAGCATCACATCGCTGGCCTGCCTTCTGCACTCACAGCATTCAGCATCTGCTGCAATCTCAAGATGATTCCACGTGCTGTCCAAATTTCTGATGCATTAGGCCTAACTGAGTCACATTGTCATGTTCCAGTTATTGGCAGCAGGAATCAGCATGGCAGCTTATTCTATTACTGAGCCTTGTCATACGTGTATGCTCCAGCACCCATTTAATGGAGATTGCTAATCAACTAGTATTGGTGCCATGTGTGCTATTGCATCTGATTGCTGAGCAATTTATCAACAACTATTTAGTTATATGGGGAGCAAAGGATCTTGTGCCTATTCCTGTCTCATGTGAATACTGGTGACATGACCATCCCATGGCTTTACGAAGGCAAGGTGGGAACTGTGTACTTATTACTAATTGCATATATTATGACAGCCAAAAATGGTATATGTCTTCTGAATAATTTATTATTTTTTTGCTTGAACATGCTTCAGGTGAAGCGCTCCAAATGTCCGGTGATTGTTTGAGAGCAGTATGCGTCAAGTGAAGGGGGAAATTAGAGGCAAAAGAGTGAAATATTCATTGAATGAGCTCCTGTACATTTCCTCATGTATGATGTAGGTGAACATACAAAATTGTTTTGGTGATCAGCAAATCCTCTAATAGGCGGACGCCAATCACAGGTGTCAGAGTTGGGAATGTTCCATCATTCTATCTACATGCTGAGAGCGTTTAGAAGAGAAACTCTGCTCTGGATCGATTTTCTGAACAGATTCTCGATTCCGCTCTCAAGATCAACAATGTCCAACTCCAACGCCTGCAATTGCTCCTCCTCGCAGATAATTCTTCTCTTTTGGAATGTCTTGGAGACGAGAGACCACTTGCTATAACTCGGCATCACAGTTTGCTTCGAGAGGAGATGTGATGAGATTTCAAGCATTGAGAAAGCTGTCTCTCTTGCTTCAGCCAACAGCTTGACCACCCTGCAGCTCTCCTGATCAGGTGACAGAGTCTTCTTGCTAATCTTCTTGTACTGTTTCTGCGCCTTCTTGGCAAGGCGGATGCATGATGGAATATTGGCTTGAACAGCTGCGTCTTCTCCTCTCTTTATAGCCAACATCATGTCTTGGATGCTTGCCTTGAGCTCAGAAAAGTTCTCTTGCATAGCCTTGCAGAGGTCAAGCAAGACGAGAGAGCACTCGAGCTCTTGCTCCACTGCTTTCCTGTTCTGTGACTGGCAAAGGAGAATTTGGCTGCTAGGCATGCACATGATCTCGTCGATGCTATCATAGATGCTCTTAAGCCTCTTCAAGCCATCATTCATCGTCCTGATGGTTGAAGAAGGTGAGGAGATTGTTGCCTTTAGGCTCTCCGGCTGTTCTTCGACATTGGTTTCGCTGGACCGTGGGCTGGATGGCGCACTCGCAGATCTGAGATGGAATGCCATTATATTTCTCTCTTGTTTTCTTTTCTCTGGAGATGGATAGGAAGAGAAAGGACACTGTGCTGCAATGGTGTCGACCTGGGCATGGTTTGCCTGTATATATAACGAAAGGAGCTGAAGCAATGGCATTTCTGATTGTGTAGACAGCCATGGAATTGTTGTGCTGCTGCAACAGAAGCCACCCAACTCCTCGACAAGCTGATGTTTTTTTTCATGTAAGAGGCATCTCTAGCTCAGCTAATGATTGTACCATCATGTCCCGATTATTGGCGGCAAACTCAGCTGCACGAGGGGGTTGCTTAGTGTTAAATTCAAGTTCAAGATGGTGAGACCAATGAAGCATGCAATGAAATGGGAGAATCAATCATGTGGTTTCTGCACTAGCATGTTACTCCTGCCTGCCGTGCTAAACTGCAAAATGTTCTTATCAGTTGTGAGTTGTCATGCTGCAAAATAAGGACACATTGTGACATTGTCAACCATCTCTAACAAGTTGATGCTTCATGTCTTAGGTTGTGTTGGCAAAGTGGCAAACTCATCTGCACGAGGGCGTGGTTGGTTCTTGCTTGTGTGAGAGGACTCGTTGTTCTTCTAATTGACAGCCTTGGTCCATTGACATTTCAGCCATTATATATCACTCTGTTGTCTTCACAGCATTGCTGTCATGTTTCAGTTGTATGGTACAGCGCATTTCTCTGTTCAAGTGTTCATTATGGATATGATCCACATTTAGTGCATTTTTTCAGTGTATTAGGTGCCGTTCGTGTAGATGAGTTTATGTTTTTTCAACATCAGTTTCCGGCATCAGTTTTGTTATAGTATGTTTCAGCTGTCTGCGGTTAGCATTTGATGTTCATATGCCTTTTGTTTTGATATTTTGCATGTTTGATCCTTTTTCAAGTACAATGTTGGTGCCTCTCCAAGAGCTTACTGTTAGAAATCAGCTTTTGCACAATCTCACAAACACACAGGGAGACACAAGATGGCACAGCGTGGAGAGGAAGAGTTTCTGTATTCACTGCTTGATTTTTCAAGTATTACAGCTCATGACAATGACCTCCTATTTATAGGAGGAGGTACATATGAATACAGATGTTTTTACAGTGTGTGAACTAGTTGAACTCTTCTCCCCTTCTTCATTTAATTGGCCACCATCAAAGTCTCTTTGTTCATATACTGTAGCTTAGACTTTGATTCATAACACTTGCCACATATATTACATTTTCCAGTTATTGGTGAGAATGTGTATGCAGAAACCTATAGCCAAACAGGTGCATGCATATTTAGGTGAATCTAAATCCAAAATCTTTTGAGGTTTTAAACCAAACATATCAAAATATAGTAATACCAAAATTGGTCAATTTTTGTCATTACCAAGTTTTGATAAAATTGGAAGTGTCAACAAAGTGAAAGGACCCGAGATGCGCATTCTCCGATTCTCCGCCATCCTCCTCATCAGCTTGGGCCGAAATTGACATGTGACGCCCATAGTAAAGCCCACACGGCCCATAACCCATCACGCGTCTCTTCAAATTTCCGCCCCTAAATAAAAATAAAACGAAATAAAAGACCAAAAAAAAAAAACTCACGAGAGGCGCATCGGCGGCGGCGCCGCTACAGGGCCACCGGCCGCCGTCGCCGGCGATCTGCAGGGTCAAGCACTCAAGCCCCCGCAGCCTGCTTCCCGCCGGAGGTCAGTTCGGAACCCTACTTTTTTTATTAGCGTTGCAGTGGGTTACCGCTGTCCTTCCACTGTTGCGTATCGCATTAGCGATTGGGTTAGGGGTGTGATTCCAGACTAATTGGTGCTAATCACAAGGTCAGACCTCGTGGGGTTGGATCTGGCATGCTGCGTGTATGCAGGGCAGGCCAGCATGATCCACCATTGAAGGATCGTGCGCTGATTATGAGATTAAACAAGTGCGAGGTCACATGGCCACTTTGAAATCAAACATTTAGGTTCAGAAGTGGACAGCATTAAGCAGTTGAAAGTTGATTCCATCTACTTATAACTTATTCTAGTCGAATCTCTCTTTTTTTCTCTCTCTTCCTGAGAGAAATACTGAAATAGTGTTTCACTTGCAACAATAATTCACATCTTCTGTATTTTTCATGGTTTTTTTTTTTTGGTTACCCATAATTCACATCTTCTGTATGGACATCAGCACATCACAAAATCACATCATCAGATACCACTGAAATCAGAAATCAGAAGCATGTATAAATGATTGGAGATGAGACACTGGCTAGATCAAAACTGTTGTTTTCAATTGCTCTTTTTGTTCTATACATTTACAGATGTACAAAGATTGGCAGATCCTTTAAAAGGCGGAGGCCAACCGCAGGGTGTTAGAGTGTCTTCACTTGAGGAGAATCTATGAGCTAAGAGTGTTTAGGAGCGCTACTCTGCTCTGGATCATTCTCCTGAACAGAAGTTCGGCTCCATTCTCAAGATCTCCAATGATGCACTCTAATGCCTTCAATTGCTCCTCCTCGCAAACAACTGATCTCTTCTTTTGGAATGCCTTAGAGACAAGAGACATCTTGGGAGCCACTAGTTGCTGTGATAGGTGGCACGATGTCGACTCGAGTAGAGAGACGGTGAGCACTCTAGCCTTGATCAATAGCTTGATCAGCTTGCAGTCCTCCTTGTCAGAAGTAGTCTTCTTGCTCATCTTCTTGCATTGCTTCTGCGCCTTCTTGACCAAGCGGGTGAAAGACTGGATCTTGAGCTGAATGCTTGCACTGTCTCCTCTTCTGAGAGCCACGTGCAGATCTTGGATGATGGTCTTCAACTTGGTGAAGTTCTCTTGCATGGCACTGCAGAGATCGATCAGCTCGAGGGAGCACTCCATTTCCCCATCCAATATTTTCCTTTGCTGTGCAGAGAAAACTTGGTTGCTGGGCAAGTGGATCATCTCCTCGATCTGATTGTAGACATCTCCAAGCCTCCTCAGACCATCAATGGTCGTGGAGGGTGAAGAGATGCTTGCCTCTAGGCTTTGCAGCTCATCCTCGATTTCAGCTTCATTGGATTGCCTCTTGGATGGCAAACTGACTGATCTTAGGTGGCAAGCCATCTTTGTAGTTTGTATTGGAGTATTCGAGAGTTGGGAGATGGGGAAGAAAGATGAAACTTAGGTTTGATGTCTCTACTCCTCACGCAATGCCTATTTATACAATGGAAGCAACTGAGACAGCATCAATTTTTTAAGAAATGGGAGAGAGAGAGCATCTTTTGAAAGGTAGACAGAAAGAATCATGCCATATGATTTCCCAGATGCTGTCTGTTGAAGTTGCATGCTAATGCTGCAGAAGTGCTGCATTATCAAGGCTTTTCACATGAAGTACACATTTTTAGTTCACTAGACTTCGCAAACTTGTCTTAACACTCTGTCATGTTGCAATTATAGGTAGCAAGAATCTGCATTTGTTCCAACCGTCATGATGGATCTCGAGGGAAATGCAAGGGAAACCATTAACAGGTTCTTATTTGAGTATTATTAGTGCATGTGTATTAGTTTAATTCTTGTTGCTCTTTGACATTAGTAGGTGTTTCCATCAGTAATTATAAACGATAATGCTAATTACCGGGTTGTAGCTCGTGTGTTGGAGCTGGCATGTTTCAGCTGAGTAGAGCAAGATCCATTTCAGAAGGATCTTCCGCTAGAGGAACATGTGAGTTAACATAACCTTTGTTCCCATAAAAAAACCATTAACGTGAAGCCTGCAAGGCTGTAATAACAAGTTGATAACCTTATGGAGACATGTCACTTTTGTTTAACATCAAAAAATTATAAGAGGCACAAAATTTTACTTGGCTGGAACAGCCCGGATCTTAGGTTGTTCTTTTGCCCTGTAAATGGATGGTATGTTTGAGGCACAATACCTATATTTTAGTTATGAGAAACGTCAATCAGTCATGATGTGAATAATACCAAAGACTCATAGCATGAAATTGACAAAATTGCTTCTCTTTCTTTTTATTTAGTGAACTTTGTATACATATCCACAAGACTATACATGTTGTAAATTGTTGTGATCGACTGATCCTTTAAAAAGTGGAGACCTATCACAGGGTATTGGAGCTCAGGTTGCCTATGAGCTAAGAGTATTCAGAAGAGAAACTCTGCCCTGGATCAATCTCCTGAACAGAAGTTCTGCTCCACTCTCAAGGTCTTTGATAGTGAGCTCCAATTCCAGCAATTGCTCCTCTTCGCACATGACTTTGCTCTTCTGGAATGTGCCGGAGACAAGAGACCACTTAGGTGACTCAATTTTCTTTGATAGGAGACAGGATGTAGACTCAAGCAATGAGATGGTGATCTCTCTTGCTTCTGCCAGTAGCTTCACCACCCTACAATCCATCTTGTCAGAAGCAGTCCTTTTGCTCTTGAATTGTTTTCGCGCCTTCTTGGCTAGCCGGATGTATGCCTTGACTTGTGCAGACGCATCTTCTCCCCTTTTGATGGCCAACATCATCTCTTGTACACTCATCCTCAACTCCATGAAGCTTTCTTGCATGGCATTGCAGAGGTCAAGCAAGACGAGTGACCGTCCAAGCTCTTCCTCCACCGACTTCCTTCGCAGCTTCTGGCAAAGGCTAACTTGGTTGCTAGGTGTGCAAATCAGCTCCTCAATGGAGCTGTAGATATCTCCAAGCTTCCTCAAACCATTGCACATCGTGTCAATGGTTGCTGATGGTAAAGAGACGACTGTGTTTAGGATCTGGAGCTGCTGCTCGATTGTGGTATCATTTGAGCAAGGGCTGGAAGGCACGCTTGCAGACCTTTGATGGCAAGCCATGTTGGGATTGAAGCTTTGGTGCTATTTTCTTCTGTGGGAATGGGAAGAGAAGAGTAAGGAAGAGAAGATGCACTTTGCTGGTACTCAAACACTTTGGCTTCTCTCTTATTTATAACTGAAGAAGCGGAACCAGAAACGTGATTGGGTTTGAATAGAGCAATCGACAGAAAGAATCTCATCTACTAACCTCCTTGCATTGTGCGTTGTCATAACAAGTGATCTGCTCTGAAACATAGCCATTCAAGCCTAGACATGCTGTTATTCATCTGATTTTTAATTAGTGCAACAAATGCTAATGAGTGAGCTTATGAGCCTGTCATGTCTCAACTATTGATGACAGTATACTTGCACGAGGGTTTAGTTTGATTTCAGATCCAGATACATCATCAGGAAGGAAGGAGGAAAAGCAGTTTTGTTTTGGTGCTGCTGAGGAAATAATTATTTTGGTTTTCTTCTGATACTCCTACATTAGGACGAGTTGAACATCCATCTCTCGTGCAGCAGCAGCAGCAGCATCGCTGGCATGTTCCAGCTATCTTCAGAAAGGATGACCATGTAAGTGCACGCATTCTTGACTCAACAACCAGTGTAATTTATCTTGTAATATCAAAGTTTCGGTTGGATAGATATGGCACGATCATGTCAAATCATATTTATTAGGGAAGGTAGCAGTGAGCAGCTAAGCATACAGCAGAAATGTGACATGATTAGTTAGCTTAAGTTTTGACAAGAACTTTCTAGGATGCAACAGATGCACACGAACGCAATCATCATCTGGCAAAATATTTGAGATATTTTAAGAGTTTGCGGGCGTGCAAGGAAGTGTTGAGAAATCAAACAATCATTGTCACAGTAGTCAAGTCTTTGTTACTTCAGTTGGCGTAACTTCCGATTGTACTCTTGGATAGAGATAATGTGCCACTTGTTCAAATTGGCAGCTTTTGATAGGGTAAACACAGGCTCCAAGATGGTAGAGAAGGAACAAATCACATGTTAACAAAACTGTGTAATTTCTTTTTGCAAGGAAGCAAGGCATGCCTTTTCAATTATGTATCTTACTATACATTTAGAGTTCATATATATACATATAAATACAAAATTTTGTGGTGATTGACAGGTCCTATAAAAGTTGGATGCCAATCGCATTGCGCCAATGGAGCATCTACGAGCTAAGAGTGTTCAGAAGGGAAGCCCTGGTTTGGATCAATCTCCTGAACAGATTCTCAGCTCCGCTCTCTAGGCCAACGATGCCCAACTCTAATGCCTGCAATTGCACCTCCTCGCATGAAACTTTGGCCTTCTGGAACGATCTGGATATAAGAGACCACTTGCTTGGATTGCAGGTGGAGATTTGCTTCGACAGGAGCTCTAGGGCAGATTTCAGGACCGAGGCAGTGATCCCTCTCGCTGTTGTCAACAGACTGACAAGCCTTCCATCCTCATCAGAGGTAGACTTGTTGCTGGCCTTCTTCAGGTGATGCTTAGCCTTCTTCACCAGGCGGATGTATGACTGAGCCTTCACTTGAACAACTGCATGATCTCCCCTGTTGAGAACCATCTGCAGCTCTTGGATGGTCATCTTCAGGTCAGCGAACATCTCTTGCATGGCGCTGCAAAGATCCAGCACCTCGAGAGACCGCTCCATCTCTTCCTCCAGCCTCTTGCCATGTGCTTGGTTGCTATGCAAGCTTATGATCTCATTGATGCAGTTGTAGACGCCCCCAAGCCTCCTCAGAGCATCAGACACCATTCCGATGGTGGCGGATGGCGAGGAGATGCCTGAGCATATGTTGCGCAGCTCTTCTTCGATCTTGATGTAGTTGGGGTGAGGCATAGACGGCAGGCTTGTCGATCTTTGATGGCCAGCCATGTTTGGAAGGAAATTTGGTGCTATGCCTCAGACTCTGAGTGTTGGGAGCAGATGATGAACTGGTGGTGCTAATGCTCCAACTCTCCCTACTTATAATCAGGAGGTTGAGAAGATGGTATGAGGCAAATTATGCAGAGACAGCAGGAATCTCCACTGCTCTGCTCTCCCATCTGCTCTTTGATTTCATGGCCAATGCAGCTGCAGACAAGGTGATGCCCTTCAGATGTTGTCTAATTCCAGGTACACTGCTAACTAACCTTTGCTGTGTTGTCATGTCTCATGCATTGCAAGCAGAGTAAGCTGCACGCTCAAGAGATTGTACTGTTGGGTTCTTATGGATGACAAAAGCACAAAAAGAACGAAACAACAGAGGTGCGTGGAAGTTTCATCAGTGTTGATTGTTGAAACTTGTTTCAGATATCGTAAGCAGGATCCACCATTTGTATTCACCTGCCAAGTTGTAAGGATCTGAGCATATCTGATCAAATGAACATCTGAAGCAACACGTCATCACTTGTTTGGCAACATTAGAGGTTCACTACTCGTTGATCCTGTTGCTCTGTCTGTAGGAATTTTTTTTCTTTTATGTCCAATGCTTTGTCTACAACTCTACGTAGGACTTCTCCATCATGCCAGCGGGCTCATCGGAGATTCCTCATACTGCAAATGATCTCAAATAGTCTGAAAATTTGTGACATCAAAAAGACAGCCGGAAGGTGCAATCCTCTAATTTGCTCCAGCTTCAGGGAACAGTGTGAATAACTCTACTTTGGCTAAGTGAAAAGAACTATGTGAAGCTGAGCTGATAGCGTGGCTCTGCCCCTTCCCGCTGTTTAGGAGTTGCTTTTAGCTAGTAGTTCCTAAGCTTCAGTTTTTGGCTTTGCTTTTTCTCCCTTCCCTTGTAACAAAAATTCTTTTTCTTCTAACATATTGACATGTAATCCTTTTGCACATTCGTGAAAAAGCTGAGCTGATAATATATTACCCTGACACTAGTCTACTTAAGGAGGTAACCTATCCTATGCAAATAAGTTTCGGGTGCATCCCCAAAAATTCTTGAAAAAAATATACATGTATTTCCAATAGTATTTTAATTGTGTGTGAAGTCTCTTTAAAAAAATCATTATATATAGAGACCAAATTCTAACTGACTTATATTCAAACTATTAGTTTTCTAAAAAAAACGGATGAAATAAAAATAACTTTGAAGCGGAGACTTTACATGTATGTGTAGTACACATGTACAGTTTTTTCTAGTATTTTAAGTGGAATTTGTTAGATGGTGTGCACGGTGTGCATCCAAAACTTATGTGCACATGATACGTTCTTAGTTAATGACTGATTGTTAGTCCAGTTTATGTGGAAGGTGTTTCACAACAAATAATTTCGTACATGTACGAATGTAAAAGACTAAAGGAGTAGTAGTTATGAAACAAAGCTAAATTGTGTTCATCAGCATATGTGACATGAGATGGTGAGAATTCTGATCTTTTCTTCTTCCTTTCGATGGGTAAGATGACATCGGAGAGCACAGTAGTCTAAGATAATTGCTCAAAATTTTTGCTCAAAATTTTCTACTGCTATTTTTTATTGTTCACCATATACTCATATCCAGGTGTCAAAATTAAGCTGAGCTATCTACTGTACATGCAGCTCTTCCATTTTTTAGCTCTGATCTGTTCATACACACTCTGACAGTGAGCTGCACATGTTGAGCAAGAAGACTCTGCATTGCACGAGTCGCCTGAAGAGTAGCTCCAGCCCATCCTCCAGCCGCTGGATCGTGTCTCCCAGCGTTCTCAGCTGCTTCTGCACCCGCGCCGCCGTCTCGCCGCCGTCGTGGAGATCTTTGGACGGCGACGAGCTGCAGTACAGGTGAGCCAACGCCGGCGGCGAGGCGGCCGCGATCTCCTCGGCGTCCTCGCACGCCACGCGCGTGCTGTTCCTGAACGCGCGCGCCACGCACGTCGACCACCTGCTCGGCCCGGTGGCGCCGCCCGCCGCCGCGACGCGCCGCGACAGCGCCGCCACGACGCGCTCGAGCACGTCCACGGCGAGCCGCCGCGCCTCCTGCAGCGACTGCGCGTCGTCGCCGTCGCGGGTTGGCCGCTCGCGCCTCATGCTGTTCGTGAGGCGGCGCTGCTGCTTCTTGACGTCGCCGCGCGCCTTCCTGGCGAGGCGCGCGTAGGCGCTCGCCGCGCTCTGGGCGCCGGCGGCGTCGCCTCGGCGGACGGCCACCTCGAGGTCAAGCGCGCTGGCGCGCATCGCCCGCAGGCTGTCCCTCGCGGCGGCGCACGCGTCGAGCAGCGCCACCGACGCCTCCAGCTCCTCCTCCACCTGCTCGGCACAGGCGAACCTCACGAGCGGCCCAACATGCTCGTACACCCGCGCCACGTCCTCCAGCGCGCCGGCCATCGCCGCCGCCGCCGCCGAGGAAGACGACGACGACGCCGCCACGTTCTGCCTCAGCCTGCACAGCTGCTGCTCCTCCATAGCTGCAGATCACCACACTAGCTTCCCTCAATTCTTGGGAATTAATGGCGATCGATCGAGGAAGACGAATGCATGCACCATGGACAGATGCGATATATATCCTGAGCCGCCGGAAGAATCTCATCGCTGGCATGTCGGTACGGCCTTCCTCGCCGGCAAGGCCTGGCTGGCATGCCTCCCGTGGGCGCGGCACCCACACCGCACGAGCGCGCGACGGCGACGACGGCGACGCACCACGTACGTACTAGGAAGCGTCGAGCAGTTGCAACCACGAGTGGTTGGAGCTTGACGACGAGCTCTCAGAGCTACGCGTGGCGCCTCCACGGAAGCGCGCGAAGCCGACGAGTGAGTTCGCGCGCGATTTGATTTTTGAATGAATGATTGGGATGCACGGCCGTACCAGCGAAAGAGGGGAGGGGAGGAGATCTTTGGGGATCCTGCAATCGGATTAAACAAACAGATTAAAGTGGATTAATTTGTGCTCTGACGTGCATGACATCGTCAGATACGTTCATACGCTGGCCTGATACAGTATTATCTGTATCTGTATAATCATGATTTAAGATATTTCTCTGATGTGTTTCGTCTGATTGATGCTGTCTCTCTCACCTAATACATGTAGTACGTGTCACTTTCTCATCAGGTTTGTGAAATTGGTTTGTCTCCACTGATGCAACAGATGACAACATGCTGACATCCTGGCTTTTGTTTTCTGCAATTCAACATGGAATTGTTATTATTTTTTTTAATTTTAAAATTTTTTTTCCAAAACTTATTTTCAAATATAAACATTTCAGCCACGCCTCCGTACCTACAGTGGATGTGTCAGTATCGTTTTGCCACACCAATTGGTTTGGATTTAGAAATAGGTTTCGTGAGATTTTATTTTTAAAATTAAGAAGGTTAAAAAAATTAAAAAAAAAACTTCAGCATGCTGTTTCATATGTACTGATCTGGTTGTCACTTTCAAGAACAGCTTGGCAACCAGATTAACAGTGCATACTGAGACAGGTTAAGAGATGAAAGAAAAGGCTCAACTCAAGTTACACTAGCTGTACAAAGTTACATCACAGGTACAAATGAATTATATCATGTGTATACAGATAAACACAGAGAGAGAAACTTTTTTCGACAGCCAATTAAATTAGGAGATTGAAGAGTTGCAGTATCAGGGCCATGTCTACCTAAAATGCTGAGGCTCTCAATTCCCAAATGCTTCGGTGGGAATTATCGAGTAGAGACTCCAAACAGAGCATCAAACATGTCTCATTATCGATGTAGAGGCAGGATTGATATCCATTATCTAAAAAAAAATTGTCTCATTATCGAGTATCAGCTAAGATTCACCCCACAGTACCAACCTCCTTAAACACTGCCTTGATTCTTGATAGAGAATTTCTACAAGCAATTATAGGGCCTCTAAGAAGAAATATCTTGTGATCTCTGTTTCTTTGTCAGAATCTTCCTTTGCTCTCTGTCTATTTCTTTTATAGATAATGTCCATTGCTCTGTATCCCTGACAGTCTCTGATAGTCTGATGCTTTGTGCCCCCTGTCAATAACACTCTGGTGAATTGGTGATTAACTTCTTTACAGGACAATAGTTTTCTCCAATATGATTATGACCACCAAAGAAGATCATTCAACCCTGAGAATGCAGGCCAACACAGATCTCACATCAGTTGCTGCAGGCCTAAGGATGACACCCTGAAACTTGGCAGAGGGCCCAAACCAAGCAAAAGCAAGGCACATCGGTTGTGAGACTGGAATTGAGAATCTGTGATGGTCTCTGCACACTGTTGCTGTTCATCCAAACCTCCAAGGTGAATCACTTGCTATGTACTTACCAGCTAAGTCTGAAATGAAGCTAGGAAACTCTGCCATTGTTTTGGCCGAGTCGAGTCTTCTCTTCTTCAGAGCGAAGATGGAGATCACTGTATGCATTTGCACAAGCGGCAGTGAAGCTCTCCATTGCTTCAAAGACCTTATTCATACAAGATTGCAAACCAACTTCAGCAGTTGGACCACTGTCGTGAACCACCTGCGCAGATAACGACACACCGCTCTGATTGGAAACAAGCACAAGTTTCTTGCTTTGCGCATCGAGAGCCTTGCGCATTGACAGTTCATCCCTCTCCATCACTCTAAGGTCCCTGTCCATATCTTTGTTAGCCATCATACCTTGCCTCCATTCTAACCTGTGCTTCTCCCAGAGGTGCAGAACACTTGAGGCAAAAGCCTGCATTTTGTCTACTACTTCCTTCTCTGATATTCTTCCCGTGCCGATTGCCCAATTATTACAGATGATGAAAATGGGGGGTGCTCCTAAGCGTCCTGGAGAAAAGGGGGGAGTCCCGTCATCAGTAACTTCGGGCACATAGTCAATTCCCCTCTTGAGCCACTCATTTAAAGTGCCAACAAAGCTCTTTTGAGCATTGACCCATGTAGCAAAACTAGAAATCAACTCCAGTAACTGAAGCTCTAGCCGCTTGATTAAGTCCATGTGAGCTTCACTGAACCTTGCAGAATCTAGCTTAGAGTCCAAGTTTCTAGCTTGGGATATGGCGTGGCATTGGATCTGATGGCATTTTGACATGGCATGCCACATTTGCATTAACCTGAAAATCCATTGTATATATCCAAGTTAGCATGCAAATAACAAAGTAATCCAAGGTGACAACTTAAAGTTGAATAACAACACCCGTTAAGATTTAAGAAGCATTTCGAATTTGTACTGACAGCATGTAGAAAGTCATAATAATCGAAACTAATAATCACATGGCAGTGCCAGTACACCATAAAGTGAGAAAATGTAACAATGCATTCTGTTAATGCTCACCAGTAATCGCTAAATGCCTGAAATGCCATATACTTCACATACTAACTGTTGTGTCTAAATGTGTACTTAAGAATGCTAAATTCTTGCCTTCTTGCAAACCAAATTCTAAATTTGTCCATGCTGCCTTCCCTGATCTACTCCATTCAATGAAAAAGTCATAAAAATGTACGTGTATGTGCATTGTGTATGCAAAATATGCATTAGTAGTAGTACAACTCATGTGGAATTTCATGTAAAGAGATGCATATCCCATACCCTTGAATCAGTTCACATGTTTGCAGCCATAGTTCGTCATCTCTCAGATTATTGATGTTTTTTGAGATAGTATTGACAATCTGAATGGCAATGCTTATCTTTGTTGATAGCTTCCTGATATGAGTTTCAGTTGCCTCAAGCTTGTGTGCTTCGGCACCCCTTCCATACAAAACTTTCAGCTCCTCACGCTTTTGGTTATACAGCACCCTCATCTTCTCCTCAGTCTGTGATAAACAAAGTTGCTTGAGTATAACCCAACATTGAACATAATAAAGAAGAAATCAAGTCTTCTTTAACAAGCCTATAAAAGTAAAATAATAATGGGATGACATTCCAAAGTAAGGGAAAGGAAAGGTAAAGACAAAGCACAAGAAGCACAAAGCCCTCTACAGAGTAAAACTGTAAGGCATAATCATTTCTTGGGAATACTGGTATACATGGTTGGATCCCACATGTCATTATGACAACGAATGCATACAAGGGATGTGGCAAACAAATTCAGTGGAATTAAAACTATCAGATTGGACTTACAGTATTTGTAGTGCCAACTCCTAATCATCTATAATTAACTACACGACAAGTTCCCGAAAAGGAGAAATGTGCATATTTGACAAGAAATAGTTAATATCCAAGTTCATTATGCAAATACAGTTTGTTACTCAAAATATTCCAATCGAATATACTTTGACAATATTAGGCAGCTAAAAACAAGTTAATAACAGCAAACAGTCAACTTTGCTTTCCTGAACTGAATGTTCAAATCAGACATCTAAAGGAAAACAAAAATGTACACGCATAACAGATTAAAACAATTCAGCTATAAATTCAAAATTGTAGAGCGCGATCAGAACCTTGACTTCCTCAAGAAGCTTTTTCTCCCACATGTACAGCTTCTGCAATGTTGAAGAAAGGTTACCACATTCCATAGCCTTGTCCTCCTCAAATTGCAGGAACTCCTCCCCCAACGAAGATAGCCCACAAATCATCATCGAGGATACTGCAACAGCAATTGGGTTATGAAAATTTCCACTTGTCTCATCAGATTACAAGAATGGCAAAAAAAAAAGATTGGAAATTTAGACAGAAAAGCAAGGAATGCATCATAATAAACCTTTTAATCCTGAACTCTTGTGGTAGTAAGGCATCTTCCCAACCTCAAGCACCTTGGATACATCGAATGCGGACTCTGCGGCATGCTCGAATTGTGATCTGATCTCCTCCACCACCTCGACATCGTCATTGTAAACCTTCCCGGGGATCGCGGGAGGCCCCGCGGCATCCGAATGCCGCAGCTGTTCTTCAATCACACTCTTCTGAACTACATGGAGATCACTGATCATGCTGCTGCTGGTGGTACTACTGCTGGCCTCCGAGGACTTGGACTTCCTGTGCTGCTCCTCACTGACATCCTTCGCCGGCAATGGCATGCCATTGGCATCCTGGTGGTTGTCAACCTTGTCGACCTCGTCGTGCTCCAGCTCAGGGACGCCATTGTCATCTTCCTCCCGCGCGTCCATGGAGCTCCGGCTTGGCGTGTAGGCCGGTGGAGCAGGAGATGGCTGGTCCTGGTGGTAGTAGCTCTCGAATGACTCGAACGGGTTGAAGAAGTCCCAGGCGGACACCCGCGGCGGCGACGGCGGCGGCGCGGCGCCGCCGTAGTAGGAGCCGGGAAGCGGTGGCCCGGCGGCGCCGTCCCCCGGGTAGTAGTGAATGGTCGCATTGGCCGTTTGGGGGCGGTGCTCGTAGGACACAACGGACGACGGCGGCGGCGGCTGGCTGCGGGCGTAGCTGATGCTGAAGAAGCTCTGGCCGTAGCCGCCCATGTCGACGCCGTATTCATACTGCCCGCCGCCGGGGCCGTAGCCGTACGGCGGAGCGTAGGTGTATGGCGTGGCCGCGTGCGGCGCCGGAGCCGCGGCGGGGCGTGGGGGAGGCGGCTCGGCGTCGTCGTCGTCGGACGGGAAACGGATGTGGCCACCACCACCATCAGAGCCGCCATCGTCGTCGTCGTCGTCGTCGGAGGGGAAATGTATGTGGCCGCCGCCGTCATCGTCAACCTGTTTGTTGCCCACCGCGTCGATGGGGAGAGGAACCACGGCGGCGGGGAGCGAGTGATCCCCCTTCCTCAGGTCGGGGAGGCGCAGCGGCACGGCGGGGTCGTCGGACGACGACGGCGGCGGCAGCGCGTGGACGCCGCGGAGGAAGTCGTGCAGCGCGGCGGCGGCGCCCCGCAGCGAGGCGGCGTAGGCGCGGTGGGCGTCGGCGAGCGCGTAGCGGTGGCGGATGGCGTCGGCCAGCAGCGCGGCGCGGTCCCGGCACAGCGCCACCGCCGCGCCGCCCCCGCCCCCGTCAGTCTTGGACTGGCCGCACCCCATGGTCGGCGCGCCGCGGGCGAAGCAGCAGCGGTAGAAAGTTCTAACGGCGCGGCGGCGACACTGGACGCATGCAGTGCAGATGAGAGATCTGAAGCAAGGGAGCAGCACGTACAGTGGCGGTGGCGATGGGCGATGGCGACGCGACGGCCGCGAGAATCTTCGCGCTTCTCGGCTTCGTCCTCGAGTCGAGCGGGCCGGCGCACGGTGAAAACGTCACGGACTGGACAGCGCGGGTTGGCGGTTGCCGGCGGCGAGCGGAGCAAAAGCGGGGGGACAGCCGTACGTGGGCGGCGTGAAAAAGGCTGCGTTAGGCCCTGTTTAGTTCCGCACAAAAACTTTTACACAATATCACATCCAACATTTAAACACTTGCATAAAGTATTAAATATAGACTTAAAAAAACTAATTGCACAGATTACAACTAATTTGTGAGACGAATCTTTTAAGTTTAATTGATCCATAATTTAACAATGTGGTGCTACAGTAAACATTTGCTAATGATAGATTAATTAAGCTTAATAAATTCATCTCGTGGTTTTTTTCACAAACGTGCAAAAGGATTGTATGTCAATGTATTAGAAGAAATTTATCTCATGATTTACTGTCGGATTCTATAATTAGTTATTTCAGTGCTTGAATATCCCATACGATGACTTATATAATATCTGAGATGGCAAAATTTTATAGCTGCATCTAAAGACCCCCTTATTCGGCTTTGCTTTGCTCCGGTGGTGGGGACGACGTCACGACGCGACGCGACGCGGCCTCTGCGACTCCACCTCATGTTGTGTGTTTGCTTCGTCACGCGGGCGGCGCACGGGAGGCAGGGCCATGCATGCATGCATGCGTGGTGGTCTGGCTCGCTCGATCTCCACTTGAAAAGGGTAGGACATGGGGTTGCACATGTGACGTGTGTGGGGTACGTGACGACCACAATCGCACCAGAAAGAAACAAAGCTTGTATAGTAGCTGGCTGCCTGGGCTAAGCTTGGCACTATGCCGGTGGCAGGTGTTTTTGTTCTTGCTGGTATCCATTATTGCTTCCACCCATAACTGTAGTTTTATTTTTTTTAAAAAAAATCCCATAACTATAGTTTGGCTTGCTATTGTTCCTTCAACCTTTTTCTTTCATCATCTTCTTCTTGCTATACTACGCGTTGTAATCACGATTACATTCGTCATCGAATTGATGGAGCTACCAACTTTCTCGCCGTTTCACTAGCAGCAACGGCACTCTCAGCAGATGAGCAATGGCGTTATAAATGGCTCTCACCAACCAACTTTTAATATTAGATAAGAGTAGATTTTGTTATTTACATGTTATTCAAATAATTATGGAAAAAATATAAGAAAGAATTAAGAAGATACATAAATATATGTGATATATAACATTTCACAAATATATAAGTTAAAATAATTTAACTTATACAAGTTGCAACGAAAAGAAAAATTAAACTATACACTTAGTTAACGTAAATTTACATTTTTTTAAACGTGTAGAAATTAAATTTTATCATGTATATTTGAGGAATGATCTATCATATATTAATATATCTTATTGATTTTTTATAGACATTTGAATAGTATGTAAATAAAGAGAGATGTCCTCTCAAGGGTTTAGAATTGTTTCCATCTTAAGTGAATATGATTATATATTACCTCCCTATTCAATATAGGGAATTGCTTAAAGAATAGTCACGAGTTTTTTTAAAAAAACTTCAAATAATATTATTGGCTTATCCATTATTAAAGCTTTGACTTGTTAGTAGCTCTCAAGATATTTAGTTTAAAAATATAAAAATCATATTGTTAGGTATTTCTTTGAAAGTAATTTTAAAATATTATAATTTTGTTTAATAGTATTGTTATTATATTTTTAATTGAAAAAATAGTTGTTAAAGTTGCACGTTAAAGGTAGATAGTGTCATATATTTATATTTATATTCTACTGGTTAAATTGTGCACAATAATCTGGTAGCAATTTCATCTTAAATTTTGAGACGGTACAAACAAAGTGGAGGCGGCGAACCCAGCCAAGGATGGTGGAGATGCCACCACACGTCGCCAAGGATCGATGGTGCAAGGCAACGTCCCGCTCTCGAAGTCCCGGACGCCGAGGTCCATCATCAGGTCCAGCTGCGCTTGAACAGCGGGTGGATCAGCTGGTCACTGTCGTCGGCGCGTGGTCTCCTCCCACGCCGCCGGCGAGATAACATTGCCGGACGTGAAGCTTCCGGAGCTGAACTCCGTCGATCGTGCTCACGTCGTCGCCTCTTGACGCTCGGTAGGGATGCAAGTGGGTAATCCTGTACTCCTGTTATCTGTATAAAAATTCGCTAGTTTATTTCTCGTATGGTAGTATAAAATTTAGAAGAAAAAATAAAGTAGAATAAACGGGGAAAAAAGTCCACTTCTCCGTCTCACTTGCGTCCCTAACGCTTGGTTCGTTGGAGATGAGATGCTCGTCGTCACCGTCCTGCGCCACATCCTCTCCACGAATATGCATTTTGATCATGACCACCGGAGACACAGACGCGCCGCCGAGGTCGACGACTCTATAATCAATCCAACTACGCGCGCGACGATAAGAAACATGAATCTGAATTCGCCTACAGTTTAACAAACGTCGCATAGCAATGCACTGCTGGCAGCCAATGTGCCCGATTGGCCACTGCATGCCGACCAAGAAAATCAAACCTTGTATGATTGTCCATGCAGAACACGTTCTTGATTCGGACTTTGGTCCCGTACTCGATCTGGTGAGGAAAAAAAATTATTCAGAGAGATTCAGAGAGGCGCAATTCGAGATTACGAAATCTGGATAGACTGGTGTCCCACTGCATCATGATCATGATCAGCTCTAGATGACTTTGTGGCGACTGCTGAGATTGCTCGTACTGCTGCTGCTATCTTTCTCGTCTTTCCATGGGCTTAGTCCAGTCCAATGACAAAGGCCGAGACAGACACCAATGTGCTTTGCCAGGAGTAGAGTATATGGTGATTTGACTGATTTCTTCCTTTCATGGCGATGCACAAAGGAAAAGCTCACGCCTATTGCATCGAGCTGCTTTGCTGTTATTAGCCTTTTGGAGATAATAACAACTCCTGTAAAAAAAGTTTAGGGGTTAGCCAGAGCTAGCTATTGTACTAATTAACCACTATACAGTAGTACTGTCTTTCTTTTCTTTAGTTCTTTAAAGGTTGTCACCTCTCGTGGAGTAATTATTTGAATGTATCGCTACCTCATCTTATCAGTCATCGTTAATCAGTACTCGCTCTGTTCGAAAAAAATAAATCTAGTACTGAATATGATATATTACAGTACAAATGAATCTGGACAGATATATGTTTAGATTTATAATAATAGGATGTGATACATTCAGTATTAGATTGTTTTTTATGGGACGGAGGGAGTATCATCTATCGACTTCCATTCGTGGTACGTGCTGTTTCTAGCAACAGAATCATGAGTAGCAGAGACGAGGCTTTATTCAGAGAGAACCTTTTGCTTAAACTCTGAAAATTTCCAGAAAAGCAACCATAACTATACAGTAACAAACTTGGCAGAGATCAACTTGCTCTTAGGGACAAAAAAAAATAGCTCCTTATCTGCATATAGTATTCAGATGAGTGACCATGTTGAAATAGCCACCGTAATCCGGTATTCCAAAGGACAAGTTGCCTTTCTAAAAAAGAGAAAATCCAAAAGATACCATTGAAAAAGGGTAAAGCATCGATAGGTGCAAGTTCTATAAAATGCTATCGTTCAAGCAATTTTATCCTATAAATACCATCACCATTAGGATTTCGTCCATCGTGCCCAATCAAATATAATTATGGAACTCACACTTATCGATAACATTTCTTAGAATCGGAACTTGTCAATAGCATTTCTTGATTTTCTCCTTGAAAAAAAAACAGAAAAGAAGCCTCAACTTCAATACGGTTCAATTAGACATTCAAGCCCAACAAGCGGGTTCCTTGCCTCATCGCACGTGATCTGAGCTGTAATTGGGCCTTCCAAATGAGCTATCAGTACGTAGGCCGTGCTAGGATGGGCCTAGGCGCACACCGTGTGGGCTGCTTGCTCCTATCTTATCTGGACATTTTTGCAGAGAAACCCCTGCAAAGAATCACAGAGCAGAAGCAGACACAGACCTCGTCGCCTCCAGATCGACGGCGGCGACGACGACGGCGGCGGCGGGTGCCACCGCCAACACCGAGGCAAGAGAGCGGCAATGGCCATGAGCCGCGGCCAGCCGTCTGCATGGGGAAGGAGGCGGTCAGGCGGCGGAGGAGGGGGAGGAGATCCGCATCTGCTCCAGCTTGACCAGGCAAGCTTTCCTCGACGCCCTCCCCTCTCATCCCCTCCGCCGCCATGCGTGTCGGATCGAACTGCTTCTCCGTGAGATTTACAGAGAAACGCCATTTTCTGGAGGATGCATGTGAGATGCTGCAGTGCAGATGGATTGGACCACAAGGTACATTGGCGATAAGAATTTGTCGAGGAAGTTGTTCAAATCGAAGCCAACCAACCAAACACCTTCCTAATCCTAATCAAATTTGATGTGGGCGAAAAGATCTGCGGCTAGCCTATCACCCATCGATCTCTTCCTACGCCATTAAAGTTAACAAGCAAGCTAGGAAGCTACATGCTGTCCTCGTGTCGATCTCTTTATTATCCACAGTACGGTACGGACCAGTACACAGTTGCATCACTTGCATGATCATTGATCAACCAGCTCACAACCTCACTCCTTTCCCTTGCAGGATTGGTCTTTTTTTATGGATTGCTATGCAATTGTAATTGACAAGAAAACACAGCGAGGTATAGCGAAGAACTCTTCAGTGTAGTTCTTGGAACAACTCTTTACAGAAGTGCAACCTGCAGCGCATTGCGAGTTCAGAAACCAGAAATGTGCAAGAGTTCAGAAAGGCATGTAAAATGGAGAACATATGGATGCCACATCTGATGATATCACATCATCGTAGAAATATGGAGCACATACCATATGCAAGTTGCTTGTAATGCTAGTCAAGTCTTCCTCAACAAACCCCTAATGATCAGATAAGGAAGGACACACGAAGCATCCTAAGAAATCTCACTTGATGTGGCTCTCCATCTGATGTTTCGGTGTGTTTCTTGTGTTGACAGATGCTGGAGCTTGAAGTAAATGCCTCTGCATATGCTTCTATCCAACACTGAACCACTGCTGCTGTACGTACCCAATCATCTGAAACCAGTTCAGTACTATGGCCTCCACAAGAGGACCCCAATGCACCAACTGTTGCCTCCATTGTAGCCAACATTGCACTACCAGATTCATGACCCTGCTGCTCGCACCAGCTAGTGTCATTGATGAGTGCGTGCATGCCATGGACCAATTTGTTGCTCATCTATTCAAAGCACTAATGGATATCCTCTGGAAAGTGAAAAGTTGATATATTTTCTTTTACAGATGGCCATGATCCAAATCAGATCCAACTCCAAGGAACACATGCAACGACTTGACTTGAAGGCAGCTTCAGTCCGTACGTAGAAATAAAGCTCTTTCTCTTTTTTTGAATGAACAGAGCAACATATCATGATCATAATGTTTAGCAGAATTTGAACTTATACGCTAACTACGTTCAAGGAGGTTTTAAATGTCTGTCATTTGTCAAATTTCTCTTTGTGGTAGGATTTAGCGTCTGAAACCATGAAACATGTACATTTTTCTTTGTGTTGTGAAACATGTTCATGTTATTTTCCTTTGTGTTGTTTTTTATGTCTGAACCTCTTTGATCTCAATGCAATGATACACATTCCCAAAAAAATAAGCCATGAAACCTATAATCTTCATAAAACTACACCTTTTTTTTTCGGGGAACTACACTATTTCTTTTAGAACCAGACTAAGGGCCCGTTTAGTTTCCAATTTTTTTTTCCCAAAAACATCACATCGAATTTTTGGACACATGCATGGAGTATTAAATATAGATAAAAAGAAAAATTAATTGCACAGTTACGGGGGAAATCGCGAGACGAATCTTTTGAGCCTAATTAGTCCGTGATTAGCCATAAGTGCTACTGTAACCCACATGTGCTAATGACGGCTTAATTAGTCTTAAAAGATTCGTCTCGCGGTTTCCCGACGAGTTTTGAAATTAGTTTTTTCATTCGTGTCCAAAAACCCCTTCCGACATCCGGTCAAACGTCCGATGTGACACTCAAAAATTTTCTTTTCCCCAACTAAACAAGCCCTAATACTATCTGAGATAATAAGCCAGTAGTTGGGTTCAATGTATGTCAGATCTGGCAAATGAAATATGGCTCCACCATAGGAGAAACAATGATCGTGGGCATTGAAATTGTGTAACACGGATTGCAACATCTCACCATGGGAGTTCATGGTCTTGTCCCTTGCCAGCTAGCTACTTCGTGTTTGGTACTACTGAAAATCTGAAACTAAGTTGCATATCTCCCTATCACATATCTCCCCTATAAATACATTGCCATCGACACAAACCATCACCAATTCACCAAAAACAACCTGACATTTCCCCTTTTTTTTTTCCCCTGATCACTTCCTTGGAAAGCTAAGCAAAATTAAGCAACCATGATCAGCTCCAAGAAGCTAGCTCAGCTTTCCAAGAAGTGGCAGGGAATGGGTGCCATCGGGAGGAAGAGGGTGACGGCATCGGAGAAAGAGACCATCCACCACTCATCCTGCAGCTCATCAGTCGCCGGGAAGGGCAACTGCGTCGTCTACTCGTGCGACGGGAGGCGGTTCGAGATCCCGCTGGCGTACCTCCGCACGCCGGTGTTCGTGGAGCTCCTGAGGATGTCCCAGGAGGAGTTTGGGTTCAGCAGCGATGGTAGGATCACACTGCCGTGCGACACCGCGGTGATGGAGTATGTCATGTGTTTGCTGGGGAGAGAGGCCTCGGAGGAGGTTGAGAAGGCTCTCCTCAGTTCCATTGTGATGCCTTGCAGCCACCACCCAAGCAGGATGGCGCAGCACCAGCATTTTGCTGTATGCAGCATCTGAAGTCTGAAGAATCACACAGCATCTGAAGTCTGAAGAAGAGCTCCAGGGATATTCAGCTTGTTCTTCCTCTTTTTTTCCATCTTTTTTCCCAAATGTACCTTTGGAGCACAGTTTTTTTGTGCAATGTTTTTCCAAGGTACTGTGGGTGTACAGATGGAGCATGTAAAAATAATCACAGCATTGTGATTAGAAAAGAGGATCAGGCTAAATTTCCATGCACTGAAATAATAATGAAGTTGTGTTGTGTTGAGATCTTTGCTTTTCCAGACTAAAACACGCAGCTTTTAATATACGTTCCCTATTTATGGTTATTTGTCAGTAAGGTTTAGCTTATGTCGTGATTTAGAAGTCTTTAGCCAAATGAGTATAATTGTTTCGGGAGTGACATGTTTATGGAGGGATGAACACCTATGTTTATGGAGTGACATATCAGTATATCACATATTAATCTATCTTACTTTTTTTAAAAAAATAATGACATTTTAAGCGACATGTAAATACGATAGAACATCTCCTTGAGGGATAAATGAACTTTCCCTGTATGAAACAATACTAAGGCCATGCTCGTTTAGGTGTATTGGGAACAAATCTCTTGTGAACGAAAAACGGAGTGGTTCATTAGCGCATGATTAATAAAGTATTTATTATTATTTGAAAAAAAGATCAATATGATTTTTTAAAACAACTTTCATATAGAAATTTTTTTTTGCAAAAAATGCACCGTTTAGCAGTTTGAAAAGCGTGCGCGTAGAAAACTTGAGATGTGAGTTGGAAAAATTGGGGAAAGATGTTACCATTTGTTCAGAGTCAAATTTAGCACTAGATCAAATTTGGACTAAAAAAACTTGGAGATGTCCACATATGGTAAAGAAAAAAGTTAGCTATGAGAAATTCTAGTTGCAGAAATCTAAATATACACAAGCTGTTCTGTGTAATAACCTATTAATAATCTTACAACAATAATTCTTATGACGTCTGCGTGTCATTGCTTGATCACTACCGTGTGTTGCTGCATGACGAGCACCGAGCCCATCTCCAGCGAGTCGTTGGACGCGAGGATCTCCGCCGCGGGGCCCATCTCGCCGCCGGCGTCCGCCCACCGTTCCAGCCCGGCCAAAAGCTCCGGCGGCTGCCTCCCTCCCCGGCCGACGATGACCAGCGAGAACATCCCGGCCATCCCGGCCAGCGTCTCCTCCACGTCGGCGGGGCTCTCCACGACCTTCTCGACGTACATGGCCATGTCCGTCGCCGCGTACCTTTTTTCGCGAATAAGCAAAAGGATTATACGTCAATATATTAAAAGAATAGAGTTTTTGTTACACGACGCACTCAGCCAGACCGGCCCTCGCCGCGTACCTCTCGTAGAACCTCCACAGGAAGCGCTCGTCGACGTCCCCCTCCTGGAACGCCATGTCCAGCTCGTCGACCTTGGCGGAGGTGACGCTGTCGTACGTGCTGCGCTTCACGAAGCGGAACACCGTGAGGCCGATGGACGGGTGCTCGGCGAGGCGGGAGGCGAGCGACACGGCCTCGCGGTCGTCGGCGCCGCCGAAGAACACGGCGGCGACGACGTGCGTCACCGCCCTGTCGCTGCACGGGTGGAGGAGCGTCCTGCCGCCGCCGCTCGTGGCCGCCGCCTCCGCCGCCACGCTGCTGGGCACGTTGAAGCTGGTGCCGCTGTTCCGGTAGGGGCGGTCGACGAGGAGCCCCACGGTGCACGGCGCCCGCGACAGCACGCCGTGGTTCAGCTCCCGCCGCCCGCCGAGGCGGCACCACATCTTGCCGTCGTAGCGCTGCTCCTTGTGGCAGGGGGCGAGGAGGAGGCGGGCGTGGACGCCCTCCGCCGCGCGGCAGACGGCGCTGGCGTCGTCCAGGGCCGCGCCGCCGCGGCACACCACGTCGATCTGGCGGAACCAGATGCCCGTGGCGCGGGAGAAGAGGTCGATGATCGTGTTCATCCGCGTGACGGCGTCGCGGCCGCCGCCGCGTTCGTCTCGTCCTCCGCCGTCGTCGTCGTCACGGATTCGCTGGTGGTACGGGATCCGGACGACGCGCTCTTCGCCGACGTCGAACAGGTGGAGGAAATGGACCGCGGGCTGCTCCTGCGGCTCGCTCACCAGGAGCTCCACCAAGCTGAGCATGCCCGGCGCGGCGTGCGCGCTGTGCGCGCAGGCGAGCATGTGGAGCTCCTGCTCCACGCCCAACGACTCCATGGCCTGGTGCCTCGTCCTGTACGCCTCCTCCTCCTTCCGCCGCACCACCGCCACCACCGGACCGGAGACGAGGGTGCTGATCAAGTTGCCGATGATCATCGCGTACAGCGCTTGCTCCGCCCACACCTGCGCCGCGCAAACAAATAATCCGGAATTCCGATGAGTTGCTCCATTGCCGACGGTGTCATGGCGCATCAACTGTTCGATCGGTTACCTACCCCTTCTGATTTGGCGAACTTCATGTTCATGGTGTCGACGTGGCCCTTGACGTTGAGGAGGACGCTGAAGCGGAGCGCGTCGGAGAGCGGCATGCTGAGGTAGGAGGCGACGGCGGCGGCGCCAATGGCCTTGCCGAAAAGGCCGAGCAGCGTAATGAGCACGCCGGGCACGATGATGGCGCCCGACATGGAGTTGAAGTTCATCCTCATGCCGATCGTCGCGAAGTAGAAGGGCAGCATGATGCCCTTCACCGGCGGCGCGAGCGCGTCGGCGACGGACCTCGCCGCGGCGCCCTCCCGCGGGAACGCCAGCCCCAGCGCGAAGCTCGTCGGCATCCCGTCGAAGCCGAGGAACTGCGGGATGTTGCCGACGAACCAGATGGCCAGGAGCATCACCGCCAGGTCGCGGACGCCGACGTGGTGCTGGCCGACGTTGCGCTTGTTGATCCGCGTCACGGCGGGGCGCACCATCCACACGGCGCCGGCGGCCACGGCGAGCGCCAGGAAGCCTTTCCTGATCTGGTGCTCGCCGCGGGCGACGCCCTCGATCTTCCCCTTGGCGCGGGTGGTGGACGACAGGACGCCGTCGCCGAGGATGCAGATGAGGTTGGTGGCGATCCCGGCGGCGACGACGAGGCGTCCGTTCTCGGTGACGGTGAGCTTGAGCTCGGCGGCGATCCGCGCGACGGCTATGGAGGAGGTGTTGGTGAGCGCGAGCATGAGGGTGGCGGCGAGCAGCTCGGGCGTCTTGACCGGGGAGTGCATCATGCTGCCGTACATGCCGCTGGAGACGACGGCTGCGAGGAGGAGGCTGGCGGCGACGGTGGCGTAGGTGAAGGCGACGCAGCGGTGCGTGGCGTGGCGCAGCGCGGCGATGTCCATGTCGAGGCCGACGAGGAACATGTACAGGATGCGCGCCGCGGAGATGTAGCCGCCGTACATGTCCTCCACGTTGTCCACGTCGACGTGCACGATGGCGCTGCGGAGCCCCATGCCGCCGACCACAACGCCGGCCTGGACACACACACGATCGATTATGAATTCAAGAAATGTACTACGAGGATCAATGAGCCTAGAGAGTATTACGAGGATCTGGGAGATGACGCTGGGCTGGTTGTAGCGGCGGAGGAAGAGGTGGAAGAACTTGGAGACGAGGATGACGGCGAGGGCCTGGATGGCGACGAGGAAGAGCGTGTCGAGCGCGATGCCGGGGATGGGGGAGAGAGCGAGGGGGTCGATGTGGGAGCAAATATAGTAGGATCTTGCCATCTTGCTTGCATATATGCCCCGGTCGATCGGCAGCCGGCCGCACCGCCGCCGAGGAAGAAGCTAGGCTACGGCGATCGCCGCTTGATCGCTCTCGGCAAACTAAGTTCCGGCCTCCGGCCTGCAGGTGTGTGCAGTGCGTTTACGTGCTAGCTAGCTAGCTGCGCCGGCCGCGTGTTCATGCATGCACGATAGATGCATCATGCAAAAGGTAGAAATTAATTAATCAGGGCATTTTTGGAGGGACGGCCATGAGTCTCGTGGTGGCGGTGGCCGGGGAGACGGTGCCTCGCCCCGGAATAGGCAGGTGGCTGTCGCATCATGCTCCGCCTGGCTCCATCCGCGCGCGACTGTTGCATTTGTTGCATTGCAATGAGCCATCTTCTTGGAGTTGGGCTGAGCAGTGAGCTAGTGACCAAGCAGCCATGCGGAAAACTCAATTCATTCCTCAAGGATATCCCCTCATTTTTACATGCCACTTAAAAAGTTATCAAAGTTTTTTTAAAAAAATTAGTAAGATAGATCAATATGTGATATGTTGCTTCATAAACATGCAAATTCAAATTCAACTTATACAATTAGAAACAAAAACAACAAATTTGACTATGACTTCATGGTCAAATTTGTTATTTCTTTTGCTTCCAATTGTATAAGTCGAATTTTAACTCGCATGTTTGCGATAAGATATATTATATATTGATCTATCTTGACAAATTTTTTAAATTTTTTGATAACTTTTTAATGACAGGCACAAAATGAGAGGATGTGGATGTCCCCTCGAGGGAAAAAAAAAATCAACTTCCCAGCCAAGCGTAAATTAAGGAGAAGATGATGAACCGCAAGACATAGGCACATCCATTCATCCTCTTTGAGACGGGATTATCAATGGGGAATTGGGGATACTACTCATCGCCCACCGCGGCGGCGCCGTAGCATGGACGAGGGCGCGGAGCTCTTCTCGAGTTCTCCCGACGAGAAATTTGGGATTATACCATCGCAAAAGAGTGGTTTCGTCGGATTGCCATCGCTTCAAACTGATTCACTGTAATGTCACACTAAATTGAGATGTGTTTACCAAAATGCCATTTTAGTTCTTTTCTGTGAATAGAAAGTTTTTGCTCAATTTTATTTTTTTCCGGACCAAAATACCCCTGACATGGGCCCCACCTGTCATGCTCTCTCCCATCTCTCTTTCCTCTCTTCATCTCGCTCAAGGACGCCGTCGGCTCGCGGGCGTGGCGGGCGTGGCGGGGAGGTGGGCGTCTAGCGGCGGCGGCGGCTGCGGCATGCCCCTCGCAGGCGGCGATGTGCAATTGTGCATCGCCGTGCGGCTGTCGGAGTCGCGGAAGTTGGGGGTCTGCTCCGCCGCACCGGCGACGATGCTCGCCGTGGCCCTGGCGGATGCATACGAGGGGAACCCGTTGCCTCGCGGGTGTAAGTACGTGTCCCCCTCCTCCATCCTCCCTCCCTTCCTCATTCGCGTTCCCAGGGCTCACACCCTCTTTCATCCAACCAGTCCGGGGCTCATAGGTCTTACTCGGAGCTAGGAGAGAGAGATTCCTCGATCTATGACTTGTGTGCTAGCAATGCCAGCCAGGGAGTAGTTTACTGAATCTGAGCCCCATCGAGTCCCAGTCGATCCATCACACAAATTTCATTCTGATTTTACATGTCATATTAGGCCAATGGGAGTTCTCAACTATGATGGTGTGATTGAGATTTTTATCATACTTTGCTATGAATTGTCGGCTTCGGCTAATATAGTTAGATTAGAAAACAGTTTGACCCTATGAGGAGCGAATGGATTTTCCTAAATATCCATTATTCTCAGGCCCATGATTTTTGTGGACTTTAGATTGACTCTAACCTTGGGCTAAAAGCTGAGTTCTGGAACGGAATGATCCTTTTGTTTCTTAGAGTAAGTCACTTTGGTGCATTTTTCTCAGCTGATTGCTTACTCATGACTCATGAGTTCTGTAGGTTGTCCACTAAGTTATAGATAAATCCCACAGATTCTACTTGAATCGATCCATTACTTGAGAATGATTTGTGCGGTACTATTCAATAATTTTTTGTTCATTTCACTATTTTTATTTGTTCCAAACTTTGCAACAGTGCTATTTTTCCATGATTTATCTCACAACATGTAAGAAGTGATTTGCACATCATGTCTCACATCACATGTTTGTTAATATATGTTCTTTTGTTAATAAAAAAGAGTAAGACTTGGGATGATTTTTCACACTCTAGGTCAAGTACGTCCAACAAGTTCTTTATGCTGTGTTTTTTCATGAAACAAGAAAAAAAATCAATAACTCAATAAGTACCTAGCATATTCCTCCCTTATGTTAAGTTGGGTTATCATTTTTTAACTGTAGTTTGCTTTGCATGTATTATTCTTCCCTTCACATGGAGATGTTATCCAACTTAAAATTTTCTGAAGTTCAGTTGGCTGATGACAAACTCGTCTATGCTGCTGGTTTTGCTATGCTGTTAGTCATCAAGACTTAGTGAAGCCAACATCTGATAGAGCAACATTGTTCCATGTGTTGTTAACTTGTTATTAATGCTACTGGTTTCTGTTTCATATGGAGATTTTCAACAACAGCATCCCAGGTCCCATCTTTTTGCACTTCTATCTATCTATTTAGGGAGAATTTTTGGTTCAGATTCACACAGATGAGTCTACAGGCGGGAGTAACACTATTCCTATAACATCCAATTTGGTGTCTGTTGTGGGTGTGGATGCGTTGGTGCTTGGACAGGAGGATGAGGCCTGCAGCCTCGCCGCCCTGGAGCCTGGTGAGACGAACAGAGAAGGGGGAGACCAGAGATAGGTTTAACTTTCTTTCTTGATTGATTCCAATTTACTGCCATGCCTCTCCTTATATAGAGCAGGCTCCTAACAACCCTATCTAACAAAGCCTAACAAACTAACTGAATGCATGAGATGGGCTGAGTTCTGCCCATAACAGTGTCCACTATGCTGTTTGTTGAGCTTATTGTACAGTTGGTATATTAGCAGTCTAAGGTCAATCTGTTGAGGAGTTAATCATATTGCCACGAGCAAGGCCTAGGATGCTGCAATGTATTCCTGATAGTTAAATTAATGTTGTTAGGAAGGTGGCAAAATATCCACACTTAAGCTTTAACTATGACATAAGTAATAAATTAAGCTACTCTAACATGTGTGCATCTGTGATGTGACGATATATACAATGAAGAATTCATTTCCCCCTACCTTTCTGTTTGACTTAAATATTTACCTCTGGCTGAGCATCTATGTAGCTTGCCACTTACTAGGGAATGGAGGCAATCTTTTCAAGTTTTTTTTTGGTTAAGAGATATCCTAATTGGTAATGGGTTAATGACACATTGATAATGCATGGATGTGATTCCAGAACAATTAGACTACTATGAATACCATATAACAGATAATTAAGGCGAATGTGCATGGATAACTTACAAAGAGATAGGGTTCACATGGAGAATGCTATATTGCATTCACATTATTCAAAACAAGATGAAATTAAGCACTTTGACATCTGAACAAGTCATTGTTCAAGTAATGAACAATACTGCACCACTGGGAAGGAATAATAAACATGCAGAGTAGACAACATGGGCTGGTATGGCTGGTCAGCTGGTGTATAGGTGACCTTATTATGTGAAAATAGGGAAGTAGATAGCAGTACGGCAGAGATGGTGAAAGAAAATGAGCTGATGAAGCATTTTACGGGTTGCTTGATGAACCACGCCTCTGTGACTCAGGAAGATTACCTTCATTTCCATCAAATGAAGTGGGTTCAGTTGAGCCATCTGGTTTGCTGTTATTTCTGTTGCTTTTCATTTGCTCAGTATTAGAGGAGGTTCGCCCTTCATCAGACTTTTGTAAGGCTTCTCCTGTAGTTCCTCTGATTTTCTCATCAGCATTTGCAAGGAGGTCCCTTTTCTTAGGCTGCTCAGTTCCAGATCCCTGCAGTGCAACTTGAGACCCTTGCTTCACATTGTCTTCTTGTGATATACTGGAGTAACTGGACTTGTCACCTTGCGGTTGCTGCACTCTCATGCTCTTATCAGGAATAGAAGGTAGCATTTCTCTGGACGTTGCTGAGCTGCCATAGCTTGCTGTTTCTTTGCCATCTTTAGATGATATAGGCTTGTTCAGCCTGGATTGCAGTTGCTGCTTGGATGTTTCTTCAGTTGATGTTGGTTGAACTCTTCCAATACTACTTTGATTTGGATTTGCCAACAAATCATCCTTTTGGGCCTTGCCAATTTCATTGATTAGTGCTGCATCAGCTCCTTGCTTTTCCTTGGCTTCTCTTGGCTGAGACCTATACTGATCATTTGGCAACTGCTGTGTGGATGGTCCATCGTTGTATGCTTCATTCATGTTCTTCTGTGATTTCACTACTGAAGGTCCTGCAACCTGTGGTCCAGCATCTTTGGGAACTCCCCGACTTGGCAGCCCATCAGATGCTACTGTGTTGGTTTGACCAGCTTCAGAAATACCATTCTCCCTGTTCCTTGTACTGAAGGAAGACGGAAGTGGAGCTTGGGATGGCATTTGATCTGTGTTATGTCATCAAATCAATAAGCCATGATCAACCCACACATTAAACATACAGTTCAAAAGAATATATAGGATTTTCTTTTCTTAGGACAGGGACTCGTAATCCTAATAGGCAATAGCACATTGTGACTAAATTTAGAGGATGAACCAAATATCCAAATCGACATTGAGCTAAGCATTCCAACAAAATGCAAATATGAGGAATGATTTTTTCAGTGTTGAAAATGCTGGAGTGCCAATATAAATGCAGCATTTTGCTATAAGATTTTGTGATTTTCAAACTCATCTAGAAATTTGGAAACTACTATCTTTTTGCAGAAGGTATTGCTGCCTGTTTTGTGGTGCTGTCTAGTCGTTCCACCGTATTCCTTGACCTGCTGCTGAGCATGCATATACATGGAACTCTACTTGATTGAATTGAGCAATTTTTCTTTTAGTGGGGGTTACTTTACCTGCTGCGCGACGACGTTGAGTGTCAGGAGTTGGTTCTTGTCTTCCTGGTGAAGTAGGCACGCCTGTTGGAGAAGTGACTGATGTAGTTGGTTCTTGTCTTCTTGATGAAGTAGGCATACCTGTTGGAGAAGTGACTGATGGTTTGACTGCTGTATTTTCCCCACGAGCATCAGGTGTGCCTCCTTGGAGAGCTGTAGAAGCACTCTGTCTGTTGGATGCTGGTGCTTGCAACTTTGAAGGTAGCGTTTGTCTTTCATTAGCTCTTGATGTCTTGGCCAAGTCATCATCAGTTATGCCATATGAGGTAGGAGTGCCTCCTCTAATTGGTTCAATTGTCTGTTGGGAACTTGAAACTGGCTTCTGCTTGTTTGCTGTTGCCTTTTCATCAGCAGGAAGTTTCATATCTCTGTCAGCATAACTAGTACCACGAACATCAGGGGTTGCTCCTTGAACTGTTGTTTGCTTTGGTATGGCTGGAATGTTGCTTTGATCAGCACCTGATGTTTTTCCAAACATATCATCACTAGCGCCACGTGCACGTGATGCTGAAGCACGCTGAGTGACAGAAGGTGCTGCTTGCCTTGGTGTCATTTGTGGTGCTCTTTCATCGATGGAATTCTTGTCATATTGTTCATTTCCAACACCACGATCAGTTCCTTGCCCTGTTGCTAAAGCATTTATATCATTCCTTGGGGTTTCCTTTGTTGTGCTTGGCTGTGTCCTCTTGTCAACACCTTCTGTTTTGGCCAACTCAACATTTCTAGGAGCATCAGGAGCTGCTAGTTTGGTTGGAGGAGGTGCAGAGGTTTGTCTCCATTGATTGATGGTGGATACTTGAGCCAAGCCATCATCAGGGGAAACTTCCTTTAATGATTCAGAAGCTTTCCCTGAACTGGCTGGTGGTGCTTGGCTTGGCACTACTGGAATCTTTTCTTGCTCATTGATGGATGGTGATTTTTGTGGTTTAGTGGCACCACGATCATCATATGGCATTCCTTCTTTTGGTTGTGAAGCAACTCTTCTTTCAGCAGCACTTGTTGGATAGTCAGGAGCTCGTGTGCTAGCTGACGGAGATCTACCACTTTCTCTATCATCCAAAATGGTTCTGTCTTGCACATCTGAGGGCTTCTTATAGATAGATGGTGTTTCCTCCTCCTTTGAAGGTTGAAAATCTGTAGGCTGTGATTTACCTTCTTGTGCTTCCTTTTCACTTTCCTCCATCATCTTCCGGAGCCTCTTGGTAGAGAATCTTTCTTCTTCACTCATGATGTTATGAGTGTCTTCTTGAGACTCTGGTTGCATTGTTGACAAGTCAGGTATTTTCAGAATTGGTGGTGCTATAAATTGCTTATGGACATTTTGCTCACCTGATGGTTGTTGACGTGGTGATGCAGCTATCCTGTTTTGATCAGCCTGTCTAGCATCCTTGGTGAATTCCTGGGTGCCACGGGGTTGAGCGGGTTGTGCAGTTTCAGAACTTCTCTGATCAGATGAGGTTTTCTTCACTTGCTCAGTACGTCCCTGTGCATAAGGAGACTGAACACCACTTCCCAGATCAGAAGATGTTTTGTCTGCCTCAGTGGCAGGAGAAGTTCTTAGATCTTTCTGTGCAGAAGGCCTTCCATAAGAAGTTTGTGGTATGTTTGTGGTAGGCTTGGTATATGGAGCTGGCTTGTCAAAGCGGGGATCAACACTGGCACGTTCATCAATTTCATTGGGAGCTTTGGTTGATATTGGACTATTAGGACCGACTGCCTCACTGATATCACGTGTTTTGGGTATCTTGGTAGAAGTTTTTGAGTCTTCTGGTGGACTATGTTTTGTAGGAGTTGCTGTTTCATCGGTATGGCTCCTAGCCTTAAAAAAGCCAGAGAGATGGGATTTATCATGAGCTTCTTTTGATGTTCTTTCACTAGGTTTGGTTTGGTATGGAGCATCTTTGGAGCTGGATATATCAGTATCTGTTCTCTGAGGAATTTTGGGGTTGGTAGATGGGGTGAAGAAGGTACTGCTAGGCTGTTTCTGAGTTGTAGGAGCTCTAGACCCTGGGGTTGATGGAGTTTTCTCTGTGGTAGTAAAGAAGTTGCTTTCTTTTCTAGGTGAGGGTTTATCTTGGCCGGTTGTTTCAGAGGGCAGAGGTTGCTCTCTTTGTGATGAAAATGAGGTTGAGATCGTACCAGCACTGGGAGGTGGGACTAGTACTGTCCGTGACTCAGTGCTAGTCGTCTGCCGAGGGTCTAAGCGAATGGTGTGGCCAACAGATGTTTGGGGAAGCTCTGTCTGCCATTGCTCCTCCTGCTGCTCTAGTTCCATTTGGTATTCCTCCTCCACTCTGTTCATATCCTTCAGCACCTGCTTCCAAGATTGGCGGTTGGAGATTGTATCCCACCACCTCTGCACATTCTTCCTTGAGTCATACATGTAGGCAAATTCAGATGTCACAAGGTGGTGGGTGTTTGGCAAGTGAACAAGGTCAGCAAGGGTGAACTTGTTCCCAGCAAGGAACTCACTCTCGCCAAGCCTTTGTTCATAGACTTCAAGGACTTCTTCCAGTTTTCTTTTCTCTCTGTTGATATCATCATCGTCGTCATCCTGCACAGGAAAGGCCAGGTGGCAAAACAATGCCCGGCTCGGAGGATCAAACGCATGCTCCTCATGACGGAGCCATTGTTCAATGGAAGCCCTCTCCAGAACATCCTTTCCCAGCAGGAAAGGATACCCACGCTGTTCATAGGTTTCTGCTATATAGCGGCAAATTGCTCTTGATTCTGCAGGTAAGAAGAAGGATCAGTACCATATTCTGACTGAGGACTGAAGATGCATCATTACTATATTTCTGGTTTCTGTGGACAGTGTAAGTCCTACATAACCTCAGTTGAGAAAATTGAGATAGTTTTAGATAGTGTGATTTCAGTTGCCAATTCACATGATTAATACATGGTAAGAAGCATTTGTTTATTTTGGCACCATGAATCCTGCTAGTACAACCATGATATACTTGCTAGAATGTGAAATGTACCTCTCTTTCCACTTGAGTGCTTCATGAGGTTTTTATTTTCGAACCATTTTCGAACCAGTTTTTAGACATACATTTAGCATTTCATTTCATGTTCAAACCGTAATCATGAAACAAATTGCTGCTAATGATGAATGCACGACATGGTACACAGTGGTTGCACAATGGCACTACATTTTGATGAACAGGGTCTGCCAACTATTTTCACTTTAAATGGAATTTTGAAATGAAAGGGGACATGATATGGTGTAGCACCTAAGTTTCCGAAAACCAGAATGCTGAGAATCATTCTTTCTTCGTTTCATTTTAAGTCTACTGTTATATTAATTATTTTCATCCTGAAATAATGAATAATGTCAATCTTCTGAGATCACATGGCTATTGATTGACATGTCAATTTCATTTCATCTACAGGTTTAAAATTCCTGCACCAATCATTTGCAGGGTGGATGCACAAGACATAAATTGAATTCAACTTATTTGATTCGGTTCAAAAATGTCTTATCTACAAGGCATGCATGCTGATACAGGTAACAAGCATCTCATTCTAGGATATGTGATCAACCAAAAAAAAAAGCTATGTTCCTTTAGCCATGCAAGCTTACCTAAACCATGGATACATCACACACCTTGCCAAATTAAGACAGGCTAGATTGTGCAACAAACATTGTTACCTTGTAGAAATGTGGGTCCATCGTAGAATGGAACTGGAACACTCCTCGATGCCTACAGTCACAGAACAAAATAAAAACTCGAAATGAGATATAAATATATAAACCCAAGAAACTGCTTCTATTGTTGTGCATTCTGGGTGTTGCCGAAAAAGGAAAGTAACACATAAATGTGGCAGCAAAGTACCTGGAGCCTGAGGATGTCCTTGTAAGAGTCCTTGACAGTCTCAAACTCGATGTTTTTCTCATACAGGCATGCAAGCACTCTGGACACATCAGGCAGGATCATGGATTTCTCATGGTATAACTTCACAACTGGAGCACCTGCTCCGGTGCTAAGCCCTGCCATGACAGCAAGAGCTCAGGTTTGCTGGTTGAAGAGTTGAATGATATGGCATGCAAGTATGGTAACTCCACCCTACAATTTTTTAATATAAGAAGCTTATCTGCCTCCAAGGAGAAGCAAAGAGAAGATGCTTAAAGTGAGAACCTAGAAAAAAGTTGTGACACCGTGACATGATGTAGTGAGAAATAAAATGGAATTAAAGAAAAGGAAAAGGTAAAGAGAACAAAGGGGAGGGAAAAAAAGCAAAAGGTAAAGCAAATCAAATATGGAGATTTGAACAGTGATGATATTCTTTAGTTATTCCAACCCTCGCTGCGATATCTATTTCCAGCAGGTTGTGATTTTAAAGAGCAAAGGTAAAATAATAAAAAGCTACTTCTTGGACACTACCTAGGTACAAACATTATTATGCTGCCAACTGAACGGGAGGATAGATCGTATCAGATGTACTCCCCTCTTAGCTACTCCCTCCGTCCCATAATATAAGGGATTTTGAGTTTTTACTTGTATTGTTTGACCATTCGTCTTATTCAAAAAGATTTAGAATTATTATTTATTTTCTTTGTGACTTACTTTATTATCCAAAGTACTTTAAGCACCACTTTTTATTTTTTATATTAACACAAACTTTTTGAATAAGACGAGTGGTTAAACATTGCAAGAAAAACTCAAAATCCCTTACATTGTGGGACGGAGGGAGTAAGCTAGTACTACGTACATCGCTTTATTCATCCGTTGCCCCTTTAACCAAAGGAGATGCAAGGTGCTCTGGTGCGTAAATTCACATGTTTTGTCACAGAAGGCAAGTATAAAATCAGAGACCAGCAGCAGTCCAGCACAAGCCTCTAGCAGCAGCAGACAAATGGGATGATGATGGGCACCGAGGGTGCCTTTGTACCAGGCTACCAGGTTACCCATACCTGCCTGCTTAGATTCCAACTTTTACATCACATTGAACTTTCTTGCACACATAAATTTTTAACTTTTCCGTCGCATCGTTCTAATTTCTTCAAACTTCAAATTTTACCGTGAAACTAAACACAGCCAGAGTACACTCCCTCTATTTATAAACATAAACATTACAAGGGTTTAAAATTTGTCCATAAATATAAAAAATTCCATTCAAATTTCTTCTCATCTTACATTTAACTATCTTTCTATTTCCAACCATCTCATATTTAACGAGGAATATCAAAATCTTTTCTCCTCAACTTTATTTTCTGCTAAACAACCTAGAAGTGCTGGTAAATTCCTTCCATTGGGAAGCTCCTGATTAGGGGGTTCAAATCGTGGTCTCGCAACAAAAAAAAAACTCGATAGTTAAAAAATAATGGGTTAAGAATCGATTCATAAAGGATTGCTCCCTGTGTGTGTTGGGGGGAGGGGGGGATTTGTGACTTTTCTCTTGCACTGATTTCGAGTGCTTCTTCTTAATTAAAATACTTTAAGGGGTCTTAATTTCCTATTGTGGCTGACCTTTTTTTTTGGGTAAATTGGAACCATGCCATTATAATTTTGCAAAGTTTGAGATATGTCATCGGTATCTCAATGACATGTAAGACCTACATGAGTCAATGACATGTGGGTCAGGATGGCATATCTTAAATTATTCAAAATTATAATGGCATGGTTCCAATTTTCCTTTTTTTTAAAAAAAAACACCCTATAAATGCTTTTATGTACCAAGTTAGCGGTAGAAGCGTGCATAATACTGCCTCCATCCCAAAATAACTTTATTTTTTCCCGTCCCACACATACCGTATACAAAACGAAAAAGACTACAACGACTCTACTTTATCAAACCCTAATACAATTATTAATCACTTTATCTACTTCAAATACAATTATTTTCTACTTTCACAAACTTTGATATAATGATTATTCTAAAAATAAATTTATTTTGGAACAAATAGGAAAAGCTAAAAATATTTTGGTATAATAGCAGACAAACAGGATAAACGTACATGCCTTTGTACCACGGCTACCCAGGCTTGTACCAGGCCTACCCATGCTGAAACCTTTATAATAATAGGATACTCCATAGTAGTAGGAGGCCGTTAACCATTTTGTACGGAGCACTGTTATGTTTTTAGGGGTTCTTTATCTCGAGCAGCATATAAATACTCATCACAAAAGTTCATATAGCGCGCTGCATTGTAGTAGGTTAAAGCTGTGTTCAGAATCAGCCGTTCTCAACTTAAACAGTGCGCACGGAAAACGGAACTGTCCATTAGCGTTTGATTAATTAAGTATTAGCTAATTTTTTTTTTAAAAATAAATCAATATAATTTTTTAAGCAACTTTCGTATAAAAACTTTTTATAAAAAATACACCATTTAGCAGTTTGAAAAGTGTGCGCGTGGAATACGATGGAGAGGGGTTAGGAACTCTTGTTCCAAACACAGCCTAAATCGAGATAAAGTATTGGGTGTGGAACACATTTTTAGTAAATTGAGTGGGTCACCGGAAGGACTAGCATGGTACGGGCATTCGAACAAAATTTACAACATTAAGGCGAAATGGCATATAGCCTAGTGGTTACAAGAGTCTCAGTAGCACCCTAGGTCCTGGGTTCGACTCTCCATGGAGGTGATTTTTTTAGGATTTAACAGCTTTGTGCTTTCAGTGGTAGACGACATACCCGTCGACAGTGAGGCGCATGTTGTGACTTCGTCAATCTCCAGGATGGATTTGCCGGTCCAGTCTTCGAAAATGCTCATAGAGGGTGAGTGTGCGTGATTTGAGTGTCTGTGTTGTACTGTGTAATTCTCAAAATTTACAACATTAAGTATTGTTCCAGTGTTTAGAAATGAAGTAAATTATTTTCATTTGTGAATGGTTGCAAATTATATGCATAGTTTATAGGCTCCCTGTTTTCTGAGTTCAACTCATGTAGCCTATATTGGAATTAATAGATGGGCTAAGGCCCATTCGAAGATTAATTCTTTGGAAAATCATAAAAGCCCACCTCATGGGATGGCATGCATGTGGAGTTTAGTATCACCTTGCTTATTTTAGGAGAGGGGAACCTCCTTAAAAGGGAGGATGCCCTCCTAGCCACTTGAAGCATGTGTGGTGGAGAGAAGAGGGGAAACGCGCGCTTGCCTCGCCTCGCCTCGCCTCGCCTCGCCTCACCTCGCAGGGCAGGGCAAGCGGCGCGCGTGCACGACGTACGCGTCGAATGGTCCGCAAAATTGGCTCCTCACCCTTGCGCAGATGCAGCCTCCTTTTGCAGTTTTGTTTTGCTACGGGAAATTCGGATTTGTTTGTTTTGGAAACATTCCGGAAAATCCGGTGCGTGAAAACGGCGTGGAGTCCGGATAAGTTACGCGCGACTTATCCGGTTCGGTTACGCGGAGTGGAGATCGTGCGGGCGCCCTGATCAAGCGACCTATCTCTATATAAACCGAGCCGCCGCCTTCACGCAACACACGCGAAATCAATCTAGGGTTTGCCTCCTACTCTGTGCTACGCCGTCGCTCGTAGACTACTCCATCCCGCTCGCCGGCGTGCACCGGCGATCGGGAGAGCAGGTCTCCGGAACCTCTGCCTTCGACGTCCTGCACCGGGAGAAGGCAGTAATAAGGTTTTTGGGAAGCGCTTCGCGCGACTGCTCCCTGTTCCTCCGCGACGACTCGCCTTCCTCTCCGCTCGTGTGCTGCGCGCCTTCATCAACGCGCGCAACCACGAATAGTTCCTGCCAAGCGACCGGTCTTTCCGCCACCTCGGTACGTGTTCGACATGTTGCGCATATTTGATCTGTTCATGTTGTTCATGTTTTACTACTTAGTTTACATGTGTAGATCTAATGATGAGTTCATGCTAGTTTACATCTGCAATGTCATGATTTATTTATGGAATATATTAAATCATTATATGTCTATAATCTCAACAATCCAAAAACCTTATTATAGGCGCTGTGATTTTACTATGGCTGGTTTTGCCGATGCACTAAGGCCAGATAAATTCACCGGTGTGCACTTTAAGAGATGGCAGATCAGGGTCATTCTGTGGCTGACAGCTATGAAATGCTTCTGGGTGAGTACTGGCAAATCTGAAGGAATTCTTACTGCTCAACAGCAGAAGCAATTCGAGGAAGCCACTACTCTCTTTGTGGGATGCATTCTTAGCGTTCTTGGCGATCGTCTGGTCGAGGTGTATACATGACCGACGCTAAGGAGTTGTGGGATGCACTGAATACTAAATTTGGTGCTACTGATGCTAGCAATGATCTGTACATCATGGAGCAGTTTCATGACTACAGGATGGCTGACAACCGTTTTGTAGTCGAACAGGCTCATGAGATACAAACTATGGCTAAGGAACTCGAACTCCTTAAGTGTGTCTTACCCGACAAATTTGTGGCCGGGTGCATTATTGCGAAACTACCTCCATCTTGGAGAAGTTTCGGTACTGCACTCAAACACAAGAGACAGGAATCTCCGTTGAGGGGTTGATAGCGTCTCTTGATGTTGAGGAGAAAGCTCGGGAAAAGGACGCCGCGTCTAAGGGCGATGGTGGGCAGTCCAGTGCCAATGTTGTGCACAAGGCCCAGAACAAGAGTAAGGGGAAATACAAAGCTCAACAGACCACCAACTTCAAGAAGCATAAGAAGAACAACAATATTTCTAATCAGGATGAGAGGACTTGCTTTGTGTGTGGCCAACCTGGTCATCCGGCTAGGAAGTGTCTATAGCGCAAGGGGATGAAGGCACCTGCAGGGCAGACTTCTAAGTCTGCTAATGTGACCATTGGCAACACTGGAGATGGAAGCGGGTATGATAATTTACCTACTGTTTTTTCAGTTAATCAGTCTACTAATTGGTGGGTTGATACTGGGGCCAATGTACATGTTTGTGCTGACATCTCATTGTTTTCTTCTTATCAGGTCGCACGGGGTTCCACCGTTCTAATGGGGAATGGGCCACATGCTTCTGTTCATGGTGTTGGCACGGTAGATCTGAAGTTTACTTCGGGAAAGATCGTGCAGCTAAAGAACGTGCAGCATGTCCCTTCTATCGACAGGAATCTTGTTAGTGGCTCCCGTCTGACTAGAGACGGATATAAGTTGGTTTTTGAGTCTAATAAAGTAGTCGTGTCTAAACATGGATATTTTATTGGTAAATGTTATGAGTGCGGAGGCTTATTCCGTTTTTCCCTTTCTGATTTCTGCAATAAGTCTGTGAACCATATTTGTGGCAGTGTGGATGATGAGGCTAATGTTTGGCACTCACGTTTATGTCATATTAATTTTGGCTTGATGTCTCGGCTTTCCAGCATGTGTTTAATTCCTAAGTTTTCCATTGTCAAAGGTTCTAAGTGCCATAGTTGTGTGCAATCGAAGCAACCTCACAAGCCTCACAAGGCTGCCGAGGAGAGAAACTTGGCACCACTAGAACTCCTACATTCAGATCTTTGTGAAATGAATGGGGTGTTGACGAAGGGTGGAAAACGATATTTCATGACGTTGATCGATGATGCTACTAGATTTTGCTATGTGTACTTGTTGAAAACGAAAGATGAGGCTCTAGACTATTTTAAAATTTATAAGGCAGAAGTTGAAAATCAACTTGACAGAAAGATAAAAAGACTCGGGTCTGATCGTGGTGGAGAGTTTTTCTCAAACGAGTTTGACTTATTCTGTGAGGAACATGGCATCATACATGAGAGGACGCCTCCCTACTCTCCCGAGTCTAATGGGATTGCTAAAAGGAAGAACCGCACACTGACTGACTTGGTGAATGCCATGTTGGACACCGCGGGACTACCTAAGGCATAGTGGGGGGAGGCATTGTTGACCTCGAATCATGTGTTAAACAGAGTTCCTAACAGAAATAAGGACAAAACACCATATGAGATATGGATTGGGAGAAAACCATCACTTTCTTATTTGCGCACATGGGGGTGCTTGGCGAAAGTCAATGTACCAATAACGAAGAAGCGCAAACTTGGACCTAAGACTGTGGACTGTGTCTTTCTGGGATATGCTCATCACAGTATTGCCTATAGATTTTTAATAGTTAAATCTGAGGTACCTGACATGCATGTTGGTACAATTATGGAGTCTCGTGATGCTACCTTCTTTGAAAGCTTTTTCCCAATGAAGGATACACATAGTAGTTCTAGCCAGCCTCCTGAAATAATTCCCAGTTCAATCACACCACCAAAACAAACTGAACATACACATGAACATGTCACTGAGGAGGATGACAGTGAAGCTCCTCGAAGGAGTAAGAGACAAAGGACGGCTAAGTCCTTTGGTGATGATTTCACTGTGTACCTCGTGGATGACACTCCTAAGTCAATTTCAGAAGCATATGCATCTCCTGATGTAGACTACTGGAAGGAGGCTGTCCGTAGTGAAATGGATTCCATTATCGCTAACGGGACTTGGGAGGTGACAGAGCAACCCTATGGGTGTAAACCTGTGGGGTGCAAGTGGGTGTTCAAGAAGAAGCTTAGGCCTAACGGTACTATTGAAAAGTACAAGGCTCGGCTTGTTGCTAAGGGCTATACTCAGAAAGAAGGCGAAGATTTCTTTGACACTTACTCACCTGTTGCTAGATTGACCACAATTCGTGTGCTACTTTCCCTAGCAGCCTCGCATGGTCTTCTCGTTCATCAAATGGACGTTAAGACAGCTTTTCTTAATGGAGAGCTAGATGAGGAGATCTATATGGATCAACCTGATGGGTTTGTAGTTGAAGGTCAAGAAGGCAAAGTGTGCAAATTGTTGAAGTCTTTGTATGGTCTGAAACAAGCTTCTAAGCAATGGCATGAGAAATTTGACAAAACATTGACATCCGCAGGCTTTGCAGTCAATGAGGCAGATAAATGTGTGTACTATCGCCATGGTGGGGGTGAGGGAGTTATTATGTGCTTGTATATTGATGACATACTGATATTTGGGACAAACCTTGAGGTGATAAATGAGGTTAAATCATTCTTGTCTCAAAATTTTGATATGAAGGATTTGGGAGTAGCTGATGTTATCTTAAACATTAAGCTAATTAGAGGTGAGAATATGATTACACTCTTGCAATCCCATTATGTGGAGAAGATCTTGAATCGCTTTGGCTACATTGATAGTAAGCCTTCTCCAACACCTTATGATCCTAGCTTGTTGCTTCGCAAGAACAAGAGAATTGCTAGGAATCAACTGGAATATTCCCAAATCATTGGCTCGCTGATGTACCTGGCTAGTGCAACTAGGCCTGATATCTCCTCTGCTGTGAGCAAGTTGAGCCGGTTTACCTCTAATTCGGGAGATGATCACTGGCATGCGCTTTAGTGAGTAATGCGCTATCTGAAAGGTACTATGGAATTGGGGCTTCACTATACTGGGTATCCTGCGGTACTGGAGGGTTATAGTGATTCTAACTGGATCTCTGATGTGGATGAGATCAAAGCCACTAGTGGATATGTCTTCACACTGGGTGGTGGTGCTGTTTCGTGGAGGTCTTGCAAACAGACCATTTTGACGAGGTCAACCATGGAAGCAGAGTTGACGGCACTGGATACTGCTACTGTTGAGGCAGAATGGCTGTGTGATCTATTAATGGATCTGCTTATTGTTGAAAAATAGGTGCCGGCGATTCTTATGAACTGTGACAATCAAACGGTAATTGTCAAAGTGAATAGTTCTAAGGATAATATGAAATCGTCTAGACATGTGAAAAGACGATTAAAGTCTGTCAGGAAATTGAGAAACTCCGGAGTAATAACGTTGGATTACATCCAAACAGCTAGAAACCTGGCAGATCCCTTCACGAAGGGACTATCACGAAATGTGATAGACAATGCATCGAAGGAGATGGGTTTGAGACCCATGTGAGTTATACTATGGTGGTAACCCATTCTATGTGATCGGAGATCCCGTGAATTAGAACCTGGGAAGAACAAACCATCTGTAAACTAGAGGAGAGTACCAATATATACCTCTCTAAGTGAAGATGTATGTACTCTCATGAGCTGCAAGGCAGGTTGGCTATGCCTTAATGAGTTCTGTTGGCTTTAATTAGCAAAGATGCTGTCCTATAGAGCATTCTTGAAAGAACTCACCTTTGTGAGCTTGATTGTTGGTCACAGTCTATGAAGATTTTGGGTGAATCTTCTAGGAAGCTTACTAAAGACCTAGGAGTGTGACTTATACGCTCCACCCGAGGGGTAGTCTACAGACGGTCTAGTATCAGATAAGACTCTGAGTGAAACTTGCTTGCACAAGACTTACAATTCAATGCGTAGTCCATTGTTCAAGTTGTGAGTAAGTGTAGCTTGGGGTTCTAAATGGATGTTCAACCTTAATCGGTCTCCATCGAACTGCTGGTATATAAACAGTACATTAGAAAAGGCAAATCTCAGTGGGATTGAGATTTGGTGGGGGATTGTTGGAATTTATAGATGGGCTAAGGCCCATTCGAAGATTAATTATTTGGAAAATCACAAAAGCCCACCTCATGGGATGGCATGCATGTGGAGTTTAGTACCACCTTACTTATTCTAGGAGAAGGGAACCTCCTTAAAAGGGAGGATGCCCTCCTAGCCACTCGAAGCATGTGTGGTGGAGAGAAGAGGGGAAACACACGCGCGCGCTCGCTCGCCTGGCCTGGCAAGGCAGGCGGCGCGCGTGCACGACGTACGCGTCGAATGGTCCGCAAAATTGGCTCCTCACCCTTGCGCAGATGCAGCCTCCTTTTGCAGTTTTGTTTTGCTACGGGAAATTCGGATTTGTTTGTTTTGGAAACATTCCGGAAAATCCGGTGCATGAAAACGGCGTGGAGTCCGGATAAGTTACGCGCGACTTATCCGGTTCGGTTACACGGAGTGGAGATCGTGCGGGCGCCCTGATCAAGCGACCTATCTCTATATAAACCGAGCCGCCGCCTTCACGCAACACACGCGAAATCAATCTAGGGTTTGCCTTAGCTCAGCTTTACTGAAGATATTGAACAATATGTTCTTCATATAAAATTGGAAAATTTATGTTTTTTCTGAGAAAAAAGGCTGGGAAAATTCCATCATGTCTGTAGCAAAAGCTATGTAAGCTCCCCCCCCCCCCCCCCCCTCCTTTCCTTCTTGAAAGATTAAACAACTCTTCCTTACCACCGAGCTAGCTTACGGTATCCTGACGGTAAGCGCAATAACCATGGTGACTGTGACAAGCTATGAAAAACCGGAAAAAGAAATAATCAGAAATTCAAAACTGTTTAAAATTGTTTAAATTTGGTGGGATTATCACGCGGTTAACATTAACCGGCGCCCGGCGGTATTGTCAAACCTGTTGAAGCCAACTTCTGTTTTTGCCGATACAGGTATCCACAGTTCCATACCATTGTGTTTCTCCCTTGCACACGTCTCTGTCATGGTGTCATTCACCCAACCACCCGAAAACCATTTGCACATTCAGATCTCGCGTGGAACATTGACACCATATATAGAGTAGAGATGCCTTCACCGTGAATCCTTCACCTGCATATGTTGCTCATGCTGAAGAAAGAAAAGGTCAGACAAATTGCGATCGAGACGCAGTTCGCAATCGCCGTAGAAAAACCTGTGGCACACCTCCCCTGTAGGTGGTAATCGCCTAATCAATGTTCCGTTGAAACAATTGCTCGCAGAAATTGACTCCTCCCTACACGTCCCGCTGCCCCCGTCGCCCGGGCATCATAGGAGAAGTTTCTGAATTCGCTCTCATGTCATGAGCTGCTCTCTCTCTATTTGACTTGTGTTTGGCCTTGTTTAGTTGGGGAAAACTTTTGTGTTTGGTTATCATATCGGATATACGGACACACATTTAAAGTATTAAACGTAGTCTAATAACAAAACAAATTACAGATTCCCGGCAAGCAGCATAGGAGAAGTTTCTGACTTCGCTTTCACTTGCCTCGGGTGTGTTAGTTTACGCCAAAATTAAAAGTTTGGTTGAAATTATAACGATGTGATGGAAAAGTTGGAAGTTTGTGTGTAGAAAAGTTTTGATGTGATGAAAAAGTTAAAAGTTTGAAGAAATAGTTTGGGACTAAACTCGGCCCTCATGTCATGAGCTGCTCTCTCTCTCTATTTCTGCACTTGTGCTTGTGTGTAGCTGAGAGCATCAGACAGAGACACACGGAGAAGAGAGATGTAGAAGAAGCTTAGCCGTTAAGAGAGAGAGCGAGGCAAGGAAGGAATTAAGGAAGAGAGAAAGGAGAAGAGAGGAGAAATGCTGGACGCGTACGTAGCTAGCCCCAACCACTCTGGCCGCGCGTTGCCATCAACGCTCCCGCGTGGTCACCCGTTTCTGCAGCGGCACGTCTGACCTTATGGCTTAAGCTCACGGGGTGCCGGTGGCTGTGGATGGACTCGTTCCGCCAACCACCTAGTGCGCCATCCCTGACAGAGGGACTGTGTTAGTACTCCCTCTCCGTTAAGCAAACGTAGTATATGACGCGATATAGTATTAAGTATCTGGACAAGAGCATATTTTGTATTAGATTCGTTTATTTTGAGGTGGAGAAAGTAGGTCCTTTAAAGTGTCTTTTGGCTTACGGGTTAAAGACCCCTTTGAATCGTAGGAATGAAAAAAACAGAGGGATAGGAAAAACACAGGATTCTGATAGGAATACAATTGTAAAACAGATAATTGCAAAACACAGGAAAAACATAGGAATGGTCGTTTGATTAGACCACAGGAAAAACGCAGAAATCAGATGAGAGAGATAGACTCAGAGGAAATGTTCCAAGAGGTTAGACCTCTTGCTAACTTTCCTCCAAAATATGCATAGGATTACCCATTCCATAGGAATTTTAAAGGATTGGATATAATTCAATCCTGTGTTTCAAAGGCCTTCATAGGATTTTTTTTTTCCATAGGATTGAAATCCTCCAAAAATCCTACATTTTTCCTACAAATCAAAGGGGCCCTAAATGCTGAAGGGATGATAGATTATCTGATTTTATGATAGTATATTTGAGAGTGTAAACGAATGAATTAACTGTTACGAAGTTAAAATTTATTTATTTTTTTTAAAAATACCATTCTAACAAATTTATGCAAAGAACTTCTGTAGAAACCGTACTGTTTAGAATATTGGGGAGACTGTCTGTCAGTCTGTGATACTAATGTGCAAGGAAAAAGAAGTGGCCGTACGGTTTTTTCATTAAAAAAAATTCTTCATTAACATTTTTAAGAAAAGTGGTAAGATCAGTGTTAAAGGCTTTAAGCTTGCGTGGCAGCCTGTCAGGCAAGCGGTGCATGGCTGAGCTGGCAAGCCAAGTGCATGCTTCATATCATATCATCTCATATGTACCCTTTCCCTCGGCTAATCCTTGTGAATTATACACGCGCTTGATTCATTAATTCATTTGTGTCGTGTACTACTAATCACCATTCACCAAGCAAGCATATTTATATGCTACCAAGATTTTTTTTTTTAGAGACGTACCCAACATCCACAAAGCTAGCTAGCTAGATCCTCCTCTTCTCTGCACTCTGCTAGAGCAAGCTCGATCGATCGATCAGTGATATTTCCCCTTATCCAAATCCAGCACAAACCAACAATATCCATGGAGGCCGTAGCAGTGCACGCCAGCTTCTCGTCCTACTCCCCTCCGGTGGTCGCCGGCGGCGGCGACGACGCCGGCAGCAGCAGGAGCATGTCCCGCCTGCCGGCTCGCGTCGCCGGCGCCGTAGCTCGCGGCATCGTCACCTTCGTCTTCGCCACAGGTAGGTGGTTCTTGCCTCGATTTGAGCTCTGTTTCGTGGTAATTAACATGTAATTGATTGATTGATTGAATGATTGATTTGACAGTGGGCACGATCCTGGGGGCGATCACCGGCGGGCTGATCGGGCTGGCGACGGAGAGCGGCATGGTGCGGGGCACCGGGATCGGGGCCATCTCCGGCGCGGTGGTCGCCATGGAGGTCGTCGACTCCTCCGTCGCCATGTGGTGCTCCCACGACTCCGGGATCTGGAGCGTTCTCTACGTCGTACGTTACTAATCTCCTACCAAAATCTGAATCCCCTACTGCAATTACAGTTCCATCTCGCAGCTGAGACGATGAATTGGCATTCATTCTTATTACTAATCCAACTTATCGTACCAATTAGCAATCCAATTAAGTTTATTTGCTGTACTAATTGATAATTTGATACCAATTTGCAAGCTAATTAAGTTTGATTGATCCACTGATTGTAGCAGTTAGCAAGCTAATTAAGCTTTTTGCTTGCTTGCTCCAAATTTGGGAGATAATTAAAGCTTGCTTGCTCTACAAAGTGTAGCAATTTGGGAGCTAATTAAGTTTGGTTGTGTTTGGGTGTTCAGCTTGACGTGATCTGGAGCCTCCTGACGGGGCGGCTGGTGCGGGAGAAGGTGGATCCGGCGGTGCAGAACGCGGTGGACAGCCAGATGAACGCCGCCGACGCGCCCTTCAGGGAGAGCGCGCCGACGCTGGCGGAGATGTTCGACACCGGCATCCCCGGCGTCGCCGCCGCCGCCACGGGCATGCCGGCGGACGCCATCGCCGCGCTCCCGGTCACCACGTTCGCCGCCGACGGCGCCGACGACCGCGCCGGCTGCTCCGTGTGCCTCCAGGACTTGGAGGACGGCGAGCGGGCGCGGAGGCTGCCGGAGTGCGGCCACACGTTCCACCTCCACTGCATCGACAGCTGGCTGCTCAGGCACGCGTCGTGCCCCCTGTGCCGGCGCACGGTGGTCGCTGTCGACGACGTCGTCGGCTGAGCTGGCGAGCTCGCATGTGGTTAGGCTTAAGCTAGAAGATTAGTGAGAAGGGCGTGCAGTGCACGGCACGCCGCCGGCGACGGCGTGAGGATCACGACTGACGTGCGTGTGTACCTACCTACTACTTCACCTTCTTTTGATACCTTGATTCGTTTTGGCGTAGTACATATGTATAGCGGATACTTGCATTATATACACACACTTGTATGTATTGTAGATTTATATACTTGTACATGGAGACCTTGTGATTAACATAATAGAGAGATCCAGATTTTGTCTCTATCTTAGTTATTAATTTCATCACTAACTTAGGAGATGTTTCCCTTCAAAAAAAACTTAGGAGATGTTCAGATTACTGTCAAAATCAACTTGCGTAAAAAAAGAAGGTCAAAATCAACCTTACTAAAATTTATCAATGCTAAATTTTTGACGAGTTAGTATAATTGCCAAACTTTGATAGGATGGAACAAATATGTTATGCCCAAATTTTCTCTGTTACCAATATTTAGTAACAAACTAAATACAACCATATATTTATCAATTTTATTAAATAATGGTATGGTTTAAAATGACACCAGTAACCCTTGATTATTTTGGGAGATGCATGTTGTGGTTTGCTATTTGTTTTAAGACAAGTCATAATCATTGAAGATAGAGTTCAGAAGAATAATAATCCTTAGTGCGATGCTAAACAGAGTAACTAGAAGCACTGAACCATCCCTTTCCAAAAGAAAGGCTAAGGGAACTAAGGAAATATAAACCTAACGGCAGAAAAGGGGCATATAGACAGAGTAATATCTATACTTAAAACACGACGACCGCGTCCACGAGCCTATTTTGATATACACTGCCTATACGGAAATATCATATTTTAAAGGTTTGTTGTTGAGTTACAGATTTTGATGTGAGCTTCGTCGAACTCAAAGGATTTTTTTAGGGGTTCTTCTGCGATATGTGTGTTATGGTTTGCTCACTGGAGTACTTTTTTTTTAAGACAAGTCTCAAACATATTCAATCTCAATTTACTAGAGTACTTACTATAAGAAGACAGAGTTTAGAAGAATAATCTTAGTAGCTGAAAGCATTGAACCACTGTTTTTCAAAAGAAAAGCTTAACTGAACTACGAAAATATACTTTCTAATGAAATCTTACAATAGAAAAAGAAGCAGATTGACAGGGAGTTGCGGCGTTGTCACAATAACAGTATCCATAAATCTATTTTAATGCACACGCTGCTTTACAAACCAGTAATCCCTTTCGTCTGTCTCTATAGAAATAGCATAATTCAAAGGTTTGTTGTTGAGCCATAAATTTTAGTGTGAGTTTTACTGAAAACAATAAAGAATTTTCATAGAGTTCATTATTAAATCCGAGAAGCACTAACTACAGTCCTACCAAGTACCAACTAGAGCTACAGAGGTGATACGTGCACAACCCAAACGGTGAATGGTTTAAGTTCGAAGTCCCTCCTCCTGAAGAGGATAACGGTTTCCTGATTCTTATGAGGTCACTCCTCCTGAAGAGGATAACGGTTTCCTGATTCCTATGAGGTCACCTACATACAGGGCCATAGTTGAAAGCCCATCAATTGATTTTAGCATTAGGCCCACTTGCATCGCCGGGGGTGGGCCGCATACCATATGATCCGCAGGCTTCTCTGGGGGCTTCTAAATCTAATTGGAGAATACTCTCCAATCTCCAATAGTCTTAACCAGAGACATCCACGTGCTAGTACTTTAGAAGTTTTGGTTGCTATTAATCCATTGAGCAAGTAGGGGAAATATTCTTATCATCTATGCTTCAAATAAAATTTTCTCTTAAATTACTCATCCGATTTAGAATCCGATTACACCGTTGTGTTCGTAATAATTAAATCTTTACAACAAGATCTCACATAATTATATTTTGATGCAAAATCAAAAATTACTTTTAGATTTCACTAAGTTACTTCTTAGACATATAAAAGTAAATTCAGTAAAGGCTAAAAGTAATTTACATATATTGTATAAGTAACTTATAACAAAAAGAAAGTAATTTTAATTAATGCCTTTTTTTATTGAACAAATTATCATATATATATATATATATATATGATAATTTACTTTTAGATTTGATTAAAATACATCTTCTACATTCATAATGCTCTGAGGTGATTACTTTTATTATTATTTTAGTTAATTCCATAATTTGTGCTGATTAATTTAATTTCTAGATAGAGTCATGCTTTTATCTCTACAACGGATTTACTTCAAATGACATGCTAAAATTACCTTCGTTTTGTTCTAAGTTACTTCTATAATATATATAAATTACTTTTAGGTTTTACTGAATTTACTTTTATATATCTAAGAAGTAACTTAGTGAAATCTAAAAGTAATTTAGACATATCATAAAATTAATTTGTGATTTTTCATCAAAATATAATCATGTGAGATCTTGTTGTAAAGATTTAATTGTTACAAACACAACAGTGTAATCGGATCGTAGATCGAATGAGTAGATTAAGAGAAAGTTGTATTTGAAGTATAGGTGGATGATGCCTCTTATAGATGAAGTGGTAGCTAGTTTAGATAAACCAGCTACCACTAGCTGTGTAGTTACGTCCTTTGGAATAAGTTCACTTCGTGACCCTCAAATGTGCTCGAAATCTAATCCATGACCCTAAACTATGAAACCGGATATCTCAACCCTCAAACTTCTAAAACCGGTGCAATTTGACTTCCTCGGTGGTTTTGGAGGACGGTTTTGCTGACGTGGCACCGCGTGGTGCCTACGTGGCAATATTGACTGACTCTTCGTTCCATATGGCATTTACGTGGCATTAGAATTAAAAAATATGAGTGGGACCCATTAGTCATTCACACACGAAGAAATGTGGGCCCACTGACATGTAGGGTCGTCCTTCTTCCCCTTCTTTATCTTCGGCGAGCGGCGTCCTTCTCCCTCTCTTTATCTTCGGCGAGCGGCGGCCGAGGGCTGGGGGCCAGTGGTGGCGGCAGCCGGCGGCGGTGGCGGGAGGGCGGGAGGGCCGGATCCCCTAGTGGGAGGGCGGGCGGCGGGCGAGGTCGGCGGAGGCTCGTGGCAGTGGAAGTACGAGCGGACCCGGACGACGACGTCGCCACGCTCGTCCGCGCCCGCAGCGGGGACACCGGCGAGCCAAGATCGGCGAACAGGTCTGCCTTCACGTCCGGCTTGTCCCGCACCATGCCGCCGCGCGCAACCGTATCCGGTCCGCCTCTGACATCGCCGGATCTCGGCGGCGAGATGAAGCACCACCACTACCACCTAGCAAGAACTCCGAGCAATAAATCGCGCGAGCGGACTCCGCCCTCCCGCCGCCGCTGCCGCCCGGCGGGGGTACATCCCCTTCTTCTCTCGTCCTCCTCGCTTGCGCCCCACGGCGGGGGTATGGAGGTAGTTGCTGGCACGGAATCGCGGGCGGCGTCCGGCTAGGAACTGCGATTGCGATGACGGCCGCGCTAGCCGCGCATGCCGTGCCTCTGCCTCGCTCGGCAGCGAGCGCTCGGTGGGGACGGCGTCCGGCGTCCGGTGTCCGCTCACTCTCGCTGCCCTCCCGCCCGCTGACCGAAGGGGAAGAAGGAGAGAGAAAGAGAGAGAAGGGAGAGAGGGAGGAGGAAGAAGGAAGGACTTACATGTGGGCCCCACATGTCAGTGTGCCAACATTTCTTTTTATGTGAATGACTAATGGGTCCTACACATATTTTTTAATTCTCCTGCCACGTAAGTGCCACGTCAACGTCACGTGGAACGAAGACTCGGTCAATATCGCCACGTAGGCGCCATGTCAGCAAAACCGCCCTCCAAAACTACCGAGGGAGTCAAATTACACCTGTTTTAGAAGTTTGGGGGTTAAGATATCCGGTTTCGTAGTTTAGGGTCATGAATTAGATTTTGAGCACATTTGAGGGTCACGAAGTGAACTTATTCCTTATGGATTAATTGACTTGGTTGGGCTAATTAATGAGATTCAATTCCAGACCATTTATGTACATGGGCTGAGATTTCTTTTAGTTTAATTTCTTGCTCACAAGAGCAGAGATTAAAATCCATCCGAATCCAAATGAAACTGGGAGAGATCGGCTGTAGTGATAGATGATCACCAAGCAGCTATAGCTCTTGATTGATATCACCACCATGATGGAATGCTTCTAACCACAAGCTGTACTAAGGGCATGTTTGGATCGTTCGGGCTATTTAATATCTCTTCGGAATCTTACTATTTAGTAGTATTAAACGTAGATTACTGATAAAACCCATTTCATAACCCCTAGGCTATTTTGCAAGACGAATCTAACGAGGTATATTAATCCATAATTAGCGAATGATTACTGTAGCATCACTGTAGCAAATCATGAATTAATATACCTCGTTAGATTCGCCTCGCAAAATAGCCTAGAGATTATGGAATAGGTTTTATCAATAATCTACGTTTAATACTTCTAAATAACAAGATTTCGGAGGGCTATTAAATAGCCCTCCGGATCCAAACAGGTCCTAAATAACTTTGCAGAGAAATGTCATTTGCATGTCGCAGTTGGTTGGTTGGTCGGTCGGTTGATCGTGTGAGAACGCAGTCATGATCCACTGCTGCTACTGTTTGGCTTGGGGACGCACAGTCAATGCTGCATGAAGCACGTGATGTGACGCTGACACTCGTCAGTCATCACTCATCCAACCTTCCGCCAGTCTCTCCCTTCTCTTCACTGTTAACGTTGTCTAATGACTCCTCTGCTCCTTTTGTTTTAAATATAGCAATCTAATATTATCATTTCGTTTTAAATATAATCCGAGTAAACATCAGACTTAATTTCATTAAAATTAGGATTAATTGTGATATTGTTATCTCCTCACATGAAACATATGCATGGAAATAAAGACATTAAGGGATTGTTCAGATTGTAGCCAAAATAAACCTGGACAATTTGATAATATTGTTAAAATTTTAGCAGGATTTCTTATGTATTTACTAAAGTTTGACAAGAAACTAAATGGATACACATATTTAGCAACTCTGCAAAAAAAATAGTATGATTTAAAATGACATCCATCTGAATAAGCCCTAAACCTCTAAAGGTGAAGATTTATCCATATGTGAAAACTCTCCTCACAAGATTAAGAAAAACCAAGTAAAAACCAATAGCTTTTTATCCGTATAAATTAATACCATCTAAAAATCCCCTAAAAGAACAAGCTACTCCCATTGATTTTTACAGACGGTCTCGGTGGTTTTTTAGACATTGGAGGATCTCCAAATCACCAAATGTACGTAGCAGCTGCTGCGTGCATCGGTCCACCGAGGTGGTCACGTCGCCGTCGTCGTTTGTCGTCAAATTTTTGTGGTAGTATCGTAGTAGCTGGCACACGAGAACCATGTCGTGATTAAACAATAATTACTGACAGTCCTTGCTATATCTAGCTACTTCTCTAATTAATTAATCAGCCTGCGCCGATATTGTTCCTTTTCATAATTCGATTTTAAACTCAGTCACCCACAGCGCTCGAGCTGGTTTTAATTAATTTTAAGTAGGTGAAGTTGTACTTGACGTGTTGTATATAATACTCGTTTGGTAATCGAACATTACGTACATAGCGTAAGTGATATCTGACAATGACAGTCGCAACTATATAATTAACGATTGCTCCTCGATCGAATTACTCACAAATTAAATCGATCAACGCAATATTGATAATTAAGAGATCGCCACTACCGTGGCAACTGGCAACCCAGTTATATATTGACCGTGTGCTACATACCCATATAAGCACTATTAACAATCACACTATTATGATATGCGATGAGAGTTTACAAAGCCATACGATTATCGTGTAGTTATATGTACGGTAACCTCCTTAGTTTTTAAAACTACGATATACCTCGTAATAATTACACGTTTTTCACGCAACCACCCAAAACGGTCTTGTGAACACTGAATATGATAGATGATGTTTCACTATTATATATGATGAATGTGATTTCAATAGATAAACATATTCTTTTTTTCCTTATTAAGTTATTTTTTAGATAATTAATGGATGAAATCCGACATTGGCTTCAACAAAAGCTACAACTACTCGTTACAAAATTATCGCTCATCATGACCAATATAATAACAAAAGAAAGTGGAGTACGTAGCTAACGAAGGGCAAAGAGAAGACAAATATAAATCCATATTAGTCACAATTCAGCAATCCTCCTAGCTAATGAATCTCTATCCAAAATCATATATTAATTCATATTGGTCATAACTAATAACTTTGCCTTACACGTGTGCAATATAACTAGTATGCGTATGAATTGGTCATATATATACATCTTCTAATGAAAAAGAAATGTAGATTAATTTCCATTATTTTAAATATATAATTATGAAAAATGAATCGAGCGAGATGGAATGGTCCATTGTATGTATTAAGTTTTGAGAGTTATTGCACCAGTGTCTTCTAGACCCAGTTGCTATATAGTATAGGTGCCACACAACTCATATCGATCGTCGCGTCAAACCTCTCCATCGGTCGATTCAATTCAGAGAGAGAGATCGAGATCAGCGTGAGAGAGAGAGAATGAGCAGTACGAGTGGATCTGCATGGGATCGTCACAGCAACAATGGAGGAGACGGCGGCGGGTCGTCGCCGGAGTTGAGGGAGGCGCTGCTGCTGGGTGACGGTGGGTCGTCGCCGGAGTTGAGGGAGATTAAGGGGATTGCTGTGAAGAGGCAGGATGACCTGGAGGAGATCCGGAGCGTGGGGGAGCTGATGCGGCTGGCGGCGGAGGAGAACCGGCGGCTGTGGTACCTGGCAGGTCCGGCCATCTTCACGTCGCTGGCGCAGTACTCGCTCGGCGCCGTCACGCAGGTGTTCGCCGGACACCTCACCACGCTCGAGCTCGACGCCGTCTCCACCGAGAACATGGTCATCGCCGGCCTCGCCTTCGGGATCATGGTCAGTCACTACTCACTACTACTAGCTAGCTAAGCTAAGCTACTACTCATTAATTAAATTGGTTACTTCCATTCATCAATTCTAATCCTTCCTTAATTATATTCGTCGTGTATATCAAAAGTACTGCCCATCTCAAAAGTATTCTCTCTTCCTTTTTTTTTAATTTGGGTAAAACTTACTACTCCCTCCGTCCCAAAATATAAAAGATTTTAGATACATGTGATATATCCTAATATAATAAATCTGGACAGAAAAAGGACATGCCCAAATTTATTATAGTAGGATATATCATGTCTTGATGTTCACCTAAAATTTTTTATATTTTGGGACAGAGGGAACGGAGGGATTACTGTCTTTTTAACTATCAATTTGAACCGTACACTTCTCAAGAGAAAGAGGAAGTACAGTAGTTAATTTTGCATGATATGCAAGCTTTTTAAATTAGAAAGTCAGACTGGGAATTTAGGAGGATCGAATCCAACTTAAAAAAAATATTCGACTTAAGGACCGAATTTGACCTCCACTTGAAGATTCCCGCAACATATGTTACCTCGTTCTCTAACTGTAGCAGTGCTAACTGCTGAAGCCACACGGTAGACTTGTAGAGAGACATGCGTTACCCATAGCGATCAATCCGTGTCTGCACGTTGCGTCTTCCTTATAATTGAAAAATAAAGTTTTTTTTCCTTTACGAATAGAACATATCTAAATTCAGTTTTTTCCCACCCTTTTACAAACATGAGACATGACATATTTAAATTCCAACCAGTGAGATACATTTAATAGGGCAATGGCAAATGATGTATGGTTTTAATATCGATGTCCCATGTTCAATCCCAAACACACTCACAATATTTTCTTAGAAAAATGTTTAAAGGGATATGTCTCTCCTTTCAAATCTCGTTTTTTAAAATTCCAACCAGCCATATATGTTGAACATGCATCCTTTTTACTTCTGCAAGAGATCACATTTTTACCAAAGACAGGTTTATGTGTTGTGTGTGTTTGAATGCGTGCGGTGCAGTACGGGATGGGGAGTGCGCTGGAGACGCTGTGCGGGCAAGCTTTTGGCGCGAAGCAGCATCACATGCTGGGCATCTACCTGCAGCGCTCATGGGTGATCCTCACCGCCATGAGCGTCATCCTCCTCCCCATCTACTTCTTCGCCACCCCGATCCTCCGCTTCTTCCACCAGGACGACGACATCGCCGTCCTCGCCGGCCGCTTCTCCCTCTACATGATCCCCCAGCTCTTCGCCTACGCCCTCAACTTCCCCATCCAGAAGTTCCTCCAGGCCCAGAGCAAGGTCATGGCCATGGCGGCCGTCTCCGCGGCGGCGCTGCTGTTCCACGTCGCGCTCACGTGGCTCCTCCTCGTGCCGCTCCGGATGGGCCTCGTCGGACTCGCCGTCGCGCTCAACGTGTCGTGGTGGCTCGTCGTGCTCGGCCAGCTCGCCTACATCGTCATGGGCTACTGCCCCGGAGCTTGGAACGGGTTCGACTGGCTCGCGTTCACCGACCTCCTCAGCTTCGCCCGCCTCTCCCTCGGCTCCGCCATCATGCTCTGCCTCGAGTTCTGGTTCTACATGTTCCTCATCGTCATCGTCGGCAACCTCCCCAACGCCCAGGTCGCCGTCGCCGCCGTCTCCATCTGGTCAGTCGTCATTGTTGCATCACGATGATCTTTAATTACTACTCCCTCCGTTTCATGTTACAAGACGTTTTAACTTTGGTCAAAGTTAAATTGTTTTAAGTTTGACTAAATTTATAAATAAATATAGTAATATTTATAATACTAAATTAGTTTCATCAAATCAATAATTGAATATATTTTCATAATAAATTTATCATGGTTAAAAATGTTAATATTTTTTTCTATAAATTTGGTTAAATTTAAAGTAATTTGATTTTTATTAAAGTTAAAATGTCTTACAACCTGAAACAACCTGAAACGGATGAAGTAATTAGCATTGCGATTGCAGCAGTAGCTGATCGGATCTATCTGCATTGCATTTTGCAGCACGAACCTGTTTGGGTGGCATATCATGGTGTTCTTCGGTTTCAACGCGGCGATCAGCGTGAGGGTGTCGAACGAGCTGGGCGCGGGGCGGCCGCGGGCGGCGAGGCTCGCGATCGCGGTGGTGCTCGTCTCGTCGGTCGCCATCGGCGCCGCCTTCTTCGCGGCGGTGCTGCTGCTCCGCGACGTGTACGGCGCGCCGTTCACGGATAGCCCGGAGGTGGTGCGCGCGGTGGCGAGCCTGGGCGTGGTGTTCGCCTTCTCGCTCCTCCTCAACAGCGTCCAGCCGGTGCTCTCCGGCGTGGCCGTCGGCGCCGGGTGGCAGTGGCTGGTGGCGTACATCAACCTGGGCTGCTACTACTGCGTCGGCATCCCCGTCGGCTACGCCATCGCGTTCCCGCTCGGCCGCGGCGTGCAGGGGATGTGGGGCGGGATGCTCACCGGCGTCGGGCTGCAGACGGCGATCCTGGTGGCCATCACGGCGCGCACCAACTGGGACAAGGAGGCCAGCGAGGCGCACACCAGGATCCAGCACTGGGGTGGCACCGCCAAGCTCGCCGTCGACGACCCCATCTAGTTAAGCGACAGCGAGCTTCATCATCCATCCATGGCGTAAGAATCTGTAGAGGTTAGATTCATGCTAGGCGCGTGCGAGCAAGATCGATCTGCAGATGGCGCAATGCAAGTGCGTGTACGTGCGCCTACAGGTACATCCTGGTCGTCGGATTTGGTTTGAGATTCGTGCGTGTGGCATGGATTGCAATAAGAGAGAATGCAGATGTGTTGATATGTTGTGGTTTTGTGTATCCGTTAAAGTCAATCCACGATGCAATTTATGAAAGTGCATGCGCACCTTGTTGTTGTTTGGATTCGATATTGGAGATTCGTGCGTGTAGCATAGATCAATAAAGCATAATATTATATACTATCTCTATTTCATACTATAAGTTGCTTTGAATTTTTTCTAAATCAAACATCTCCAGCTTTAATCAAGTTTATAGAAAAACATAATAATATTTTCAATATAAAACAAATAATGTTATAAGTGTTACTATATTTTTCTATAAAGTTGGTAAAACATTAAAAAAATTGACTTTAAAAAAATGTTAAAACGAGTTATAATATTAAACGGAGTGGGTAAGAAGAAATGCAGATGCGTTGATACTGTGGTTTTGTGTTTTGACAGTTTGGTCTCAGATTCTGTTTGTCAATGGCAATGGAACTTGGGCAATGGACGTGTATGATGTAACGCAAGCAACATTCGTTGTCTAGTAACTTACGGAAACTTTTTTTTCTTACAGAATTGGATTTTGGTGCTACTCCTATATATAAAACTAAAATAAATAAAGATATTTCCGTGCTATAAGACCAATATTTCCATTGTATTTTGATGAAATAAGAACAAAATGACACTTGCATGAAGAGGTAGGGGAGCAAACTGAGGCCCCTATCGTTTAGTCAAGTACGGATAATAGCAAAATAATAATATTTATAGGTAAGATTTTTATTTATGCGTTCTTAGTGATTTAGATGTCAATACTGAAAAATAAACTTTAAATAAAAGATTTTAAATTTTGGCAACGAGCGATGCTGTATGGAGGAAGCGATGGGCCTGAATCCTAAGCCGTCTAGGATGAACAAGCCCAGTCTAAAACCAACACGGTCCGCACACAAACGGCCCAGCTCGGCCCAGCAAAAATATAAAACAAAGAAAATACAGGAAGCACAACGAAAAGCAGAGGAGAGGTAGCCCCAGCTCGGAAGGGAAGGGAAGCGACCTTCTTGAGGCAGAAGTCACGAACCAACCAGCGCCGCCGCCGCGATGACGGACGTGCAGATGAGCGACTCCGAGCCGCAGGCGGCGCCTCCCGCGGCGCCGGCGGCCTCCGCCCTCCACCGTAAGCGGTCCTCCCCCCTCCCCCAAAAACCCTCGGGTGGAATTCCTCAGATTTGTTTCTGATGTGGTTGCGCGCTGTTCGTCCCAGATCTGAAGGAGATCGCCTCGGTGATCGAGGCCGGCTCGCTGTCCAAGGAGGTGCGCCGGATCTCCCGCGCCGTCCGCCTCACCGTCGCCCTCCGCCGCCGCCTCGCCGCCCGCGACGTCTCCGCCTTCCTCGCCTTCGCGCTCCCGCCTTCCTCCGAGGCCTACACCCGCCTCACCTCCCTCGTCCCCAAGGTGAATTACTTCTCATGCTTTCTTCTATAATAACTCCGCGTAAGAGCAACCAGCGCTTAGTGGCAACTTAGTTCCATATGATGCAACTAAACTATCAGTGCTTAGATATAGTTGTTGACATGGATAAACTTACTAGACATGTTTGCATGATATGTGTGATTCTGGATAGTTTCCCGTCGGTAAGTAGGTACCTCTGACAAAATTTCCAGCACTGAGATATTTGCATTGAGTTGGTTTAATTTAACATAGTGATCAGTAATTCTGTGTGGATCTGGGTTTTCTATGGCAAAACTGGAATTCCAAACCTTGGTACCTGTGATGCTAACTGTGGATATTTGATTTATCATCACTGCATTATCGACCGTTTTGTAATTATTCTGCAATTCTTTCTTTAAATAAGCTAATCATATGGTTAAAATTTTAAATCAACTGGTAAACAGGAATTTTGGGTGGGTGTGGTCTTTTTTTTTGTTGTTATCAAAACTGGAATTATTCCATTGGTACTGCTGATGTAATTCATAGATGCTTGTTATTTGATTTATCACTGTGGTGTTTGACTTTCTCTGGCTGTTTTGGATCGTCTGTGTCTGTCATTCCATGATTATTAGCAACCTAAATCACTAAACATATAGCTTGGCTCATTTTCTTTCATTTCTTGATAGGAAGAACTTGCAAATAGAGGTTAATTGAGCTCCTTCACTGCGCGCTTCGACTTTCAAAAACATCATATTTTCATGTATTTGCAACTTTGATCATTATTGCTATGTTGTTTCTGCATGTTGATGCTAACATCTATTTTTAGAACATGTTGGAAAGCTATTCCTAGAAGTCTAGAGCTGTAACGTTAAGCCTTATTTAGCAGTATCTCTATGGTACCTAAGAAATTGATTACCAGTATGAGATACTGCACTATTGTTATTTTTTTCATTTGTGATGACTCTGTTATATGAAGAACATAATATGCTGTTGCACTATGGTCGGCTTAGTTTCTGTTTTTGCTATTTGTTTTGTAGTTTAGGGCTCAGGACCTGGAAGCCTAACTTTGTTGTTTCATTGTGTATACAATGATATAATAAGGAGAGTAAGGTAAAACATACTGTTATCATATGCACGGTGTCTGATGTCCTTATTTGTTGCTTTTTAGGAAGATGACACTGAGATGGACGTTGACACGGCAGCTCCAGCAACTCAGATTTCGATCAAGCATGGCCTCCCTGAGATTGAAATATATTGCTATTTGCTTATCCTGATTTTTCTTATTGACCAGAAGAAATACGACGATGTACGTCTAAGACTACTGATTTTATCTTTTGCTCTCAGTTAGACATACTAATTTAAAGTTCTCACCTGTCTCTAGGCTAAAGCATGTGCAAATGCAAGCATTGCTCGTCTGAAAAACTTGAACAGGAGAACTGTTGATGTTCTGGCATCTAGGCTGTACTTCTATTACTCATATGTGCATGAACTCACCAACAGCCTTGCTGAAATCCGTGGGTACGTCAAGGTCTTATTTAATGCCTAGTTGCTCACTATTCAGTGTCTTACTACCATGTTTATTGACTTTTCCTGCATTTACTCTCTTTTCAGAAATCTGCTAGCGTTACACAGAATGGCAACTCTACACCGCGATGAGCTTGGCCAGGTAGTTTTGGTTTCTTTATCCTCATTGATTTAACCTTTAAGTCATCGAATTCTTGTAATCTGTGTAAATATACCTGTTTTCTTGATTGCAGGAAACTTTGCTCAACCTGCTTCTTCGCAATTACCTCCATTATAATTTGTATGATCAAGCAGAGAAACTTAGGTCAAAAGCTCCTCGTTTTGAAGCCCACTCCAATCAGCAAGTATATATCTGCACACACCATTTATTACTCTACAGCTTATGAATTTATTGTGTTTTGGATTTTGCTCACGCGAAGTTTCATACTCCACTTAAATTTGTTTCTACATGTTGTTGTTAAGACACCTTCATTTTAGTTAATGCTTTATGATTATTGAAGTATGAGATCATCCTTCAGCCAACTGAATTTACAGGACAGACTCTTGGGCATATGCTAATAAGTGCCTTTTATTGCAGTTCTGTCGATACCTGTTCTACTTGGGTAAAATCAGGACAATTCAGTTGGAGTACACTGATGCTAAGGAAAGCCTTCTGCAAGCTGCTCGGAAGGCACCCATTACAGCTCGTGGCTTTCGTATTCAGTGCAACAAATGGGCTATTATAGTGAGACTACTTCTCGGAGAGATTCCAGAGAGGACTGTGTTCATGCAGAAGGGAATGAAGGAAGCACTGACACCCTACTTCGAGCTTACAAATGTAAGTAACTGGCCTTTCTTGAAATGCTGTGTTGCATAGGTGGACAACTCAGACTGACTTATTTGTGGTCTCTAGGCTGTCAGGATCGGTGATCTTGAATTGTTTAGGGCTGTCGCCGACAAATTTGTGAGCACTTTTAGTGCCGACAGGACTCGCAATTTGATTGTGAGATTGCGCCACAATGTTATTCGAACCGGACTGCGCAATATTAGCATTTCATACTCACGGATCTCCCTTGCTGATATTGCCAAGAAGCTAAGGCTCGACTCTGATAATCCTGTTGCTGATGCGGAGAGCATTGTAGCCAAGGCAATAAGGGATGGCGCAATTGATGCCACCATAGATCATGCCAACGGCTGGATGGTGTCTAAAGAAACTGGCGATGTCTACTCGACAAATGAACCACAGATTGCATTCAACTCCCGGATTGCATTTTGCCTCAACATGCACAATGAAGCTGTGAAAGCAATGAGGTTCCCCCCGAACTCTCACAAGGAAAAGGAAAGTGCAGAGAAGCGCCGTGAGAGGCTCCAACAGGAGGAGGAGCTGGCAAAACACATGGCTGAGGAAGATGACGATGATTTTTAGACTGGCTGGCCACTTCTTTGGCACTTTGGGCTGCCAAATTGCAATGTTGAGTTGGTTGATCGGAGAGACCATAAAACATCTATACATGCCACTCACAAATGATATTTGAGTCATGCAAAAACCCTTTGCTTCATCTGCCGCAAATTTATGTCGATGAGAAATTTATGACTCCAAATGTGTCTAGTTGGATAACTTACTTTTACCTTCACCTTGTATCATGGATTCGAGGATTTCTTTTTTGTACCATGCGAAATGCGGCTGCTTCATTCATGTATTGTGGTTCCTGTGTGCGCGTGCACCTTATGCATCCTGTATTTATGTTGTAGTGGTAGTAGTAATTTTGTCATGTTTGATCGTGCGCGTCTCTTGGTTTTTTTCCAGGAAGTGACCCAAGAACGTTAATTTTAGTTGAAACCTAAAAGCTATATTAAGGAGAAGTCATGATGGAGTAGTATGTTTTGTGTTGCCCAAATCTGTGAATTGCCGTGGCTGTAATGAATGGTTGAGCAGGTCAGTCAAGCAGATGATATTAATTACTGTGTTCTGTTTATCTGAATTCCATGCATGGTTAGCAAAGATCCGTTCAAAAAAAAAAAGGGTTTATGCAAAGAAGTACTCTCTCCATTACACTGGAGCAGGTGGCGGCGCGAGTTTATTTATGGGCCGGGGAGCATAGCTCACCGCCTCACCCAAAGGTGGTGGTAAGCTCGCGTATATTGGGATCGATACAAGCTTAGCAGATGCGCCGGAATTGGAGACGAGGAAGTATGGGGAAGCATCTAGAAGTGGCTAGAATACGATCGATCGCCAGTGTCGTTGGACTTTTTCTTTCGATCTATTGCTGCGTACAAGTATTATTAATTCTTCCCCAGCCAGCCAGCCTCTGCACCGTAGAGATCGATAGCTCGATAATTCCGGACCTCAGTCGATCGATCACTACATATGTATTGGCTTCTAATTCTGCAGGGATAGCCTAGCTTGCTGTAAAGTTTTTCTGGTCACTAATAACTATTTCCTCCTTTTCATATTATAAAATTTTTTAGCATTGTCCATATTTATATATATGTGTTAATAAATCTAGACATATGCTAGAAAGTTTTATAATCTCCACAGTTATTGTGTATACTCACTACAGTTTTAATGTGCGGTCACTGCATGAATGCATGGCGTTGGTCATCAACTCGTCATTGGACTGGACACGATACATGACAGTATCTATATGATTTAACATGTATATATAGCTAGCCAGTAATAATATACTTCTATATACTCATGATTTATTAATTACATTCCGACAGTATATGAATGTGTATGCATGTACTAATTAACAACTTGTACTTAATTAGCTAGCTAGCCAAATTAAAGCGCCGATCGAGGCGATAACAAACAAATCTATATACACAGCGACATCACGCGCATACTACGTAGCATCGGAATTAGCTAGCTAGCTACAGTACACTCTATAATCGTCCTCACGGTTCACAAAAAAATCACGTACGATAAACACCACCGAAGTATTCGTAAAAAAAAAAGAAAGAAAGAAACACCACACCGAAGAGGTTTCCAGGGACGTCGATAGATCATATCGCGCGGTGTGTGTAGCTAGATCTCGATCTCGAGATCATATCGATTCATTCATATTATTTTCCTTTCCTTTTGTTTCCCAGCCTGACCCCATCCATCGATCGCTTAATTTGGATCAACAAAATTAAGCAATGAACTCAAACATGGATCGATCAATCGCTGTTTCACATTTGCCCTCCACGCCGACCGAATTAAAGCTTTTCAAAGATTTGCACACAGTACGTGCTTAATTATATGCATGCGTCTTGATTATTACTCGTACTGTGTGCAAATCATGCATCATGCATCAGAATCGGGTTTACATCATACGTCTTGATTAGTAAAAGCTAGCTATCATGCATCAGAATGGATAGATGCAAACCCGCGCATGATGTTATCGTCCAGGGGATCGCATTGATCAACGTGTTAGATCATTGATCGTTTAATTTATTTGTCCTATACAACATAATCTCTCGATTCCAAATTAAACTACATATTTCATAGGTACACCAAAACTAAGAAAACCTAATAACTCTCTCATACTATATTTACTCTAGCAACAAACTCAATACATGCACCATCCCCACTATTTTCTAGCCAATAGCAAATCAACATATTGCATGTGGGTTATAAATACTTATGTGCATGGATACATGCATCAATGTCCATTTACTCCAATGCACAAATAACGAATAGACTTAATAAATAAACACAAATATGTAGATTATTTAGGAATAACCTCAAAAAATTATATGTAGATCAATTTAAAATGGAGGGAGTATATAGGATACGATCTATGACAAACAAAAAGTTATTATATAATATACTGTACATTACACTTTTGTTTCAGTAAGTTTTTCATTCCTCTTGCAAAGAAAAGAAACATATATATAGTAGACGATTGATTGATTAAACTTAAAACCTCTAGTAGTAACATAATTTACAACTAAGCTACGCTAGCAATCTAATCACGCCCTTAAATATTACTTACTCAACAAGCTAGTCCCTGCAAATAACTTATATTTACAAACAAGTCCCTCCCCGGCCGGCTACTACTACTCTACGCCGGCGGCCTTGGCCTTGGCCTTCCTGCCGCCGCCGATCGGTGCCGTGGCGGCGTAGATCTCGGCGATCGGGCGGAGCCTCCGGTTCCTCCGCGGCCTCCCGCCCACCTCCTGCTCGTCGTCCTCGTCGTCCGCCTCGCCCAGGCCACCCCCACGCCGCGGCGCGTTGCTCACGGAGCGCGGCGACGAGGCGGAGGCGGAGGCGGAGGTGAAGGAGAAGGACGACGACCGCGGGGACGAGCTGCTCTCGCTCAGGTGGATCAGCTGCTCCGCCGCCGCCAGCTCCAGCGCCGTGAACCGCTGCTGCTGCTTCGGCGACGACGACAGAGACATCAGCAGGCTCTCCCGGCCGTCCGGCTCCGCCTCCGCCGCCGCCGCCGGCAGCTTCCGGCGCCGGGCTAGGGATCCCTCCATGGCTGATTGGATCGAGGCGGCGGGGGTCGTGGATGGGTTGGCCGCCGGTTAATTTCGTGTGCTCTCTCTCTCTCTCTCTCTAATTTCTTCCTCGATTTTTTTTGGTTGGTTTATTATTATTATTTTTTATTTTTGTGTGTGGGTGTGGGTTAAGATGGAAGAAAAAGGGAAGTTAATCGGTCATGTGGTTGCTGCGTGCGGCGTGACTCGGCGGAAACCGACTTCGCCTAGGCGTGTAAAACAGAGAAAATACGGGGGGTTTTGTGAAAAATGTGATTCTTGGTTGGGAACAAAAGCAGCTGATGGGAAATTGTGGCCGTGATGAGCCTGCCTGCGCTGGACTCGATTTTTCCTCCCAGGGGGGTATGTGAGAAAATGGCTTGTACTCCTCATTTTCTAAATATTTAACGCTGTTGACTTTTTTAAAATATATTTTACCATTCATCTTATTTAAAAAATTTAAGCAATTATTATTTTTTCCTATCATTTGATTCATTATTAAATATACTTTTATGTATACATATAATTTTACATATATCACAAATTTTTTTAATAAGACGAACGGTCAAATATGCTTAAAAAAATCAACGGCGTCAAATATTTGGGACGGAGGAGTACAAGGTTAACGGAGTGAAGGAGTTGTTTGTAATTTTGGTTTTGTGCGGGGGAGATTAGAGTAATTTGACGGAGGAGGAGAAAGAGTTAAAAGGTGGGCACGAGACACGTCATCACGGCGCACCTCACGGGGCTCCTAGTTGCCGCCGGCTAATTCATAGAAAAGTCAAAGTTGCAGGCCTTAGCTAGACTGCATGCACGTACCAGCTTAGCTTTGCTTTATACTCCAGGTAGCTAGGGGTGTGTTATGTTAATAATCACACGGCTAAATTAAATCACAACAACTCGAGAGAAATGGTCGGTGGGTCTACAACCCTGGAGTTGAGGATAACTCTACCGGATGGAGTTGGTTAAATCTGAGCCATACATTGTTTTCTATAGCTGAGATTATTCCTCATCAATTTTACCTAATAAATTAACTCTTTTAATTAATGGTTATGGCAGTAAACTTAGTTTTGTCATGCGTTTCCTCTATAACAACGATTTGATTGAGTTCTCACAAAAAAAATATTATCAGACAACGCTTTGTTATTATTTCTTAAACAACAGATAGAATCGATCAACTCTAAAGCTGCAGTGTATACCAATATAGTGCTTTGACATGTATGCAAACAGTGAACGATATAAATATTAATGTGCATGATTCTTTATATAATAGATGAAGCATGAAATATCTGTGTACGGTAAAAATTGTCATGTGACAAGTTGTTGATGGAAGTTTATTTGTTGCATGGTTAATTACTGGTTTTAAATACAAATTAACGTCACTTAATATCTCAGTCCTTAAAATATACGGAATAGCACATATTTGATCAACTCCACCCAATAGAGTTATACCCAACGGGAGTGTTTAGTGTTCCTATACTCTGTAGGCCTCGCGACCTTTAATTTAAAGCAGCATGGCTGCGTGCTGTATGTATCACATGGAGTATGTAGGTGATCTGATTGGATCGATCCGTACACAAGCCAGTTTGTTCCTATATTTCCGTCCTAATATAATTACCGTTAAAAACTAAGATTTAGGAAAAAACTATTATAGCGTTCTCTATTAACTTATGTATGGTTAGGGGTGGTAAGATAGGGGTTGGATGGAAAAAGGTACAATTCCAAAGTAACAAGTATTTTGAGACAAATTTTAAATTCTAAAATAACATCTATTTTCGAACGGAAAGAGTATATATATCACGGTCTCATGAATTCTCAATCATCCACCACTATATAGCTGTGGTTAGCGGAGTCCCCAAGCACCCCACGCAAGCCTCTCAGGACTCTGGTGATTCTAATCTCGTGGGAAATCTGGTGCGAACGAAACGCAAGAATCTTCCACAACAATGCATCTGCGCCGTCCTCGATTCTAGCAAAAATCAAGGAGGAAGGCAGAGCATGGGTCAAAGCAGGGGCTGCAACCTTACAAGAGTTTGTAATCTTGGGAGATATCACCTAATCCCTGCTTTTTGCCTCTTCTTTTGCGGGTTATTCTTTTTTCGTCTAACACTGTATATAGCTCGTTATAATTTTCTCATACTCTATTAATATATACAAGGGCCTTTCCTTAAAAAAAAATATGTAGCTGTGGTTAGTTCTTACATCTGTGCGACGATGGCGCGTTTGTTCTCCTTTTTGTCGGTCAGATTGCATTATATTATTGTTAATACTAGTAGTATTGTTTACATTTGATCTTAGCTAGCTGTATCCGTGCGTCGTTAGACCGGTCAGCCTAGCTAGCTAAATCAATTAGCTAGTTACGTACATGAAGCTTGATTGGTCATTAAGTAATCCGAAACATGTAACCCTTTTGTCCCAAAATCCGAACATAAATAGAGTAAAGCTAATTGAGAGATGAATCTGATTTGCCAAAAGTGAAATTAATTAAGACATGATAATAGTAATTGGTTGTGATCGATAATAAAGTAAATAAAGTTGCTATATTTTATATGACAGATTTTGCAAGCTAATTAAAATTTGTTACCGGGAGTACGTATCATATCCTCATCTACCGGTATATCGGCAGGACACGATCGAGCGATCTCTACGCATACTCCTACGTGTCTTAATTTAGTGCGAATAACAGCGTATGTTTTTGCGCGCCGACCAAGCTTTGCCATGCTTGGTTGCAGGCAGCCGAAACGATGGTGTCACCCGTTAGGCTAGCCTAGCCACCTCTGGAATCTTCCAGAAGCAAGCAACCAAAGCATTCAATTCGAAAAAATAAACAAAAAATCGATACATTTCACAGGCGGCGTGTACACAAAACCTCTTGCAGGGCGACCGATCGCTGCGTGTCATCGATAGTTTGAAAACCAAAACTCAAAACTCTGTACAAATTCAGAAATTATTCTTTTTCTCAGTCCATTCCACGCGCAGGTGGCGAAAGGAGAAAACTAAATTAACAAAAGAAGCGAAAGCAAACACCCTACGAGAAGAAATATTTACAGATAGGTCCATCCTTCCATTCGTGCGTTCCCGATTCCTCTAGCGCGGCTGCGGCTGCTTCAGCTTCTTCTTCCCAATCTCCTCCTCTCTCTTCTTCCGCTTGCCGCCGCCGCCGCCGCCGTGGTTCTCCTTCACCGGCAGCGTGGCGGCGTAGAGCTCCGACAGGAGGCGGTACCTCTTCCTGACCCTCCTATCCAGGCCCATGTCGTCGTCGTCGTCCATCGCCGCCGCCGCCTCGGCGTTGTTCACCGACTGCAGCGTGGTGGACGAGGAGGAGTCGTAGCCGTCGTCCTCGCATCCGCCGCCGCTGACGCTGAGCTGCACGAGCTGGTCCGCCGCCGCCAGATCGGCCTCCGTGAAGAAGAAGCCGTCACCCACCGTCCCACCGGCGCCGCCGGGCTTGATCTCCTCCACCTCCATCTGATCAATATCTGATAGTAGCAGATGCGTCGTCGCCTCGATCTGGCCGCGCGCGAGCTGATCAATCGATCTCTCCGCGGCGCGTATGGATGATGGATGATGATGAGGTTGGTGTTGGGAAGAAGGAAGAAGATGGAAGCGGAAAACAGTAGAGCTGCGGGGTTGATTTGCAAAAATATCTCCGGATTAGCCAAGGCCGAGGTTTATATAGCGCCTTCGAGGCGGACCCGCGAGGAAACCGACTTGGGCCGCACGGTGCCACGCCTCGCTGACGCGTGGGCCCGGACGCCCGTGACGTGGAGCCCACATGTCGGCCTGCGAGCGTTGATTGGCCAACGGGAGGCGGACGCGTGGGTGGGTGGCGTTGGGGTCACGCGCGCGGAGGATGGCCGTCGCAAACTCGCAAGTGGAGGATCGCGGGACGGTGGGGATCTTCTGCGGACGAAATGTGGCTCCTCGGCTTCGGGCCGGGCCGGGCTGCGCTCTCGATAATGGGCCGGAGAGGCCTTTCATGGCCCAACACTACTTGTGCTCACACGTCGGCACGGCCCGGCCCCATGGAGATAGGCCACTGTCAGAAAGCCCGCATGTTGTCTCGATGTGATTTGACGCTAGTTCCTTTGACTAAATGTCTAATAAATTAAAATTCGATTCATATGATCCTTCTAGAATGATCGATCCTTCGAAGACAGTACTGGGGCACAAATGCATGCACGAGCGTACCACCAACTACAGCCACACGCCATTGTTAAGCTATGCGTGGCTTGACTTAATTAACCACGTTGTTATATTATGATTCAGCGGGCCGTTACAGTGGTGACGAACCTCTACTGCTACCGAACCGTTGTAGCAGACTGTATATAATTTATTGGAACTTAGTAGCCGCTATAACGCTCACCGTTATAGCAGCCTGTTATTAACTTTGTTAGATCGCTATAGTACTTAAAGAGTGTTCTTCGCATATGATACATAGTGTAATACAGTACGATTTAAGCCACTGAATTTTGATTGGACGGCTCCGATCTAACCCTGATGATGCTGACAAACTATCTGGGCATGTCTGGCTTGTTACCTTCAACCATAGCAATAAGGGCATATTTAGATCCCACCCTAAAATTTACACCATATCACATCGAACGTTTTGAACATCTGCATAAAGTATTAAATATAGGCTAAAAATAACTAATTGCATAGATTGCTACTACTTTACGAGACGGATCTTTTAAGCCTAATAACTCCATGATTTGACAATGTGGTGCTACAATAAACATACGCTAATGATAGATTAATTAGACTTAATAAATTCGTCTCGCGGTTTACCGACGGATATTGTAATTAGTTTTTTTATTAGTGCCCTAACACCCCATACGACATTTTATATAATACCTTATATGACACGCTAAAACTTTACGCCGCTAAATTTAAACACCCCCTAATATCCAAAGTTCCAAACATACTAGTACTACTGCTACTATCTCACATACCCTATCATGAAAGAAATTGGTGTTTTCTTGTACAGTTGTACTAATCTTTTTCACATGACTCCGTACAAAAAAAAATTCGTTAGTAAGATATAAAATCAAACAGCACACCTACACTACATATTCTCTACCAAATTGTACTATCAAACATTGTCAAATTAACTTTTTGGTGTTGGATGGCCCTCCCTCTCTCAGCAATGTACGTATCATTGCTGTCATTTTTTTTTATTCCTCTTTCTCCTGTTTGTAATGGTACAAAAGGCATAACATTGCGTACATTGTCAGGTAGCGCGGTTAGGTTGTTTTGGCTTGACTATAGCTTAGCTGGACCCTTTTTCGAGGAAAAGCGATGGATCGTAGAGTGATATTTTTAATTCAGACTCTGTTTTGTTCTTTCGACCTTCTCCCAAAGGTCGGATCAAAGTAATATTTGATCTGCTTTCAAAAAAGAAATATATATTTTTAATTCAGAGGATCGATCTGGCTCTGGCCAATTTGCAGTACGGAGTTTACTGCGACAATTCAAGGTTAAAAAAAAAAGAGAAACAATCAGGTTGATGTCGTCACTTCGTCGATGGAACAGAATACATGCCTAGATACAGGATAGATTGCAAGTTGCGAGAAAACAAACAACGAAACTCAGCAAAGCGATCTGAAATCGTTCTCTGCGAACATGAATTAAAGCTTGCCAAAACTCTGTGCTATGAACGATCTCCTGTGTCTAGAGCTTTGACGTACGTTCACGGACGGATAGAGTTTTGATGACGTTCACCAAGGCATGCACGAATTGAACAATATATATAAGCCCCTAGCCTGTCACGTTAATGGAATAGTTTTACCACGTAATCGTATATGTATAACCGTTTTAATATGATTCAATAATTATGTTGGTGCTTATTAGTTTATCTGTTTCATTTTAAGATGGTTTGTTTTTTTTTTACTCTTTGATGTGTAAATGCTAGTAAGCGAATTTTTTAATAATTATCTGTAACTCGTTGAGCAAAGACCAGAAATATATTTCATTATCTAAAAATATACTACCGTTTTCCATAATAATTAATCTCTACGCACATAAATAAAGCTGGGCAACAAGATAGCTACAACAAGAAGATAGCTACAACAACAGCTTTAATTAATTACTAGTTCCTTAATTATCCAAAATGTGGTGTGCTTGAGGAGGCCATTTTTTTCATGCAGGCAGGCAGTACACTGCCCCTCGTATTCTCCAAGCTGAGGTAGCTAGCTAGCTAGCTAGCTAAACCTACCTACGAGTTCTAATATTCTTGCTGATTAATCTACCAGTGGAGTAAATTTCATTCCATAGCCCGGCCGAGAACCCCAAACAACTTGCTGACACCGATCAGAACGTCGCCGACGACGTCCTCTGGATCGTCGGCTTCTTCGCCGCCGCCGCCGCCGCCTCCGCCGCCGCCGCCTTCAGCTGCACACATCTCATCAACACGTCGATCTATGAGCTGCTAGCTAGGCGATGACGTACGAATTGATTACGTAGAGAGTCTGACGACGAAGGAAGGAAGGAGACGATAGATACATGAGATTTGCTCCGATCCATTAAAAAATATCTCCGGATATTGGTGTCTCACGGTACCAACTTGTTCTCGATCGTTAAATCTAACTAGATAGGATAGGCATTATTACATCCAACAATCAGAAATAATTTGGTACCATCAGATATATATACCTCGATATACTTTTTGTTGGACTGGAGTAATATACATATAGCATATAGCGTAGTACTACGTACCTGGTGGCACTGGTGGCGCAGGGCGGCGTTTCTTGGCACGGAGGAGACGGACCTCCTGCTCGAGCTCCTGCAGGTACGCCTGCTTCCGCGCGCGCGACCGCTCCGCCGACTCGCGGTTCTTCATCGCGCGCCTCTTCCGCCGCTCTGCGCCGCCGCCGCCGCCCAGCTGCTGCTGCTCCTCCGCGCGGTACAGCAGCTAGCTCCTGCTCCAGCGACGCCGCGCGCCCATGCAGGAGGGGTAGGAGCGGGACGACGCCGACGGCAGCACGAGCTCCTCATCGTCGCCGCCGCTACCAGTACCAGCCGCGCGCTCCATGCTCGCTGGAAGTGGCAGATAGCTAGTTGGCAAAAATGGCAGATAGCAAGTTGGCAAAAATGGCAGATAGCAAGTTGGCGGCTTGGGCTCTCTCTCAATAAATTAATCTCGAAATTCGATTCATATGATCCTTCTAGAATGATCGGTCCTTCGAAGACAGTACTGGCCGGCACAAATGCATGCGCGAGCGTACCACCAACTAACAGCCACACGCCGTTGTTAAGCTATGCGTGACTTGAGACTTAATTAACCACGAGTGTTATTATTATTATTTTTAGTCTAAGGAGAGAAGCTTTATTAATATCCGAACTAAGGATTACATTCCTGATCTAACAAGTCTAAAATTTTTATAGGAGCACAAAGCCTCCACTCTCCATAAATCTAGTACTAATTACCATTTTAACCACAACTATTATTATGACTCTAGCAATGTAAAAAGCATTCGTAGCGGCTGCTATAGCGATAGTGAACCTCTACTACAACCGCGACAAGGTAGTGGACTTCATCTAGCGTCTGCTATGGCGCTTCACGACCGCTATAGCAACCCATTATTAACATATAGATAAAATAATTTAGCACTGTGTGCCTTTTTTATCTTATATATTTATATGTTATCTCATAATATTTATGTTATAAAATGTAGGAGCAATTAAATATGCGGTCTACATTTTATACATTTTAATTTTTAAGTGAAACTGATGCCAATATTAATATACAATATAAATTTATAAATTTATAGTTATTTTTCTTAATTTTGTTATTGGAACTTAGGTCCGTAACAGCGTCTACTAACCCGCTATACGCTATTTATTAGATTTCACGTTGCACTCTAGCTACTCTCGCTCGATCGGGTGTTGATGCGATGCCGTACTGTAGAAGCGCACTGTAACAACTGTCTTTGAGTATACAGGTGCGTTTAGTTTCATGTAAAAATTAAAAGTTTGACTAAAATTAGATGTTTGAAGAAAAAAATTAGAAGTTTATATGTATAGGAAAGTTTTGATGTGACGTGAAAGTTGGAAATTTGAAAAAAAAGTTGGGAACTAAAAACATCTATATACTACATGATGGAGTAGTATATAGCGGTCTTAATTACTCTGGTAAGCACACGTATATTGGGTAGGGACCGTTTCGCACACATGAGTACTAGTACTACGATTTAAGCCACTGAATTTTGATTGGACTACTCCGATCTAACCCTGATGATACTGACAACTCTCTGGGCATGTCTGGCTATCTTGTTGTTACCTTCAACCATAGCGATCCAAAGTTTCAAACATTATACCATCTCACATACCCTACCAAGAAAGAAATTGGTGTTTTCTTGTACTAATCTTTTTCACATGATCACTCCGTACAAAAAAAAATCGGTAGTAAGATGTAAAATCAAACAGCACACCTACACTACATATACCTCTGCGGCTCTACCAAACTGTATTATCAAACATTGTCAAATTAACTTTTTGGTGTTGGATGGCACTCCCGCTCTCAGCAATGCACGTATCATTGCTGTCTCTCTCTCTTTTTCTTTGGTCCTCTTTTCTCCTATTTGGATGGTACAATGCATAACATTGCGTACATTGTCAGGTAGCGCGGTTTGGTTGTTTTGACTTGACTATAGCTAAGCTGGACCCTTTTTCGAGAAAAAGCGATGGATCGTAGGGTGATATTTTTAATTCAGGCGTTATTTAGATCAAAAAATTTTGGCCAAAAACATCACATTAAATGTTTGGACATATGTATATGGCATTAAATGCGAGAAAAAAACCAATAGTATAGTTTGCATGTAAATTACGAGACGAATCTTTTGAGTCTAATTACACCATGATTTGATAATGTGATGCTATAGTAACTATTTGCTAATAACAGATTAATTAGGCTTAGTAAATTCGTCTCGCAGTTTACAAACAGAATCTATAATTTGTTTTGTTATTAGTTTACGCTTCAAATGTATATCCGTATACTTCGAAAACTTTACACCTAAAGAACTAAACACATCCTCAGATGATCGATCTGGCTCTGGCCATTTGCTGTACGGAGTTTACTGCAACAATTCAAGGTATAAGGTTGTGTTTAGATCCAAAGTTTGGATCCAAACTTCAGTCCTTTTCCATTACATCAACCTGTCATACACACACAACTTTTCAGTCACATCATCTCTAATTTCAACCAAAATCCAAACTTTGCGCTGAACTAAACACAGTCGAAGTAAGGCCGTGTTTAGTTTTCCCCCTATTCCCAACTTTCCAACACATCATATCACATCAAAAACTTTCCTACACACATAAACTTTCAACTTTTTTTTCCAAACTTCTAACTTTCTTCAAATTTCCAACTTTTTTCAGGAACTAAACACACCCTAAGGCTATGTTTGGATGGTGGAAAAGTTGGAAGAAAGTTGGTAGTTTATGTGTGTAGAAAAGTTTTTAATGTGATGTGCTGTGATGGAAAGTTAGAAATTTGGGGAACTAAACACGGCCTAAGAAAGAAAAAGAAAAAATCAGGTTGATGTCGTCACGTTCGATGGAACAGAATACGTGCATGATGCATGTGCAGATGTGAGATGTGCTGATGTGCTCGTCCAGTATATACAGGATAGATTGCAAGTTGCGAGAAAACAAACAACGAATCTCAGCAAAAGTGATCTGAAAACGTTCTCAGTGAACATGAATAAAGCTGGCCAAAACTCTGTGTTATGATCGATCTCCAGTGTCTAGGGCTTTCACGTTCACGGATGGATCGAGTTTTGATGACGTTCACGGCACGAACAATATATATAACCCCCCTGTCACGTTAGGGCATGTACAACCAAATCCATTCCTATAGTACATTCACTAATTAAGGCTATTTTTTGGGGCACTCATCTCCTAATAAAAGCTACACAAGCTGAACTCTTCAAAATATGAGGTAACTGGGTCAAGATACTTAAACCCATAATGGGTGTCCCAACAAAAAAACTCACGGTGGGTATTTTCCTATACTACCCTCCTCCACCCATAGCTCATCGACGCGTCGCCAATCTCTTCCTATCTCTCGCGCGTCGCCAATCTCCTCGCCCTCCCCAGCCACCACCGCCGCCTCCCTCCTCGCCCTCCCCAATCACCGCCACCGCCTCCCTCCTCGCCCTCCCCAGCCACCGTCGCCGCCTCCCTCCTCGTCCTCCCCAGCCACCGCCGCCGCCACTGCCAGAGCTTCGTCGGGGAGGGTGATGAGGAGGGCTGTCGCACCGCCGTCGACTCCGCCCCTCTCCTTTCGCCCGTCGTTCGTCGCCGTCGACTCCACCCTCTCCCTTCGCCCGTCGTTCTTCGCCGTCGCGGATCCGTTGTCGTCGCTGCTCGCCCCTCTCTCTCTCTATCTCTCTCTCTCGTCGCCGCTCTCTTCCTCTCCCTCGGCGGCGAGCGCAAGGCGAGGGCAGTGGCGGCGAGGCATCGTCTTACTCGGGCGGCGGCGGCGGCTCCTCCGCCTTGCGCCGCCACCGACCGGAGGCGGCAGATTCAGCATCGTCCTGGGCGGATCTGGCCCTCACGCGGCCAGATCCGGTTGGAGCGGCGCCGGCCGCGCCGCATCGAGGAGGAGATGGTGGCAGTGACAGGCGCGACGCCGACGGCGGAGACGTCGGTACTCAGGCGGCAACGGCCTCTCTCTCTCTCTCGTCGCCCCTCTCTCTCTCTCTGGCGGCCGACGAGGGTAAAGGGAAAAAACGGGGGGGAGAGAGCGGTGTGCTTGTGGGAGGCCCTTTTTTTCAGGCAGGCAGGCACACTCCCCCTTAGCGCAAGGATAATACTCCCTACATTCCAAATTGATCTACATATAGTTTTTTTGGGTTATTCTTAAATGATCTATATATTTGTGTTCATTCATTAAGTCTATTCGTTATTTGTGCATTGGAGTAAATGGACATTAATACATGTATCCATGCACACAAGTATTTATAGCCCACATGTAATATCTTGATTTTTTATTGGCTAGGAAATAGTGGGGATAGTGCATACATTGAGTTTGTTACTAGAGTAAATATAGTATGAGAGAGTTATTAGATTTTCTTGGTCTTGGTGTACCTATGAAATATGCAGATCAATTTGAAATGAAGGGAGTAGCAAGTAAGCTTAATATAAACTTACGGAAGGAGAGAGAAAAAAGAAGGGTGTTGGCTTTTATGTAAAAGCTAGTTTTACACGTCCTTCAAAACAAATATATTAAATGCATAAGTGAGAGAGAGAGTAGAGAAGAAAAAATAATTCAAAACAAATATATTAAATGCATAAGTGAGAGAGAGTGGAGAAGAAAAATTAAAGACAACCTTATAGCTAATCTATTACTATCTCCGTACATACATGTATGACATTGGCCAGTATAAATCTGAACTAGCCAATATCATATAAAAAACTGGAGGGAGTATATATATTGGTTTTAAAATGGACGAATAGTAAATGTAGTTCTACTATTGTCCTTGCTCTCGTATTCTCCATGCTGAGGTAGCTAGCTAGCTAGCTAAACCTACCTACGAGTTCTAATATTCTTTGCTGATTAATCTACGAGTGGAGTAAATTTCATTCCATAGCCCGGCCGAGAACCCCAAACAACTTGCTGACACCGATCAGAACGTCGCCGACGACGTCCTCTGGATCGTCGGCTTCTTCGCCGCCGCCTCCGCCTCCGCCTCCGCCGCGGCGGCCTTCAGCTGCACATCTCATCAACACGTCGATCTATGAGCACAGAGTCTGACGACGAAGGAAGGAAGGAGACGATAGGGTAGTACGTACCTGGTGGCACTGGTGGCGCAGGGCGGCGTTCTCGGCGCGGAGGAGGCGGACCTCCTGCTCGAGCTCCTGCAGGTACGCCTGCTTCCGCGCGCGCGACCGCTCCGCCGACTCGCGGTTCTTCATCGCGCGCCTCTTCCGCCGCTCTGCGCCGCCGCCGCCGCCCAGCTGCTGCTGCTGCTGGTGCAGCTCCGCGCGGTACAGCAGCTCCCGCTCCAGCGCCGACGCCGCCGCCGCTGCGCCGCCGCCGATGCAGGAGCGGGACGACGGAAGGCCGTCCTGAAACGACGCCGGCGGCAGCACGAGCTCCTCAGCGTCGCCGCCGCTACCAGCCGCTCGCTCCATGCTCGCTGGAAGTGGCAGGTAGCAAGTTGGCAAAAATGGCAGGTAGCAAGTTGGGCTCTCTCTCGTTTTGTATTGGCCGCGCGTTGCTCGCGTGACTTTGAATTGGCCTGTTTCACACTAGCTAGCTACCACATGCAAGCTGCTTTGGAACATAGCAATCACAAGCTAGGTCGTATGGTGATTTATATGGTGCACCCGTCCCATTATAAAATAATCTAATACCGAAAAAAATATATGCTAGTACTATAAATCTGTAGGATAAATATATTTAGATTCATGTCACATCTAATATTAGATTCATATCACATCCGACCATAGAGCTCAACGCCAACAGGTCTGACATGGTGCTTAGGGGCCATATATTTTAACAGCGCCAAAAGGCCTGGCGTCGATATCGGCTGACGGGTGGTTAGCTAGCATGTGCCCACCACGTTGGCTAGCTAGCCAACTTGAACAATCCAATTACAGTGGCAGCTATCTTAGGGCATCTACAATATAAACTACTTCTAAAGTGTTCTTACTAACTAAGGATATATGTAGGAAAACTCAGCTCGTAATGGAGGCTACAGCTAAGTGGGTTCTTCAAAACCCGAAGCAACTGAATGAAGGCCGGCACTCTATCCCACAGTGGGTATCCCAACCAAAAAACAAAACCACAGATATTAATTTTCTCTCCTACCCCTGCCGGCAACGTGTCTCTCTCTCCTCCCTCTTTCTTGTCGCCCGTCTCTCTGCTCTCTCACTCCCTCAACTTGCTCTCTGCTCTCTCCCTTTCTCTCTCTCAGCAAAGCGGACGGCGAGCGCCGTGCGGGTCGCGCGATGAGGAGGACCGCCGCTGCTGCCGGAGCTTCGTCGGCGAGGGCGACGAGGAGAGCCGCCTACTCCGCCGCGGATTCCGTCGCCTCCGCCACAGATCCATCGACACCGCCACTCGCCGCTCTCTCTCTCTCTCTCTCGTGGGTCCGCCTCGGTGCCGTCCCGGTCCCGGTGGTCACGACGAAGCTCCTCTCTCCCTCTTCATCATCGGCGGCCGGCGGCGACTCCACCTCTGCCAAGGGGTGGAATAGGAATACGAGCTGGGGAACCGATGTCCACAGGAGCCCGTCGCCCCCCAATGCGTCTCTTGGCTGAAAAGCGGTGAGAGATGCGTCCCTCAACCGAGGGACACGCTCCATTGTAGGGAGCAGGCGCGGAGGGAAAAGCGAACGCCCATCGGTGAGGGGATGACCTAGGGGTTACCCATTGTAGATGGCCTTACTCACGCTAATTAAGATGATGAACATCAATGTTATTGGGGTTGGCATTAAGATTATAATATTCATATAATAAGTGGTTTTGATTTCTACAGTCAAATATTTTTAAGTTTGATCAAATTCACAGAAAAAATATATAAAATTTTTAACATAAAACAAATATATTAAATAATAATTTAATAAAACTAATTTGGTGTTGTAAATGTTGTTAAATTTTTCTACGAACTTGATCAAATAAAAGAATTTTTATTAGGAAAAAATGACTTATAATACGAAATAGAGGGAGTGTTAACTTTTGCTAAGGTTCTTTTTTTAAGGGTTAATGTGTCAAAATTTTTGGGATAGGAGTAGTAAGGGCTTTCACAATGCGACAACTGTCGTTCAGCCTCAGTTTTCCACGTCAGAGATTCCACGCCATATCAGCTTCTCCCGTTGCCAACTGAAGAATGTGGAGCCTATTTGAGACTCGCGTTTTTTAATAGCTGAATTTGGTACTGCTCTTTTCCAAACTTTGATTACTCGTTTATTTTAACAAAAAAAAAACTACAAATAATTGGAAAGATATCAACAAAGCCGCGCAAGTGCACTTAGGTGTAACTAACAGATCAGATTCCGATCTTCCTCGATGGAAGTTTAGGGTATCTGTTTGAGAGAGGTAGAAAGTAGAAATTGAGAAGATATGTACAACGAGTTGAGCTATTAACCATGATTGATTAAGTAGTAATTAGTTCATACTTAAATTTTGAATTACTATATTTTTTTAAAACAACTTTCTATAGAACTTTTTCTAAAAAACACACTGTATAGCGGTTTGAAAAACGTACGTGCGAAAACAAGGTTTTTTTTTCCTCCTTTTGTTGTAGGAACAAAAACAACCTTAATTTACCATCACCTTAAAAACATATCTTTCTATGATTGTCTTTGCATCTTGGATTTTTTTTAAAAACACATTATAAGTGCGGACGCTTACAACATGCTTATACTCTTCCCTATAAACTCACATACGTATATATATCTTACCCATATGAGCATCTCTGGAAGATTGTGCCGATATATCTTAAAACTGACAAAGTTAACACAAGTGCGTCGCTATCGATGAATATGTCACCTATCATTGAAAAAATAACTAGATGTAAATGCGAACACCCATATCAAAGTCTAAGATTTCAATCTAGGTGAGCTGATTTACACGATAAGAATCTTAACCAGTTTATCTCGCTTACTCCGATGTGCATTTTGGATTCTTGGTACCTGATCGATCGTCGATGTGATGGTTATTTGGAATAATTAATAATTAATTGTCAGGGTTACGGATAAGATATACCTCATATCCTACGACTTATGTAATATACGGATATGGTATACCTCCTATCTTACGACTTATGGAATATACGGATATGGCATACCTCCCATGAACGCTGTTGGAATCTGTTACAAATTATGGAAAATATCTCCACGAGTCAAGTGATTTCGAAAGTCCCGCTCGGTGGGGATAGAGTTTCTGTTATATCGTACAAGATTTGATGTCTCTGAGTCTTACTTAGAGATCAAGATGATCCACGGTATAAAAGGGACCCCCAGGGAGGGGTGCAAGGCATCGAATCTCATCGCCAACACACCCACTATAGTTTACGAACCCGGAGTACGCGGAGCCAAGTAGCCGGGAGATCTCGTCGGGTACATCGACTATGATCTTGTCGGTATCGTCAGTTTCGTCTACTTCCGTTGTAATCTGTGGTTCTTCCATATCAATCTCATATAAACTGAACTATGGCTATTACCTGATACGGGGCCTGAACCAGTATAATCATTGCCTTTTGTTTGCTTGATGTTGTATTACGTAGATCCTCGTTCCAACGTACCATAATATCCTAATCATCCGGTTTACGAGTATCACTCGTCGATATTAATAATCTTTGTTTTAAAATATAAAAATCTAGCACTGATCCAATGTTTAGATTTATAATGCTAGGTAGTTTTTTTTAATGTAAGTATTAGGTTCCTCTATTTTGTGGTGGAGGAAATAATATTCTAAGCTCGAGTGTTAACTCTTAACCGAAACCGGCGAGGAATTAAGGTTTGAGACTTTCCGTCGGTGCATTGCTAAGGGCATGTTTAGTTCGCTAAAAGAAAATTTTTAGGTGTCACACCGGATGTTGGAAGGGGTTTTCGGACACGAATGAAAAAACTAATTTCATAACTCGCTTGGAAACCGCGAGACGAATCTTTTGAGCCTAATTAATCTGCCATTAGCACATGTAGGTTACTGTATAGCACTTATAGCTAATCATGGACTAATTAAGTTTAAAAGATTCGTCTCGCGATTTCCCTCATAACTGTGCAATTAGTTTTTTAATTTATCTATATTTAATACTCCATGCATGTGTCCTAAGATTCGATGTGATGTTTTTGGGAAAAAGTTTTTGGGAACTAAACTTGGCCTAATCTGATCGATACTTCGGGTGTGTTTAGTTCACGCCAAAATTGAAAGTTTGATTGAAATTGAAATGATGTGACGGAAAAGTTGAAAGTTTGTATGTGTATGAAAGTTTTGATGTGATAAAAAAGTCGAAAGTTTTAAGAAAAAGTTGGCAACTAAACCCGGCCTTCATATAGGAGTATGCTACAGTTCTGAGCTGAAATTAGTGTCCCGTATCGTGCTTAAGCCTTTGTTTAGTTCCTAATTTTTTCTTCAAACTTTTAATTTAATTTTTTAATCACATCATAAATTTTCTACACATAAACTTTTAACTTTTTTCTTTAAACTTTTAATTTTAGTCAAACTTCTAATTTTGACGTGAAACTAAACACACCCTAATTTCTTCGAAGTTTGTTGGCCGCCTGCCGCCTGCTTGCCAGTCACATCTTACTTTTTGAGCAGGCTTGAAGGATGTTGCGTAATAGAATCTTCAGTTGATTACTTGCAGGAAAGTGCATGCATGTTTTCTTGGCCTGCCTCAAGAAAACGGTATGGCCGACAATATGAGCCACATCTATCAACATCATCCATGCCTCTTCAGTCTTAGCTCGCCAAAAAAAAAAAAATCACAAATAAAATGGGAAAAAAAAAGCATTGCACACTAGTGAAAAACAATACTAAGATTGTTATACAAAGTAGCCGATATAACGAAACGACTAATTTTCTTGATCGGTTCAATCATTACTTACTTAAAACATGTCAGATGATGATATAGAAACACACGATATTTGTAAAGAAATTTAGCCAAAGCCTACATCTTCAGAGCTCTGATTAGGGGTGCTCCTCTCCAATAAACATACTAGCATCTAACTGCTACGAATCCATGGCCTTGTCTCTATTATCTCTCTGAATATCTACGCTACATTATAGTTATCATCTGACATATTTTGAGTGATTAATGGATAAAACGATCGAGAATGCTAGTTATCGTTCCGCTATTTCGACTAACTTTTATAACACGGATGACGAAGGATGAACATATCAGGATATCTTATTATTTTCTTTTCAAAGAGGGAATTCCTCTGTCTCCCTTAAATCAGCATGGGCCGGAGAAGATAAATGGACCGTCGTATCTTACACTCCGGAAAAGAGAAGAGAAATGGACCATCGTACCGACAAGTTACTACTCAGCCCACCAACACCTCGGCCCGGAAGCAAAACGGCCCATCCGCGAGGTCGGCCCGCGACGGACAGCTAGCCGCCACGTGGGCCCCACCGTCGATACACTCGATGCGGCGGCGTCGCCAGCGGTATAAATACTCCGCGGACTCGCCGAGCCGAGCCTCCTTCCAGTCGCTGTCACGCGCTTCGTGCTCGCCGCCTTCCACCTTCGTGCTCCCCCCTCCCGCCATGGCTTCCTCCCTCGCCGGATCCGCCCTCTCCTTCGCCACCCCCGTCAAGGTCAGATCCCCCACCCGCCACCTTGTTCTACTTCTGCCGTAGATCCATCGATTCATCGATCCGTGTGCCTGACTGGTTTCTGGGTGCTGGGTTCTTTTTTTAAAGCTTTCGGCTCGATCTCGGGCGTGTTTCTTTGGCTGATCTGTGGTTTTAGCTTCGTGCCCTTTGGTGGAGCGATTTAGATGGGAGAACGGCGAAAGTTTTCTTTCTTTTTTTTTTTTTACCCTTTTCGCTTTCGGGTGGGTGGCACAAGTGCTTTTCTGTGCGTTTACTGATCCATTTTGTATAGCAGATCCGAGCAGATCTGCCTTTTGTGTAGGTTGAAAAGGCTGCAATATACTTGTATCCGTATGAAATTTCCGCCTTGTTAGGCTACGAGTAGATTTCCGCATAGTGATGATGAATTCGTTAGTCGTTACTGGGATTTACTGATTTGTTGGATGGTAACAAAAGTATTGGTCCTTTGGGTTCTCCATCAAAAAGTTGGTTCTAGTATTGATATGTTGTCCTACCACCTAATAAAGAACGGGCGTATCTTGTTTTCCCTTGGCACGAAAAGGGATTTTTGTTTCGCCCCGTCACCATCCTGCTTACTAGCCTGGATTTTTGTCATACGGCTTCGCAAAATTCTTATGTTCATGCTAGATATGGAAACTGTAATAAAACTTCTTGCAGAAAGTTAAAAAAAACTCTGAGTTTGCAACTTTGCATTGGAGAATTACGAGATTATTTCTCATCAAAATCATCTTTATTCATTTCAACACCCCATACTGGCCACTGAGGAAAATTCAAGACATACAACTAATGTGATACTAGAACAGTAGAATTATGACAATAACACTGTTTTCTATGCCATGTTCTTTTCCCCTGTGGATAGTATGCTATTCCTTTTCTGCATTACTTCTGTTGTCTAAATAAACTTGTTCCATGAATTGCAGGCAGTCAAGACTAATTCGATATCTTTCACCAGCGCAAGGAAGGGAAATGCATTTCTCCGCCTGCAGCCAGTACCTATGAGATTTGCTGTTTGCTGTGCCGTGAGTTCCATACTTTCTTGTCATGCATGATTTTTTACCCCCTCAATTGCTGCTTTGCTATGCTAGAGATGAGATATCCGCTAGCACTTGTGTTATTTCTGGATGAATGAAAATTTTCAGCTGGGGCCAAAACCCTTGCCTTTATGCCCAGTGTTTAATGCTTCAGCTGTTTGGAATTCACCTCTCCATTCTAGAAGGACCTTTTGTTTCTTGTATCATTGAATTATACTCTGTTTTTAAATGTATGGCGCTGTTGACTGGGCTATTTCCCTTTTTCATTTTGTATTGTTGTGTGCTTTCCTGCTACAATCTAAAGAGTGTCTCCTAACCCCTTTTTAATTTCCACTCAACAGGCAAAAAAGGAGACAGTGGAGAAGGTTTGTGACATTGTTAAGAAGCAACTCGCTGTTCCTGAGGGCACTGAAGTTTCTGGTGCATCCAAGTTCTCAGATCTTGGTGCTGATTCACTGGACACGGTAACTCCCCCTATAATTTTTTGAGTGATGTCATGCATATAGTTGTTTTGAACTAAGCAGCACCTAACCTAAATTTTCTATATAGTTCGGGGGGCCTGAATAGTTGTATCCTTGTAATCAATTTGGCTCCCAAAATAACATCTGAGGGATGCTTTGGTAGCATCTCTCGTTTTACCAGTGGCATCTATGTCCTTTTAGAGATGTGGAATGGCTTTACAGCCATAGTGATTATTGGTGAGGCTCGCTCTTCATGTAGGTCTTGTTTTCCAAATCTCTCGAGTGCTTGCGTCAAAAAAAATAAAAAGATCTCTGGAGTGCTTTATACCTTCTGTACTTTTAAGACTAGAATATCAGATGCATTGGAATTCCCGACTTGCCACATGAAGTGTGATAGCTGTTGCATCATTGTGAAAATGATCAAACAAAATGTTTAATCTATATAGTTCAGGCTCATGTGCTTTCTTTGGATGCTTAGTCTAATTCAGTTATAAGTTGGTAGAAGCCTGTATCTTCTTTTGTTTGACTAAAGGATTACATGTTCAATTGCAAGTAGTAAAGCTCAATTGTTGGATTGGTGCAGGTTGAGATTGTGATGGGTCTCGAGGAGGAGTTCCACATCAGCGTCGAGGAGTCAAGTGCGCAGTCAATTGCAACGGTTGAAGATGCCGCTGCACTCATCGACAAGCTTGTTGAGCAGAAATCTGCTGAAGCGAAATCATCTTGATATGCCCAAATCACAATGTTGAAGCTCTTAAACTAGCTCTACTTCTACCTTGGGCCAGCCCTTGTTGTTTTAAGATTGTATCCTTATCGCCTTTTTTTTTTATGACTTGATGGTTTGGTGGTGTTCTCAAGATTATTGCCCTCTGTGCCGTAATAATACTAATTAAAGTATTTAAGCTATTGGATAGTTCAATGGCAATTATCTTGCACTCTGATTTACCTCGCGGTGTGGTTGGTCCATTGATGTGAATGAATGAAATTGCAACCTGTAACTTGTGGATGGGTGAGGAGAGGAATACGATGGGCAATGGTCTCAACAAGCAGGATATGTACATTGGTGATGGCAAGCGCATGTAAAATTCTCTGATACAGCATAAGATTTGTCATTCATGTGAGATGTGTATAGGTAAAGAGTCCAAGGAGAGCTTGTTGTAAGATTTGTCATGCAAGATGTGTATGGGCTCTTGGCCGAGGACAGCATACTGAAATTTTGACAGTTTTACCTTCCATCAGGGATCAAAATGATGGCATATTGCAAAACAACTACAGGTGAGAGCAAATGGTGCACACTATAGGATAGGAATTAGGACGATGTTGTGATGATTATATGTTGTTATTCACCAAATGGAATGGACTAGTATTTATTATTTGCATCAACAATTAATCAATCTACAGTCACCTACATATAAAACCATGGACGATGGTGCATACAAGGAGCTGAGCATGAATTGATTGTTTGCCTAAACAATTCCCCAGTGAGTGAGATCGATGATGGATGGAACCAATCGAAGTACAATATATAGCAGCAGCAGGTCAAAGCTTTAACTATCTGAATCTGATGAGAGACAAGAAGAGAGATGTGGCGGCTGGCTAGCTTATTGCGCGGCGGCGGTGGAACGAGGAGGCCTCTTGGAGCACTTGGCCTGGACGGCGAGCGTGCCGGTGGTGCCGGGGCAGTTGACGTCGCCGCCGTAGACCTCGCTGGAGACGACGAGCGAGCAGGTCTTCCGGCCGACGCAGGCCTTCTCGACCACCTCCTTGGTGCGCGGCGCGTGGCAGCTGCCGACGGTGTAGTTGCCGCAGATGCCGAGCGGGTTGCCGTAGCTGGCGAACACCACGGACTGGATCGTCTTCTTGGTCGGGCACGACAGCACCGCCGTCGGCTTGAGTCCGCCAGCGCCGGCGCCGGCCACCGCCTTGGGCTGGCTGTCCTTGCGCTCCCACGACCACCGGACGTGCGCCGGGTTCTTCTCCGTCATGAAGGTGCAGATGTTGTCCCGCTTCACCGTCAGGATCATGATGGCGTCGGGCTTGCCGCCTTCCTCCTCGAAGAACATGAGCGTGTTGCCCTTGGGCCGGAGCAGCGACCTCGGGACGTGGTAGAGGTACTGCGACGGCTTGCCGAGGGCGTGGTGGTAGGAGACCCAGTAGCGGCCGAGGCCCTCGCCGTTGACGAAGAGGAAGCCCTTCCCCATGGGGGTCAGGTCGATCACCACCGGGTCGTTACCCGACGGCGGGTCGAACCGCCGCCGGTACCACGTCAGCGGCTGGTTGTCCTTCCCGGGCTTCCACGCCACCGCGCCCATCCCTTGCTCCGAGTGCACCCGCCGCCGCTCGCCGTCCAGCCCCACCACGTGCCCCCACCCGTTCGTCGTCAGGTCCAGCGTCCCCGTGTTCAGCCCCTGGATCGTCACCGTGTACACCCCGGCCATCCGGTGCTCCAGGTATGACCCACTGTCCTGGAAAAACAAAAAAAAAACACCACCATTGTTGTTGTTGCCCATCATATCCAATGTTTTAAATAGTGGGTAAGACATTTAGCGATTAGCTTCTCAGACAACTATAGCGATAACTATAGTAGGCTAAATAGAGCTATAGCGGCTAAATTGTACATGAGAGCAAATAGCTGGAACTCTTCTCAAACAGCTATAGCGGAAGATTTAAAACCCTGATCATATCACCACCAAGCTCCATCCTAAGAAGAACAACAATCATCAAAATGGTGGGTGGATCAAAGCTTTATTACCATGAGCCCCAGCGTGGAGGAGAGGATGGCGACGTGGTTGACGCCCACTTTGAGATCCATCGCCTTCTCCATCGTGAACGCCTTGTTGATCTTCGTCCCGTGCCCGCACCCTGCAATATTTCAATTCATCCAAACGCACACGGTGGATCGAATCAAGCAGCAGCAGCAACAACAACAATGGAACAACAGCAAGAAGAAGATGAAGAAAGCATCCAAGTTAGTTACCTACGAAAGCGTCATTGACAAACGCCACGATGGCGTGTCCATGGCTGCTCACCTCCAGCACCGGCTTGACCTCCTTCCGGTACGGCAGGTCGTCCGTCTCCAGCCGGAAGCTGAGACAAACAGACGACCGAATTACAAATCTCTAACATGGTATCAGAGCCAGCTGGAAAGACAACGACTACTATCTATGTACCTGGTGGTGTACCAGAGGTAGTCGGTCTTGTCCTTGGTCTGGTTGTACTGCTCGAGTGGCCTCTGCGTGCGGATGGAGGTCTTGCTGTAGCGGGGGATCTTCTCCTCGCTGTACATCTCCCACACGTTGTCCTGCACCGTCTGGTCGGCGAAGTGGAAGGTGCGCTGGTTGTGCTGCGAGTTGACGTGCTGCGTGCTGAACACCACCGTCTTGCAGTCGGCGAGGATGCTGATCGACCGCCGCGCCACGAAGTACTTCTGCCCCCTGAACGTCACCGTCCCGTCCTCCTTGGTGTTGTGGTTCGACAGGAACGCCACGCACACGTTCATCTCCTTCATCTCGAACACCCGAGCCTGCATTGCATTGCACCATGGAAAACATCATCATCATCATCAACAATGGCGTCCTACGTCTTCTTCCTCTTGCCGTCGTTGCCATAGTGCCATTGCCGTTGCCATTGCCATGGCATTACCTCGTAGAGTTTGCCGAGGGGCTGAACGGAGGGGTTGCCCCAGAGGAGAGCCTTCTTGCAGTGACGGAGAGCGTGGTGCAGGTCCCTGAGATGGCCCCATTTAGGCTCCTTGTACAGGCCTGCTCATTGCATGTTAGAAACTGAATTTTTCACAACTCATGGTGCTTCATCTTACACACATTTCTTGGGTACTGTGGATGGATTGTTCAGGGTTGCATACCGAATTCGTCGAGGGGGGCCTCGTCGTAGTATCTCGGCATCACGAACGCGGCGCCGTTCCTTCCAAAGTTGGTTCCTCCATGGTACTGTTAATTATTCACACAAGTAAAGCCACCAGTTTCAGTTCTGTCAGAAATTTCATCTCTCTTCTGTCAAGAACAGGTTGCTGTTGCTGTTCAGTACTACCATGTAATAGTTTGCCATTGTACCGCCAACGGAGAAGAAGCGCGCCACGGAGAAGGCAATGTCCTCCGCAGAACGTTGGGACGGTGGATCACCGAAAACTCTGTACCTGTAGAGATCAAGAACCACCCCCCAGAAAGGAATAGAACATGTTAATCACTAAGAAGTCTGCATAAGTAGTATATATTTTTTCTCTCACTGACAACATTGACAATGATCTTACAGAACAAGATGAATTGGATTTTACTCAAGTAGTAGTAACTTACTGAGCAGTCCAGTTTTCAGTCCACAAGAGGGGCTTCTTCTTGTCAGCTGGACCCGGCCAAGTATCGCCACAGTGCCTCCCATTGCAGGTAGGGATCTGTTGGATAAAATAAAATTCAGATTTAATGGCTAAATCATGGTAAATCCTGAACATGAAAGGTACTGTCAATCCAAAAGTTTGAACAAATTAAGTTACACGTTTGTTCTTTGGCCACGAACAGTTTAGTATCAAGTTTTTATTCCATCGAGAATACTTGCACATGCTACAAAATGTATGTATGATCTTAATGAAGTTACCACTTCACCAGGAGCTTTAGTCTGCTTGCACATGATCCACGGGACACCGGTGTTGGTTGCGATGGCCATCTTAGCTGCCCAGTTGATGTACTTGGTGCCAGCCTCTTTGAATGCCACCTCCAGGTGCTGGTACTCATTCTCAATCTGTTATGATCATGTAACCAAGAATCACCATCAGCATTCAGAATGTCATTATTCCTTAGCACATTGTCAGATTCTAAGAAACAGGAAGAAAGGGATCAATTTGAAAGATGAACCTGTGCCAGAATGATGGGGCCTCCTTGTGATGCGAAGAGCTTTGCTTCCTTGAGCTTGTTCACTATGAGAGTGACAAACTCCTTCATGTACTTCTGCATACATGAAGAAAACAAATCACATAGATAACCATCATCATCATCAGAACATTCCTACATTGCAAATACATCTGGCCAGTGTTCCGGACAATCACCAAACAAGTTTTCAGAAACCCGGAGCAACTAGTTGTCAAGAAAATTGGATCATGAGGTTGTCAGATTTGTCACCTTGAAAGGCTCATTGTTCGTCCGGAAGATAATGTCAGGGATCTCCCGGAGCCAATATGGCAGACCTCTGAAGAAAAACAACAAGAAGAAGAAGAGGCAAAACTATAAACAGGAGTTGCAAAATGCAGAGATGAACACGCATGCATATGTATGAATGAGATGGTGAAGCCACACAAACAAACCCATGGTTCCATTCAGCCTGCACGAAGGGCCCGATCCTGACAATGGCGTACATCTCCTTCTCCTGGATCAGCTTGAAGAACTTGATCAAATCATACCTCCCTTCAAAATTGTACTGAGAAAAAAAAACAATCATTCATTTAGACACAATTAATTTGATCGATGAAATCAAATGCAATTTGAGCAGTGTGTGAGGACGAGATGAGGTACTGACGACGCCCTGCTCGGGCTCATGGCCGTTCCAGAAGACGTAGCTCTCGATGACGTTGAGGCCGCCCTCCTTGGCCTTGCTGATGAGGTCGGGCCACGTGTCCGGCGGGCTCCGCGGGTAGTGGATGGAGCCGGAGAAGAAGATCTCCCGGTGGCCGTCGATGATCAGCGACCGGCGGTCGTAGGTGATGACGGTCCCGTTCTTGGTCAGCTCGTAGCCCGACGCCGCCGCGGCGAGCGCTGCGACGGCGGCGGCGACGACGGCGAGCACCGCGGCCGCGGACATGTCATACAAGGAAGGAAGGACGAGCAAGGAGGGCGGTGGCGAGCGCGCGTGAAAGAAACCAAAGGCTTGGTGGTGGCGCTGCTGCTAGTCCTAAAGAAGGAGGTGGTGGTGGAAGGAGTGGACGCGCGGGAACGAAGGGCATCCGTCCGTGCGGCCATGGCCGCTGTCAAAACGGCGCGCGGTCGCACGCGGATTTGGCGCGCGGTGGTGCAAGATCGAGAGGAGCCTAATTTTGGAAGGAACTGACAGGGATGCCATGCAACTGCAGCAAATTAGTGCTCGTTCAAATATGATCAAGTTAGATTTAACTATGAATCTGTATGAATGGTTTGTGAGCGCAAACCAAATCAATTTGGAAGATGAACAGGTAAGGCAGTTGCTGGATTGCAGCGCTCCAGTAATTTGTAATTTGGATTGCCATTGATAAGATTTTTTTTTTTTCGTTTTGCACGCTTGAGTCCAAAATAAGTATTGCATGGAATATTTAAATCCAACCATGAATCGACGATACAATTCAAGTAAATGATCTGCGAACAAAAATCAAATCAGTTTAAAAAGATCCTCTTATTCAGAGTATATACCTCAGTGTTAAATGTGAAGAAGAAAAGCGAAAGGGTCTGTAACCTAGTGGTTACAAGAGCCTCAGTAGCACCTTACTTCCTAGATTTGACGTACCCGTCGACAGCGAGGCGTATTGATTTGACGTACCCATCGACAGCGAGGCGTATTGTAATGTCCCGCCTTCCCTCCAGGCCGGGCCCACTTACATCTGATAGCATTCATAGGTCATAGACTGACCTCACAGACCAACACATGTCTTTTCTGCACACTTTGTCCTCACTCGTGTGACCCATCCCACTAGCGAGGCGTATTGATTTGACGTACCCATCGACAGCGAGGCGTATTGTAATGTCCCGCCTTCCCTCCAGGCCGGGCCCACTTACATCTGATAGCATTCATAGGTCATAGACTGACCTCACAGACCAACACATGTCTTTTCTGCACACTTTGTCCTCACTCGTGTGACCCATCCCAACCTAGTGGTTACAAGAGCCTCAGTAGCACCTTAGTTCCTAGATTTGACGTACCCGTCGACAGCGAGGCGTATTGTAACATCCCGCCTTCCCCCAGGCCGGGCCCACTTACATCTGATAGCTTGACGTACCCGTCGACAACGAGGCGTATTGTAACATCCCGCCTTCCCCCAGGCCGGGCCCACTTACATCTGATAGCTTGACGTACCCGTCGACAGCGAGGCGTATTGTAACATCCCGCCTTCCCCCAGGCCGGGCCCACTTACATCTGATAGCTTGACGTACCCGTCGACAGCGAGGCGTATTGTAACATCCCGCCCGCCTTCCCCCAGGCCGGGCCCACTTACATTTGATAGCTTGACGTACCCGTCGACAGCGAGGCGTATTGTAACATCCCGCCTTCCCCCAGGCCGGGCCCACTTACATCTGATAGCTTTCATAGGTCATAGACTGACCTCACAGACCAACACATGTCTTTTCTGCACACTTTGTCCTCACTCGTGTGACCCATCCCAAATTGCTCCAGGCCAAGCACGCTTAACCCTGGAGTTCTTTGGAGATTGGCTTCCGGAAAAGAAGTTGCAACTTGTTGATATGAGTATTCTATTAATCCTATTAAACCATAGGCAACTTGTTGATATGAGTATTCTATTAATCCTATTAAGCCCTAGGCCGGGATGTTACACCCTCACCCCCTTAAGAGAGATCGACGGCCCCGTCGATCAACCCCAGGCCAGGAACGTCCTCTCTTGGCTACGTCCATGTGTCCAGTGCCAGCGCATGTGCCATGCTGTGTAACTACTCCCGGTCTACACCAGCCATGCCTACGCAACTGCGACACACGCGCCCGTGAAGCCGACTCATGTGCCATGCTGTGTAACTACTTCCGGTCTACACCAGCCATGCCTGCGCAACTGCGACACACGCGCCCGTGAAACCGCGAGAGTCGGCTTTGATACCATTTTGTAACGTCCAGGCCAGGAACGTCCTCTCTTGGCCACGTCCATGTGTCCAGTGCCAGCGCATGTGCCATGCTGTGTAACCACTCCCGGTCTACACCAGCCATGCCTGCGCAACTGCGACACACGCGCCCGTGAAACCGCGAGAGTCGGCTCTGATACCATTTTGTAATGTCCAGCCATGCCTGCGCAACTGCGACACACACGCCTGTGAAACTGCGAGAGTCGGCTCTGATACCATTTTGTAACGTCCCGCCTTCCCCCACGCCGGGCCCACTTACATATGTCTTTTCTGCACACTTTGTCCTCACTCGTGTGCACCCGGGAAGAATTTCCCGGTCGGTCACCCATCCCAAATTGCTCCAGGCCAAAAGCACGCTTAACCCTGGAGTTCTTTCTTTGGAGATTGGCTTCCGAAAAAGAAGTTGCAACTTGTTGATATGAGTATTCTATTAATTCTATTAAGACTTAGGCCGGAATGTTACACGTATATAGTGACTTCATTAATCTCCAGGATAAATTTGCTGGCCCAGTCTTCGAAGATGCTCATAGGGGTAAGGTTTGCGTGCGTGTCAGCGTGTGTTTATAGGGGTGAGTGTGCGTGTGTTGTGAGTGTCTACGTTGTACTGTGTAATTCTAAAAAAAAGTGAAGGAGAATAGGTGTAAGACATAAAACAAAACAAAACAATATATTTTTATTTCAAACAAACAAAAAGAGAAAATAATATTTGAGAGAAAATAAAAGGGGACGTGTCAAAAAAATAAATAAAGAAGGTGAAGGGAAAAAAAAACCTGACAATGAGGGCCCACACGCCTTAATACAGTCATGGCAGTAGGTGTAAAAACTACAGTAGCCGCAGACGACGACTCGAGGGGGCGGAGCAACCAATCGCTGCCTCCCCGCGTTATCTCTTCTCCCCCACACGCACAGTAGCCAGTGAGTAGTCACACCACACGCTTGGCTTGACGCCGCACGCCTCCGCTCCGCCGCCGCGGCCGATCTCTCTAGGGCTTCCAACCTCGCCGGCGACGCCACGCGCGCCATGGCGGCCCCGGTCGTGGATGCCGAGTACCTCCGCCAGGTCGACAGGGCGCGCCGCCACCTCCGCGCCCTCATCTCCTCCAAGGGATGCGCGCCCATCATGCTCCGCCTCGCGTACGTACCCCCTTCCTCCTCCCCTGCTCCTCCTGTACTTTGCTGCTTCGCCTCCTTGTGATTATGGTGGATTCGCGCGGCGGTGGCGAGGGAGCGGAGCTCTCGTTTTTTTGGATTTGGAACCCGCTCGGCTCTGCTTGCCTCGAGTTGTGGGATGAGTTATTTGGTGGTGGTGGTGAGCTGGGTCGCTTGCGATTGCTTGACTGTATAATTGGGTTTGGTTAGCTGCTCGCGGCGGATACCTGCGCTGATCCGTGGCGTGGCTGTTGGGCGAGGCAATTCGACGAACACCTTGAGTGCGTGCGTGCCTGCTTTGGATGGCTACCAGATTTGGTTTTGATTGTGTGACTGCGTTTTGGAATTAACGAGGAACGGCGGACGATGTTTTAGTTCGCCAGTTCACATGTAGAGTGCACGCGTTTTTCTGTTGATCCGTTGGTTCTCTCATACTAGTCAGTAAACTACTAGCAACCTAGCAGGGGAGAGCGAGCATTTTTAATCACTCCCCATATTCCCGCATAACGGCAATATCGCAGGAAGCTAAGACGAATTTCTTATTTCTGTCTATAGTAGTAGGTGTTCCACTCCATGAGCTTCGTGTTACATTTGTGGAGCTGATGAGAGACCCGTGTTACAAACTTTGGAACAAATAAGTGCTGTGTGCACTGCTACAAATGCCAAATGTTCTGTGTAAATTGTAATTACGAATGGACTCAGAAGAAGCATTACCATTTAGCGCACCATTACAGATAGTATAACATGTATTTGCTAATTAATTAATACTTTATATATGGAATTGTGACTTTTTTAATCTTTATATGTGGAATTGTGGCTGTGTGCCTACGGGCAGAGGCCGGAGATGTAACCCATTTCCATTATCTAAAAAAAAAATATGTTGTATACAGTGTTCTTCTGTAATGTGCTATGAGTTTTTCTCATTTATCATGGAGGATATTCTGCGTGCTCTTGGATTACTCTTGGACTAAAACTTAGTTCCTGTGCACTCCCTTGCAGATGGCACGACGCGGGCACTTATGACGTGAACACAAAAACTGGTGGTGCAAATGGTTCAATTAGATACGAGGAAGAGTACACTCACGGTTCAAATGCTGGTCTAAAGATTGCTATTGATCTTCTCGGTATGTATTGTTTGTCCCCAATGTGCTCCTAGATGATTAGACGAAAGTAGCTTTCACTTTTCCCCCATTGTCAGAATGGCTCTAGTTCCCTTTAAACTACTCATCGCCTATATGATTGGTGCCTCTTAAGAAATCAATTTGAGTTTTCTTGTCAGTTTCTCAAAATTCTTTTCCTTTTCTATTGTTTTGGGTTTTACCTTGATGACTTGATCGGACTACAAACTAACTCTTCTTTTCTCTAATTCGGGGATCAAATATTTTGGGAGAAATAACTAAAAAACAAGAATTGATTGGACTACAAACTAACTCTTTTTTTCTCTAACCATGTTTTGCAACTATTCTCAATGGTGTTGCAGTACTAATCACTCTTCTCTGTACAATTTCATTATTTACCTGTTCCACGTTATCTAGTTTATTGTTATATTGTCACTTTATTCAATGATGAAATAAATCGAATGATCACTTATGCTTCTCCAATTGTCTTTTACTGCAACAGAGCCTATTAAAGCCAAGAGCCCTAAGATCACATATGCTGACCTTTATCAGGTAAATTAGCGTTGCTTGAATTGGCTCTTGTGCTGTCAACTTATTATAAGAGTGCCTTGATACTGTGACATCTTTTTTTTTCTTGTCGCACATTTGAGCTTTTTGATCTTATCGATTACTGTGTAAATTTATAAGATCCTAACTAGATTTTTCTTACAGCTTGCTGGAGTTGTTGCAGTTGAAGTTACTGGGGGTCCAACTGTTGAGTTCATTCCTGGAAGACGTGTACGTGAAATAACATTTTTTTTATGAATGGATGCATCTTTTATTGCTTCACACTTATTAAGTTCTTTTGACCTGAATCAGGATTCGTCAGTTTGCCCCCGTGAAGGGCGTCTTCCTGATGCTAAGAAAGGTAATTGCCACAAACTATTCTTTGAACTGGTCGACCTTTTCTTTTGTCATTTTATATAATCATGCTTCCTGACTCCTAGTGTTTGAAGCAATGAGTCAAAATATGTGTTAGTTTTCTACATGTATCACATTTAGTCCCATGCATTTCTCCTGTACTTGTCTGCTAGTACTCATGTTCTGGCATTTAGTACTTAGTGTTGCTTGAGACAACCCAGTTCATGCAATACATACCGTAATATGTACATTATCTTAAACACACATACATCTCTTCGTAGATGGGACCCTCGTCTTTCATTTATCTTATATTCCTGCATATGCAGTATAGTTGTCATTTAGGTGTCATACCAGCAGGTGCTGTTGTATGTCTGGTATTTGTTTTATGTTATTTATCTGGTTTCCTATTCCTTCTGCCGAAGTCTGTTTTCCTTTCTTACATTTACTGGGATGCAAGGTGCCAGTTCCTATTTTAGTATTTTAATAACTGGTGCCAGAATCCTGTTTTGATATGTACAATTGTAATCATATATCTATTTTTATGGGGGTATATCTGCATTTTATCTTTGTTTCATGAGCAGGTGCACTGCACTTGAGGGACATCTTTTACCGGATGGGCTTATCAGACAAAGATATAGTAGCTTTATCTGGGGGTCACACTCTGGTAAATGCTCTAATTAATGTAGAATTTGTGTAGTGGTAATCCTGATTCTTCATGAGAAGCACAGTTTTAACAACTCGCTTTATACTTCAAGGGAAGGGCACATCCTGAAAGGTCTGGATTTGAAGGCGCATGGACTCAGGAGCCTCTGAAGTTTGACAATTCGTACTTTCTGTAAGTTGAATACAAAACTGGGTCATTACGTACTAATTCTGGGCACTAGATTTGAGGTTAGAAGATAACAGTGTAATATTTTATTTAATTACAGTGAGCTACTGAAGGGGGAATCTGAGGGGCTTCTGAAGCTCCCAACTGACAAGGCATTGTTGGAAGATCCTTCATTTAGACGCTATGTGGATCTTTATGCCAGGGTAAAAAGGATCTTTTCTATATATATATTTTCTATTCCTTGCACTTAAAACTCCCCCATTTTATATGCCCTTTCATCCACTTTTTAGGACTATAGGACCATTAACAAACTATAAAGTATTTGAATTTGTTAGTTGAAAATGCAATTAATAGATTTATTTATTGTCAAATATGATTTCGGAGCATTATATTTTTACAACTTTTACTGCTATATAATTGGAAGTGACTAATTTTCAAAATGCTACAAGAACTGTTTTTATGTTTACAATAACAAACAAATAATAAAAGAATAGAGAATATTTCATGCCGACGTACCATGCCTCGGCAGTGCTCCATAATATAAGTTTCAGATTCAGAACCATTTCTTGTGTTCATATGGCAGGATGAAGACGCCTTCTTCAAGGACTATGCTGAATCACACAAGAAACTTTCTGAACTTGGCTTCACTCCAAGGAGCAGCGGCTCTGCATCTACGAAATCTGATCTTTCAACTGGTGCTGTACTCGCACAGAGCGCTGTCGGGGTAGCTGTTGCTGCAGCTGTAGTTATCGTGAGCTACCTATACGAGGCTTCTAAGAAGAGCAAGTAAGATTGCTATGTTCTTCATCTGCATGGCCTCATAGCAAGTATCAGGGCCAAATAACAGAATTCTAGTGATGATCCAGCCATACCCCCCCCCCCCCCCCCCCCCCCCCCAAAACCCAAAAATACATTCAAAATTCATACGAACACTTCCTTCATGTCTACATATACCCTATCAATATTTCATGGGGAATTATATGGAGATGACATAGCTTCACTATTTAAAAGCACTTTGGACATATATTATTCCGTCTTCTGTGTGCTCTCTAATATCTACTAGAACAGTGGTTTGTGTCCTTCGAATGTTTGGTCAACTCACTAGCTAGCAGTTCAAAAACTGATAGACGCCAAAGGTGGAATAATTAATTAACTTGCCTGAAGGGATATTTTACACCGGAGACCAACCAGTTATGTTTTACGTAAGCGTGGCTCTGAAGGTCTGTTTTTTTTACTCGTAAAGTTCCAGTCATATGATGGCAACTGATAACAATTCGTACATGATAACGTTTTTAGAGGGATGCTTGTAATTGTAATTAACTCATGAGGAGTTGGTAGTAGTTGTTACAACTTACAACAACACGTGCAAAGATAATGTCATACCATGTGTTTTTCATTATAGTATTCACGAGCAAGGTGATGAACCAACCTGACCCAACACACGACCGTGGCTAACTGACGGCTATACCTATTCAGTACTGATTCTTGTAGTTCTAAGCAATCGCAACTTTGCAAGAAGTGTCACGGGCAAGCGATGAATTCAGGCAAAATTGTTATAATTTATTGACCAATTGATTAGGATTTGCGCCCACCAACTGATTTGGAACTAGCCACTGTTTTGCAAAGACATAATTAAATTGGAAGGAAAGAGTAGAGATTGACATGGTATCACATCATGTGGAAGAAAATATCATGTGTTCTTGTCTACTGTTTGTTAATATCATGTGGCTCATCAACTTCAGTTTCGATTTTTTAGACAAGCCATGTACAATGGGTCCTAGTTCTCGAAGGTATTAAGGGCCAGTTTGGTTTGTTGCCCTATTAAAATCTTGGTAGTACCAAAGTTTAGATAACTTTTGGCACTATCAAATTTAGGTGGACAAATTTTGTACTACCTAAGAACTGGTGTTGGTAAAATTTGGCACCAATCCAAATATATAGAAACACTATACAAAATTACCAATGAATTGGTAGGGCATAATTTGGCACCAAATCCAACAAGCCCTAAGATTCTTAAGCCATAATTCAAGGTCATCAATTGGAATGTAACAGCACTACAGCAGTAGCAGACTTGATTTTTCAAGTCCTGTGAGGCTGGAACAATCGTACACTGCTACCTAACCTAACACATGATCACCAAAGACTAATCTGCATGGGAGAATCAGAAAAATTAAATACTAATGTTTGGTATTTGATCATTACACATCACACACGTACTTAAAAAGGTGACACTACAGTCGTGCACAGTAATTGCTCTGGAGCTTTCTGCATACACAATGAGTCACTGAGAATGTAGGACAGCGGTGTAGATAAACATGTGACGTGGCCGTCCTATAAACGGGCCACGTGTACGCCTTTTTTATTTCTCGAAGGTACACTCTACTACAGGAGCAATCAAAATGGTCCATCGCCATTGTACTCACTCACCAATAAGAGAGGCCCATCGAATCGATCGGTAGCACACAAGTACTAATCAAAAGAGATTATTAGCCCATTCAGTACAGATGTGTCGCCATGGATTGTTAGTTCCTCCTAACCAGCTACAGTTATATACTTAAATGGTTGTACATATCAAACTTTGACAGGGCTTTAGCTTCTAGATTCTTATCCACAGTAGTCGAAACCTAATTAAGTGTCAATGGATCTCGGAGAAAGGAATGGAGTGCAACAGGAGTTAGAACCTTTGCTTTAATTATAACCCATAACAATAATTCGATGAATAATCTATCTCAAATGTTACTAAAGTGTGCTTGGACAAGCATACCGGTGCTAAAACGGCTATAGCTGTTGCCATGATGTTCTACTGGTAGTATTATACTACCAATATTATTATGAGTAAATTTGTAATTTTCTAATAAAATGGTAGGAGTTACTTTATCCTTTATGTTTTTTCGGCTAAATCGATCTAGGATCATCCATTGCGCTGGCATCGCTCATATTACATAAAAAGCCAAAAAAAGAAAAAATAGAAGTCACTGCTAAGTAAAGATTATATCCTTTCCACACTTTTTTTGACTAAAAGGATAAACAGATCTTAACTCTTTAATCAAATGAGATTAACGGTTCATATTGTTTTTTACTACAGGTGGGAAACATCATAACCATTAACCATGAGGTTATTTGAGAAGAGCAGGGATTGAGTACAACAATTGACACTACTGGTACTGGGAGGGAGTAGGTAACAGGGGTGTTTTTCCCAGTCGTGTTGATGTCCTGATGACTATCTACCAAGAACCGGATCATCATAATTTGGCGTGCACAAGGTTTTGTGATCCTACTTCGCAGAGTACACGTGTGGAATTTCATCATTTCATGGGTTTGGTGAAATCAATTCAAAAGGACCGAGTTTGGTGAGAATTTTTCTTTAGTCCAGTGCTGACCAAAACATGAACTACCAATCTATGTGAGGAATGTATCAGGCACACTTCCAAAACTGAAATTAATTTAGCAACGTTTATTACGCCTTTGACAGATCAATCGAACTGTCCACGAAATGGAGATCCCCAGCGAGGATTAATTAGCCGCATGCTAAATACACGAGTACAAATCTATTTTAAAACATGTCATTTTCCATCGTCTAGTTTAATCAATAACGAGCAACTAAGTCTATGGTTATAGGTCGGCGTACGTGTTCAAATCTCAACCCTTCGGGAACATGGGTTAACTAAAGCAGGTTTGATTTTGATTTTTTTTTAATCACGAGAACATATATCCCAATTTCAAACATAATTCCATGCAAGAAAAACATGAATTTGTCATAAAAATCGCCCCGTAGTGCGAAATGATCTTCCCATCGAGCAGAATTGATCCACGAGATATCCATGCAAGATTATTTGACGCGACACTCAAAATATAATATTTAATAACAGGAGAATTTTAACACATCCTAATCCTCAGAACACGGATTTAAATCAGGTGCAGTTGGTACTGTGACTACAACTTATGTAGTCCATTGTCACCTGTTAGATCCGAATCTAAAGGTCCACATGCACCCGGATACTGTAGATCACTGTAGCTATTTTGCGTCGACATTGTAGCTGATGATCTGGTCCATTCATCACCAAAATGAATGGAGTTAACTTGCAGTCGTTGTTCATACTGCAGGTGATCCAACTTGCAGTCGTTGTTCATACTGCAGGTGATCCCAATCTTCGGAACACTGATTGTATATGCCCCTTCCCTAATATTAACATATTACTAAATACTACTACCTCTACTACAGGATGTAAGTCATTTTACCCTATATCGACTTACAATTTATAGCAGAGATATCGCTGTTATTGACCACGGTCGACCAACTATGAATAGTTAGTTACTCCCTCTGTCCGTAAATATAAGGTATTTCGATATTTTGTTTGTACTGTTTGACCATTCATCTTATTAAAAAAAATAAAATTATTATTATTTTTTTACTTACTTTATTATCCAAAATACTTCAAGCACATCTTTTTGTTTTTTATATTTGCACAATTTTTTAAAATAAGACAAGTGGTCAAACAGTACAAGTAAAGTGTCAAAATCCTTTATATATTATAGGACGGAGGGAGTAGTTTCTTACCAGTTCTATTGAAAAAAAATGGAAGTAGCCATTGAAAAAATAAAAAGAAAAAAGAAATAAAAAGAAAAAAGGAGCGTGAAAACCAAATGAATCGAAAGATTTGTGTTGTGTTCGGAAAGAGATCATAAAAATTATAAACTTAATAGCAAGGTAAATATTATCATGGTTACAACGTGATATCTCTCTGTATTTAAAACAGTAGACTAGGTTAGACAGTTGACGCCAGTTTTACCTATACCATAAATATAACTTTATTCCACCAATAATCAAATAAAGCTCATATATTCAATTTAACACGTGTCTGCTAAAACAGATACAATCAGGGTTTACACTTTCGATTTCGACGGAAATTTCTATGATTGTCGGCAGTTCTCGTACCATTTTTTTAAATTTTGACAGATTTTGACTGAAGTTAAATAAACTTTAACCAACTCCAACAAAAAGAAATTGAGAGAATCCGAAAATTTTGGTCGATGCATTGATTTGCCGGTGAGGTCTTCCCAAATTTAGAACCAAAATTGCAATCACCGGATGCAGTTGTGACTATTCCATGAACTCTTCGCGGCTAAGGCCTCATTTAGTTGGGGAAATTTTTTAAGTTTGATTGTCACATTGGATACGGACACATATTTAAAATATTAAACGTGGTCTAATAATAAAATAAATTATAGATTCTGCCAGGAAACTGCGAGACGAATTTATTAAGCCTAAATAATCTGTCATTAGCAAATATTTTGTAACACCACGTTGTCAAATCATGGCACAATTAGGCTTAAAAGATTTATCTCGTAATTTATACGTAATCTATATAATTGTATTTTTTTATATTTAATACTCCATGTGTGTATCTAAACATTAGCGTGAAATTTTTTTTTAACTAAACAGGGCCTAAGCAGCAGCAGCTAGTTACAATCAGTTAGTATAGTAGCCCATAGCTAAGCTAGGTGTCAGGCGAGGCGCGCAGGATTTTATTACAGCGGCGAGCGAGCGCGACGGCGGCGGCGGGTAGGCCGCTCGCCGCCGCCACATGTGTCGCCACCGCACGCGCCGCCGCCCCCGCTTCCGCTTTGCACGTACCTAACCCACATCTCTTCCCATCCCACGGGCGCGCCGACGTGGCGGCACCCACCGCCTCTCCCGCGCGCGCCAACGCCAACGCGAGACCAACACCAACTAACCCAACCTAACCAAAACTAAGTTGGCGCCTTTCCCTTCCCTCCCCTCCCCTATATAATCCCCTCCTCATCCACCCGCCGTGCGCCACCCACGACGACGACTCGCCGGCGGCCGAGACCAACAGCGATGGGGAGATCGCCGTGCTGCGAGAAGGAGCACACCAACAAGGGCGCGTGGACCAAGGAGGAGGACGAGCGCCTCGTCGCCTACATCCGCGCCCACGGCGAGGGCTGCTGGCGCTCGCTCCCCAAGGCCGCCGGCCTCCTCCGCTGCGGCAAGAGCTGCCGCCTCCGCTGGATCAACTACCTCCGCCCCGACCTCAAGCGCGGCAACTTCACCGCCGACGAGGACGACCTCATCATCAAGCTCCACAGCCTCCTCGGCAACAAGTAACTACGCTTCTCTTTCTTCCCTAATTTCTTCATCCCTCGTTGCAATCATCTCTTCCATCGATGGATCGAATCGATTGCTGATCATTTTGATCATCTGTCAGGTGGTCTCTGATCGCGGCGAGGCTGCCGGGGAGGACGGACAACGAGATCAAGAACTACTGGAACACGCACATCCGCCGGAAGCTGCTGGGCAGGGGGATCGACCCCGTCACGCACCGCCCCGTCAACGCCTCCGCCGCCGCCGGCGCCACCATCTCCTTCCATCCCCAGCAGCCGCCGCCGACGAAGGAGGAGCAGCTCAGCAGCAGCAAGCCGCCCAAGTGCCCGGACCTCAACCTGGACCTCTGCATCAGCCCGCCGTCGTGCCAGGAAGAAGACGATGACTATGAGGCGAAGCCGGCGATGATCGTGAGGGCGCCGGAGCTGCAGCGCCGCCGCGGCGGCCTCTGCTTCGGCTGCAGCCTCGGCCTCCAGAAGGAGTGCAAGTGCAGCGGCGCCGGCAACAACTTCCTCGGCCTCAGGGCTGGCATGCTCGACTTCAGAAGCCTCCCCATGAAATGAAATGATCCTGCAAACCAATCCATGATCGTTACACTTTCTCTTCTCTCTTGGGTTCTTGATTTCTTAGCTAGCTTTGGTTACTGCTTAGTGTTAGTCCTTGTTAATTAGGATCAGAAAGAGGAATACTTCCTTTGGGGAGATGATCAGTGATCTTGTTGATCACTTCCTCCATTTTGTGTAAATACTGTTCCACTCATACTTAGTTCAGTTGATGATATGGTTACTTAGGTTGTTCGATGTAAATTTGTTCTCAGTCTGAAAATCTATGGTATTTGTCATGCCTTGCCGAGAAGAAAATTCTTGTTACTAATCTCTCGAACAAGACTAGATGCAGTAACTCAATAAAGAAATAAAGAAGTAAGTCAGAAACATTCCTTGCATCCCTCCATGTCTAAAGTCTGAAATGAACAGAGCAGTTTCAAGAGAATTCTCTGCTTCAGAGCGCAGACACCGGAGGGAGAACTGTACTGAATATGCAGATATGCTCTGAATTAGGAGCAAAAAGAGTCTAATCTACTGTACTTGGTCGCCTTGTAACAGTCTACTGTACTACCGAAAACTCAAGAAATCAAGAAAGGGTTTCACCTTTTTCTTCAGGACCCGATGAATGTGTCCGTCCCAAACGGGTTGGCGCCAATAACAACTACTGTACTGATAAAAGCGCGAGGAGGAAATCAACCGCTACAAAGACAGGTCATGAGATGAGAGACTGAGCAAAGTGAGTGCCTCCGGCTAGTTCGGTAAAGTTGCTGCTGCCTTTCTGCCGTCGCCGTCGTTAAATTTTTTCAGCAACAGTGTGAGCCCCTACCTATCTCTGAATACTCTTCTACAGTTCTACTACTTATCTCAAGTTGCAGGGTCAGATGCTGCTGCTGCTGCTGCCGCCAAAAAAGCAGAGGCCTTGCACTGCCTCAACTTGCTCCAGGCGCCGCTTTGCATTGCACCCTTCTCCATGGATGAGATCAGATTCTGTTTCTGAATTGAATTTTTCAGGGTAACAGACATCAGGCTCAATAACTGATTCATGCATCATAATTAAAGGACTCCTTTCATTTCTCACATGAACAGAAAAAACGCATTAGATTGCGGAATTAGCTGCTGTGCATTGCAGCTTTGCAGGGCAGCACGCAGGGATGAGCTCAGATTCTCTGTTTCTGAAATTATTCAGGGTAACAGACATCAGACTGATTATTAGTAACTGATTCGTATCATGATTAATTAATTCTTCATCAGGAGATGAGTATAATAAGCACGAGATGGAAGAACAGAAACACTGTCAAGATCATCGAGCAGGTAGCTGGTAGATGATCATCATAGAAGGATCGATCCGGAAGGTGGATTTGTTTATGCAGTTGCTATTAATTGCCGACATGACAAGGCGACAGGCACCTTCCAGACCAAGAGGGCCATGCCTTGTTTTGTCCCAAGTTGTAAGGTGGAGTACCACTAGTTGGTGTCTACTTCTAGTAATTAATTACTAGTTAATTTTGATCAATCTACCTTTGTTTTTCAGTGGAGTATTACAGTGGCGTTGCACCTGCCATTTTCGGCCGATCGGTAGGTTCCGGTTCCTCCCAATGTCACTTTTGGTGGATTATAATTTGTAATGATCTTCTGCTACGATTTTCCGAGAATTTTATTCCAGCACCTATGTCGTGAATGGTAAGGCATTCATAAATAATAACCATTTGGTTTAGTTTGCTACCATTCACCAACCTTTGAAATGTTCACATGATTACGTCCTATATGAAGGACAATGATTACATCCTATATAAAAGACATGAATTTTACCAGATTTTTGTATGTAATTTACACGAAATAATTCAAATCCCTAAAATTCAGAGAAATGGTGTGTATTAGATGGAGATATAATATGTTGAAACAGGTCGGATCCGTGACCTTTTCTGTATTTCGGCCAACAGAATATAAGGAACCTCCTTTAATGCATGCATCTAGGAAGAAAAGCATCTATATGGCCCTTTAAGGACAGATAAAAAGTTTGATTAGAAGAAGCTAATTAATAAAGGTGTCAAAAGTCCTGGGAAAAAAATATCACGTAGTATTAGGTCCATTCAACTACATTCAAATTCGATTCAGGAACCTAGACACATTGCTATTCTACCATCAGCACAAAAGGGCAACCGATGCATATCTCTCATTTCTAAAGTAGTATTAGCATCATGATTAACTGACCACAAGAAGCACACACAAAGAAAAATCTTTCATTTCTGTGTGCCACATCTGGAATTCTGACGGTGGTTTCTACTTTGGTGTTGAGTCTTTGATTCTGCAACGTTGAACCTGCCCAGTTGGGATCAGTTTCTTGCCAAATTGATTTGCAAGCTTTCGTTTCTTAACTTTTGGGTAATGTCTGAAGCATCAGGCTAAATGCTAATCTACACACAAATTGTTGCCCATTTCGGCTGATGACGAATGCTGCCGCTGTTTCATTCCCTTTTGTCTAGTGTGCTTTCTGGAATGTTTAGTACAGTCAAGCCGGCCTAAGTGCTATTTAAAGGACAAAGTGCCGGTTAATGAACGGCTTGCAGGGGTACACGAAAAGGGAAAGTTCACCTTGTCTGAAAATTGTCTCTTCAACAAGCCCTTAAAATATTGGTAGACAACTTATCATTAAATTAATTTTATAGTTGACTTTAGGTATTTTTATCATAATTTATTTTTCAGCATTAGCTTATAAGAACCGCTAAAAACATAGATATGGAAATTGTTCGCGTAAATTACTTTCGGTTGTTTCTTTCAATTTCTTTACAGCTTATCAGCTATGAAATTGTGTCTTAATCATATATATATATATATATATATATATATATATATATATATATATATGTATATAATTAGGTTAGCTTGAATCGCCGTATTATATTGTTGGACGTGTATAATAATTGTATGCTACTGCAAAGTTTGACCATAGTACAGTGTCCTAAAAGTTATATTATTTGTCTTGAACAGTGACTGCCGACCTGTGCTACAAAACCAGTCCAAATCGCCATTCAGTGTTAGATCCCCTTTCCGGCAAGTTTGGTGTTCATCAGTTCTCTTCTCTGTCTTGTTCCTCTCCCTGTTACTTTCGCTTCTTCTGTTGCTCGAATTGCCGAGCAGAGCAGGGCATTCTACATTGCGCAATGTGCAAGATACTGTACATATACGTATGTATATGCGTATAGGTTCCTCCTACTTGGTAGATGAAACGTACAAGAAACCCCTTAGTAAACCATAGTTGTGCAGCGTGTGAGCGAATGGGAGTCTGAAAAAAAAATCAAGAGAAGTGGTGATTGTCAGAGACTGTAACATGTAAAATTGCTGGAAGATTGACAGATTGTTCTTGCGTGGGATGAAAATGGTCGAAAGTGATCGAGAACAGTAGCATATCTTCGAAAATGATTCTCAGTTGGTCTGTCATATTGATCATATTTATTAATTTAACTATTTAGGGTCGATAGCAATACGATGCTAAAAAGTTTTAAAAAAATAAATTTATCTATTTATACATTCATCCCATAATAAGTGCACTACATCCATCCTATTTTAAGTGCACTTGTTGGGTTTCCGTGTCCAACATTTGATTGTCCATCTTATTTAAAAATTTTATAAAAAAATTTAAAAAATAGTCACGCATAAAATACTATTCATGTTTTATCATCTGATAACAATCAAAATATTAATAAAAAAATTTCAAATAGCACGACGAACATAAACAATGTAAAACTATGGCTTTTTTGAGATGGGTAGTTCTAGTATTATATTAACTTATTATTATGTGACGGAGAAAGTACCACTTATATGGAATCTAAGCTCGGTCGGTCTGAAATTTTCGTAACCATTTTCATCACTGCATTTTAGTAGAGATGGAGACAGCAAGCCTGCAGTTTTGGTTCCATGGCGTTGTTGTTTACTAGCTCTGGTAGTTGCGAGCAACCATCCGATCAACAGGAGGTGCGGCTGCCTGGTCTCATCTCATCAGTTTGTTTCTTCTCCATGGACAAATTCTATCAATCCAAGTAGCGTTTTGGTTACAGGTTTCTCCTCATTAAGTTGTTATTACAGCGACGCAGCTGCACTATTCCTGCTGATTAACACAGGTAGAAGTAGACAGGTTGGGCTAAATCCGCACCAACCAATTACTATTATCGTGGGTAGATAAAATTAACAACAGATAATCTCTCGCAACAACCACGAACTGACATGACAAAATGACAACCCAGCATGCCAAGACTTATCTGGATATAGAACAGGAGGCAAAGGCAAAGCTGGTAGGTATAGTTGAAGAAGTGAGAACTGAGAAAGATTCATCAGCAAAGAAAGTGGTGTTGATGAGGGGATAAGCGTAGCCATCAAATCGGGAGAAGGATGGCAGATAGCAGGGTTTACGATTCCAACAGGCCCTTCCGTTTCGGACACTGGCGGAATTCGAAATTTCGTAAAATCCTGTGAAAAACCGATAAATTCCGAACAAATTTCATAAACCAAAATTTAAATACAAATTCCCTGAGTTTACCAACAAGTTCTTGAAAACCGGACGGTTTTGGTAAAATTCCGATCGAAATTCCGATCAGTAATCCGGCCCATATAAGTGTTTTCCTTTTTTAATTCTTTATTCTTTTCTTTCCTGATGTAAGTTTCAGTAAATACACACAATACATCATTTTTTCGAAAAATTATATCCCAATAGGTTCTGTGAATATCATAGTATTTATAAGATTTTATTTATTTTTTTCTTTTTTTTATCAATTCAAATTTGAATTTGGATGAAACTTCTCGAAATCTCATACGTTTTCTACTTTCGAGCCTCGTCGAAATTTCGCGAAATCTGACCAGATTTCGTCGGAATCGTAAACCTAGCGGATAGAATTCAGATGGACCATAGATCGATTCAGCTTCAGCAAGCTGATGCTGTTGGAGTTGGCAAAAATCCAGCACCAAATTTTCCAACTAGACAAGGACATTCTCGATCCATTCTCAAGTGTGGTGGTGCTCTGCTCCAACCATCCTGCTCTCATCTGGTCCTTGTTACTGTAGTACTGAAAAAATAAAAGTGACTCTCTGCAACAGCGATGGATTTGGCACATTGGTCATAGTGAATTGAACAATGCCTAGTGAGATAGCAAGTTCCAGCCAACCATTCTTCTCCTGCATATCCATCGATCCAATCATTCAGAACACAACCAACCACCAAGAAATTAGATCGTCTGAATTCACACTTGCGTCAGGTGGTTCAGTGATCTGCCTTATCATCACAAATTTTGTACTCCGTTTCGGATTGGAATGATCCATTTCGGATTGGATAGCATGACTGCAAACTGAATCAGCTGGAACATGATTCGAGACAAGATTTGGTTTGGTGTGAAATGTCGTTAGATAAATGATCTCATTTCCACCAACTAACCAGCTCGAAATGCGCACCTCTCTCCAATCCAATGGCGAGAGGAGAGAGAGACAGGGACTTTTTATAACGACAGCAACCACCTGCATCATCCACAGGCATCATCGGATTTGGAGCCAGGTGCTTGTTCATACGCGTATTTAATTCAATTACAAAGAATATATTTCCTCCTCTACCTTACATTTTTTAAATTTTTTTCAACCTTTTTATTTCTTAATTTTTGAAACACCCTTACAAAACTTAATTTCAAGTCTAAATCTTATGGCTCCACCATGTCACCACAGCAGGGACGGAGCTACATAAGAGAGGGGGTGCTTAGAAACACCGTCAAAAAAGTTTTTTAAGCTATAGTTCATTTATTTTCACCCATATATACACCGCCTCAATTCAAACTCAAGCATTCATGTCAACGTAAACTTAATCAAAAGTATAGTAAAGCAAGCTCTCTCCATTTCGTTCTAACTCCGTCCCTGCACACCAGTTGGACTAATGTGAAAACAACATTGGTAAGTACGAGTGCCGGGAGGTGGTGTGGTTAGAAGCTCCAGGTTTTTTTAAAAATAAATATATATTATATTTAAAAAATAAAAATTTAAAAGGTTAAAAATAGCAAAAATTTCTCTACCTTATCCTCTGGAGCTAATGCACGATGATAAGTGTGTAAAAAAAGAGGATAGTAAAGGAGAGACTATCATGCAAGAGGCAGCAGTTGATGAGAGTGACTCGCAAGCTTATCCCGGTTGCCTTGTCACCGCCGTAAAGGCTCCTCCTTTCCCTTTCTTCTCCACTGCCTCATCTCCTCTCATCGTCTTCACCGCCGTTCGATGCATATGCTACTCTCATCAATAGTGCATCCAGTGGTCTGGAATAGTTTGTTTCGATGCCAATTCTGTCTCTCATGGCGACGACCTTTGCTGCTGCTTGGTGATGATGGAGGGTTTAATTGATTGATTGTGGAGTCCTAATTTGGACACTAATCCGATCTGGGACCCACCCAGATGAGCTTTAGTGATCCCATGGTTGATCAAAGCGTGCTGCATCTGCTAATCTCTGATGTGAAGCAGATTGGATGAAGAGAGGACTCAGATATCCTTTCTTCTTCCTTTTTCCCTTGATAGTATGTATTAGCTAGAGTAATTATAGTCAGTGCTGATAGAGTAATAATTGTAGCTTCTACTAACTGTCAGTCATGATTCTAAAAAAATAGAAATGTAGAGTAGTATATATCTGAATCTTAGCAAAATATTTTTGTATGATCAGATCGACCAATTATAAGGCAAGCCCCTCGTATGCTGCTTGTTCGCAGGTGAAGCTGACGGTATGCTGACAGTAGATTTACTTCCTTCATCTATAAATATAAGTATTTTTAATGTTCAGAATTTGGTTATAGATATAAGCATTTCTCAAGTACTACGTTTTCAATTGTCGCATCGTTGAGTATGAACTTTTTCATGTAATCTCTCAGCGGTATTAAAGTAATCTTATTTTAAGTTTATTTTTTCTAAACTCTAAAAATAATTATATTTATAAACAGAAGGACTAATAACTAATTAAGTGAATAATAAAGGTGGATTAAGTAGGGTGGTACTTGCCCTTTCCCTTTCCGTTGCTCGACTTGCTCCAAGGGGAGAGTGGGTCCCAGGTGACATGCGAGTGGGTGATGGTTGGTTGGTTGGTAAAGTGTGCGTGAGCGTGTGGGGCCGAAGGGCCCCACCATAGAACGGCGAGGTGAGCCTTATCCGAAATGGGGAAAAAAGGGTGGGCTCTCTTGTTGAATCGGCAAAAAAAAACTCGAAAAACATTTTTATTTTTGGTTTTTGATTTTTGATTTGTCAACTGAGACTCTGAGAGACAAGTTGGTTGTCACGGTTTCTCTTTTCGGCGAGGTTTAGGCCAATGGGAGCGGTGGTGTGTGTGGGCGTGTGCCACCCGCACCAACATGGAGGCACAAGTGGTCCACTGGATCATCATACTTTCCGTTGATCCTTCTCTTCCTCGAGTGGCAACTGGCAACATTTGTTGTCGGGGATCTTTTGTTAATAAGAAAATATTTTAATTACATGCGAGTTATCGTTTACTCTATCCGTTATAGAATACAACAACCTAAAATCCGTTACAGAATAAAATCAGATGAAACGTATCCTAGAATCATCCAGATTCATAGTATTAGGATATGCCCCATCTAATTATAGGTTGCAATGTCCTGGAATGGAGAGAGCATATATGCCATGGTATGAATTTTTTTTAATGACCTTTCTGATATTCGAGCTACGAGTGATAAGTTAAGAAACATAGGCCAACTAAAATAACTTATAATTATTTTTTTTATATCTATATTACTAGTGATTTAAAATCCAGCATTGGAAAGTAGACTACAAGAGAGGGAAATAAACTTTAAAATTCAGTTTTAAAATTTAATATTTTATTGTGATTGGTAAGCTAACGGTAAGCAAAGTGAGTGTGGCTCAACTGATTTAGTTTATTGTGGTAAAACCAGTCCTGTGTTTCCTAAAAGAAAAACTGATATACCTTTTTCTTACGTGAAACAGCGGAAGAGGTTCCTACGGTGCTATATTATATTAAAGAAAAACTGATATACCTCACACTGCTAAAAGGGAGCAGTAGAACAAATGAGCAGTAGAACAAAAAAAGCATGGGCTCCAGACACAAGACGAGAAGTTGGCCCAGATCCCCGCGACGGAGAGCAGCGGCCCGCACTAGCTCATAGTACTATTCTTCGTTACTGATATATTCATACATAAAAGGAGACGTGAGACCCACTGAGTGGCAGCTGACACGATGAGCATCGCAGCAGTGTTGTGCAACATCACAAAGCATATAGCATGAGGATTTAGTCCAGGTAGGCTGATCAGCAAATAGCCATATCCACTTCAGTTGAACTAAACAGTTCTGCGTTCCTCTCAAACAAGAACAGAAAAGAAACAACACATGCTACGAGAGATTATGCTTTGCTGAATCATGATGATCAGGTCAGGTTTCTTTCGGGGCGCCCTTCTTCGCGGCCTCGGCGGCAGCCTTCTCTGCTTCAATCTCAGCCACGTACTCGTCGATCTCAGCCTCCTCCAGCTCGCGGAGGCCATCCTTGTGTGTCATCACCGCAATCTCGATGTTCTTGCCACCGCTCTCGACAACCTGGAGACATCAACCCATTGCTCAAATTTAGGATAGCTGTTGCATATAAAATGCCAAGCATCAAATGATATAAGCTATGATGGAGAAACCAACTCAGCAAAAAGCACTGAATAAACAAAGGTCAAAGGCCAATGAGTTTGTCACGAAAAAAAAAAGGGCAAAGCAAGCAGGCATCTCTGTCTACAGACAGGTAAAAAGGATGACATTTGTTGCACTAAAAGAGCTCATCAGAAAATTCTACATGTGCAACAGCCTGAAAATGCTCAATTAATCAAATGGCAATAGTAATGCCATTATAAAGAAATAAGTACCATGGACCCAATAGTTAATATGCATATGTGATAACCATTTGAAGCCACCAATGAATGTATAAGCAGAGTAAGAAATTGATTTCGGATATCATGAACTGTGCATATGTGATAACCAATGACAATGGCGGAGCCAGAATATTCTTAATGAGGGGTTCGGAATCTGACCTAAGTGGCATGATTAGAATATAGTGACATTTACCAGCAAATTATCAAATTGGTTCATGTATGGTATATAGATTCATGAAAGTTCAAATCTAATAAAATAAGTGACTCTTCATTCCCTTGAATAGCTAGTTTTCTTATTTGAGTATAAATTGTATATATTTATGTATAGTGTGGTTGGTTAGCAAAGAGTTTGGGGTACACATGTACCCCCATGTACCCATCTACCTCTGCTACTGACCAATGGAAAAAAGGTCAATGAGTTTGTCATATGTGGCAACTGGCAAAGCATGAAACAAAGTACTAACATACTACTTTGTCTTTCAACAATGAAAAAAAGCAAGATATTTCACTAAAAGAGGTACAGACATATACGTATATGACAAAATGTGCAAGAGACGTGCATTTCACGGTCTGTATGAGCAACAGATTGCAAAAATGATCAACTGCTTACCATTGGCTAGCATAAACTCAATGGTGGCTGTGCATATGTGTTAACCATTTGAAGCCACCAATAAACGAATATATAACCAGATGCAGGCTAATAACTTGATTTGAAGTATTTAGCTATGAACTATGTGTCCTTGAGGAACATAACCATTTGCAGTTAGAGACTTACAGTAATGAAAAAAGGACATTTAGACTTAGGCCTTCTTTGTTTAGGCTTATAAGCTAGCTTATGAGCCAAAAAGCCTAAGCCTAAACAAACAAGCAGCTTATTCGTTTGCCCTTTTTAAAGCCACAAGCCACTCTTACACTGTTAAGCCAAAAGCTAGGTTGGAGAAACCATTTTGTTGGATTATATGAAGTGGAGGTATGACTCAACCATTGAACTTAGGATATCAAATCCACCGGCTTATAAAACATATAAGCCAATAAGCTGACTTAAAATCTCAAGCCAATAAGTCTAAGCCTAAACAAAGATGACCTTAATTTGATATGTATTTTTGTAATGGTGTATATACATTTTTTTTAACTAGACAGTAAATACAATGAACTAGGCATCCGTGCCTATATCTAAGCAGCAACATACTAAAGCGGCAGCAGAGTTGACAAAATACACGCAAGTTGCAGCTTCTACAGTGCAATAGAAGAGAACTACATGTGCAGATTATCAATAACAGAAAAACAAAAGTTTATATGCCACTAATCAAACAACTTTAATAACTTTTGAAGAGAAAAATGTACTCACATAAGAATGCCTTTAAAAACTTTTGAAACCGTGCTTAACACTTGAACAGTAAAATATGAGATGCAGATGACAATCAATACACAAATGATAAACTAGCTAGAGACGATTTACTACGGATAAAGGGTTAAAGACCTATAGCCAACACTACAACAATAAAATTTGAGGTGCAGATGAAAACCAATATACAAATGCTGCAATAGCTGGAGATGATTTATGAGATTACAGATCCAAGCCATACCAATTGCTATGATCACTCCAGGCACCAATAAGTATCATCTTTAAGATGGAAGCAAACACGATAAAACCAATCCCATCCATCCCACTCTATTTGAGGTTCATGACTGCATTTATAGTCTCAGCCGATTGTAACAAAGATTCAGGGAACTATTAATCTTTGCACTAAATTGAGTCATATGGAACATAACGAAGATAGCAATGTTCAATCGTAGGCGGGCATCTTACAAATTACTGAACCAGTCAACATAAGCAACACAAATTAGTGAATTACTTTTCAGTATCTGTCTTCAGGAGCAGTTACTGATTTTAGTGGTAGTGGATCAAGCTAGAGGTAGTTTTAACTTGTAAAATTATTCGGTGTGAAGTAAATATACCTCAAGGAGAGCTCGGATGGCAAGCTTGATGGTCTCCTTGCCGGAGGTGTCCTTGTAATTCTTCTCGAGGAACTCGCGCATGGAGTTGGAGTTGCGGCCGGTGGCGTTGGCCTTCCAGGCGGAGAAGGTGCCGGATGGGTCGGTCTGGTAGAGGGCGGGCTTCTCCGTGTAGGGATCGAAGCCGACGATGAGGGTGGAGAGGCCGAAGGGGCGCACCCCGCCGCTCTGGGTGTACTTCTGCTGCAGTCCGGCGATGTAGCGCGTGATGTACTCGACGGTGACGGGGTCCTCGACGGTGAGGCGGTGGCTCTGGCACTCGACGCGCGCCCGGTTGATGAGCACGCGGGCGTCCGCCTTGAGCCCCGCGCAGGCAAGCGCGATGTGGGTGTCGAGGCTGGCGATCTTGCGCATGGACCTGGATTTGGGGGGGAGATCGATCCGCGGGTGAGATCCAGCGAAGGGGAGGGGGCGGGTTGAAGGATTTACCTGGAGTCCTGGAGCTTGGGGGTGGATTTCTTCTCGACGCCGAGGACGACGGTGTCGGTGCCGCGGACGCCGACGGCGGCGTTGCCCTTGCGGACGGCCTCGAGGGCGTACTCCACCTGGAAGAGGTGGCCGTCGGGGGAGAAGACGGTGATCGCGCGGTCGTACCGGGCCATCCCTGCCTGCTGGTGGTGGTGGTGGTGGTGGTGTCGCCGCCGGCGAGGTTTTCCTGCTCTCGCTTTGCTTTTCCTTCTCGGTTGCGCCGCCGCCTCCGCCTTTTCTCGTTGCTGCTCGCCTTTTCTTTCTTGCAAGAAAAGAAGACGACGACGAAGAAGACGAAGACGAAACGGACTCCCAGTGGCCCATGGGCCAGATCGTATTGCGGCATGGGGCTCGCGTTATGAAGCCCACTAAGAAAAGGCCATAAAGCCCATGGTTTCTTGCTCACGAAGGTTACTGCAGGCTGCATCCCATGGGCCCATGGTTAAGGGAGATCGAAATTTTATTCTCCGTTCCCCTTTGATTCGAGGGAAAAAAAAAACGATTTTGCTATATCTCACTCAAAAAAAATTTTTCTTATCTCTCACTCGATTTTCTCACTTAAATTTACAGTGCATTTTCTTGTAAGTTACAGTGTAATTTATGAAACTTACATTGTAACTTTTGTAAGTTACAGTATAATTTTTGAATCTTCGCATACAAGTTTTGAAATTTGTATTGGATTTGGTCTTTTTCTTGAAGATATGGTAATTTAGTGTCCATTATAGTATTTCTTAGTTACTTTTTACTTTTTACTGTGTCTATCAGATTTTAATCCAAAGATTAAAAATCTGTGTGATACGATCATAAAAATCTTTTGAAAAATGCATAGGTACTCTCAAAAAAATAATGGTTTGTATATATGCGGTTCATGCACCTATAGGCTAAGTGTATTGACTGCCTAGGAAAAAAACTATAACAGTATATCAAACAAAATGTTTTATCAATAGTTTTGCTGCATCATAAGTTCATAATTTTGGCCATGTCAATATATATTGCCTCACATGGGCATAAATTTAATTTGCAGGCATCGAACAGTCACCAATTATCCATGTCTCCCCATCAAAATTTGCCAATGCCAAAACTAGAGTCAAACTAACACTGGAATACCAGGAGCCCTTGTCTAGAAATGCTTTAATTTCTAAACGGATGGATTTGAGAGAATAAAAAAAAGTAAGCATGAACTAGCTAATTGAGTTTGTCGACATCATCAGGGCTTGCAAACCCATTTAAAATCTGAATTGGGCCTTTCATCTATCTCCTCAAAAGGGACCAAATCTGACTCAAACTTGAAAACTTGTTGGATGCCCTTGTGGCGTAGTGGAGCTTCCGCTATCTTCCCCCTCAAAAAATCATACCTGCAAATCAAACATAGGTTGTGTTTAGTTCGTGTGCCAAATTTTCTTTTTAAGTATACGGACACACATTTGAAGTATTAAACGTAGACTAATAACAAAACAAATTACAGATTCCGCCTAATCTGCGAGACGAATCTATTAATAAGCCTATTTAATTTGTCATTAGCAAATATTTACTATAGCACCACATTGTCAAATCATGGCGTAATTAGGCTCAAAAGATTTGTCTCGTGATTTATATGCAAACTATGCAATTTATTTTTTCGTCCATATTTAATGCTCTATGCATGTGTCCAAATATTCAATGTGACGGTAAAGTTGGAAGTTTAAAAGAAATATTTTGAATCTAAACACGGCCATAGGATGGATTAACAAACACATACCTATAAGGCTCCTTTGGGTTATAGGATTCTCATATCAAAAATTGCAATCCATAGGAAATTTTACTATAGATGCCATTTGGAACAAAGGATTTGAATTAAGGCCCTTTTTAGATTCCAGCTTTTTTTTTCAAACTTTCAACTTTCCCGTCACATCGAACTTTCCTACACACACAAAATTTCAACTTTTCCGTCACATCGTTCTAATTTTTTTAAACTTTCAATTTTAGTGTGGAACTAAACACAGCCTAAATAAATTCCTATGGATTGAGTTCCTAACTTCCTATACACCCATTCCGTAGGAAACAAACAATGAGCTCAAATTTGTCTCTCTACTCTCTCTATAGAATCCACCAAATTCTCATGTTTTTTTTCCTTTCAACCATCCAAACAATACACATTTCATATTCCTATATGTTTTGCCTGTTTCTGTATTTTTTAGAATCTTGCGTTTCAAAGAGTAAAACTACTACTGTTTAGCTAATTATTTGCAAATTGATTATTTGATTTAGAGATGTGTAAAACGGAAGAAGCAATTATTAAGTACAGTTAGTTTAATTACCACAGCACTCTGTAGACACTGTTGAAGAATGCAACGTCAGATGCGTAGAGATCTCTGAGTATGAATGAGTTGCCTTCCTCCATTGCCAGCCTCGTCAAGCTCGCCGTCATCTTCTTCTCCCACCTCTCCTGCCTGTAGCTGGCCAGCACCCAGATCTCCACCTCCTCGTCGACCACCACCACCAGGCACAGCTTCCCCTCCACCGCCGCCACCTTCTTCCCCGCCCACCTCTTCTCGGTGGTGGCCTCCGGCGGCAGGCCGATGAGGCGCCACGTCTCGGTCTTCACGTCGAACGCGAAGATGTCCTCGGCGCCGCCGCTCAGCCTGTCGGGCCACCGGAGCCAGTGCATGGCGCCGTGCGCCCTCACCGCCGGGGCGGCCTCCACGAGCGACTCCGGCCACACCGCGACGTCCGCCGACCGCCGCCACTCCATCCTCCGCGAGTCGAACACCTCGCAGCGGAGGCAGTCCCTGAGCGTGGGGACGGAGAAGCGGACGATCTTGAACTCCGCCACGCCGCCGGGGCGCGCCGCCATCGCGGTGGCGGCCGTGCGGTAGCGCAGCCTCGGGTTAGGCAGCGCGCGCCACTGCCTGGTCGCCGGCTTGCAGACGTAGTAGGACGCCGGCTTGCGCGGCGTGGCAGCGTCGGCGTCGGCGTCGACGCAGCAGACGAGCCCCCGGTGCAGCGAGACGGCCTCGACGCGGACGTGCGGGGAGGGGAGGAAGTCGAGGGAGACGAGGTCGGCCGGCGGCGGCGAGGGGTGCATGGAGGAGACGAAGGTGGCGTGGTAGCGGTTGCGCGCGACGGTCTGGACGAGGTAGCCGGAGACGGCGTCGGCGCGGCGGCAGTGGAGCGGCGCGAAGGCCGGCTCGTAGGTGAGGCGGCGCCAGCGGGTGGAGACCTGGCGGCACGCGGCGAGGTCGTCGAGCGAGACGCGCGTGAGCATCTCGAACACCTGGTCCTCCGGCAGGCTGATGACGTCGCATTGCTCCGACGACGACGACGAAGACGAAGACATGATGGAGAAGAGAAGTGGAGGCAGGTAGTAGCTGATGAGGATCTAGCTGGTTCAGAACTCCATGTGTGCTAGGCTAGCTGCATTGCATTGCAGGCTTGCAGGGCAAGAAATCCGGTTAACTCCCTCCATGGGTTGGAAACGATAAACGAGGTGAAGAAACGCGTACTACTAGTATCTTCCCAACGATAACGAGATGCAACGATAGTCAAGCATGTCAGGATATCAGGACCGGAGCTGCGGGCATGCCGCTTCCGTAGCGGCCAAGCCTACCCAGCTTTACGGTTAGCAAACCGAATTCAATTCAAGCGTTCTGCCCAAGAAATCGAATGCTCAATTGCTCATCGCCCGGTTTCTTCCAAATAAATACTCCTAGACAACCTTTATGGTACAATTTACTCCTAGATCACCTGGCAAAATTTTTCATCCTATCACATCGAATGTTTAGATAAATGTATAAAATATTAAATATAAACGAAAAAATAACTAATTATATAGATTGCGTGTAAATTGCGAGACGAATTTTTTAAGCCTAATTGCTCCATGATTTGACAATGTGGTGCTACAGTAAACATTTGTTAATGACGGATTAGTTTGGTTTAATAAATTTGTCTCACATCTTACAGGCGGAATCTGTAATTAGTTTTGTTATTAATCTACGTTTAATACTTCAAACGTGTATCCGTATATCCGATGTGACATGCTAAAACTTTTCACCCCTAGACACAGCCTATGACTACCCACTTAAATGGGCTGCACTATAAAAATAAATGGTAAAATTGTATTTCTCTTTATAGGTAATCTCTCCTAGTTATCGAGCACAGTTTTTTTTTGTGTGTGTGTGTGTGTGTTTGATGAACCTATCTATCCGATCACGAGGATTTGATTGTCCCATCTATATTTAACCGTCAGTAAATCCAATCGGACGCATGAACAATTAGGATTTACTAACTAATGATCAATTTTCTATTTTATATGACCAATTTTCAATGTAACCTTATTTGTACCGGCAATATATCAACTGATATAATTCATGAAAAGATAATCTCTATTATAGGTAATCTCTTTCACTCTAGTTATTGAGCACGGGTTAATGTTTTTATGTGTTTTGATGAACCTATCGATCCGATCATAAGGATTTGATTGTGCCATCTATTTAACCGTATCCGATCGGTAATCCGATCCGACGCACGAACAATTAGGATTACTATCGGAGTGAAGATATAATACGAGATAACTAAAGATCACTTTCTGTTTTATGGAAAATTTCTGACGTAACCTTATTTATACTGGCAATATAGCAAAGGATATATAATTAATGAAGAGATATCCCCAAAAGAAGCAACCTGCACGGCCCAATCCAGCCCATTGGGAGGAGTAAAGTAGCCTAGTTCATTTTTTCTTGACCTGGCCCGGCCCAAAATTGATTTGCTGTCTTCTCCAGGTGCTAGTTCATCCATATATCGTTCGTTACAGCCAAGAAGAGATCGAATATTTGCTTGAGTTGGCGGCGTGATGCATTGCATGCGACTTTGAGCGCGATATCGTCATGAGTTGATGTGTGCTGATCGATCGAGACGCCCTGAAACCGTGCTTTCACTGACGGTTCAGAATTGGCTTCAGGTTAACCTCAGATCGGGGAGTTTCATCATTACTCACTGACGATTTTAATTAATTCTTCTAGATTAGATGTGGAAATAGTGGTAGGAGTAGATCATTTCCTTGAAATTTTCTCATGCTAGTAAATTGACATTTTTCACAGGCTGCTTTAGTCAGGATTCTGTCGCATCTTATCTGAATCAGCACTAGTATTTCGTTACTGCTTCCTTCACTGAATGTCATCTGTCACTAAGAAGAAAATAGTAAATCAACAATTTGTTCAGAGGTTTGAAAAAAAGATAAGCACTTGAAAGTTACACCCTCTCTGAATTTACCCTCTTGTTTCCTTACTTTCCCCTTCATAGAAGATGAGATGATCTCTTGCAGGGACTTGTTCTTCACGCTGTCACTGTTATGTAAGATGGAGCTTCTTCTTCACCTCTATTAATGCAGGTGATCTTGCATAAAAATCTAGGAACTCAGGTGATGATGGCCATTGGCCGACACAAAATGGCCACCTGAAGCATAACCATATGAAAGCAGAGATCCAGGCTCATATGCCCTTCCCTTTAGGCCTTTACGGGGCATTTTCTTCAGGTGTGTGCTAGCTTAGCACCAAGGTTATCACATACCAAAGTAGGTTCAATATTCTGCTTTTCATTGTCATTGATGAGCACAACTCACATCTTTTGCCTATGCATCCCCATTTTGCCTTCACCACATTCAGAATTCCTTTTGCTTCTTGCCTTCTTGTTTCTTCAGAGTTCAGACACCCTTTCATTGCAGATCAGAATGATTGATTGCTTGTTTCACTGTGCCAACAAACCCTCAAAACTCTTATCAGGTAGGAGTATACATCTGAGACAAACAGGATCTGCATTACTCTACCCAGTTTACCTCCAAAGTGATTCTTATCCTCTCTATAAAGACAAGAGAGAATCTCAGATTGTGCTACTTGCCGTGCGTCTTGCTCAAACTTTCAGAAAGAAAAAAAAGGAGCTTACCAGATCAGAATATCAGATCATATGCTCTTCTCGTTTAGATTCAAAGCAGTGCATCTGGAGTCCACATTGATCAGGACCCCCAAAAAATTAAGCACAGCAAAGAATGTAACTCGAATAGCAAGGTTTTTCTGAAAGGCAAATAAAGCAAAGCAAACACTAAGCTGAGCAGCAACTACAACTGCCAAACTTGAGGTTGAGGACGAGTGCATTCTCTATCCACAAACAAAAAGTCCTAAAGAATGTGCTCTCCACGTCTCCCCCTTTTGATCCCCGAAACAATTTGGATCACTCCTACTACCGATCAAGAATCCTTCTCACTTGCTACTAGCTGAATAATACGGGATGCTCCTGCTGGGCAAGCAGGATCACCACTGCAATTGCCAAGGCAGATTGGAAAGCTAAGGATGCCGGCCATGATGCCGCGGTTGCAGCCATCCCGGCGCCACTGCTGGCCTTCAAGCTCGCCAGCCACACTGCATCTTCGAGCTGCTCGTGGCTCGGTCTGCGCGATCCGTTCTTTGAATTCCCACTGCAAAGATACCAAAATCATGAAACAGTTAATCAACCTGAAACTGATGATGAGATTCCTATGTGGAATTTGCCGTTGCAAGTTCCTTCCATGCCTACTAGGAAATTGCAACTTTCTAGTCAAGGCCAGCTTAGGTACAATGTGAGGGAAGTGGGGACGAATCAAAGGAGAAAAGATTGCTCCTCCTTTTCTTAGCCTAACTCTATCACATCCTCAATGAACCTTTACTTTCCCCAATTCATGTTCCACATCGAAATCCCCAATTTCAGCCCAGAATCTCAATGTGCCGCAATCAATTCACTATACAATTCCATCATACACATCAAAATCTCATACTGGTAATCGAAATCTCAATGCAATGGATTCGCTACGATTGATTTGAAGTGCACAAACCTGGATGGAGTGGATCGGGGGCAGAAGGTGATGGTGTAATCGGTGTGGTTGCAGGTGAAGGTGGAGGTGGCGTCGTCGTAGGCGTAGCTGTAGGATTTAGGGCACGCCGACTTGAAGAGCTGCGAGTACTGGGAAGGGTGGCAGGTGTCCGGGTTGCCATAGGCGCCATTGCAGCAGTACTCCGGGCGGCCGAACGCCTCGCAGGCGCTGCGGCAAGCGCGGCCATCGTCGGCGCGGAGCTCGGAGGGGCAGCGCTCGTTGAGGTCGACGAGGCAGCCGGTGTCGGGGCAGTCGGGGGCGGAGGCCTGGACGAGCATGGGGAGGTTGTAGCCGTCGACGAGGCTGACGTCGTAGAAGTCCTTGCCGTCGGCGCCGTTGAGGGTGAACTCGGCGAGCGTGGCGGGCGGGGAGGCGCCCGCGCCGCGGCACTCGACCTGGCCGGAGCCGCAGTCCCCCGTGGCGCAGGAGCCCTTGCCGGAGTCGTCGAAGTCGCAGCCGGAGCGCGCCCAGAAGCGGCCCGACCACCCCGACGGCGCGTACAGCGAGCGCGATCCCCCCGGCGAGAGCGCGAAGCCGGTGGTCTCCAGCGGCGGCGTGCCCGAGCCCGACAGCACCCCCGGCCACACCGTGTCCGTGCACCGGTTGGTGAAGGTGAAGGTGATTGCGCCGACGCCGACCGAGCCTGCGCGCGCGGAGGAATCCCCAAACCCAAAAAGAATCAAGTCAAGCTCCACATCGCGAGCTCCAGTAAGTAGTAAACCCAGCAATGGAACTGACTGACCTTGGAAGAAGGAGAGGAGGAGGACGGCGAGCGAGGTCGGGGAGCCGAGCAGCTGCATCAGCATCAGCAGCATCCGTGAATCCATCTCGAAAATCGAATCAAGAAGAACTCAACACGATCGATTGAGCTTGGGGGATCTGGTGTTCGACAAGATTTGCTCGCTCGCTCGCTTAAATCGTGGCGGCGATGGCGGCGATGGCGGGGGAGTGGGCACGATCGCTGCCCATAACCCCGACTCCGCCGCGCGCAGCTGAGCTGAGGTCGCGCGTTGCGTGGTGGAGTGGAAGGGGGGAGGTGGTGCTCGTGCTCGTGGCCGTGTAAACCTCTGGGCGATGGCGGCTGCTGGCTTTATAGCCAGAGGCGTTGCTTGCTTCGCAAATTCGCGATGCTTTTCTTTCTGCAATCAATCTTGCGTCTGCTTTGTTAACTTTTTGCTCGAATCATCTCTCAATCAGCACGCGAGTCAAATGCAGCGACCGCGAGACTAGGAGTATTTTACAGTGAAGAATTCTGAATTGGAATCCATCTGGTAGCGCACTGCTAAGTTGGTACTCCATCCCTCTTCAAATAAAAGTATTTTTTGACTTCCACACAATATGGAAGATGCTACTTTGATCAATAAAATCTATATTTTAAATAAAAAGAGTCAAATATTACGATGATTTGTTCAATGATAAATTTAGCAACATCAATTTTATATAGTTAATTTTTTTATTCTTTTGCTATTAATAATAAAAGTTAAAAAATGTTTGACTTGATAATATTCTAAAAGTTTATATTTTGAAACGGATGGTATACTGTTTATGATCGTAATTCTAGCACCGGTCGCCTGCTTAATTCCGGTTTCGGCAAGCCAGCAGCTCGCAAAATGAACTGAACTCAAATTCGAACCGGCTCGTTTTGGTAGGATTCGATGAAATTCTAGTGATTTGCCACGGGGTTCATGTTCTGACCAGTTTGAATTTTGTGAACGTTGAGTTAGTGGGACAAAATTTTGTTGTTTGTTTTGTTGGTAAGCGAGTGGCTTTTGTTCTGTTTTTGCTTGTCACGTTGTGGGCACAGTGTTTGGACGGTTTGGATCGGCTCAGCGACGTCCATCAGACCTCCGCTTTTGCGGCACAAAACGATAGGAGAAAGGGGAGCATGCAACATGCCGTCCGAATTTTCAGCCCCAAAGAAACCGAAAGCTCTTAATTATCGGATCTATTCTGATCAAGATTCTTATTCAGTGAAAACCAGCATGTTGTCATGTTGTTCCAAGGTTGATGTTCCCTTTTCTTACAATGATTTCATCACCGTAAACGTTGAATGGATCACACACGTCTTGAGTAGATGAGTGGATGACACATTTCTTGAGTATATGAATGGATCACGTTGAATGGATCATATATGAATTTCTTAGAATTTCTTTTTAAAAACAAGTTTTCAACTTTTTAATAGTTAATCTGTTTGTTTATACTTTTCATCATTCTATTCCATTCATCACAAAATCATTCATCTATTCTTCATTCCATTCTACTTAAAAAAGAACATACTCATTAATCAGACTTTATTCAGCTCGATCACACTGTCCCTGTGTATACAATACAGTACTGTGCGTGTAGGCTAACTCATATAGTTCTTGGCGAATTCTTCGCACGTAAGCAAACAAACGACTGATCACGCAGCATGCACTACCCATACTTGTGGTGTGCAAGTGCAACTCTAGTACTACTACACTGAGTGGGGTAATCAAGAGAATCATTAGGCACTAAGTCTTTTAAAAAATGGGATATTAGGCACTTGCCAGGTTACCACCGCTGCAGCCTGCAGATCACTCTCAGCTTCAACCTTTTCTGAATTACCATTACTTTCTTGTACTACGTGATAACCTTTCTCATTCTTCTTTCCTAAAAAGAAGAAAGGAATGCAGATCAGATGACATAGATCAGATGAAGAGATCACTGATCAGTAGCCTTCGTCCACATCGAGGCCTGGTTTAGTTCCCATCTTTTTCTTTAATCTTTTAACTTTTTTATCACATTAAAACTTTCCTACATACATAAAATTCTAACTTTTCCGTCACATCTTTCCAATTTCAATTAAACTTTCAATTTTAACGTGAAAACACACCCCGAATTGAAATGTTGCTTTTCTGATATCTGAATCCAAACAAACGAAACTATTGCAAATTAATTGGTTCAGACTTCAGACTGTTACTAGTACTATGGCCTGATTTAGTTCCCAACTTTTTCTTCAAACTTTTAACTTTTTCATCACATCGAAACTTTTCTACATACATAAAACTTTTAACTTTTCGGGCTCTAATTTCAATTAAACTTTTTAATTTTAGCGTGAACTTCAAAGTAGAGAGCTGAGAGCTTGAGACAGGCCAGCTCCATGGCGAAACGCAAGCAGGAGCTGTCTGTTTCAGCCGACGTGCAATCTGACACGCTTCAGAATCAGCATCGATGTGACGGCCGGCCATGGCCTGACGGCCATCTCATGCCGGTTGATCGATCGACCAGCCTGTAATTGATGCATATGCTGTTCTGTAATTGATGCATATGATGCTCTGCTTCAGTTTCCTTGTGGTTATACGTCACTGTTGAGTTCGGCTAATCCTCATCGATCTGAAAGCTACTGCTACTGATCATCTATCTGAATCTGATCGAGATAATTTAGCTCTCTACTCAGCTAGAATATCCCTCTCTAACCATCCAACCCTGACAAACCATGGCATCTGCCTACACTGCTTTTCTTGCTCATCTGATAATCTTTCAAGCTTATTAGTAGCTCAAAAGAAAGCAAAAGATCTGTCTTTTTCTTTTCTTTTTCATTCACAAAGCCTGGCTGCTAATTAACAGGTGACATCTGCTGCTGATAGCTTTCAGTAAAGGGAAGCCCACGTTTCATTTGGCTGCATCATTAGCGTACGACTCATAGGCATCATAGCTGTAGAATCCCTGTAAGATTTTGAACAGGAGACAGGAAACCGATAGATCAGAATCTGAACACGGATTCCTGTGGATTCAGAAGAATCTTGATCCATGACAGGATAGGACCATGCAAGTTGCAACGAGGATAAGATACGCCTTCTGATCTTCAGATCCGGTTCATCTTTCGGCCCTATTTAGGGAGCCTGTTTCAGCTACAGTTTTTCTCAAAAACTGTTTCTGCTAGAAGCTGCCCCAAACAGTTCACAGCTTTTGAAAATCTGTAGTTACAGATTCTGAAAAATGAACTAATAAGCCAGAAGCTGGAGAAACTGGGTTTCAAAGCTTTTCCAGATTCTCAGAAGCTGGCTACCAAACAGCTAACAGCTGTTTCTCAGAATCTAAAACTCCCCCAAACAGCCTCTTCGTCAAGTTCGGTAGTCACAGGCTAGGCTAGTGAATCTTGTCAAAAGCTTTACAGAGATCATATCATCTCAGCTTTTTTCTGTGTGAGATTTAGAGTCTGAAGCTCAACTGATGCCAGAACTGATCGACCACCTGTTGTCAATCACCCTTACAGAATACTCCTAGCTAATACAGTAGATGAATTACCAAGTTTTGCGATCTTTCAACTTGTCACGTTCTTGCAATCACGGAAAGAGGGGAAAACCTTTCAAATTCAAACCACCAAACTTAAAACGAATGCATTTTAACTGGGTTGATTCAAATCACCCAGCAACGACATGTTGGGCGTGGGCCTCATTTTTTTGGGCCGGTTCAGAGCAAGTAGATGAAATTGCATTTGAACTGGGCCGATTGCTAAGCTAATCTTCTTTATCATGGGCCTGAAACCGACTGCTATTTGGGCCAATAAGTACTATGGGCCGGCCCACCCATTCGCCTCCTTCCTCCATACGCTTCCATCCAATCGGATTTCAGCAACTCCACTCCACTCCGTCGCCGCCTTCTCGCGACGCCTCCTCTACTCCGGCGACGGCGAGGCGGCAATGCATCCGCCTCCTCCGACGCCGCGTTCCTCGGTTAGCTCCTTCACCGGATTCCTTCTCCCACGCCCTCTATTCTGCGGTCCTAGGTTTCGTAGTTCCTCGGTTAGTCGGCTGCTGTTCGATCGTGAGGAATCGCTGTGGCGCGGGAGGGAGGAACCGCCGCCGGACTTCTGTTCGCCGACGAAGCATGTGTTTGCCGTTCGCCGTACTCCTCCCTCCCATCACCGGCAGTAGCCAGCTCGGGTGTAGATTTTTTTTCGTTTTTGAATTTTTTGATTGGTCACTCTGACTCAAGCGCAAGCTTGCTTTGCAGCTTAGCTTAATTGTCGATTAGTTCAACATGTTTTTTGTAGATTGGATTGGTATTTCAGGGGATATACTGTTAACAATAACCATCTGTCAGTTTGGTTAATTGTAGGGGATAATTGACTGATGGCTTTTTTATGAACAGATTCACACTTGTACTAGTATTAATTGGGTTCTGACTGTATTCTATCAGTTGGTTTGTAGGTTCAGGTTGATGCAAGTCATTTGGGGAGTTCGCATAGCTGTAGTGTTGTTGCTTGAGCATTTCTCAGAAAATGCATCCCAACAAAGCTTCGAGCCGATTACAAGACAGTGGGCACCAAGGCCGCCTATTACTTTATGATTAGCAATGCAGAGAATGTGCTCAAGCTAAGATGAACTTTCTGAACCTTGCAGGCTTCATATTACTTGACGCGTTGTGTAATTAATTGTTGCATGACATTCTTGCTCTTTGCCTTACTAAATTCACCTGGCTGTGTTGTGTACATCCTAAGCAGAAGAAGAATGCTGGAGAGTTTGCTGAACGAACTATTACCCATGAATGCTACAGACAGAGCAAAGTAACTCGTGTTGGCGCTGTATCAATGGTCTGTCTGGTAAGTTGCCTATCACACAAATTGATTCTCATTTATCAACAATGCAAATCCCACATGTCCTCTTAGTTGTGAAATACAAATTCTAGCATTTGCTCGCATCACGTCTATTTCCTAGTACGATCCTTGCATATATCAATGTTTGTGTACAGTTTTTGTGCTAATGTTGCTGAAATAAACATGATTTTGTTCACGTAGCACTTTATTGCTCTACAGTAGTGTCCCTTGAATATAGTGTTGTGTCATGCCACTCGGTTCTCACCCAGTAAACTGGCACATAGATACTTGCTGAGATACAATGCATTGGCCAATCATATGAATTGCACAAATTAGTCAAATAAACTAATTGGCATTAACCAATTAGTTTACTGGCATTAACCAGTAAACTGGCACAGTAGTGTCCCTTGAATATAGTGTTGTGTCATGCCACTCGGTTCTCACCCAGTAAACTGGCACATAGATACTTGCTGAGATACAATGCATTGGCCAATCATATGAATTGCACAAATTAGTCAAATAAACTAATTGGCATTAACCAACCTGCTATAAACCATCTTCTGCTTGGATTGGAGCAAACCAAAGTATTCTGGAGGCAAGATCTTGATAACTTTTCTCCTGAAGTCTAGGACAGACAGGATTGCATTAGGAACCAAACATTGGAGTTATTTACACACTGGCATATGTAGACCAGGTTTGGTGCCTCAATTTAAATTCACATTGCAGATTGCATCAGTTCCTGACAGTGACTAGTGACTACATGGTCTGTACATGCAGCTAGTACTACTTTGATAGACCAGAGGCGTCAAATGGGCCAATTTGCTGTTCCGGACATTGTATCGTTATCTTGTATACAAGGTAAGATGATAACTACATGTCACAGTGTGTGTTAGAAGAAATGTCAAACCAAGATAGTGGCAAGTTTATTCCATCTAGAAATCAATAAGGAGGGTTAGTAATCTAGATAGACAAGTAGTCCGTGATGGACCTCATACAAGCAAGAAAGTTCAAGTGACCGAATGATTATTGACAATATAATATTATAGGTCACTAGGAAAGAAATTTTTAATTGAGGAGAACAATTCAGTAAGGATGACTAGCAATAGAATGTTCTGTGATAAAATTGAATTCTAGATAGACATCCTGCAAGCAAGAAAGTTCCGACTTAAGTGTTTCACTACAGGACATATGATCCAAAAGAGCTGAACATATTTCAAATAAAACGCAGGCATCAAAATTGAGAATCTTCCAGTAAATGATTGAACTTTTTAATATACATCAAGTATCAGGGTGAAATGAGAGTACAAGATGCTAAACTCCAAAGGCCAAAGCTATACATACAAACCAGTCATCATTAGTCACCACCAAGGGATACATACGTCAACAAGGAACACCAACCCCCCTACAAAAACCATTTGATGCCCGGGACAAAATCAATCTCTTCCAACCAAACATGGAATCCAACTGATTGCATCAACAATTCAATTCAAGTCAACCAGATGTAACAAAAAAAACACCTGAATATATATACAGTAGTCAGCTGGTTGATGCAACGAAGACGACGACGAAGAAGAAGAAGCCGGTCCATCATCTTGGTAGTATCATCCTACATGTGCCTCTTTCTGCATCAAAACCGTGCATCTCAGTAGTAACCTTTTGCCCCTCTGGATTGGTAGAGCTCCATTCTAATCTTGGCCTCCAGCAACAAGTTCTCGATCAATGGATCTTGCACCATGGCCGCTTGCTTTGATGCCCACTCGAGCAAGGTGAGGATCTCCGCTTGTGCGAGCTCCTCATTGTCGGGGACGTTGTGCGCAATGTAGCACACGAGGAGGAGCGCGGCGATCTGGACGGCCTGCTCGGCGAAGTAGACGAGCTGGACGAGGTGCTTGGCGCCGCCATGGTGGATGATGGCCTTGGAGTGGTCGACATGGAGGTAGTTCTCCGTGCAGGCGAACTTGGTGAGCGCGACGGCCGCCTCCCGGCTGACGTCGGCTTCCCTCTCGTCGAGGAGGTTCACCAATGGCCCGATGATCCGGGTCTCGGTCGCCCGGAAGGTTCTGGAAAGGCAGCCGAGCGAAATGATGCATGGGATGAGGAGCTCGTCGTAGTCCGCCTTGTGGACGACACGGAGGAGCTGGTCGACGACGGCGCGGGCGGCGGGGGATGTCGGCTTGAATGCCGATCGCCGGAGGTCGGCGTTCTGCTCGGCGACCAGGCAGATCTCCATGAGCGCCATGGCCGAGTTGTACTGCACGTCGTCGACGCCTTTCTCGAGGAGGACGGAGAGGCAGAGCAGCGCCCTGGACTCGGTGATGTTCTTGCACACGGCCGCGTTGCCCATGGCGAGCTGCCACAGCGCCTTGGCGGCGTTGGCCTTGAGGTAGGCTTTCGTCACCGGGTCCTCGAACTCCCGCGCCTTGGTGCTCGTCCCGGACAGCGACGCGTTGTGCTGCTTCGTCCCGGCGACGGTGCCGCCGACGCTGCTGCTCGAGGTCGCCCCGGCTCCTGCTCCTGCGCCTGCGCCGCTCGAGCTGGCGGCGGAGGCGCCGGCTCCGGTGGGCTTGGTCGCCATGGCGGTGGTGGTGGTGGTGGTGGCGGCGGCGGCGTGGTCGACGGCGTCTAGCGCGTCGTGGTGGTGCGAGGAGGTGGAGCCGTTGTTCTTCTTGTCCATGAGGACGGTGTGTATGGACATCTTGGAGGCGACGGCGTACTTGGAGTGCTCCTGGACGGTCTCGAAGGCGAGGTGGGAGACGAGGAGGCGGATGACGTTGCTCTGGAGGAAGGCGTCCTGGCATTTGGGGTGGTTGGTGGCGAGCTCGGAGACGGCCCAGGCGACCATCCCTTGCACCTTCATGGGGGCGTCCTTGAGGATCTTAGCGAAGGCGGTGCAGACGCCGGCGAGGACCATGAGCTCGACGCACTCGGGGTCGCGGCCGAGGAGGCCGATGGCGAGGGCGGCGGTCTCCTGGCCCTCGGAGGAGCCCTCCTTGATGAGGCGGAGCAGCGGGGGGACGCCGTCCTCCTCGATGATGAGCCTGCCGTAGCGGTCGTTGTCGCGGGCGAGGGAGACGATGCTGGCGGCGGCGTCGGCGCGGGCCTCCGGGTTGCCGGTGTAGAGGACGGCGATCTGCTCCCAGATGAGGAAGAGGATGGGCTCGTTCTGGGCGATGGGGGGGAGTCCGATGTGGTCGTCGTCGAGGTCGTCGGCGTTGGAGTAGTTGGAGACGCGGAGGATCCAGGAGAGGTCGCCGAGGGAGTTGTCGAGCTGGTTGGAGGTCTTCTTGAAGGAGCCCGCGGGGATGATGGTGAAGACGCGGCGGATGAGGCCGTGGCCGCGGCAGCGGTCGAGGAGGGCGGCGGCCTTGTCGAGGGCCTTGCCGGTGTCGTCGAGGATGCGGCGGGCGGGGCGCTCGTAGAGGTCGGCGCGGGCGGCCTGGCGGAGGAGGGAGGCGAGGCGCTCCACCTTGGCCTTGAGGTCGAGGCACTCCTGCCGGCACGTCTGCGCCTCCTCCGCCCACTTGATCACCTGCTCCGCCAACTGGATCGGCCGCGCCAAGATCGCCTTCAGGTCGTCCATCTATGATGATCCCCGCCGACGATCAGCAATGGCGGCCACAGAGGAGGAGCACCTCCTCGGCTTGGGGGGGATTCCGGCCGTGCTCCTCCGGCGGCGGCGGAGAAACCGGCGGGCGGTGGGGGTGGGATCGCTAATTGGGGGAAGGGGAGCGGCATGTGCATGTGAGCCATGGATTGCCGCCTTCGGATGGAAAGGGAAGACGAGAGGTTTCCGCGCTTTTCGGGGCTTGTATTTCCGATGCCGTTGGATCCCCCACCTCCTCACCATCTCCCACCTCCGCCTCTTCTAATTAGCATTTTAGAGTATATTCCCATGGGTAGTTATACTAGAAATTAAGGATTTTTTTTCTGAATTTTAGATATAGATTGTGCCAAGGTTTTTTTTGTTAGCATGTTTTTCGAAAAGCTAATCATTGTATTTAGTAAGAAAACGTTCTTATAAAAGTTGTTGTAAGATATTACCTCCGTTTCAGGTTATAAGACTTTCTAGCATTACCCATATACATATAGATGTTAATGAATTTAGGCATATAATAATTTATAACCTAAAACGGAGGAAGTATTAAATAGATTTATTTTTCTAATTTATAATAATTAAAACTCAACAAATTATGCGTTAATGATTTTCTCATTTTACGTGATCTTACTTAATACAGTCTCCATCTCTTGCGAACCGGGCTTATTGAAACGGATTATTTTCTCCATGCTTCAAAAAATATGTTTTTCCTTTAGAACTTTATACTTCTTTCTTAAAATATTTAATTTTTCCTATAATAAAGTAGATAATTCTCTTGATAATCTAAATAAAATGGCTCCGAGTAATTTTACATGCAGTTAGATTTCCAGACACTATACCTCATAGATACGAGTACGACTCTTAACTTTTGGTTTCATGGATACAATTGGATTTGATGTTACAAATAATTTATACAATTGTATTTTCTATACAATAGATTTTTAAAGTTTACTTAGATCTTATATACAATTGTGAGCTTTATATCCATGGAAACATGTATTCCTTCCGAGAAATCGTTTGTAGTCCCGGTTCGTAACCCCCCTTTAGTCCTGGTTGTCCAACCGGGACTACGAATCCAGGACTAAAGATAGCGATCTTTAGTCCCGGGTGAAATAACCGGGACTAAAGATCTATCTTTAGTCCCGGTTGGTAACACAAACCGAGACTAAAGATCGGTCAGCCACGTGGCCGGCTGATCCATCTTTAGTGTTACCAACCGGGACTAAAGATCCATGTACCATTTTTTTTATTTGCATGGCCCTGTTTGCTGCATGGTTGATTATATATATATATATATGTATATATATATATATGTATATATATATATGTATATATGTATATATATGTATATATATATATATATGTATATATATGTATATATATATATGTATATATATGCGTATGTGTATATGTATAAATACATATATTACACACATATTTATAATTTAAAGCACTTAACATTTTATGTACATATATGTTACCAAAATATATATTAACACTAAAGTAAATGTACGTACATATATAAATATATATATATATATATATATATATATATATATATATATATATATATATATATATATATATATATATACATACATACATGCATGTATAGTACAATTCATTTGCTCGCTAGCTATAGCTACGACTTCGACGCCTGCGTTACGTCAGAAGAGGAAGGACCGACGTTACGAATTGTCGATCCGTCGTAGTAGAATTCACCATCGGGATTAAGGACTTCTTCGTTGATGAACCCCATTAGTTGTTCTTGAACAGCCGTGATAAAATCCTTGTGTGGGAGTTTTTCCCTCATGTGAATACGCTATCATTCGGAAAATAACGACATATCAATATATGAAATTAATAAACAACTTAACAAATCGATACGCAATGAAATTTTGAACGGTTTATATATACGTACATCGAGCTTTCGTTTTGTGTATATTTGGTTTGATAGGCAGTGGGCATACTCGCATACGTAGTAGCCGCATAAGTTAGTGTGTAACGCCCCGATTTTCGTTCGGGATTAAAAATCATTTAATAATGCATTTTCTAGAAATTAAATAAAAGTTAAATCAATTTAATCAAGTAAAATAATGGGAGAATTTGAAATTTTCCTTTAAAAATCATTGGCCGAGAATATTTTATAATATTCTTTGTGCCCTAATATACTCTCCGGATTTTCCCGTAAATTTTCGGAGCTCAAGAAGTAATTTTAATAACACAAAGTTCATTGAATCATTTAGAATAAAAAGAAAAGAAAATAAACTCCCCTCCTCTCTTTTGGGCCCGGCCGCCCTCCCCTTCCCCTCTCTCAGCCCGTCGGCCCAGCTCGGCTCTCTCTCTCCCACAAGTCTGCTTTACCTCCCTCGCCCGTTTTCCCCTCCCCTCCCTTTTGGGCTTGGCCCAAGCTTTCCCCTCCTCTCCCGTGGGCCGCGCGCCTCCTCCCTCTCTCGGCCGGCCCGCGCCTTGCAAAAGTCTACTTTATGTCCCCCGGTTTCCCTCCTCTCTCTCCATCCGGCCGACAAGTGGGACCGTGGGCCCCACCGTCAGCTCCTCCTCCTACCTCTTGCCGGCCAACCCCAACCGCCATTGCCGCCCACGTCGCCGCAAAATCCGGCGCCCTCCCGCACCCGAGCTCGCATCCAACGACGTGGGCACGATCCCCTCCACGTCCTCCACCATTTCCCCCACTCGTCCCACAAAAACCGGCGCCGGCCGAGCCGCCACCACCCCCACGACGCCGCCCCACTCCCCCTCGAAATCCGCCGCTCCCCAGCCCTCTCCTCGCCCCCTTGAGCTATAAAATCAATCCCCGTGTCCTCCTCTTCCTTTTTCCCCGTTTTCCCGAGTCCCCCACGCCCTCTACCGAGCTTACCACGCCGATCCCCATCGCCGCCGCTCGCCGGCGATCTCCAGCCGCGCGCCGCCGCTGCTCTCGCCGTCGCCACGCCTCACCGCGTGTGCCATCAGCTTCGCCATCCCGCGCCGCACGCCGGCCTCCACTCGGTTTCCTTCAACCGCCATCGGAACCACCTCCCCACCGTGTAACCTCTCTCCGCCGCTTTCCGGCGAGCTCCGGCCGCCCGCCACCGCTGCTCCACCCACCGCCGCGCCAATCCGCCACCACCGTCGGCTTCGTGGCACCGTGCCGCAGCCCGGCCTCTACTCCATTTCCCCTCTCCGCCTCCGGAACACCGCCGCCTCGTGCACCACCTCTCTCCCCCTCCGCCGCCGACTTCAGCCGCCCGCCATCGTCGCTCCCGTCGTCGCCGCACGTCGCCATTCGCGCCATAGGCATCGCTGTGACGAGCTCCACCCCAGCATCCACTCTGTTCTCCCTTCCACCCCCGCAGCGCCATTTCCACCGTCGACCCGAGCTTTACCACTGCCTACTGCCTCCGGCCGCCCCTAGCCGCCATCCCCAACCACCTCAAGCCGCGCCACCGCCTCTGTTAGATCCACCACCGCGAGGGCAAGCCTGACCGCCCATCCCTTTTTCCCCTCCACCACCAGAACCACCTCCCCACCACGCCACCCTACCGGCCACCTTTTTCCGCCTCCGGTCGCCGTTCGCCATCACCCCGGCTGCCGCCGCGACGCGCCGGCCGCATCGCCTCCCTCGCTGCGTCACGCTCTTCCCCGACCGTCGCTCGACCGACACCTTCCACTGCCGGGAGCCCCTCCGTGTTGTCGACCCGAGGAGCGCCGCCGCCTCCCTCCGCCGGCTGCTCTTGCCGTCGCCGTGCCCCTCGGTGAGCTCCGCCACCTCCCTCTCCCTCACTGCCTCCACATCCTCTCGCCGCTTCCCGCGCTACGCGCCGCCGCTCCCTGCGCCGCCGAACCGCCGTCGCCGCTGCCTCCCCGAGGAGCGCCGCCGACTCTTCCCGCCGCCGGCAACCTCCCGCTCTGCCTCGTCGGCCCGCACGCTCGGTGAGCCCCTCCTCCCGCTCCCCTTCCCTTTCGCGTGCATCGCCACTACCCGTGAGCGCCGCCGTTTTCCGGCTGCTCACCGCCGTTCGGCGCCACCGGCTGCTGCCTCCGGTGGCCGCACGTTGCCCAGCACCATGGCTCGGCCGAGCCGGTTTCATGCCGTGCCCGTGCCCCAGCCGCGCCGCCTCGTGGCCGTCCGATCGGCTTTGGGCCGATCCGGGCCGTCGGTTCCCATGGACCGGCGGTGGACCGCCTCGGTGGTCCCGGTCCACGGTGGATCGACGCCCTTGTGTCGCGACCGGTGGGGCCTGCTTGCTGGCGCCACCCCTCCCCCTTGATGACGTCAGCATAGCCTTTTCCTTTGAGAAAATAAATAATAATTGCGCAATAATTCGTGAATAATTCTAGAAATTCATATAAATGGCTCAAAACTTCTAAAATTCATATCTAATTCATTCGAACTCCGAATTGAGCCATTCAACTTGCAAAATTCATCTAAAATTGAGCTCTACATGTTTGTTTAGCTTTTATGTACTGTTTCCTTGGTTTTTATTAGAGTTTTTCCTCGTTTTGCGTGCCAGCGTGTAGAATCCGTCGTTTCGGAAGTCCGCGGTCGCGAGGAAAAGAGTCCGGAAGATTGTTTGGAAGAAGCAAGGCAAGTCACACATTCCCCTTGAGCATTTTGATCCTAATTTACAAATGTTTTATCGTTTGCAAATAAAATTGCATGTCTTGCTAATTACATGGGATCCGGGTATTACCTATCTGTTTGCTTGTGCCATGTTTACTTGATATCTGTCCTTTGTCAATATTGGATAATAAATCGACTAGCTCATGTTACTTATGTGACCTAGCTAGAACTTTATGCTTAGCCATGCTTAATTACCACTAGCTCAGTTGATGGGATAATTACAGTATTAGACCTTTTTAGTATCAGAATGAGCTGTGTGCTCGAGACATCTGGCCATGTTTCATGGTCGTAATTATCCAACTAAAATGCGACTGAATGGTGGGCTGTGGGTGCATGGTTTTGATGGTCGCGCCCATGGCAGTTAAGGACCGGTTCGTGGGAAACCCTGGAAGAATTCCTCGTACTTTCCACAAGCCAGCGTGGGCAACGGCTGGGCTTGTAGTGTAGCTTTCCTCTAGCTGACGCATCCAGGCGAGGGTGGGCGTGATGGAGCGGGGCGGTGTCACACCCTGAAGCCCTTTCCCAAGCCTAAAAGGAAATTTTTAAATGGTCTCAAGAAAATAGCAGTGTAAAGCAGGAGAAAACCTTAATAAAATAATGCAAATAATAATCGAATCTGGCATGTGGAATTTTTCTTGAGTTCTGCATGTCGAAATTCACTAACAGGATTTTTAGTGGAATTTTCAGAGCCCTAGAAATAATTTTAACCAATTAAAATTGAGCAAGCAATATTTTAATTCCAGGGAAAATCCTTTTTCCTTTTTCTTTTTCTTTTCCCTCCTTTTTCCCCCTTCTTGGGCCGCCGGCCCATTCCCTTTCCCCCCCCCCTCTCCCGCTGGGCCGGCCGAAGGCCGAGGCCCAGCCCAGCCCAGCTCCTCGCGCCCGCCTCCTCTCCCGGGGTCGCCGACAGGTGGGGCCCACCTGTCGGGTCCTCCCCCAACCTCCCGCCGCCCGCGCCGGCCACCTCCCGAAACCGCCGCCGCCGCGCCCACCTCCTCCGCGTCTCCCGGGCCACGCCGCCCACGTCGCCTCGCGCCCGCACCTCCCGCTACCACTTTCCCCCTCTCTCCCGCGCGCCCGCGCTCCCGAGATGGCCAGGATTCGATTTTCGAATCCCGTCTCTCTCTCCTCCCCACGCCGCCCACGTCGCCGGCGATCCCCCGCCTTTCTCGGCCACGTCCGGCCCCCTCTCGCTCTATTTAAGCGCCGCCGCCACCGCTTCTCCCTTTTTCCCCATTCCACCGAGCTCCCTCGTGCCCCCTATCGTTCCCGCGCCGTGCAACCACCCGCCGCCGCCGTTTTTGCTGCTCCGGCCGCCGCTAGCCGCCGCTAGGGTCGCTGCCGCACCGCGCCGTCGACGCCGTCGCGTTCGCCGTCGTGCAGGCCGCCCCGTCCGCCCCTCCTCCGTCGAAATCCGCCGCTGGAGCCCCTCCGCGCCGCGCGCCGGTGAGCACCACCGTGGCCGCCTTCGGCCGGCGTCCCCGCCCTCCCGCATTTCCCTCTCTCCCTCTAACCCCTCTCCTCGTTTTCGCTAGGTGGATCCGGAGCTCGTCCCGTCGCCGTCATCTCGCTCCGCCGCTCGCCGTCGCCGATCGCCGTCGGTGAGGCATTCCCTCCCCTTTCTCCCTCTCTCTCCCGCGCCGCCTAGTCACCGCGCCGCCGCTAGCGCCGCTCGCGCCGCCGCCGCCGCCGTCGGCCGGCCGCCACCGTCGGTCTGTGCGCCACTCGCCGCCGCCGCTCGCGCCGCCGCTTGCCGCCGCCGATGGTCGTGCGCGCCGCCGCCGCACCCCTCGGCCGCTCGGCCGGCCTTGTGCCGAGTCGGGCCGAGCTCGGCTGCCTCCGTGCCGTCCGATCGGCCCGAGCCGATCCGGGCCGTCGGTCCCGTGGACCGGCGGTGGACCACCCGCGTGGTCCCGGTCCACGGTGGACCGCGCCCCCTCGAGTCGCTGACCGGTGGGCCCCGCGTGTCGGCGCCGCCCCCCCCTCTTGCTGACGTCAGCCCTGGAAAGTATTGCGCAATAAATGATTTAAGGATTTTTGTTATAGTAATAAACACAGTGAATCTTCTAAAATTCATATCTAATTCATCCGAGCTCCGTTTAAGCCCATTCAAGTCTCAGTAAATCAAGAAAAATGTGTAGAATCCATTAAAAATGGTTTTGTTCCCTGTTTCAGTAGTCTTATAGCCTGTTTGCAATGTTTGCTTTGTATGTCGCTAGATTCCGGTTCCTCCGACGCTCCGGTGTACTTCGAAATAGTCGCCGAGGTTCCTCCAGCAGCAGAGCAAGGCAAGTCATGCTTGTCACTTGATCATGTTGAACCTATATTGCAAATGCTCTCTCGTTTTCTCCTAAATATTGCATTGTTTTATAATATCACATGGGATGGTTACCTACTGTCATAGCCGTACTATTCTGTACCTTATTCCTTTGTTAGTTTGGAATATAACCTGACTAGAGATTGGATTAGGGATTGCTTAGCCTTGCTTAGTTCAACTAGCACACAATCAGGGAAATCCTATTAATGTTTAGACTGTAGGTCCTAATTGTAATGTTGGATTAGTACCAACGTTTTGGTGTTGGTTAATTAAAATGAATCACGTGGTGGGCTGTGGGTGCATGGTTTTGCTGGTCGCACCCATGGCAGTTAAGGACCGGTTCGCGGGATGCCCTGGAAGAACTTATCGTACTTACCACAAGCCAGCGTGGGCAACGGCTGGGCTTGTAGTGTAGCTTTCCTCTAGCTGACGCATCCAGGCAAGGGTGAGCGTGATGGAGCGGGGCGGGCCCTGCGACGGCCTCTGTCGCTTCCGGATTCACCTAGGCACGAGAGGGGACTGCCCGCTGCCTTGCGAGGAGTGGGGGTGAAACCTGAGGTGTAGTGTGCTTGGTTAGAGAGGGTTATGCGAAGGGTCCTGTCACGGCCTCTTTCCGATATGTCGTGGTGGCATGTCGGCGCACGGAAACGTGTTGTGGGGCTGTGTCTTGTGGGTACAGTTGTACACCTCTGATCAGAGTAAAACTATTCGAATAGCCGTGCCCGCGGTTATGGGCGGTCAACCAGATTCACCGTGATTAGTTTCACCCTAGTTTAGTCTAATGAAATTGGATAGTCTAGGTGGATGGTTGGGCCTGTCACAACGTGGGTTAGCGTTGGGCAGTGGATAGTTAATATTAATTAATTATTACAACTGTTTAAAGCTTTCAACTTCTGTTTATAAATGCTTGCTTTATGCAAATGAACCACTTTAGCTCTTCTTTGATGATTCCCTGCATCATGCCTCTATTCCGGCATGACTTGCTGAGTACAGTGGGTAGTACTCAGTCTTGCTCTATTTCCCCCCAGAGTGCGAGTATGCGTCCGATGGTGGTTTCTCCGAGGAGTAGGGCTTCGTCCGTGCCGTCGGGGATGCCTGTGGAGTGGTGTTTCCGCTGCAGTTCAAGTCAAGGCCTAGCTTCTTTTATTTTTCGTTTTTCCGCTGCATTTATGTAAGACTTTTATGATGTTTGTAAGACGTGGATCTGAATGTCAACATTGTCGTTTGTGTACCCCGGCTGGTCCTGGACGGGGATTTTAATGCACATTCTGCTTGGAATTCTATTCGGGAATTTCTGGGCGTGACAGGCGGGCCCTGCGACGGCCTCTGTCGCTTCCGGATTCACCTAGGCACGAGAGGGGACTGCTCGTTGCCCGCTGGGGACGGGGGTGAAACCTGAGGTGTGGTGTGCTTGGCTAGAGGGGGTTATGCGAAGGGTCCTGTCACGGCCTCTTTCCGGTATGTCGTGGTGGCATGTCGGCACACGGTAACGTGTTGTGGGGCTGTGTCTTGTGGGTACAGTTGTACACCTCTGATCAGAGTAAAACTATTCGAATAGCCGTGCCCGCGGTTATGGGCGGTCGACCAGATTCACCGTGATTAGTCCCACCTTAATAAATCGACTCAATGCACAGTAGTTCAGGTGGGTTGGTTGGGCCTGTTCAACGTGGTGTAGCGTTGATCAGTGGAGATTTAATGTTACTTTAATTGCTCAACAGTTTTACTGCTTTGCTCAATAAAATGTTTTACAACCGCCTTTATGCAAATAGCCACAAACCGTCCTTGTATCCCCTTGCACGTCTGCATCATTGGTGTGGCTTGCTGAGTACGGTGGTTGTACTCAGCCTTGCTATTATTTCCCCCTTTTCAGAAGTGTAGTTCTTCTGAGCTGAAGACGAAGTTAGAAGACCAAGACTCAGACCCCAGTTGAGTTTTGCCTGTGGAGTGGAGCTGAAGCCCCGCTAGGATCGCCTTTTTCCGCTGCTGCTGCTTTTGTTTCGGTGTAAGGACTAAGTGCCTCTTCTGTAAGTATTTTACGCTTTATTTACGTTTGGAACTGTATATTACTTGTCGTTTTGTGTACCCTGGCTGGTCCTGGACAGGGATTTAATACACAAAATAGTCTGGAAATTTAGGCTAAATTTCTGGGCGTGACAGTTAATTCCCTTCCTGCTTTGCACACTACATGAGAAACGATGAGAGATTTAATATACTCTTTATATTAACTGTAACTAGAGATTCAATTCAATATAATTTTGGATCATGCATGTACTCACTGGAAAATGAAACCTCCGTCCAAGTTTTTCTTTCCAAGTTCCGCGGACCAATTGACGGAACCGATCCCAAGCCCTACATGTGCAGTTGCAAGCTATGATTAATTAAATATTACCCGAGATCAACATAATAGCAACAGAGTCCCGCGACTTTGGAATAGATGGCATTATATTACCTGTCTATCAGTTGGAAGACCTTGTCAAAAACCTTCTCCTCTTTATTCATTGAGTCGTACACAGTGACTCTGCATGCGTCCAAGTCGAAAAAGAACAGGACCCAGTGGAATCTGGAATATGCGTGAGATGAGATAAATATCAGAATGTACATGTTATATGTATGGGAATGAAATTTGTTTGAACGACAATAAAAACTCACTCTGTGTTGTACGGCAATAGTATGAACGTCTTGAAATGCTGCTGCGTTAGGAGATGGACGAGATTGTCCTTTGTGTCTTTCTCGTACATGTCGAGCATTTTGGTGTTGATTTTCCGAGGGTCGATGAACCCAGTATTGTAAACCCCCCGCCGTCGGGCCCTTTGAATCTCCATTCTACAACAATGAAAGAAAATTATTATTGCTTACATATATGCCAGGAGCTAATTATTGAACGAAACAAATCGAACTCAAAGATACTTACAAAATCCATGCGCTCAGAAGAGAGACGTCGAGGGTGTCCCGATGGTACAGATCGAAGACATCCTTGAAATGGATCCATAGAACATCTTCTCCTTGCAAGAAGTCGGGGTTTCTGATCCTCGCTCCGAACATCTCTCTACCATTAGCACTCATTTCCATGTACCGTTCATGGAATTTGTACATTTGTGTCGGTAGGGACTGCAGCTGCTCAGGCCTGATAAGCGGTTTACCGAGTTCAAACTTGTATGCCACTTCCGCCTTCGGGATTGGTGCGCCTCCAACCAACTGAGCCATGGTTAGACCGGTGTCCGAAATGAAATCCGTTATGCCAAAGTCTTCGCCGGTCACCAACGGCTCGACCACTTGGTGTGGTTGTTCTCCAAGCTGAGGAACTGGTTTGGACTTCTTGTAATAGGCTTTCCTAAGTGTTCGGTCATAGTCCGATAGCTTTAAGGCCTCCTTGTTTGCGGTGGACATTCCCTTGAAGAAATTCTTCACGCTCGGGTCAATAGATATCTTCTTTTCAGGACTCCGAGGCTTGAGTTGCCTCTTCACTTCTCCTGCCACATAAGCGTCAAGCTCCTCTTGACTGCAATCGTACGGCGGCTCCTTATTTTTGGTGGTGTCAACTTTGGCCTTCTTCGTTGCCCTTGTGCTAGCTGGAGGTGGAGCTTGGCGAGACCTTGTCTTGGAAGGTGCAGGCGGACACGGTGGAGGAGGAGGCGGAGGAGCCGGAGGAGATGGTGCAGGAGGAGGTGGCGGAGGAGCCAGAGGAGATGGTGCAGGAGGAGGCGGAGGAGCCGGAGGAGTCGGAGGAGATGGTGCAGGAGGAGGTGGCGGAGGAGCCGGAGGAGATAGTGCGGTAGGAGACGGCGGAGCCGGAGGAGATAGTACACGAGACGCCGCTTGTCGCCCAGGGAGGATGATGTACCGCTTGCGCCATAGTATAATGGTGTGGCTTGTGTCTCGTAGATGCGTCTCACCGTCTCCTCCTGAGTAGTCCAACTCGAGGTCCTCGTACACGGCTTCCACCAGCTCAACTTCGACCCTCGAGTATCCTGCTGGAATCGGCCTGCAATGGTAAGTCCCTGAAATGTCCGTTGGGATGGCCATTCCCGACGCCACCTTCACGTGATGAGAGGTTATCTATTAGTAATCAACCTAAGCAGCAACTTGCGGAACGTACGAGTCAAAAATCATATATTACATCGAGCATACCTTGATTGATAAGTTCTTGAAGGGAATATGCAGCTCACATGGTGTCCGATGCGTGATCTCATCAACGGGGCAGGTGGTTTCGTCCCGGGTTTGCATGGCGTCCATGCTATGTGATACTACCTGCCCCGTTGAGGCGCAGCTGCTACGATTGCCTGATGGGCTGACCATTGGAGGAGGTATGTATGGCTGGGGATCGTGTGACCGATGTGCTGCTATGCGTTCATCCACTTTCCGGGCCACCTCCTCTTGCATGCTGAGCTCGTAGCTCGATATCCTGTACTCGAGATCTGCAATCTTCGCCTCGGTATCTCTCTTGCTCCTCATCCGACTTCTGTACGTGTGGATGTCCTCCTTGAATCTCATCTTCCAGGGAATCACGCCTTTCCCTTGTGTTCGTCCTGGATGCTCGGGAGTCTGTAGGGCGAGTGACAGCTCGTCCTTCTCTCTGTCGGGTCGGAACGTGCCCTGAGAAGAGGCTTCCACTGCGTCCGTTAGTCAATTCGCAGCCTCGCGTATCTGATCGCTGAAGACCAAGGAGCCATCACCTGGGTTGAGCGTTCCACCGTGAGCATAGAACCAGAACTTCGATCGATCAGGCCATTTAGCGGTGGCCGGTTCGATACCCCTCTCAAGCAAGCTTGCCTCCATCTCCTCCCACTTCGGCATCGCGACGCTATAGCCGCCTGACCCCAAGTGGTGATGGTACTTCTTCTTGGCAGCATTTTCTTTGTTTCTTTCCATCATCGCCTGCCCTTGTTGACCTGTCTTGTAAGCAACGAACTCGTCCCAGTGATCCCTTAGCTTCGGGAATACGTCGAAGTTCGGTGTCTGCCCCTTCAGGATGTATTTCCGGTACAGATCTCCCTTGAAGGTCTGGAACTGTTCTGCCATTTTCTTAAGAGTCCAGTGTTTCACTATGTTCTCTGTACCCGCAGGGAGCGTGAACGTCTCGAGCATTGTGGTCCACAGCATCTCTTTCTCTAATTCCGGGACAAAGCTGTCATCACCCCCGCGTGCCCTTGTTCTGCGCCAGCACACCTTGCTGACAGGCACGTTATCCCTCACAACCCAACCGCTGTGGCGTACAAAATTCTTGGCTGCTTGTGCCGGGGCACTAGGTCGGCCGTCTGCGTCCACCTCAGTTATGATGTGCCGACCCTCTATCTTCTTCGCGGCACCTCGTTGTCCGCGTGCCCTCTTCTGTCCAGCGGAGGGATGACTTCCACTAGCCTCCTCCTCATCGTTCCCCTCCGCATCCCTCTCCACGTTCCCCTCCTCGTTCAAGTACTGGTTTGGATTCTCGTTCCCCTCTTCTTCGTTCCAGTACTGGCTGCTTCCCTCTGCGATTGTATCATATAGTATCTATTCCTCATCGCGATCAGCCATCTGTGCATACAAAAAATATTTGTTAGGTCTATAGGATGTATTTGCTAACCGTAATATTAAAACTCTAATAATCTTATATTAAATCTCTAACAATCTCCTCCCTATCTCGTATATTAAACCTCTAATAATCTTATATTAAATCTCTAACTATCTCTAACACTCAAATATGCTAAGTCTAAGTGTCATGTATTTGTACGGTAGATAATCATATATGCTAAGTCTAATTAAGTTTCGAATATTACATCTCTAATAATCTTATATTAAATCTCTAACAATCAAATATGTTTCGAATATTACATCTCTAATAATCTTATATTAAATCTCTAACACTCACATATGCTAAGTCTAATTAAGTTTCGTATATTAAACCTCTAATAATCTTATATTAAATCTCTAACTATCTCTAACACTCAAATATGCTAAATCTAAGTGTCGTGTATTTGTACGGTAGTTAATCATATATGCTAAGTCTAATTAAGATTCGAATATTACATCTCTAATAATCTTATATTAAATCTCTAACAATCAAATATGTTTCGAATATTACATCTCAAATAATCTTATATTAAATCTCTAACACTCACATATGCTAAGTCTAATTAAGTTTCGTATATTAAACCTCTAATAATCTTATATTAAATCTCTAACTATCTCTAACACTCAAATATGCTAAGTCTAATAATCTAATAATCTCTAACACCCACATATGCTAACTCTAATAATCTAATAATCTTATATTAGAAATCTAACAATCTTATATTATATCTCTAACAATCACATCTTTACATCACTTGCCTGCGCGAATTCCTTTGAGGGCTAGCTACCACTTCGACTTGACGGACGACGACGACGACGTCTTCTCTGCAACATGCAAAAAAAATGTATTAGTCTAAATGCAAAGGAACATATAATGTATTTCACGTTTTCAAGTATATATAATCATATATATATGCTAAGTTCAACAATAGTTTAATTATCTCGTTCGTATACATTTCGCTCGCATTCCTTCTCACACTTTTAGTTCAAGTGCATTCACATTCGTTAACGTTTCAATCACGTTCGTTCGCGTTCGTTCACTAACACTCACGTTCGTTCGCGTTCGTTCACGTTTCTTTAACGTTTTGTTCGCGTTCGTTCACGTTCGTTCGTGTTCGTTCGCGTTCGTTCACTAACACTCACGTTCGTTCACGTTTCAGTCACGTTCGTTCGCGTTCGTTCACATTCGTTCACGTTTCGTTCGCGTTCGTTCACGTTCGTTCGCGTTTGGTCATGTTCGTTAAGCGTTAGTTCGCAGCGGCGGCGTCTCGTGGCGGTGGGGGCACGGTCCGGCACCGTGGGCCGGCCCGGCGGCGTGGCGGCCGCGGCATCGTGGCGGTGGCGGCATCGTGGCGGCGGTGCGGCGTGGCGGCGGCGGCATCGTGGCGGCGGCGGCGTGGCAGCGGCGGCGTCGTCTCGCGGCAGCGGCGTCACGCGGCGGTGGGGGCGCGGTCCGACGGCGTGGGGGCCTGGCGGCGGCGGGCCACGGCGGCGGCATGGGGGCCCGGTGGCGTGGGGGCCCGGCGGCGGCGTAACGTAGCGGCCCGGCGGCGTACGTCGGCGTCGGCGTCGTCGGCGTTCGTCGGCGAAAGAGAGAGAGACAGAGAGCTACATCGACAGAGAGAGAGAGGGCGAGGGCTCTCACCCAAGAGATGCGGTGGCGGCGTCTGCGGCGGAGGCGGCGAGGACCGCCAGGCGACGGTGAGAGACGACGGCGGCGTCGGCGCGGGGTTGCCCTAGGCAGTGGCAGCGAAGGAGAAGTCGATGCTCGATCTCAATAGAAAAACGTCTAAGTGCTGGTGGAGAAGACGAGGGCGCACCGGGAATATATATACCCCCGGATCTTTACTCCCGGTTGGTGAGAAGAACCGGGAGTAAGGATATCTTTACTCCTTACTCCCGGTCCTTCTCACCAACCGGGATTAAAGATATTTTCCCGCTATTTCCAAATACTTTTTTAAACCCAGTTAGGGTTAAGAACCGGGACTAAAGTTAATAGCACTGAATATTGAATTTTGTTGCATATATGTTTCTAAAATAGTAAATAATGCATTAAAAATTCTAATTAACATATGTAAATCCCACATGCATGATTTAAAACTTTTTAAAATTCTAATAATCGTATATAATTAGCATATGCATGATATTAAATTGTTAAAAATTGTAACTAACATATGTAAATCCCACATGCATGATTTAAAACTTTTAAAAATTCTAATAATCGTATATAATTAGTATATGCATGATATTAAATTGTTAAAAATTATAATTAATCATATATAACTAGCATATTCAATACATCCAAAATAGTTTACAACAATTACGGCAATAGATCGGTGGTGACGGTTGTCCGCACGTACTTTCTCCTCACTATTGTTCCTTCCTTGTGATCGCTACGTGAGTAAGGGGTGTCTTCGTTTGATAAGAGGATGCTAGGGTCAACCGTCACCGTGAAAGGGGTTGCCCATCAAACTGATCATAATCCTCGTCAGTCTTGTCCTCTACTCCGACGATTTTTCTTTTGCCTGGGAGAACCACGTGGCGCTTTGGCTCGTCAGGCCCTTTGCCCTTCTTTCCTTTGCTAGACATGTCCTTCACGTAAAAAACTTGCGTTACATCATTGGCAAGGACGAAAGGTTCGTCCGAGTATCCAACCTTGTTAAGGTCAACCGTTGTCATCCCACTGTCATCAATCGTTACGCCTCCACCAGTCAACCTAACCCATTGGCACCAGAACAGAGGGACCTTGAGAGGTCCATAGTCAAGTTCCCATATCTCTTCGATGGCACCATAATACGTGCCAGTTGTACCATCGTGTCCCATGGCATCGATACGAACAGCACTGTTCTGGTTCGTGCTCTTCATGTCTTGGGCTCTTGTGTAGAATGTGTACCCATTGGTCTCATATCCCTGGAATGTCGCGATCGAGCTAGATGGACCCCTCGCCAGGAAGGCCAGTTGCTGGTTAATCGTCTCGTTACCCATGAGATGTTGTCACAGCCATGCGGGGAAAGTATCAATGTGATGCCGTGTAATCCATGCATCGGACTTACCGATGTTTCTGGCGCGAACTAGAGCCAAGTGCTCCTCGATGTAAAGAGCCACCAATGAAGATTGTTGTAAAACCGTGAAATGGGCTCTACGGAATAAATTGTTGTCTACCGTCATTATAGCTTTCCTTCCGAGAGTCCCCTTTCCCCGTAGTCTCCCTTCATGGCGTGATTCAGGTACCCCGATTGGGCGAAGGTCTTCAATAAATTCTACGCAGAATTCAATGACCTCCTCTGTTCCATACCCCTTAGCGATGCTTGCCTCTGGACGAGCACGGTTACGAACATACTTCTTCAGAACGCCCATGTACCTCTCGAAAGGAAACATGTTGTGTAGGAACACAGGCCCGAGAATACCGATCTCTTTCACTAGGTGACAAAGCAGATGCGTCATTATATTGAAAAATGAAGGTGGAAATATCAATTCAAAGCTAACAAGACATTGCACCACAACATTCTGAAGGGCTTCTAACCTATCCAGATCGATGACCTTCTGCGAAATTGCGTTCATGAAAGAACATAGCTTTGTTATTGTTGCCCGGACATTGTCTGGGAGGATACCCCTTATTATAACTGGTAGCAGCTGTGTCATCAACACGTGACAGTCATGAGACTTTAGATTTGTGAACTTCTTCTCCTTCGTGCTTATTATTCGCTTTATATTCGTGGAGTATCCAGACGGTACCTTGATGCTCTCCAAGCATTGAAACATACTTTCCTTCTCTGCCTTGCTAAGAGTGTAGCTGGCTGGACTCAAGTAATGGCTGCCTTTCTCCTTTGGTTCCGGGTGAAGGTCGCTGCGTTGTTCCATATGCTTCAGATCATTACGCGCTTCCAGTGTATCTTTCAACTTTCCATATACACCTAGGAAGCCAAGAAGGTTTACGCAAAGGTTCTTAGTGAGGTGCATCACGTCGATTGCGTGGCGGACGTCCAAGAATTCCCAATAGGGTAACTACCAAAATATGGAGTTTTTTTTCCACTTCGCTGCATGACCATCTTCGCTCTCTATACGCTAGCTGCCAGGCCCCTTTCCAAACACTACTTTAAGATCTTTAACCATAGCAAACACTGTTTTCCCGCTGCGATGTTTAGGCTTCGTACGGTGGTCCGCCGTATGTTCAAAGTGCTTGCCTTTCTTCCGTACCGGGTGGTTTGCTGCAAGGAATCGACGATGACCCATGTACACAATCTTCCTACAGTGCTTAAGATACGTACTTTCTGTTTCATCCATACAGTGAGTGTAAGCCTTGTACCCCTTGTTGGACTGCCCGGATAGGTTGCTAAGTGCAGGCCAATCGTTGATGGTTACGAATAGCAGCGCTCGTAGGTTAAACTCCTCCTGTTTGTCCTCGTCCCACACGGGGACACCTTCCTTCTTCCACAACAGTTTAAGATCTTCGATCAGTGGTCTTAGGAACACATCGATGTCGTTACCAGGTTGCTTGGGGCCTTGAATAATAATCGGCATCATTATGTACTTTCTCTTCATGCATAGCCAAGGGGGGAAGTTGTAGATACACATCGTAACGGGCCAAGTGCTATGGCCGCTGCTCATCTCTCCAAAAGGATTCATGCCATCCGTACTTAAACCAAACCGTATGTTTCGTGCGTCCTTTCCAAAGTCTTTAAATTTTCTGTCGATGTTTCGCCACTACGAACCATCTGCGGGGTGTCTCAGCATCCCGTCCTGTTGACGTTCTTCAGCGTGCCAACGCATCATTCTCGCATTCCCCTTGTTCCTGAACAAACGCCTTAGCCGTGGTATTATAGGGAAATACCACATCACCTTAGCAGGAATTCTCTTCTTCGTTAGCTGCCTGTCAACCTCACCTGGATCATCTCGTCTAATCTTGTATCGTAGTGCTTTACAAACAGGGCATGCTTCTAGGTTCTCGTACTCCTCATCGTGATATAGGATACAATCATTCGGACATGCGTGAATCTTCTGAACTTCCAGTCCTAGAGGGCAGACTATCTTCTTAGCCTCGTACGTTGTCTCGGGCAATTTGTTTCCCTCCGGAAGAATGTTCTTGGCGAGTTTCAATAAATCGCCAAATGCCTTGTCACTAACACCATTTTTTGCCTTCCATTGCAAGAACTCCAGAGTGGTATCCAACTTTTTGTGCCCCTGCTCGCAACCTGGGTACAACGACGTTATGTGGTCCTCTAACATCTTGTCCAATTTATGGGCCCCCTTTTCACTTTCGCAGTCCTCCTTGGCATCCTGCAACATCTGACCAAGATCATCCGCAACGTCGTTATAATTAGCATCTATGTCCTCCTCGCCCGTTTGATTTCCTTCAAATCCAGCGTACTGAGCAAAGTCTGGAATATTGTTGTCTTCCACTTCATCTTCTTCCATTTCAACCCCTTGCTCTCCGTGGGATGTCCAACAATTATAGCTTGGCATGAACCCCGACTCAAACAAGTGGAAATGAATAGTCCTGGATGCAGAATACTCCTTCTGATTCTTACACTTATTGCATGGACAACAAATAAAACCCTTCTGCTTGTTAGGTTCGGCCACTCTCAAAAAATAATGCACGTCGTCAATAAACTCTTTGGACCGCCGGTCAGCGTACATCCATTGCCGATCCATCTACATGAAATGAAAAAAAAAACGTACACAAATAATCATTCGTACAATAATGACAGTCATACAATAATGATAAAATAATCACAAACTCTTTCAACAGTCATACAATAATGACATATCATTATTCATACAAAAATTATAAAATATTCCACCAAATAATTCTTATTTATTATTTTTTAAGTTTTAAATTCTTTTAATTTTCAATTTAGTTTGTTTTCTTTTATTTAAGATTAACTTTCACTATATTTTCCTACTCAACTATTTTATAAAACCTTATTTAGCAAATAAAAAAATTCTATATATTCTTTCTTTTCCCACACAAATTTTCTCTCTCATCAACTTACAACAAAATTTTGGAGACAAAAAAGTGTGCAAAACATAGCTCCAAATGTAATAAGACCAAAAAAACATTGGAGGATGAAGTTGCTAACCTTTTAGGCACCTCCGATTTATATATAATCACTAAAGTAAATTCACTATAAATTTTGGCATGACCTCCCCTCTTTTTTGAAGAAATTTTGAAGCTTGCTCGGGCTGGAGGAGGAAGAAGACATATATAAAGGGGTGGGACTTTAGTCACGGTTGGTGTTACCAACCGGTACTAAAGATCACCGGGATCTTTAGTCCCGGTTGGTAACGATCACCGGGATCTTTAGTCCCGGTTGGTAACTAAAGATCCCGGGGGGCCTGACAAGCCCTGACAGCATTTGAACTGGGACTAAAGATCAAAAATGATCTTTAGTCCCGGTTTTTGTTGCAACCGGGACTATCGTGGAATTCGGCCGACCGACGAAAGATTGTTTCTCCACCAGTGTTCATCTACAATTGTGTAAATCATTTTTTGCCTTTAAAATTTGATAATTTCTAGATCCTCAAGAGCGAACAATGATATTCATTTTCGATCACAGATCCAACAAATGCTTGCTACAATGGCTCTTTCATTTGTTGTCTTTCTCGTAGGTTCGTAGCTAAGGCATGTCTAACGTGAGATATCATGTACTACCCTTTTCTCCTCTTTAATTAACTCTATGCAAATCAATAGAAACCTATCCTACATCTATGGCAGCAAAATAACTACACATAAACACTATCCTATCCATGTGATAACGAAGCAAAATGGATCCTGCTTTTCTCCACCATACTGTACACGGTGTAATTTTCGTAAGAACTTTCTGCATATGAATTTCTTATAAAAACTGTTTTTCATAAACAATGCGATTTCATTTGACCACCGCCATCGACACGGATCAAGGCGGCTCCCTCCTGGCCACCGCCTCCTCTCCTTGTTCGGCCGTTGCCATCGGTGCGGAGATGGGTGGCTCCCTCCTCGTCCGCCACCCATGTCGGCGGCGGTGTCTTCCTGGCCAATGGCCTCCGGATTCCTCTTTTCTCCTCTCTCCAAATTTTCATCCTTTCTTCCAACTTCTCGGACTACACGAATTGGCTTCTCTCTCGTAGAACCACCGCTCAATCGCTGTTTCCTCTGCATGCTCTTCTGACACACCACGGAACCCCTCCTCCCCTCCACAGTGGCATCTGTACCTAGGTGGAGGCTAAAACCACTAGTCTGAGATCACGAGTTGGACATGGCCTAACAAGTCGTTCTCACCCACAGGAAAACACCCATGGATGTATCAATGCATCATGCACGATCACTCTCTTTAAACCTTGTGATCAAAAAGGAGAAAAAGATCGTGTCATGTTGACTCGAAGCACACCCAAATACTGTACTAGCCGATATTGAAACTACAAGTTGGTGTTCTATCTGAGTTGCTGCAGAAGGGGACAGAAATACAGAATCGCTGAAGAAGATAGAAAACTGGATAGAAATATACAGTAGATTGGTTCATGTCAACCAATCTAGTAGAAGTACATCTCAGTCAACATAGCACTGGAAGAATAAGATACTCTTAAGATTCTCTAAAGATGCTTCAGGGCAGGCAGTGTAGTGTTACGTTTTCTGAATTGTTGCCTGCCCTGCCCGGAAGAACATCAACACAGGCTGATTTTTTAGGATGCAGATCCTCTACGGTAGTAGTGGCGGACATATGTGTTCAAAGCTCATACGTCAGTATGTGGAACTGCATCAGCCATATTGCATACAATGGCTATGTTTAGTTCATGTGTTAATTTTTTTTAAATATACGGACACGCATTTGAAATATTAAATATAGACTAATAACAAAATAAATTACAGATTCCGTCTGTAAACTGCGAAACAAATCTATTAAACCTAATTAATTCGTCATTAGCGAAATAAATCTATTAAGCCTAATTAATCCGTCATTAGCAAATGTTTACTGTAGCTTCACATTGTTAATTCATGGCGTAATTAGGCTCAAAAGATTTGTCTCGTGATTTATATGTAAACTGTGCAATTGAATTTTTTTTCCACATTTAATGCTTCGTGCATATGTCTAAACATTTAATGTGATGAAAAAGTTGGAAGTTTGAAGAAAATTTTTTAACCTAAACACGACCAATATCCACTTGATGTTTTTCCATGGAACACAAGATTAATATAATTCGAAGGCGCCAATTGTAATGTTTGGAGCTAAGGCGCCAATTGTAATGTTTGGAGCTTGGAGGGCATGTACTAGTTGAATATTCATATTGTTGCAGACTTTCCAGTCCTTCCATCCACCAACCGGCGATGTTCCCTGTGTTCTCTGCCGTTGAATAAAACAACTCGCCTGCCTCGTCGCCATCCAGCCAATCAGCCATCCACGTTCTAGAACGGAATGGAAAGAACGATACGAATCGAACACAAGAAGAGGAAGAAGAGGAGGCAGGGCATATTTTCCTTCAAACCTCACGTCAAAACACGCTTCTACAATGCTCCAATACATATTCACAATAGTACATGATTGGGTTAATTCTGGATTCCTAATACGCTACCTAACCTACTCTCAAGATTGCATCTTACATTCATACACAAGGGATCGATGCGAGGAGGAAGAAGAGTTGAGGAAGTGTTTTTTTTTTCTTTACATAGGCAGGCATGGGTGATCACCGTAACTAAAAAACTGTAAGGTGAGCGCGGCCATGGCCGTGAAGAGACAGAGAATCATGTCATGTGCTACCAGCACTGGTCGGTCTCCCAGGTGCGGCGTGGCCGGCGGCCGGAGGCGCCGCCGTACCAGCGAGGCGCGGCGGCGGGAGTTGCCATCGTCCGGTGGTGCGCGCCGCGCGCCATGGAGGCGACGGCGACGACGTCGCGGTCGTAGCGCGCGCGGCTGTCGGGGTCCGAGAGCGTGGCGTAGGCGTCGTGGAGCCTGACGAAGTCGTCGGCCCCCGCCCCGGCGGCTGCGGCGCCCGCCACGTCGGGGTGCCGCTCCCGCGCGAGGCGCCGGTACGCCGCCTTGATCTCCCGCACCGTGGCGCCGGCCCGCAGCCCCAGCACGTCGTACAGCGTGCCGTGCGCCCCAATCCCCGCCGCCGCAGGAGCCACGGCCACCGCGCACCGGACCTTCCTCGCCCGGTACGACCCAATCGCCGCTGCCGGTGGCGGCTTGGGCGCGAAGACGATCCCCACAGAAGGCGCAGAAATCATCAGATGAGGTGAGAGAGGAATGGTGGGCAAGAAGCAGATCTGGGAAGACGGAGAGGGGAATTGGGAAGCTTTTATCTAATACTCCTATATACGAGATGTGGAAATAGGAAGGAGAGGGAGCAGGTGAGACGTCGTTGGGTGGCACCCGCGGATTGTGTTGGGGATTTGGGGTGGAATCGCCGGTGATAGGATCGTTGCGTGGGTGGTAGTCAGCATCCGGTTGCGTCGCTGTCCGCTCCCAAATTTTCTCCGGTGGCCGCAGCGAGATTCTGTGGGTGCAGGCTGCGTTGCGTCCGAGTCTGGCCCCCGGTTGATGGGTTTGGCGCGCGCACGCTGATTCCGCCCGCCGTCTCTGTCGCTCCTTGCGGTGGAAGTCCAACACGACCCGCGGCCGACCACCTGCTGCTTCGCTACCTCTCCCTGCAAGTTGCTGTAGCTCTCGGACAGCTCGCCCCATCAGCACAAAAGTCAGCTACTACTCCCTCCGGTTAATAATACTTATCATTTTAGATAAGGGCACGGTCTTCCAAAAGTAACTTTGACAACTATTTCCTATTATAATATATATGAAAATATCAATAAATATATGGTTTTATTGAAGTACATTTTAAGACGAATCTACACATATGGTTTTTATATTTTTAAGATAAATATTTTAGAAATTTTTTATAGTCAAAGATTTAAAATTTTAACTTTATCATTGTTCAAAACGAACAAATATTATCAGCCCAGAGGGCGTACTAAGTACTAACCTCTACTACTACTGATTTCTTCCTTTTTTTTGATAGGGAGAAGTTTAGCAGGCCGGGCCACATTTCGTTCACGCGGGCTGGTGATATAGGACCGAACAAGTATGGTTGTATTGTACCAAATGTCACTCTTCAGAGCCACTGCATTGTTCAGTCAGGCCCAACAGATAGCACAAGTATGTTACTACCTAGTGCACCGTTAAAATGGGCTATTTTAGATTTTTTTTTCCTTTGCTTCGAATAAGTTACAACAGATTATTACAGAGTTTATTGGTCAAAACGACTGCGTTTTTTTCATAAATAAATACAGTCCAATGAAAACAAGAAAATTAACTGGAAATAGGCTAAATTTTGAGATGACAACCTACTGCTAAATCTTTATCTATAGTCGACAAAAATCTACATATAATCCTTCTACTCCTCAAACTTGTGCTGCAGAATCCCAAGCAAAATCGAAACTAGTAGAGGATATATCTTCTTCCCAAGTTCTGAATTTGAACTCAAAGCCACGGATAGACTCACCGAAATTCAGGCCTAATCGTTAAACCGATCGGATATCGCGCACATCGAACTGAAGCGGACGATGCTACAGGAAGTGTCAACGAGAAGTAGGTGAACTGCACAGCACGTTACACTTCGTTGAGGTAACAGTATGCTACACCGTTCAAACGTGCTCATCTGCACCTGCCTGTTCTGTCTAGGACAACGAAATTTCTTTCCAAGACAGTGCGGTCTTCTAGAAGATGCTACAGTAAGCGCCAACAAAAATGTTGCCATCCAAACATCAAAGTATGGAACTTATAGGCTACAACAGGCCTCAGGCCACCAGGAGACTATAAATTAATTGCTTTGAATTTGAATGATGTAACCATGTAATAACTATTTCACATCTAATCAAATCATACATGGGCGACAATGAGCGTCTTAACCACGACCCAATGAAGCGGCATGGTAAAGGAAGCACACAAGTACAGAGACCTGAACAATCCACCAGCTCCTGATGCTTCCATTTCACCGATGACAGGAAGTATCAAGCTGCCGCTACTTCTTTTAAATTATACGCCCATAATGGCTACAATATGTAGTGATGTCATGCCCGGGTGTCCTGTGAAGTAGGAACTTCAGCACTGCACATAGGGCATACCTGCAGCGCAATCAAGGAAATTTATCACCTTTCGGAAATGAAAATGCTTTCTCCAATAAACCGAAACTGCTCCCGTTATTGGGTGCATTCAACATGCCAAATGATGTATCTTCATAGTCAGGTGACAAAAGAAAAACTTTGATTCAATATCTGACAAGGAATAGGGATGTAGGGTTCATTAGCCGTTGCTTTCATTCATCAAGGGGTTGGTGGATATGAAGACTGGAGATGCTGTTAATTATATACCTTATTTAATTGCAGCCATTGGTTTATGCATTCAGAATGGTATGAATGCTTGCAAGGAAGTGCAACCAATGATTCACCTTCCTCAAATTCCACACGGCAAATAACACATCTGCAAAATTAGTTTCATTTATCAGTACAGTTCCTGTTACTTCTAAAAAAAGAGGGTAGATATTAACATACTGTTCCATGTTGCCGTCTTGCTTATCTTGTGCTCGATAAGTTATTGAAGGTAATGAAGCAAGCGTATCAGCAGAGAGACCTCTGCTTTCCGTACCAACTACTTCACCCAATGCAACCAGCTCCTAAGAACACCAACATTAAATTTTAGTAGCAGATCCTGAAGCTTTAGATGTGTACCAAATGCAGACAGTACCGGTCTTTTTTAAGGGAACAAACAACTTACCTCATAAGAATATTCGTCTGGATCAACATCTTCCCATGCATCCTAAAGTCAGAAGTAAATAAAAAAGTCAGACAATAGCTTTATTCTTGGAAGACTTCAGGAAAACAAGACCATGGCATTAAGAAAAGTGCAAATTGCTCCTGGTTGGGTACATTTTAAGCCATTACCCCCACCCCAATTCTCACATACAGGAATTGGCATTAAATTTCCATTTTCAAATGAACAATAGTATACTTATTTGCAAGCATCAGAATCTGATCAGCAAAAGCAGCAGGAGAAGTCAGTTCTCAAATTATAATTTGAGTATCTAGAAATGGAAATGGACGGACAAAGGTGCTACCGTGCCATTGAGTTCAACAAACCTGTATCGCTTTTAACATAAGTAGCACAGCTTCTAACTTCTATATACCAGGAAAAGAATGCAGTATATATGCCATTACCATATTAGTTCGATATGTACCTAAAATATTCACCTACCCATGCTGAAGAATGGGACTACATACAGATGGGTGTACTTGAATTTCTCCCATAATAATCCAAAAGTTACCCCTCCCTTTCTCCTTGTCTCTCGGAATCCAAATTTTTCATTGAACGGGTGCATGATAAGCATGGAACAATGAATTGGAGATATCGTGCATTCTGAACTCATGAAGTTCATGAAAGAAAATGTCACCTGTGGATCATCCCCGTCTTCATCTTCATCATCATCGTCATCATCATCAACATCGTCATCATCATGGTCCATCACTCGCCCTACAAAACAACAACAACAACAACAACAACAACTGTAAATAACACACAAAAAAGAAATAAAACTGTGAAAGGCCTCTCTTGTGAAAGGTAAAAAAGAAAAAAAAAGAGGGATAAAATTCTCCCTTGCACACTCACAATCACTGAGGCCCGCGAGCGCCATGAGGCGGCCGGCGACCTCGCGCTCCTCGGCGTCCTGCAGCGCCCGCGCGAAGGCCTCGTCGTCCTCGTACTGCGCGGGGTCCAACTCAGCCGGGTCACCGGCGGCGTCGGCGTCGGCGTCGGCCACCTCCTCGTCCTCATCCAGCGCCTCCCCGTCGCCGTCCCCGTCCCCATCTTCCTCCTCCTCAAAATCGCTCCCCTCCCCTTCCTCGTCAAACTCATAGCTCCCACCATCGGAGGCCGCGTAGTCGCCGCCGTGGCGCGCGCTGAGCATCATGTACGCCCGCTCCTGCGCCGACCCAAAATAAACAAAAACACAGATAAGCCAAACCCCCCCGACCGTGGTGAAGCAGCGAGATCCCGAGGCGGCGGCGGCGTACGGCTTTTACCTGCTCCTGGAGGACGCGGGCGAGGGCGAGGTCGGCCTCCTCCTGGGTGAGGCTGGTGAAGGGCCGTCTCCCCGCCGCCGCCGCCGCCGCCTCGGAGTCATCGGGTGGAGCTGCGGCGGTGGGAGGGTTGGGGGTAGGGTTTTGGTCGGCGGCGGCGGTGCTATCGTTGGCGGCGTCCATGGGAGGAGGGATCGGAGAAGGGGGGAAGTGGTGGTGGGAGACAAGGAGAGATGGAGGAGGAGGAAAAGCGAGGCGGTGGCGGCGTGGCGTGGGTGAACGTTAAGCAAGCGCAGCGCAGCGCGCGCACGCACGCACGCGGTGGTGGTGGGCTGTGGGTTAAGTAAAAGAGGAAAAGGACGAGGCGAACAGAGGTAACCGTTTCCGTGTTTCAGCTATGGAACGGCAGTCCAGCTCCAGCACCCCGAATCTACCTGACCTCAGTTTAGGATGTAAACGCAGCCAGCATGGGCATGGCAGGTCGGTTCCGTTTGGGTCCCACAGGTCAGCCTCTTCGGTGAACTTCTCTTGCAAACGGCCCCATCATCGTGAAAATAAGCAAAACGGCATATTTATGAATGGGGAAGTAATTTGTTAATAAAACTTTTATATACATGTTCTTAGCGATCTAGTAAAAGCAAAGGCTGAAAAATAAACTTCAATGAAAAAACCTCAAAATCAAATTCAAGTTCAAGATTAAAAATTCAAATTTTGACTAATAAGTATAAGTATAAACGAAAAAAATGTGATCCGAAGACTCCTTGTGATGAACTTATGTAGGTTCATTTTGGATTATTTTAGGAGGGTAACAAATCAGCAATCTTGTTTGGAGTATCATGAATAACTCTGTTTCGTTTCTAACTCTACCCTACCAAAAATGACATTTTGGTAGTGCCAAGGCATAAGAAAAAAAAAAGAACAGCCCGTAATCCAGCTTTGCTTATGCCCATATGTATTGGCAAACCATATAAAAGTTTCATATGGAGCATAACTTTTTCATACGGAAAAAGAAAAACGAAAGGCAAAGGATATTCTTGATTTGGGGAAATAGCTCACGGAACGGAACGCAAGAGAAGTTGTTGAATAGGAATTCTACGTTGCCTTGCCGGTGGACGAAGAGAAAAGCAGGCGGCATGATCACGGCAAGCAAGGCATGCTGATGCTGCTGCGGCGGCGGCCAACCTCGTTTCTTCTTTCTTGCACGGATGCGGCGTGCCATAGATGCTTTTTCTTGAGGTGTTCCAAGGGAAATGTTAAAGGTACAGTAGAGAACAAACTATACGTGCAAAGTCTTCCATGGCCTGCCTTGCTGCTTCACCCAATGTTCGTATGCAATTGCAATTTGCTTGACTGCTTCAGCCTCTAGCACAAATGGGCCAACAGTAGTTGTTGTTTCCTAGTTTTTGTATGGTCTCTGATGTCATGTGGGTTTGCTTTTGGCCCATCATAGATGCTGACTAGAGAGTTCTGCTAGATAAACAAACTTTGCACACCAACAGCAGGAGGTGATCAATAACGAGATCCAAATTAGGGGAACTATCTTGGTCTATCTATTGGGGCCTGCGACAACTGATCGTATGATAAAAGCTAAGTAGTTAAAAACTAGTCTCTAGATTTCATCACGGTCTCTGGTAGGTACAGTTTTCACATGAACAATTTGTAACTGAAAAAAATTCTCAAGCAAACAAGGCTCTGGTATCCGACGATGTACTAAACGTGCACAAAGCCCATAACATGTTGCATCCTGCTGCATTTTTACACCACTCCAGACGGAAGTCGAAGGACAAGTTGCCCACCAAAAACACTGCAGCAAAAGATCACTGGTTAGCCAATCTTCACACTTTTGCCTTGATGACGATAAAAGGTAGATTTATGTACCTCTTCACATAGTAGTAGCAGAAATCAGCAAGGATGAACGTCTGAACGATTTCAGAGAGAAGCACCATCGAAGGCCACAGACCATAGCCCAGAGCAGTCAACAAGCGACCACGGGTATCCAAAACCTGCAGATTAGATCACAGCAAATTGATTTAGATGGGCTTGCTAAAAAAAAATCCTATTCTGTTTACAGATTAGATCACAGCAGATTAGATCACTACTAATCATGCATCAGAAGTAACAGATTTCTCAAGAATATATACAGCTTAAAATGCAGACATAAGAATATACATCCAATATGCAACGGAGTAGAACAGTGTATTCCCTATGATATGATGCATCAGGAATGAGCATGAATGACGATGATACAACAGGAAATACATATCAATTCAAAGATGTTAAGTTCCGCATTGCTTCCTGAAAATCTACTAGCTGCATTGCAGTGAGAGTCTAGATACTCCTGCGTAATAAACTAGAACAAGCAATCAGAGGCGTTGTTTATTTTTCTAACTGCACATTTCGCTTTCCCCCCCTTTATTCTGTTTGGTCAATCTAAGGAGTCTGGAGCATCAACTCTCAACCTCCCCTGTTAATGTTACATACTGTAACTGGTCTGAACACCATTTGCATTGGTTCTATGGTCCAAATTTCAAAACTATAACAACACTTAAGGAGAAAGGAGGCTGAGAAAAGAACCTGAAGGACCCAGTGTGCGCAGCTAAGAAACCTTGCAACACCCAATGCAAACACATAATGAGCTGTAAATGGTTCCACAATCTGCACCCCAAAAAGAAACAAAGTAAGAAATTCAGCCATTGGACTGTGCATTGAAGATCATATGTATGTATCTTTAAGATTTACCTTTGTGTTTTGCATCAAACGCAACTGTGGCAGCACTGAAACAGCTTCCAAATAAACACAGAAAGCCCAGGAGATCCTGTTGATGATGTTATGCGATGTTGAAGGATGAACCAGGAGAGCTAGGCCAGCACAAGGTAACACCTGGAATGTAAAGTCTAGTAAGATAGCATGTCTAGCAAAAAGAAGGGGGCTAACAAGATGAATGATCAAAACAAGTACATAAGCATGTCTGGCAAAAAGTAGTTAGCACCCAGAATTAGTAAACACATGCAACTGCAATATACATGCAGGTTATGATCTTGGCGGTGGGAACATGGAAATTTCAAGTGCTTGAACTATGTCCAAAGTCTAGATCAAGCAGGGGAACATTTATGGAATTTGTGTTTTGAGCGGCTCCAACGGTTATAGTTCACACAACGAAGTCAGAAAGTTTATACAAGATAGAGGGCACCACAAACTTCATGTTTAATCGATTCAGAGAGTTTTTTAGTCTAGACTCTAGAAGTTGATATTGCACTTACCACGTAGTACAATGCAAAATTGTCCTTGTCCAGCATATAAGTTGACCTCAGTTTGAACCGAATCATGTAGATGACAAAAAGAGTAGCTGCTAGTGTAGCTGTATCAAGTATGGTATGGATGTCATACTCCATAACAAAACTGCAGTACAGCCTAACAGCCAGAAATAGTGCTGTTAAATCCTGAGACTTGAGTGACAGTCCTGCAGTAATTTTAGAGGGTTTAAACAAATTAGAGCATGAGTTACATAAATGTAGGAATTACATGAAGAGAAAGTAACAAAATGAACAGTTAAAAAGGTCCCTGAGTTGGGGGAGGGGGTATGAGGGGTGAGAGGAAATTCATCTTGCAATTGTAATTTTCAACATGCGATTCTATATCAGTCTACTCCCTGTCATTCGAGCAGTTAATTCATTTTGATGCATATTAAATAAAATAATTGGTCTATCCTCAATAAAAACTGGGAAGTGAATGCAGCATCCAGTATCTAAAAAAATTACCTGATTACCATACAGTTTCCACTTTCAAACAAGTGATTTTACAGCTTGCTAATGCATACAGATAAACAGCTGTACTGATGTAGTGAAAACCAGTTCGGTTAGAATACAATAGACCAATTGGGATTTTGCTATTCTCTTTCCACTGAAGAAGCAAGAACAACCAAGTTGCCAGAGAGCAATCATAAATTCCAAGCAGTTATGCAGCTTATGCTTTTGGAAAGCGATGGAATAATGAGATGGACCATATCTTGCTAAGTTAATTGCCTAATATTTTAATGTCAGAATCACCATCTTTATACCCCCTTCTTAACTTCTTCGTTTTGCACAACCAAGCATTCAGACACAATGTGTTTTCAGAAAGTAAAGCACGAAAGGAGATGGAAAACAACAAGTTCCATGACAGAGAAAGGCGTTCTAGTAAGGGCTAGGGACTGAAGCAGCACCAATCTAAACACCATAATCTATGCGCCGTCCACCGGGAGATGACATACTCCTCCAACAAACACTTCAATCAGCTACCTGACAGACCAGTACTGCTCAAAACAAACTCTGCTAGTGCTACCCTACAACGCATCTACATATAGAATGTCCACCTCATTACTAGAGAACCTGTAGTTGCATACACAGATGCAGTAAGAATTGCGACCGAGCAAGGTGATTGGATTGAACAAGCAAAAAGCTGCTTCCTTAATTTGAGTTTGGAATCACCCAGCGATATCACCACAATACAATTTCACCATGCCAACCTCAGTGTGTACATCTAGTGTAAACTTACCACTAACATAGCAATGTACAAAGTCAGCACAAGTTGCAGGCAGTATTAAAGTGTGGAAACAAAACAGTAAATTCCAAACCTCTCTCGGCTCTCGCTAAATATAACCCAAATTACCCATCTCCGTAAACAAATCAAGTCCAAAATATATAAAAAAAATTAAATACCTCCACGAGAACAGTGAGGAAATTAGCAGTAAATAAGGTGCGTAATAAATAATCTTATCGGAGGGGAAACACATCAACACACATACGCAAAACAAGTCACAAAATTATTTCTAAGAAAATAGGGATCCGGAGGGGGTGGAATCCAGGGAGCTGTGTGGATCGAGGGGATAACGTCGGGAGGGAAGAAGGGGGGGTGAGGATTTTTACCGGCGCAGGTCTTCTCCTTGGTGAGCTTGTAGATGAGGACTCCGAGGCCGAGCGCGTGGGCGGCTTCGGCGGCGACGAAGAGGTTGTCGTGGTCGTGGACGATGAAGCGGATGAAGACGAGCGCAGCCATCCCGGCGACCACGGCGAGGAACGCCTTGACCTTGGGCGGCTGCCTCCGCACCCAGCTCAGCACCACGGCCACCGGCCTCCTCGACCCCCTCATCTCCGTCTACTCCTCCTACTCGCCGGAGCCTCTCCGGCCACCCTAGCGCCGCCCTGCGACGGCGAGCACCACCACCGATCGGGAAGAGGCGAGGCGAGCGCGTTGTGTTGCGGCGTGCAGTGCGCGTGAGTGCGTGGGGGTTCTGGTTGGGGAGGAGACGGAAGAGGTGAAGAGGAGTTAATGCCGTGACGGGTCGGGTCGGATCGGGTTGGTGCACCGGTTTGCCTGCGTGGCTGGCTGCCGCTGCCTTACGCTGGGAATTGCTTCCGTTTCATGGCTGCTTTGGTTTTTCTCGTGCTTATCAGCTCGGATCACGGTAGATTACGATAATCAAAGTGAGGTTTAGTGGTTTATACTCCGTCCGTTACAAAATATTTAATACCGTTGACTTTTTAATACGTTTTTAACTATTCGTCTTATTCAAAAAATTTAAGTAATTATTTATTCTTTTCATATCATTTGGTTCATTGTTAAATATACTTTCATGTACAATATAGTTTTACATATTTCATAATTTTTTTAATAAGACAAACGGTTAAACACATGCTAAAAAGTCAACGGTGTCAAACATTTTGAAACGGAGGAGGAAGTACTATTTTTGTAATACTGTACTGTATATGCTAAGGGTCTCTGATTGTTTTCTTTTTTCATTTAGTTTTTGACAAGGTATGGAAGTACGTGTTCAACGATTATAGTAATAAAACTTTAGCCAAACAAAATGCTTTTATGCTTGGTCATGGTATGGTTTTGGGGTTACAAAATCCATTAGCTGACCAGAATAACCAACTCGCTAGCGTTGGTTTAGATGGAGTCATGGAGATAGATAGGTACAAGTTGACGAACTGACGAGCGTTTAGATGTGTAGTAGGCCGGGGCAAGCCATCTGATCTGCTGATTCTCTAATAATCTCTACTACTACTGTACTCCATTGCCTAATCAAGGTCTCCGGTATTTGACCGGCCCGGCACGTATCGTTTTATTAATGCGCCTCGTGGAGTGGAGAACGGTGCCTGACGACGACGACTTTGTTCACTTGTGTGAGAGAGAAACGTTTCGCCCGGGGCCTCTTGACCTTGGGTTCCAGCGCGAGGGAAAAAAAAAAAAAGGGAAATTCCGGCAGCGAGAATCACGCCTGCACGCCGCCGGGAAGGCTCGCCGTACGTCGCCGGCGGCCCCCGCCGCAAAATTTATGACCCGTTTCGATCTGGGCCGTTCAGATGAGATCGAGCGGTCCACACTGGGCGTGGTCGCTGGGCAAGACGGGTGGGGCTGTGGGCCCCAGTTTTTATGTGCGGCGAGGGGTGCGTGCTCCCTACGCAGGCCGTGCAAATGGGCCTCGGCTCCCCGCTATGGGCCCATCCACGTTATCTGACGCGATACGGCCCGCACGTGAGTTACAGCCCATATAGTACGGGCCTCACGTGAACCACAATCCCGTTCTGGCCCATCTGCTACGGCCCGCACGGCAGACCTGTTGTACATGGGCTGTCTAGGGGATTGATGGATGAGCTTTAAAAGGAAAACAGTATACTTTGCCTCCCTCAACTATGGCCCAATTATAATTCATGCCATCAACACAAAACCAACTATATCAACTATCAAAACTGGTGTCCCTCGGTGATTTGGGAAGCAGCATTGGCTGATATGGTGGTGATGATTTAGTCTTCGTCCCACGTGGCTCCAGCCCTGGCGGTTGTCCCTCCTCGTCCTCTTTATCTTCGGCACCGCTACCTTAGCCATCACTGTGGTCATCGATGTTAAAACCGCTGACACCATGTCCTTCTCGCTCGTCCTCAAGCCATTGCTGGGTGACTTTGTCATGCACAAGTGGTTTGACTCTCCCGCCAACTGAGGTGGCTTGGCGCCGATGACGTCGACCCCCACCGCGGTTGCTACATCGGATTCAGAGGTGACGATGAGGAGCGCCATCCCAGTGTGAGGCGATGCGGCAGTGGTGCGCGTCCAGTAAGGGTTGAGAATACTGTTAACAGTGAAATTTGGTAAAGCCCGAAGTCATCATCGGCTTAGATTTAATATCGGCTCTAGAGTACTGGAATCAGCCGATGGGAGTTGCTAGCAGTTGTGTTCTTGGTGGAGTCGGATCAGCCAAAGGGAGCTTATCTAGAAGAGTCCGAGTTCAAGAAGGATGCGGCGTGGCAAGTTTTCTATTAAATAGGAATAGTTTGTTAGTTTCCTTTTATCTTTAGGAAAGTGTGTTTAGTGTCCGATAAGGACTTTATCTTTTCCTTTTTAGTTTCTTTCTTGTCCGACAAGGACTAGTATCTCCCTATGGGTATAAATATGTACACCCGGGGTCATTGTAATCAATCTCTACGATCAATACAATTCGGCGCATCGCCACCCTTTCTACTTTTACTTTTGTTTCTACGTTCTGGCGGAACTTGGCACCCAACGCGGGGCTGCATCGGTGTTCGATCTCCGGCTAAGGGGTAAGTCCAATGTTCCGTCGGCCCAAGCAATTGTATCGTCTACATCGGCGTCGTTCAAGGCTGCATCAGGACATTCGACCTCTTGGATTGCTCTGGCTTGGATGATATACTTGCCTACCTATTTATCATATGTCTCTGTTAATCTAGTCTTAGCATATCAATTTAGCTCTATCGGCTGCTTCTTGTTTTAGGGTTTTTGCCGGTATCGGCTAAATCGCCTTGCTAGATTAGATTAGTTTAGACATCTACCACCCTGAAAACTCAGGCAACGGCTTGATTGTCTAGATATTGTGTTTCTTTTCATACTTAGTGCTGATCAGATGAGTTTGATCTACTAAGTCGTGCTTAGAACCATAATCTCTAGCCTGCTTCTTGATTGCTAATAAGGGTTTCATCGGGGTTTCAGCCGATGAGTTATCTGGACGTTGCATCGGCTTAAAAGGATTGTATACATATTGGATTTAGCTGATCGCAACAAAGGTTTCATCATTTAATCTAATCTTGTGGATTTTATGACATCAGACCTACAGCCGATGTATGCTTTATCCTTCGGATCAGTGCTTATTCTATCATATCATTATTAGCCGACTGGTTTCTACTGGATTATATTGTTTAATTATATTGGTTGTCATCAGCCGATCACTTTTGTATCATTATATACATCGGACGTATAGCCGATTGCTTAAACCCTATCGCTATTGGCTGGAATCGACATCGGCAATTATCAGCTATCGGCTGGAACTACTCCATCGGCTTGTCAGCCGATCGGCTGTTTTGATCTACTATTTGCATATCTTGTCAGTTGCAAGATCAAACTGACTGGCACGCCCGCATCTCATCATATTTGGACCTGCACTGGAGCTAAGTAGATTTCCCAGGCCGGTGTGTTCGATTTTTTCGTCAACAAATACTTGCCGAGGTGACCACTGGTAGGGAGGAGGGCGCGTCTGCAATGACGATGCAGAGGCTGTCATTCTTGGTTCTTGGCGAGGTAACGGTCGAGAAGTGGCCATCGCCAACATCGACGGCGGCGGCGAGTGCTACCAAGGCGCAAAAGGAGGATACAATGATGACGGTGGAGAAGACGAGGAAGGAGAACAAGAGGCTGACAAGGGAGTTGGATGAGCTTCGAACAACAGCAAGGGGGAAAAGGAAAGAGAAAAAGGATGGGGAGTGAGGAAGGAGGAAAAAGGGAAGGAGACAATCACACAAATGATGACATGTGCATCTTATGTCAATGGATCCCACATTTTTTTTGAGTGACATATGGGTCTGTTGATGATAAAATCGAACACACCGGCCTGGGAGATCTGCTTAGCTCCTGTGCAGGTCTAAAGGTTGATGAGATACGGGCGTGCCAGTCAGTTTAATCCTGCAACTGACAAGATATGCAAATAGTAGACAAAACATCCGATCGGCTAATAAGCCGATGGAGTAATTCCAGCCGATACCAGCCGATAGCGATAGGGTTTAAGCAATCGGCTATATGTCCAATATAGATAATGATATAAAGGCAATCGGCTGATGATGATGTAATAAAATAACAATATAATCCAGTACAAACCAATCGGCTAACAATATGATATAGTAGAACAAGTATTGATCCAAAGGTTAAAGTACACATCGGCTGGAGGTCCGATGTCATGAAATCCACAATATTAGATTAAACAGTGAAACCTTTGTTGTCATCGGCTAAATCCAACTTATATGTATATGTAATCCTTATGAGCCGATGCAACGTCTAGATAACACACCGGCTGAAACCCCGATGAAACTCTTATTGGCAATCAAGAAGCAGGCTAGAGATTATGGTTCTAAGCACGACTTAGTAGATCAAACTTAACTGATGCAGCACTAAGTATGAAAAGAAACATAATATCTAGACAATCAAGCCGTTGACTGAGTTTTCAGGGTGGTAGATGTCTAAGCTAATCTAATCTAGCAACGCGATTTAGCCGATACCGGCAAAAACCCTAAAATGAGAAGCACCCGATAGAGCTAAATTGATATGCTAAGACTAAATTAACAGAGACATATGATAAATAGGTAGGCAAATATATCATCCACAACCCTTTTAGGATCCTACGTGGCGATGATGTGGCATGCCACACGGACATGACATGACATCATTTTGACTGCAAATGGGACCCATTTAAATTTTTCCTTTTTCTTTTTTTCTTCTCTTTTTTCCCTTTCTTCTTCTTTCTCTGTAACCCGAGCAAAAGAAAGGAAAAAAGAAGAAGAATAAGAACAAAATGAAAAAGAAAAATAAAAAGAAAAGAAGAAAAAAAAAGGAAAATGACACGTCACGTCCATGTGGCATGTCACATTAGCGCCACATAGATCATAGAGGGGATGTGTCTATTTGAAACCTAGATGATACATTTTGACAAGTTTTAAGACCTAGATATGTATTTTGAGAGTTTATGAATCTATATGATATAACCCTATAAGTTTAAGAATCGCCCATGCACTTGTATGAAAAGAAAAGGATGGAGGGAGTTCATTCCAAACAAATCATTTATTGTTTTCTCCAAAAACAATCTGAACTTTCTGAAAAGGACAGGAAACGAGTTCGCCCTCCAGCCATCGCCATCCGACGCCCTGTTGTGTTGCGCGCCCTCGTCAATGGCGTCCCCTTCCAAGCGCGGGCCGTACGCCCTCCCCTCCGACGGCGCCCTCCCCTTCCTCCTCCGGTGGTGGGGGAAGGAAGGGTGCGAGGTCGCCGTCACCGCCACCTCGGCGAACTCCGCGCCTCCGCTCGGTCAGCGTGCGCCCGTTCCGTCCATTACCAACCAAAGATTCCACTGCACTTTTGCTCGCTTCGCTTTCTAGTCTCCTGTACACATCTCCTCGCTGCGATCTGTGCCCTAGCTTTCCGATCTGGCCGCGATCTTGGTGGGTCTACTTGCTTGTCTTACTGACACACATGGTGGCAATATCTGAATGCGTCGCCCTTGTCTTGTCCCCCCATGAGATGAACCGATCGATGCATGTTGATTTTGGGGGGTGGAAGAACAACTTTGATGTAGGCCAAATTTAGAGGCATGTGTCTCCTCTCACACTAGTTTTTAGTGAAGTGTTGTTATATGTGAGTGACAATATGTGAAACACCTTGCAACCTTCAGTAGTAGTCCTCTGCAATGACATGAGCAGATACGCGAAGTCGTAGAGTTTGGTTGCAGCAAGGACCCATGAGGGTGTAGGTTCTGTACAGTCTAGTCCCTTCTTCTCGTACTTTTGTCTTATGATGATATCTTGGAAGACCAATACTTCCGTATGCTCATGTAATTCAGCATCGGCAACAATATAGCTTGAGACTGAATCTAGGAGAACATACACAAGATCTCCGTGCTGCGTTGGGTCGTATTCAGGAACGATGCCAATGAATGAACAAGAGGAGTATTCCAGTTCTAATTGTTAGCTTACTATTAGCATTGCCAATTTGTCATGCATATGCCGTCGGTACAGCCTGCTAGAACTAATTCTTCAAATGGGACGAATTCCATGCTTTCATTATCTGTCAGATAGAGTGATCAATCTTGGATGATTTTGTAGGTATACAAGCTACATTTCCTAGCATTTTGTAGATAGAGTATATTTTTGTCTGAAGAGACAGGCACAACATTTTTCTTTTAAGCCCAGTCATTTCTTTCAACCTTTTCAGAAAGTCATTGTGCTAATTGCTAAATAAAGCAAGTGGGATACCTTACTGGGGATACCTTAGTTCAAAACGCAAAGTGGCCATGAAGATCAATATTCAAAACCTAAATATATAAATTACCCTCTAATCAAGAGTACCTTTAATGTTAAGCGGTGTCGATTACGCGTTTTCTTAGCTGGAAGGTTGGTGATCCAGGTTGTTATTCAGTGCATTTAGCTGATGTAGTGATGGAAATACTAGACCCATTCTCTTTTTCATGCATTTTAAAAGCTAGCCACCTCCGTTACATGAGCAGTAATCAACTAACCATATCCATCGAATGTATACCAAATCCATGTAATCTGTCTAAAACCTTGCATTTTAATGGAATCATGAGCCTGTTGGTTAGTGGTTACTGCACAAACACGAGACAGTAGCTCAGTGGTTACTTCTATGTGATCTTATCTATAACATTGACTAGCTCAACCATTGGAGAATCATGGCACGGACTTGAAAGTGTCAGGTCTTTTACTTGAAAGCTGTAACTCAGATGGGTTGGTGACGACTGAGGAGCCTAAATATTGGTAGTCTCACTTACATGCACATGTAATTTTGAAGGATTTTTATTATTAAATGACCTCATATATAGATAATGTCACTTGTTCTTTTAGTAATATCTTCCTATCTGTCAAGGTATAGTCAGAGCTTCAGGGAAGCAGCCAGAAGTTATACTGAAAGGACACAGACCTCCCACTAAGTCCTACTGTACAAGCTTGCTTGAAGTTGGGCACTGAATAATCAACTACCCCTCTCACAGAAGAGAGAGGGGGGGGGGGACAAGAGAAAAATGTTGAAGTTACTATTCCCAGATAATCCCTCCTGTTTAGTTTTTTTCAGGACCAATTTTGCATGATAATACCAACTGGATGATGTCAGCTAAATCTTCTCATCTAGAAATGCAGTCCATTGGTTCTAACTAGTACAGACTACAGATAGTGGAAGGCAGGATGGAATAGACCAACCGATTAGAAAGAAAATTACCCCCATGATGATGGGAGTTTCCTTCTTCTAAAAGCTAACGTTTATTTACTGTTTCATCTCAGAAATATGCAACGCAACTGGGTGTAAATATACAACAGATGCATTCCTTACAGAGTGTTTGTTTCCTAAGCATATGTTTTCTCAGGAGTTTGTTCTCACTTTTTGTAGTTTTATATATCACTTCTTGAAATCTGGAGTATGACTTCCAGAAAATACACGATGAGCTTGGTTTCAACATGCTAAGTACACATGTAAATCTTACATCTAGTAATAGATATACGCACAAATTACATTACCTTATAATCACAAATCAGTGAAGACCAGATCAATGGCATTTTCTGGTTGTATGGATGAACAGTCATTGTATCTTAAAAGATTATTTCCTCCCCCATCAGCAGTAGATAGAATTTTTGGAGTTTAGTTTATACAGATTAAATAGCATAACCTAGCCCCTGCAATCCCAAATATACTTCAACCACTGGCCAGTGTTGTATTGATTAAAAAGTATTAGTCGACAAGCTTGCTGATTGATTGATTGAATGCCCCCTTCTTATATCAATATTCCAAAGTATGTATCACCAAGCTGACATTGTTATCTTGTTACAGCACAAGGTCATTTTCTTCTTCATGTCGGCAGATTCTGTTGTGTGCCCACAGATAATAAGCTATCCCTTGCTGTCATTTCTTGGTGAAGGTACAATTATCCATTTCTTTTCCCGTTCCTGTGGTGAGTAGGATCTGAAGAGTGTGGTTAGATGCCTAGATCATATAGTTCATAGTTCACTAGTTTTCCATTTTGTATCCTGTTACAAAATAATCAGTTATCTTGCACATTGAATCAGTTGTTTGATGGAACAGGGTACTTGAAAGTTACTGATGGTGGGCACTGTTTTCTCAACTCAAATCAATTAGTTACTGTTTTTCCTGATATGCTATAATGCCTAGATATCGGCAGAGCTATTGGAGGCTAGCCTTTTCTGGTTGATCGTAAAGTAAATGAGTAATTACATATTCGAGGAAGCTGATATATGACATGGTTGATATTTTTATGTTTGTGACTCTTTCCATCTTCAGTGTTGCTATTGACAAAGTATCTCCCAGCCCCAGGTATGCTTGTACTTTTTTTTTCCCCAACAGACTTAGCATTGGTTCCTTAAGGCCTTGTTCGGTTAATCCCTCTAAGAAGGGGATTGAAGGGGAATTAGAGGGGATTTGTTCCACACCTATTGAGGTGTGGAATTAATCCCCTCCAATCCCTTCCTCATCGGGATTAACCAAACAAGCCCTAAATAGTAACAGAAAAACAATTTGCACCTGTACATGTATGCCAGAAGAAATCACTTGGTTGAGTTCTTGCCTACTGAAAGCTGATGTCATGAAATTCAGTGCTATGACATCCTAAATTGCCTGTATCTTATATGACAATTTTCACCACTGGAGTCACTGATCGTGATTATTTTTCTACATATTACTGTAGCAAAATATACACCACCATGTGCTGAAAGTCATTATTCTGGTCCATACGATGAGTTACAGCTCACAGCAATCACATGAAGTTAGGGGGGCTCCTCAAATGGTTTGGTACTTTGGTTAGCAGTTAGCTATAGTTCACAGCTGATGACGAAATGGCTGCATAGGTGGGTAGCAAAGCCAGCATAAATGTGTAGCCTTGTGGGAAATGAAAGCAGCAAAAGTTTTAAAAATACTAGTTAAAATGCAACTTCATTCCAGAGAAAATCACATCTGAGTTTCCTGTAGCATCATGTGCGACCAAATTGCTGCTCTGCTAATAAAATAGTACATATCTTTTATACTTAATTTGTAAATTCGATCATCAACTAAACTGTAGGATGCACCACGTTGCAGCAATGCATATATGTGAATTTTTGGGTGCAAGTCTACTGTAGCACTGATTGAGGCCTTGCTTTCTAAGCACACTAAATTAGCCAAATCATCATCATCACCACACAAAATTCATGAAAGACACATTTTTTTCGAGAAACTGAGGAAGTGAGGAGCTGACCTATAAATATGCAAGCACAGACACCAATTGCAGTTGCAACAGAGCTGTCACCACCCTTTCATCTGACGCTTGTGCACAGGAGTTTTGCAGCTCACCGGACATGTGCAAGCACTAGAAATTTATGAGTGTCCATTTTATACAGGATTCCATCTATCTGGTGCAAGTCTGCAGTAACTAAGCAAATGGGGAGGCAGCCGTGCTGTGACAAGAAGAAGGTGAAGAGGGGGCCATGGACGGCAGAGGAGGACAAGAAGCTCATCAGTTTCATCCTGACACACGGCCGCTGCTGCTGGCGAGCGGTGCCTAAGTTGGCAGGGCTGCTGCGCTGTGGCAAGAGCTGCCGGTTGCGGTGGACCAACTATCTCCGCCCTGACCTCAAGCGTGGCCTCCTCACCACAGACGAGGAGCAGCTTGTTGTGGACCTCCATGCCAAGCTTGGTAACAGGTACACCTACTTGCATGGATATCTCATGATATGATATATTGTAACACGCTTGTAAGCATGCATATAGGGCATCTCATATGTTGATCCTTCTGCCTCCTGCTATGCTAGAAAATGCTATCTGCATGCGTTCCTGGGCGTGAACCCATGAGTGAATTCCCTGTGATTAAGTTTAGAAGCATCCAGGAAAAACGGAATATAGGTAAAGCAAAACTTCATGATAATGAGCAGTGGTGCCACCATGCTTCTCAAAAACCAAATTGCACGCAGTTAGTGTGTGCATCATGTATGTAACAGTGTGTAGTTACATATCAATCTCTTGATATGCTTTAGAAGCAGTGCATTTGTGTTTCTAAAGATCGTATGAGCACTTAACTTGTAGTATGTTTACTATGTAACATGAACAAAAAACATGATGTATGCATGCATGCATTTATTAATTATTACAAGATGCATAGTGATACATCACTCCCTCTGTTTCTTTTATAGATCAAACTCATAAAGCTTTGACCACTAATATGCATCAAACTGTTTGGATTTGTTATTTCAAAATGAAATTACTAGATTTTTAATTTTTCATGAAACTTCTTCGTATAATTATACTTGAAATCTTGATTGAGAAAAAATGATGGTCGAAGGTGTGTGCTACACAGATCATATCAATTTCTAAAGCTGAAAGTAAAGGAGCATAGATAGTATGACAGATTGCTATCTAATATCAGTATTGGCGTCCCAACAAAATAATTGAGATTATTTTTGTATACAACTAATTAGCAAATGACTATATGTGCCCAATACTCAACCAGCTGAATTTAACCAAGAGTGTCAAAGTCATATGCACACGGTATCCTTGTCAAATCTCAAACCTCCATTCTGCCTCCATGACTATTAATCACTACAAGCTTATCTAAAAACTATTTAGTACTTTGTTTAGAATGAAACAAGTCCTTATATACTGAGAGTAAGCAACCCTTGGTTAACATTTTTGTTGGAACCGCTTAGAATAATCTATCTGGAAAGGAAATTGCTGATAATAGGACCTCATATATTCTATAAACTTACTATTAGCTGTCTAAGTGCAACTGTATCAGCGTTCAACATTTTTGACAGTTAATTAACCTGTGGGTTTTGCATGTCATTATTTCACTAGGTCCTGAATGAGTGATTCTTGTTCCTTTTATTCTCTTCTTCTCTGTAACCTCTGTTGTTGATTCAGTGTTCCGTGCCTTTGGTCATTACAATGATGCTAATGTGACTCAAAAGAATAATGGAATAGTAATGCTTGTTTTTGTTATTGCCCTCTAAACCGACAAATGTTATGTTGATGTAACCTCCATATATTATGTAGATGAACTGGAGAGAGAAAGAAATAGAACAATTCAAAGGCTACAAAGTAAAAGTGATAGCACCAATCATGTCGTAATCAACCTAGCTTAGTGCAAAAAATGTTGAAACGTGATATCGAATACACTGCTATCATTAGCAAACTGGGAAAATACTTGAAATTGGTCGAATGGCTTGTCTTTTTCACCCTTTCGGTTCCTTGCACAAAGAAGATAACATTACCATTTTCATTACTCTTGATTCTTGATACCTTGTATCCGTACACAGATGGTCCAAGATCGCCGCCAAATTACCAGGGAGAACAGACAACGAGATCAAGAACCATTGGAACACGCACATCAAGAAGAAGCTCATCAAGATGGGCATCGACCCAGCCACACATCAGCCTCTGCCCAACACCAAGGTGGTTAGCCAAACAAGAACCTCCACGCTGTCCACCGTCACAACCGAATCAGCCAAGTCGAATGGCATGGCATATCCGTTCGATCCCGAGGGAGGCTGCAGCAGGGACATGTCAGTGCCCACAGACTCGATGGAGGAGTCAAGCAGGAACACCAGCAGTCATGGCCTGGACCCATTGGTGAACTGGCTGTTGGAGGCAGAGCTTCCAGCTGACGAGCCATGGCTAAATTTTACTAGCAGCAATGAAGATGACTTCAGTGGCATCGTTAAGCAGTCAGCATGGGATGGAAGCACAACAGACTGGCTGCTTGACTACCAAGACTTCAGCATGGACGATTCGAGCTTGATTGATGGTGCAAGGATTCAGAATTCAGATGGATTGAACTTTTAGACTGAAGGGGCATACAAATTGTGCATGGCTGGTAGGTGCAGAAGATTGTGAAAAGAGAGCAAGGTGCACTGTGTCCCAAGCTGTGGATGATAACAAGACCAGTTCTCCCAGGTGCCTTGACAGACACAAGCACAAGATATATTCAGAACATAGAATAGTGATGTTCCACCCTTAAAACCAAGGGCTTTGTGTTTATAGAACCTATATTTCTCATAGATGAAAGGTAGTAGAACTAGAAACCCTTATAGACACGTTTGCATGTATACATGCTTCTGTTCAGAAATATGAGAGGTCATCTCCATTCTCCATGTGACCTGGCACTCTGATATCCAAATAGATGGCAGTGTAAACTACTTTTTTTTTCTCTTCTTGATAAGGCATTTTCCTATGGAGAATCTCTCCACCGGTTAGTAGCAGTAGCTCACAAGAACTACTAGCCATTCACCACCATACATGTATATGAATAAACGTTGTTTGCTTGATACTTTTTGGGGGGTTCTGTTATACTTAATGCATTTTAATGGATTATATTGATGCTACTACAAGAGCAAATTGCTTAATAAAGTTAACATGGATTTGGTAAGCGATAACGACAATTGCACGGTAGATCAGTTTTATTGAAACTGACCAACTCGGATTTTGTACATTCAGAGTTGGAACGATGCACTGTTTTCTCCGTCTTCCTGACAAAGATTTATCATGTATTAGGGGTCAGTAAGCTAGGACAACGTCAGCTGTTCGCACTGCTGATGTTATAGAAAGATGCAATATATCTATACTAAACTTACAAATGATCAATTCTACGCTATCTTATTTGCGTTTATCTTGTTCTGCAGAAAATGGAACGAGGTTACAAACATAATTCATGGTAAAAAAAAAAACTTTATATCTGTGTTATTAGTGATTTATAAGCCACTGCTTAAAGAATATAGTACAGTGAAATAAAACCCACAAACCCCGTTTAAAAAAATAAATTTGGGTTGTGCTAATAAGGTAACTAAGGCAACGAGCAACAATAAGAGGATTAGAACTCATAACCCGTTGCAGGATGGCTACCTGTCAGAAAGAACTGCCTTGCAAATTGACTTGCTTTCTTTATACCACCCTGACGGCTCCATCACTGTCAGATATTTTCTTGAGCTTGCAACAAAGTTGACGCGATGAAAGCTAGCCCTCACAAACAAATTCATGCATGCGCAATGGAGTAGATAATGTTTTGAAGGTTGGGTGATCTTTATCACACATTTATTTAATCCCTCATCAATGGTGGACTTAAACACTGAAGATTTCGTATGCATGACTTCAGATTCTGATCAAGAGTGATGACTGCACATACTGATCAATGGTGCAGGGAGATCCAAGCTGCCCTAGTTTATCACGGATTAAGAAAGCTGTAATGATGATGAAGTATCATAATGATATGATACGACTTACGACTATGTTTTTCTTTTATAAATTATTACTGTATTTGATATGACTGAAACAGGAGGCAGGTTGCTATCCTGATAGCTCCCAATGGCGATTGCTTGCTTAATTTCTACTACTCCCTTCGATTCATATTATAAGTCGTTTCGATATTTTTATTTAGATTATTTTAAGTTTGATCAAATTTATAAAAAAAATAGCAATATCTAAAACACCAACTTAGTTTTATTAAATCTATCATTAAATATATTTTGATAATATGTTTATTTTGTGTTGGAAATGTACTATATTTCTACATAAACTCGAACAAACTTAAATAAATTTAACTAATAAAAAAAGTCTAAACAACTTACAATATAAGACGGAGGGAGTACTCCCTATTGCTATTAGGGAGTGTGACCTACTCCTATAAGAAAAGTGGTAGTCATTCAAGACTGTCAAGTTAGTGTAGAAACATTTAGTGTTGTAGAGACTGGAGAAAGAGAATAATGGGCTTTTATGGGCTGCAAAGGCCGGAGGGATCAGTGTTCTGGATGAGCTGTGGTACGGCCATATGGGCCTTAAAGGATCAACTTATTATTTTGGGCCATTTTTCTGTAGCAAACTGGGCTGAATTTAACACAGCTGATTTGCTGTCCTGTATCTGTGCTTATCTGCCTAATCCACCCGGCTCCCACTTTGTGGTACAGACAGAGAGAAAGCTGAAGTGACTAACAAAGTGATCAGTGTCTTCCTCACATGTTGGTGGGAAGGCAACTCAAACTCGAGCAAGTGCCTATAAACTAACTATAAATTTACATGAAGGTAAGAGAACTTAAAGAAAAAAAGAATGTTGGCTCATATAGTCATGTACTCTAAGATAATAAGATAAATGTATGGATGAAAAAAGATATAAGAAAAAATATAGAGATAAACTTATATATTATACTACATATTAGGTTTAATATGAGCTAATAATTTTAATATCAGTGGTGCCTTGTCACCAATTTAGGTAAGCTAAAGTATTTTCTTTTTACTCATGGGTACCAGACGTGTGCCCGTGGATGTGTCCCCCGCCCCCCGCGGAATACGGGCAAAGATTAACAGCAAAGGTCTGAGTTCGGCAAAGTGAATTGGGAACTCATTATCACGCATGTAAAACGGAACTATTTATTAATACATAATTAATGAATAATACCTTTTTTTTAAAAAAATAATATAATTTTTTAAAGTTACGTTTAATAGTTTGAAAAACGTACGTGTGGAAAATAAGTGAGGTGAAGTTGGAAACAGTGAGTAAAGAACACTGCCAAAAATGTTATCCCCACAGGCATGACTCTACCACCATGGCACCATCAAGTGCTTCGTCTGCATTACCTCCGCTTTTTTATTAACATGTCGATTCTATCTCGGTTTTTATTAGCACATTTTTTAAACTGCTAAACGGTATATTTTCTACGAAAAGTTTATATATAAAGTTGATTTAAAATGTTAGATAAATCCATTTTCAAGTTAATTTGTAACAATTAAACTCAAATAATTATGCATCAATGAAAATTTAATAACATTTTAATAGGAATAGATATGAAATTTTGTGTACTTTTATTATCAAAAGTTTAGTATGTCAATATTTTAACAACAATTTAATTGGAATATGGAGTATATGAAAATTTTAGTACTTTTGTTATCGATTCGTGTCAATCAATACTTCTAATGCTGGCGGTTCCACCTGCTGCCGATTGGTCCAGATGGCACAATTATTTTGTGAAGCGTGTTAGACGGAGGTGAATCTATGAGCGAGCGCTGAGCGCGTACAAGCGGTTGCATGTCTGGTTCGTGCCATTGTACAGCATCATGGACCAGAACATGCACCTGACGCTCCAATGGGCTTGCATGGGCAGTATGGCCCATCCGGGAAGAATAGATATGGTAAAAAAAATAATTATATCCTTTTAATGATACACATTGATTATTCAATTTAGACACTTTTAAAAATGCAATCCTAAAATGAATTCAAATTGGAATACGCATTACATAAAAAAACTAAGAATATACATTTTTATTAAAAAAAAGGTTCTAAGTGCTCAAATAGAAAACGTGAAATTTCATTTTAAAACAGCATTTTGCTTATTAACCGGGTAAACCTTAGCTAGCATTTGTTACTGCTCTTTCTGCAACATTTTTACAAACCCAAAAGTAAAACCTCATTAAAGAGTTTTATGGAATATTCGACGGGAATTGATGTACGACTTCCATAAGAATTTCACAGGAATTGATGTAAAAGTAGTATTCTTATTTTACAAGGGACCATAAATAAAAATAGTATGTAGACACTAATTTAGTCTCTGTATCTAGACACTAATTTAGAATATTAAATATAGACTACTTAAAAAATAATTACATAAATAAAAGCTAATTTGCGAGATAAATTTTTTAACCCTAATTAATCCATAATTAGAGAATGTTTACTGTAGCATCATATAGGCTAATCATGGATTAATTAGGCTCAATAGATTCGTCTCGCGAATTAGTCCAAGATTATAGATGGGTTTTATTAATAGTCTACATTTAATATTTATAATTAGTGTCCAAACATCCGATGTGATAGGGAATTAAAAGTTTTAGTCCCATCTAAATAGGGTCTGAGTGGTCCAAGTATATGCAATCTTCAGATGATTTCAGATGAGTATATACTGTACTTCTTTCATCACATTTTAAGTGCAAGATTTCTTATGCAATGTTCAATTTTGATCGTCCAACTTATTTAAAACATTTTTTTAAAAAATAAAAAACATAAGCTATACGTAAAGCACTATTAATATTTTATTATTTAATAACAATAAAAATACTAATCATAAAAAATTTAAATAAAAGAGACGATTAAAGTTAAACACAGAAAGAAAGTAATAGTTGCGTTTAAAATAGAGCAGATTGGAGTATTTAACTATAGTGATATAGGAGTTACATCAGTGTTAGTAATGTTTAGATTTGTAATTCTAAAATATCACATCTATAGTATTAGATTACTATCGCCGCCGTGTTTAGTTCCAAAATTTTTCTTTAAACTTTTAACTTTTTTATCACATCAAAACTTTTTTACATATAATTTTTTAACTTTTTCACCATATCATTTTAATTTCAACCAAACTTCTAATTTTAGCATGAAGTAAACACACCCTATATCTATATCGAGACAGATGGATTACTGCTATCTTCTTGATTTATGTGCCTGATTCCAGGACTTGTCTATTCGCACGAGGGCACGAGCTACACTAGAGTACTCCAGTACCTGACATGACAGGGCAACCCACAATAATTTACCCCCATTTTTCGTTTATTCGTCAGAAATTAAAGTATAGTTTCCTTTCACAAAAATATCCTGACGAGGCCGTGAGAAAACATAACAAGATTCTTCTTGATTGGAGTTTTTTTTTTCTTATAACGTTTGATCACTCGTCTTATTTAAAAAGAATTAAAATTATTATTTATTTTATTTATGACTTACTTTATTATCTAGAGTACTTTAAACACAATTTTTCGTTTTTTATATTTACAGAAAAAATTGAATAAGATGAGTAGTAAAACGTTGTAAATAAAACCTTAAAATTTTTTATATTGTGAGACGGAGGGAGTAGTAGATGTCACTGCCCAGTGCCCTCCCTGTCCATTTCTCTTCCTCCTACGTCCCTTCTTGTTTTTGGCGCGAGAAGTCGATCGAGAAGGAGACAAACTCGGCATCTCCATCGTGCCATCCACCGCGCGCTTCCGTCCACTCGCACTGATCCTTCCGGCGGAGCAATCCATGAAATCCTCGTCGTCTTGCCGTGTTTGGTTGGGATTGCATTTGATCAAAGAGGATTTATGTGGATTTGCAGCTAGCTTAGCTTAGGGCGTGTTATTTTCTTCCCTTTCCTAACTTCTATCCATTCGTTTTTCGAATAAGCCAATTCTCAAACAGTTTTTTTTAACGGAAAACAGCACTAGAGTGTCTTTTCATTAAATAGAGCAGGAGAAAATACAAACCCCTAGGGTTAGAAGGAAAACGGAGAACCACTATAGCTGTACACTATACAGAGTGCGGGATGAACTCACGCAACCGCTTAGCTCCTGCTAAAGCCCAAAGGCTCGCCTCCTCTTTGATTTTCATTAGTAGGAAGTTTGTTGCCACCTCTTTGTGATCAAAAGTCCGCCGATTCCTCTCTTTCCAAATTTCCCAGACGACTAACAGAATGAGCGATCGAAGTCCTTTTTTCGGGACACTAGGCGTGTTTGCAATATTCTCCCACCACTGTTTGACTGACTGGGCTTCCTCCCATTCCATTGGGTCCATCTGCTGATAGCCCACCCATGCAGAGACGAGGTGCCAAATCTCTTGGTGTATCTAGAAGTGGCAACAAGGTGCAGTGCCGTCTCAGTCTCGCGGTGGCAAAGAGGGCAACAACCATTGTTCTGCCATCCCCTGGTCGCAAGCCAGTCTGAAGTCCAGACTCTGTTCTGAATGATGAGCCAAGCATGAAATTTGCATTTCCCCGGCGCGCAGGCTTTCCAAATCAAGGAATTGAAGTTTGTGCTCGGCGCCCCGCCGCACTGTGCATGGTAAGCCGAGGAGGCCGTGTAGTGCCCGTTGTTTGTGAACTTTCAAGTAATTTGATCTGGTTCTCCAACGTCTAAGTGCACATTTCGGACCGCTTCCCACAGTGCAACTAGCTGTTCGACGAGGTCGACTGTGATAGATGATTGTGAATCAAGCTTCAAATCTTGCACCCAGGCGTCCTCCTCCTTTCCTTGCCGAAGGGATTTCCTCTGTTTTTTGAGATCGCATAGACAAGCGGCATGAGGTCTTTGGGTCTTCGCCCACCAATCCACGCGGACTCCCAAAATCGTACCGTGTTTCCGTCCCCTACTGTTATGTTTGTTGAGGCGGCGAAGAGGTTCCTATCTATTTCATCACATGGCGTCTCCAGCCCCACCCAAAGTTTGATCTGGTCCTTCCATTCATGCCACAGCTATCTCAACCTCAAGGCCCTCGTGAATTTGTCCAGATTTAGGACCCCCAATCCTCCTTGGCTGGTCGGCATGCACGTCTTTGTCCAATTGACCTTGCATTTCCCTCCGGTAATATCACCCGTGCCTGCCCAGAGGAAGCGGCGCCGCTGCTTGTCTAGCTGCTCGAGGGATTCCTTTGTGATTTTTAGAGCGGTCAGAAGGTAGATTGGTTGCGCCGTTAGCATAGATTTGACGAGCGTAGTTCTTCCAGCCGCTGCCATATTTTTTCCTCTCCAGCTTGCTACCCTTCCGGAAATTTTGTCAAAGACAGGTTGCAAGTCCACCTTCCGTAGTCTTCCCAGAGCTAGGGGGAGGCCCAAATACTTGATGGGGAAACTTGCCCTCACCACAGGGACGCCCTCAAGAACCTCATTCAACTCGATGCCGCCGCATCTGATGGCCGCCACTTGGGATTTCTAAAAATTTGTGACGAGCCCAGTTGCAGTGCCGAAGTGCTGCAGGATGTGCGTGAAGGCCGTAACATCGCCTCGGGTGGGATTAATGAAAATGATGGCGTCGTCTGCGTACATTGAGATCCTTAGCCTAGTTGTTCTCCCCCAAATTTTTGAGATTGCGCCGAGCTCTGTAGCCTTGAAAAGGATTCGCTGAAGGGGGTCAATCGCAAGTATGAAAAGGAGCGGCGATAGGGGGTCCCCCTGCCTAAGGCCCCTTCCGTGCTTGATCCGCTGCCCTGGCAAGCCGTTGAGAAGTACTTGGGAGGTGGAAGTTGATAGCAGAGCCCCCAGCCAATCTATCCACTTTGTTGGGAAACCCTTTCACTGCAGCAAGGCCTTGGTTATGTCTAACTTGAATAGCAGCATCACCCGCCTCAATCGATGGTATCTTCTGGTTATGTTTCTCACGAAGAGGAAGTTGTCATGTATGCTTCTCCCTTTTATGAAGGCACTTTGGTTGATCGAAATCAAGCTGTGCATATGAGGCCTTAGTCGCAACGCAAGCATCTTGGAGAAGATCTTAGCGATACTGTGGATTAGGCTGATTGGCCTGAATTCTGAAACGCCCTCGGCCCCTTCTTTTTTTGGAATTAGGACGATGTTCGCAGAGTTGATCAGATTCAGGTGTGCACATCTGAGATTGTAAATGGAGTTGAAGACCAGAAGGACGTCCTCCTTTATGATTTCCCAACAAACTTTAAAGAAAATCCCGGTGAAGCCGTCTGGCCCCGGAGCTTTGTCACTTGGTATTTCCTTGATTGCTTGATGTACTTCCTGTTCAGAGAAGGGCTCCCCTAGGGTGGCTAGGTCAATCGGTGAGATGTCAAGCGCATCCCAATTTAGCTCATTTGGTCTTGGCACCGGCCGTCCCATTATGCTCGCAAAATGGTCATGGATCGTTGCTTCCTTCTCCTCATGTGTCACAGCCCAACCATTGTCTTTTTTCAGCCGATGAATGGTGTTCTTTCTTCTTCGCGCATTTATTTTGAGATGAAAAAACTTTATGTTCGCATCTCCCTCACGGATATGTGTTACTCTGGAGGCCTGCTTTTTCCTTGCCCGCTCAATGGAAGCGAGGCCAAGGATCTTACGCTTGAAGGCTGCTCTTAGTCTTGTTTCCTAGGCAGAGAGGTCTCTATGTTCTCGTGCCACATCTAGTCTTTTAATGACGTCGAGCGCCATGTGAAACTGCAGTTTGGCCTCGGTGCAGATTCCTTTTGCCCATTCTCAAACAGTTAAACGATTGTGTTTTGAAAATACAATTATAGAAAAATTGCTTGAAAACCATATTAATCTATTTATACTATATGGCTGTGCTCGGGTATCCTGGTTCCCATCCGGAATAGTAATTATGGAAAACGGAGCGATCCATTTAGCGCGTGATTAATTAAGTATTATCTAATTTTTTTTAAATAGATTAATTTGATTTTTTTAAAATTAATTTTTTTATAGAACTTTTTGCAAAAAACACACCGTTTAGCAGTTTAAAAAGCATGCGCGCGAAAAATTGGGAGAGAGGGGTTGAGAAAAGAGGGTGCGGAATACACCCTAAATAGGTTCATGGATTAGCTCCATTTTCCACCTAAGAGTGCATTAATATCTCGATTGCTTGGCAGTCATGGAGGTGACATCCACCCCAGCGATGCTGCTCTACGCCGCCCTGTTCGCGGCGGCGCTGCTGTACCTCGCCGTCGCGGTCCAGCGCGGCCGCGGCGCCGGCCTGCCGCCGGGTCCGACGGGGCTGCCACTCGTCGGCAGCTTGCTGTCCCTCGACCCGGAGCTGCACACCTACTTCGCCGGCCTCGCCGCCAGGTACGGCCCCATCTTCTCCATCCGCCTCGGCTCCAAGCTCGGCGTCGTCGTCACCTCGCCGGCGCTGGCGCGGGAGGTGCTGCGCGACCACGACCTCGTCTTCTCCAACCGCGACACGCCCGACGCCGCGCGCTCCATCTCCTACGGCGGCGGCCAGAACATCGTGTGGAACCCGGTCGGCCCCACGTGGCGCCTCCTCCGCCGCATCTGCGTCCACGAGATGCTCGGCGCCGCCGGCCTCGACAGCCTCCACGGCCTCCGCCGCCGGGAGTTCATGGCCACGCTCCGCCACCTGCACGCGCGGTCCGGCGAGCCCGTCGACGTCGGCGCGCAGATGTTCCTCACCGTGATGAACGTGGTGACCGGCGCGCTGTGGGGCGGCAACGTCGGCAGCGAGAGCGAGCGGACGGCGGTGGGGAAGGAGTTCCGGGAGCTCGTCGCCGACATCACCGAGTTGCTCGGCGCGCCCAACGTGTCCGACTTCTTCCCGGCGCTGGCGCCGCTCGACATCCAGGGCATCCGCAAGAAGTCCGACCTGCTCAAGGACCGCTTCGACGACATCTTCGCCAGGATCATTCAGAAGAGGACCGAGTCCGACCAGGCCCCCGCCGCCGGCGAGACGGCGTCGGACTTCCTCGAGTACATGCTCAAGCTGGAGAAGGAAGGCGGCGACGGGAAGACCGCCTTCACCATGACCAACGTCAAGGCCCTGCTCATGGTAAGTGCACTGCCGGTCACTGCACTGCCGGCGCCGGAGACGACGACACCGCCATTCATGGCTGTGTGATTTGGCTGCAGGACATGGTGATCGGGGGGACGGAGACGACGTCGAACACCGTGGAATGGGGCATGGCGGAGATGCTCCAGAACAGGGGGACGCTGCGCAAGGTGCGGGAGGAGCTCGACGCGGTGGTGGGGCGCGACGGCGTGGTGGAGGAGAGCCACCTCCCGAAGCTGCACTACCTGAATCTGGTGGTCAAGGAGACGCTCCGGCTGCACCCGGCGCTGCCGCTGATGGTGCCGCACTGCCCCGGCGAGGACGCCACGGTGGGCGGCCACCGCGTCCCGGCGGGCGCCCGGGTGTTCGTCAACGTGTGGGCGATCCAGAGGGACCCGGCGGTGTGGAAGGACCCGGAACACTTCATCCCGGAGAGGTTCTTGCCGGCGGACGGCGGAGGGCGGAGGCTGGACTTCACCGGGAGCGAGCAGGAGTACATGCCGTTCGGGTCCGGGAGGAGGATCTGCGCGGGCGTCGCCATGGCGGAGCGGATGGTGGCCTACTCGCTGGCGATGCTGGTGCAGGCGTTCGACTGGGAGCTGCCGGCCGGCGAGCGGCTGGACCTCGCCGAGCGGTTCGGCATCGTGATGAAGAAGGCCACGCCGCTGGTCGCCGTGCCGACGCCGAGGCTCTCCAACCCTGAGCTCTACTCCGCCTAGACGCATTGGTTTTAAATCTTCGGCTATAGCTGAAACTATCTCTGTTTAAAAAGGGTTTATTTGCTCTTATGCAGCGGCTACGGTTTCATTTAGCCCACTATTAGCTGTTTGAGATACTGAATCTATCTCTTAATATCTTGTCCCGCTATTTAAAACACCGCTACATTCTGAACGTCACTCCATCAATCAGACACACTCAAATGTTATAGTTCAGTTTTATTCTGCTCTGTTCATCGGCATGAAACAATTTTGCCGAGCTGGTGTGTTAGCTGGAGAATGTCCATCTATGCTTTCATCTAGGAATGTATGCTTAATATATTTTCAGCTAAATATGTATGAAATGATAATGATATATACTACAAATATTGTGTGTATTGCCGAGAAATAAAGGATGGAGATAGAAATTTACACCATTGTTGGCACTGTTCTTGTAACCTGGTCTGCGTAGATCCTTGGATGTTTGGAGAACACACCTGGATAACTGAAATCCTGCTCTGAAAGAGACGGAAATATGAATCCGATGATTTGTGGGCTTTGTGGTGAGCTGAGACGTAATCCTGATATTACTTACTCTCTCCTCCGTTCTATAATATAGGGGATTTTGAGTTTTTTTTAATTGTTTAACCACTTATCTTATTTAAAAAAAATTATGCAAATATAAAAAAACGAAAAGTTGTGTTTAAAATATTTTAGATAATAAAGTAAGTAAAAAAATAAATAATAATTCCAATTTTTTTTTGAATAAGACGAGTGGTCAAACAGTACAAGCAAAAACTCAAAATCCCTTATATTATGAGACGGAGGGAGTATTAGAAAACGAGAAAACGACAAGCCAATGAGCTGTTCGCACTGCTGAAATATAATCGATTATACACCATTTGTACCATTTGTGTGGAATGGAACAACAACAACGTACTCTCTCTGTCTTAAAATAAATTAATTTAATTCAGATATCTAGTATTAGAATGTGTCACATCTCGTACAAAATTAACTTATTTTAGATGAATGGATTACTCAGTTAGAGCTCCTTTGTTTTTTTTGGGAGGGGAGGCAGCGCTACTACGGAAATGCTACTCCCCTCCTCCACCTAGTTTTCTTTTTTGGCACATCATTACTTTCATATTTTAGTAAATGTATACACCTAAAGTTTATACACCTCAAGTTTACACATCTAAAGTTTAGAGACCAAAAGTTTATATATCCGATTCAAATTTGAATTTGAATTCAAATATTTTTTATATATAGTATTTCTATATATCTAAAGTTTATACACCTAAAATTTATAGATCTAAAGTTTATAAGTTAAAAGTTTATATACCCGTTTCAAATTTGAATTTGAATTATATCTGATTCAAATTTGAATTTGAATTCAAATATTTTCTATATATAGTATTTCTATGCATCTAAAGTTTATATACCCAAAGTTTATAAGTCAAAAGTTTACATACCCGATTCAAATTTGAATTTGAATTCAAATATTAGTTTATAGGCCTAAAGTTTTATAAGTCAAAAGTTTGATACCGTTTCAAATTTGAATTTAAATTCAAATATTTTTATATATAGTATTTTCTATACATAATTTTTTCCAATTTTTTTTTATTTTTTAAAAACTTTATGGTGTAGTAGGAAAAGAAGAAGGAGAGGAGGAAGGAAAAGAGTAGAGTATAGAGGGGGGGGGGGAGTGATCGCCTGGAGCGATCACCCGCCCATTAGCACCCCCGCGCTAATACGCAGTTGGTCACGCACACGGGAGCGGCACGTGTCACCTAAGAGACCCACCCACTTCTCTCAGTCGTCCCTGCTTCCTCCCATCTCTCATGTTCTTCTTTTTTTCTTACGCTTAACTATTGGACTGGCCCAAAATTGTGATGCACAGAAAATTTATACATATAACGTTATATATATAATTCATATATATAAGCTTTGCACATACATATGAAAAAAAATACATCGGAATTTTATACATATATGTGTAAAAGTTTTGTATCTACAAATTGAAAAAACATTTTGAGAAAGAAAAAATACGTACAAAAGTTGTACGTATACAAATAACGTACAAACTCTGTGTTATATAAATTGAAAAAAACCATTTTTTTTGAGAAAAAAAACATGTGCATGGGCAGTGAGGCCCATCTGCCTGAATTCGGCCTATTCTAAAAGAAGGCCTACTAAGCCCGAAAGAGAAATAGACACGAGCAAAAAAAGAAACAGCCCAACATATGCTGGGCCGAAAATAAAAATTCGGATAAAAGTTCACATACGCCCTGCGACTTTGATCCTTGGTTATCCTACTTATTATATGATGATGACTTTGACTCTTCTCACGCAACTTTGATCCTTTATTTTCTAGTACAAACGATTAGTACACACAGTAATAAATATTTTGGACCAGGTTGCAATAAGGATATAAGTGGGCCAGCCCGCACACCCGTAGATGGGCTACGACCCTTTTAATGGCCTATAAATGGTTTGTGGGCTGATCCGCAAGTAATCCTTGGTTGCTATATGAAAAGCATCTTTAATTATTACTAGAAAAAATGTACGAATTCGCTATTCATCTGTCGACAGATTTTCGTTTAAAGATTTATCGATTTTTGAGCCATATGATTTGCGTGGAGATTTGTGCTAACTAATACGATGAATAAAAGAAACAAGTCCGTGCGTAGCGGGGGATCGATTCGAAGAGCACTAGTTTTCCCTGTTAACCTGTTAACAACGAAATTTGATAAGCCCAAGTATCGGCTTCAGAGTCCTGGAATCGGCCGATGAGAATTATCAAGTCGCTAATAGCCGGATTCCTGCTATATTCGGTTAAGGAAATTAATCTATTAAAGGAAGCTTATCCAGAAGTGACCGAGTTTAAGGAGAATGCAGCATGGCAAGTTATCTATTAATTAGGAATAGTTTGTTAGTTTCCTTTTATCTTTAGGAAAGTGTGTTTATTGTCCTATAAGGACTTTATCTTTTCCTTTTATCTTTAGGAAAGTTTTTTTCTTGTCCGACAAGGACTTGTATCAACTCATGGGTATAAATATGTACACCCGGGGTCCATGTAATCTATCTCTACGATCAATACAATTCGGCGCATCGCCACCCTTTTTACTTTTACTTTTGTTTCTACGTTCCAGCGGAACTTAGCACCCGACGCGGGGCTGCATCGGTGTTCGATCTCCGGCTAAGGGGTAAGTCTAATGTTCCGTCGGTCCAGGCAATTGTATCGTCTACGTCGGCGTCGTTCAAGGCTGCATCAGTACATTCGATCTCTCGGATTACTCTGGTTTGGATGATATATTTGCCTACCTATTTATCATATGTCTCTGTTAATCTAGTCTTAGCATATCAATTTAGCTCTATCGGCTGCTTCTCGTTTTAAGGTTTTTGCTGGTATCGGCTAAATTGCGTTGCTAGATTAGATTAGCTTAGACATCTACCATCCTGAAAACTCAGTCAACGTCTTGATTGTCTAGATATTATGTTTCTTCTCATACTTGGTGCTGCATCAGTTAAGCTTAGAACCATAATCTCTAGCCCGCTTCTTGATTGCCAATAAGGGTTTTATCGGGGTTTCAGCCGGTGAGTTATCTGGACGTTGCATCGGCTCATAAGGATTGCATATACATATAAATTGGATTTAGCTGATGACAACAAAGGTTTCACTGTTTAATCTAATCTTGTGGATTTCATGGCATCGGATCTCCAGCCGATGTATGCTTTAACCTTCGGATCAATACTTGTCCTACTATATCATATTGTTAGCCGATTGGTTTTCTACTGGATTATATTGCTATATTATATTATCATCAGTCGATTGCCTTTATATCATTATTTATATCAAGTATCAGAATCTACATTGGACATATAGCCGATAGCTCAAAACCATATCGCTATCGGCTGGTATCGTCATCGGCTGAGATTGCTCCATCGGCTGTTTAGCCGATTGGCTGTTTGATCTACTGTTTACATATCTTGTCAGTTGCAGGATCAAACTGACTGGCACGCCCGCATCTCATTAACTTTTGGACCTGCATAGCAGCTAAGCATATCTCTTAGGCCGGTGTGTTCGATTTTTTCTTCAACATAACCGTACACCACAGAGCAATTAAGCCAAGTTGGTTCAAGAGAAAATAAAGTTTATATTGAAGTTACAGTATTAGAAAACTAAAATTACAATGTAATTATACTATAATTACATATGTAACTATGGTGTAATTATAGTGTAATAACAATGTAATTAAAATTACAGTGTAAGTATACCATAGTTACATATATAACTATGGTATAATTATAGTGTAACAACAATGTAATTAAAATTACAGTATAATTGTACCATAATTACATATGTAACTATGGTGTAATTATAATGTAACGACAATGTAACTTTAGTAGATGGATTGGTAATGTCTTTGTATGCACTAAAAAGATATCACACTATACATGAGCAGAGGAGCTTTCAAGGATTAATAATTAATATGGTATAAATAACCAACTAATTTTGATTAAGAAACGAGAGTGTGAATTAACGTAGGAAGCCCATCCATACTGTCGATTAGTAGATGCGGGACCTCAGCAGTGCTGTGCACGTGTCATCCATCTATTGTTTATGGGTTTAATCCAAAGGTACAAAATTTGACAAATTTATGATGAAAAATCTGTCGACAGATGCGCGGACTCTCCCTTGCAACAAGTGAATGTTATTTTAATCTTATTATTCTTATATGGTTTAGTTAGGATGAAATTAATCATGGGAATTCGCTCGGATTTCTTTTTTTAGAAAATAATGAGCTGTAATTAAGAGTCCGACTTTCATCTCAAGTTAGCATGCAAGTTTTTTTTAAAAAAAAATTCTTATACGACTTCTTTTGTATTTTTAAAAACAAACGAACTTAAAATCCGACTTATAGACAGATCTGTATTTCCAAAAGCAAACGAACTTAAAAACCTACTCGAATACGGATGACGTACCAAAATACCGATAAAAATATCTTTAATTTTTATAATAGTAGATAAGAGATTATAAGTGCCGAATCAAAACGCAAAAATCATGCGTCCTATGCCCCTATATTCATATATGTTGTGTTCTTTGAGTTTGAGACAATATGGTGTGCAATGCAAAGCTTCTTTCCCTGCTTTTTCTCATTTCTTTCTCTATTTTTTATGACTCGTTAAGTCGTTATCCTACTTTTCTCTCCGTTATTTGTGCTGGCCTCTTTACCGGGCAACCGTGTGGGAGAAATGTTTCATGCCATTATCGATGGCGATATGATGATGCTGAACCCCCACCACTATCAAAGTGGCCATGTGCTTGTGTTTTGAATGGCCAAAGACATTAATTAAGTAAGAAGCCGATGCTAAGAAAGTTTTAGGAAGCACCTTAAGCACGCTGTCAGAATGCTCAAGTCATCTTTTGGACTATCTGTTGTCTGCTTTGAGTCAACAAGGTGTGCATTCCCCTGCTTTTATCGATCTTTTTGACTTGCTATCCAACTTTAACTTTCATCCGTCATATTTATGCATTAAGCCACAATCATTCCTTGCAGGAAGCAAAAAGAGCTTAAGAGAAGGGAGCACAACTGCCACTGCTACTTGCTACTTTCTTCGTTATAGAAATAACTTAACTTAAAAAGAGATATGTCCCTCCTAATACGATGAATTTGGATAAACTCGATCATGCCACAGTTCTTATCGGAGACAAATTCTTAACGAAGGCCGGAGATGAGCTCGATCAGCTGCAGGTTTATTCAATTTATCCTGTTTAAATGCAGCAGCAGCAATGGTGCATGCGTCACTCGACGACAGCCACAAATGCGATGTTCTTGCGCCACAAGTAGACTTTTGAGCTTCCTCTGCAGATCGAACGAGGAAGAAAGTTCGACAGACAGTCAGCATTAGCTGGTCGATCGCCAAAGTGGGTGGTTGGAAGTATGCAACCTTTGTCGACATGTTCAAAGATAGTGTGTGATATATGCTCTTAAACAAATATGCTTTTATAACAAAATATATGTAATTTAAATTAAGAGCGATGTTCCGCTACCCTATATTAATAATATTATCCTACCAGTAGAAATTATCTAAACCGTTCGTTATTAAAGTTAAATTAGTAATTTACTAATATAGTAATTAAGCATAACTTTCTTTATGTTTTTTTCCGACTAGATCGATCTATGGTCATTCTTTGCGCTGACATCGCTCATATTCTATCGGAAAAGCTTAGAAAAGGGATTCAATCACTGTTAAATGACAATTATACCCCCTCAACACATTTTTTTTACAATAATACGTCTCCACGTTTCTACTACCTTTAATTGGGGTGGTAGTAAAACAGATCTGAACCCTTCGCTCAAATTAGCTCAATGGTTCATATTGTTTTCTACTACCAGTAAAAAGCATCGTAGTGAGACTCTTGAATTAAAGACTATTTACTTAACAATAGTTGAGACAAGAAATACTTTAACTGTTACAAAAATGTTATTTATTACTAAATTTTCTTCTTACCCTTATGCATGCTTCTACTTTGGGCCTGTTTAGTTCCAAAAACTTTTCGCAAAAACATCACATCAAATCTTTGGACAAATGTATAGAGCATTAAATATAGATAAAAAGAAAAACTAATTGCACAATTTGCATGTAAATCGCGAGACGAATCCTTTGAGCCCATGATTAGCCATAAGTGCTATAGTAACCCACATGTACTGATGAAGGCTTAATTATACTCAAAAGATTCGTCTCGCGATTTCCAAGCGAGTTATGAAATTAGTTTTTTCATTCGTATTCGAAAACCCCTTCTAACATTCAGTCAAACGTCCGATGTGACACCTAAAAATTTTTATTTCACCAACTAAAATACTAAACAGGCCTTTTGTTTGGCTTCTCTCTTTACCAACTAAACAGGCCCTTTGTTGCCAACATGCCAAGACTTAAATTTCCTTTTGATAACCGTGACAGTACAGGTATACTTATTATCACAACTTAAAAAACGACACCTACTCCGTTGGCTCAACTCTGTTTCTTGCTTCCATGATCCATCACCGTAAAAAAACTACACGTGCACATCATGCCATTGCCCATAACCTTACGATTCGTGTATTTAGAATTATATCTATTTATTTTAAAATATTTGATATCATATTTAAATAGCGTGTAATAATTTAAGATGTTTTTATAAATAATACAATAACGTTTCGGTATTTGCCCAAACAAGCTACACTCAATTATTACAAAATACACACGTAAACAAACTCAGCGCACGCTAACATGATATGAAAAAACACAAACTGAAGACTTCAACCCAAGATTACACACTATATATGCTCACGAGGCTGGTAAGCACTAATTATCTTCCCAAATCCAAGAAGAAACAGAGCGAGCAAGCCCCCGACACCATGGGTGACGTCACCGCCGCCGCGCCGCCGTCACCGGACAAGTCGAGCAACCTCTTCATGCAGATCGCCGTCCACCCGGACGGCACCATCACGCGCCCCTTCGTCCCCGACGCGCCGCCCTCCGCCACCGGCCCGGTCCTCTCCCGCGACGTGCCGCTCGACGCCTCCCTCGCCACGTCGCTCCGCCTCTACCTCCCCAGACCCGCCTCGCCGCCACCGCCGCCGTCGTCCAAGCTCCCCGTCATCCTCTACTTCCACGGCGGCGGCTTCGTCCTCTTCTCCACCGGCAGCGTCTTCTACCACGCCTCCTGCGAGGCCATGGCCGCGGCCGTGCCGGCCATCGTCGTCTCCCTCGACTACCGCCTCGCGCCCGAGCACCGCCTCCCCGCCGCCTACGACGACGCCGCCTCCGCCGTGCTCTGGCTCCGCGACGCCGCCGCGGGGGACCCCTGGATCGCGGCGCACGGCGACCTGTCGCGGTGCTTCGTCATGGGGAGCAGCTCCGGCGGGAACATGGCGTTCAACGCCGGCGTCCGGACCTGCAGGGGCCTC